>CM060382.1:61219639-62545833 GCA_030545235.1 Helianthus tuberosus
TCAACAACTAACAGTTTCCAAACCAAACAATAATCGATCAAACAAGCATATTCTAACCTATTTCTCATGAACCCTAATTATGAATAATACATGAACAATAATCATAACACTTAATCATCTCAATCATGGCTCACAATCTAAATCACTAGCATGCTTAATAATGTAATAAACCAACCAATTCATCCATATATATTGGTTTACAGCCGATTAATCATGCAATCGATTCTAGATCATTAACAACATCAAATGATTAACAACCCTATATGATTCGTACACACTATACATGTGAGCTGATTATATGAACATCAACATTAACAGTTTATATCATCATGTAGAGCATGTATAGCACAACATCATACAATCATGAAAGCAATAGTTAAAACACTAACCGGTTGGAGAAAGAACAAGGATTGATCCGAATAGAAAGCTTAGAGAGAGATGAAGGTGTTGACGTCGAGTTTGAGAGGAAGAGAGAGGAGAGATTTAGGGTTTTGATGTGTAAAGTGTTTTGCAAGTTATGAGGAGTATACCTATTCCCCATAGTGTCATGCGCAAATAAGAGGATGGTCCGAGACCATTACGGTTTGCCTTTGTGGTTCGAGTGCAAGGGGTGTGGCCCAACAAGGGCTTGTGCGACCGGGTTGTGTTGTGCGATCCTAATACATACGTACATACACATAACATAACACCAAACATACCATTCAATTACACCAATCAAGATCATATAATCACATAATGTTTTCACTGGTTACATCAAGGTACAAAAGATAGGTTCTGAAATACGAGTTGTCACAACGGATAACCCTAAGTCAAGGTTATCAAAAAAATGTTTTCGGATTCGGTCATTCCTTACGTCCAAACAAACCCAGGATTTCAGGAATGGGAGTTGTCAAGTCCTATGGTACCACTACTTACTACCGAGCGGCGTAGCTAATGTTAATGAACGTATAAAAGTCCCGTTTGTATAAACCAAATGTTATACCAAATGTAAACGTGTTATATGATACCCAAAAGTAGTTTGGTTACAAAATACGCAAGAATACGCATTTTGGCCGAAACTACGACTCGTCAGTGAGCCTAGATAACGTGGTAATCAGTAGGTATAGTCACAAGGGACTATAGCCATCGTGATTACGCTCACGTTGTGAAGTTCAACCGAACTTCGTGTTAACCATAAACTGGTCAATGTAGAAAACGCTAAAAGAACGAAAGAGGACTTACAACGTGTGACAACTCGTATTTTCCGAACCTATCTTTGTACTTTGAAGTAACGAATGTATACGATATGTGATTTTATGAAAGTGAATGATTATGTGAATGTTATGTTGATACGTGCTTTGTGTAATATATGTATGTATATAAACGACCAAGACGCATAACACTCACCCGATCACACAAGCCCATTTGGGCAAAACTCTTGTATTCGGACCAATAGGCAGCCCAAGAGAGGGTTCGGCCCACTTCCCCATGTCGCATAACACTAGGGGATAGGGTACACTTCTCATTGTTGTAAAACACTTTACACACACACAAACCCTAGCTCTTCTCTCTCTCTCTCTCTCTCACGAACCCGAAGGCAGCCACACACACTCCCTCTCAGTCGAGGATCTTAGCATTCGAATCATCCTTGTTCCTTCTCTAACCGGTTAGTGTTCTATGATGTTATTGTTACATGATATAGTGTGTATGAATGATAATGTTCTTGTGAATCGGATATGTATGATAATGTTAATCGGATATCATGTCTTGTTTCGGATTGATTTCATGATGAGCTAAGGATATCTTGTGATTTAAATCATCGATTGTTGATGTGCAAGTAATCGGTTTACATATGTGTGTTGGTGAATGTTCATGCGAATCGGATTCCATAATTATTGTTTTAAGAACCGAATGATTGATAATAGGCTGCATGATTGCTGAAATCGGATTAGTTGTAGGGTCGATCATGAGGTGTTATATAATGGTTTGAAATCCCTAAATGATTATGTTTAAGTGTCTTGATTATTGTTCATGATTATGATTATGTTAGAGTTATGAGAATTTATTTGAATATGCTTTGTTTGATCGATTGTATGTGATATGGATAGTTGTAAATTTGTTAATTGATAAAATGTAAATAAGGAAACAATTGAATGGTTGTAACTGATTGACATAATTTTTGGATGTTTAAACTGGTCGCACAAGACTCCTGGTCGCACAAGGAGTCCATTCGCACAAGACTCCTGGTCGCACAAGGAGTCCAGTCGCACAAGACACTCACAGTCGCACAAGGCTGTTGGATCGCACAAGCTGTATGTTTGTTTAACTGTTTGGGCCGGATGATCATGTTGGGCTGGGCTAATTCTAATCGCACAACCCAACCGGATCGTACAAGATGTCCGGATCGCACAAGCTTGGATTTAAATGATTTGGGCCGTAATCATGTTTATCGTTTCGTTGGGTATTTTGATTTTGGGCCGGGTATTAGTGGGCTCCAATGGATGACTCGCACAAGACCACTAAGCTTGTGCGAGCTCAATCTTGAATACGTTATAAGGGTTGAACGTGATGATATGTGTTGCCATGATCTGTGTGTGTTTCTTACATGCTATCTTACGTGATACTTATGTGCTTTACTTGAAACCAAAATCCTGACTTATATGGTAACCATGTTAGGACGTGGTTGACCACTAGCTGCTAGACTTGACCTTTCTGTGTATCTGTCGAGCAAACCAAGGTGAGTTCACACTAGCCAAGGCATGGGATTCCCAGGGGTTGGGAATGGGATTGAATAACTACTCGTACAACTATTACTATTAAACTAATTACTACTGTCCTCGGATTGAAGGGCACGTACGTAAAACCTACATACAGTTATACTTACTACTGTCCTCGGATTGAAGGGCACGTACGTAAAGCCTACGTACACGATCATAAGACCATCACCTCTATCAAAGGAAGTCCCTCATTTATCGACTTAATCGCCGAGGCCTATGGCGAGCGGGTCATTAGTTAATAGCGCTATTAGGTTTAACAAACCTCACACCGTGCCAGTCGGACGGGCGTGTACTATGGACTATGGGCAAAGGGTCAATGCTGATAGACATTGACTTAGGGCACCTCTTACATTTTCGTAGCAGTCGATACGCGTGGTCTAGTAACACATGGGAAGCCCCCACTAATCATCGCACACATGCCTGGATTGGCTGCGATAAGGATTAATACGATACATGGTTTACAAAACGAACATACGATTTACGAAATGAATACTTTAACCAAACAACCAACTGTGAACTCGCTCAACTTTGTTGTTGATTCGTTGCAACATGCCTTGCAGGTCATTAGGTACCCATGGAGCTTGCACAGGGAGGAACGGTCGTTGTGGGACATGGCAGCGTGTGCCATGCTTTAAACATTACTTTATTTCATATTTAATATTTGCTATGGGTTTTACAAATTATGCTTCCGCTAAACATTTAACTATGCTTTGGGTTTTTGAACACCTTTCATATTGTTTGGTTGAATTATGTTTACTTATATGTTGTTCAATATGATTGGTGGCTTGATCCTGGTCAGTCACGCCTCCAAGCGGTGATGCTCCGCGTGTGGATTTTGGGGGTGTGACTGATTGGTATCAGAGCCATTGGTTATAGAGAACTTGGTTTTAATAAAGGAAAACGTTTTTGTTAAAACCAGACTATAACCTGTACAGTGCTCTACGATCCACAACGACGCTTCACTCCACGTGCAAGACTCGACATTCTAGGTGATATGGTTTATGTCTTATTACCTACATGCTAGATTACGTAGAACTTTGCTCATGATATGCTTAGTTAGTATAGCTACTGTTGCTTGAATACATGTGTGTTTACTCTCTTCTGTCATCGCACTTTCACGAACCTTTCTCACTCGTGTTTCCCTTGATATGAAGATCATGTCTGGACGCATTAACATGACACAAGCCCAGTTGACGGCTCTGATTAACCAACAAGTTGCTGCGGCACTTGCAGCTGCTCAGGCAGGAGGTATACCCTGCCATCCCGACACACTCTAGGATCTTTGGATCCTACTCTCATGAATCCAACCTTTGTGTTAAACTTTGTTCTTTCTTACTCTCACGACAGGTCAACCTGCACAGCCTCCTGTGTGCACCTTCAAAACTTTCATGGACTGTCGTCCTGGTACTTTTAGCGGCACTGAAGGAGCTGTAGGTCTCCTCCACTGGTTTGAAAAGCTCGAGTCTGTGTTCGAGATGTGTGAATGCCCTGAGGCTCGCAGGGTGAAATATGCTACCGGCACTCTAGAGGGTTTAGCGCTCACATGGTGGAACGCTCAGGTCTAAATGTTGGGGTTGGTTGCTGCTAACGCCACCCCATGGAACAATTTTAAAGAGATGATCAAGGAGGAATACTGCAGTCGTGATGACATTCATAAGTTGGAAGTCGAGTTCTACAACCTCAAGATGACGGGGTCAGAAATTGAGGCGTATACTAAAAGATCGAATTAGCTTGCATTACTGTGTCCTACCATGGTGGACCCTCCAATTAAGCGTATCAAACTTTATCTCAAGGGCTTAGTGCCAGAAATCCAAAGTCATGTGACTTCAGCCAACCTAGCCACCATCCAGCAAGTTGTACAATTGGCTCATCGCCTCACTGATCAGGCGGTGGAGCAGAACAGGTTACCAAAACGTATTAGTGCTACAGCTACCTCTGAAACTCCCAGTGACAACAAACGTAAATGGGATGGAGCTTCAAGCAGAGGTTCAACTTCTGTTCAGTCCCAGTCGCAGCAGAGAAGTACTGAAGATTTTAAGAGCCCTGGTCAACAATCTTCTGGTAGCCAAGGGCAAAGTGGTTATCTAGGGAACCTTCCAAAGTGCAACAGATGCAATAAACACCACAGCGGCCAGTGCAACAAGAATCGTTGCCAGAGGTGTCTCAAAATGGGTCATGAAGCTAAGGATTGTAGAAGCTTACGACCTGCAAATCAGAACCAGCGAAAACAGCCACCAGCTCCACAAGACCAACAACAGCAGCAACGAGACAACAAAGGGTGCTTTCAGTGTGGAGCTGAAGGCCACTTCAAGAGAGATTGTCCCCAGCTGAACAGGAACCATAACAACAACAACAACAATAACAACAATCAGGGGAATGGGAACAATGGAGGTAACAATGGCAACGGTGCAAGGGCTCGTGTGTTCGTTATTGGCCAGGGAGAAGCGAGGAATGATCCCAATGTTGTGACGGGTAAGTTCCTTCTCGACGACTTTTACGTTACTGTCTTATTTGATTCGGGTGCTGATACTAGCTACGTGTCTTTAAAAGTTAGCCAAATGCTTAAGCGTACCCCAACACCTTTGAACCCCAAGCACACAGTAGAGTTAGCTAATGGTAAAAGTTTAGAGGTCATCCACATAGTTAAGGGTTGTAATCTTGTTCTTTCTGATCATACTTTCTCAATCGACCTCCTTCCTATCACACTGGGTAGTTTCGACGTTGTCATTGGGATGGACTGGTTATCCCAACACCAAGCAGAGATTCTTTGCAACGAAAAGATTGTTCGTATTCCTCGCCCAGGTGATGAACCTCTCATGATTCGTGGCGACAAGAGTGGTGCTGTTGTGAGCATCATCTCTTTCCTTAAGGCTCAGAAGTGCCTGAGAAAGGGCCACACTGCTATTCTGGCTCTAGTTACTGACGCCTCGAAGAAAGAGAAGAAGATAGAAGATTTTCCAATTGTACGCGACTATCCTGAGGTATTCCCTGAGGAATTGCCTGGCCTTCCGCCTCATAGGCAAGTCGAGTTTTAAATCGAGCTAGCTCCTGGAGCAGCGCTCATAGCTCGTGCACCGTATCGCTTAGCTCCATCAGAGTTGAGAGAGCTATCTACGCAACTACAAGAACTCTTGGATAAGGGTTTTATTCGTCCTAGCTCTTCGCCCTGGGGAGCTCCAGTACTATTTGTGAAGAAGAAAGACGGTACTTTCAGAATGTGCATCGACTACCGTGAACTTAACAAGGTGACTGTGAAGAATCGCTATCCTCTTCCATGTATTGACGACTTGTTTGACCAGTTGCAAGGGTCGAGCTACTATTCAAAAATTGATTTGAGATTAGGATATCATCAGCTGAGAGTCCGAGAAGAGGACGTCTCCAAAACAGCCTTTAGAACTCGATATGGACACTATGAGTTTTTGGTTATGCCTTTTGGGCTGACAAACGCACCTGCGGTTTTCATGGACGTCATGAATCGAGTGTGCAAGCCGTACCTAGACAAGTTCGTTATTGTATTCATCGACGACATCCTGATCTATTCGAAGAGTTAGGAGGAACACGAACAACATTTACGACTCATTTTGGAACTTCTTCGAACAGAACAGCTGTACGCCAAGTTTTCAAAATGCGACTTCTGGCTTCGTGAAGTCCATTTCTTAGGCCATGTGGTGAACAAGGATGGGATTCATGTAGATCCATCCAAGGTAGACTCGATTAAGAATTGGCCTGCGCCTCGTACGCCAACGGAAATTCGCCAATTCTTGGGATTGGCAGGTTACTACAGGAGGTTCATTAAGGATTTTTCCAAGATTGAACAGCCTCTCACCTCCCTAACACAGAAAGGCGTTGTTTATCGATGGGGAAACGCACAGGAATTAGCATTTCAACATCTAAAGGATAGACTTTGCAGTGCACCTATCCTTTCATTGCCAGAAGGCACAGACGACTTTGTGGTTTACTGCGACCCATCAATTCAGGGTCTTGGTTGCGTACTGATGCAACGGGATAAGGTTATAGCCTACGCCTCACGCCAACTCAAAGTCCATGAGAGAAACTACACTACACATGACTTAGAGCTGGGAGCTGTTGTTTTTGCACTTAAGATATGGCGACATTACCTGTACGGTACCAAGTGCGCCATCTACACCGACCACAGGAGCCTCGAGCATATCTTCAAACAGATGGAACTAAATATTCGACAACGACGATGGGTCGAACTGTTGAATGACTACGAATGCTAGATCAGGTACCACCCAGGCAAAGCCAATGTTGTGGCTGACGCCCTCAGTCGAAAGGACACTGCGCCTAAGCACGTGCGAGCTTTGCAACTCACTATACAGTCTAGTCTTCCCTCTCAGATACGAGATGCTCAGGTAGAAGCATTGAAACCAGAAAACGTCAGGGCTGAAGCCCTACGCGGCTCAAGGCAACGCTTAGAACAGAAGGAAGACGGTGCTTACTACGTCACAGGACGCATTTGGGTCCCACTTTACGGCAACCTACGAGAGCTTGTGATGGATGAGGCACACAAGTCTCGCTACTCGGTACATCCTGGTTCGGATAAGATGTACCACGATATCAAAACTACGTATTGGTGGCCTAGCATGAAAGCTCACATAGCAACGTACGTTAGCAAGTGCTTGACTTGTGCAAGAGTCAAGTCGGAATATCAGAAACCTTCAGGCCTACTCCAACAACCAGAAATACCACAATGGAAATGGGAGCAAATTTCCATGGATTTTGTTACTGGCCTGCCTAGATCTCAACGTGGTAACGATACTATTTGGGTGATCGTGGATCGACTCACAAGGTCTGCTCATTTCTTGGCTATCAAGGAAACGGATAAGTTCTCCACACTAGCAGACGTATATCTTAAGGAAGTTGTCTCGAGGCACGGAGTGCCCACCTCTATTATCTCGGATCGAGATGCACGCTTTACGTCAGAACTGTGGCAAGCAATGCACAAGTCTTTTGGCTCACGTTTAGATATGAGCACAGTTTATCACCCACAAACGGATGGGCAGTCTGAACGCACCATCCAGACCCTCGAAGACGTGCTTAGGGCATGTGTAATTGACTTTGGCAACGGCTGGGAAAAGCATCTGCCACTGGTAGAATTTTCGTACAATAACAGCTACCACACCAGCATTAAAGCTGCTCTATTTGAGGCATTGTACGGGCGTAAATGCCGGTCACCTCTTTGTTGGGCAGAGGTGGGGGATAGTCAGATTACTGGTCCAGAACTTGTGGTAGACACAACAAAGCGAATTGCTCAAATACGACAACGAATGGTGGCGGCTCGTGACCATCAGAAAAGCTACGCAAACAAGGACAGGAAACCACTCGAGCTCCAGGTTGGGGAGCGAGTGCTACTCAAAGTTTCACCCTGGAAGGGTGTGGTTCGTTTTGGTAAACGAGGCAAACTTAACCCACGATACGTCGGACCTTTCGAAGTCATCGAGAAAATAGGCAAAGTGGCATACAAACTAAACTTACCAGCAGAACTCAGTGCAGTTCACAACGTTTTCCACGTGTCAAATATGAAGAAGTGTCTGTCAGATGAGACCCACATAGTTCCTTTGAAGGAGCTCACTATCGACGAGCAGTTACGATTCGTCGAGGAACCAGTTGAAATCACGGACCGGGATGTTAAGGTCCTAAAGCACACTAGAATACCTCTCGTTCGAGTTCGTTGGAACTCCCGTCGCGGCCGAGAGTTCACCTGGGAACGCGAGGATCAAATGAAGCAAAAGTATCCCCAGCTATTCACAGACAATACAACCACTACTGAGGCCGAAGCTACGGAATTTCGGGATGAAATTCCAGATCAACGGGGGGAGGATGTGACAACCCAGGAAAACCATGCAACCTAACTAGCTTCCTCAGTGAGTACGTACCAAATTTCGGGACGAAATTCCTTTCAACTTGGGGATAATGTGACAACTCGTATTTTCCGAACCTATCTTTTTACTTTGAAGTAACGAATGTATACGATATGTGATTTTATGAAAGTGAATGATTATGTGAATGTTATGTTGATACGTGCTTTGTGTAATATATGTATGTATGTATATAAACGACCAAGACGCACAACACTCACCCGATCACACAAGCCCATTCGGGCTACACTCTTGTATTCGGACCAATAGGCAGCCCAAGAGAGGGTTTGGCCCACTTCCCCATGTCGCATAACACTAGGGGATAGGGTACACTTCTCATTGTTGCAAAACACTTTACACACACACAAACCCTAGCTCTTCTCTCTCACGAACCCGAAGGCAGCCACACACACTCCCTCTCAGTCGAGGATCTTAGCATTCGAATCATCCTTGTTCCTTCTCTAACCGGTTAGTGTTCTATGATGTTATTGTTACATGATATAGTGTGTATGAATGATAATGTTCTTGTGAATCGGATATGTATGATAATGTTAATCGGATATCATGTCTTGTTTCGGATTGATTTCATGATGAGCTAAGGATATCTTGTGATTGATTGTGCTTTAAATCATCGATTGTTGATGTGCAAGTAATCGGTTTACATATGTGTGTTGGTGAATGTTCATGCTAATCGGATTCCATAATTATTGTTTTAAGAACCGAATGATTGATAATAGGCTGCATGATTGCTGAAATCGGATTAGTTGTAGGGTCGATCATGAGGTGTTATATAATGGTTTGAAATCCCTAAATGATTATGTTTAAGTGTCTTGATTATTGTTCATGATTATGATTATGTTAGAGTTATGAGAATTTATTTGAATATGCTTTGTTTGATCGATTGTATGTGATATGGATAGTTGGAAATTTGTTAATTGATAAAATGTAAATAAGGAAACAATTGAATGGTTGTAACTGATTGACATAATTTTCGGATGTTTAAACTGGTCGCACAAGACTCCTGGTCGCACAAGGAGTCCATTCGCACAAGACTCCTGGTCGCACAAGGAGTCCAGTCGCACAAGACACTCACAGTCGCACAAGGCTGTTGGATCGCACAAGCTGTATGTTTGTTTAACTGTTTGGGCCGGATGATCATGGTGGGCTGGGCTAATTCTAATCGCACAACCCAACCGGATCGTACAAGATGTCCGGATCGTACAAGATGTCCGGATCGCACAAGCTTGGATTTAAATGATTTGGGCCGTAATCATGTTTATCGTTTCGTTGGGTATTTTGATTTTGGGCCGGGTATTAGTGGGCTCCAATGGATGACTCGCACAAGACCACTAAGCTTGTGCGAGCTCAATCTTGAATACGTTATAAGGGTTGAACGTGATGATATGTGTTGCCATGATCTGTGTGTGTTTCTTACATGCTATCTTACGTGATACTTATGTGCTTTACTTGAAACCAAAATCCTGACTTATATGGTAACCATGTTAGGACGTGGTTGACCACTAGCTGCTAGACTTGACCTTTCTGTGTATCTGCCGAGCAAACCAAGGTGAGTTCACACTAGCCAAGGCATGGGATTCCCAGGGGTTGGGAATGGGATTGAATAACTACTCGTACAACTATTACTATTAAACTAATTACTACTGTCCTCGGATTGAAGGGCACGTACGTAAAACCTACGTACAGTTATACTTACTACTATCCTCGGATTGAAGGGCACGTATGTAAAGCCTACGTACACGATCATAAGACCATCAACTCTATCAAAGGAAGTCCCTCATTTATCGACTTAATCGCCGAGGCCTATGGCGAGCGGGTCATTAGTTAATAGCGCTATTAGGTTTAATAAACCTCACACCGTGCCAGTCGGACGGGCGTGTACTAATGGACTATGGGCAAAGGGTCAATGCTGATAGACATTGACTTAGGGCACCTCTTACATTTTCGTAGCAGTCGATACGCGTGGTCTAGTAACACATGGGAAGCCCCCACTAATCATCACACACATGCCTGGATTGGCCGCGATAAGGATTAATACGATACATGGTTTACAAAACGAACATACGATTTACGAAATGAATACTTTAACCAAACAACCAACTGTGAACTCGCTCAACTTTGTTGTTGATTTGTTGCTACATGCCTTGCAGGTCATTAGGTACCCATGGAGCTTGCACAGGGAGGAACGGTCGTTGTGGGACATGGCAGCGTGTGCCATGCTTTAAACATTACTTTATTTCATATTTAATATTTGCTATGGGTTTTACAAATTATGCTTCCGCTAAACATTTAACTATGCTTTGGGTTTTTGAACACCTTTCATATTGTTTGGTTGAATTATGTTTACTTATATGTTGTTCAATATGATTGGTGGCTTGATCTTGGTCAGTCACGCCTCCAAGCGGTGATGCTCCGAGTGTGGATTTTGGGGGTGTGACACAACGGGTCCAAGAACAGAAGTTTTGATCCGAATATTCTCAGGTATGAAGTGGTAAAAACATCAACTTAGAGAATAAATTCAGATTCAAAGGTGTGGGTTTTGAGTTGTGAACTTGAGGGGTATTTATAGATTTCCTTGAACCGTTAAGATCGTTCGTCGAATAACGTGCTTCAATCTCATCCGTCCACTTGGGCACATGGTATTGAATACTAGGGGCACTCAAATACCTGCCCATAGATTCAAGAAATATCAGTTGTAAGTGGTTTATGAGTGTATAACAGCTGTTAAAACAGATTATGCTAATCTGGGAGGGCCTCGCGGCCCACGTAAGTCATGGACAAACCTTACGCGCCCCGCCTGGGTAGTCTGATCAGCAACCAACTTTCAAAAATGACAGTTTCAGTCCCTGTTGGTGTTTAGAGCTATTTCCGACATGTTCAAGGCCCGTTAAGCCATCTTTAAGGCCCTAAAATGATGCCTAAACTTTTTGGACATGAAACATCCTCAAAAATATGCAAGTTGTTGGTTCGTTTGGTCGCATGATCGCGATATTCGCTTAATTACGACGGAATGCGCATAAGCGCGAAAAGTGATCCAAATTGCGTAATGGATTTTTCTCATGCCAAACACTAAAATAAAATATTTTAATGCTTACATAAATTTTTGGATGTCCGGATGTATTCAGAATGTAAGTTATGCGCGAAAATGCAAACTTATGCACTTTTTGACGCTTTTAGTCCCTGAATGACCCAAAAGTTTATTTTAGCACACCGAACCCCTCAAAGCCTATTTCTAAGCTATGTAAAGGATATTTTTGGTGTGTTTAACTTATGATCAAGTTCCGGAATATTCGTTACAGTTCAAATCGGCATACTTTCACAGTTTGTCGAATTAAGTCCATGTAAGTGACAAATCTTGATTTTCCATACCAAAGCCTTCAAAACTTATTTCTAAGTTATGTAGAGGTTATTTAAGGTATGTTAAGCATATGTTGATGTTCCAGAGTGTTTGTCGCATTAAACTGATTACGCTTGCACACCAGTTGGCGTATAACTCTCCAGAAAGCGATGTAGAGTTTGAAATTGAATAAAAATCAAAACATGACAGATGTTAAACATAAACAAACAAAAATTGGGATTAAATAACGTTGTTTTATTGATAACTGAACTGTTTACAATGATTACAAGCACAGGTGTCACAGTACGACCAAACGAGCCGACACCTGAGATGTTTTTGAGCATGTTTTGAGTTCCCCATTCTTTAACTTCATTTTAGAGCCTTGAAATGAGGTTAACGGGGTTCAAACGCATCAAAAAAGGCCTTAAACACGTGCAGGGACCAAAACTATCATTTTTGAAACTTTGCTGTATCTGGCACATGCTAGCGTCGCGCGAGCACCAAATGCCTATCCCCGTGGCGCTACGCGAGTGAGTGATCTGGGCAGAAACTCCATTTTTGCAACACAAGGTCCATTTTCAGCACTTATCTTGAAGTTTAGGGGCTATTTTGTAACATTTTCAAAACCGTTTGCTGGTTTTGGGGCACCCTAGTATCCCAAAACCATGGGCCACATTTGTACTGTCCAGATCAAAGCACGTTTTACAATGAACGATCTTAACGGTTCTTGATTCTCTATAAATAGCAACACCCACTTCATTTCATCCTCACTCAAAATTTGATCTAAGATGCTCTAAGTTGAAGCCTTTGCTTCATACCTGAGCTACTTGGGTCAAGATTTTTCTTGCGGGGACCTTCTGTAAGTATTCTTTCGTTCTTTTCATTCGTTTTAGCTTAAAAGTCAAACTGCGTTTGACTTTCTGCATTGACCAGTTTATGATCAATGCGAAGTTCATTTGAACTTCATAACGTGAGTGTCATCACGATGGTTATAGTCCCTAGTGACTATACCTACTGATTACCACGTTATCTAGGCTCAGTGACGAGTCGTAGTTTCGGCCAAAATGCGCGTTCTTAGGTATTTTGTAACCAAACTACTTTTGGGTATCAAGACCCTTTGTCTTGATATCAAACCTATTTTCAAACCTCGTTAAACATGTTTTAACATGTTTAACTCATCACTTTAGGTTTAGTGCTTATGTAGGGTCGTAAGGTAAGTGGTCTAAACAACCGCTTATACTTTCGAACCCGACCCGTTTGGTCGATCATTAGGATCCGACCAAACACTTTAGGTGACCATAGTTGTATAGGGAATAACCTTCCGAGGTTATACCTTATGGTCACATCGTTTAAGTAGTTGTATGGTAGGTAATTTATATGCCTTAGGAAAATTACCAAAATGCCCTTTTTACGCCAAATTTCATTTTAAGCCTATGTAACCTAATTTTTGACATCTAAACTGATTTAACAACAATATTAAACATGTTAAGGCATATTTTACTTGTTATAGGACTAGTTAGGCGTTCCGAACGCGTTTTACGCGAACGACACGTTAAAGTAGCATAAGCTACCAAAACGGGTCGTAACGGGTCAAAAGCACTTAGGATAAGTTTCGTTTTAGTATGTAGGCTTTGTTAAACCATATTACATGAGTTCTTACACTCATTTGGTTTACGAACCCTCATGCTACCCGATCCTCCGAATAGGTCCATTTATTAATATAGTTACCTATATTAGGTGCCGTTTGATTCCGTGATCTTCTAGCTTTGCTTGGTGGTTATCCTAGGACTTCTAAGCAATCTCAAGTGAGTACATAGACCCCTCTTTTACTGTTTTTCAAACATTTTGGGGTGAAACACATGTGTCTACTTGTTACTTTCGTGCTTTCCATGTTTTCATATCATATACTTGCTATGTTCATTAGTACACTATTAGTACATTGTTTTACATTACTTTTCTGCTATGTATGTTTACTGAGCATGCTAGCACATTGTTTTACATAACTTTTCTGCTTTGTATGTTAACTTAGCATACTTAGTACATTACTTTCATTACATGTTTACATTTGGTATGACATTTGGTTTGTTCAACGGGTCTAAATTACATTCATTAACATTAGCTACGCTGCTCGGTAGTAAGTAATGGTACCATAGGACTTGACAAATCCCGTTCCTGAGATCCTAGGTTTGTTTGGGTGTAAGGAATGACTGAATCCGAAAACATTTTTCTTTGATAATCTTTACTCTAAGGTTATCCTGTTGTCTCAAGGCTTGAATGTATGCGTTAACTTACCGCATAAGTGTTTGTATCAGTAAAGCATGTATTTATTTAGTTATTTTACAAAACATAACTTTTGATTTATTCAAAATACTTTGTTTTGTACATTTTTTACTTGTGGTTTAAGTAGTCTCATTTTACTTACCATACATAACTTTTGTTTACACATTACATGGTTTATATGCAACTTGGGTTATACTATGACATTTGACTATTGGATTAAACATGGATATTTTACAATGTTGGTTGGTTTGAGTGACTTAAATAATGAGGCGTGTGTAATATGATACAAGCATGGTGGATACGCCGTTGGTACTTCCTATATATAAGTGCTTGTATAATACTACATATCGTAGCGTCATTTAAACCACTTCAGTTTAGACATATTACATTTACAACACATTTTCACTTAAACATTGTTTTACAAATAACTTGGTTTATACAAACTCTTTTTACTTGGTTATTCTTTTAACCATACATTATTCTTTTATATATACATATCATCTGATTTTGCTATCTTTTTTCAAATGATTTATAAAACAAAACAATTAACAAGGTTCATGACTGAATTTTATTAAACATTTCTCTAAACTCAAGTCATGAATCCTATTTTCATAAAACCTATGTATCTCACAGGCATTTTTATGCTGACGTACCTATTTTCACATGTGTTTTCAGGAGCTGTTGCTTAGGATGTTCGTGACACGCTAGGGCGGACTTGTGCCTTAGAGACTTAAAATAAAGATAGAACTAGTTTAATTATGTGATGTACTCTTTGTTTCAGTTATTTTAAGAAAATGTAACTCTTTTTTTGATGAATAAAACAAAACTTTTAAATGTCATGGTTGTGAAACAATAATTCTGTTACAACGTTGACTCCCCGACGTTTCCGCCACGATTTGATGTTTTACGTGGTCGGGGTGTGACAGATTCGTACTGTAACGAACATTAGGAAACTTGATCATAAGTTAAACATACCCTAAATATCCTTTACATAGCTTAGAAATAGGCTTTGAGGGGTTCGGTATGCTAAAATAAACTTATTTGATCAATATAGACTAAAAGCGTCAAAAGTGCATAAGTTTGCATTTTCGCGCATATCTTACGTTCTGAATATACCCGTACATCCAAAAATTTATGTAATCATTAAAATATTTTATTTTAGTGATTGGAATGATAAAATTCCATTCGTCGCGTAATTTGGATCGTTTTTGCATTCGTTACGATTTCCGTCGTAATTAACCGAACAACGCAACCGTACGACCAAACGAACCGACATCCGAGATGTTTTTGAGCATATTTTAAGTTCCCTATACTTTAACTTTATTTTAGATCCTTGAAATGGGGTTAACGGGGCTTAAAAGTGCAAAAAAAATCAAGTTTTACAAGTGCAGGGACCATTTTTGAAATTTCTGGCAGATACATTGAACTTGGTCCATTTTTGAGATTTTGATGGTTTTAACCCATGGTTTTGCACCCTATGGGCTGGTATTTGATGATTTTACATGTTCCCATGGTATTCTAAAACCTTGGGCCCAAGTGTAAGGCCATGATTAAAGCACGGTTCTCGATAAACGATCTTAACGGTGGACCGAATCCTATATATACCCACCTCATTTTCATTCTTTCCTCACACATGATCTAATTTTCTCTAAGTTGAAGCTCAAATGCTTCATACCTGAGAATTTATAGATCATATCCTACATTTCTTGGACCCGTTGTAAGTATTCTTTCGTTCTTTTATGCGTTTTAAGCGTAAAAGTCAAACAGTGTTTGCCTTTCTGCTTTGACCAGTCTATGGTCAACACGAAGTTCGTTTGAACTTCATAACGTGAGCATAATCACGATGGTTATAGTCTCTTGTGACTATACCTACTGATTACCACGTTATTTAGGCGTAGTGACGAGTCAAAGTTTCGGTCAAAATGCGTATTATTGCGTATTTTGCAACCAAACTATTCTTAGGTATCAAGACCCTTTGTCTTGATATCAAACTTGTTTTTAAACTTTGTTAAACATGTTTTAACATGTTTAACTTGTCACTTTTAGATTAGTGCATATATAGGGTCGTAAGATAAGCGGTCTAAACAACCGCTTAGACTTTCGAACCTGACCCGTTTGGTCGATAATTAGGATCCGACCAAGCACATTAGGTGACCATAGTTGCATAGGGAATAACCTTCCGAGGTTATACCATATGGTCACTTCGTTTAGTTAGTTGTATGATAGGTAGTTTATATGCCTTAGGAAAATGACCAAAATGCCCTTTTTATGCATAATTGATATTTAAGCATATGTAACCCAAACTTTTGTCATTTAACTGATTATGCAACATAATTAAACATGTTTAGGCATATAATACTTGTCATAGGACTAGTTAGGCGTTCCGAACGTGTTTTACGTGAACGACGCGTTAAAGTAGCGTAAGCTACCTAAACGGGTCGAAATGGGTCGTAAGCACTTAGGTTAGGTTTCGTTTTAGTATGTAGGCTTTGTTAAACCATATCATATGAGTTCCCACACTCATTTGGTTTACGAAACCTCATTCTATCCGATCTTCCGATTTAGGTCCGGTTTATTTACTTAGTTACCTTTATTAGGTGCCGTTTGATTCCGTGATCCCTCTAGCTGGCTTGGTAGTTGTTCAAGACTTCTAAGCACTCTCAAGTGAGTACATAGTCCCCTCTTTTACTGTTTTCAATGTTTTGGGGTGAAGCATGTGTACCTAATTGTTATGTTCATGATTTCAAAAGTATAATTGATTATACATATTAGTACTTATCTTTTGATAAACTCAATGATTATTTATGGTTTAAAGCCTAATTTTTCAAAGATCATAAAATTAATTGTTGGATAGTACTTATTTTATATTCACCAGAACGGTTGGTAGTATGATATAGCGCTATAGGATTTGACACCCCATTCCTGTTGTCATGGAATGTCAGAAACCGATATTTTATCCAAATAGGGATTGCCTTCGTGGTATTTCTATAGTCTCCTAGGTGTATTTTGATGCACTAGGTTTGGTTGAATTCTTAAATCACATATTTGCTGTATACTTTGTTATACTCTCAAAAGTATAGCTTGATATGCTCTCATGGGTGATAATGTACAAAACCAACATATATTTTGTTAATTATTAAAACATAGTTTGATATGTTATTTATAAAACCAAAACATAGTTTAATATGTTATTTATAAAACCAAAACATAGTTTAATATGTTATTTATAAAAACAAAACATAGTTTATATGTTATTTATAAGACCAAAGCATAGTTTAATATGTTATTAATAAAACCAAAGTGTACTTTTGATATACTACTAAAAATTTATTATTTTGACGACTAAGGTATATTTAATATACTATTTGTTTAACGATTTTGGAACTAAAATATATTTTAAAATATTACTTATTCGACTTTTTTAAAACCAAAGTATATATATATATATATCAAAATGTTGTTTTACAAACAACATATTTTATATAAACTCATTTTACTTAGTTATTTATTTACCTATGTATTATTCTGTTATATCATCTGATTTGTTATAAATTTTAGTATGATTTATAAAAGAAAATATTTTTAAAGTTCATGACTATTTTTGATTAAATATATATTTTTTTTAAAATCTATAAGTCATGAATCCTATTATAATAAAACCTATGTATCTCACAGGTATTTTTATGCTGACGTACCTATTTTTACACATGTTTCAGGTGCTGTTATGTGATGATTGTTGATGCATGCTATACATAGGATGGACACGTGCCTTAGCGACTTTAAAACTAGAAAGATAATATTTGTATTTATGTGATTTGTAATAAAACAATGAGTTCAATAATTCAATAAAACGAAATTATTTAATCCATGGTTGTGAAACAATAATTCTGTTACGACACTCCCCGACGTTTCCGCCACGATTTATTGTTTTACGTGGTCGGGGTGTGACAGAAAAGTTGGTATCAGAGCCAATGGTTATAGGGAATTAGGTTATTAGTAATGCTTTAACCTAGACTATAACCTTCCTAGGACCCTAACACAAGTTATCTTGTGTTTAGTTTTAAAACAATATTGTCACTTATCCTTAGGTGATAACCACAATCAGAACACAAATTTCGAATCCGCTTTGAAAACCAATCATCTGTTCTAGGATGATTTATTATAAGGTTTTGAACCCTCTAAGTTTTCAAAATCTCGTCAAAGTTTGGGTCTTATAATGTGAACACATGCAATCTGGAAGGGTGGATGCCTGTACTCTGAGCTTTCTGTCTAAGGCTAGAGTGTTCATACAAATCCACATAATTGGACCAGTTACTCTTACCTGGGAACTCTTGGGGTGAGTGTCCACTTATAGGCTAAAGCATGTCTTCGCGATACATTAATATGACCCACTTACTTTGATTAATCACCATCTCATTTGTTTGCCTTAGGTAACAAACAAATGATCGCAATTTTTATGCGTTGTCATTCTGTTTTCAATTCACTTCTTTCCTCCCATATCTTTCATTATCTTCATGATGCCTCTTCATCACAACAACAATGACAGAACCAGGTGCTTCAATTGCCCAACAAATAGGCGTCGTACTCCAGAGGACCGTTGATTTAGCTATCACCATGACTCGCCTCAGGGATGAAGCTGTACAAGGGAACTGCTCTTTGATGCAATCAATGCCACCATCATCATCCGAATCAAATACCCTGTTTCAAATGTACCCACGGTGGACAATGGAGACATTTGGTTAACATGTGTCGTTTTGCTATCCAAAATAAAGTTGTTGCAAATCCTGTCGCTGCTCAAACTCCAAATTCTGCTTCATATGTCGCCTTGGCATATCTAGTACCTCAACCTCATGAACTCTCTACCTTGTGTATCGACTTAAGCACGTTTAGTGCAAGGTTTCGAAACACCTCTCGTTACACAAATTCCAAAATCCAAAATAGGATATTTCTATCCTCATAATTAGATCCTTGTGGATAAATATCGCTCAAATCGGAGCCCTTAATTGAATTATTCGTATGCCTTAATACGTATATTACAATTCAATAAGGACAAAGCCGAATTCCTATTAAGATCTTTCTATCTCCATAGTTAGATTCTTGAAGATGTTTAAAGTGCCAAATGAAATCCACGGATTGGATTCCTGGTGTGCTTTAAAATACCCGTGTCCAAAGATAACAAATTAAAGATCAAGTTAAACAAATTATGTGATTTTGTGCTTATATGTTTTCTTATATGTTTTGAGTTTTATTTATGTTTTTGTGTGATCCGAATTTTCAATATCCAAATCCTCGTAGAATCTTCCATATCTTCGTATAAGGGATTCATAGTAGGATATCCAAAGGTACTATCTTAATTCCTTAATGGACTTCTATGTTGTAGTTAAAGTCCCTTGGGTTATGAAATTCTATTCTATAATTGGACCCCTTGAGTGGTCTAGTTAAACAGATTGATTTAAAAATCTGGATAGGAATATCATGTGATGATATAATTAAAAAGATCCTTTAAGTGGTCTATTTAAGGAGATCGTACGACGGTCTAGTTAAGAAGATTATGTGTTGATCTAGTTAAAAAGATTATTCGTTGATCTAGTTAAAAAGATCCTTTGGTGGTCTAGTCAAATCACTTCATGTTTATTCGATTGATTTTCCCCTGCGCATTATGAAATGAACTGTGCGGACTGTGCAAGGAATTACGTAATTATGGATGCATACATAATTATGGAATTCAGTGCACAGAAACCAAATCAAATTTTGTCATGTGTTAAGACCTATAGTGATGAGAATAACGAAACGGGAACAATGTAAAAAGGGGCATGGTGGATACGTCGCTGGTACTTCCTATATATAAGTGTTCCTTATTACATTGTGAACGTAGCGTTATTTAAGTTACTAGAAGTCCTGGACCTTGACCAATGTCATTTTATTTTAAACTCTCCAACTCTAATTTCGAGTACACACAAGTTTCCTATGATAAGTCTTCATGAGAAACGTTCTTCTGTCCGTAGTTCGAAACTCCGTGTTTTGTTACTACAAGGACTTCACTTTGACGGTTGACAATTTTGCTAAGAATCCAAACATGGCCCAGAGTTTTACTTAGGGTTCGAGGGATTCATTCGAAAGAGAAACCATCACAGTTGTCTTCACAAGTTTCCTCTAAAATTAAATTTCGGGACGAAATTTCCTAAAGTAGGGAAGACTGTGACATCTGTGTCACTTCAACCATCATACGAATATAAAAAAATGAAATATTGTATTTCATACTAGGAATTTTTATAAATATGTGTATCGTTTGCACATATCAATTCTTGTTCGATTTCGAGCTTTAAATCGCTTCTGGAAGATTATACGCGATCTGATGCGTACATATAATTAGTTTAATGCAACAAACACTCCGGAACAGTGACATAGGCTTAACATACCTTAAATAACCTTTACGTAAATTAGAAATAAGTTTTGGATGGTTTGGTGTGTCGAAATCAAGTTTATTCGCTTACAGGGACTAATTTTGACAAACTACGAAAGTATGCTGATTCGTACTGTAACGAACATTCCAAAACTTGATAATAAGTTAAACATACCCTAAATATCCTTTACATAGCTTAGAAATAGGCTTTTAGGGGTTCGGTATGCTAAAATAAACTTATTTGATCAATATAAACTAAAAGCGTCAAAAGTGCATAAGTTTGCATTTTCGCGCATATCTTACGTTTTGAATATACCCGGACATCCAAAAATTTATGTAATCATTAAAATATTTTATTTTAGTGATTGGCATGATAAAATTCCATTCGTCGCGTAATTTGGATCGTTTTTGCGTTCGTTACGATTTTCGTCGTAATTAACCGAACAACGCAACCGTACGACCAAACGAACCGACATCCGAGATGTTTTTGAGAATATTTTAAGTTCCCTATGCTTTAACTTTATTTTAGAGCCTTAAAATGGGGTTAACGGGGCTTAAAAGTGCAAAAAAAAAAAAATCAAGTTTTACAAGTGTAGGGACCATTTTTGAAATTTCTGGCAGATACATTGAACTTGGTCCATTTTTGAGATTTTGATGGTTTTAACCCATGGTTTTGCACCCTATGGGCTGGTATTTGATGGTTTTACATGTTCTCATGGTATTCTAAAACCTTGGGCCCAAATGTAAGGCCATGATTAAAGCACGGTTCTCGATAAACGATCTTAACGGTGGACCGAATCCTATATATACCCACCTCATTTTCATTCTTTCCTCACACATGATCTAATTTTCTCTAAGTTGAAGCTCAAATGCTTCATACCTGAGAATTTATAGATCATATCCTCCATTTATTGGACCCGTTGTAAGTATTCTTTCGTTCTTTTATGCGTTTTTAAGCGTAAAAGTCAAACGGTGTTTGACTTTCTGCTTTGACCAGTCTATGAGCGTAATCACGATGGTTATAGTCCCTTATGACTATACCTACTGATTACCACGTTATTTAGGCGTAGTGACGAGTAATAGTTTCGGTCAAAATGCGTATTTTGCAACCAAACTATTCTTGGGTATCAAGACCCTTTGTCTTGATATCAAACTTGTTTTTAAACTTTGTTAAACATGTTTTAACATGTTTAACTTGTCACTTTTAGATTAGTGCTTATATAGGGTCGTAAGATAAGCGGTCTAAACAACCGCTTAGACTTTCGAACCCGACTCGTTTGGTCGATCATTAGGATCCGACCAAGCACATTAGGTGACCATAGTTGCATAGGGAATAACCTTCCGAGGTTATACCATATGGTCACTTCGTTTAGTTAGTTGTATGATAGGTAGTTTATATGCCTTAGGAAAATGACCAAAATGCCCTTTTTATGCATAATTGATATTTAAGCATATGTAACCCAAACTTTTGTCATTTAACTGATTATGCAACATAATTAAACATGTTTAGGCATATAATACTTGTCATAGGACTAGTTAGGCGTTCCGAACGCGTTTTACGCGAACGACGCGTTAAAGTAGCGTAAGCTACCTAAACGGGTCGAAATGGGTCGTAAGCACTTAGGTTAGGTTTCGTTTTAGTATGTAGGCTTTGTTAAACCATATCATATGAGTTCCCACACTCATTTGGTTTACGAAACCTCATTCTATCCGATCTTCCGATTTAGGTCCGGTTTATTTACTTAGTTACCTGTATTAGGTGCTGTTTGATTCCGTGATCCCTCTAGCTGGCTTGGTAGTTGTTCAAGACTTCTAAGCACTCTCAAGTGAGTACATAGTCCCCTCTTTTACTGTTTTCAATGTTTTGGGGTGAAGCATGTGTACCTAATTGTTATGTTCATGATTTCAAAAGTATAATTGATTATACATATTAGTACTTGTCTTTTGATAAACTAAATGATTATTTATGGTTTAAACTCTAATTTTTCAAAGATCTTAAAATTAATTGTTGGATAGTACTTATTTTATGTTCACCAGACCGGTTGGTAGTATGATATAGCGCTATAGGATTTGACACCCCATTCCTGTTGTCATGGAATGTCAGAAACCGATATTTTATCCAAATAGGGATTGCCTTCGTGGTATTTCTATAGTCTCCTAGGTGTATTTTGATGCACTAGGTTTGGTTGAATTCTTAAATCACATATTTGTTGTATACTTTGGTATACTCTCAAAATTATAGCTTGATATGCTCTCATGGGTGATAATGTACAAAACCAACATATATTTTGTTAATTATTAAAACATAGTTTGATTTGTTATTTATAAAACCAAAACATAGTTTAATATGTTATTTATAAAACCAAAACATAGTTTAATATGTTATTTATAAAACCAAAACATAGTTAATATGTTATTTATAAGACCAAAGCATAGTTTAATATGTTATTAATAAAACCAAAGTGTACTTTTGATATACTACTAAAAATTTATTATTTTGACGACTAAGGTATATTTAATATACTATTTGTTTAACGATTTTGGAACTGAAATATATATTTTAATATATTACTTATTCGACTTTTTTAAAACCAAAGTATATATATATATATATATATATATATATATTACCAACCTTTTTATCAAAATGTTGTTTTACAAACAACATATTTTATATAAACTCATTTTACTTAGTTATTTATTTACCTATGTATTATTCTGTTATATCATCTGATTTGCTATAAATTTTAGTATGATTTATAAAAGAAAATATTTTTAAGGATCATGACTATTTTTGATTAAATATTCTGTTATAAGTCATGAATCCTATTATAATAAAACCTATGTATCTCAAAGGCATTTTTATGCTGACGTGCCTATTTTTACACATGTTTCAGGTGCTGTTATGTGATGATTGTTGATGCATGCTATACATAGGATGGACACGTGCCTTAGCGACTTTAAAACTAGAAAGATAATATTTGTATTTATGTGATTTGTAATAAAACAATGAGTTCAATAATTCAATAAAACGAAATTATTTAATCCATGGTTGTGAAACAATAATTCTGTTACGACACTCCCCGACGTTTCCACCACGATTTATTGTTTTACGTGGTCAGGGTGTGACAGTATTTACGATCGGTGCTGGTGATGCTAGGAACAACGGCAATGTCGTGACTGGTACGTTTTCTGTGAACAATCTTACTGCTTCTGTGTTATTTGATTCCGGTGCCGATTGGAGTTATGTGTCCCTAGAGTTTGGTCAACGATTAGGGTTAGCCCCAACACCTTTAGAAGCTAAGCATGTAGTAGAATTAGCTGATGGCAAAACGATTAAAGCTTCGCATGTCCTGTTTGGGTGTAAACTAGATCTGGTGGGTCAAGTGTTTGATATTAACCTCCTTCCTGTTACCCTCAGTAGTATTGATGTAGTGGTTGGTATGGATTGGTTGTCTAAACATCAAGCAGAGATTTTATGTAAGGAGAAGATTGTACGTGTTCCTCTCTCCAGTGGAGAGTCATTATCGGTTCAAGGGCATCGTAGTGGGGAGATGGTTGCTATCATCTCAGCTATGCAAGTGCAGAAGTGTCTACGAAAGGGGTATCATGCTATTCTAGCACTTGTTATCGATACCCCGTCAGAAGAAAGAAGGATTGAAGACCTGCCAGTTGTTCGTGAGTTTCCTGATGTATTTCCTGAGGAACTACCTGGTTTACCTCCTCACCGTCAAGTGGAATTTCAGATTGATCTTGCGCCAGGAGCGGCTCCAATTGCTCGTGCTCCTTATCGCTTAGCACCTGGAGAATTGCAGGAGTTGTCTAATCAACTGCAAGAGTTATTGGACATGGGTTTTATTCGACCCAGTTCTTCGCCTTGGGGAGCCCCAGTTTTGTTCGTGAAGAAGAAGGACGGGTCCTTTCGTATGTGTATTGATTATCGGTGTCACACCCCGACCACGTGAGACAACGAGACGTGGCGGAAACGTCGGGGAGTGTTGTAACAGAATTAATTGTTTCAAATCCATGGCAATTAAAGTTTCGTTTTATTATTCAAACAAGAGAGTTACATTGTTTTAAACAAGAAACAAAGATTACATAACAAAAATTAACTAGTTCTTGTCTCGTTTTAAGTCACTAAGGCACAGGTCCGCCTAAGTATGTCTCGATAAGTCCTATGCATCAACTCCTGAAAACACATGTGAAAATAGGTACGTCAGCATAAAAATGCCTGTGAGATACATAGGTTTTGTGAAAGTAGGTTTCATGACTTGTAAGTTTAAGAAAATGTTTAATAAAGTTTAGTCATGAACCTGGTAAATTGATTTGTTTTGTAAATCGTTTGAAAAACAATAAGTTCAAATGATATGTATAAATAAGAGAATAATGTATGGTTAAATGAATAACCATGTAAAATGAGTTTGTATAAGATAAATTGTTTGTAAAACAATGTCTTGTGAAAAGTATGTTATTTGTATAAAATGTTATATGTCTTAAATTGAAATGATTAAAATATCGCTACGATATGTAATACCATACAAGCACTTATATATAGGAAGTACCAGCGGCGTATCCACCATGCTTGTATCATATTACACACGCCTCGTTACTTAAATCACTTACTCAAACCAAACCACTAAGATGTAATGTTTAACAATTGTAGAAATGTTTATTGTCAAATGGTTCAATAAATACAAATGGTTCACATAATGTAATATAATGTGTTCATATGCTGGATGAGCATATGCAACAAAATGTAATGTAAAACAATGTACTAAGTATGCACACAATGGACATACATAGCATGAGATGTAATGTAAAACAATGTACTAAGTATGCACACAATGGGCGTACATAGCATGAAATGTAATGTAAAACAATGTACTAAGTATGCACACAATGGACGTACATAGCATGAAATGTAATGTAAAACAATGTACTAAGTATGCACACAATGGGCGTACATAGCATGAAATGTAATGTAAAACGATGTACTAAGTATGCACACAATGGGCATACATAGCATGAAATGTAATGTAAAACGATGTACTAAGTATGCACACAATGGACATACATAGCATAAAATGTAATGAAATCATGTACTATAAATGTACTAATGAACAAAGCAAGTATATGATGTGGAAACAGGAAAGCACGAAAGTAACAAGTAGGCACATGTGTTTCACCCCAAAACAGTTTGGAAAACAGTAAAAGAGGGGTCTATGTACTCACTTGAGATTGCTTAGTAGTCCTTGAGTAACAACCAAACAATGCTAGAGATCACGGATATCAAACGGCACCTAATATAAGTAACTATGTTAATATACCGGACGTAAATCGGAGGATTGGATAGAATGGGGGTTCGTAAACCAAACGAGTATGGAGACTCGTGTAATATGGTTTAACAAAGCCCACATACTAAAATGAAACCTAACCTAAGTGCTTACGACCCATTACGACCCGTTTAGGTAGCTTATGCTACTTTAACACGTCGTTCGCGTGAAACGCGTTCAGAACACCTAACTAGTCCTATGACAAGTAAAATATGCCTTAACATGTCTAATATTGTTACCAAATCAGTTTAGATACCAAAAGTTATGTTACATATGCTTAAAATGAGTTTTGGCGTAAAAAGGGTATTTTGGTAATTTACCTAAGGCATATATACTACCTATCATACAACTAACTAAACATCGTGACCATAAGGTATAACCTCGGAAGGTTATTCCCTATATACTATGGTCACCTAATGTGTTTGGTCGGATCCTAATGATCGACCAAACGGGTCGGGTTCGAAAGTATAAGCGATTGTTTAGATCGCTTACCTTACGACCCTATATAAGCACTAAACTAAAAGTGACGAGCTAAGCATGTTAAAACATGCTTAACTAAGTTTAGAAAATATGTTTGGTATCAAAACAAACGGTTTTGATACCTAAGAGTAGTTTGGTTACAAAATATGCGTAAATGCGCATTTTGGCCGAAACTACGACTCGTCACTGAGCCTAGATAACGTGGTAATCAGTAGGTATAGTCACTAGGGGCTATAACCATCGTGATTACGCTCACGTTATGAAGTTCAAACAAACTTCGCATTGACCATAAACTGGTCAACGCATAAAGTCAAACAAAGTTTGACTTTTAACGCTAAACGAATAAAAGAACGAAGGAACACTTACAAAGGGTCCCCGCTAGTAAAACTTGATCGAATAGCTCAGGTATGAAGCAATCACTTCAACTTAGAGCTTTGATTAAAATGTGCTAAAAAATATCTCGGATGTCGGTTCGTTTGGTCGTACGATCGCGATGTTCGGTTAATTACGACGAAATGCGCATAAGCGCGAAAAACGATCCAAATTGCACGACGAATGGATTTTTCTTATACCAAACACTAAAATAAAATATTTTAGTGCTTACATAAATTTTTGGATGTCCGGATGTATTCAGAACGTAACTTATGCGCGAAAGTGCAAACTTATTCACTTTTTGACACTTTTAGTCCCTGAATGAGCCAAAAGTTTATTTTAGCACACCGAACCCCTCAAAGCCTATTTCTAAGCTATGTAAAGGATATTTATGGTATGTGTAACTTATGGTCATGTTCCGGAATGTCTGTTACAGTTCAAATTGGCATACTTTCGCAGTTTGTCAATTTTAGTCCCTGTAGGCGATTAAACTTGATTTTGTCATACCAAAGCCTTCAAAACTTATTTCTAAGTTATGTAAAGGTTATTTAAGGTATGTGAATCCTATTTCACTATTCCAGAGTGTTCGTTGCATTAAACTGGTTATATTTACGCATCAGTGCGCGTATAACCTTCCAGAAATCGATTTAGAGCCCGAAATCGAACAAGAATTGATATGTGCAAATGATACACATGTTTGTACAAATCCCAAGTATGAAATACAATATTTCATTGGTTTGATATTTGTTTTATGGTCATGGAGGCACAGTTGTCACAGTCTCCCCTACTTTAGGAAATTTCGTCCTGAAATTTATTTATAGGAGCCTGTCTGTGACCTTGTGTTAAATAACCATCAAGGATAAGGCAGAATCCTGGTATTCCTCTTTAACGGACATTTTTCAGAAATGAAAAATGCACGGAATGAGTCATTTTTCTTAATGAGTATCCTTCAGAAACGAAAATGCACGGAATGAGTCATTTTCCTTTATGGGTATTCTTCAGAAAAGAAAATGAACGGAATGAGTCATTTTCCACAATTTCTTCAGAAACAAAAATGAATGGAATGAGTCATTTTCCACAATTCCTTCAGAAACGAAAATGCACAAAATGAGTCATTTTCCACAATTTCCTTAGAAACGAAAATGCACGGAATGAGTCATTTTCCTTAATAGGTATTCTTCAGAAACGAAAATGAACGGAATGAGTCATTTTCCACAATTTCTTTAGAAATGAAAATGCACGGAATGAGTCACTTTCCACAATTTCTTCAGAAACGAAAATGAACGGAATGAGTCATTGTCCACAATTTCTTTAGAAACGAAAATGAACGGAATGAGTCATTTTCCACAATTTCTTCAGAAACGAAAATGAACGGAATGAGTCATTTTCCACAATTTCTTCAGAAACGAAAATGAATGGAATGAGTCATTTTCCACAATTTCTTTAGAAACGAAAATGAACGGAATGAGTCATTTTCCATAATTTCTTCAGAAACGAAAATGAATGGAATGAGTCATTTTCCACAATTTCTTTAGAAATGAAAATGAACGGAATGAGTCATTTTCTAGACACACGACCAAACTTGCTGTGGTTTCTGTGCACTGAATTCCATAATTATGTATGCATCCATAATTACGCAATTCCTTGCACAGTCTGCACAATTTGTTTTGTAATGTGAAGGGGAAAAATTAAACCTGTGATGAGTGTGACTAGGCCATCATAGGGTCCTTTTAATTAGATCGACAAATGATCTCTCTTAATTAGACCACCAAGGAGTCTTTTCAGCTATATCATCACATGATGTTCCTAACCAGATTTTTGGATCGATCTGTTTAACTAGACCACTCACGGGGTCTAAGTATGGAGTAGTACTTTATAATCCAAGGGACTTAACTACAACGTAGAAGTCCATTAAGGATTTTAGGTAGTACTTTTGGATATCCTACGATGAATCCCTTATACGAAGACATGGAAGATTCTACGAGGATTTGGATAACAAAACTTGGATTACACCAAAAACATAAAAAGGAAAACACATAAGCACATAATCACATAGTTGTTTAACTTGCTTATTAATTTGTTTTTAACTTGTTATCGATTGAAAAATGGATATTCAAGGTACACCTAGGAAACCAGTAGATGGGCTTCAATGTCCTCTGGGATCTATCTGAAAAGATAGGATGATCTCCCAAAACTTCGATTTTGTTTTCAAAGAAACGTAATATTCGAATTTAAGGAACACAACAATTTTTGGATTTACGGAAATATCCTTAGGTACCCTATTAAGGATTTATAGTGGTACTTTGGGTATTCGTCCAGTGTTGTAACTTGCGCCTTGTACTTCGTTTTCCTTAGAAGAAACGGGTACTTAGGAATTTCGTGGAAATGCAAGATATCATAAAATAGAAAAAAAAATTGGGGGGTAGTTTGCTTTTCAAGGAATACGATTCCTTGATTGTCGGTATTGTAGGGGATATGTTGTTTATACATACAACCTCATAAATACATTGCAATGTAAATAAAAGATTTATTTATAAACAATGATAACAACTGTTTCATGGACCTTGACAATCAAAAGAAAATAATACATAAGACGTGATTATTTCTAAAGGGTGTTGTCTTCTAGTCGGTCAGATGCTCATCCCTGTGCTGGATTTGCATTAGCAAGCTTTGGGCAATTTCTTCGGAAATGACCCATCTCGCCACAATTGTAGCAAGAACCTGTTGGAAAGCGAGCTTGAGCAGGATTGTTGTCAGCTTGATTTGGTGCAATTGCTGCTCGACAAACTTTTGTTGTATGACCTTTAAGTCCACAAATTTGGCATTCGCGACACTTCACCCTAGCATGATGATGAAGGTTACATTGGTTGCACAAGGGTGAAGTTCCATTGTATGGCTTCCTAGCAGGGGGTTGAGCTGGTTGGTTGGGGACGGCTTGACCATTGTGAGCGACCACAGCGAAGTTCTGAGAAGCCTTTCGCTTCTTTGACCTCTTAGGGGATCCAGTCTGTTCATCCATGGTCTTTGATTCCTCAATTGGTTTCTTATCATCTTTTCGGAAGAGTTTACCTTTCCTGATTTGAGATTCAGTCAAGGTAGCAGATAGCTCAATGGCCTGCCTAACCGTAGTGGGGTTACTACCAGTAACAATGTCCTCAACTGAGTCAGGGAGACCATCAATGTATTTGTAACAACCCTCATTAAAAGTCCTATTTATATTGTTATTTTATTCAATAGAAAACCCTAATTGAGAGACCCAAGTGATTCTGCGCAAAACCTACATATTTCAGAACAATCAGAATCAGGATCAGGGCCCCTAAAACTTAGGGGGGGGGGCATTTCCTACTCGATGATTATCTTTATAACTTATTATAAAATTCGAATTTAATCGAAACGTCGACTCACCTGCACTTCAAACACACGTGGCAACAATATGGAGAAAAAGTATTCCTTACGGACCGTAAGGAATATTTGTTACGGTCCGTAACAAATGCCAATTTGGTGTATAAATAGCAGGCTTTGGGACTGGCTTCTGTACGTTCGTTCGACGATAAAATTCAACTCAGGCGCGGAGATATCGTCCAATTACTTCAATTAACACACACTAAATCACTAATTAGTATAGCGGGGTGCTGCTGCACAGGGTATTAACTCGATCGCTATTACGATTCATTGTCCGATCGATCAATATATCCAATGGATGTTTAAGTGCTGCCCACATTAGGGTTATACTTTGTCATTCGTCGTGATTTCGACGGGATGTTGAGTGCTGTCCGAAATCAGACTATACTCTGTCCTTAGTTGTGAATCCGCTGGATGTTTAAGTATCGTACTTTGTCGTTCGTCGTTAATTCGATGGATGTTTAAGTATCGCACTTTGTCGTTCGTTGTGAGAATTTGATCTCGTGAGTTATCGTAAATGCTGTATTGGTTAATTACCTAGTTTGTATGCACTAGGTTACAAGGGTAAGAAATAGGCTAAGCTCTGCTCAAATTAAATCTGCAATATATCAAGGATTATCTATAAACTAAGCTTTGCCCGTAGAAATCTGCAATGTGAGTTCATTTCTCTTTTCTCACAGTTTGTGAGTCCACTCTATTTTCTCACAGTTTTATCATCTTTTTGTGATACAATTATAATTACAAAGGCTTTTACAAAATCCTAAACGGTTACCAGTAATACTTACAGTGATTAAGTTTTTATATTAACTGCCGATATGAAAGGTTTTACATATTATTTGATTCTCGTTATTATTTGCCAGAAAGTTAGTCAACATTAGCATGACTACAATAACAGTAGAAATTATGCATTTTACTAAGATTATATTTTAGTCTTAGTCACGTCAATGTATTTAATAATGATATTACAATTATTTAATTGACATATTATATTTGATAAAGTTATTATAGTTTGACATAACATAATATATGTCAGTTTCTGGATTAAATGGTTTTATGCCATAAGTAATATATTTGACAAAGAAATGTCACGGGACACAATTATGTCCAAAGACACTAGTTGAGAGAATGATCAACAGTGTTATGAATAGAAATTACTAGTTGAGAGAATGATCAACAGTAATATGATCTGAGTCACTAGTTGAAAGAATGATCAACAGTGACATGACCAAAAGCACTAGTTGAGAGAATGATCAACAATGTTATAGAATCATTAGTTGAAAGAATGATCAACAGTGATATGACCAGAATCATTAGTTGAAAGAATAATCAACAATGATATGATTATAGTCACAGGAATCGCCTAGTGACAGATAAATTGAATAATAGTAAAATATAATTACTTGATAAAATTCACTATTGGACAAACGTGAGCCAATGGGTAATTTGATTAATGTCATTTTGGAACTGCCGTTATGTGACAAATACTGATTGAGTTAGATAAATATAAATAGATATAAAAACCTTAATACTGTAAGGTATAACAATATATTTTATAAAAATGGAATGAATTCACTCAGTATTTTCGCTGACAAAACCTTTTTCAAACATTTTTCAGGTAATTACAATAGATTGGAATAAGAGATGGATACAACACTGAAAGGCTTCAAGAAGTGGCTTATTTTATCAAATTAAGAAATATTGTTTTATGTAAACAAATTTATCTTATTAAAAGCTACCTTTATAAACATGGGTTTATCCCATCTATTTTAATAAATAAAATCTGGTGTTTCTAAACTCTGATATTTTTCCTAACTCACGGTCCTGATGAAATTTCCGCTGCAACGTTTTTAAAATTAATCACCGGTACCGCTGGACTGTTCACGACTTCCGATTCCGTTCAGGGTGGGTCGGGGGTTGTGACAGAAGGTGGTACCAGAGCCACTTGTTTAAGCTATTTAGGTGTTCTTTTAATACCTAAACTTAAACAATAAAGTTAGGAAACTGATACAAATTAACATATGTGTTATATATGAATATATATATGTCGATATGCACATATAATATCCTGGAAGTATTGTTTTGCTATTCTGTGATATTAATAAGTGAAAATGTTTGCAATTCAGATGTCGAATGAAGTATCACATAATTCAGAAGTTCATGCTAATAATGAAAATCCTTTGGATAAAAATGCTATAGAAAATCTAATAGCTCAAGGAATAGCTAATGCTTTACCTTCAATAATTAAAGCTGTTAAAAATACCGTAGAACCTACCAAAGTTGTGAGTAGCAAGCATACTCGTGACGATGGTTTTAGCCATAGTGTCAATGGAAGTAATGATGATATTATCAAAACCCCATTTCCCAAGAAAAAGAAGGCGAGGACTTTCGGGTGTACCTACAAAGAATTTCTAGCTTGTAAACCAATTGAGTTCGCCGGCAGTGAAGGAGCCACGGCTGCTCTGCGATGGTTGGAAAAGACGGAAGCTGTTCTTACAATCAGCAAATGTGCCGAAGAAGATAAGGTGATGTATGCATCTAACCTCTTTAAGGAAGAAGCCTTGGAATGGTGGAATACAATTCTTCAGGCAAAAGGAAGGGACATGGCTTATGCCATAAACTGGGAAAAATTCAAGGAAATGACAGAAAGGAAATTTTGTCCTCCTTATGAAAAGGAACGAATGGCTAACAAGTTCCTAAATCATAAAATGATAGATGTGAATTGTCGTGAATATACGACAACGTTCTTCGAATATGCAAGAATGGTACCAACTCTGGCTTCGCCAGAACCTGTACTAATTTCTCGTTATATTTGGGGATTAGTTAGCGAAATCCGAGACATAGTCAAGGCCACTAGACCACAGACTATTGAAGAAGCAGTCGAGCTAGCTAACATGTTGACAGATGGACTAATCCGCACAAGAGAAGAAAACAAGAAGAAAGAGTTAGCCCAGAAAATTTCCCAAGAATTCTACAAGAAGACAGGAACTGAATCGTCACTAGAGCAACCTACCTTCAGAAGCTGTAACAAAAAGCATTCAGGAAGATGCCGTTTTAGGAAAACATCCTACTGTAACTTCTGCAAGATGACCGGACATATAGAGGAAGAATGTAGAAGGAAAACTAATGTTTGTTTCAATTGCGGAGAAACAGGACACATCAAACCATATTGCCCTAAACTAACCAAAGCACTTGACAACAAAGCCAGAACAACAGACGGAGCTAAGAAGAACGCGCGAGCATTTCTACTTACTACGCAAGAAGCAGAAATGATTCCAGATATAATCGCTGATATATAATATCTAAGTTAAGTTATTATTTGACCCTAGTACAAATAAAAGTTTATAAATAAATACATTCTGTCAAGTACTTCATCTATTCAAAACCATAACAGAATTGTTTGGTCTTCACTTTCACTGAATCATTCATTTGGTCACGATCACCTTGTGGTGACGTTTTCACAAAATTTGAAGCTTGTGCTAATCTCGTTGAATACGGGTTTAATTATTTATTTATATTGAATCCGTTTTGTAGGTTTATTCTATAAAATCAATCTTAACATAATCATGTGCTAAGATAATGATACACAAATTCATTTCATATATTCAGTGTATCTCTTAATGATTTTTTTATCAACAATCGAGCGTTTCGTAATCTTTATTGCTTTATCATCTTTGATCGAAAAACATTATCCAATTATTTCAATTTCAAATCCGACTAGATTTATTTGAAACATTCGGACTTACTTCATTTGATTTAAAGTATGGTGAAACTCGTTTCATTCACCGCTATTATTTCCAATTTCTATGACACCTTGTGGTGGCATTTTCTTTAATTTGAAGCTTGAGCTATTCTTATTTTCACTCCTAATGAACGAATTTTAATTTTGTCGGTTCATTATCTTAAACAGTCTTAATACAATTATGTGTTAAGATAAGAGTACACAAATTCATATCATATTCCGGTGTACCTCTTAACGTTTCTTTCATCATTTATCGAAAATTCTATAATATTCATTTGATCTTTTCATTTGAAAATCCTATTCGAACTGAATATCCAAAATTTACTTCATTAAAAAACTTTCAGTTGATTACACGGTGAAATTGTTCAGTCACCGTAATTATTGAATTATATCAATCATTACGACACCTTGCAGCGTCGTTATAAACTTGTAGCTTGGGCTAATCAAAAGCATACGAATTATTCAAAATCACGTATGTATTTCGTTTGACTCATCATTTGAAATTAGTCTTGATGCAATTATGTATTAAGACAATGATACACTAAACTCTATTGTATTTCGGTGTATCCTTGCAACTCATTGTCAACACCCTGATTTTTTCTCTTGATATAGTTTGATAGTTGACAAATTATTTTCGTGCTTCTATTTCATTTTGAACTTGTTAAATCTGAGTATTCTTCAGTTGCCAATCAAAGTAAGCTTTCTTTTGACAAAAGAATTTTTATTGATTCTAAAAGTTCTTCACATTCATTCTAAATATCTATTGATCATATATCTTTTGGCTTGAAAATAGTCACATTGGAAATTATATCATTTCATCTAATCCATTTGACATCGATTTCTTGAAATAGTTCAGTTGAACCATTGAGTCCTATTTATTGTATGACTCGTTTGATATTCAATTCTGTGTCATCTACCTTAATATTGTTTTTATTGACTAGAATATAACATAAGTCTCCAAGAAATATCATAAATACACTTGGGAGCTGGAATCTGGGATGAAGAAAAAAAAATATTCCTACTTATTCCAACAAATCTCGAGGATGAGATTTTTATTAAGGTGGGGAGAATGTAACAACCCTCATTAAAAGTCCTATTTATATTATTATTTTATTCAATAGAAAACCCTAATTGAGAGACCCAAGTGATTCTGCGCAAAACCTACATATTTCAGAACAATCAGAATCAGGATCAGGGCCCCTAAAACTTAGGGGGGGGGGGGGCATTTCCTACTCGATGATTATCTTTATAACTTATTATAAAATTCGAATTTAATCGAAACGTCGACTCACCTGCACTTCAAACACACGTGGCAACAATATGGAGAAAAAGTATTCCTTACGGACCTTAAGGAATATTTGTTACGGTCCGTAACAAATGCCAATTTGGTGTATAAATAGCAGGCTTTGGGACTGGCTTCTGTACGTTCGTTCGACGATAAAATTCAACTCAGGCGCGGAGATATCGTCCAATTACTTCAATTAACACACACTAAATCACTAATTAGTATAGCGGGGTGCTGCTGCACAGGGTATTAACTCGATCGCTATTACGATTCATTGTCCGATCGATCAATATATCCAATGGATGTTTAAGTGCTGCCCACATTAGGGTTATACTTTGTCATTCGTCGTGATTTCGACGGGATGTTGAGTGCTGTCCGAAATCAGACTATACTCTGTCCTTAGTTGTGAATCCGCTGGATGTTTAAGTATCGTACTTTGTCGTTCGTCGTTAATTCGATGGATGTTTAAGTATCGCACTTTGTCGTTCGTTGTGAGAATTTGATCTCGTGAGTTATCGTAAATGCTGTATTGGTTAATTACCTAGTTTGTATGCACTAGGTTACAAGGGTAAGAAATAGGCTAAGCTCTGCTCAAATTAAATCTGCAATATATCAAGGATTATCTATAAACTAAGCTTTGCCCGTAGAAATCTGCAATGTGAGTTCATTTCTCTTTTCTCACAGTTTGTGAGTCCACTCTATTTTCTCACAGTTTTATCACCTTTTTGTGATACAATTATAATTACAAAGGCTTTTACAAAATCCTAAACGGTTACCAGTTATACTTACAGTGATTAAGTTTTTATATTAACTGCCGATATGAAAGGTTTTACATATTATTTGATTCTCGTTATTATTTGCCAGAAAGTTAGTCAACATTAGCATGACTACAATAACAGTAGAAATTATGCATTTTACTAAGATTATATTTTAGTCTTAGTCACGTCAATATATTTAATAATGATATTACAATTATTTAATTGACATATTATATTTGATAAAGTTATTATAGTTTGACATAACATAATATATGTCAGTTTCTGGATTAAATGGTTTTATGCCATAAGTAATATATTTGACAAAGAAATGTCACGGGACACAATTATGTCCAAAGACACTAGTTGAGAGAATGATCAACAGTGTTATGAATAGAAATTACTAGTTGAGAGAATGATCAACAGTAATATGATCTGAGTCACTAGTTGAAAGAATGATCAACAGTGACATGACCAAAAGCACTAGTTGAGAGAATGATCAACAGTGTTATAGAATCATTAGTTGAAAGAATGATCAACAGTGATATGACCAGAATCATTAGTTGAAAGAATAATCAACAATGATATGATTATAGTCACAGGAATCGCCTAGTGACAGATAAATTGAATAATAGTAAAATATAATTACTTGATAAAATTCACTATTGGACAAACGTGAGCCAATGGGTAATTTGATTAATGTCATATTGGAACTGCCGTTATGTGACAAATACTGATTGAGTTAGATAAATATAAATAGATATAAAAACCTTAATACTGTAAGGTATAACAATATATTTTATAAAAATGGAATGAATTCACTCAGTATTTTCGCTGACAAAACCTTTTTCAAACATTTTTCAGGTAATTACAATAGATTGGAATAAGAGCTGGATACAACACTGAAAGGCTTCAAGAAGTGGCTTATTTTATCAAATTAAGAAATATTGTTTTATGTAAACAAATTTATCTTATTAAAAGCTACCTTTATAAACATGGGTTTATCCAATCTATTTTAATAAATAAAATCCGGTGTTTCTAAACTCTGATATTTTTCCTAACTCACGGTCCTGATGAAATTTCCGCTGCAATGTTTTTAAAATTAATCACCGGTACCGCTGGACTGTTCACGACTTCCGATTCCGTTCAGGGTGGGTCAGGGGTCGTGACAGAAGGTGGTATCAGAGCCACTTGTTTAAGCTATTTAGGTGTTCTTTTAATACCCAAACTTAAACAATAAAGTTAGGAAACTGATACAAATTAACATATGTGTTATATATGAATATATATATGTCGATATGCACATATAATATCCTGGAAGTGTTGTTTTGCTATTCTGTGATATTAATAAGTGAAAATGTTTGCAATTCAGATGTCGAATGAAGTATCACATAATTCAGAAGTTCATGCTAATAATGAAAATCCTTTGGATAAAAATGCTATAGAAAATCTAATAGCTCAAGGAATAGCTAATGCTTTACCTTCAATAATTAAAGCTGTTAAAAATACCGTAGAACCTACCAAAGTTGTGAGTAGCAAGCATACTCGTGACGATGGTTTTAGCCATAGTGTCAATGGAAGTAATGATGATATTATCAAAACCCCATTTCCCAAGAAAAAGAAGGCGAGGACTTTCGGGTGTACCTACAAAGAATTTCTAGCTTGTAAACCAATTGAGTTCGCCGGCAGTGAAGGAGCCACGGCTGCTCTGCGATGGTTGGAAAAGACGGAAGCTGTTCTTACAATCAGCAAATGTGCCGAAGAAGATAAGGTGATGTATGCATCTAACCTCTTTAAGGAAGAAGCCTTGGAATGGTGGAATACAATTCTTCAGGCAAAAGGAAGGGACATGGCTTATGCCATAAACTGGGAAAAATTCAAGGAAATGACAGAAAGGAAATTTTGTCCTCCTTATGAAAAGGAACGAATGGCTAACAAGTTCCTAAATCATAAAATGATAGATGTGAATTGTCGTGAATATACGACAACGTTCTTCGAATATGCAAGAATGGTACCAACTCTGGCTTCGCCAGAACCTGTACTAATTTCTCGTTATATTTGGGGATTAGTTAGCGAAATCCGAGACATAGTCAAGGCCACTAGACCACAGACTATTGAAGAAGCAGTCGAGCTAGCTAACATGTTGACAGATGGACTAATCCGCACAAGAGAAGAAAACAAGAAGAAAGAGTTAGCCCAGAAAATTTCCCAAGAATTCTACAAGAAGACAGGAACTGAATCGTCACTAGAGCAACCTACCTTCAGAAGCTGTAACAAAAAGCATTCAGGAAGATGCCGTTTTAGGAAAACATCCTACTGTAACTTCTGCAAGATGACCGGACATATAGAGGAAGAATGTAGAAGGAAAACTAATGTTTGTTTCAATTGCGGAGAAACAGGACACATCAAACCATATTGCCCTAAACTAACCAAAGCACTTGACAACAAAGCCAGAACAACAGACGGAGCTAAGAAGAACGCGCGAGCATTTCTACTTACTACGCAAGAAGCAGAAATGATTCCAGATATAATCGCTGATATATAATATCTAAGTTAAGTTATTATTTGACCCTAGTACAAATAAAAGTTTATAAATAAATACATTCTGTCAAGTACTTCATCTATTCAAAACCATAACAGAATTGTTTGGTCTTCACTTTCACTGAATCATTCATTTGGTCACGATCACCTTGTGGTGACGTTTTCACAAAATTTGAAGCTTGTGCTAATCTCGTTGAATACGGGTTTAATTATTTATTTATATTGAATCCGTTTTGTAGGTTTATTCTATAAAATCAATCTTAACATAATCATGTGCTAAGATAATGATACACAAATTCATTTCATATATTCAGTGTATCTCTTAATGATTTTTTTATCAACAATCGAGCGTTTCGTAATCTTTATTGCTTTATCATCTTTGATCGAAAAACATTATCCAATTATTTCAATTTCAAATCCGACTAGATTTATTTGAAACATTCGGACTTACTTCATTTGATTTAAAGTATGGTGAAACTCGTTTCATTCACCGCTATTATTTCCAATTTCTATGACACCTTGTGGTGGCATTTTCTTTAATTTGAAGCTTGAGCTATTCTTATTTTCACTCCTAATGAACGAATTTTAATTTTGTCGGTTCATTATCTTAAACAGTCTTAATACAATTATGTGTTAAGATAAGAGTACACAAATTCATATCATATTCCGGTGTACCTCTTAACGTTTCTTTCATCATTTATCGAAAATTCTATAATATTCATTTGATCTTTTCATTTGAAAATCCTATTCGAACTGAATATCCAAAATTTACTTCATTAAAAAACTTTCAGTTGATTACACGGTGAAATTGTTCAGTCACCGTAATTATTGAATTATTTCAATCATTACGACACCTTGCGGCGTCGTTATAAACTTGTAGCTTGGGCTAATCAAAAGCATACGAATTATTCAAAATCACGTATGTATTTCGTTTGACTCATCATTTGAAATTAGTCTTGATGCAATTATGTATTAAGACAATGATACACTAAACTCTATTGTATTTCGGTGTATCCTTGCAACTCATTGTCAACACCCTGATTTTTTCTCTTGATATAGTTTGATAGTTGACAAATTATTTTCGTGCTTCTATTTCATTTTGAACTTGTTAAATCTGAGTATTCTTCAGTTGCCAATCAAAGTAAGCTTTCTTTTGACAAAAGAATTTTTATTGATTCTAAAAGTTCTTCACATTCATTCTAAATGTCTATTGATCATATATCTTTTGGCTTGAAAATAGTCACATTGGAAATTATATCATTTCATCTTATCCATTTGACATCGATTTCTTGAAATAGTTCAGTTGAACCATTGAGTCCTATTTATTGTATGACTCGTTTGATATTCAATTCTGTGTCATCTACCTTAATATTGTTTTTATTGACTAGAATATAACATAAGTCTCCAAGAAATATCATAAATACACTTGGGAGCTGGAATCTGGGATGAAGAAAAAAAAATATTCCTACTTATTCCAACAAATCTCGAGGACGAGATTTTTATTAAGGTGGGGAGAATGTAACAACCCTCATTAAAAGTCCTATTTATATTATTATTTTATTCAATTGAAAACCCTAATTGAGAGACCCAAGTGATTCTGCGCAAAACCTACATATTTCAGAACAATCAGAATCAGGATCAGGGCCCCTAAAACTCAGGGGGGGGGGGCATTTCCTACTCGATGATTATCTTTATAACTTATTACAAAATTCGAATTTAATCGAAACGTCGACTCACCTGCACTTCAAACACACGTGGCAACAATATGGAGAAAAAGTATTCCTTACGGACCGTAAGGAATATTTGTTACGGTCCGTAACAAATGCCAATTTGGTGTATAAATAGCAGGCTTTGGGACTGGCTTCTGTGCGTTCGTTCGACGATAAAATTCAACTCAGGCACGGAGATATCGTCCAATTACTTCAATTAACACACACTAAATCACTAATTAGTATAGCGGGGTGCTGCTGCACAGGGTATTAACTCGATCGCTATTACGATTCATTGTCCGATCGATCAATATATCCAATGGATGTTTAAGTGCTGCCCACATTAGGGTTATACTTTGTCATTCGTCGTGATTTCGACGGGATGTTGAGTGCTGTCCGAAATCGGACTATACTCTGTCCTTAGTTGTGAATCCGCTGGATGTTTAAGTATCGTACTTTGTCGTTCGTCGTTAATTCGATGGATGTTTAAGTATCGCACTTTGTCGTTCGTTGTGAGAATTTGATCTCGTGAGTTATCGTAAATGCTGTATTGGTTAATTACCTAGTTTGTATGCACTAGGTTACAAGGGTAAGAAATAGGCTAAGCTCTGCTCAAATTAAATCTGCAATATATCAAGGATTATCTATAAACTAAGCTTTGCCCGTAGAAATCTGCAATGTGAGTTCATTTCTCTTTTCTCACAGTTTGTGAGTCCACTCTATTTTCTCACAGTTTTATCACCTTTTTGTGATACAATTATAATTACAAAGGCTTTTACAAAATCCTAAACGGTTACCAGTTATACTTACAGTGATTAAGTTTTTATATTAACTGCCGATATGAAAGGTTTTACATATTATTTGATTCTCGTTATTATTTGCCAGAAAGTTAGTCAACATTAGCATGACTACAATAACAGTAGAAATTATGCATTTTACTAAGATTATATTTTAGTCTTAGTCACGTCAATATATTTAATAATGATATTACAATTATTTAATTGACATATTATATTTGATAAAGTTATTATAGTTTGACATAACATAATATATGTCAGTTTCTGGATTAAATGGTTTTATGCCATAAGTAATATATTTGACAAAGAAATGTCACGGGACACAATTATGTCCAAAGACACTAGTTGAGAGAATGATCAACAGTGTTATGAATAGAAATTACTAGTTGAGAGAATGATCAACAGTAATATGATCTGAGTCACTAGTTGAAAGAATGATCAACAGTGACATGACCAAAAGCACTAGTTGAGAGAATGATCAACAGTGTTATAGAATCATTAGATGAAAGAATGATCAACAGTGATATGACCAGAATCATTAGTTGAAAGAATAATCAACAATGATATGATTATAGTCACAGGAATCGCCTAGTGACAGATAAATTGAATAATAGTAAAATATAATTACTTGATAAAATTCACTATTGGACAAACGTGAGCCAATGGGTAATTTGATTAATGTCATATTGGAACTGCCGTTATGTGACAAATACTGATTGAGTTAGATAAATATAAATAGATATAAAAACCTTAATACTGTAAGGTATAACAATATATTTTATAAAAATGGAATGAATTCACTCAGTATTTTCGCTGACAAAACCTTTTTCAAACATTTTTCAGGTAATTACAATAGATTGGAATAAGAGCTGGATACAACACTGAAAGGCTTCAAGAAGTGGCTTATTTTATCAAATTAAGAAATATTGTTTTATGTAAACAAATTTATCTTATTAAAAGCTACCTTTATAAACATGGGTTTATCCCATCTATTTTAATAAATAAAATCCGGTGTTTCTAAACTCTGATATTTTTCCTAACTCACGGTCCTGATGAAATTTCCGCTGCAACGTTTTTAAAATTAATCACCGGTACCGTTGGACTGTTCACGACTTCCGATTCCGTTCACGGTGGGTCGGGGGTCGTGACAGTATTTTTCGATCGCCTTATCCAAAGGCGTAACCATGGTAGGACACAACAGGCTCAACTCCTCATATTGATCAGTGTATGCTCGATGTTCACCGATGTCTTGCTTAAGATCGTCGAATTCCCTTTCCAAGGCTCTGATATCGTGACGAGGACAGAATTCCTTCATCATCAGTGCTCGAAGTTCTTCCCACGTTTGAGCCAGTGCCACTTCGGCACCTCTATCTCTCATCACACCATTCCACCACGTCAAAGCTCGTTTCTCAAAGACACTAGATGCGAAATCTACCTTTCGCTCGTTTGGACATTGAACATGTCTGAAGGTGCTCTCTAGACTCTCGAACCATTGCAGAAGTGCAGTCGCTCCTTGAGACCCGGAAAACTTTGATGGCTTAGCTGAGTTGAACGTCTTGAAGTTGCAAGGGGCATTATTGTTGTTGAGAGCTTGGTTACATTGAGCGACGATGTTCGGGATTGCGGCAGTCATTTGCTGTGTAATAACAGTTGCAAGCTCTTCGATAGATACCTGATTTTCGCGTCGTGGAGGCATTCTAAAAGGGGAAACAAGAGAGAAAACAAATGAAATGGCATTGGGTAAGAATAGGATGTCACAATTACCGACCAAAATCATGGGTGATGGTCATTTGTTTGAACCACAAAGCAAACAAACGACACACAAAGGCTGAATCAAAGCAATTAGATCCTCATAATGTATCGCGAAGACATGCTCGCCTATAAGTGGACACTCACCCCAAGAGTTCCCAGGTAAGAGTGACTGGTCCGATTACGTGGATTTGTACGAACACTCTAGCCTTAGACAGAAAACTCAGGGTACAGGCATTCACTCTTCCAGTTTGCACGTATTCACACTATTTAGGACCCAAAACTTTGACGAGATTTTGAAAACTCGAAGGGGTTCAAAACCTTATAACAGAGGGTTCAAAACCTTACAATAGAGGGTTCAAACCTAGTAATCAATCATCCAAAAACAGATGATTAATTTTCAAAGCGGTTTTGAAATTTATGTTCTTGTTGTGGTCGTCGCCTAAGGATAGGTGACGGTATTGTTTTATGACTAAACGCAAGTAAACTCGCGTTAGGGTCCTAGGAAGGTTATAGACTAGGTCAAAGTATTACTAATAACCTAATTCCTTTTAACCATTGGCTCTGATACCAACTTTTCTGTCACACCCCGACCACGTGAGACAACGAGACGTGGCGGAAACGTCGGGGAGTGTTGTAACAGAATTAATTGTTTCAAATCCATGGCAATTAAAGTTTCGTTTTATTATTCAAACAAGAGAGTTACATTGTTTTAAACAAGAAACAAAGATTATATAACAAAAATTAACTAGTTCTTGTCTCGTTCTAAGTCACTAAGGCACAGGTCCGCCTAAGTATGTCTCGATAAGTCCTATGCATCAACTCCTGAAAACACATGTGAAAATAGGTACGTCAGCATAAAAATGCCTGTGAGATACATAGGTTTTGTGAAAATAGGTTTCATGACTTGTAAGTTTAAGAAAATGTTTAATAAAGTTTAGTCATGAACCTGGTAAATTGATTTGTTTTGTAAATCGTTTGAAAAACAATAAGTTCAGATGATATGTATAAATAAGAGAATAATGTATGGTTAAATGAATAACCATGTAAAATGAGTTTGTATAAGATAAATTGTTTGTAAAACAATGTCTTGTGAAAAGTATGTTATTTGTATAAAATGTTATATGTCTTAAATTGAAATGATTAAAATATCGCTACGATATGTAATACCATACAAGCACTTATATATAGGAAGTACCAGCGGCGTATCCACCATGCTTGTATCATATTACACACGCCTCGTTACTTAAATCACTTACTCAAACCAAACCACTAAGATGTAATGTTTAACAATTGTAGAAATGTTTATTGTCAAATGGTTCAATAAATACAAATGGTTCACATAATGTAATATAATGTGTTCATATGCTGGATGAGCATATGCAACAAAATGTAATGTAAAACAATGTACTAAGTATGCACACAATGGACAAACATAGCATGAGATGTAATGTAAAACAATGTACTAAGTATGCACACAATGGGCGTACATAGCATGAAATGTAATGTAAAACAATGTACTAAATATGCACACAATGGGCGTACATAGCATGAAATGTAATGTAAAACAATGTACTAAGTATGCACACAATGGACATACATAGCATGAAATGTAATGTCAAACAATGTACTAAGTATGCACACAATGGGCGTACATAGCATGAAATGTAATGTAAAACGATGTACTATAAGTATGCACAGAATGGACATACATAGCATAAAATGTAATGAAATCATGTACTATAAATGTACTAATGAACATAGCAAGTATATGATGTGGAAACAGGAAAGCACGAAAGTAACAAGTAGGCATATGTGTTTCACCCCAAAACAGTTTGGAAAACAGTAAAAGAGGGGTCTATGTACTCACTTGAGATTGCTTAGTAGTCCTTGAGTAACAACCAAACAATGCTAGAGATCACGGATATCAAACGGCACCTATTATAGGTAACTATGTTAATATACAGGACCTAAATTGGAGGATTGGATAGAATGAGGGTTCGTAAACCAAACGAGTATGGAGACTCGTGTAATATGGTTTAACAAAGCCCACATACTAAAATGAAACCTAACCTAAGTGCTTACGACCCATTACGACCCGTTTAGGTAGCTTATGCTACTTTAACGCGTCGTTCGCGTGAAACGCGTTCGGAACGCCTAACTAGTCCTATGACAAGTAAAATATGCCTTAACATGTCTAATATTGTTACCAAATCAGTTTGGATACCAAAAGTTATGTTACATATGCTTAAAATGAGTTTTGGCGTAAAAAAGGTATTTTGGTAATTTACCTAAGGCATATATACTACCTATCATACAACTAACTAAACATCGTGACCATAAGGTATAACCTCGGAAGGTTATTCCCTATATACTATGGTCACCTAATGTGTTTGGTCGGATCCTAATGATCGACCAAATGGGTCGGGTTCGAAAGTATAAGCGATTGTTTAGATCGCTTACCTTACGACCCTATATAGGCACTAAACTAAAAGTGACGAGCTAAGCATGTTAAAACATGCTTAACTAAGTTTAGAAAACAGGTTTGGTATCAAAACAAACGGTTTTGATACCTAAGAGTAGTTTGGTTACAAAATACGCGTAAATGCGCATTTTGCCCGAAACTACAACTCGTCACTGAGCCTAGATAACGTGGTAATCAGTAGGTATAGTCACTAGGGACTATAACCATCGTGATTACGCTCACGTTATGAAGTTCAAATGAACATCGCATTGACCATAAATTGGTCAACGCAGAAAGTCAAACAAAGTTTGACTTTTAATGCTAAACGAATAAAAGAACGAAGGAACACTTACAAAGGGTCCCCGCTAGTAAAACTTGATCGAATAGCTCAGGTATGAAGCAATCACTTCAACTTAGAGCTTTGAGATCAGATTTGTGGGTTTTGAGTTGAATGGGGTTGGGTATTTATAGTAAATGGACAACGGTTAGGATCGTTTATCGAATAACGTGCTTTGATCTCGTCCATACACTTGTTGAAACCTTGTGGTGACTCAAAATTGGCCCCTGCTTTTCCTGAAGAGGCAAGTGCAAATTGGCCCCTCAATATCCTGAAGAGGAAACAGCTGTTTAAAAAAAATCTGCTGTTCTGGAGACCCCTTACGGACCGTAAGGGTATGGCTTACGGTCCGTAAGCCAGTGACTTTGCAGAAATGGCAGTTTTGGTCCCTGTTGTGTTATAAGGCCATTTCCGACGCGTTTAAGGCCTGTTAACCCCATTTCAAAGCTCTAAAATGAAGTTAAAGTATAGGGAACTTAAAATGTGCTAAAAAAATATCTCGGATGTCGGTTCGTTTGGTCGTACGATCGCGATGTTCGGTTAATTACGACGGAATGCGCATAAGCGCGAAAAACGATCCAAATTGCGCGACGAATGGATTTTCTTACGCCAAACACTAAAATAAAATATTTTAGTGCTTACATAAATTTTTGGATGTCCGGATGTATTCAGAACGTAAGTTATGCGCGAAAGTGCAAACTTATGCACTTTTTGACACTTTTAGTCCCTGAATGAGCCAAAAGTTTATTTTAGCACACCGAACCCCTCAAAGCCTATTTCTAAGCTATGTAAAGGATATTTATGGTATGTTTAACTTATGGTCATGTTCCGGAATGTCTGTTACAGTTCAAATTGGCATACTTTCTCAGTTTGTCAATTTTAGTCCCTGTAGGCGATTAAACTTGATTTTGTCATACCAAAGCCTTCAAAACTTATTTCTAAGTTATGTAAAGGTTATTTAAGGTATGTGAAGCATATTTCACTATTACGGAGTGTTCGTTGCATTAAACTGGTTATATTTACGCATCAGTGCGCGTATAACCTTCTAGAAAGCGATTTAGAGCCCGAAATCGAACAAGAATTGATATGTGCAAATGATACACATGTTTGTACAAATCCCAAGTATGAAATACAATATTTCATTGGTTTGATATTTGTTTGATGGTCACGGAGGCACAGTTGTCACAATCGGGAACTTAACAAGGTGACTATCAAGAACCGCTACCCTTTGCCACGCATCGACGACCTATTTGACCAGTTGCAAGGGTCAAGTTTTTAATCGAAGATCGAGTTAAGATCGGGCTATCATCAGATGAGAGTCCGAGAGGAGGATGTTCCTAAGAGACCTTTTCAAACGCGGTATGGGCATTATGAGTTTCTAGTCATGCCGTTTGGGTTGACGAACGCACCAGCGGTCTTCATGGATCTCATGAACCGAGTATGCAAACCGTATCTCGACGACTTCGTTATCGTGTTTATCGATGACATTCTGATCTATTCAAAGAGCAAGGAAGATCACGAGCGGCATCTGTGTCTTATTTTGGAGCTTCTGAGGAAGGAGCAACTCTATGCAAAGTTTTCTAAGTGTGTCTTCTGGATACGAGAGGTGCACTTCCTTGGCCACATTGTGAATGAATCGGGAATTCACGTAGATCCTGCAAAGATTGATGCTATCAGAAATTGGGCGACACCAAAGACTCCTTCAGAGGTGTGACAATTTCTTGGTCTCGCTGGGTACTATCGACGATTTATCAAAGATTTCTACAAGATTGCTCAACCTCTTACCTCGTTAACACAGAAAGGCATGGTATACTCGTGGGGAACGAAGCAAGAAGATGCTTTCCAGTTGTTGAAACAGAAACTATGCAGTGCACCGATCCTGTCTTTACCTGAAGGTACTGAAGATTTTGTCACTTAGAGCCAGCCAAACTTCTTCCTCTTATGATAGCTGTAGCAGAAGAGCTGAGATGCATCAGACGCAGAGTTGCCCTTCATTTGGTAATCACTAATCAGATCTACAAATTTTAGCTTTAGATATTCTTAACAATTTGTCCACACTGGACATAGTGTGGTGGTAAAATCTCTACTAAATTTGGAATGGGTTTCCTATCTTATCCATGATGAGTTAAATGAACAAAATTAGTTTAGTTATTATCTTTGCCATGTTTTGCATGCATGTAACTTACCCTATATTTGGTGTTACCACTATCTACATATTCACATTTCCAACATAGTTTTAGGATCCACGTTGCATTATAAAGTATAATTGTTTCGCATAAAAAACATTGTAAATAGTTCCAAACGTCCCTTCGTCATATGTGTTTGCGTGTACATATAGTGGTTGGATAATATATTTTAGTGTGTGAATTGCATGAAGCGAAAGAAAAATCCATGTGGTGTACTTTTTTAATTGCTCTAAAGAGAATTATGTTATAACAAAAGTGAAGTAGAGTAATAATAATTACGCTACACTTTACAAGTAGTGTAATTTTATTATTATGTATTACAGTTTTGTTATAGAGTAGTTATATGCTGATAGTGTAATTGTCATATTTTAAAAATGCCACTACGTCCTTTTTAGCTTCACTTTGTACACTTAACACGCTAACACATACACTAACACTTTTCATAGTGGGCTGAGAATAAAAGTAATGTCAACTGGACATAATTATGTTTGGTAGTGTGTTAACTACTTAATCATTACATTAGTGACTCTATACTTATTCATATCTCAACACTTTTTTGACGGTTCCCTTTTCTCCGGGTCTAGGTTCAACTAATATTTTCAACAGGTGGAGTACAAAGACTGAGTTAGATGACGATTATAACTATGTAAAACGAAATCGAAATTTTCCTTCAGCAACGGAACTCAAATCTCAATGGATTTTCTTAAGACGGGCCTTACACAAAGACATTGCATTTCAGTCTCACTGTTGCTATGGTGTGTTTGAGCTTCCTAGAAGAGCGGTATCCCCGAGTACAAAAACTATTTACCTGAACATGATTGCGTATGAGTTGTGTGCGCATAACCCGAATGACTTGCAAGTTTTGACTTATATTGGGATAATGAAGTCGTTAGTTGTTCAAAATGATGATGTGAATGAGTTAAGAAAGAAAGGTATATTGATTCATAGTCTCGGTTGAGATGAACACGTGGTGAAGATGTACGATGAGTTTGAAGTCCGAGCGGTTCATGTTTACTTGATTTCTCAGTTCTTTCGAGTATTCGAGAACCACCTCGATAGCAAGTACAAGACATGGGTGGGGGAGTTGACTACTGACTACTTTAGTAGTCCTTGGAAGACGTTGGGTTTGTTGAAGGCTGGTGCTGTTATGCTCGCTACTTTTCTGCGGACTTATTTGGTGGCAAAGCAATCTCCGGATCGATGACTCCAATGCGGATATTATGAAGCTTGTTAATACTTAGACGATGCACTGTTGGCCTTAATTGTTTAATCAAAGTTTGATTAAAAGATATGGGTTAAAAGTGTAAATAGTTATTAGTTAGGTTAAAATGCAAATAGATTAACTATATAAGTGCGAGGACTAGATGTGACTAAGAGAAAGATTGTAAGTTACATATTTGATGGATCGATGTCTCCCTAGAGATGTACCTGTTCAGAATGGTGCCAACACCACAAATACATCAGACGCGATTCTTCGTAAGGAGACATGTCCATTCATAGCACCTCTTCGGTATGTATAAATAGGATTAGGGTTTTAGTTTATTTTTGTACCTTGAAGCAATCAGATTCAATTGTTTAGTTTATTAATACAGTTGTGTATTAGGGTTAATCCCTTTCTTCTTGTTCTTTGTTCGATTGTTATTTTGTCCTTGATTGATGGGTTGAATTCATGTTCTCCTGGGATCTATATTGGTATCAGAGCATCAGGCTCTAGGAATCGGGAATCGCCAGGCAAGGCAGAATCGTAGGGTTATTCGCGATAAGGTTTCATTTTTTTTTTTGTTTTCATTCGCATTCAATTTTCGGTTTAGGAATCGAACCAGGTTATGTTCAAAAATAGGGTTTAGATTCTTCAATTGTATTCGGAATCACATGTACAAAACATTCAGTTTATATTCAAGTTTGATTCATGTTCTAGAGATCAAACATCAATTGGAGCCAACAATTGGTATCAGAGCCAAGGATCAAAGAATCAAGATCATGAATTCAATTCTTCAATCAAGGCAAGGGTTTTGCGATTCGAAAGAATCATATAAGGGAAGGCAGGAACTCATCGGGCGAACCGAGCATGTTGGTGCGGGTCTGAAGGGAGGAAAGAACGGCTAGGGCAGCGGAAAAAGGTAAACAGTACGCGCAGGGGAAGCCATCATTCGTTCATTGAATTCACCAATTACCAAGTCTCCCAAGAAGTTGATCCTGCATTCGCATAATTAAAGATATTGGGTTCAGAGATTGCCCAAGAAGGAGAAAAAGATACAGAGAAGGAAGGGAGGATAACATCACAACGGTCAATCGCAAGAGACGGTGTTCGCGCCGGAATCGCCTAAGGACTTGCAGGGTTGAAGATTGCCGATGGTCCTATTCGTAAAGCAAATTTTTTTTATTATGTGGGTCATCAATTTGCGACCAATCTGATGTACCCATAGCCGAAAGAAAGGGATCAAGTAACATATTTGGGGAGGAATCATAACGGGAACATAATGGTTTGCACACTCATATGTAGACATGGATGAGGCCGCAAGGTTTTTGTGTAGTGTATGACGAAGGAAAAGGACGCAAGGACAGCGACACGGTAAAGGATGTTGCGTAGGGGTTGTCATCTCTTCTGTAGGATCAGTTTTGACTTCCGAACGATTGCGAACCGAACGTGTGACGTGCGGAATCCGTACATGAATGTGACCGAACACAAGATCGTAAAATAAACGTGATTTTATTGATCGTACGACAATTACAAAGCACCGTGAATCACCTTCGAGCACTTTCTCTCTCTAGACTTTCTCTCTCTAAGCACCAAGCTCCAAGATCAAAAAATGTCAAAAGTCTCTAATGAAAACCCTAAGTCTTCTATTTATAGGCACAAGGTATAAGGATTTCTCCTAATTTACAAGATTGCCACCTTGCCCATTTTATCTAAAAAATACATCATAAAGCCTAGATTTCTTCAGTGTCTTGCTACAGTTCTGATTGACGGAGGCGATATACATTACTGCACTAACAGACTCCCCCTTGGATATTGCCCCAGTCAATCTCGTAGCGTCTTATCTTTCCCTCTCTCTTTGAGTCTTCTTGAAGGTTTGATATCATCAGCAACCACATACTCCCTCTTTCTCGAACAGACTCCTCGTGAATCTGTCTTCAGCTTCAGTTGCTCCCCCTCTCGTTAGACTCTTTCTCTTCAGGCTCCCCTTTTCGTCAAGCTTCTGTGCTTTTGGGATCGACATCTGGCTTTCCGAATACAAGCTCTGTTGGTGCATACGTCTGTCGACTTCGTCTTGTATCGAGTCTTGTAATAGAATTGTTAGATCAGGGCACGTAGTACGAGAAAATAGGGTTTGTGTGTGAAAAGTTAATTTCGCACGAAATAGCACAGTGTGATTTCGTGCGAAATTATCACTACTATAAATACCCTTCATGTCAAGTCATTTGTAACGTTCGTGATTCCGGTACCGAAGTGCTGCCGACGTGTCTACTGATCTGTAAACGTGTTATATCAATAAAACAAGACAATTAAGTGTGAATCAAGCTGTTACAAAGTCTAATCAATGAATTCCGCATCTGATTAGACCGAGAACTCTTCCGATAGACTCGTTTCGATCGTCTCGCGATCCTACATGTGGTATCAGAGCTCAGGAGGAAGAGTTCTTACCAATTTCAGCTTGAAAATCTGTTTTCTACACCTTCTTTCTCAAAATTAACAAATTTCACGGTTAAAATGGATTGAATTTTAAACATATCATGCGAAACTGTGTTTTAATGAATCCTTGAAAGAATTGGACTTAAATTCGATCGAAAAGTGATAAAATTGATAATTTCGTTTGAAAGTGGTTTCGGATTAAGTGACGTCAGCACTATTTCGTACGGAATTACCTGTTTGAAACTCATTTCATGCGAAATCAACCCCTTAATTTCGCACGAAATTACCTAATTTCGCTTGAAATAGATAATTTCGCACCAAGTTGTTATTTCGCGTGACTGATTTCGCACAAAATAGTAATTCCGTTTGAAAGCTGTATTTCGTGTGAAAATTGATTTCGTTTGAAATCTTCATTTCGCACCAAACTGATTTCGTATCTGTGTGTGATTTCGTTTGAATTTTCAGTTTGCGTGAACTTTCATTGTTATTTGAACTTTGTTGACTTTGTGATACAGATTACTGAATCATGGAAGAGGAATTCTACAATGCGTTTGCTACACCAGTTGCTCCTGTTACAGCTGCTGAAACTCTTTACAGTGAAAATGAGACGGGAACTTATCAAAAACCGCCGAAGCTTATGTATATTGAAGATTTTAGAGGATGGCAAAATCGGTTTGAAAACTGGGTGCAAGCTTATAAGTTTGACGCATGATGTTCATTAGAGAAAGATTACGAGAAACCGAAAAATGAACGTGGGCTTGAAAAAGCTTTTTGTGACTTTTCAGAGGTTGAAAAATTGAAATATACAAGTGAAAAAATGATGATCTGTATTCTTCAACAAGCAGTTAAAGAAGATATCTGTGTGTTTGCTCCAACATGAGGGTACTGCTAGATCAATTTGGACAGCATTAATTTAAAAGTTTAAAGGAAGTGCAGATATGATCAAGAACAAAAAGGCTTTACTGAAGAAATCATTTGATATGTTTGTAGCTTTTGAAAATGAAACAACAAAAATGACCATTGATAGATATTGTCATCTGGTTTTGGAAATGGGAAGATTGGACATAAAGAAAGACGACGATGAATGGGTTGATAAACTAGCCGATACATTACCACAGCAGAAATGGGGAACTTATTTGTTGATCCTAAAACACATGAGAAAATCTAAAAATATGAATCTGGCACAGTTTATTCAGAAGATTGAAGAGCATGAGTTGGATATCCAGAAAACGGCAATCATGACTAATCTAAATGCTCAACAAGATGTCAGTTTATACTATAAAGGAAACAAATTTGAAGTTACTCCAAGCCCAAAGATTCAAACTGGTTTCAGTGCTGATAGTTCTTCTGGAACAAAGGGAAGTACTGTGACTTAAAGTGGTGGACCTTCGTCTTCGTATTCAAGCTTTGATCCAAATTTTACAACACCAAGTCCTCAACAACATAATTCAACGAATCTGCAATGCAATGTCACCTTGAACATTCAAAATGGTCAAAATCTTTCTCCAGAAATAGATAAGCAACACATGGCATCACTCGTTGCTATGTTGGAATCATATGAAAGTTTGATTGCTTGCAGAATTGGAAATCCGATGCTTACCAAAGAGGATTATGATCAAATTGATGCAGAGGAACTTGAGTTGATGGATGTCAAATGGTGTTTAGCCAGTGCTGTTAGAAGGGCAGAAAAGTTTCAACAAATCACTGGAAGAGATGACTTTAATGAACTGTCGAAATCTCCGATAGGGTTTGACAAATCAAAGGTTACGTGTTTTCGTTGTCGAGAAAAGGCCATTTTAAGCGTGAGTGCAAAAACAAAGAAGCAAACGGAAGACAAGATCAGTCTGGAAAAAACAATTATTATCAAAAATCAATTTTTCATCAGATTGCTCAACAACCACAAACTGCACATGCACGTGCCATTGAAGAAAAAGAGAAAAGAGCTTGTTATGGTATAATTGACCAAGATGATGAAATGGTTAAAGAGGGATTTAGCTGGGATAAATACATTCCACATCGTTCAAGTCTTGTTGCTAGAATTCTGGAAGAAGATGAAGTCAAGTCTAGTCCGAAAAGAATACCGATTTTTCCAGATTTTGGAAGTGATGTAGATACTGATGATGAAGAAGAATACATTACTAAAGCTAGAAAAGGTCTAGATCCTGATAGTTTTAATTTGTTTTTTGCAGATAAAGTTGAGATGCTGAATGAGAAGAAGATTGCCAGATTGAAGAGAGAACTGGAAGAAAGAAGAATAGCTGATGAAAAGGCAAAAATGGAAGCTGAAGAAGCAAATGTTGAACCAGTAATTGAGAAAGTGATAGAAAAAATCGTTGAAGTGGAGAAAGTGGTAGAGAAAATTGTTGAGGTCGAAAAAATAGTCGAAGTTGAAAAACTCGTCGAAGTTGAGAAAATCGTCGAGGTAGAAAAAATTGTTGAAGTAGAAAAGATTGTCGAGGTTGAAAAGATAGTTGAGGTCATTAAACCTTGTCTGAAATGTTTGGAGTCTTGCAAACATTGTGATGAGAAAGACAAGAAGATTCGTGAACTGGAAGAGTTGAAAGAAAATTTGTTGTCTGATGTGAAGTATGTGAAAGAGTCATATGATGTGCTGAACAGAACAGTGGATGGTCTAAAAAAGACAAATTCAGAAGTTGATGCTGCTATGACAATGATGAGTTCAACTTTAATGACAAAGCAGAAAGTCATCAATGAGTATATTGAAGAATGTGCAAAGCTAAAGCAGGATTTGGAACATGAAAAGATTGAGAGTGAAAGAATCAAACGTTTGTTGTTGAGTTACACAACTTGTGATTATTTGATTGATCGAGTTTATCCTACTGTTGCAGGTGTGGAAGCTTTCCAAGATAAAGAGAAGGAAGAGGATACTGGTAAGAAACAAAGTGTCAAGTATAACAAGTGTCCGCCTCCGATTTGGAATAGTTATTCTCCCAGAAAGCCAAATGAGGAACGTTTAAATAAGGATCTCAACATAAAGTTAAAGTCTGAAACCGTTGATGAGTTACCAGACAATATTGATGTTACATTCACAGCGTCTGACACTGATCATGAGTCTGAGTTGTTAAAGAAAGTGGTCGATCAGGTGTTTGATATGGATGAAGAGTCAAAGTCGGAGTCTAAATCTGAAAGTTCGAGTTCATCAGAAAAGAGTCCGAGTTCACCTGTCAAACGGGTTTACAATAAAGAATTCATGTTATCAAAATCTAATTTGAATGACGAACCAATCAAAGTAGCATATACTTTGAATGATTCAGACAAATTATATTCTGATGAGGAATTTCCAATAAGAAGTGTCAAATCTGATATGATCAAACAGGTTTTCAAATTAACAGAAATCAATATTTCTGAAATAAAAGATTTAAATCTTCATGAAAAACCTAAAAGGTACACTTCAAGAGTTCAACAAAAATTGAACAAGAAAAAGGGTTACAGTTCTAGTTCAGGTTATCAAAAGAAATCAAACCATAACGGTAATTTTAAAAAGCAGGGTTTAGGTTTCATTTCACTGGAAAATCATAAAAATGAGACAAATTATAAACTAAAAACAAAATTTGTTGCAGGAGGAAGTTCTGAAGAAGAACAGAAGAAACCATTCTGGAGACAGTCAAACCGAGAGTTTCTTGCTGAAAGAAAGAAGAAGATAATGAACGAATCTGAGAAAAGGGTTGAACGAAGAACCTGTTACAGATGTCAAGAAGTTGGACACATAGCGTGGAACTGTCCAAAGCCCAACAATTCAAAACAGGAAGTTTCTTCTAACCCAAAGATGAAAGAAACATGGGTTAATAAAACAAAACAATCAACTGAAAAGGTCAAAATGTTCAAAGATTCGACTTTCGAAATTGGTGAAAGTTCGAAACGTTTTTACAAAAGAAAAATTGATTTGAACAAACAAAGATGGGTTGTAAAATCTGAGAGTAGTTCTGACAATGAATCTGATTCCATAAAATCAGAGGAGTCGTTTGTTGAGAAAAAGAATGAAAATTCCTTTCCAGAGTTGAACGATGAAAACTTTCCGCCATTGTCGAAAGAAAAATTGAAGTTAAAAATTGTAAAGATTGAAATTTCAGATCAATTCTTCCCTGGCAAAGGAGAATTTGATGCCGAAAAGGCTTTCAATGGGAAAGTCAAACATATATTTGGAAAGATGGTAGATGGAAAAGTGAAAAGTGCAAAAGATTTTTATAAATCGAAAGGAGGTTGGGATAGAGATGAATCAAAATCACCCAAGGCTGGTCAGGCTTGGGTGACAGCATTTTCAAACTGAAATCCTGACTTGCCGGAGCTCCCAAGTTGGTAATCGTGGAGCATGAATCGGCATCTTTCATGAGAAATTCACTTTGGTGATATTTTGACTTTCAAGATTAATCAGGGACATTAAGTTGTACTTGATTTATCTTTTCTACAAGTGGTATTATTGATAGAATCTAAAATTGTTAATTTTTTTAAAATGGTTGAGAAAACAAAGTGATGAATGAATCCCCGTTTTTACAAGTGAATTCAACAAAACTTATTTTCCGAAAAAACCATTTGATTAAAACAAACTTAAGTGTTTTGAAATCGTAATGGGAAAATAGTTTGTTGTCAGGGGGAGTTCTGATTGTTTATGCCAAGTGGATGGCGATTTGAAGCAATTCACAACAGTTGTCAGTTTATTTGTATAGTTTGTTTTCAAATTTCCTTTAAAATGATTTTGAATTTTAGGGGGAGTAAGAAATTTTGGAAAATCCAAAAACATTAGAAAATTTGAAAAAGTCAAAAACATGATAAAATCAAAATGAGTTTTGTTGTGAAAAAGAGGAAATGATAGTACATCAGTGGACAATCACAACAAGCTAAAGAATTGGAAAGTTATAATGTGATAAACGGTCTCACTGATGATATGCCAGTAGGTTTTTGCACATTTAGTAGATTGTGTCGAGATATAAACCTAAATTTCAAACTTGCTTATCTCGTGGGGAACATCTCTCGTATATATGGGTAACCCCCGAAATCTTGTTTGAAAGACCCCTCTTTCTAATATACTAGGTCTTTATGCTTAGTGATATCTGGGGTATTATCCCAGGACTTCTGATTTTGAGGAAGCAATGGCCTAGTCCCCGTATAATACTTTTCGCTTGCTTGAAATATAGCACCTCCCTCAGCATAAAAAATGATGAAACATTGCAAAATGCTAATCATGTGCTGTTGAAGAAAAGATTCTCTAAAGGGAACACACCTAAAGTCGAAGCCATCATCTCTCTGATTTTGCGGAAGCAATAGCCTGAGCTCTCATGGCCCTCACAATTAACCCTTTACAGATATCATCTAGGTATACTCACCTGTAAGACTGAATATTGGGATCTGGATACGGGAGTATATTCTGAGGTGGGACACGCGAATAAGTTTAAGTCTCTAAAACATTAATCTCGTATCTCGAAACAATTGAACTCTGTGTGAAAATTTAAGTGGATCAGTATACTGACAATCTAAGTGAATCATTTAGAACTTAAAATGTTTAAAGCTTAACGGTGTTAGTGTTTTGTCTCAAAAACTGATATGATCCTCTTACACAAACTCACAAAAATATTGTCTGTAAATATTTCTTAACTGAATTTCATCTATAGCAAAATCCAAAAAGATTTTCAGTGTGTTTTAGCATAAATTTTTTAAAATTCAAAAAGATTTTAGACAACTGATGTTGAAAAGCTGATCTTCAAAATTCTGAGTGCTAAACATGATGAACAACAGGGTTGGGAAAGTTTGTTTGGAATGAAAAATGTTTTTGAAATGATTAAATGGTTCATTCAGTTGAAACCAAATTTTGAATATGTCATATACAAGTGGTTAAGAGATTTTGTGAAGTGTCATATTATTACTAGATAATGTGTTGAATTTAATTATACAAGTGGTAAGCAGAAAGTTTAAATTTGTCCAATTTTAAATTTGTGAACTTTACTTTGAGGTAGAGAATGTGCTGGTTATGGCTATGAGAGAGCCAGATTGCGATTCTAGAACCTGTGAAAGCCAGGCTACGATCCCATGCAATCCTTAAGGGGGAGTCTGTTAGAGAAGAGGAGTCTGAAGATGCAAGAGCCAGTCTCAATTCTTGAGGTTCACGCTAGTTGCTGATACTGATGAACTTAAGGAATTAAGAGATCTGTTAAAGAGAATGTGAAGAGAAGATTGAGGATGCTTACATTGTCAAATAATTTTGAAGAAGCCCAAACACTGATCAAGGCTGAAGACTATGAAGACTCGACACTGAAGACTCGTCAACATCCAAGGGGGAGTCTGTTGGTGCATATGTCTGTCGACTTCGTCTTGTATCGAGTCTTGTAATAGAATTGTTAGATCAGGGCACGTAGTACGAGAAAATAGGCTTTGTGTGTGAAAAGTTAATTTTGCACGAAATAGCACAGTGTGATTCCGTGCGAAATTATCACTACTATAAATACCTTTCATGTCAAGTCATTTGTAACGTTCGTGATTCCGGTACCGAAGTGCTGCCGACGTGTCTACTGATCTGTAAACGTGTTATATCAATAAAACAAGACAATTAAGTGTGAATCAAGCTGTTACAAAGTCTAATCAATGAATTCCGCCTCTGATTAGACCGAGAACTCTTCTGATAGACTCGTTTCGATCGTCTCGCGATCCTACAAGCTCCTTCAGGATAGTTACTTGGCTCCTTGAATGCACGCTCCCCCTTGTGTTGAGCTCGTCTTCAGACTCCCCCTTAGACTCGGCTATCGGGATCGTTATCTGGAACTTTTATCTGCAATTTCTCAAACATTTATAAGTAAAAATGTTTTGAATATCCAGGATTAATGACTTGGCTCTCTCAACATATGCTAAAATATTTTTACAGTGAAAGCATTTTCAGTTGTCCAGGAATCGTAACCTGGCTCTTTTAAAACTTTTAAATCAAGATCCTGGCTCTAAATATAATAATATGAATATATCCAGGATTACTTGATTCTCTCCCCCTATCAACAAACTTCATAGATTTGGCAGTATTAAGTATCCAAAAATGAAACCTAGCTCTTTGCAACTGATTTTCACAATTTAAGAATCCAAATCCCTCACAGATTTATCATCCAAGTCCAAATTAATGACCTTGGAGATATCACAAACTGTTTTTGAATTTTGATTTTTAAAACTACAAGTTTCAAATTAATGAACTTGTTTTATTCTCAGAAACACGATCAACATACTTAGATTTTGAAACTCAACTCTCAAACATCGGTTGTCGAAAATAAAATAGAATTAAAATCTTTTTGTAGTTTTCTGAAATATAAAGCAATAAAGAAATATTTCAGACAATATTTTTCTTTGAGTTCGTGTCAGAGGTTCTTACGTGTGCGTATATATACATAATTTTGCAAATGAATTTACACACGATTTGGTTTTAAATTTATAAAAGTGATAATTACTTTTACATCAAAACACACACGAAAGAGGCAAGTGTACCCCGTCACATATGTAATAAAGTATCGGTAAGAACCAAGTATCGATCCAAGGAAATGGGCGGAGAAATAATACTAGACCTTTGTTACTAAACTACCGGTAAAAACATAGGGTTGTTTGATTTTAACTAAACTAAAGTAAGCATAAACAAATACATAATAAAAACATAATAGAATATAGATAAAAAGCCTTGCTAAATACACAACCACAGCATGTCAACTAAGTCGGTTTTGGCACTAGAAGCATTCGGTCAATTTTCCAATTTAAGACAATCAGTATCCCTTTCGGGAATCCTAACATGACAATCATTCGGAAAGCTAAAACGATAAACACATTTTAACCACCTAAAATTGTTCTTTAACGTGCAATTGATAAATGTCTATGAAAATCTCTTAAAAATAAGTTAGTCATCTGTTAGGAGTTTTCTAACCGCACTTAATCAAGGAAAGAGACACCGATAAACACAATGCAACCACCGAGACAAACATAAACTAGATTAAATCACAACCGAGTTCATTTTACAAATCTTGCACAATAATTCACTAAGATAGCAATTTTGGCCTAAACTACTAACTAAGCTAACAAATCATGGCAAGAATTTATAATGACACCATCTAACCCGTTAAGGTCCTTACGTGACAGCAAGCTCTCTTGATTAACAATAATTACATTTTATTAAATCACTAACCATTTCTAGTATCATGATGCATACATTTAAACCAAGCTAAACTAGTTAACCAAGTTCAAAGTTTACTAATACAAGATTAATTAAGCTTCATTTTTCAACTATCTTAACTAACCAAGCATCAATCATCCAACATAATTACTTATAATCAAGAATTCAATATCAATAACAAGGTTGCAAACTAATCATCAAAGATAATCATAGAAAATACTTCAAGTGTCATTACAAACAAAGCTTAACACACTAATGGCTATAATTTAGCAAGGGATTGTTTGTGTTTTTGCCCAAAGGCTACAATAATACATAAACAATAATCTAAGTACTTGAAAGATTAACAAAATCATGGAAAGATTAGAAAACCAAACCATAAACAAGTACTAGACTAAGGATCCGGGTAGTAATGGAGCTAAACGGCACAATGTGGCTTGAATCCGGGTCAAAAGCAAAGCCTCCGGAGCCTGTAAATTCGCCTGTGAAGCTCCCAAAAATCCAGAATGTCGAACATAATGTTTCTGTTCTGTTTTTATATTTTTTCGCTGTGGCACGGTCGTTCTTCATATGGCACGACCGTGCAATTTAAGCAATTATTGGGGATGGCACACCATACTGCATGACGTCATCAGATCGTTGACCAGATTCGAAATAGCACGACCGTTCTTCCTGTGGCACGGTCGTTCTTCGCCGGGATTCTGTTGCACGAGCTGTTGCACTTGTGGTGCAATTCCGAGGTTTTTGCTGATGTTCGGAGTCGCACGGTCGTTCTTCGGATGGCACGTCCGTGCGTCCCCGGGATGACCTTGTATGCCTTGCACTCCTAGTCGCACCCTCGTTCTTTGCCGGACAAATCAACAACTGTCGGAGATGCACGGTCGTGCATCAGGTCGCACGACCGTTCCACATGCCCAGGTCAGTTTCCTTAACACAATGTCCGCAGCTTCGTCGTTTTGTCCGGAAAGTCCTCGTTTTCGCTATCATCTTGTCTGGTATGCTGTTTTAGGCCTGTAAACAAAAATGTAGATAATTAAGTATCCGAATGACGGTTTTACGGCCAAAAACGCATAAAATAGGGGTAAAATGGGGGACTAAAATATGTGTAAATTAACGAATATCAAATCTCCCCACACTTGAACCTTGCTTGTCCTCAAGCAAGCTAAACTAAAAAGCAATAAAGGACATAAACAAACAAGAACGATAATTTACACACTATTTTATTGAAAACTACTATAAACGGTTAGCCGGTTTGTCGAAAGACAACATCAAAAGACTCAAACCCAACAAGCATATGCAATTAAAAAGCGACAACCAAAAAGCCGTGACTTCACATTTAATTGACTCACATGTTAATCTTCACACGACTCACAATGTTCACACACTCGGTTTTATTTATGAAACATACATAAAATGTGTATGTGTAAACACTCAATGCCTAGTCAATGAAATGTGCAATATCATAAGCTTGTCATAAGATCTCGTCTCCACCAACTAACATGCAAACAAGTGTAAATCAAGAGGTCTTTACGGGTTATAACGTTAGGCTTGGGCGAAGGGTATGGAAGTGGACATTTAAAATGGCGAAAATGGTTAAAACTCGGTAGTAGCGTTTAACTAGCAAGAAAATAATACAACTATACATACAAACGCCTTAACAAGGCGACTAAAGCGCAATCGAGCTTATCAACGAAATTTTAACATTTAAGCATTCAAAATTGCTCGATTTCTATCAACTTCACCCTATTTTAGGGTGTTTTATTTTCTGTTTTCTGTTTTTTTTTTTTTACAATGAAATATAAACAAAAACAAGCTAGTTAAACTATTATTTTGACCGAGTTTCAACACTAAAAAGGTTTAAAACATAAAAAGGCTAAATTTGGTTAAGTGGGCGATAATATGGATAAACAAAAGTGAACGGGAAGCCTCGACATGGTTAATCCTAAAGGGTAATATAAGGTGAACGGGAAGCACAACACAAAGAACAAGTACACAACAAAGGGGTAATCTAAGTGCCTCTATCATTTTTACACAAATTCACAAGTTCATGGTCTTAACAAGCATACTAGTGACAAGTTCTAAATTGCACATAACATCCGGCTCACTCCTATATCCGAAATGAACAAATATATAACAATCAAGGCTCAAATATGCTCACGTATCGGAAGGAATGGGTAAAAGTGTGAAAACTATCATGTAAGTCTTTCTTTGTTTGTCACGCTTTCCGGTTTCCTTTTTCAAAAATATTTTGCTTGTCGAGTTTTTATCAAGTCCGAAGCTTTCTAAAACACAACCAACCGGTTTATTTACAAAAATATATACAAAATACAAGTATTTTTGAATGATTTTTCTGATTTTCTGATTTTTTTTTATATAAGAGGACAAACAAAGTTAACAAAGTTAACCCCCTCCCCACACTTGAACTTCGCATTGTCCCCAATGCGAGACCCGAAATATAGAGAAAGGGATAAAAAATACTCCCCTCAAGATGATGTTTATGCCACGAGACTTCCGAAGCTGTATCTGGTACGTGCTCCGGTCCAAGATCCGATAGCTAAAACCTGCGAGTATGTCACATGTGCACCCAAAACATAACAGAAACAGAAAAATCACAAAACAACCATAATATACATAAATACTAAAATCCAAACAGAACATAAAGGAAATTGTCTGAAATACATAACCGGGGTGTTTTAAATAATAGTCAAAATAAACACCCAAAAATAAATAAAGTACTGAAATAGAAAACACCACCAACTGCTATCACCACTGCCAACTACTCATCTCCATCATCATCATCATCATCATCATCATGTCTCGTATAGGACGGGCCGGCATCGCCATAACCAGGGGGTTCCACGGTGGGAACTGCGGCGGGTGCTGAAAATAGTCGGGGTATGCGTGATGCATCTCCCCGAAAAGATAAGAAAACCCCGCAGACACCCCCTGGTATAAAGCATCCTGGCTCTGCCGAAGCTGGTCCTGGGTGGCCCGAAGCTGATCCTGGTTAGCCCGGATCTGGTCCTGGCTAGATCTAATCTCGTCGAAGTAGGTACCATGCTGCTCCTGCGTCACACGCATATCCTGGAACTGCTGGTAGAATGTGGGCCAGTCCTCATGCTGATGAAATGCATGGTGCTGCGACGAGTGTGGTGGTGCTGGTGGCTGGTGCTGGTGCTGCTGCTACGGGCCCTGCTCTCCCATCTCAACATCCTCATCTTCCTCCTCATCTGGAGGCAACGGGTCCCAGACCTCGTTGTTCAATCCCCTCAACCTATCCCCCCTATCAAGCTCAACAATCACCCCCATGGCCTTCAGTGACCTGATATCGACATTAACCCCCTCAGTAATCAAAGTGAGACTCTGAAGCACCTCCTCAGTCATAAGGTGCTCGTTGTACGCTATTTCAATCACGTACTGACCGCCATGTATCTCACTGTTCGGGGTTCGCCCCGAGCTCTTGACGAAATACTCAGCCATTCGTGCGCCCAGGTTGATAGGTGCTTTGTCAACCAACGCATATAAAAAGATCAAGTCAGGTGTGGGACAGTTACCGAGACTGTCCATGCGACCGCATATCGAATGGCTAAATACATGGTGCATCACTCGCACTAAAGGGTCTCTGAGTCGCGAGGCCTTCGACATCCTCGGGTTGTAGGGCTCCCCAATAGCGTTTTCTGCCCAAAATTCATCCCGAGCTGCATCAGAGGGGAAGGTGAACTGTTCAGTGAAGACATCTTCATCATCCATGTCGTCCCTAGTATAAATCCCGAGTCTTCTACCTAATCGACCAACCGACCATGTATTCCATTGTCCACATAACCTGAAAGTTACCCGGTTCTTATAGCGGAATTTGGGTCTCCGGTGAGCAACCGGCTTCTCATAAGCATAAGATGCGAAGAACTCAATGGTCAACTCTAGGTAAACGGGTCGGTTGCAAGCGACCAGATTTGCAAGCGGGCGACTCATCATGTCGTCAAATCTCTCATACTGATTGAGTTCCTGCATGACTTCCCAATCTAAGCATCGGGGGACACCAAACTGCCCCCGTCTCGCCCACAATGCGTCTCGTTTCGGGATGCACAAAGCCTCTTTCTCAATGTTGGGGTCAAACTGAAGGAAGGGATGGTCCATCTGTATGAGGAAAAATATTAGAGAGATGGAAACAGGAAAAATTCGAATCGAAAACAGCCGAGCAGCCTATTATGAAGAAACTGTCTAACTGATCTGGGCATATGGCACGGTCGTGCGTCGCCGATGACAATGACCATTTGCCCAGAATTGTCGGAACTGCATGGCGTGCGACCAACGGCACCACCGTACAACTCCGACCAACAACCAACTATCGTGAAACATAGGCGAGGCACGACCGTTCCATACAGGAACGTCCGTGCGACTTGTTTTTCTGCAGATTTTGACCCAGGCTCTAAGTAGCCCGATTTTTTTTCACAAATCCTCAAGTTTTTACATAAACGGGGGTCAGAAAAATGCACCAGATGTTCACGATACTACGATTCAACAAGGGTTAGGGTTTCGATTTGTTTATGAAGAGAACCCTAAAAATTTCCTTGAAGAATCGGAAGAAATCTACCCTAGAAAGCAAGAAAACAAGAAATCTACAACTAGGAACGTACCATGCGAAGAAGGGTGTGAGATCGTGCGAAAAACCGTGCGATTTGATGAAGTATCGCTCTGGAACGGCCTGCAGCGACTAGGGTTTCGCGAGTTATGAATGGGGGCTGCAGATGAGGGTATTTATAGTGCCAAATGACAAAACTGCCCTCAGCCTGACGCACGGTCGTTCTCCGTGTGGCACGGTCGTGCGTCGCCGACATCGCCCAAACGCTAACAGCTTTTCTCGGAAATGCACCGGGGGTGCGATCCACCGTGCCGGCCCTCGGAAACGCACGGTCGTGCGACCCGAGGAACGGTCGTGCATCAGGTGCAGATCAGAATTTTTCCGCAATAGCTATTTCCAGCAACTGTTTCGGCCGTTTTTCGCCATTTTTTCGACACACCAACTGTTCTAACAATATTGCAATACAGAACCTTCGCTCGGCATGTACGAAAACTAAATAAACAAACGTAAACTACCTAAGTTACCTAAATTACGCTAAAACTATAAAAATACAAAAAAGGACTATTTTACCCTTACAGCGCCAAAGACGCTCCTGCTACATTTTTGTCGGCGAGTCAGTAGCGTAGACTCATGCTAAATTTTTGTCGACGAGTCGATAGCAAGACTCAAAGCTAAAACTAGAAAAACTACTAAAAAAACGATACTACCCCTAAAGCGCAAAATACGCTCTTGCTACATTTTTGATCCGCGAGTCAGTAGCGTAGACTCTCTCCTCCCCACACTTATGATGTGTGCGGGGTTTGGAGTTCAATTACCTCCACCGCCGACTCTATCGGCCCGGCAACGTACAACTTCAACCGGTGACCATTTACCTTTAATGTAACGCCATCCGCGTTCTCTACTGCAACAGTACCATACGGAAATACTTCCTTAACCGTGTATGGTCCTGTCCAGCGTGAATGAAGCTTTCCAGGAAATAAGCGCAGCCTTGAATTGTACAGAAGAACAAGATCACCCGCTTGGAATTCTTTATGGTCCTTCAAGCGTTTGTCGTGAAGTTTCTTCGTGCGCTCTTTGTAGAGTACGGAGCTTTCATAGGCTTGGTGCCGCAATTCTTCCAATTCATGAATTTGGAGAAACCGGGCTTCACCTCCGGTTTTTAGGTCCAAATTCACGGTTTTCAATGCCCACATAGCCTTGTGCTCCAACTCCACCGGTAAATGGCATGCTTTTCCGTATACCAACCTAAAGGGGGTGGTCCCTATAGGGGTCTTATAAGCTGTACGGAATGCCCACAATGCATCCTCGAGTTTGTCCGACCATTCCTTGAGGTTAGCACCAACCGACCGCTCAAGGATGCGCTTTAGCCCACGGTTCGTGACCTCCACCTGCCCGCTTGTCTGCGGATGATAGGGCGTGGACAAACGGTGATGCACACCGTATCGGGACAAAGCCTTTTCAAGCTGTGTATTACAAAAATGAGTCCCTCGGTCACTAATGAGCGCTTTCGGAGCGCCAAATCGGGCGAACAAACTCTTAAGAAACCTCACAACTACTCTGGCGTCGTTAGTGGGTAAGGCTTGCGCCTCCGCCCACTTTGATACATAGTCAACAGCCACGAGTATGTACTTGTTTCCACGTGAGGGGGGGAATGGTCCCATGAAGTCTATCCCCCAAACATCAAAGACTTCACAAACTTGTATCCAGCTCTGAGGCATTTCGTCGCGTGCCGATATGTTCGTCGCCCTCTGACAAGCATCGCACGCTCTCACCCAACTCTGCGCGTCACGGAAAATGGTCGGCCAGTAAAACCCGGAATCCAACACCTTCTTCGCGGTGAAGTTGTGTCCGTGGTGGCCTCCGGTAGGTCCCTCATGACACTGGCGCAGAATGTCGGTCGCCTCAGCCCCTGATACACATCTTCTGATCACCTGATCAGCACCCACCTTGAACAAGAAAGGGTCGTCCCATATGTAGTGCTTGAGATCCGAAAAGAATTTCCTCTTTTGCTGGTGAGTCAATCCTTTAATCAGAATCCCGCATGCAAGATAGTTCGCAAAGTTGGCGAACCATGGCGACTCATCGCATATCTCAACAACCATCAAAGACTCGTGTGGGAAATTGTCATTGATTGAATCCCAACACGAATCCTCGATGTCTCCGTGCTCTAACCGAGATAGATGGTCGGCCGCTACATTCAAAGCACCCTTTTTATCTTGTATCTCAATATCAAACTCTTGCAGCAACAGGATCCATCTGATTAGACGTGGTTTAGCGTCCTGTTTGCTGAAGAGGTATCTAATGGCTGCGTGATCAGTGTATACAACGGTTTTTGAAAGCACCAAATACGATCTAAATTTATCAAATGCGAAAACGACCGCCAAGAGCTCTTTTTCAGTCGTGGTGTAATGATCCTGAGCGTCGTGAAGAGTTTTGCTCGCATAATAGATCGGATGGAAGTGCTTTTCCTTCTTTTGACCCAGAACGGCCCCTATAGCGTAATCACTCACGTCGTACATGATTTCAAATGGCAGACTCCAGTCCGGTGCGACTAAAATAGGGGCCTCAATCAACTTTTGCTTGAGAAGGTCAAAAACCCTCAAGCAATCATCTCCAAACACGAACGGAGCATTTTTCTCCAACAAACGGGTCATGGGTCTGGCGATTTTTGAAAAATCTTTGATGAATCGCCGATAGAAACCGGCATGACCGAGAAAGCTCCGTATAGCTCTAACAGAGGTGGGGGGCGGAAGTCGTGAAATAACGTCGACTTTAGCTGGATCGACTTCCATGCCCGCGTGAGAAATTTTGTGTCCCAAGACTATGCCCTCCTTCACCATGAAGTGGCATTTCTCCCAGTTCAGGACCAGATTAGTCTCCTCAAACCTCTTCAACATTCTTTTTAAATTTTCCAGACATTGATCAAAGGAATCCCCAAATACCGAGAAATCGTCCATGAACACCTCCATGGAATCCTCAATCATGTCGTGGAAAATGGCGACCATACATCGCTGGAAAGTGGCCGGTGCATTACACAGCCCAAACGGCATACGCCGGTAGGCGAATGTACCGAAGGGACAGGTAAATGTGGTCTTCTCCTGGTCCTCAGGAGCGATAGGAATTTGAAAGTAACCAGAGAACCCATCCAGAAAACAATAATATAACTTCCCTGACAGACGCTCCAACATTTGATCAATGAATGGAAGCGGGAAGTGGTCCTAGCGGGTGGCGTCATTGAGTTTGCGATAATCAATGCAAAACCGCCATCCAGTGACCGTCCTGGTTGGAATGAGCTCATTCCTATCATTTGTAACCACAGTCATGCCCCCCTTTTTGGGCACTACCTACACAGGACTGACCCAAACAGAGTCGGAAATGGGATATATCATACCAGCATCTAACAACTTAATCACTTCTTTTTTAACGACCTCTTGCATGTTTGGGTTCAGCCGCCTCTGGTGCTGTGCACACGGCTTGAACTGATCCCCCATTAGAATTTTATGTGTACAGAAGGAGGGATTTATTCCTTTTATGTCCATGATTTTCCAGGCGATTGCTTTCTTATGAAGTTTCAACACATTAAGCAGTCTGTTCTTCTCTTCTCCCGCCAATCCAGATGAAATAATGACAGGCAAATGACGCTCCTCATCCAGAAATGCGTACTCCAGGTGCGGTGGGAGCTCTTTAAGCTCCAAGGTAGGAGGATCTTCCACTGAAGGCTTCGACTTCACTTCACTTTCGCGATCAATTTCTGCGAATCGATCCGGACTTTGGGGACCATCATCACCAATCTGATAGACTGGCTGCTCTAAATCGTGGCCCTCCTACGTAATGCCATCTAGGTCCCCACACAACAGATGTGTGTCCGAATCTATCTCCTCGATCGTACCCTGGAAATGCGTGCTCACATAAGTGTCGACGAGGTCGACATAATAGAGCGCGTCGACTTGACTCTGAGGATGCTGCATAGAACGTTTAATGTCAAACGTCACATGCTCATCGTTTACTCGGAGTGTAATTTGGCCCGCCGCCACGTCCACAATCGTCCGGGCGGTGTTAAAAAATGGGCGTCCGAGTATCAGAGGCACTCTCGAGTCCTCATCCATGTCCAGGATAACAAAATCCACGGGAAATACAAACTTGTCAATCTTAACAAGCATATTCTCTACAAACCCGCGTGGATACTTGATAGAACGATCCGTAAGTCGAATACTCATCCTCGTAGGTGACGGCTCACCTTGATCCAACTTTGTAAAAACCTTATAGGGCATAAGGTTTATACTCGCTCCTAGATCTGCTAACGCATGACTGACGGACATATTGCCAATGAGGCAAGGAAGCGTGAAACTGCCTGGATCTCCCATTTTTGTAGGCAGGCGATTCTGGAGAATAGCAGAGCAGCTTTCATTCATAACCGCACAAGACATGTCCTCGAGCTTTTGTTTATTTGAGAGGATGTCTTTCAGAAACTTTTCATACTTTGGCATCTGGGCCAAAGCTTCAACAAACGGTATGTTTATATGCAATTGTTTAAACATTTCGAGAAACTTACCGTGTTGTTCATCATTCTTCTGCTTCCTCAACCTTCCTGGATAAGGAACTGGAGGCGTGTAACCCTTGACCGGCTCCTGGACTTGTGCTGTACTTGTTGGGCGTAGCCTGGCTTGCACCTCGTCCGGTGTGTCAGTCGGGACCGCTTCAGTGATCGGTGGTGAGTCCGATATGACGGGTCCGGTAGGTTTTCCACTCCTGGTCATCACAGCATTCACATCCCTGTGTCCACCCGGGTTAGGTTCGGTATTACCCGGAAGACCACCCTGGGGTCTCTTAGACATCATCTGTGCCAGCTGACCAACCTGATTCTCTATATTCTGAATCGAGGCCTTGTGACTCCTCATTTCTCCCTCATGAGAGAGAAAACGATCCTCGCTCTGCTGGTAGCGTTTTTCAGCTAACTAATTCACGCTCGAGGAGCTAGTAAGAAGCTGAGCCATCATATCCTCCAGCTTAGAACTAGACTGAGGGGCCTGCTGCTGGGAACCACTCCCAGTGCCCTGATTTTGATATGAATATGGACGCAGCTGGTAAGATTGGTTGTACTGCTAGAACTCCTGACCCTGACCCTGACCCTGTTGCGCTGGAGCGCGAGGAGTGAATCCCAAAGGATTTTGATTGCCTGTATTTGCTCGCCACCCAAAATTTGGGTGATTTCTCCAACCGGGATTATAGGTGTTACTGTAAGGGTTGTTCTGCGGCCTTACTTGATTACTCACGAAATCTACCTCTTCGTGGCCCTCGTATACGACTCCCTAAAAACATGCCCCAGGCTCGTGTGACACTCCACATTGGTCACAACCCGAGCCTGAATGCGCAATCATCTGGGACCTGTCGAATCTCGATGCGAGAGCCGAGATTTATGCAGTAATGGTCGTGTAATCGTCTACAGCATGGACTCCTGCGCGAGATGAAGATGATGATGCCCGGCCTCTGTCTCCCTCCCGACGCGAGCTGGATTTTAACGCGGCTTTCTCTATAATATCATACGCTTCATTAGGCGTCTTAGTTCCTAGATCGCCTCCCGCGTTCACGTCTAATCGCTCATGTGTGTTGTAACTGAGCCCCTGATAGAACGTCAAAACCAGCTGTCTCTTGGAGTAGCCGTGATGTGGCACATCAATCAACAAATCCTTGAATCTCTCCCAAGCTGCATGCAACGACTCACCCTCATCCTGGTGAAAAGACAGAATTCGGTTCCGAAGCTTGTTCGTTTTCTCAAGTGGAAAATATTTCTGCATAAACTGCTCCGCCAACTGATTCCAGGTCCTGATGGACCCGGCTGGAAGCGACATAAGCCAAGCTCTGGCTTTGTCACGTAACGAAAACGGAAATAACCTCAACCGAATTGCATCCTCTGAAACACCTGTAATCTTAAACGTAGAACAAACATGGAGAAAAGCAGCAATATCCTCGTGCTCACGTCCGTCAAACTGTACTGAATTTTGTACCATATTTATAATACTAGATCTAATTTCAAAAGTAGGCACATCAATAGTAGGTTGAAGGATACTCGGCTCCAGGCCTGTCCTTCCAGGCTGATTCGTCTCATTCAACGGTCGCTCATCGTCTGCCATCATTGCCTCTCCTCCTGAGCCCTCGGCTTCAACAGGTACCACCGGCTCCGGCTCACCACCGGCGAGCAGTAGCCCAACCGCCCGACCTTTCGCGCGTAGACGTCTCCTAAGATCACGTTCGGGCTCGTCTGACGGTTCAACAACTTCTGGAGCGGGGGTCGAGAACATTAACCTGCAAACGAAAATTTGACACGGTGAATATTTTATTAATAAAAAAATAATGCTGTTTTTTTTTCAGCTGAATAGAAGCAGAATATTATTAAAAATGGGCTGAAAATTTTATAAAAATCCGAAAATGGGCCCGAAATTTTATAAAAATCAACACAATAAAAGTAATCGAATCGGCTAAAGTAAAAATGGATACCCGAAGCCTAAAAATCAAAGAATAAATAAATAAATAAATCCGGATTCGAACAAATAAATGGAACAAAAATTTACAAATGTACCAAAAATGACTTGGAAAACGAATAAATGAAATAAAAACAAGAAATATTAACAAATAAATAAACAAATAAATAATCAAGAAATTATACACAAATATTAACAAGTATATACACCGATAACATAATGACTCGGGTCATTCCTAAAACTCGCCAGTTCCCCGGCAGCGGCGCCAAAAACTTGACGTGTGCGTATATATACATAATTTTGCAAATGAATTTACACACGATTTGGTTTTAAATTTATAAAAGTGATAATTACTTTTACATCAAAACACACACAAAAGAGGCAAGTGTACCCCGTCACATATGTAATAAAGTATCGGTAAGAACCAAGTATCGATCCAAGGAAATGGGCGGAGAAATAATACTAGACCTTTGTTACTAAACTACCGGTAAAAACATAGGGTTGTTTGATTTTAACTAAACTAAAGTAAGCATAAACAAATACATAATAAAAACATAATTGAATATAGATAAAAAGCCTTGCTAAATACACAACCACAGCATGTTAACTAAGTCGGTTTTGGCACTAGAAGCATTCGGTCAATTTTCCAATTTAAGACAATCAGTATCCCTTTCGGGAATCCTAACATGACAATCATTCGGAAAGCTAAAACGATAAACACATTTTAACCACCTAAAATTGTTCTTTAACGTGCAATTGATAAATGTCTATGAAAATCTCTTAAAAATAAGTTAGTCATCCGTTAGGAGTTTTCTAACCGCACTTAATCAAGGAAAGAGACACCGATAAACACAATGCAACCACCGAGACAAGCATAAACTAGATTAAATCACAACCGAGTTCATTTTACAAATCTTGCACAATAATTCACTAAGATAGCAATTTTGGCCTAAACTACTAACTAAGCTAACAAATCATGGCAAGAATTTATAACGACACCATCTAACCCGTTAAGGTCCTTACGTGACGGCAAGCTCTCTTGATTAACAATAATTACATTTTATTAAATCACTAACCATTTCTAGTATCATGATGCATACATTTAAACCAAGCTAAACTAGTTAACCAAGTTCAAAGTTTACTAATACATGATTAATTAAGCTTCATTTTTCAACTATCTTAACTAACCAAGCATCAATCATCCAATATAATTACTTATAATCAAGAATTCAATATCAATAACAAGGTTGCAAACTAATCATCAAAGATAATCACAGAAAATACTTCAAGTGTCATTACAAACAAAGCTTAACACACTAATGGCTATAATTTAGCAAGGGATTGTTTGTGTTTTTGCCCAAAGGCTACAATAATACATAAACAATAATCTAAGTACTTGAAAGATTAACAAAATCATGGAAAGATTAGAAAACCAAACCATAAACAAGTACTAGACTAAGGATTCGGGTAGTAATGGAGCTAAACGGCACAATGTGGCTTGAATCTGGGTCAAAAGCAAAGCCTCCGGAGCCTGTAAATTCGCCTGTGAAGCTCCCAAAAATCCAGAATGTCGAACAGAATGTTTCTGTTCTGTTTTTATATTTTTTCGCTGTGGCACGGTCGTTCTTCATATGGCACGACCGTGCACTTTAAGCAATTATTGGGGATGGCACACCATACTGCATGACGTCATCAGATCGTTGACCAGATTCGAAATCGCACGACAGTTCTTCCTGTGGCACGGTCGTTCTTCGCCGGGATTCTGTTGCACGAGCTGTTGCACTTGTGGTGCAATTCCGAGGTTTTTGCTGATGTTCGGAGTCGCACGGTCGTTCTTCGGATGGCACGTCCGTGCGTCCCCGGGATGACCTTGTATGCCTTGCACTCCTAGTCGCACCCTCGTTCTTTGCCGGACAAATCAACAACTGTCGGAGATGCACGGTCGTGCATCAGGTCGCACGACCGTTCCACATGCCCAGGTCAGTTTCCTTAACAGAATGTCCGCAGCTTCGTCGTTTTGTCCGGAAAGTCCTCGTTTTCGCTATCATCTTGTCTGGTATGCTGTTTTAGGCCTGTAAACAAAAATGTAGATAATTAAGTATCCGAATGACGGTTTTACGGCCAAAAACGCATAAAATAGGGGTAAAACGGGGGACTAAAATATGTGTAAATTAACGAATATCAGGTTCATATCAGTTTATGACAAATCACTAGCACCGTTGAGCTTTAAACACTTTAAGTTCTAAACGATTCACTTAGATTGTCAGTATACTGATCCACTTAAATTTTCACACAAAGTTCAACTGATTCGAGATACGGATTAGTGTTTTAAAGACTTAAACTTATTCGCGTGTCCCACCTCAGAATATACTCCCGTATCAAAATTCCCTAGATTCAGTCTTACAGGTGAGTATACCAATCTGATATATGTACTCTGGGTTAGTGTGAAACCTTGAGAGCTCATGTATGAACTTCTGTTCAGTCAAAGAGATGAAGGCTCGACTTTAGGTGTGTTCCCTTTAGAGAATCTTTTCTTCAACTGCAATTGATTCATATCTTTCGATATTTTTCAATTTTTATGCAGAGGGTAAGCTTTTAAAGCGCATAAAGTATTATACGAGGTCTAGGCCATTGCTTCCGCAATATCAGAAGACCAGGTATAATACCCCAGATATCAAACAGTATAAAGACCTAGTATCTCCGAATCAGGCAATCTCTCAATCAAGATTTCGGGGGTTACCCATATATCCGAGAGATGTTCCCCACGAGAAAAGTAAGTATTTGTATTTAGGTTTATATCTCGAAATCAATCTACTAAGCGTGTAAAAACCTACTGGCATATCATCAGTGAGACCGTTTATCACATTAAAACATTCCATTTCTTTAGCGTACTATGATTGTCTAAGTGATGTACTATCATTTCCTCTTTTTACACAAAACTCATTTTTGAATTTTATCATTGTTATGGCTCATTTTCTAAGCATACATATCCTGACCAATATCCTGCCTTTATTTGTTTATTTGTGACCAGGATGCTGGAAGAGGATATTGCTAACATCTTGGGTGATATCCTGAGGTTTATTGAATTAACCACATGCAGGTTAAAGGCTGAGACTTGCTAACGGTCAAGTGGACTTCTTCTCCTCAAGACTCGGACGTGTTTGTTGAAGGAGAGACGTTGAACCCGAAAGACCAGGTCTACAACGTTCGATTAAGGAATATTCGATGGATCCTGGAAGTTTAGGGTAGTTTGTTACATTATCTTTACTATAAATAGATGGGGGCGGATCAGTTTAAGGCACACAATTTTTCACTTACACTCTCGAACACTTTCACTCTCTAGCTCATTGCAAACACCACACTTGTATTCAAATTTCATTGTAACACATAGTCGATCCGCACCACATCCTGCACTGTATCCTGATATTTGAAGCAATAGAAGAACAAGGCAGCTGCGATTGTCAGCTCCCGAGGTTTTATGCCGGCGATCTAGATTGATCTAGGGCTTTCCTCGTACATCTCGTGTCGTCTACTTTACTCTTGCTCACTGTTTGATCATAGATACAGCTCTATATCCTGAGCCGTATCCTGAATACTGATTTCCTAAATAACTTAACAAGCATATTTTCAACACACTTTCTAGCACACTACCTCACTTTACTAATTTGATCACTAAATTGCTTCGGTAATTTTTGACCAAAACAATTTGGCGCCCACCGTGGGGCAAGTGGTGCTCTCTTTACTAAAATTTTTTGTCAAATCGCTAATCGGTTTTCTATTTTCAAAACTTTTTGCCACATTGTCCGTAATGGCCTCAAGATCAAACATGAGTTCCTCTAGAAACACAGTGGGAGAGATAAAGTTGCCAGTATACGTTGAAGGAGTCAACTCGATACAACGTTTCTGTGTGATGGATTCTCTATCCTGCTATAACATTATACTGGGAAGACCGTGGATTCACGATATGAAGGCCGTGCCATCAACATATCACCAATGCATCAAGATACCTACCCCTTGGGGAGTTGTCAAAGTTGATAGTGATCAGCAGGAGGCGAAAGAATGCTACTCATCCTCGATGAAATCCTCAACCAAACCTAGTGCAGCATAGCAATTAAAGACGCGGGCCCAGGATATCGTGGAGGATCCGGAGCAGGATGTGAAGAAAATTATCCTGGACCAGGATAATCCCGATATTTCGGTGCTCGTAGGGACCAATATCCCTCAGGATATTGAAGAACAATTAATTAACTTTTTGAAATGCAGGATGTCAACATTTGCATGGAAGCATGAGGATATGACAGGCATATCCAAAGATATTATCACTCACAAGCTTGGAATTGATAAATCATTCAAGCCTGTGCAACAAAAAAGAAGGAAGTTTGCTCCTGAGCGGAACACGATTATCCAGGAGGAAGTTGAAAGATTATTAAAGTCCAGAATGATCAGAGAGGTTAAGTTCCCAAGGTGGCTAGCAAACGTGGTTGTAGTACAAAAGAAAAATGGGAAATGGAGAGTTTGTGTAGACTACACAGACTTGAACAAAGCTTGTCCTAAAGACCCATTTCCTCTTCCCCACATTGATGCAATGGTAGATGCCACTGCCGGGCATGAAATGCTGACCTTCATGGACGCATCCTCAGGATTTCAACAGATCCAAATGGAGCCTTCTGACCAGGAGGATACTGCCTTCATGACACCAACAGGTATTTATTGTTATACAGCTATGCCTTTTGGTTTGAAAAATGCAGGTGCAACATACCAAAGATTGGTAAACATGATGTTCAAAGACAAACTGGGGGACACCATGGAGGTATATATCGATGATATGGTGGTGAAATCTAAAAAGGCTGAGGATCACCTCCAGGATATCAAGGGAGCATTTGATATCCTGGATCAATACAACATGAAGCTGAATCCTACTAAATGCCATTTCGGAGTGGGGGCAGGAAAGTTTCTTGGATATATGGTGACAAAAAGGGGGATAGAAGCAAGCCCAGAGCAGATCAAAGCTATCCTGGATATAAAATCACCCTCAAATATGAAGGACGTACAAAGATTGACAGGGCGAGTAGCAGCTTTAAACAGGTTTATCTCGAGATCCTCAGAGAAGTGCAAAGATTTTTATGATATCCTGAAGAAGAATAAAAGATTCGAATGGGGGGAGAAGCATGAAGCAGCCTTGCAGGATTTGAAACGATATCTCTCAACCGCACCTCTATTGATGAAGCCTGAAAATGGTGAACCACTATCCCTGTACCTTGCTGTATCAGGGAATGCTGTAAGTGCCGTTCTTATAAAAGATCATGAAGGTCAGCAATATCCTGTTTATTATGTTAGTAAAAGTTTATTAGATGCTGAAACTAGGTACTCTCACTTAGAAAAATTAATACTAGCATTAGTCATGGCATCAACGAAGCTTAGACATTATTTCGAGACACATAGGATACATGTTAAAACAAATTATCCTGTCAAAAATGTGCTTAGGAAACCAGAGATGTCAGGCAGGATGGCCAAGTGGTCAGTAAAGTTAAGTGCTTATGATTTAGTATATGAACCTAGAAATGCCATAAAATCTCAGGCTTTAGCTGACTTTGTGGCTGACTTTAGTAGTGACATTCAGGACGAGGTAGACCTAGAAGTTCAACAGTTAGGAGAATCCTCAGGATCCTGGACATTATATACTGACGGTGCATCTAATGTAAGAGGAGTAGGATTAGGAATACTACTAAAATCGCCACAGGGGGACATATTACCCCAGGCAATTAGGTGTGAATTTCCTGCTACTAATAATGAGGCAGAATATGAAGCTTTAATTGCAGGATTAGAATTGGCTAAGAGTATGAGTATCAAAAATTTGCAAGTATATGTTGACTCTTTGTTAATTACTAACCATTTTAATGGATCCTATGCAGTTAAGGGTGAGAAATTAATCGAATATCTCGATATTCTTAAAAATTAGCAGGATATTTCGATGTTTTTATACTTGAACAGGTACCAAGGGAAGATAATGCTGAAGCAGATGCCTTAGCAAATTTGGGATCATCGATCAGGATACCTGAAGGGACCCAAATACCAATATTACATGTCTTATATCCTGCAACAAATCCTCAGGATAAAGAAGTAGCGGGTATTCAGGATCCTGGAGCAGAGCATCCTGAAGAGGATCCTAAATCCTGGACGGCTCCAATCATGAGATATCTCAAAGAAGGACACATCCCTGGAAATGAAAATCCTAAGGCATTTAGGATGAAGGTATCACGATTTACTATTATAAATAATATTTTATACAAGAAATCTCTTGCAGGACCGTATTTGAGGTGCTTGGAGGATCCTGAAGCCAAAGAAGTACTTCAGGATATACATGAAGGGGATTGTGGTAATCATGCTGGGGGCAGGTCGTTATTCTCAAAAGTATTAAGGACAGGATATTATTGGCCAACAATGAGAAAGGATGCCGCAGAATATGCTCGAAGATGTGACGCATGTCAAAGACATAGTAACATACTGCATCAACCTGCTGAACCATTATACCCTATTGTTTCCCCTTGGCCATTTATGAAGTGGGGTATGGATATAGTGGGAAAGCTACCAAAAGCTCCGGGAGGAAAAGTCTTTATGCTAGCAATGACGGATTATTTCTCTAAGTGGGTTGAAGCTGAAGCATTTGTTCAAGTTAGAGACCAAGAAGTAGTATCCTTCATAAAGAGGAATATCCTGACCAGATTCGGAGTACCAGCCGAGATAATCTGTGACAATGGTTCTCAGTTTATAAGCAGGAGAACTACCGACTTTTGCAAGAGTTGGGGAATCAAAATGATAACATCTACTCCAGTACATCCTCAAGCGAATGGACAAGCAGAATCCTCAAACAAGATAATTGTCAATAACTTAAAGAAAAGGCTCGGAGCCAAAAAAAGAAGATGGGCAGAAGAATTACCCTTTGTTTTATGGGCTGATAGGACAACGGTAAAGAATGCAACAGGCCAAACCCCATTTTCCTTGGTATTTGAAGCAGAAGCAATGATTCCAACGGAAATGACAATACCTACTGCAAGATCTACCCTAAGTGATCCTGAGCAGAATCCTGAAGCCTTGAGTCAGGATTTAGACACTATAGATGAGAAGAGAGATGCGGCAAGGCTAAGGATGGCAGCATATCAACAGAGAATATCCAGGGCATATAACAAGAATATTAGGACCAGAAGATTTAAGATTGGAATTGGGTGTTAAGAAAGGCTTTTCAGAATACTACTAATCCTGCCGATGGCAAGTTAGCTCCAAAATGGGAAGGACCATATGAAGTTGAATCAGAAGCAGGGAAAGGAGCATACAGACTCAAGAATATGGAGGGGGATATGCTACCGAGGTCTTGGAATGCTATACACCTTAAGCTCTATTTCAAGTGAGTTTAGAATTTAATTTCTAACTCAGGATGGTATGAATTCTACCTTTTTTAAATATGTTTGGTTTAATTTGTTCTTTGTAACCCAATACTGACTTAAGCATCGGAGGGGTGTTAGCCAAGCTAACACCCACCTTAGTTTACAATTATTTTGCAGGATATGTTTCAGGATATAGCTCCAGGATATGTACTCAGGATAACTCGAAAGATTAGAGGATTGGCCCCCTCTCTCACGTTTAAGGGATACTGATCCCTTCACAGGTTTAAAGGTATTCACCTTTCTTCCGAATTGGGTTTAAACACCCCGCCTGGAGCGCAAGTTATTCAGGGATAGTTCAAGGTGGCGGGACCAGTCCATGTAAAAGTGGCTGACAATTTCGTTACTGTTGGCTATATCCTGAATCCTAAAGGTATATGAGGATTGATCACCCTCTCTCACGAAAGGGTATTTTCATACTCTCTAAGGTTTAAAGGTTTTCACCTTTCTAAGTCTTGGAGTTTATACACTCCCGCCTGAAGCGCATGAAAATTTGGGATTTTCCCCAGGATACGAGGGATTTATCTCCAGTACATCCTTGGGTTTTACCCTTGGGACGTAAAAAATTGCCTATACAATGGAAACTGACATTCAGTAGATTTCTAAAGTATTTGAAGACATTGTACACAGGGGACATCCCTGCCAAGATGGTGATGTAAAGTTAAAAGGATAAGGCTCGGAACTAATACACTAAGTACCTCGCACTGGGGACATCTTCATTGAAGAAGTTGCAAAAAGATTGAGGCTTGGTAATAGGGTTATATACTACTCCGGGTATGATCTTTCCTTTGTAAACATCGTCTAAGTTTTTAGTAACATTATGTTAAGAATCCTGATATATTCTCAAAGTCCATTTCAGGATATTTGATTAAGGTGTTTGAAACTAGTATTAGTTTGGCACTTTGATCATTTAAGTATTATCATAAACTGGTTTTGGAAAAATAGATTGTTTTTCAAAAACTTTCTACAAAGTTGAAGGGATGTTTGGAAGTTCTATCTAATAAAAAGTTTTTACAATATATCGCTGAGCATATTGATCAGGATATTTTCATAAGATAACAATATAAAATTTTTTGCAAGGCTAAGAAGTATACTTAGGAAAAACGAAATTATTCTTGAAGCAATCAATACTGGTTGATAACCGAAGGTTTCATCCTGAAACCCAGGACCCATCCACCTTCGGCTATCAAATTGTTTCGATACAGAAATAAAAATTGTTCATAAAAACATAAAATTGTTCAAATAATTTAAAGGAAATGAGCTCTAGGGGGTAGTGCCTTCTTCGTCTATAGTGGTTTCAGAAACATCCGCCTTGGGATCCGCCTCAGCATCCTTCTCAGCATCGGTTGCTTTTTCAACTGCTTTGGAAGATTCTTCGACAGCTGATTTGGAAGAGGTACCTCCGAGGTTCTTTAGCTTGGTCTCCCAAGCACCAACATCCCAAGAAGGGCATTCAAAACCTAATGTTTTGGCTTCATGGGCCATCTTCAACCTGGCTTGGAGGAGAGAAATGACGACGGAACTTTTGAGGCTTTCCCGGTAGCTGACCATATCCCGTTCGTACTGCATGTGGGCAGCTTCGAGATCGGTCTGGGCTTGAAGAGTAGCTTTGTTAAGAGCGGCTTGGTGTTCTTGAGTCATGGCTTTAAATTTCTGCTCATAATGACGAGATTTGGCGGCTGCGATCATGCCTTGATCGGAGATTGTGATTTCATCTTCCTTTAGCTTGGTTTCAAGCGTCTTGTTGAGCTTGCAGGATTCTTGATATAAGTTAACCAAACGCTCAAGACCCTACAAAGGTAAGACGATAGGTATTAATATTGATAAATCTTTGATAATAATGTAAATTGCAGGATATGATATGAGAATACTAACCTGGTTAAGAAAAGAAGTCATAAACTCGCTAGCTTCAATGAACCCGTGCTTCTCATAAGGAAATGTGTCAGAAATGACAGAGGAATTAGGTTCTTTCCTTTTGCGGGAACTTGAACTCCGGGGCTTGGTAGCCGGTGAAGGTTTGGGAATAATGATGGCTTTGGAGCTGCTGGGTTTGGATGTAGCTGTGGTCTTGGGGCTAGGTTCTTTCTTGACCTGGATCTGATCAGAGTAACTATCCAATTCATCAAGGTCAAAGACTTCAGGGATCTTGGCCGGTGCTGCATAAAGGGAAAAGTTTTACTCTTCATTTTATTATTATACTGTCTTGACTAATTATTTTGAAAGTAATCCTTACCAGACATTTCGGATGACGAGTATTGGCTGGAACTCGGGACGTGTGTGGTGAAAGTCCTGTCTATTGCAGGTAACCGGTAAACAGTATTGATTCTTTCTTCTGACTCGGCGGTAGGGGGAGCGACTTCCTTGAAGTTCACTGCATAAAGATCGAAAAGAAGGATATTAATAAAAGATAAAAATTAAATGGTCTATGAGAATATTTATGACCCTACCGGTGGTTAACCACTCCACCGGAAGGTTGGCACCCTCAGCAATGGAGTCTCGTTTGACAAAGAAAAATTTGCGTTGCCATCCGTCTTCGTTTTTGGTGGCTTTGAGAATCAGGGGTTTACTGGAGGTCGAGAAGAGCAAGAACCGGCTAGAGCCATGGGATCGGAGGCGATAAGCAATAGGTAAATCCTCGATGCGAAGGTCGGAACAATGGAGGTTTTTGATTTGGTTAAGTACAATTAGTACTCTCCAAACCATGGGCATGGTTTGAGCGAAAGAGATGCCGGTAATTCGAAAGAATTGCATCATGAATTCAGGAAAAGGGTATCGAAGACCTAATGAAAAAGGATATGCTGGAAAACAAACCCATTCGGTGGAAGAAACATCCGATCGGATTGACCGATCGAATGGTCTAAAGACCGTGTTGTCAGGGAAAGTGCCGGAGGCTCTTAAAGCTGCAATGTCTGCGTTGTCAAAAGCGCAGATCTCCTTTTAGGGATATTAAGGAGATTCTGCTGGGTGAAGGTCTCGGCATCCATTGCAAGTAAGGTGAAGTAAATTGACAGGAAGAAAATCAGAAATGGAGAATTACCTGAAGGTTCTGTTGAAGATATCTGCTTTTCAAACAAGAAAAGAGAAGATATAGGGGCATTGTGGATCTCCATTGAGTAAAAAACGCGTTGGAAGTTACGATGTGATCTTGACCGTCGCTTCGTTTTAAATGCCTTGAGTTATGGGATAAGATTTTTGAAATATATCCGTTGGATTGGTATACCAACCGATATATTTGGGGACAATTGTTATGGCTCATTTTCTAAGCATACATATCCTGACCAATATCTTGCCTTTATTTGTTTATTTGTGACCAGGATGCTGGAAGAGGATATTGCTAACATCTTGGGTGATATCCTGAGGTTTATTGAATTAACCACGTGCAGGTTAAAGGCTGAGACTTGCTAATGGTCAAGTGGACTTCTTCTCCTCAAGACTCGGACGTGTTTGTTGAAGGAGAGACGTTGAACCCGAAAGACCAGGTCTACAACGTTCGATTAAGGAATATTCGGTGGATCCCGGAAGTTTAGGGTAGTTTGTTACATTATCTTTACTATAAATAGATGGGGGCGGATCAGTTTAAGGCACACAATTTTTCACTTACACTCTCGAACACTTTCACTCTCTAGCTCATTGCAAACACCACACTTGTATTCAAATTTCATTGTAACACATAGTCGATCCGCACCACATCCTGCACTGTATCCTGATATTTGAAGCAATAGAAGAACAAGGCAGCTGCGATTGTTAGCTCCCGAGGTTTTATGCCGGCGATCTAGATTGATCAAGGGCTTTCCTCGTACATCTCGTGTCGTCTACTTTACTCTTGCTCACTGTTTGATCATAGATACAGCTCTATATCCTGAGCCGTATCCTGAATACTGATTTCCTAAATAACTTAACAAGCATATTTTCAACACACTTTCTAGCACACTACCTCACTTTACTAATTTGATCACTAAATTGCTTCGGTAATTTTTGACCAAAACAATCATGTTTTTGGCTTTTTCAAATTTTCAAATGTTTTTGTATTTTCTGAAATTTTTACTCCCCCTAAAATTCAAAACATTTAAAGAAAGTTTGACAACCTGATACTGATAGCTTTGTCTCGCCATCCATTTTCTGCTTTTCGTGCACTATTTTGCAGAAAATATACCCCCATGATTTACAACATATTGATATTTTACAGTTTGAAAACCGTTTTCCAATCTTGTGAAATTAATCATGTTTGTTCAGCCGTGAGGGTTTTAGTGTATTCAATCAACAAATTTTTGAAATTTTTGATTTTTGACAAAATATAAAAAGCAAACAAATCAAACATGAGCAGACAAGCAATGAACATTCAAGCATGTGTATTCATGTGTGTGCACTGGATCGGATGGTCATCCGATCGGATTGCCATCCGATCTGATAAACCATCTTCAATAAAGAACAAAACAGGTGACATGTGCATTTGAATCGGATGCCCACCCAATCGGATTGCCATCTGATCGATTTGCCACTTGATTCATGTGACAAGCAGGAAGCATCTTTTGATAAGTCAACCTTTGAGAGTGATTGCCATGGATCGGATGACCACCCTATCGAGTTGTCACTCGATCCTTGACAAATTTGAAACAGTTGAAATTTTGTCGATTAGTGATAAGGATCGGATGACCACTCGATCGGATTGCCACCCGATCGAGTTGCCACTCGATCTTTGACAAGGTTGCACATTTCTCGAATCATAGTGATGAGAATCAGATAGCTGTCCGATCGGATTGCCACCCGATTGGATTGCCACTCGATCAGCTTGTCAGAATCAATTTGAAAAACATATATTTTTCTTTTTAAAATTTTTCAATTTTTAGGGTTTTTGAAATATGATTTATTTATGTACAAAAACCGATAAACTTCCTGTTTAACCAAACCAGGGTTCAGCAGCCTTCTCCTCCTGTGCCAGGCTGCTCATTAATTCTTTTTCTTGATAATCAAACTTCATGAGCACCTGCACATTCACAAAAACTCAATTACTTGAACAATTCAGCCCAGGTCTGTTTGACCTTAGGCATTTCAACACAATAAGTTTCATTCAATTTTGAAAAATCTCTGTCAATTTTCTCAAACAATTTTTCATCTTTGGCTTCAACTTTTTCATCATTCACAGAAGTCACTTGTTTCTTAACCACCCAGTTTTGTCCTTTTGACGCATTTCTTTTGTAAAATCATGACTCGTTTTGATTATTTTGATTTTGAACAACAACTTTTGATTTCCAAAATTGAGTTGGTTTTGTCTTATCAACCGATGTTTGCCAACTTTGTGTTGTTCTGAATCTGGGTGTGTGACAATTCCAGGTTTGTCTTGAATCAAACCTAGTCTGGTTTGATTTCTAAGTTTGATTCGAAGCATACTTGTTTGTGTTGTACCTCCAAGTTTGATTTGAATCAAATCTGATAGACCTTTGTTTCGCATTCTTAGATTTCTGTTTCTCAACATCAACAGGCTTTGGGTTTGGACATTTGCGTGCAAGATATCCAGTTTGATCGCATTTAAAACAAGTTTTCCTCGAAACATCCTTAGCCTGTTGTTGTTGCTTTTTCTGAGCATAGAACTCTTCATTAGATTGTCGTCTAAATTGGAGTTCTTTCTCTTCTTCCGAACTTTTCCCGTGAACGAAATTCATTTTCTTTTGAAAATTTTGTTTTTCAAACTTTTTATCTTGATTTTGTTTCTTTTTGTAACCCAACCCTGCCTTCATGTTCTTCTTTTTATAGCTTGGTTTGTTATAAAAAGTTTTCTTGTTTTTCCAAGCAAATTTTGAAATTTCTGACTTTTCGATCTCTACCAGTTTAAACACTTTGTCAATTTTATCCGCAATCACATTCTGAATCAGGAACTCGTTATCTGAAAATAATTTGTCCAATCCAATCATGGTATAAGCCACTCCTTTTGGATTATCATTCACAATTTTCTCAGATTTTGAATGTTTAAGATAACTATCATGAAAACTTTCCTCATTTTCATCCTGTGATTCAGACTTACCTTTGGTAGATTCATCTTTCAAAACGCTTTCAACAACCTTACTTACCACCTTTGAATCACCAGCATCATCAGATTTGGTGTAAGTCACATTGATATTTTCAGGTAATTGATCAACTATATTCAGACCTTTTGCCACCTTTTCCTCATCATAAAAAGTATAATTATCTCACAATGGTGGTGGTACTTGATGATATTCTGAACTAATACCCTTTTTATTCTTGTCAGAATCTTTGTTATCTGGTGTGATGTTGAAAATGCGTTCGAGAATGTACAAAGAACTATGATAACTTTGAAGTTTTGTAAGAATCTTTTCTTTTTCAACCAAAACTTGTTTGAGATTAGAAACTTCATCAACACACTTGTTTAATTCAAGTTGCTTTTCTTCAAACTTTTTTCTCATAAATTCTTTTGGTTGTTAAAGTTTCAGACAATCTTTCATCAAAACATTTTATTGGTTTCTTCAAAGTATCATAAGCTTCTTGTACCCTCTGACTTGACCCTTCAAATTATCATACTCCTTTTGAAAATATTGAAACTTATTATCTTTTTCAACACAACCTTCACATTTTGCTGTACACATTTGTCTTAAAATTTCATTTTCCTTCTCAAGATCTTGACATTTCAGTGTCAGTTTTTCAATCTTTTGTTTCAAAATTTCTTCATTTTCAAGCATTTCTTTGCATTTTGTTTTGAAAACATTTTCAATTTTATTTATTTCAATATCTTTTGTTTTTATCTCTTCATCTTTCTCAGTACAGACTTTGCACATTTCTATGCAATTCCTGCACTTATCTTCAGTTTTATCAACATTTAATAATTCAGAAGATTCATTTACCTCAGTTTCATTTGGCACCTGTGATTCTTCTGTTTTCTCCTTCTGATCTTCTTCTTTCTTCTGTTCTTCCTCATCAGCATCCTCTGTCGTTCTCTTCATCTCCTCTATCAGCTTTTCCAGCTCTTCTTCTTTCCTCTTTTTCATTTCCACCACTTTTGGTAGACTTGCTTCAAAAATTTCTTTCAATTTGTTCATCAGATCAGCTTCACAACCTTTTTTGGATAACCTTCTTGTATGATAAGTGTCCTGGTCTACAAAAAAGATTTGTTACTGCATCAAAATCCACCTTAGAAGGATCAACTACTGGATTACCTTGTGGATCCATATAACATTCCAATTCAGCATTCCATCTTTTGGCTTTCTGAGCTTCTTTGAATGGAGCATTCAATTTCTAATCTCATATCTCGCACTATCTCTTTGCCATCGTTTATCTTGAACCACTTCAGCTACAAATGCAGATTCGATATAATCTTCTTCTGGAAGAAATTGACTCCAGTCATAACCTTCGTCTTCTTGAATAACCACCATCGCCCTTGATCTTTCCTTTGACGACCCTTTATCGATCTGTTTTTTATTCGCATTTGATGATCCACTGTTGCGATGATAGATTGCTTTTTGATAATAATCATCTTTGAATGGATTCATATCTTCATCAGTTTGCCTGTTGTGCACTCTCTCTTGAAGTGCCCTTTCTGTTTGCACATGAAAAAGGTAACTTTTGCCTTATCAAATCCGAATTTTGAATCAGCAGATCCCAAACACGATCTTCCAGTGATCTCCATGAAGCGTTGTGCTCTCCTCATTACACTAGCCATGCACCATTTTATATCTATTAGCTCCATCTCCTCTGGATCGATCTGATCACAATCTTCCTTCGTCATATTTGGGTTTCCAACCTTACCCGCGATCAGACTTTCGTACGATTCCAAGACAGATGCTAAAAACACCATTTGTTGCTTGGCAGCTTCTGCATTCAGACTTTGAGAGCTTTTCAAATCTATGGCGATATTGCACTGGACTATGTTCGGATTTGATGAATTTGAACCAATTGAATGATAACCCGAATCTCTTGAAGAACTTTGATGAGGTGAATCCCTTGAGCTTCCAGCACTAAATGCCGTTTTTGACTTTTAATCAATCATGTTTCCTCTGTAGTATAGATCGACATTTTGTTTATACAGCTGGCTTCCTATTTTGTTTTGTTTCTTGATTTCTAAATCATGCCCCTCAAGCTTCTCAATCAGCCAGTCAAGGGTCACCTTGCTCATATCATTGCTGGTTTTGAGAATCATGACATAATGTAACCAGTCGTCTTCATTTGGAATAACTTCTATCAACCTATCAATGATCTCTTCATTATCTTTTGTCACACCAATTCTCTCCATTTCAAGTTTAAGATGACAGAATTTTTCAATCATCTGTGGTACACTTTCACCTTTCATGCATGCAAATAAATCAAATTCTTTTTTCAATAATGAACGTTTGTTTTTGATAATCTCCTAACTACCGGTACATTTTCTTTCTAACACCTCCCACAAACCTTTTGACGTTTTCTCATGTTCAAGTAGTGAAATAATATCTTCTCTAACTGAATGATATAACAATGTAATCATTCTTTGTTCAGCAACAATATGTTTTATTTCTTTTTCTGTGAGCTCTGCATCAGTTAATAAAATTCCTCCTTCTTTTGTTGGTTCAACATATCCGTATTTTAATTTTACCCAACTTTCATGTGCAAAAGCTTTTACCGAACCCTCAAACCGATTCTTCCACTAGTTATAATCTTCAACACTCATTAATTTCGGTGGTTTCTGATGGTTTCCGTACATATTGTCGTACTTCAGATTGTCTGAAATCTCTTTTGAAAAATCTCTTGTTTCTGTTCTTCTCTCGGAAGATTCTGAAGTAAATGCATTATAAAATGTGTTGTAAAATTCTTCACCACCTCCCGACATTTTCAATCTACTTCTTGATATTTGCACCTTGTAATTCACCTGAAAATACAAACAAACGATTAGTTCAAAACAAATAGTTATTTGAATCGGATGTGAATTCGATCGAACAGGGCCAACAAAGTCAAACATATGAGGTAATCCGATAGAGTGAGTGACCCGATCGAGTGACCTTTAACAATACAAACAAAATGCAACGGATCGGATGGTGATCCGATCGAGTCACCGTCCGACTATTGAAACACAAGATAAGTGTGAAAGTGTGTAAAGAATCGGATGGTGATCCGATCGAGTAGCCACTCGATGATTATGTCACTCGATAGTTGAATCTTCAAAAAGCAAGTGTAATCAAAATACTCACATGCACAACTGAATTAATGGCCGACAAAGTATACTAAACACAATTCAATTGGACAGATGAAGTGTATTAGGTTTCAACAACACATGCAGATCTCGTATTTATTAAACACACATGGGCCTTCAGTCTTTAATTCACATGCAAAGAATCAATATTTGTGATTGGGCCGATAACTTGTATTGATCCTCTTAAATCACATGCAAATGGCCGACAAATTTTTAAAGTCTATTTTTAATTGGACCAAGTGTATCACGTGAACTGATGTATTCAAAAAGCATGTGAAGTAATCAATGTGTCTGACAATAGGTGTTCGTCGATTGAAGGTTCGTCAAACACTAAATGGTTCGTCAACATTAAAGGGTTCGTCAAGGACTTAAGAGTTCGTCGATCGGATCACCGCTCGATCGAGTGGCAATCCGATGATTGTCACAAAATGGTAATTATCGGATGGTCGTCCGATCGAGTCACCACTCGATAATTGACACTTGAAAATACAGGTATGGAATCGGATGGTCACTCGATCGGATTGCCATCCGATCTGTGAACATCAGCAGCAACAGTGAATGACAACATTTCCATGCAAGTGTTCATTGAGAATGATTGTTCGTCGAGTATAAATGTATCCAAGCAACTAAAGGGTTCGTTGACCAAATAAGTCTTCGTCAACTGTACTTATACAACAAAAACAAATAAGATGCCTTGGATCGGATGGTCATCCGATCGGATTGCCGCCCGATCGGTGACCATCATGAATGACAACAGCAGCAACAGTTAACATCTTGAACTTTTTCGAACCACAAAAATCAAGATTTCTCTCAAACCGCTTAGAATTAAGATCTGAAATTTTGTAGGCTTGTAGATCAACTGTTTTCGCACAACATATTAAAATTTCAGCGATTTTTAACCGTAAAATCTCGTTTAATTTTACGTTTTTCAGTCAAGAACGTGAAGAACAAGAAAAATAAGAGAAATTCGACAAATCGGGATATTTTTGGATCTGATTCTGATCAATTCTTGAACGATTATGTGCGTTTGATCTTTTCAATCGAGCTCCTGCTCTGATACCACTTGTAGGATCGGTTTTGACTTCCGAACGATTGCGAACCGAACGTGTGACGTGCGGAATCCGTACACGAACGTGACCGAACACAAGATCGTAAAATAAACGTGATTATGTTGATCGTACGACAATTACAAAGCACTGTGAATCACCTTCGAGAACTGTCTCTCTCTAGACTTTCTCTCTCTAAACACCAAACTCCAAGATCACAAAATGTCAAAAGTCTCTAATGAAAACCCTAAGTCTTCTATTTATAGGCACAAGGTATAAGGATTTCTCCTTATTTACAAGATTGCCACCTTGCCCATTTTATCTAAAAAATACATAATAAAGCCTAGATTTCTTTAGTGTCTTGCTACAGTTCTGATTGACGGAGGCGATAGACATTACTGCACTAACATCTTCGCATGCGGTCGAAGACACCAGGATTATAGTTTGCCCAGGAAGAAGCATTCAAAGTTCAAGACTCAAACTTGGATCAACAATTAGGGGGTGAATGTTGGTCTTAATTGTTTGATTAGAAGATATGGGTCAAAAGTGTAAATAGTTATTAATTAGTTTAAGATGCAAATATATTAAGTATACAAGTGCGAGGACTAGATGTTACTAAGCGAAAGATTGTAACCTACATATTTGATGGATCGATGTCTCCCTAGAGACGTACTTGTTCAGAATGGCGCCAACACCACAAATACATCAGACACGACTCTTCGCAAGGAGACATGTCCATTCATCGCACCTCTTCAGTATGTATAAATAGGATTAGAGTTTCAGTTTGTTTTTGTACCTTGAAACAATCAGATTCAATTATTCAGTTTATTAATACAATTGTGTATTAGGGTTAATCCCTTTCTTCTTGTTCTTTGTTCGATTGTTATTTTGTCCTTGGTTGATGGGTTGAATTCATGGTCTCCTGGGATCTATATGCACATTTTCAATTTTTTTGATTGGTAAAACTTCTTTATATAGATTAAGAGCCCAATAAGGAGCTGGAGAAAAGTTCGAGTACAAGGCAAAACAAAGAGCAATTATAATAAATCTACGACATCAAACTCAAGCCAAATAAATTTTATCCCACGCAGGGAAGTAATTTTAGCTCTTTGACATAACCACACAAACGCATCCTCTTTGACACCGTCCACTAAATTCTGAACCTGAATCAATTTTCCATTGAAAACTTTTTTATTCCGAGCGACCTAGATTCACAAAACTGTAGCAAGCGCGACTGTATGCACTATCTTTTTCCATCTTCTCGATCCTAGGCTGTTGTGGAGAGCAACCAAAATATCTCCCAACGAGTTTAAATTCGGGCATTGGGGCTTCAATCCACCTGAACACTTGCCACCAAATGCAGCGAGCAGAAAGGCAATTTGCCAAAATATGGGCAGCGTCTTCATCTTCAATTCCACAGCGATCACAATACCTGTTGGGCAGAATCAGTTGTGAGATTAAATATATTATTATTGTAATATTTAATCTCGTAGCCATATAATCATTTATATTATATTGATCAAAATATATTATAACTTATTATATAATTAGTTGGTAATTGTTGATGGACCATATTACCCTTATTAACTAATTAGGTTTCCTCTTGGGTGTATATATAAGGAGATAACTATAGAGCTAAAAGGTTAGACAATAATCATAACATCATAATCATCAAAATCGTCCCTACCATCTCTCTCTCCAAACCGAATTCCCCTTGATTCGGTTATCACCATAACTTTACACCCTAAGGAGGAACCAGATCATCCTGACTAGTATGTCAAACTCAATGGCTGCATCTCTGACTGGATTCTCTGCTGGCCTGTCTGCTATCACATGTATTTCTTTATGTTTTCCATTATGCATAAACATAACTGATCAACATGTGGTATCAGAGCATATGTGGATAAATCAGTTCCGTTTTCGTATCCGTTATTCTCGAATCAAAATCTGGAAAACAGAATTTACAAAACCTGATAAGAATTCGTAACGTAGAATTCGGATAAAACTAAGAATTCACATATTTTATGATTTAAATGGATGTTTAGTCACATCCGAAACTGCCACTCTTCCGACATCTGTATTACAGAACTAAAAATTACGGATTTCGAATTCCAGAATTTGGTTTTAATTTTTTTTGGGTTCATAATATGTTCATACGAATATCTGAAAAAATCCCTTATTTTGGAATGAAATTCGGATTATTGGATGTTTTTCCTTGTTTTGATCTATTTTTATCATCTAAAATTTTCAAAATCTGTTATAAGATTAATGGATAATATTTTCGAAATATTTTGATAACTTTAGATTAGCAATAAAACAGGAAACTTAATCGCATAATCCCAAAAAATTTGGATTTTTCAAACTTATCACAACTAACAGCTGTTAATCAGTAGGTTTCGAGACTTGGAGAACAATTTTCGATATTAATAAGAGATTTCGAGATAACATAGAACTCGAAATCTCATTAAAACTTGAAATCATATTGTTTTCGAAACCTTGAGATTCCGAGTAGGGATGCGAGTGAGATTTCGAGTGGGACTGCGACTGAGAAGATAATTTCTTGATTTCGACTGGGGTTAGAAGTCGAAACCTCATAAGGAACTCGAAATCTCATAAGGAACTCGAAACCTCATAAGGAACTCGAAATCTAACATGTTCTCGAAATCTCATTACTTTATTAGGCTGTTAATGTGAACTAAAATTTGGCTCGGGGCTCCGCCCCGAACCCCGTGCGATCCGCGCTAATAGGTGGTTTGTTATTAAATACTTGGTTTTGTAAATACTTAATTAATCATTAATCAAATAATTTTTGCAAAACCAAATAGCTTAACTTGAATGATCTTTTGATGTATCACTTCTGCCCAAAAGGTGATTTGATACATTTATTTATTGTTCAAGTATTATAAAAGATATGTTAATTATGCATTACAAACGTGAATGTCTTATTTCTGGCCAAAGATGATTTAATTCATTCATGTCTAGTATAATTAACAAGTGCATAACTAAGGTATTGTCTCATTTCTGGCAAAAGATGACTTGTCACAATTACTTTGCACACATGCTTAGATGATTACACTTCTGCCCAAAGCTGATTTGTCTTCGTCTAAGTAGATTTTTCAAAATAGTCTATTATTTTGATGTTAGTAATAGACATATCACAACTTCTTCATATAATGATCCTCACATTAATGATCTTTCATTAATCTTATGATCATATTTTGTCTGCCTTATTTTTTAGTACCCATAACATTACTCACTGTAATTTTCTTCTATAAATCTATATCTCATCCATTCTAATTCCTAAGCCTAATATGTTTTGCTTTATTTAAAGTGTCTATAAGATTAGCTCTTGAATTAAATCCTTGATTATCCCTTAAGACACGATAATACTACTGCTCTCTTCTGATAAAAGTACTACAGAAGAAAAGTAAAGCATGATGAATAGGATAAATCGAACATGATGTCTCTTATGATAATCAAGAACTCTCTAACATAAATGCTATCACTAAAGTTATTCCAGATTAAGTTTTTTCTAAGACTAACCTATTATCTGTGGAATAATCAAAAGAATTCCTAAGATACATGCCTTCATTTAAAATTCTAATTTATAAGGTTAAGTGGTATATGTGAATACCTTATAATGTGCAATACCATTACCCATAAAATTAAGGGCTTACACATGGAAATAAGTATATTTTTTCTAGTCATTACATACTAAAATTTTTACTTGTACAATTCAATGCCTTAAAAATCAACTATAACACTCAAAAGTACCAAAGGAAATGGAGTGTGTTGATAAGTAACATATGTACAAAGAAATAAATGTTTGAAACGGGAGAAAAAGATGTTATTCACCTTACAACCAATAAAACCTTAAAAGAGGATAGTTCTAAGGTCTATAGTTAAAATACAAGTACAAAATTCCAACTCTAATGTTCTTCAAGAGAGAATCTCAATGCATAATTATGCCATTCGACTAGGCATAAGCAACGAGCCTATCCATGATTCAAAAGAACAGTTGGATAAATTAATTAGGTAGTCACCTAATAATGATATTTAAGTCTGATAATCTTAATATTCCAATTAACACATGATAAGTTGACTCTAGAGAGAAATGTCTCCTTACCAGAAGTCAACAAATAACTAACATGAGAGTTAGTGACAAATTAAATGTTAAGGCTATAAGAACCATAATAATCAGTCTTCTAACAACGCTTTTCGATACCTTATATATTCTGAAAATTAATTAGAATATAGTATCAATAATTATGCTATGTTATGAAGGTTGTGTGGTTTGCATAACCAACATAAAGTCACACTTACCTTAAACTCTCATATTATTTGTTCTCAATATCTGGATAGAAACATTACTAAGGTGTAACTAGATGATACCTTACATTTTCACAACTTTTGTTATCATGCAAATGAGAATTTGACAAAAGGAAAATGAGACCGATAAATTTCATCCATTGTAACCGAAACTCATGAGAAATCCTGACATAATTAACGAGGATGATTTTTATCTAATCTCATTCTAAGTGATTTTAAATCATGATGTTAAAGGCCCTAAATTTTTACTTAGCTTAAGGAATAAGTATGGGTCCACCATAAGTTATTCATTGGCATTCGTGGAACTTATTCTAAATGGAATATTAAGACATAATTCATTTATCAATTAAAGACTATCAACTTGTATCTAAATTTGTCTCATATGACCCACGGTCTTAAAAGAAATCTATTCATATATATACTTAATAAGATTTCTATTAAATGTGTCCCTATGTTTCTTATAACATCTGGACGTTAAGGAAATCAAATAAAGTCTAACATATATATGATAGGTTCCCACGTCAGGTACCTTACTGAAATTTCTCTTGTAGCATTTCTAGAGATGTCAAAGATTAGTGGGAGCATTAAGTGTCTTAATAATAACTTGCAATAGTTGCAAGAGGCGGGGAGTGAAAATCTCATATTACTTCAATTTTCACGTCTTGTACAAGACATTGCTCCATTTCGACATTGTTCTATCAAAACTTGTCTCCTTAAAATATAATGCTACATTTACAAAAAGTTTCATTGTTGCTTAATTGTGGGCACAATTAGATTTCTTACCTAAACTAACATAATCCTCAATAAGAGAATCTACAACGACTAACGTCATTAATTTGTTTTTCTCTATTAGAATCTGTTGGTCGTTAAATACTGACCCTAAGCATGTTCAGTTCCTTAAGACTTCTAAGGTCAGTTGGAGCAGTAAAAGTCTTTCTTATGACTTGCAAGGAATACAAGATGTCGCAGCCCCCGACCCCTACCCCGGGAGCGGGTACCGCGAGTATTCATATGGGTGGTATCGGTGTTTATTAATTTGTCAGCAGAAATTAACATCAGGACCGTAGTTAGGAAATAGTTTATCAGAGTTAAAACACCACACTTTTATAAATAATAAATACATGGGAAAAACCCAAGTTTCCATTATAATATGTTTATAGGGATAAACCCTAATTTATTGAAATAAAACTTTTGTCTTATTTAGGTAACTTTTATAGCCACTTTTCCAAGCCTTCAGTGCTCTCCAGCTGGCTTCTATTTGGCTTTCACATTTTATTACCTGAAACGCGTTTTAAAAACATTTTATCAGCAAGAAATACTGGCGAGTGCATCCCAGTTTAATCAAAACAAGATTTTATATCTTTACAATATTGAGAGCGATTACAATATTTATATCTATCCAATTACCACCCACGGTACTGCCAATCCTGACTTGTGGTCATACTACTACTTACAGTGTAGTAACAAGTAATGTATACAAAACCCCAACATACCGACAGTAATTGTAGAATACATAGACTCAATCACTGTGATCATAATTTAAAACAATTGAGGTTTGTATAAAAAAGTTTACAAAAATAGATGTACTCACATTGCTGTTTTAGATAATACTACTGCTTTCCGGTGACTTCCTGGTTATAATTTATTAAAATTAAACAATGCACACGTGTTAGTAAGATAACCCAATTTACATTAGCCATACCCACGAGACAGAACTCCAACGACTTATTCAGGCAGAGCCTTGACATTCGTTACGGAGCTCTAGATCAATCGGGTAGAGTAACTAATACGTAACCGGGGGTTATAATACTTACAACAAGGCAGAGCTTCGCTTTTTAGGGGTATAATACCCGAGAGTTTTAGCTTATAATAGTTGAGAAAAAGAAAAGATTTTGAACTAAATTTTCTGAAGTCGAAATCTCCTTTTATAGGGTCTGATCATGGTTCGCTCGCGCCCCGCGAGAGATAGAAGGCAATGCCTTCGCGGGCCGCGAGGACACTAGGGTAGGCCCTAACTTTGTCGACTCAACCCCTAGCCCCAACACGTACCGGACACGTGGCGCAACAGGGTGCGGCCTGGTGTCATGCTGTCGCGCCCCGCGACTCCTTTGCTTAGCTGGGTCGCGCCCCGCGAGCGACATAAAATTTTGTTTTTAATTGATTTTTATAAATATAAAGGTATTTTAGCCCCGTTTTTCGTATGCGGGGTATAATTTAGGTCGTATTGGGGTATTTTAAGGGTTTTGGGAGAGTTGTTATACAAGAGGCGGGGGGAAGATAGTCATTAAATTTTACTCCGAACTTAACTCCGATTACACCTTTTGTACACCATACTGCACCAACTCTTATAGTGACAGGTGTGAGATCCATAAGGTAATTCTTCAAAAGAAGGGGTGTTGGGTGGCGTGGTCAGCCATGTGGATTTTGATATATTTTTTTTAACTATTTAAAATTTCATTTGATTAAATTAGCACACTAACTAAAATAGAAGATTGCATATAATTTTTCAAAAACTACAAATAAAATTAAAAAAAAATAAACCGCGTGAATGGCCGCGTGTAAGGGGTATTTGGGTCGGGTTTGTTGGTTGAAGGTTTTGTGGCGGGCTAGGGTTTGGGTTCTCTTGGTAACCAAAGGGGTTGGTTGGGTCGTAGTTTCGGTTAAATGGATGCATTGTAGAGGATTAGGTGGGTTGAATTTATAAAGTATATAGAGATGGAAGAAGTAGTGAAGTAGAGAAGTGGTAAAAGATTGTAAAAAATGGGTGAGTATTTATAATGTTTTAAAAAGAAATAATTTTTTTAAATAAAGTAGCCGTTTGGCAACGGCTAGCCCAAACGGTCATTTCTCACCAGCCAATCCAAGCCAGCCACCTCACCTCTCCCCCCACCCGCCCCACGCCAGCGTGGCAACGCCGTGGCCAATGCTGGCCCGACGTGGTTTGGCCAGCGTTGCTTGGCAACCCCCGCCCTAACCAACATCCCACACCCCGTAGCCTTAGAAACACTTAGGATTAGATGTCTTGAGTTCAAGTCCCACATATAATAGAATTAAAAAAAATTGTCATTCTAAAAAAATGTATACAATTACGGACCCACTGGAACGCATGGGTCCTCAATACTAGTTTTACCTAACAATATAATATAGTTTGTAAGATGCCATACATTCACCATATATGGTGTTTGAGATTTGGGTTTACATTGGCTTATAACTAACTTTTATACCAAATAGAGTTTATCATGTTAATTTGAAATATGACCAGCTTGTTTATCTTTAATATATGTCCCTGGTGTATCACTTCATCTGTTATATCTCCCAAAACCCAAGCATTACGCGGAATACCAATGTGAAGGACTCAAACGGTGATGTGAAAAAGGGATCCCACGGGATGATTTGGAATCACCCTTGCAAATGGATCACTCTTCCACCTAAAGAATATAACGTGATGACCTGGCCCACCCGCTAATAAGTTATACTTTTAATAATGTATTTCCTAATTTTGCTAGATATTGATTTAAAAAATATTCAATAGTTTTTTTTTTTTTTTTTAATCTTGCTAAATGAGATGTATTAATGATAGAATTGAAGTAGGAGATGAAGAGTTGCTTAGTTGCAAGATGTTAATTAAGCTCATAGTTGGTTAATATAATTTTAAAATGCTGAATATATATACACCCACCCTCTTTATCAAACACCGTGAATACGGTGTTGCTATATGGTTAAGTAAAGTGTTGTATTTGGAATTAAGAACCATATAAATCAAAATATGTAGAATAGATGCTTTGTTGCCCAAAGTTTGCAAATAACTTATTCATGGAACTTGCTTGCAACCCACACTATTCTGCTTTCATATAGTCACCACCTACCTTTACCTCTGCTTAGATGATTATTTCTCCATTCAAGCAACCAATCCGACATCCGAGGCATGCCTTAGACAACACCAGAAAGGTCCGTCACTCTCTCTACACACAATTATGTTATATGTCCATTTAAGAACCAATATAATCAGGGGGTTTCATTTGAAAAGAATCTTCTTAAAAGAAGAAAAAATGAATTAATCTAGACCATATATTTTTTTTATCAATGGTTGTGAATCAATATATCATTTTTGTCAACTTTTAATTAATGCTTTAATTACTAAGGGTAGTATAAACATTTTGATGTAGCATATTAATAAATGTTTTAAAGAGTTACTCAATTCTTATTAATGCAACCATAAATTTATCCTTAACCATCATTAATGTATTGGCTCCTACACAAATTTTATTAGAAGTGACAAAATTATTTAAAAATTTTGTGTCCTACACATATTTTATTATGAGTCGCAAAATTATTTAAAAGTGTTTGAGTTCTACACATTTTGTATCCTACACCAAAATATTGTTTTAATGGTGTAGGAAACGTTAAAAATGTAAGATCATGTGCATGATTGTTTTTATTGTGTAAGGTACACAACTATTTTATAAGATAGGCTCATTAAATGATTAGAGTTTATTAATTTGAATAACAAAAATAAATAATAGACTCATTAAATGATTTGTTCAAATTACCTTTGTATCTTTTATTCTTTTTGTTCTTAATTTTTAATTCTTCTCATTTGAACTCTCTACTATAATCATGTTGAGGACTATCAAAACCGCATAAACACATCCACATAACACTCTAATATAAAAGGCCGCTAAAATTGAGAAAGAATTATTTACTTATGTCTAACATTTTTTCTATATTTGTAGAGTAAATCAGTCTGATATTTTATATATACATGTAGATACACACATATTCACATAGTGTATATGCATATGTACATTTATATAAAAAACTTAACATCATGTTTAAAAATATCTTAAACATATGAAAATCATCATGTGCCATATTAAATTTATATTGTAAATGGCAAAGGTGGCGCTTTATAGTTTCAAACTTCTCAACATATTTATATTGGTTAAAATGAAAAAAATATATTTGTATATATTTGTGTGTTCTTTAATGACTCCTTGCCATATAGCTATCAAACTATATTTTATTCAACAAAAGAAAAACCAAATAGTACACATATGGTAAATGAGGGCGTGGGATCTGAAAAAAAATAAGCGTGTATTTTTCTATTCTTGAGTTTTTTTTTTTTTTTTTTTTCTAAAATGGTGTTGGTGGGAAAAATATTTACTAGGTGTTGTTTCAAAAATACTTACCTAAATAGTATTTTACTTGTTAAATACAAAGAAAATTTCACTCTATAATTTCTCACTCCTTTTATGTTTTAACCAACTCAACCCAACTTTTTTTATATTATTCTTAGTCAACTAATTTCAATATTTTCATATTTCATTTCACATGATTACTTAAGTTTGTATATTAGTTAGATTGAAACTAGAATTCAAACTTAATATTTGAATTCGGTTCGTTCAAATTAAAGGGTTTCTAGTCCGATTTGAACAAGAAAATCTTATTTGACCACGTATATGGCTTTTGTTTACATTTGAAAACAAATTAAGGATTGTAACGAGTTAATTGAAATATATATATATATATATATATATATATATATATATATATATGGGAAAGTTCATTTGAGAAGAAAATTTAATTGAGAAGAAAACGAACAAAGGGTAATTTTGTAAAACATTAAATAGTTTTTTCACTTATATAATTTATTATCATTTTTGACTAATTAATTAGTCATAAAGGCTATAAAGACTAGTATCCTACACACTAACTTTTCTTGCCTACACACATCAAAAGTTATCTTACGTATTTCGAAATTCATCCTACACGTTGAAATTTATCCTACACAACTCGTAATTTATCTTACACTTTAAATTGTTTTATTTTATTTTTTTGAAAAAAATATATATTTTGAAGATAAGTTACAAAAAATTTAATGTATTTAGCTATTAAAGAGGAAGACTACAAATTAATAACCCATGTAGATTTACCAATGTACCCTTATTGTAACATTAAATACTTATATTAAATGAAGTAAAATAAAACATTCTTATTGGTTGAAATTTCTTCTTTTTTCTTCCTATAAAAAAATTCTTCTCATTTGAACTATCCACTATATATATATATATATATATATATAGAAACGGGATCAGGAGAAAACGCTCAAAAGTGTGAGAACGGTGAGAACGCTTCCTGGCCTAACACGTGTCACGCCGCTTCGAAAAGGGCGGAGGGGCTTTTTTGTCATTTCATCTTCTAGTTTTCCAGTTCCGCTTTTTCCCAATGTTGTTTTAATTTTTGGTTTTTAAGATTTTTGGCGTTAATAAAATTCAATAATTAATGTCGTTTTAATTGTTTCATTGTATCAACATTTTGGCGTTTATGACTTTTATGGCGTTTATTCACATCGTATGACATTGGAACCCAGGGGGCAAGAATTCTTTTTGAATGGCGTTTTCCAAGGGGTTTTAAACAAGATGGCCTATTGTTCTATTATTTTTTATAAACATTTTGGCGTTTGTGGTATCTTGGCTTTTTACTATTGTTAAATTATATTTCAACCACATGAAAAAAAATACAAGGGAAGGAAATAAATTAAAAATCCTAATAGGATCTCTTTTCCCAATCTTCACTGTCATCAGTCTCTCTCTTTTTTAATAGTACAAGAACTTTCACCAAATATATGGCGTTTTATGTAAAACTTATCAAACCCATCGGTTTGATTTTTTTTTTTTTTTTGCCTGCTCGTCTGTTGAAGTGGCTTTTTTTGTGGATTTTTGGGGACATAGATCTATGGCGTGTGAGTGGGTTTTTCGCTTTTTCTTTATCTGGATTTTCATCTTTATAGTGAACCCACTCTTCAGTGTCATTGATCTCTTCTCCTCATCCAAACCTTCTTCAAGAACAAAAAATACAAAATGCCATATGACTGGCATCAGTATCTTTTTCTTGAAATTTTGTTATATCTCATGCAGGAAAATCTTTCTGAGTTACTCCCCTCTGATGACAATTCATTCAGTTTATTTGTTGGCGTTTTACAATGGGTGTTATTTAGTAGTTTTGGCGTTTGTTTTTTTGGTTTGATCAAATGGAAGTTGCTGAGACGTATCATTTTATAGGATGTCTTTTTTTGGCGCCTAAATTAGGCGGTGCATTATTATAATAAAGTATTCGTCTTTTCAGTTACTGTTTTGTAATTAATGTTTTTGATAAGCTTTATCTCTGAAGTCTGTAACGCGTCCCATCTTTCAAATTTGGCGTTTTAGATTCTTTAGTATTTACCGATTTTGAATTTACTATTTCTAGTTACATTTTCAAGTTTGCTTTTATTATTATTATTATTATTATTATTATTATTATTATTATTATTATTATTATTGTGTTTTTTATAATAATTTTTCAAAGTAATTTTATTATAGTTTGGGAGTTTTTGGTTGCGTTTAACGGGATGATATCGTTTAAACAAGCATTTTTGCTGTTTTAGCGTTTTTATTATATATGACGTTTTTAATATATAACAATCAACTGAAAAGGAAAAAAAAGAATAAATAAACAATTGATCTTCCAAACCTTCACTGTCACCAGTCTCTTTCTTCTTTTTTGAATCATGTTAACTGGTTGGTTCGACTTTCGTATGATTCATTTTGTGTTTTTGTTTTTTCAAGTAGTTTTATGTGTCGCTGTTTGGAAGCACACAGGCTGACACCAACTTCTTTTTCTTGAAGTTTTGTCTATCTCATGCAGCAAAATGTTATTGAGTTTAGACCCTTTCAACCAACAATCTTGAGTTTTTACAATCAAAGATCTTTGATTTTTTAAATTTTTTGGCGTTTTACCGATAAAAAGAATGCCACGAAATAAGATCCCCTTAAACCTCAAATTTTAATCATGCTAAAATCAATAATGTTTTGCTAATTTTCAAAAAGAAAAATAATGTTTTGCTGTATGAGATGGACAACATTGTTAATCCTCGGTTAACAAAGATAACTGACAATGTTGTCCACCCCATACAGCTAAACTTTATTGACAACAAACCTCAATAAGTTTTTTGTATGTTTTGGCGTTATAAATTTGGATGGAAGTTTAGGATAAGTCAATAATATTTTACTCAATGAAATGGACAATATCCTCACATAAGGATTTTGTCTATTTCATTGAGTGAAATATCTACCGACAGGCAAACTGAATTTCAAAAAAAAATGTTTTTGGGGTAGGAAGATATTTGATGTTTGGTTTTTTGGCGTTTCTGAGGAGAATGAGTTATATAAAATACGGCGTTTGGGTTTTTGTGTGTGTTTTTAATTGAATGTCTGAGATGTTGTATATATAGGATTTTTTGGCCCTTTTTTTAGGCGGGATTTTACTATAATTAAGTTTGGCGTTTTATATTTAATGGCGTTTTACTAAGAATGGTCTGTGATTTTTGTTTTTGACGTTTTATTTCTTGAGATGACGTTTTGTGTGGAGTAGTCAAAAGACTCTTTTACCCTTAATGAAGCGCCTCCACGTAATAAAATTGATGTTATTTACGAAAACGCCACTGCGCCAATCTAGTCCATAGATTGTTTTGATCGGACGATCGTTAAGCGTTCTCACCGTTCTCACACTTTCTACTGTTTTCTCTAAATCCCGACCCTATATATATATATATATATATATATATATATGAAAAACCTTGATAAGTTCGTTAAAAAATTAATAAAGAACTATAATAGGTTGTTTATCCAAATAGATTTGGAAGTCAATTTTTTTAATCGAATACGAACCTGTAAATTATGAACCAGCTCAGTTATATATACAACTTTTATATTTTTAACTATAACATATATGTTATTTATTTATGGTTTATCATTTTTTATATACACTAGAAAAAACAACATTGGTAATTAAATATTTATTTTTGAGTTCACAATAATCGTAACGGTATTTTTATTTGGAACGATGATGGCAAAAAAATATTTGTGGTTAACAATGTGCTTTTACTAAAAAAATATTAATATCAATAATTATTTAATGATAAACAAAAACTTAACCAATAAGATTAGGAGTGAGAAACTCTACAGTGAGATTTTCTTTTGATTTTATAATTAAAACATTATTTTGATAAATATTTTTGAAATAACACCACTTTGATAAATACTTTTTTACATCAACACCATTTAAAAAAAACTCCAACATTCTTTAGCATAAATACCACTCTTGTAAAATACAAGCACCATATACCCGTAGGTTATTGGTGAAAAATAGGAGTCAATAATTATGGATTTGAAAAGAGTGGTTGTTGTAATATTCACCTAATATCACTTTTTTTTTTCTTTAATTTGTTTTAAGTATCATTGACTAAGCTGTATACATTTGTCATATTTTTTCCTTGAAATTCTAGTTTTACACATCTACTCCTACACTTTCGTTTTGTCTTAGCCCCTACTACTCCCATTAGTGACCCAACCCAACCCAACCCAACCTTACAATAAAATATGTATTTCTCTCTCTTCCACCTACACAACCTAACCTAACTCAACCTTTTACACCCATTAGTGAGCCAACCCAACCCAACATTTTTTACTAACAAATATGATTTAAGTTTTAATTTATTCTATAAATTTATTATAAATAATAAAAATGCTTATTTAAAAAAAATATTATTTTAAATACAATTTTTTTATTAAAGCTAATAAAAAATATTCACGTTCATCAAACATACTTAATTAGATAGATAATTTAAGTTACAAGCGTGATACAAGGTAAAAGTACAAGTACATAAGATAGAAATTACATAATTATTCATCATCGGAAAATTTTTGCCAGATATGCTCAATCAGATCCTTTTTTAAAGCGTTATGAGCTTCTCTATTGTGAAGTTGTGCCCTGTTGGTCATATAACTAGATAGATCTGCAATTCGTTCCGTTGAGTATTGAAAAGATTGCTCATCATCTTCAATAGAGCTTGTTTGTTGCCTATTTGTACGTGTGTCGTTTATAAATTCGGATGGATCATAATAGTGAAGGTATGTGTCTCGTTCATCCTCAACGATCATGTTATGAAGAATGATACATGCAATCATAATTTTCCCCATAATATCCTTGTCCCACACAAGGATATTGATAAAAATGGAATGCTCAAACAAGGGTGAAGGCAAACTCGGTTTGCCGAGCGGGAACACTATTTGCTCTTGTTTTTGTCTCTTTGATCTTTTATTTATTTGGGTGTCCGGAGTGGGCGGTAAAGGGGACGGCAAACTCGGTTTGCCGAGCGGGAACACCACCGCCGACCCCTTTACTGATCGGCAAAGTTAAAGGGGCGGGGACAGCTTGCCGACTCGGGAATCTTCATTTTTTGACCGTTGTGCTTTTTCCAACGGTAATAATACCGTTCAAAGTAAAAAAAATTATTTTTTGTTTTAAAAAATTACAGTATAAATACTAAACCAAATATCTTCATTGTCATCCAATTTTTCTACATTCTACTCTATAACTTTCAAATATTTTGATAAAAATGGAATGCTCAAACAAGGGTGAAGGCAAGAAGAAAATGGTAGGCTCTGGTTCGAAGTCGTTGCGACAAACAATGTTCGACAAGGACTTGGAGACGTATAATCGGCCTACCGACAATGTTCACTCTGCTATGTTGGCAATCACACTCGCTAGAAAACGTGAGATCGCAAAAAAATATGGATGGCCTTGTGATTTTTAGTTTTTTTTAAGTTAGATTTTATTTAAAATGTAATGTTTTATTTTTATTTAAGATGTAATGCTTTATTTTTTTTTAAAATGTAATGCTTTATTTTTATTTATAAAAAGTTTATGTTTTTTCCATTTTATCTTAAATTTAAAAAAAACAGAAAATAATAATAAAAGTTTACCACTTCAGCAAGTGTTTAAACCATTGCCAACAATTTTCAGCAAAGTTTAAACACTTTTGCCTGATTGAGATGGCGTGCTCTGATTGGTCGGTTTTTTAGTTTACCACTCCAAAGTGTTTAACCACTCCTTACACCCTTAGGGTGTTAGGAGTGGTTAAACACTTTGGAGTGGCAAACCAAAAAACCGACCAATCAGAGCACGCTATGTCAATCAGTCAAAAGTGTTTAAACTTTGCTGAAAAGTGTTGGCAATGGTTTAAACACTTGGTGAAGTGGTAAACTTAAAAAAAAAGGTGTGATTGGTTGAGAGATGGCATGGATCCCACCCCACAATACCCTCTCTCTCATACACTCCCCCTCTCTCTCTCCTGCTCCCTCTCTCTCTCCTGCTCCCCGCATCGTCAACCTCTCCCCGCACCACAACCTTCACCGATCGGCAAACCCACCGGCGGCGGTGTTACCGCGCGGCAAAGGCGGTTTGCCGAGTGGGTTTGCCGCCCGCTCCGAACACCCTTACTAATATAGTTGTCTTATCATTTATGTTAATGGTAGTGTACTAGTATTATTATTAGCACTCACATTATCTTCGGGTTGGTTTTTTTTATTCCCTTAAACACATAAATATACTATACTCTATACATAAAAGGTCTTTTTTAGAGCTGATGTTTTATAAGAATTGTCTCTTTATCACATGTGATAGAGGTTGTAAGGTTTTCTGTGGTCTCACGGTCCCCAAACCCATGAGTAGCTTTTGCTATAGGAATTTTTTTTTTATTTTTTTTTACTTTTTGTAATTCTAATAAGCAAAACGTTTAAGGAAAGACATGCATAGGTTAACAAAAAATATAATGAAAGTTATTTTGGAATGGAGGGGAGTATCTACTTTATAAAAATGAATATATCGAGTTTTAATTTTATAACCCATGAATCGATGATTAATGTTATTAACTGTGAAAATCAAAATTCACATGTACTAAAAGGATAAAACACATGATCCAAAATAAAAGCAGGCAGGGGTCCAAAGTAGAAAATCAATACAAAAATCTTAACTGCAATGGAGACGGAGCCTACTGAAAGTGAGTATGTAATGGTTGAAATGCCCGATAATCAAGTCAGCAACAACAACATTGTTAACGTGATCAATGAGTGGGAAGGCTGCTTGAAAGGCAGGGAGATCACCAGCACACGCCAAAGACATATCGAAAAAGTACCACCGTTGCTCTTTGAAGGTAAGAAAGGTCGTAGAAACCGCGAGTACTACGAGCCTGCAGTGGTTTCACTTGGCCCATACCACTATAAACGATCACGACTTGCTCAAGCCGAGGAGTACAAGCTCATGACACTAGAAGAATTTCGTTTGAGCACTAGAATGACTATGTATGACTTATACAACAAGGTGTTTGAGGTGGTACATGATGCCAGAAAGTGCTATATTGATGGTTCTACAGATGCTTACAACGATGAGGAGTTCAGTCGAATGATGCTGCGTGATGGTTGCTTTGTTTTGTTCTATATTGAATGCATATCTTATTCAAAGAATAAGATGATGTTAAATAACGAGTATCTGCCTATCTGGGGACATTAGGGTTTGCTAATGTGACGCGTGATATTTTCTTGCTGGAGAACCAGCTCCCGTTTGTAGTACTCAAAGTTTTATTAGAATTGAGGTTCCCCAGCGATAAAGGTGAAGATATTCTAAACAGATTCTTTAACTACTTAAAGTATGGGGAAGTGTTCACTAAGGATGAAAAGGTGCTCGGAAACAAGCAGCCCCTTCATCTTCTTGAGCTTTACAGGTCTTATTTCATCTTGCTTCCCGTTTCTCTTGGTCTAGTTTCTGTTGGTCTATTTTCACCTAAGAGTACAAAGATTTGGTCAGATGACGATTATAACTATGTAAAACGAAATCGAAATTTTCCTTCAGCAACGGAACTCAAATCTCAATGGATTTTCTTGAGACGGGCCTTAGACAAAGACATTGCATTTTACTCTCGCAGTTGCTATGGCGTGTTTGAGCTTCCTACAAGAGCAGTATCGACGTATACAAAAGTTATTTTCTTGAACATGATCGCGTACGAGTTGTGTGCGCATAACCCGAATGACTTTCGAGTTTCGACTTATATTAAGATAATGAAAACGTTAATTGTTCAAAATGATGATGTGAAGGAGTTAACAAAGAAAAATATAATGATTCATTGTCTTGGTCGTGATGAACAAGTGGTGAAGATGTACGATGAGATTGATGTCCCGGTGGTTAATCTTTACATGTTTAGTCGGTTCCAGCAAGTAATCAATAGCCACCTCCATAACAAGTATAAGACGTGGGCGGGGGAGTTGATTACTGACTACTTTGGTAGTCCATGGAAGATGTTGGGTTTGTTGACGGCTGCGGCTGTTCTGTTCACTACTTTTCTGCAGACTTACTTTGGGGCCAAGCAACTTCCGGATCGATGACTCCAATACATGGTGTTTGAGATTTGTATTTATAATGGGTTTACATTGGCTTATCTAACAATAATGTAATATTACATTGGCTTTGGCTTATCTAACAATAATGTAATATATAACTGTAAGTTGCGATATATTCACCATATATGGTGTTTGAGATCTGTATTTATAATGGGTTTACATTTGTAGGGTAAAGATTATGTACAAATAGTTTTATCGTACAATACGTACAAAGACATGAAAAAGTAGAAAAAACGCGGTGACATTTTCGTAATTAATTTACTCGTAATTACCCTACATGATCAAAATTACCTTACAAGATAATTTGTAAGGTAATTTTGATAATTACTCCACGAGTAAATAATAACGAAAAACGTCACCGCGTTTTTTTACCTTTTTATGCCTTTCGTACGTTTCGTACAATAAGGCTATGTGTATTTGATCTTTTGCCTACATTTGTATTTATCACCCGGTCCAATTTACAGAGTTTATCGTGTTAATTTGAAATATGACCAGCTTGTTTATCTTTAATATACGTCCCGGTTTATCACTTTATCTGTAATATCTCCTCAAACAAATCAATGGTGGACCAATCATAAGCATTACACGGAATTGTTCAAAGGACACTAAAGGCTTTTTAATGAAAACTAGCAAGATTTCAATGTGCGATGCAGCAGGCCGGAATTTGGCTGTTATCGACTCGGTTCAAACGGTATCAGTGTGTGGTACTAACACTTGGTTTAAAGTCATTATATGCGTAGAAGAATGTGTTTTACATTAAAAATCATAAAAAACGAATACCATTTCCAATTATGTTCTGTTGATAACAATACTAGTACAAATGTCGATAAAAAAATCATAAATACGAATAAAATAAAAATACCGATACCGATGTTGGTTGTATAGGTTCGATTTATCACGATACTATTTTGAATAAAACCTTTTTTTCCAACAAAGTTCATAGACGAGCACTGAGAAAAAAAATATCAAACACAGTCATGTATTCATATAAAAAATATAACGGACGCAGTTATCGGATGAAAAATCAAAATTAATAAAAATGAAATGGGTTAAAATCATTTATTACTATAGTAAAATGGGTGAAAATGTAACACAAAAGAACTAATATAATAAAATAAAAACTTATGTTACTATTCATCATGGTTCTAAATTTATATATTCCGCGCATGATGTGGTGAGAATTCGGTTGGTATTAATTTAGTTCATAACGGTATCACTATGCTGTGCATTCGGCTTAATGAAAATGATATGCACAAATACACGTGTTTTACATTGGGAAATGAGAACTATAAAAATGAATACCGATACCGGTTTTGATAATAACAGTACAAGTATCGATGTCGATAAAAAACATAAAACCAAATACTGACATCGGTTCTGATAATAAAAACATATGGGTACCGGTACCGTTGTTGGTATTAGTTCGGTTCGTCACCTTACAATCTTTAATAAAAGCCTTTTTTTTTCAACAAAGTTTCTACAAAAATGTTGATGAAAAAAATATTAAACTTTGTTGCGTATTCAACTTTAAAAAAAGATAATGACCGTGAGTTTCGAAAGAAAATCAAACTAAATAAAAACTACATAGGTTAAATGCGTATATTATTTAAAGTATCAGATTAAATGCGTATATTATTTAAAGTATCAGGTTAAATGCGTATATTATTTAAAGTATCAAGGGTGAAACTAAAAATTAGAAAAATGAATATAATAAAATGAAAATAAACCGTTTCTTTTTTTTTTTTTTTTTTTTGAACGGCTAACTGCTTTCCACGTGTAAACCCACCATTTCGGAGCAATGTCCAAAGGCGACTACTCGACCACCGCTAGAAAACGTAGCACACCCCGGATGCGCGGAAACCCCGTGGAATAGGTAAAACCGCGCCCCCCTCTAACTCGAACCCGAGTAAAACCCAGGGCCAAACCCTCACCGAGATGTCCAATACCCAGCACCAGCCGGGGATCTAACCGACGCCTCTAATGGAGACGACCGGCCAACCAACCAACTGAGCTGGGGTAATGGACAAGTGTAGAAAAAAAGAATACTAGATTAGATTATTAGAACAAGGGCAGACCCAACCTTTGGCCAGGTGGGCGGCCGCACCCGTTGAAAAAAAATTGTGAATATTTTAGGCAAAAAACCAGACCGCACCCTTTAAAAATATGGTTAAACACCTTGAAAAAAAATTGTGAATATTTTAGTCAAAAAACCAGACCGCACCCTTTAAAAATATGGTTAAACACCCTTTAAAAACCAGACCGCACCCCAATAAAAAATTTCTCATTAGAAACATAAGGTTGTCATGTTACTTCATTTCAACCTTCAACCCAACACGACTAACACAAAGTTGAAAATTGGGTCTCCCCACTAGTCTAGTTCCCCGGTTACAAATGAAACATTACCATATATGAAAAGTTCCAAAGTTGTTATGTATAGTAACCGATAGTTGTTTTAAATAAAATGTGTTATGAAAATGGATGACAAAGTCAAAAGAAGGATGACAGATTTTATATATATTCTCGATAGTGTCATAATTGTCAAAAATAGATGGCAAATCCCACTATAAATAAATGTTACTTGAGATTGCATAGAATATAGAAATTACAGACAAAATTTATAAAATTTCATCTTTGTTTCTTGAAGATATAACACAAAATCTAGTGTTAAATTTGTGGTATTATAACACGTTATCAGCATGAGGGTTCTCTAACAAGCATATCAACAAAGGCAAAGGAGTTATTATCATACTCAATGTAAGAATTTTATACATTTAAATATATATATACATATGTGTACATATTATATAGGTTGAAAGCCTAAGGGTGCACCAGTGGATTGTAAAACCACACATCTTTAGGATGATCTTTTATATCCCGTTTCTTCTTTATATATATGTATATTTATAATATAGTTCTTTGATAAATAAAAATGAGTACAGGGTACCTATTACTATGGAAATATAATAATAATAATGGGACTACTAACCACTTAACATTTATTTATGAATTTAACATTTACGCATCTAATATTTATTTATGCAACTAACATTTATTTATGCAACTAACATTTTAATTATGTGTATTGTTATATTTTGTCTCATTTTAATAAGTATGTAATCCTAATATTTATATATATTTGTATTTAGTAACAAAATGGCAAATATCGCGAAACTGGAATTTCCAGCATTGAATATCTCCGGAGAAAATTATATGACTTGGACAGCAAATGTCAAAAGACACCTAAAAGCAATGGGTGTGATAGAAGTCATAAATGAAGAGAATAATTGTTCGAATCAGGAAAAGGCAAAAGCTGATGTGTTTATTCATAAACACATTGATAATTTACTACATCATGAATATTTCAATTCTGATGATCCATATGAATTATGGACGGATTTAAAGAACAGATTTGATAATCAAAAGGAAGTTTTACTTCCCACAGCTAAAAATGAATGGAACAGTCTGAGGTTCCAAGATTTTACAAAAGTAAATGATTACACATCTGCTCTATTTAAAATATGTTCAAAATTAGAGTTTTGTGGGCACCCTGTTACTGAGGAAGAAAAATTGGAGAAAACTTACTCCACATTTCATGCGTCACATATAAGTTTAGCATAACAATATCGATTGTTGAGATTTTACAGATACTCTGATTTGAATGCACATCTCCTCGTAGCAGAACAACATAACCTACTTCTGATGAAAAATCCTGAAGCCCGTCCCACAGGATCATTAACTATACCTGAAGCGAATGTTGTTAATAATTATCAAAATAAAAAGGAACAAGGCCGTGGGCAAGGCCAAGGACGAGGCCGTGGGCAAGGCCAAGGACGAGGCCGTGGCCGCGGTCGTGGGTATTATGGTAAAGGTCATTATAATGGTCACAATCATACTTTCAAAAATAATAAATATTACCGAGGTAGTGGGCGCGGTCGTGGCCGTGGCCGAAATCAAAGAACTACAAATTATCATGCTCCACAAAATAATACTTCCAATTTTCATAATCAAAGGAATGAAGCCGGTGTGTCCCGAAAAATTGATAATTCTTGTTATAGATGTGGAAGTATAGATCACTGGGCAAAAACTTGTAGAACAGCTCCACATCTATGTGAGCTTTACAAAGTCTCGCTTAAAGGAAAGGACAAGGAAGTAAACTATTTGGATAAATTCAGTGTTCAGCTAAATGCCACGGATTTTAATGAAGACATTTAAACAAAATGTTGCTTGATCTCAATGATTTTATGTAACAATTAAATATGTATTTTTATTATGTCTTTCCTTCATATAAAGTTTTTTTTATAAAGTTATTATCAATAATTATAATATATTAATCATACTCTTATCATTTTTTTTTTATAATTGTAAGATTAAAATGGATATCATTGAAGCTCAAGATCGAATGAATGATGCTGATATATGTATAGCTGACAGTGGAGCTACACATACTATACTTAAATCCGAGAAATATTTTTATGAGTTGAAACCAACAAAAGGAACCGTTGATACAATATCAGGTCCTACAAAATTAATAGAAGGAGTGGGAAAAGCAAATTTAATATTACCAAATGGTACAAAGCTTTTAATAGAGAATGCTTTATTTTCCCCAAGGTCATCAAGAAATTTGTTAAGTTTCAAAAGCATATATCATAATGGATATGATACTCAGTCAAAGACTGTTGATAATGAAAAATATTTGTATATCATGAGCAAATGTCAGATATTGGAAAAACTGCCAATGTTTCAATCTGGTTTGCATTATACATATATTGATGTGCCTCAAGCACATATGGTAGTAAAAGAAAATTTTTGTGATCCTGAAACATTTAATTTATGGCATGACAGATTAGGCCATCTAGGTTCAACAATGATGAAAATAGTAATTGAAAATACTCATAGACATCCATTGAAGTATAAAAAGATCCCAAAATCTGATAAAATTCCTTTATGTGTATCTTGTTCTCTGGGAAAATTAATTACAAGACCTTCGTTTATAAAAGTTGAAAAGGAAATTCCAATGTTCCTTGAAAGAATTCAAGGAGATATATGTGGACCAATCCATCCACCATGTGGACCATTTAGATACTTCATGGTTCTAATAGATGCATCAAGTAGATGGTCTCATGTGTCTTTGTTATCAACTCGCAATATGGCTTTTGCAAAATTTCTTGCACAAATTATTAAATTGCGAACACATTTCCCAGATCATAGTGTAACAACCCGCACTTTCGTGCGTTGTTACCACTCGATATACTCGTTACGCCTAGTACCAGAGATTCGGATCATAATGTAACCATATCGTATATATCGCTATTCGAAGGATAATCGCATATTTTTGAAATACAATATCACTATACTACGCTATTATCACACTAACACTCACGGAGGCATTGAGTGAGGACCTATTCTACCCTCCTCAGTGGCCGGGATGTGTCGAACGTAAACAATTGACACTAACAAGGACTCTCGGGTGAGTGCTGTAGCTCCAGTCGTCATGACGATGATGACAATACGAGTAAACGATACCCCGTCAGTCTTTGTGGCACTACACAAAATAACGTTCACGATGACATCAAGAAAGGACCTATACTACCCCCATTGATGGCCGTGAAACGTCGCTAATAATCGCATACTCGAATCAGAAACCGATTGTTAATTATCGAGACTTTGGATTGGATCCCTAGTGATATATATGTATGTATAATAACAATATAATGATGATATAAATTAATTATGGAAAGTACGTACTTCGAAAACTATTGAAACGATCGAAAACGGAGAAGTCCAGCGCGTCAGGATAACCATCCGGATGGATAGCCATCCGGACGGATAGCAATCCGGACGGATGGGCCATCCGGACGGATGGGCAATCCGGGCCAGGACTCCCTTCTTCTCCTCTGTTGCCTATAAATACCATGTCACATCACTTGAACAGTGATGTAAAAGCTCCTACTCGACCAAACACGCTCAGGACCCTTTTCTCTCGATTTCTCGCGATTCCGGTAAGATTTCAACCTAAAAACTTGTACTTCTACATTCTACACTCAATTCTACATCATTCTATCTTTCAAAACTCAGTTTCTAACCGTGAAATCTACGGATTTGAGGCGTTTTGAGGTGATGTCACCAAGTGTTCTTATGAACTTTAAGTTGTGACCTTATCCCACCATAAACGACTCAGATCTGGGTGATTTCCACATGTTTTGGTAGCAAACCTCGCCTTAAATCTAAGTATTTACCCAAGGGACTGTGCGATTTCGAGTTAACCATGAAGAACCATCACGAACGACCAGATCTGATGAAACGGGGTGATTCCCGGCCGTTAGAGCGGGTCGGAATTGACGGAACTTCAAGTGTTAGTGCGAGATTACACTGTCCCGGTAACTCTACACGTATGCCTTCCGATAAACACTCAGAAACAGTAGTTAGAATGCGAAACAGACGTGTTGTCCGCACGGATAACATGTAATCCGCACGGATAACATGTAATCCGCACGGATAACATGTAATCCGCACGGATAACATGTCATCCGGACGGAATACATGTCATCCGGACGGATGACGCTTATTACGAACGGACAACAATTCGGACGAGTCACCACTTATCCGCACGGATCACACACTATCCGCACGGATCACACACTATCCGCACGGATCACACGTCATCCGCACGGACCACCTGTTATCCGGACGGATAACATGTCATCCGGACGGATAACATGCTAATCCGCACGGATGAGCACTATTCGACCAAGTGAGTGACTTTTTAAGACTAATCTCGCTTAACCGTACATCGTTTACTCTATTCTTCAAGGATCAATACAGACGTACTCGCAACCGACTCAATCAAGTTGTATCCTCGCTAAATACGCACTGTGAGTATACTTGAACCCCTTTTTAATCGAATTTTGGGTGTAACATACGTTTCTAACAAATCGAACTTATCAAACGAATTATTCAATCAATCGAATTATCACTTACGAATAACTGTTATGCATAGATATACGTGATGCTAGTTGCATATGTGCTAGGGCTTATACTCGCGACGTCCCACCATGACTAGTATAGTACTATTGCGCCCGGCGGGGTCTAGTTTGCCATCGCACATTCGAGCATCGACGACTTAGTTGGTAGTATCAGCTTTGTGAGTATATAGGTCGTGTGTTACGTTCTTGCATATGGAAATTCGCTACACTTTTATCTATTATGCTATACCTATCAAACCTGTATACTCGCCAATACTTTTGTATTGACAAATATTTTAACGTATGTTGCAGGTTAGATCGCAGACTATATCAAATCAAGCTAGGAAGTCTAGAAACTCAACTAAAATCTAGGTTGTCGGATTTGTATTGTTCGGGAGAACAAGAAATCTGTGATAACTTATGTGATTGTATTATTTGTTAGTATGGGATAACGAATGCACTAAATATTATCGCAATATAGTTGTTATGGATTCTCTTGAGCAATCTGATTCGCCTAGTGCCGCGCCCCGATGATTCCGCCATCGGTTGGGGTGTGACAGATTGGTATCAGAGCCATAACTATAGGGAATTAGGCCAGACTCGACCTAGTCCAGGTCGACGTCTTAGAAATTGACCTAGTCTATAGTCTAAGTACCAACAGGCCGACTCGTACGAACCAGTAAGGGTTTGTACCGGGCCTATTTGATACTCTCGATCGAAATTGCTAAAAGCTACAACTTTGTGTGAACACCGCGTACTACAACTTCACACGAAGAAGCCTTTCCTAAGGCTGAAATACTACTTAGCCTTTCCTAAGGCCGACACAATACACATGTTTTCAAAAATACTCGCATAACAAAGCCGAGCGATCCAGTCGAGATCAGGTGTGAAAACCAAGAACTCTCGATAGGATTGCTCACTCAGCGCATTTTCTACCACGAGAACCTTTCATCGAGTTAGGAGTGACATCCACATCTCGACGAAAGTCTCCATTTCGAAATCTGGTGGAACTCACGAATTTATTCGAAGAGCATAACCACAATTAGGAACGAAACTATTAAGTCAGGGGTGAAACCCGTACCTTAATAAGCCGCTCCACTCCCTATAAACTGGTTTTCAAAAAGCTCTCACCAAGGACTCGACTATCGCGATAACTCGAGCCACGCGAGGCCTAGGAAGACGAATGCCATGAGCTGCATCCCAGTGGAAGCATGGAGTCTTCTAAGTCAACGCGCGTGCACGAGCTTGTTAGATATAGTTGGGTTACCTTGGGTAGTCGACGCCTAAACACCCAAGGCACTCTATCGTACGAACAACCAATTTTACAACTGGCTGGAACTTATTTACGTTTTGAAACTTTACGCGTTATCGATTTCTCGATTTAACGATTTTCACTCCCTACTTTATAAACACACGATTCGCACAGCCATCGCAATCTAAAACGAAACCCGAATGTTCGCAACAAAACTAAACCATAATCTATCGTCTTCGCTCTCGTTATCTCACCTCAGCGCGACCTCGCATATTCTAAACCGACCCGTATGTGTATGAATACAAATTTCAGTTATATAAATACCTATATATATACGTATAAACAACAAGTCATTGTGTGAGAACTAGGAAATTCGTGTCTCCTATTTGGCTCCTATGTGATTCGTATTACTACTATACTATCGCACCAAGTTTTGAACGGGCTCAATCGCATCGCAAAAACTCAAAAATCATTATGATCGAATCTCATTCCAAGTCTCTTCCTGTCTAGATGCCTTCCGACAACTCTACCTCGAGACGAGTAGCTAGGGGGAGAGCCAAACGAAGTGTCAATAAGAGGATTGCATCACTTGTGACTAAGGAAGTGAGTAAGCTTATTCCTCGGATTGCCACTCAAGTGCACTCTTTCAGCAACTCTCGAGCCTCAGAAGACTCCAAGACGGAAGCACCGCAATCTGCTTTTCTCTACAAACACTTCAAAGCCTGTGAACCAATGGAGTTCACGGGTGAAGGAGGTGCGACTCAATTACTCCAGTGGTTCGATTCTATCGAAGTTACCCTTCGTTAAAGCGGGTGTCCCGATAGTTTCCGTACTACTTGCGCTACCGGAGTGCTTCAATCACGAGCACTCGACTGGTGGACCGCCGAACGTAACAAACGTGGGATCTCCGCAGCTTACGCTCTCTCTTGGAATGAGCTGAAAGAGCTCATGAAGAAAGAGTACTGTCCCCCTCACGATATCCAGAAGCTAGAAAACGAGTTTTGGGAAATCAAGCAAGCAAAAGGTGACAATGCTGGATACACCGCAAGGTTTAAACAGCTTAGCATAATCTGCCCAGGCCAGGTCAACACTTCGGAAAAGGCCATCGCGAAGTACATTCGTGGCTTGCCTGAGTGTGTGGGTGATTTTGTCGAAGCTGCAAGACCTGCTACCACCGAAGAAGCCTATCGCTTAGCCGCAGAAATCAACAACAAACGACTCGTGGAAGGGTTTTTCTCCAAGAATCCTGTCAAGCAAGCTCATCAAGCAATCACCAGTAATCCTTCAGGCGAACATGTTGACGAATCTTCTGATGAATCTACTGACGAATCTTCTGACAAATCTGCTGGCGATTCTTCTAATGGATCAGCTAACGATTCTCCTGACGAATCTGCTAACGATTCTTCGGACAGATCTGCTGCCGATTCTTCTGACAAATCTGCCGATGGATCTTCCAACAAATCAGCCAAAGACTCTGCAAGTGAGCCTTTAGACGAATCCTCCAACGACGACACTTCTTCGCAAGACACCGACAAACCCAGCCGCAAGCGAAAGACTTCAAGCCCAAGCTCATCAACAACCAAACTGCTGCAACCGGAACCTCTTCGAACAGTTCCGATGTTTCCAAAACGAGCCTACACTGGAGCTCATCCTCAGTGTTACTCGTGTACCTATCATCATCCAGTTGGGGCTGATTGTCGCTATTGCAATAACTGCAACCGTTACGGTCACTTCACCCGCAACTGCCGCATCGAACCGTGAACTTGAGTACAACAACAACAGCTCCAGCAAAAGTCTTCAGCATCAGACATCTAGCAAGCGTAGGATAAAGTTGTAATGATACGATTCTCGACGTTAATTTCCAAGTTTTGAACCTACTCTATTATTCGAATTTACCACTATGTGTAACGTTAACTCTCGTTTTCGTTTCCTCCATCCCACTTTAGTCGCCGCATTTAGACTAAATTCACACACATACTATATACTATATACTATATCACGAAATAATGTGTTTTACCCTCACTACACTCTTAGAACGAGGTACGATAAACGTGCAAGGAACGAATAATCACGGGTGCACACGGGATTATTTGGGTCAGTGCACGATGATCGTAGTGAATTCTAAAGGTGCCATAGCGTTTTGACCAAAGGTGACACCAAAACACGGGATGAAAGTAGTAGGGGTCGGGCAAGGTGTGCTTTATCATACTACTGAAGTTCCGTGAAGAAGGTGCCACGTGGAGTTGAACGTTATTAGACCTATTATACTATTGTGATTATTTTTAACACACTACACTCAATCGCGAGGCGTAACAAACCGTATCATCGCAAGACTTGACGTAAGTCTGCAAACGCAATGCAATCGCCTCATCGATGGACTCTGGAGAGTCTGTCTCGCAGGACAATTGCATCAACGCAAGACTGGTCGTAAGTCTATAGCAGTCAATCTCATCAAGCACACCAACGCCCACAATGTTGTAGGGTGAGGACCTATTCTACCCTCCTCGATAACCGTAATGCGTCGCAACGTAACGTTAAGCTTACTCGAAACAAAACTCGACTAATCGCAATCGTTTATCATGTGTATCTCGCAATCTCTGTCGCTTAGTATGAGAAACCATATCGCTTACTGTGTATCAATCTATCGCTATCGCCTACCGTTATCTGTGATATTCGTGTGAAGTTAGCGCACATGACCTCGCTTCACGAGATGAAGCTCATATGGTTAAAGCAGGGTGTTTTAGTCATATCAGCGACCTTTCGTGGAAAAAAAGCCATGTGGGGTCTAATGTTAGTTAAACTCTGTGGTGTTAATCAATCAAATTCGAACCGCATACTTCCATCGCCAGCAACGCAACAACTGCCGCTTATCGTAATTCGTTTATCGTCGCCATCGTTACTAGTGTTGTGTTATGTTATTCGCTTAATAACCTAATCGCTTATCGCTTGTCGTGTATAGTCTACCGCTTGATCGGTCATTGGTGTTTGTTACAGTCTGTATTTTTACGCATGACATCGCTTCACGAGGCAAAAACTAACCTGGTTAAACATGGTGTTTCACCATGTTAGCAAACACTCGTGGAAACATGCCATGTGGGTTCAAGGAGGAATCTAATCGAAAACGCGTTATTCAACTCGCCGGATTAACCTATTCGATTCTATCTTATGCTCGGTCCGACTTTCTATCGATTGGGCCGAGTAAACGCAATTCTATCCGTGTCATATCGGCACACCTGACACTGCCTCACGAAACAGAAGTAATATGGGCAAAGCATGGTGGATACGCTGCTGGTACTTCCTATATATAAGTGTTTTAAACATATTAACAAACTTTCGTGGGAAAGTGCCAAGTGGGGCGGTAATTAACTACCTTTTTGTACTGATAAAAAACGTCTTTTTAATTTAAAACCGGTGGACAAGTGAAATTTTCTTACGACGTGGAGTTAACATCGAATCAGCTTAACTCCATGTCCAAGAAAAGTTTCATAAGCCCAGCTTTCCTTAAAAACGTCAAAACAAAATCCTTCTTTAGACATTGGTTCGACATCGAATTCAGCTTGAACCCATGTCATAGGAGAGTTTTCGTAACCCTTGTTCTCACCTTCGAATTCCTTAAAATGTTTAGAAACTCAAACTTCCTTGCAACATCGGTTAACATCAACTCCGTTGACCTCGCGTTAAAAGGAAAATTTTCAAAGATTTTCATCCTAAATTCCTTTTTTAATATCTAAAACGAATGTTTCTCGTAATGTTGGTTAACGATCGACTCAGTTAATTCTACGTCATGAGAAACCTTTTCAAGTCCTTTAAATTTACAATCGCATTGAACTAACGAATTATACGCGAGACAAGGTACTCTGGAATGCGAACTCGTGGGATTAATACTTCTGTCTTACGTCGCCTCTTCGATATCGCAGTCGATCTCTCTTATTCAAAACGTTCACGCTATCAACTTATGATCAAATCACTCGCTGTATCGCTATCCATACAAGATCAACCCTTAGAAGTCTACCTACTGGATTAATTTCGGGACGAAATTTCCTAAAGTAGGGGAGACTGTAACAACCCGCACTTTCGTGCGTTGTTACCACTCGATATACTCGTTACGCCTAGCACCAGAGATTCGGATCATAATGTAACCATATCGTATATATCGCTATTCGAAGGATAATCGCATATTTTCGAAATACAATATCACTATACTACGCTATTATCACACTAACACTCACGGAGGCATTGAGTGAGGACCTATTCTACCCTCCTCAGTGGGCGGGATGTGTCGAACGTAAACAATTGACGCTAACAAGGACTCTCGGGTGAGTGCTGTAGCTCCAGTCGTCATGACGATGATGACAATACGAGTAAACGGTACCCCGTCAGTCTTTGTGGCACTACACGAAATAACGTTCACGATGACATCAACAAAGGACCTATACTACCCCCATTGATGGCCGTGAAACGTCGCTAATAATCGCATACTCGAATCCGAAACCGATTGTTAATTATCGAGACTTTGGATTGGATACGTAAATACGACCCCTAGTGATATATATGTATGTATAATAACAATATAATGATAATATAAATTAATTATGGAAAGTACGTACTTCGAAAACTATCGAAACGATCGAAAACGAAGAAGTCCAGCGCGTCAGGATAACCATCCGGACGGATAGCCATCCGGACGGATAGCAATCCGGACGGATGGGCCATCCGGACGGATGGGCAATCCGGACGGATGGGCCATCCGGACGGATGGGCAATCCGAACGGATGGGCAATCCGGGCCAGGACTCCCTTCTTCTCCTCTGTTGCCTATAAATACCATGTCACATCACTTGAACAGTGATGTGACAGCTCCTACTCGACCAAACACGCTCAGGACCCTTTTCTCTCGATTTCTCGCGATTCCGGTAAGATTTCAACCTAAAAACTTGTACTTCTACAATCTACACTCAATTCTACATCATTCTATCTTTCAAAACTCAGTTTCTAACCGTGAAATCTACGGATTTGAGGCGTTTTGAGGTGATGTCACCAAGTGTTCTTATGAACTTTAAGTTGTGACCTTATCCCTCCATAAACGACTCAGATCTGGGTGATTTCCACATGTTTTGGTAGCAAACCTCGCCTTAAATCTAAGTATTTACCCTAGGGACTGTGCGATTTCGAGTTAACCATGAAGAACCATCACGAACGACCAGATCTGATGAAACGGGGTGATTCCCGGCCGTTAGAGCGGGTCGGAATTGACGGAACTTCAAGTGTTAGTGCGAGATTACACTGTCCCGGTAACTCTACACGTATGCCTTCCGATAAACACTCAGAAACAGTAGTTAGAATGCGAAACAGACGTGTTGTCCGCACGGATAACATGTAATCCGCACGGATAACATGTCATCCGGACGGATACATGTTATCCGGACGGAATACATGTCATATGGACGGATGACGCTTATTACGAACGGACAACAATTCGGACGAGTCACCACTTATCCGCACGGATCACACACTATCCGCACGGATCACACACTATCCGCACGGATCACACACTATCCGCACGGATCATACATCATCCGCACGGACCACCTGTTATCCGGACGGATAACATGTCATCCGGACGGATAACTTGTCATCCGGACAGATAACATGCCAATCCGCACGGATGAGCACTATTCGACCAAGTGAGTGACTTTTCAAGACTAATCTCGCTTAACCGTACATCGTTTACTCTATTCTTCAAGGGTCAATACAGACGTACTCGCAACCGACTCAATCAAGTTGTATCCTCGCTAAATACGCACTGTGAGTATACTTGAACCCCTTTTTAATCGAATTTTGGGTGTAACATACGTTTCTAACAAATCGAACTTATCAAACGAATTATTCAATCAATCGAATTATCACTTGCGAATAACTGTTATGCATAGATATACGTGATGCTAGTTGCATATGTGCTAGGGCTTATACTCGCGACGTCCCACCATGACTAGTATAGTACTATTGCGCCCGACGGGGTCTAGTTTGCCATCGCACATTCGAGCATCGAGGACTTAGTTGGTAGTATCAGCTTTGTGAGTATATATGTCGTGTGTTACGTTCTCGCATATGGAAATTCGCTACACTTTTATCTATTATGCTATACCTATCAAACCTGTATACTCGCCAATACTTTTGTATTGACAAATATTTTAACGTATGTTGCAGGTTAGATCGAAGACTATATCAAATCAAGCTAGGAAGTCTAGAAACTCAACTAAAATCTAGGTTGTCGGATTTGTATTGTTCGGGAGAACAAGAAATCTGTGATAACTTATGTGATTGTATTATTTGTTAGTATGGGATAACGAATGCACTAAATATTATCGCAATATAGTTGTTATGGATTCTCTTGAGCAATCTGATTCGCCTAGTGTCGCGCCCCGATGATTCCGCCATCGGTTGGGGTGTGACACATAGTATTAAAAGGGTGAGACTCGACAATGCTGATGAATTTACATCACATGCTTTTAATGATTATTGCATGTCTGGAGGAATTATTGTTGAACACCCTGTTGCTCATGTGCATACATAAAATGGTTTAGCTGAATCATTAATTAAACGTCTACAACTAATAGCTCGACCATTAATAATGAGGACAAAACTTCCTGTATCCATTTGGGGTCATGCAATATTACATGCTGAATCATTAATTCGCATAAGACCAAGTGCAAATCATGAATTCTCTCCCCAACAAATTGCATCTGGCCAACAGCCAAATATTTCCCATATTAGAATTTTTGGATGTGCAGTTTATGTCCCAATTGCACCACCACAACGCACAAAAATGGGACCTCAAAGAAGGTTGGGAATATATGTTGGATATGATTCACCTTCTATAATAAGATATCTTGAACCTTTAACAGGTGATGTCTTTACAGCACGGTTGGCTGATTGTAAATTTAATGAAACAACTTTCCCTGTATTAGGGGGAGAGAATAAAGATAAAAATAAGGAAAAGGATGTCACATGGTGTGAACCTTCATTGTTATATCTGGATCCAAGAACTAAACAATGTGAGACAGAGGTTCAAAAGATAATACATTTGCAAGAAATTGCAAATCAATTGCCTGATGCATTTGCTGATATAAATAGGGTTACTAAATATCATATACCAGCTGCTAATGCTCCAGCTCGAGTTGAGATCCCTAATAAGGCAATAGATAATAATATGACTCATGAATCTCAGAAACATTTAAAACGTGGAAGGCCAATTGGTTCGAAGGATAAAAATCCTCGAAAAAGAAAAGCGCTTATAAATGAAATTGACCAAAAGGATAAAAATCTTGATCAAGTGGTAAATACCGAAACCTCTCATGAGGAAGATGTTGATGATACTAACAAAGAGATATCAATCAACTATGGTCATACACATATCATATGGAACCGATATGAAATGGAAAATATTGATGAGATTTTTTCTTATTCTATAGCAAGTGACATCATGGGTGGAGATGATGATCCTGAACCAAAATCTGTCAATGATTGTCAAAATAGACATGATTGGGATAAATGGAAAGGCGCTATGCAAGCTGAATTAGATTCACTCAACAAACGAAAGGTTTTTGGGTCTATTGTTGTTACACCTAAGGCTGTAAAGCCTGTAGGATATAAATGGGTTTTTGTACGAAAACGAAATGATAAAAATGAGGTTACAGGATATAAAGCGAGACTTGTAGCTCAAGGTTTTTCACAAAGGCCAGGGATTGACTATGAAGAAACATATTCTCCCGTTATGGATGCAATAACATTTAGATACTTAATCAGCTTAGCAGTTTCTAAAAAGTTAGAAATGCGTCTTATGGATGTCGTTACAGCTTACTTGTATGGATCACTTGATAGTGACATCTATATGAAAGTTCCTGAAGGATTTAAACTTCCTGAAGCGTTAAGTTCAAAACCCAAAGAAATGTATTCGATCAAATTACAAAGATCTTTATATGGGTTGAAACAATCCAGAAGGATGTGGTACAATCGTTTGAGTGACTATTTGACAAGCAAAGGTTATATAAATAATCTTATTTGTCCATGTGTTTTTATTAAGAAGACAACATCAGGATATGTGATCATAGCTGTATATGTTGATGACCTAAATATAATTGGGACGAAAAAAGAAATTCTTGAAGCAATGATTCTTTTAAAGAAAGAATTTGAAATGAAAGACCTTGGTAAAACCAAATATTGTCTTGGTTTACAAATTGAACATATGTGCAATGGAATACTTGTGCATCAAACGAATTATACTGAAAAGCTGTTGAAACGTTTCAATATGGATAAGTCAAATCCTTTAAGCACTCCAATGGTCGTTAGGTCACTTAATGTCGAAAATGATCCATTTCGTCCTTGTGAGGACAACGAAGAAGTTCTTGGTCCAGAAGTACCATACCTCAGCGCAATTGGAGCACTTATGTATCTTACGAATTGTACGAGACCTGACATTTCTTTTGCGGTGAACTTGTTAGCAAGATTTAGTTCAGCTCCCACTAGAAGACACTGGAATGGAATTAAACACATTTTTCGATATCTTCGAGGTACCGTTGATTTAGGCTTGTTTTATCCTAACGATTCAAAAGAAGGGTTAGTTGGTTATGCAGATGCAGGTTATTTATCTGATCCTCATAAAGCAAAATCTCAAACTGGATATGTATTTATGAACGGAGGAACTGCGATTTCATGGCGTTCTCAGAAACAAACACTTGTCGCAACATCCTCAAATCATGCTGAAGCCATTGCATTACATGAAGCTTCAAGAGAATGTGTATGGCTAAGATCTATGTCACAACACATAGTGACTTCTTGTGGGCTAGAGAAAGATCGAAATCCAACTCCTATCCATGAAGATAATGCCGCCTGTGTCTCTCAGATGAAAGAAGGGTATATCAAAAGTGACAGAACAAAACATATACCACCAAGATTCTTTGCATATACTCGGGACCTTATTAAAGACAATCAAGTCGAGATGAGATATGTCCAATCCAGCAACAATTCAGCCGATCTTTTCACAAAAGCATTACCTACAGCAACTTTCAGGAAACACGTTCATGACATTGGCATGCGTCACGTACGGAGAATGTGATGCCTTACAAATTGCAACTTGAGGGGGAGCATTATACACGTTGCACTCTTTTTCCCTTAGCTATGGTTTTGTCCCACTGGGTTTTCCTAGCGAGGTTTTTAATGAGGCAACATATCTGATCCACTGTGTATAATGCAAGCTGCACTCTTTTACCCTTAGCTATGGTTTTGTCCCACTGGGTTTTCCTAGCAAGGTTTTTAACGAGGCAGTACTTAAAGACCCAGGAGTTACAAAGTGTCATCCAAGGGGGAGTGTTATGAAAATGGATGACAAAGTCAAAAGAAGGATGACAGATTTTATGTATTCTGGATAGTGTCATAATTGTCAAAAATAGATGGCAATTCCCACTATAAATAAATGTTACTTGAGATTGCATAGAATATAGAAATTACAGACAAAATTTATAAAATTTCATCTTTGTTTCTTGAAGATATAACACAAAATCTAGTGTTAAATTTGTGGTATTATAACAAAATGGAATATCTCACTTGAGAAACAGATTTATTCACACGTGAAGTTGGAAAAAAACTAAAAAATAAAGCTCTTTAAACATAGTCTATCTACTATAATAAAAGAAACTTTAATATGGACACATGGCAATCTCCTAGTCACTCTCTAATTATATTTCTCATCTAAATCATAATTAGTTATTGTTATTCTATTCCTCAAAATATGTCAAATATATCTCATTCCTTAAAATATGCCAAATATATCTCACTATTCATCTTTCTTTCATAAACCTAAACTTCACGTTTAGTAATTTTTTTCACCAAACATGTTTTGTTTTTCTAATATAAAATATATTAAATTTAATATTAAAGTAACCTTTATACTTTTTTTTCAACAAATCACTTACGTTTTTATTAAATATAAAATATTAAATTTTAATTAATATTAAAAATTGCATAGGAAACAAGGCATAACTAATTTTAGATTTTTTTACTTATTGTTTGTTAGTTTAATTTAAGAAATTTAAGAAATTGTATATATAGTTAGCTTTTTTACTTTTCTTCTGTCATTTTTTTTAATAATAGGCTATAGTCTTGTGTATTATACGGACGGATTCTGTAATAAAAAACTGTTTATTTACATTTAAAAAACTAAATAACCATGTTATAAATTAAAAATATGTTTGAGATAAAAGTTGATTTTGTAGGAAGGTTTAGCAGACCTAATCTAACAAAAAATATTGGTTAGTTTAACATATATCTTTAGGGGTCGAAAATTAAGGTAAATATCTTGAAGTATGAAATGTTGATAGTAACTAAATGAAATTTCTTCCCTTATTCTATTTTATTTCGGGTAGCTAAAACTTGAAGTTCAGTTATCGGAACAAGTTATGTCTCAAGTAAAGTCATCCAATGCCAACCCTCATCTCATAACGAGTAATGTCGGTAGTATCAATCGAAGGATAGGGATGTTCCGAAAGCAGTCTTAAGGAAAGTTAGCATGTTTATGCCAAAGCAGGGGAAGAACTGATTGGCAATGGGTAAGAGAATGAATTCCCCACGAGTCAGTAGCAAGAAAGTTTCTTAAATATTTATTATTTTTCTTTATAATAATTACTTTATGAATATTTTTTTTCTTTATTATTTCTTTTTTCAAAGTTTCTATTATTTTTTGCTTATTTAATAATTTAATATTTTATAGATTCAACCCCGTGTATTACACGGGGTTTTAACCTAGTTATTTAATAAAAAGAAAGAACAAAAAAAGTAGCGTTTCTAGAACATAAAAGACTGATATTTAATTCATTGAAATAATAAAATAACATTACTTTTGCTTGCATACTCATTCCCGTTACATTCCACATATCAATTTTAACGAATATTAAGTCCACTACCCACCACCCACTCCACCCCACCCAATGGGATAAACCAACAGTACTCAGAACCTATTTTCTGCGCTGCTTCGAAGAAATCAACAATCAAGTACGAGAATTTTGAGTATAAATTTTGTTTCTTGAACGAGTGTGTACAATGAGCGACGTAAGTGTAGCCTGAAAATCAGTAACAGTTGCCACTTGGAGCCAGCCAAACTTCTTCCTCTTATGGTAGCTGTAGCCTGTAGCAGAAGAGCTCGGATGCATCAGATCAGGAGTTTCCCTTCTTATGGTAATCAGATCTACAAATTAATTTAGCTTTAGATATTTCCTTAATTTGTCTCGAGTAACATGGTGTGATGGTAAAGTATTGGCTAAATGCTAAAAGTAATATGTGGTTAATGGCTAAGAGTGTTCCATCAATTTTAAATGGGTTTCCTATTTTACCCCTGATGAGTTAAATGAACACAGTTAGTTTAGAATTAATCTCATCCCTGGAATTTAGTTAGATGCCTCTTGCTGAAGTTTTATTACTCTAGTCTAATTTTGTTGTAGTTTTATTACTCAGTAAATCTCACCAATAGCAAAGTTAAGGAAGGAGGGTAAGATGTAGACAGCCTTACTTACCTAGAGAGAGGCTACTTCTAGTGACCCCCGACTCGATAGTAGTTTTGCATCAAGTCTTGGACACAAGGCACATAACACTCAGCAATCGGGACAAAGACCGATTAGTGCATGTACCCTTTTGTCTTTCAGCTATCAATGCCACCACTTGATGCATGATTAACCGTTCTCAGCTTTTAACGTTATTTTCATGAAATTAGTGCACTTTCACTTTTGCCCCCGATGGCCCACACATATATACATTATATGCGCATACCGCAAACGGGATGTTAATTTTGTTGAATAATGTAATTATCATAATTACAAAAATGACAGCTCACCTTATTCTTCACTTCGGTTGCTTTTGCACGCTAAGTCATAGTAATGGCAGCACACTAACACTTTTCATAGTGGGCTGAGAATATAAGTAATGTCAACAGGGCATAATTATGTTTTCATAGTGTGTTACTGTTACATAATTATTACTTTAGTGATTCCATACTTATTCATATATCAACAGCAGGAAGGACATGCTCAAATCCAATGGAGTTGGAAACAACTGAAACAGATGATGTAATGGTTGAAATCGCCGATAATCAACCGGTCAATACCAACAATATTACCGTGATCAGGGAGTGGGATGAGTGCGTTAGAGGCATGGAGAACATGGCCAAATATTACAAACGCCATCGACGCATACAAAAAGTACCACCATTACTCTTAGAAGGCGAGAGAGGTCGTAGAAACCGCGAGTATTACGAGCCTGCAGTGGTTTCACTTGGCCCGTACCATTATAAACAAGCCCGCCTTGCTGCAGCCGAGGAGTACAAACTCATAACACTGGAAGAGTATGGTTTAAGCACCAGAAAAACCATTAAATCGTTATACAACAGGGTGTTTGAGGTGGTACATGATGCGAGAAAGTGTTATATCGATGGTTCTACTGATGGTTATAACGATGAGGAGTTCAGTCGAATGATGCTGCGTGATGGTTGCTTTGTTTTGTTCTTTATTGAATGCATATCTACTGGAAATAATAAGGTGTTGTTAAATAACGAGTATCTGGGCGCGTTAGGTTTTGCAAACGTGGTGCGTGATCTTTTCTTGTTGGAGAATCAGATCCCGTTTGTGGTACTTGAAGTTTTGTTAACGTTGAAGTTCCCCGACGATAAAGGGGAAGATATTCTAAACGGATTCTTTAACTACTTAAATTTCGGCGAGGTGGTCATTAGGGATGAAGGGGTGTTTGGAAACAAGAAACCCCTTCATCTACTCGAGCTTTACAGGTCGTATTTCATCTCGCTTCCTGCTTCGCTTGCTCTCGGTTCAACTAAAACGTCGAGTGGTTCGACTAATACGTCGAGCAATATGTCGAGCATGGGGCGAAGACGGAGTAAAAAGAAGGATTGGGTTGAAGACTATAACTACATTAAACGAAATCGGTCGTTTGCTTCGGTGACGGAACTCAAAGCTAAAGGGATTTTCTTGAAATGTGCCCATGATGAGTCTAGGAATGAGGGCATTAAGTTCTACTCTCATTATTGTTACGGTGAGCTTGTGCTTGTGCGCAGAGCGGTGTCCTCGAATACGAAAGCTATATACTTGAACATGATCGCATACGAGATGTGCCCGCATAACCCAAACGACCTTCGAATTTCAACTTACCTTCGAGTAATGAAATCGTTAATTATTCACTCTGATGACGTGAAGGAGTTGCGAAACAATGGTGTATTGCTTCACAGTCTTGGTCGCGACGAAGATGTTGTTAAGATGTACGACGAGATTGAAGCACCAGCAGTTAATCTTTACATGTTTCATCAGCTCCGGAGACAGATCGAGAAGCACTGCAATAACAGGTACAAGACGTGGGTGGCGGAGCTGATAACTGTCTACTTTAGTAGTCCGTGGAAGACGGTGGCTGTGTTGGTGGCTACCGCTATCCTGTTCAGTAGTTTTCTGCAGACTTACTTCACAATCAAGCCAGTTCCGGATGAGTCGAGTGAGGATATTGTGAAGCTTCTTAGACAATGCATACGCCTTAAGCATTTGCAAACACATGATTGATTTGGAATACGTTATCAGTATGTAATATGATGAATAAAATAGCTGTTCCAGCATATATATATATATATATGTGTGTGCAAACCCTGATCTAACTTTGTGGTTTTAGTGTGATGTTATCTTTCTTTTTTGTTATTTTGTATTTTTAACTGAATGTTTCTCAAAGGTAGGCAAATACAACTGATTTGGCTGTCATAAACAGAGTCTACAGTATGGCATCAAACGGTTGTATGATAAGAAGATGGTGACAAGATTTTGGCAAAGATCGACTCTTTTCCCATATGTGACGAACTTGTTTTATTTGAGCAACACGATTACTGTAGTATCAATCCGACCTTAGCTCAGTTGGTAGAGCGGAGGACTGTAGTAGGCACAACCTGACAGCCAATCCTTAGGTCGCTGGTTCGAATCCGGCAGGTCGGAACAATTTTTAAACAACTCCCATTAGGATTTTAAAAATTGAACATAATATAAAAATCAAAAAATATTTTTTTTGACATTTTTTTATTTTTAATTTTATTATTATTTTTTTTATTCTTAGTCTATCATGATCAAAACTCATCTTGACCCAAACCATCCTAACTCTGTTTTTAATAAACTCATCCTAACACATGACCCAAACTTACCAATCCCACTCCTTTTGCCACCCCTATTTAGGATTATTGGAGCAAGAGAGTAGGACCAAACAACAACAACCACAACCATACCCAGTATAATCCCACATATAGCGAAGCTATTGATAGGGTCTGGGGAGGGTAGGGTAGGGTGTAGCCACGCCTTACCTCTACCCCAGGGGATAGAGAGGCTGCTTCCAGTGAGACCCCCGGCTCCAAAAACCATAACCAAGGCATAAACTTCTAAAAAAACATATATAAGCACGCCACTACTACAAAAGATATAAATAAAAATAATAATAAACGGATAAATAAGTAAGTGCTTGTTGGTAAAACTACGACACCGAGAATAGGTGAAAACCTATATGTATATATATATATATATATATATATATATATATATATATAGGGAGGAGATCATGCGAGAACCACCCTTATTGCGAGAACCGCGAGAACCAATGTGAACACAACCTAAAATAGCTAAAAAAACCTAACCCCCCCCCCCCCAAGCTAAAATGCTAAAAACTAAACCCTCAAAAAACCTAAAAAATAAAAAAAATCTAAATTTTTTTTTTTAATATTTTTTATGCTCAAATCGCTACTTTTAGTGGCAAAAAAAAAATTTTTTTTAATTTTTTTTTTTATTTTTGGCTTCGAAAAGTAGCGATTTTTATATAAAAAATATTAAAAAAAATTTTTTGTGTGATTTTTAGCTATTTTTAGGCATTTTTGGTTGTGTTCACATTGGTTCTCGCGGTTCTCGCAATAAAAGTTGGTTCTCGCATGATCTTCTCCCTATATATATATACACACACACTATATCACACCTCATAGAAACTGAAAAAATAAATTCATAAGATAGGAAGCTAAGAGAGTAGGACCAAACGTTACCATTAAAAATTAAGGTAGTAAATACATATCTTCACATGTTATGAGAATAGAATAGAATGTCTTGGGTTTATATAGTGAAAAATAAGTATGGAAGCTTTGAAAACTTAAAGCTGTCAAAGCAAAAGTTGAAACATAATCAGGGTAGAAAATAGTTTCATTAGAATTTAAGCAATCATTTATGGGGTGAAGCCATTGCAACAACAAATTACTAGTTGAATTTATCACCTCATAATCTTTGGCTTTCTTGCCTACAGTTTAAAGCATAAGCAACATAGAAAAAAAAAGTTGGATCCAGCGAGCAGCAACAAAGATGAGGACATATCTTGAAAGTTAATTAGGAAGAAAAGTCAAAGGTATGGGGAAGAAACAACTTGAAGTGGAGGGCTGGTATTTCCTTCTTCTTTTATTGCTGTTGTTTAACAACTAAAAAAGAAATCAAGGGTCCAGATCTGTTCATGCAGTTTACTCTTGGGAGGTTGTTCACGCTGGAACCCTACCCTATGATATATATATATATACACATATATATCAGCCCTCCACTTCAAGTTGTTTCTTCCTCATACCTTTGACTTTTCTTCCTAATTAACTTTCAAGATATGTCCACATCTTTGTTCCTGCTCGCTGGTCAAATTTATCAAGAATGGGAGCAGTATCATCACACAACAAACTTGACCCTCTTAACTAAATTGTTTGAATATACCCTAGAATACCAAGCTACAAAAAAAAAAAAAAAAAAAAAAAAACACTAAATCAAAAAAAGAGCTATAACTTCAATATAACAATCACCAATCTATACACATGATACCACAAAATTTCATCTAGCATCTGCCCTAATATTACGAAATTTCAAAAAAAAAAAAAAAAAAAAAAAAAAAAACGTTAAGGATCAACACAGTGAAATTGATAACTAATAGTGAATAAAAACTGAAGAACAGGGAAACGAAATTGAAAATTAGTGCGAGTAATATACCTTTAAATCCCCATTACCGACGATGCCCTCTAATCCGCAGGAATCATCCACTCAATTTATCGAATATCAAACCCTAACATCTACCAACTTCCTAACTTGATATAAAACAAAAAAAAAATTCATAATTCGAACAAAAATACAAAGAATAAACATACTATAACGAATCAAAATCGTGACGTTTCATCGTCTTCGAGACCCTCATAAAACTCTAGATCCAAACCACTACAGCCGTCTACTTTTCCACCCACGACCACCATCCCTAACATCTTCCGGAGATAAAACCGCGAACAAATCCTTTCTTTTCTTTGATGCCGGCTGTAAATGTGAGAGTAAAAATTGTTGAAGAAAGTTTGTTTGATATCTCTGATGAAGGTGAGAGAGAAATTTGGGGATAAAAGTTTGATTATGATGATTTGAGAGAGTAACGGGATTTATGCAATCAATGCAAAATGAAATTACACATACACCATTTTTGTATTTAATTAAATGGAAAAAATTAACTAAATAATTACCATCATGCCACTCACTTTAATCTCAAGATCATAAAAATCAACGACCAGATCAGTTCACGCAGTTCACTATTGGGATTTTGTTCACGTTTTAACCTAATCCTATTATGGAAAAGTACCCAATCACCTAACGGATATAAAACTAGTTATAAAATAACAGAAAAGAAATCCAAACCAAAACAATCCACCAACTTCATTTGAAAACTGCTTGAGATCTCTATGCATTTCAACATCCAATTACAGTTGTTCCTTAATTCCGGCACTGTTAAATATAGATCGCTGACTTGAGGTGGTTGTTGCTTATAGTGGCCGGCGTGTATATAATAAAAGCGTTCTTCAAATCATGCAGGTGTTGGTGGGGGCTTAAAGTGTATGCATTGTCTAAGAAGCTTCACGGTATTCTCATTGGAGTCATCAGGAAGTGGCCTGATGGTGAAGTAAGTCTGAAGAAAACTAGTGAACAGAATAGCAGTAGCCACCAACAAGGCCACTGTCTTCCATGGACTACTAAAGTACACGGTAATCAGCTCCGCCACCCATGTCTTATACATGCTATTGCAGTGTGTCTCGATCTTTCGTCTAAGCTGATGAAACATGTAAAGATTAACCGCAGGTGCTTCAATCTCATCATATATCTTCACCACATCTTCATCGCGACCAAGACTATGAATCAATATACCATTATTCCGCAACTCCTTCACATCATCGCGTTGAATAACCAATGATTTCATTACTCGAAGGTAAGTCGATATACGAAAGTCATTTGGGTTATGCGGACACATCTCATATGCGATCATGTTCAAGTATATGGCTTTTGTATTTGGGGACACCACTCTACGCACAAGCACAAGCTCACCATAGCAAAAACGAGAGTCGAACTTAATGCCTTCGTTCTTAGACTCATCGTGGGCGCATTTCAAGAATATTCCTTTAGCTTTGAGTTCTGTTACTGAAGCAAACGACCGATTTCGTTTAACGTAATTATAATCTTCAGCTGCATCCTTCTCTTTACTCCGTCTTCTCCCCTTGATTGATGTCTTGGGCAAACCAAGAGCAAGAGAAGCCGAAAGTGAGATGAAATACGACCTGTAAAGCTCGAGAAGATGAAGGGGTTGCTTGTTTCCGAGCACCTTTTCATCCCTAATGACCACCTCGCCATAGTTTAAGTAGTTAAAGAAACCGTTTAGAATATCTTCACCTTTATCGTCCGGGAACTTCAACTTTAATAAAACTTCAAGTACTACAAATGGGATCTGGTTCTCAAGCAAGAAAATATCACACGCAACGTTCGCAAATCCTAATGCGCCAAAATACTCATTATATAGCATTAGCTTGTTGTTTTCGCAAGATATGCATTCAATAAAGAACAAAACAAAGCAACCATCGCGTAACATCATTAGAATGAACTCCTCGTCATTGTAAGCATCAGTAGAACCATCAATGTAGCACTTTCTCGCATCATGTACAACCACAAAGACCTTGTCGTATAATGAACTAATTGTTTCACCAGTGCTCAAACGATACTCTTCTAGTGTTATGAGTCTGTACTCCTCAGCTTCAGCAAGGCGGGTTTGTTTATAGTGGTACGGGCCAAGTGAAACCACTGCAGGCTTGCAGTCCTCACGGTTTCTACGATCTTTCTCACTTTCTAAGAGTAACGGTGGTACTTTTTGGATGCGTCGTTGACGTTTGTAATCTCTGGTGGTCTCCTTGCCTCTAATGCAGCCAACCCACTCCCCGATCACATCAATATTGTTGTTATTGATCAGTTGATTATCCGGGATTTCAACTATTACATCCTCGGTTTCAGTCATCTCCATCTCCATTGTGTTTGAGCATGTCTTTCTGCTGTCGAAATACGAATAAGTACAGATTTACCAAAGTAATAATAATAACTAAGTAGATATACGTACACACATAAAAATAAAAGCTAACAAGATGTTGGAAATTTGTGTGTTGTGAATGAAAGTCTTAAATGTGGTGGACACTTTGTCCCACATCGGAGTGGGAACAAAAAGATAGGCTACTTATAAGGTGAAACCTTAATGAAGCCTTTGAAGTCTTATGACATGTTTTACCACAAGTCCTACCCGCGCGCGCGCAGGGGGGGTGCAAAAAATGGAACCGGATTTAGTTGAACTCGTGTACGCCCGCACGTCCTGCGGACACGAATGCAGTTCCAAAAACCCGGGTCCGCGTGGAGCAGTTTTTTGCACTCTTGACTTTCTGTTTTGTAACCGAAATGAATGATCATTAACTGATTTATGTTTTGAAACTGAAATGAATGAGGATCATTATTTCATTTTTCAAACTGACTATCAGTTTCGTAACTGATATTCTAATGACCATTATTTGGTCTTTAATTTGCTGATTTCGGTTATGGTTCTAGCACTATAAATCGAAGGCAAAGCTGATCAGTTGAGACACACAGAAAACAACTTCTCTTCTCTCTATCTCAGTTTCTGCAACACAGCTTCTTGTTCTTTTCAGGCAAGTGATCAAGTCCGGCAGTGCGCGGTGCTGCTTCGAACCGATGTACCCTGGGAACAGACGACGAATCTGTTTAAGGGAATTGTGTTAAACACAAGCCCGGTTCAATCGTTTACTGTTTCTTTTCTACTTCTAATTGCAACTTTTTCTAACCACTATTCTGATCAGTGGTTCTGTTCAACTTGCCACTGTTTCAAACCGACAGTGGTTGATCAGCGGTTAGACTGATCAGTGCTTAAACTGATCAGTAGTTTCAAACTGATCAGTGGTTTCTAATCAATGGATTTCAAACAGTGGTTATTTTCTAACAAACTTAAACAGATTTTATTTACTGATTGTTCTTGTTCTTTTCAGAATGGAATCCCAGCCGATGACTACTACGGTTTCTGCTATCATGACCAGTGCTGTTTCTGCGGTCATGACTTCTGCTGTTACTGTCACTACCGGTCTGGTGACACCACTGCCTAATGCAGTGTCGCATGCAGAGAAACCAGAGAAATTCAGTGGTGTGAATTTCAAACAGTGGCAGCAAAAGATGTTCTTTTATCTGACCACATTGAATCTGGCAAGGTTCCTGACTGAACATAAACCCCATGTTGATGAAGGGGATTTGGATACTCAAACTGTGAGCGCGATGCATGCTTGGAATCATTCGGATTTCCTGTGCCGCAATTTTATTTTGAATGGTTTGGTGGACACATTGTATAATGTGTATTGCAAAGCCAAGACTGCCAAAGAATTATGGGAGTCGTTGGATCGCAAATACAAAACAGAAGATGCGGGCACTAAGAAATTCGTGGTAGCTAAGTTCTTGGACTTTAAAATGATAGACGCTAAAACTGTCATGAGCCAAGTCCAAGAATTGCAAGTTATTCTTCATGATATTCATGCGGAAGGAATGGTCCTCAACGAGATATTCCAAGTTGCGGCAATGATTGAAAACTGCCACCAAGTTGGGTTGATTTCAAGAACTATCTCAAGCATAAGCGAAAGGAGATGACCATTGAAGATCTTGTTGTTCGTCTTCGGATTGAAGAAGATAACAAAGTGGCCCTAAAAAAGGTTGATGGTCCTGAAACTGTGAAGGCCAATCTTGTTGAACATGGGCAATCTTCGAAGGGAAAAAACAGTGGAAAGGGCGGAAAGAAAAGTCATGGGAAACGCTCCAACCTTGGTCCTAAGGGGGGAGTTGGGAAAAAGAAGTTCCTTGGAACTTGTTACAATTGTCAAAAGCAAGGCCACAAGGCTAGCGAATGCAAGCTTCCCAAGAAGAAGGAAAATGCTCAACAAGTGAACATGGTAGATGAAGTCGATAAGCTTGTTGCCATGGTCACGGACCTCTCGATTTTGGTCACGGAAGTGAATATAGTTGGGCAAAATAACAAGGATTGGTGGGTCGATACGGGGGCTACCCGACATGTGTGCTTTGACAAAAGCCTTTTCAACACCTTCAAGGAGGTGACTAATGGAGAAAAGGTTTTCATGGGAAATTCTGCCACGGTAGAAATAAAAGGCGAGGGTAACGTGGTTTTGAAGATGACTTCGGGAAAGGAACTCACCTTGTCCAATGTGTTGTATGTTCCCGAAATTCGTAAGAACCTTGTGTCGGGATGGCAGTTGAACAAGTTTGGGTTCAAAATGGTAATTGAGTCGGATAAGGCCGTGTTGACCAAAAATGGTGTTTATGTTGGTAAGGGATATGCCCTCAATGGAATGTTTAAACTGAATGTAATTGTCGTGAATGCAATGAAAGAAAACGCTACTAGTTCTACTTATTTGATTGAGTCTTCTAATCTTTGGCATGGTAGACTAGGTCACGTAAATTATAATTCCATTCGTCGTTTAATCAAACTTGATTGCATACCAACATTCGATATCGACTCAATTAATAAATGTGAAACTTGCGTAGAAGCAAAACAAACAAAATCGTCATTCAAAAAGGTTGAACGAATCACCGAACCACTCGAGATGATCCATACCGATGTGTGTGATCTTAAAGCAATTCCTACTCGTGGTGGGAACAAGTACTTCATCACGTTCATTGATGATAGTACAAGGTATTGCTATGTGTACTTACTTAAGAGTAAGGACGAGGCTGTTGACAAGTTCATCTTGTTCAAAGCCGAAGTTGAGAATCAACTAAATCGGAAAATCAAAATCGTAAGGAGCGACCGAGGAGGTGAATATGTTTCACCTTTTATTGATGTATGTGCAAAAAGTGGAATCATCCACGAACTCACGGCTCCTTACTCCCCTCAATCAAATGGCATAGCGGAACGGAAAAATCGCACTTTGAAAGAAATGATGAATGCCATGATGATAAGTTCTGGTGTAAACCAAAATATGTGGGGGGAAGCAATCTTATCGGCGAATTATGTGTTGAACATGATACCCAATAAGAAAAAGAATGTAACGCCTTACGAATTATGGATGGGAAAGAAAGCACTATATAAATCCTTGAAAGTGTGGGGGTGTCTAGCTAAGGTGGTGGTCACACCACCTAAGCGGCTACTAATAGGTCCCAAAACGGTGGATTGTGTATTTATAGGATACACCCGTCCTTATAGTCCTTATCGGTTTATTGTGCATGATTCCAAGAACCCTGGAATATGCAAAGGCACCATAATCGAATCTAAGGATGCATCATGGTTTGAACATGTGTTCCCATGCTTAGATAAAAGTGAACCGAGTTCTTCTAGACCGGTTGAGAAAATTGTTCCCGAGGGTGAAGTTGAAAACGATGAACCTCGAGAACAATCTACGACTGAGGAAGTTGAAACCAGGAAAAGTAAATGACAAAGGACTGAAAAATCCTTTGGACCTGAGTTTCTTACCTATATGGTAGAAGATGAACCTCAAACGTACCAACTAGCGGTACATTCCTCAGAAGGACCTCAGTGGAGGGAGGCAATCAAAAGTGAGATAGACTCTATCTTACAGAACCATACCTGGGAACTAGTGGATCTTCCTCAAGGATGTAAACCACTAGGATATCGATGGATCTTCAAGAAGAAGATGAAACCAGATGGAACCATTGATAAGTATAAAGCAAGGTTGGTGATCAAAGGATATAAAGAGCGAGAAGGTATAGACTACTTTGATACATATTCGCCAGTTACGCGAATAACATCCATCAGGTTGGTGCTTGCCATTGCTGCCATTAGAAATTTGGAAGTTCACCAAATGGATGTGAAAACAGCTTTCTTGAATGGAATTCTAGAGGAAGAAATCTACATGGAGCAACCCGAAGGCTTCACAGCTATTGGGCAAGAAAAGAAAGTGTGTAAACTTGTGAAATCCCTGTATGGATTGAAACAAGCTCCAAAACAATGGCATCAAAAGTTTGATCATGTCATGCTTGATGCTGGGTTCAAAATCAATGAATGTGACAAGTGTGTGTATGTGAAGGACACATCTGATGGATATGTCATTTTGTGTCTATATGTAGATGATATGCTCATTGCTGGAAGCGATGACAAAATCATAAAATCTACAAAGAACATGCTAAAAGCAAGATTTGACATGAAAGACATGGGTCTTGCGGATGTGATTTTGGGGGTCAAAATCACACGAACCCAAAGTGGACTCGTTTTAAGTCAATCCCACTATGTGGATAAAATTCTTGAGAAGTTCAATGCAAATGACTCTAATGAAGCTAGAACTCCACTTGACACAAGTCAACATCTAGCCAAGAATAGAGGTGAACCCGTAAACCAGTTGGAATACTCAAGAATTATTGGTAGCTTAATGTATCTTATGAGTTGTACTAGACCAGACATAGCATTTGCTGTAAGCAAGCTAAGTAGATACACAAGCAACCCGAGTTCAATGCATTGGAACTGTATAACTCGGTTGCTTCGCTACTTAAGATACACTCGGGAATTCAGGTTGCATTATAACAGATATCCAGCAGTTATAGAAGGACACTGCGATGCAAATTGGATATCGGACACGAATGATTCCAGAGCAACAAGTGGGTCTGTATTCACACTTGGAGGTGCAGCGATATCGTGGAAATCATCAAAACAAACGGTTATTGCTAGATCCACAATGGAATCTGAGTTCATCGCTTTAGATAAAGCAGGTGAAGAGGCAGAATGGCTACGTCAATTTGTTGAGGATATACCAAGATGGCCTAAGCCGGCAACGGCCATTTGTATACATTGTGATAGCCAATCGGCACTTGGCAGAGCTCGTAGCACAATGTATAATGGTAGGAACAGACATATCAGACGTAGACATAATACGATGCGACAACTAATCTCTACAGGAATTATCACTGTTGACTACGTGAGGTCAAAGGATAATATTGCGGATCCGCTGACAAAAGGCCTAAGTAGAGAGTTAGTACAGAAGTCGTCCGTGGGAATGGGACTGAAGCCCTTGAAAAATGAAGTTCATATGATGGAAACCTAACTCAATAGACTGGAGATCCCAAGAATTGAGTTCAATAGGAAAACCTAATTGTATGAATATGCGAGGTCACTGTGGGGGGGATAACCCTACGCATTTAATAAGGTAGTCTATTATAAAGATTAATAAACTTCCTAGTCCATTCCTAAAAGTGACAAGTGTGAGGCTAAGCCTATGGCTTTTAATGATTCGACTAAGGTAACCATACATAGTGAATCACCTATGTGAGAGAGAAGTGGGGTCGCTTCGAAGGGTATTGTTGGGGCACAATACCTAATGGCTCTCGCAGAACCAGGCAACATGTTCATGACCATAACGAACATAACTATGAGGACTTGACTTTGTCAGGGAGAGTTTTGTGTGAAGTGCATTGTCGTCTACACAAACGGCAGACGAGTTCAAAGACATCGAGTTCTACTCAGAGCTAGTGGGCTAAGTGCATTTCATGAGCGAAGGTTCAAAGGGTAACACCTGCCTATCGTATGCAAAACTCAACTGCTGAAACGTAATAAGGAATTATGTTGTTTCTGAGATCGACCTCCATTCATGTGGGGGATTGTTGGAAATTTGTGTGTTGTGAATGAAAGTCTTAAATGTGGTGGACACTTTGTCCCACATCAGAGTGGGAACAAAAAGATAGGCTACTTATAAGGTGAAACCTTAATGAAGCCTTTGAAGTCTTATGACATGTTTTACCACAAGTCCTACCCGCGCGCGCGCAGGGGGGGGGGGGGTGCAAAAAATGGAACCGGATTTAGTTGAACTCGTGTACGCCCGCACGTCCTGCGGACACGAATGCAGTTCCAAAAACCCGGGTCTGCGTGGAGCAGTTTTTTGCACTCTTGACTTTCTGTTTTGTAACCGAATTGAATGATCATTAACTGATTTATGTTTTGAAACTGAAATGAATGAGGATCATTATTTCATTTTTCAAACTGACTATCAGTTTCGTAACTGATATTCTAATGACCATTATTTGGTCTTTAATTTGCTGATTTCGGTTATGGTTCTAGCACTATAAATCGAAGGCAAAGCTGATCAGTTGAGACACACAGAAAACAACTTCTCTTCTCTCTATCTCAGTTTCTGCAACACAGCTTCTTGTTCTTTTCAGGCAAGTGATCAAGTCCGGCAGTGCGCGGTGCTGCTTCGAACCGGCGTACCCTGGGAACAGACGACGAATCTATTTAAGGGAATTGTGTTAAACACAAGCCCGGTTCAATCGTTTACTGTTTCTTTTCTACTTCTAATTGCAACTTTTTCTAACCACTGTTCTGATCAGTGGTTCTGTTCAACTTGCCACTGTTTCAAACCGACAGTGGTTGATCATCGGTTAGACTGATCAGTGCTTAAACTGATCAGTAGTTAAGCTCATCAGTGGTTAGACTGATCAGTGCTTAAACTGATCAGTAGTTTCAAACTGATCAGTGGTTTCTAATCAGTGGATTTCAAACAGTGGTTATTTTCTAACACAAGATGCCCTTCCTACATTACTTTAGGCCCCTACTTAAATTCTTAGCCCACTATTAACTACTTTGAACTATGCCCGCTATTTTATTCACATATCCTGATATAGTTTTTCTTGTCACACCATATTTTGATTCTGCCGAAGACTCGAAGTGTCCTTCAAGCCCAACCCTGAGTGCGCGCAGCTACACTGTGTGGTACCGCTTGATTGAAAAACGGGAGGTATATAGTTATTACTGCCTGCAGTTTGGACAGTTAGATAGGTTCTAAAAATACATGATCACTCGTTATGGTCATCTCGCCTAGGCGATAGTCAGATACCATGATCAAAACTCTTACATATATAAATTTCTGCAGCTTCCTTAATTAGCTAATAAACATATGTGCTCGTGTTATGTTTGTATGTGTTATACTGTTATATATAATATCAGAGAGAGGTACCTTTCTGGTGCCATTGAAGACATATATGGCTTGCTTGAAATGGAGATGTGATGTGGATGATAGAGGTTTAGGGATGTGCGGTTTGAGGGACCGCTGGGTCTGGGCGTATGTCTTGACGACAGCCATGACATCTTCCCATTTCTTAGGCAAGCCGTCCTTGCCGGAGATAGTCATAACCATTTGTTCATCCTTTACGGCAACAATGAAATGGTTGCGTGCCATTTGGTCTGCCACGTCGCCTATCTCCAGGCATTCTTTATTGTAACGGACAACGAACGCCTCAATCGATTCGTTGTCTCTGCGCCAGATGTTCATGACGTCCATAGAATCGCGTTCATGACGTCGTTGCTGGCAAAAATGCACGAGGAACTTTGCTTGTAAGTCCTCGAATGAGGTCAGTGACCCCACTGCCAAAGAATCGAACCAAGCCCTGGCCAGACCTGTTAGGGTCTGCTGGAAAAATTGACACCAAGTGGGTTCATCCCACCTGCCGTTGCACCCGGCGCCGGTGAAGATGTTCATGTGGTCATCTAGGTCGGCCGAACCGTTGTATTTCCCAATGTTTAATGGGAATTTGGTGGTGGTGACATCGGCGTTGGCAATATGTGGGACAAATTTGGAGTTTTCGGCCGCAGACTTCGGCCTGTAGGGTTGGCTCTGGGGGCGCTTTGCAGCGCGGAGGTATGTGGTGCGGGTTTGAGTAGGAGGAACATAATTGTGTCCTCCCGGTCTACTGCTAGTAGCATGAGACTCCCCGCCATATGTACCGTCGTCCGGATCGGTACGGCCTTGCCCTTCATGGTGGGACTGAGGTCCCAGCCGGCTATGGATGCCGGGGCCGTGGTGGGCTGTAGACTGTCGAATAGTTTCGCCATGCGGGCCTAGGCGGCTATGTATAGGGCCCCTGCGGCGGGACCCATATGAGGAATCGTCCTCATCCAGTGTGCGGACGTCGCAGTAAGAGGAACCGCGGTCTTCCTGCCTGCTTCTGGAGGCTGGGTGTGTTGGCGCCTTGCCGTCGTATTGTAAAATACGACCCGCGGGGGTATGCGGTGCTGGGGTAGGCCCCGCAGATACTTGCGCCTCTGCTCAAGCTCTGTTGTATGCTGCGGCCAGCATAGCTTGTTGCTGGTCGTACCAGGTATGAAGGTTCATGCCTGGAGGTATCACAGAAGCGTACTGTGATAAATCGTGTCCGAACGTAAGGGACGTGCCCCCTTGCGTTGATGTGCCAATATGTTCGGTGTTTGGGGCTGGAGGGGCAGTCCCCGTAGGCCCTATGATTGCGAGGTTTAGATTATCCCCTGTAGTGTTTTTTAGACGATCAGACATAATCTTTGGAGAGAAAAGGATGATTGGTAAAAGTGCTAAGAGTAGCGGTGGGCGCCAATGATGAAACAATGGTTAACCGGGTGGGGTTAACTCACTGATCTCGTCAAGTAGGGTTAATCCCTTCTTTCCGAGGATCGTTGGCTGGATCGTCCGCTGGTTGGTTTCCTGCACAAGGAAACAAGCCGTGACTCGTAACAAGGAGGATGGGGTGGGGGGTGCTCCTTGTTACCACTCTCCGGCGTGAGAATCAGTAGTTTACTTGGGAAGCAAAGTGTGATAGTAGTAGTAGTGAGAGAGTTGAGAAGAGATACCTCAAACCTGGTTTGGGATGGGTATTTATAGCCGAGGAGTGAAGGAGGGTAGTTGAGTAGCTAGTCTGACATCGCACAGTCTTTTGTAGGTGTGTCAGACCTGTTAGTTACGGTGGTGATGCCACGTTTTGCTGTGGTGTCAGACTGTTGCATACACGTGGGCTAGTAGGCGACTGTTCTCAGTACCACTTGCACTGAGTGTCAGACCCACTTGCTTTGTAGGCAGGATGCGGTGCTAGGCCGCATCGCTGCTTGCGGTAACTGATGTTGTTCCCGCGTTCTCGTTCTGGCCAAGATGTGTGCGGAATGCGGTGCCATGCCGCATCGCCGTTCGGTGACTGTTGCTGTTGTCCAGATCCCTTGTCGTGACGAAAATGTTTATATGATGCGGTGCCAGGCCGCATCTCTATGCGTAACATGTATTTTCGTACTTAAGGTAAGTCTTCTCATCAATGGACAGATTGGTTTCAACCGCTGTGTTCGCGCGTGCCCACACGGACACAGATAAGTTCTTGCTGGTGGGGGTTTTTGATAAGGGTAATGGTCACTCACGGTCATGCTGATGCGAGATCTGGGACCATACCCCTTCAAAGGTCGATAAGGATGATTCGCGTATGAGGTCGATAAGGATGATTCACATATGTTTATTTGCTTGGTCGAAAAGGATGATTCAGCATACAACGTGGCGAATAGTTGTAAAAGATTATGTTTTTTTGATTATGTTGGGTTTATTGTTTTTACGAAACTGGAACTTGTAATTATATGTTTTTTTTTGTTTGGTTTCGAAAACATTATGGAACTTGTAATTTGTTAAATATAAAATAGTTTTACAGGTATTGTTTGTTTCTATGTATGTATTATGTAGCTAATTACACATATGTACGATGCTGAGTACACATGTGTACTGTTCTATTTATATCTAAGTACACATGTGTATAACGTTGAAATATGAAGGTTACGTGGATCTTAAAAAATAAAATTTGAATCTTGGTGATGAAATCTGAAATAAAAGTTAAAATTGAAATCTGGTGATTTGTTATTTGTTTTGATAATTATCTTATTAATAAATAAAACATAATATGGATAACGAATTTAAAATAGGAAAGATATAACTTAATCCAATTATTAAAATAATGATTTAAATCTAATTTTTTATATAATTACATTCCTACCCTTAACAACTAAAAAGAAATCAAGGGTCCAGATATGTTCACGCAGTTCACTCTTGAGAGGTTGTTCACACTGGAACCCTACCCTACCATAATATAAAATAAGTAATCATCTTGCCATCTACTGTGCTGGTGACAATATCAACTGCAAAAACTTCATTTTCCTTAAACTTGACATCATCACACACAATACAACTTTGTTCCCGTCAATCACAAATTGTTTCAATTGATGGCTAAGAACGCCTTGCACAATTTTGTATAAATTGTGGGCATGAAAGTAAACCAAAGCTTAAGCTACCTGAACCTACTTTAAGAATAATTCATGGAAGTAATCAACACTTATAACTATATATTTACATATTAAGTTCCAATCAATTATGCATCAACTTTATCCCTGAAGTGGCAAATATTTTCACTAAAAGCCTTTCGTATCCTTTGTTTGAACATTTTCGTGTAATGCTTAGTTTTGGTCCACAACTGATTCAATTCGTTTAAATATAAACAAGGTCATATTGCAAATTAACAAGATAAACTCTGTTTAGAATAAAAAGTTAGTTATTAGCCATTGTAAAGTCAGTATAAATACAAACCTCAAACATCATGCATGGTGAATGTATCGCATCTTACAGTACTATATTCTATTTCTAGGTAAAATATGAATAAATGAAGCCGATGCATCTTCTAAGTATTAAGAAGCTTCACAATATCGACATTGGAGTCATCGATCAGGAAGTTGCTTGGCTGCAAAGTAAGTCTGTAGAAAACTAGTGAGTAGAATAGCAGTAGCCGCCAACAAAGCAACTGTCTTCCATGGACTACTAAAGTAGTTGGTAATCAACTCCCCCGCCCACGTCTTGTACATGGAATTGTGGTGCTTTTCGATCCCTCGCCAGAACTGATAAAACTTGGAATAGTTTACCACCGGGACATCAATCTCATCGTACATCTTCACCACTTGTTCATCACAACCAACATAATTTAACAATATAAGCTTGTTTTTCAACTCTTTCACATCTTCATGTTGGATAATTAACGATTTCATTATCCGAATATAAGTGGAAACTCGAAAGTCATTTGGGTTATGCGTGCACATCTCATGCGCGATCATGTTCAAGTAAATAACTTTTGAATTTGAGGAAACCGCTCTTCTTGGAAGCTTGATTACACCATAGCAACGATGAGAATCAAATGCAATTTTCTCATCGTATGCCGGTCTCAAGAAAATCCATTGTGATTTGAGTTCTGTTGCTGAAGCAAACCATTGATTTCGTTTCAAGTACTTATGATCTACATCTGAAACATTCTTTTTACTCTGCTTGCTGGAATTAGTTGGAAGCGAGATGAAATAAGACCTGTAAAGCTCCAGAAGATGAATGGGTTGCTTGTTTCCAAGCACCTTTTCATCCTTAGTGAACACTTGGCCATAGTTTAAGTAGTTAAAGAATCTGTTTAGAATATCCCCGCATGTCACACCCCAACCGATGGCTGAAACATCGGGGTATGGCACTGAGCGAAACAGATTGTCCAGAAGTTTACATAACAATTATCATTACCTGTTAATTTAAAGTAACATGTCCCATACCATGTCTTAAAAGGCAAACAAATTATTACAGACAAATCTAGTCAAGAAATTTTGTTCCGACAACTCAGATTTATACATAGATAGTTTATTTATTGGTTTCTAGGACCTCTTTTCCTAGCTTCGATTTCATCACAGCACAGAGAGCATCCTAGACCTTTTCTAGCCTCAAGTTCACAGCAAGCTTAGCATGTAAACTTCTTAAGCACGTGTCACATACGTTAAAGTAAAAGTCAAAACACATATTGTAAAGGTGAGCATACAAGTTTGATAATAGCATATAGAGTTCGAAAGAGTTACGCATAACCAGCACGTACACAGAGTGAAATGAGGCATGCTAGTTATCGACATGAACCTATCGATACCAATGACTGCGGGTTGACTGCCCAAGGCAGTTCGTAATACATGATCACCACTGTAATCCATGCAAATAATTTTCCTTAACAACCCCCGCGTGAGCGGGTGCTGATTCCAAACTATAGTACTATCGTTGCTAAGGCAAGTAGACAGCATTCTATGTGTAAACATAACAAACAAGCATTCATTAAGTCACCTATAACATGCGGTAACGGTTAGCGTTTAAAGTGTTGCGTAGTGTGTTCGATGTGATTTAGTATAAGTAACGTACGTAACACCCAAAAGTGCGTAAAGAAAAAAGGATCGAGTATACTCACAGCGATTGATGGATTGAAGGGAGCGCTAGGGAGTGGGGTTAGCCTGATCAGAACGATATCATAACGATAAGGGACGCGTAAAATGGCGCAAAGTACAAGTTGTTCAGACAGCAGTCCGTTCGGATGGTAGTCCGATCGGTCAGCCAGTCGTGCGGTTGGTTGTCCGTTCGGACGGTCGTCCGGTCGGATGACTGTTCGAGTGGATTGTTTCTTCCTTTGGGAAGAATGTGTTTGTGTATGATGGCTTGAATTTTGAAGTTTTCATTGTAGCATTTCAAAAACATTGAAGTACCTCTACCTTTCAGGTCGGTCGATCGGATGGTCGTTCGATCGGACGGCAACCCGTTCAGTTGGGCACTTCAGCGAGAACAAGTTCACGGCAGGGTGTCACTCGCTCGGATGGTTGTTCGACCGGGTGGCATTTTTTGTGCATTGAACATGTTGAAAATTGTTTAGGTGTTGAAGTTTAAATGTCTCATGGTTCGATTGGCAGTTCGATCGGATGGTAGTCCGATCGGACAACAATTCGTTCAACATTCAGAGTTCAAGTGTTGGCAGAAATTATTAAGTGTGGGGCCAAGGTACAAGTCGTACGGGTGGCCAGTCGTGCGGGTTGGCTGTCCGTTCGGAGAGCAGTCCGTTCGGACGACACTCCGTCCTGGTTGACCTGTTCGTCTTACACTTGGTTGTTTTGATAGTTTGTTATTTTATCGAGATGTGTTGATATCGTGCTAACCAACAGAACTCCATCCTAAGTTTTAGTGACCCGATCGAACAGGAACCACCCTAGTTCAGTCAGTCCACCGGTTTAAAACGATTGTTCTCGGTTAACCCAGAATCGATAATCTCGTGGATAGGATACGGATGTTGAACCAACACAACCACAATAATGAGTAGTAAGCCGGAACAAGTTCTGATTCTATCGGTTTTGAGTGCATTGAGTGTAAAAGAGTTGAAAGAAAGTTGGAAAACCATCTTTCAATCCTTTTTATTGTGAATATGTCTAGATCTATGAAAGATCTTTGTTAGTTTATGTGGAAATTGGTTAGATCTAAGTTGTTCTTGGTGGATTGAGGCCAAAATATGAAGTTCTTCAAGAACACACGATGACGTCATCCTAGAACACCTTAAATCTCGATGAGTTAAAAGTTAAGATCCAAAAGATAGAAAGGTGTAGGAGTGCGTGTAAATTAAGGAAGTACAAGATTTAGGACGAGATCTTACCGGAATCGTGAGAAATCTGAAGAAAAGTGAGGAAAGCGAGCTGGTCAGACGTCACTTGCCAAAAGTAGAAAGTTTGAAAGTGACAAGGGGTATTTATAGGGTTACCCAAAGAGGAAAGGGGCTGGTCGATCGGCTAGGCAGCCCGTGCGGACAGCATGTCCGATCGGATAGCAGTCCGATCGGTCGGCCGGTCGAACGGCTGGTCGCCTGGTCGATCAGTCACCTCGTTCGAGTGTTCGGCACAACGAGTTTTGATGTTTCAATTGCGATGGCGAGCGTTTCGATGCGATAGAGTTTCCTAGTCAAATTACTTTTAATCCCAACTACTCATATCTTGCACTATCTCTTTTCCACCAATTATCATTCCATTTCGATTGCGATTGAGTTCGATTGCGTTTCAATTGCTTACCACACATAACATAAATAAACATGCACAAGCAACACATAAGGCACACACACGTATAACAATAACCAAAAAGCGTAATTCGAGTTGCGAGTTCGATTGCGATTCGATGTCGATTAAATTGGATTGATTAGTGTTTCGTTGGATTTATCGCATTATTACTTCCTATAGTTCACAGTCGTACGACGATTAAATAACGATTAACACACATCAATTATTATGATTAGGGACACTTACTCCACATAATACAACTAAATTAACGCACAAAAGAAACTCACTACAAGTCAAGTCGCGAAATCGGTCGTTGACTCTGACCTTGACTTTGACTTCAGAAACACGGGGTGTTACAGCCTCCCCTAGTTGAGGGAATTTCGTCCTGAAATTAGGCCGAAGTCGTAACAAACAACTGTGGGTACTTCGCCTTCATGTCGCTTTCGAGATCCCAAGTGAACTATGTGCCTCGTTTGTCTTCCCATCGGACCTTCACAATAGGAATGCGAGAGCGTCTGAGCTGCTTGGTTTGGCGATCCATGATTTCGATAGGCTTCTCCACGAAGTGTAGTGTTTCGTTTACTTGGAGGTCATCGAGAGGTACAATTAAATCATGCTCAGCCAGGCACTCTAGAAGGTTTGACACATGGAAAGTCGGGTGGACGTTACTAAGTTCCTCCGGTAGTTTGAGTCTGTAGGCGACTTTCCCGATCCTTTCCAGAATCTTAAAAGGTCCAACATATCGAGGCTCTAGTTTCCCTTTCTTGCCGAATCTGACCACACCCTTCCAAGGTGATACCTTTAGGAGTACGTAGTCGCCAACGTCAAATTCAAGGGGCTTGCGTCGTCTATCGGCATAACTTTTCTGTCAACTTCGAGCTTTCAACAAGTTGTCTCGAATTTGGAGGACTTTGTCAGTTGTTTCTTGCAATAGCTCGGGACCGGTTAGTTGCGAGTGACCGATCTCGTGCCACACAATAGGCGATCAACATTTTCTTCCATATAAAGCTTCGAATGGTGCCACTTGAATGCTGGAATGATAACTGTTGTTATACGAGAATTCGACTAACGGCAGGTATGTATCCCAATTACCACCGAAGTCTATGACACACGAACGGAGCATGTCTTCAAGATTACGAATCATTCTTTCAGTCTGACCGTCGGTTTGAGGGTGGAATGCGGTACTTAAGTTGAGCGTAGTACCGAGAGCCGCTTGAAACATTTCCCACAGTCGCGAGGTAAACCGAGCATCACGGTCAGAGATGATGTCATGAGGCATCCCATGATTACAAATGCTCTCATTGGTGTAGATTCGGGCTAATCGTTCTACCTTGTAGTTTTCCCGTATTGGCAAAAAGTGAGCAGATTTGGTCAAACGGTCAACAACAACCCAGATGTTGTCGTGACCTGATGACGTGTGCGAAAGCTTTGTTATGAAGTCCATAGCTACACTCTCCCACTTCCACATAGGGATTGGCGGTTGTTCGAGTAAGCCTGAGGGTATTTGGTGTTCAGCCTTGACCGTTGCACAAGTCAGGCACTTTCCAACGTAGAGAGTAATATCCCTTTTCATGCCCGGCCACCAGTACTTGTAGCGAAGGTCCTGGTACATCTTGTCTGCACCGGGATGGATAGAATACCGGGATTTGTGGGCTTCATCCATCAGAATCTGTCGCAAATCGGTCCGTTTAGGGTTCCAAATTCGGTCCAGATAATGGAATATCGCATTCGACTTATTCACAAGCTAGGCTCCATCGTGGTAGATTCTTTCCTTCTTCAGAGTGCGTTCATTAAAACATGCATGCTGAGCTTCGCGGATGAGAGTTTCGAGGTCATATTGGGCTTGAGTATTATGAATGCTGAGCAAATAACTCCGTCTGTTGAGTGCGTCGGCAACGACATTTGCTTTGCCTGGGTGATAACGAATCTCACAGTCGTAGTCGTTGAGAAGTTCTACCCATCGGCGTTGACGCATATTAAGTTCTTTCTGATCAAAGATATGTTGTAGGCTCCTATGATCGGTGAAGATCGTACACTTTGTACCATACAGGTAGTGTCGCCAAATCTTTAACGCAAAAACAACTGTGCCTAGCTCGAGATCATGGGTTGTATAGTTCTTCTCGTGGATTTTGAGCTGACGAGATGCGTAAGCTATAACCTTGCCCCGTTGCATAAGAACACAACCAAGACCAAGGTTGGAAGCATCACAATAGACAATGAAATCGTCGTTTCCGTAGGGTAGAGTGAGAACAGGAGCATTGCAAAGCATGTGTTTGAGGGTTTGGAAAGTAGACTGTTGTTCAATTCGCCAAACAAAAGGCTTGTCTTTATGCGTGAGGGCGGTAAGCGGCACAACGATCTTTGAGAATCTTTCGATAAATCGTCGATAATAGCCCGCTAGTCTGAGAAAAGAACGGACTTCAAATGGGTTCTTAGGTGTAATCCAACTCTTAACTGCTTCAATATTCGCCGGATCAACGTGAATACCCTGACTATTGACAATGTGACCCAGAAACTGAACTTCCTCCAGCCAAAATTCACACTTGGAGAACTTGGCGTAGAGTCGATTCCCCTGGAGTAGCTCGAGAACCAAACGTAGATGTTGCGCGTGTTCGGATTTCGACTTGGAATAGATCAAGACATCGTCGTTGAATACGATAATGAAACGATCGAGATATGGTTTACACACTCGATTCATCAGATCCATAAAAACTGCGGGCGCGTTGGTTAAACCAAAAGGCATAACAACGAATTCGTAGCGGCCGTAACGAGTGCGAAAAGCGGTTTTGGGTATATCTTCCTCTTGAATGCGTAGTTGGTGATAGCCTGAGTGTAGATCGATCTTCGAGAAACACGTAGCACCTTGTAGCTGATCAAACAAATCGTCGATGCGAGGCAGGGGATAGCGGTTTTTGATAGTTAAATTATTCAATTCCCGATAGTCGATGCACATCCTGAACGACCCATCCTTCTTTTTGACGAAAAGGACTGGCGCGCCACAAGGAGAGGTGCTCGGGCGAATGAAGCCTTTCTCAAGTAATTCCTAAAGCTGACTCGAGAGTTCATGCATTTCGGACGGTGCGAGTCCGTTAGGAGCTTTGGCAACAGGATTGGCTCCAGGAATGAGGTCGATACGAAAGTCGATATCACGACTTGGTGGTAAACCGGGAAGATCGTTAGGGAACACATTAGGAAATTCACGAACCACAGGAACGTCTTTCGCTTCTGTCTTTCCTTTCTTTTCCTTCTCCGCTACTACAATGTTAGCCAAGAAAGCTCCGTATTCCTTGCGGAGACACTTGCTAGCTTGGACACATGACATGAGTTTGAGACCCTTCGAAGCAGTTTCACCGTAGACACACAATAAATTACCATTCGTGAGTGAGAATCGAATCATCTTGTCGAAGAATACAACTTCAGCATGGTTTTCGCGAAGAAAGTCCATGCCTATTATGACGTCAAAACTTCCGAGTTGCATTGGAATTAGGTCGATTGGGAAGATGTGATTGTTGAGCTCAAGAGTACAATCAAGAAGAACAGAATTAACGGCGAAAGTTCTTCCAGTGGCGACTTCAACATCGAATGTCGAGGGGATATGGGAGCGTTTACGACTAAGAAGCTCCTCGAATCCGAACGACACAAAGCAATTATCGGCTCCAGTATCAAACAAACTTGAAGCATAAATACCATTCACAAGGAACGTACCATTGACCACGTTGTTGTTAGTCTGGGCTTGGCGCACATTGATGTTGGAAGTTCTGGCGCGTGCGGCTTGTTGCTGTTGCTGAGGTTGCTGTTGTTGGTGCTGCTGCTGCTGCCGGGGCTCTTGTTTCACAACCCTATTCGGGCACATGTTCGCAAAGTGGTTGGGATCACCACATGCGAAGCAGACTCTGGCGTTGATCGCGGGTGCCTGAGCCGCTTGTTGGCCTTGCGGGGCTGGGAGCAGAGCTTGATGAGCAGTGGCTTGAGCTGGGGCTTGACGAGGACCAGTACGGCAGTTAGCGGTGAAGTGGCCATACATGTTGCAGTGAGCGCTGAAACGACAGGCGAGACCCACCGGGTGATGATAAGAACATGTTGGGCAAGCCGGGAAGGGGCCTGTGTATGCACGCTTTGCTGGTGGTGCATAAGTAACTGGTACTGGACGGTGATGGGGCTGCTGCTGGGCTGGTACGGCTTGAAGTGGAGCAGCAGTGGTGGCAGCAGCACAGTTCTTGTTGCTGTACCTGCTGTTGTTGTTCTTCTTCTTTCGGCGAGAGGACTTTGACGATTGAGTGGTGGCTGTTTCGGCAGTCGGCGCGACGGTGACTTGATGCAGGTTCTTTGAAGTTTTATCCTAAAAACCAGCTTTTACTCACTTGTCGTTGATTTCAGCGGTAAGCAAGTAAGTTTCTTCGATCGTTGCGGTCTTCGCGACATGCACAAAATCCGCAACACAGTCGGGTAGAGCTCGGATGTACTTCTTGATCGCCATGTCGAACGTCTTCACTTGATCGGGACAGATGATGCTGAGCTGCTTAAAGCGAGCACTCAGGGCAGCGTTGTCACCTTCCTTCTGCTTAATGTTCCAGAATTCGTCCTCCAGCTTTTGGCGTTCATGGGGATGGCAGAATTCATCCATCATGATGGCCTTCAACTCTTCCCATGTCAGCTCATAAGCTGCATCATTCCCGCGTTTGTTCCTCTCGGCCGTCCACCAGTCTAATGCGCAGGACTGGAAGACGCCGGTAGCGTTTAGAGTGAGGAAATTTTCCGGACATCCACTCTGGCGCAGAGTGACTTCGATGGAATCGAGCCATTGAAACATAGCCGTCGGGCCATCTTCTCCAGTGAATACCTTCGGACCGCATGCCTTGAACTGCTTGAAGCTGAAAGCAGTCTTGGCAGCAACTTTAGGAGCTTCGGTTCTAGACTCCTCAGATGATTTGCTGACGTTCTCGTAAATCTCACTCACGATCTGAGGCACAACCTTGGCCACTTGTTTAGCGAGGATGGCAGCAAGGCGTTTGTCCCTCTGTCCTTGGCGAGAGAGTCGTGGGTGACGGGATCCTGATGATGGTCCAGTTGACATTGTCTGCAACAGACATCGTCATAGGTCTCAGACACATCATAATCGAATCTCACCTCACACGCCTATTACTTACTAAAGCTCAGGAACAAAATGTAACATGTATCACATAAACACATAGGCACATAATCACAGATTCACATAAACACAGAAGCACATAAGCACGTAGGGCACAAAATCACAGAAGCACATAAGCACATAAGCACGTAGGACACATACGCAGAGGCGTATAAGCGTGTAACTTGTCTAGATGCACACAGAGGTTGTCAGAATACAGAAACCTATCATTCAAAGTTCGTGAGCGCTCGAATATAGCGATCGCGTATAGCACATCGAGTAGTATAGTGTAAGTGTATAAGTAGCATGAGGTCGTCCATAATTTAGCGATTTGTCAGCTTTTTAAGATAGAAATGTAGTGCGAGTCGTGCGTGTCGATCGAAGTGAAAGCAAAATCGAGTAAATCTCCAAAATTTAAACACATAAACAGGTAAACACACGTACAAGCACATAAAATCGACGAATCATCAGAGTCAGCAGTAGCGGGCTCAGAATCGAAACACATAAAAATCGAGAAATAGATCGTCTGCAGCTATTAGACATTGACTACCCAAAGTGATTCGACTATTCTCAAGGACTTGTCGTACACACTTTGACTTTCAGGACTGTGCATTTGCCTCGATTCTTGGGCGTTTGGCACACATCCCGTTAGTTATATCGTGACTTCAGGTCGTTGGAGTCCGTCGAGACTCTGGTGAGAGTTTTGCAAAAAAAGGGCGGAACAAGTCGTCAAGGTTAGGGTTTCACCCCTGGCTTAACAACTTCGTCCCTGTTTTGATAAAATGGGAGAAAATTATGCGTCGAAGTATGGATTTCACTCCTAGTTCAACGCAAATTCTCATGTTTATAGAGAAAAATATGGGTTGAACAAGCAATTCAGTCGAGAGTTGCGGTTTTCACACCTAATCTCGACCTAATCGCTCCTCAAAATTGAAATTTCGAATGTAGTGATAGTGTAGTGTAAGCGAGAATGGCGAGAAATAGCAGTAAGCTCAAACATAATCCCTAACGGATATGCACAAGTTGGTCTGTTGGTTCCTAACTATAGACTAGGTCTCTAAGACATCGACCCGAACTAGGTCGAGTCTTGCCTAATTCCCTATAGTTATGGCTCTGATACCAATCTGTCACACCCCAACCGATGGCAGAAACATCGGGGTATGGCACTGAGCGAAACAGATTGTCCAGAAGTTTCCATAACAATTATTATTACCAATTAATTTAAAGTAACATGTCCCATACCATGTCTTAAAAGGCAAACAAGTTATTACAGACAAATCTAGTCAAGAAATTCTGTTCCGACAACTCAGATTTATACATAGATAGTTTGTTTATTGGTTTCTAGGACCTCTTTTCCTAGCTTCGATTTCATCACAGCACAGAGAGCATCCTAGACCTTTCCTAGCCTCAAGTTCACAGCAAGCTAAGCATGTAAACTTCTTAAGCACCTGTCACATACATTAAAGTAAAAGTCAAAACACATAGTGTAAAGGTGAGCATACAAGTTTGATAATAGCATATAGAGTTCGAAAGCGTTACGCATAACCAGCACGTGCACAGAGTGAAATGAGGCATGCTAGTTATCGACATGAACCTATCGATACCAATGACTGCGGGTTGACTGCCCAAGGCAGTTCGTAATACATGATCACCACTGTAATCCCTGCAAATACTTGTCCTTAACAACCCCCGCGTGAGCGGGTGCTGAGTCCAAACTATAGTACTATCGTTGCTAAGGCAGGTAGACAACAGTCCATGTGTAAACACAACAAACAAGCATTCATTAAGTCACGTATAACATGCGGTAATGGTTAGCGTTTAAAGTGCTGCGTAGTATGTTCGATGTGATTTAGTACAAGTGTAACACCCCGAAAACGGGTTTGGTAATCAAACCCCTTTAATACTAAAAGACGGGTAAAATACCATTAGTGGTAAAAATCAACCTGTTAAATGGTAGGATTTAAATAAATAAGCCTAATATTAATAAAAGAGAATAAAAGCTTTTGGAAGAAATAAAGTTCGTAACAGGCCCGAGTTAACGGGACTTAAAATGAAACGGGTTATGACTACCCCAAATTCATTAAGTTAAACTAGGAAAAATTTAACCTAGTTAACAAGACAAAATATTGTTGAAAATAAGTAGGTAGTAGCCTACTTACTAATTAACAAAACTTGAGGGGCCAAAAGTGGGATAACCTAAAAGATTAATTATTAAAAACAAAAAAAAATACACACACACCTAGTGTATTCGTGAGCGACCAGGAGAGGGGCTCCACGGAGCCAAAACCCTAACTTGCATAAATTGGCCAAATCAAAAAGGCAAATTGAGATCAAATTGAAAACCAAGCTCAAACTAGTGATCACCTAAGTGAGGGGATCATAAGGTATGTCAAATTTCGTCTTTTGGTTATGTTTTGATTTCTTGATGAACATGTGAAGTCAAAATTGGAACTTGAATGTTAGATATTTGAATGAAACTATGATAAATTCATGGTTAGGAATGAACCCTAATCAATAATTTGATGTATTGATATTCATGCATATGAAATTGAGAATCACCCACTTATGTGTTAAATGGGTTTTGTAGGGAGATTAAGAATACTAGAATATTGATCATGAAACGAGTGTTATTGATTTTTATGAAATGAATCTAGGTGTTGTTATGCATGCTAGATGTAATGAACTTGAAAATGATGATTAATCTTGACTAAGTAGTTAGTCATGAACTTGTTGGTTAATAGTATAAAATTATGCCCATAAGGTGTTTGTTAAAATGCCTAAACGAATGTTCATATGTTGAAATCGTGAACGAAATGCATAATCGCCTAATTTGACTAACTAGGGGTGATGTGTGAAAATACAGAATTCTAGCCATAAAGTAGATTTTAACTAATCTCACATATCATAAGATTAAGGGTAATTGACTCTTATAGGTCAAACTAACCAATGGTGAAGTCGAATGGTAGATTCAACATGGAGTTCATAAGATGGAATAGTCGTATGTAATAATGACTAATCTAACCGTCTTACGAATTATAATGATAGTTTGACGCTTGACAAGCTAGGTGGAGGCTTGGAAAAGAAACGGGTCAAACGAATCAAGTGTGAAGGAAAAGCGTGTAACGGATGCAAGGTAAGTAAAGCTTACGCCCCTTTACATAATTTACAATTTACTTAATTGCAAGTATTGTATATAAATTCCATTAAGTGATTGGGATATGATGTTCCGACACGATTTAATGCGAGTCGGATTAAGGGAAAATGGTAAGAAATCATGAACTATGGTAAACAGGTAAAATGGTAAATTAGTCATGTAATGACGAACAAATAAGAAACGGTTTTTTTTTAACTAAAAAGAGTTCAAAGAGAAAATCGGGATAGGTTTAAAGGGGTGAGATGGTAATTAAATACCATCTCATACGGACGAATGGTCAATTAGACTAAATGGCCATTTGACAATAACATTTGATATCGTTTGTTGAGTTTTGTGTTCACGGGAATTAACATAAGGTTCGCGTTACTATTAACTAGTGATTAATAGTGAAAGGTATTGAAACGGGTCGATATTATGACTCGAGCCAGGTACGCATAATTAGATTTGTAGTTAAAAATTGTATTTTGATCAAATAATTAGTGGAAGCCCTTCGTCGTAAAAAGAGGGACTAAAATTGACCAAAACGCCCTTGATGGGTAAATCGGGCAAACGACCCTTAGAGGTCGTTTAGAAACTTGTATTATAATTATGTAACCCTTAGAGACATGTAAGAGTCGTAGGCATAAACTTCGTAGGTTAAATGCCTAAGAACGGGTCATTCATGTAAAATGACTAAATGAAGGGTAAAATTAGGATTATAGGGTCCTTACGTAAATCTGCCACAAAAATAGTCGTGGTGGAATATAAGTAACTATCTAAATGTTAGAACGCGAGGTGCTAAAAGAGAAGAGCAGATTTGATGCTTTAATGCATCCAAATCCCCTAAACGGGTCAAAATGAATTACGCGCGTAACTTGGGTGTTTGCCGCGTAATTCAAAAAACTTATGAATCCAAGATAGAGATTTTGAGTTAAATACTTCGGTTTATGATTTATGATTAACTAGAAACAAGTTTGGAGGTCTTAAATATAAACGGGTCAAAATATTGATTTTGAATAATAAGCCGAACTCTTAAAGATTTAGAATTATATTAGTTTGAATGTTGAATTTTAACTCCATTTGATGGAGAGTCAAATTACGATCATGTAGGAAGAAATGGGAGGTCAAACGGATACGCGGATTGAAAGATACGGAAGTTTTCATGTCAAAAACGACAAAAAAATGGAAAGGTCTGATACAGGGACCACCGTAACTTACGGTGCCCACCGTAAGTTACGGTGGGGCTGAAATCGTTATACCAGTTACCTACTGCTTTATGGTGGGGGTGTTTTAAAACGGAGGCCACCGTAGCTTACGGTGGCTACCGTAAGCTACGGTGGAGGCCAGTTGAAGTCCTTGTTTTTGGGATCAAGAGATTAATGTTGGGATTTCCTTCCATTACCATTTATCTTGTCTTGTACCGTTATTTAAACTATCAATACTAACATTTAAGCTGGTATTGATCTTAGGTGAGTGTCGAGAGTCCCGGATGAAGGTCAAGGGTCGAGCAAGAACCGAACACACGTTAAATGAAGCTTCCGCAAGTTGTTTCGTCGTTATTCTAAAACGATGAATTAAATTACACTATGTTGTTTTGCTTTCAAAGTTTAGAAAAGTTTTAATAAACCCGTATTTGAGCATGAATGTTTAAATATAAATACTCAGTAATTTGTGATTATTTACGGGAATCGCTAAATAAATTTATGGTTGTTACAATAAGTAACGTATGTAACACCCAAAATTGCGTAAAGCAAAAAGGGATCGAGTATACTCACAACGATTGATGGATTAAAGGGAGCCTTAGGGAGTAGGGTTAGCCTGATCAGAACGATAGCATAACGATAAGTGACGCGTAAAATGGCGTAAAGTACAAGTGGTTCGGACAGCAGTCCGTTCGGATGGTAGTCCGATCGGTCAGCCAGTCGTGCCGTTGGTTGTCCGTTCGGACGGTCGTCCGGTCGGATGACTATTCGAGTGGATTGTTTCTTCCTTTGGAAAGAATGTGTTTGTGTATGATGGCTTGACTTTTGAAGTTTTCATTATAGCATTTTGAAAACATTGAAGTACCTCTACCTTTCAGGTCGGTCGATGGAACGGTCGTTCGATCGCACGACAACCCGTTCGGTTGGGCACTTCAGCGAGAACAAGTTCACAGCAGGGTGTCACTCGCTCGGACGGATGTTCGACCGGGTGGCATCCTTTATGCATTGAACATGTTGAAAATTGTTTAAGTGTTGAAGTTTAAATGTCTCATGGTTCGATTGGCAGTTCGATCGGATGGTAGTCCGATCGGACAACAATTCGTTCAACATTCAGACTTCAAGTGTTGGCAGAAATGATTAAGTGTGGGACCAAGGTGCAAGTCGTACTGGCGGCCAGTCGTGCGGTTTGGCTGTCCGTTCGGAGAGCAGTCCGTTCGGACGGTACTCCGTCCTGGTTGACCTGTTCGTCTTACACTTGGTTGTTTTGATAGTTTGTCATTTTATCGAGATGTGTTGATATCGTGCTAACCAACAGAACTCCATCCTAAGTTCTAGTAACCCGATCGAACAGGAACCACCCTAGTTCGGTCAGTCCACCGGTTTAAAACGATTGTTCTTGGTTAACCCAGAATCGATAATCTCGTGGATAGGATACGGATCTTGAACCAACACAACCACAATAATGAGTAGTAAGCCGACACAAGTTCCGATTCTATCGGTTTTGAGTGCATTGAGTGTAAAAGAGTTGAAAGAAAGTTGGAAAACCATCTTTCAATCATTTTTATTGTGAATATGTCTAGATCTATAAAAGATCTTTGTTAGTTTATGTGGAAATCGGTTAGATCTAAGTTGTTCTTGGTGGATTGAGGCCAAAACATGAAGTTCTTCAAGAACACATGATAACGTCATCCTAGAACACCTTAAATCTTGATGATTTCATGGTTAAAAGTTAAGATCCAAAAGATAGAAAGGTGTAGGAGTGCGTGTAGATTAAGGAAGTACAAGATTTAGGACGAGATCTTACCGGAATTGTGAGAAATCTGAAGAAAAGTGAGGAAAGCGAGCTGGTCGGACGTCACTTGCCAAAAGTAGAAAGTTTGAAAGTGACAAGGGTTATTTATAGGGTTACCCAAAGAGGAAAGGGGCTGGCCGATCGGCTAGGCAGCCCATGCGGACATCCTGTCCGATCGGACAGTGGTCCGATCGGTCGGCTGGTCGAACGGCTGGTCGCCTGGTCGATCAGTCACCTCATTCTAGTGTTCGGCGCGACGAGTTTTGATGTTTCAATTGCGATGGCGACCATTTCGATGTGATAGAGTTTCCTAGTCAAATTACTTTTAATCCCAACTACTCATATCTTGCACTATCTCTTTTCCACCAATTATTATACCATTTCGATTGCGATTGAGTTAGATTGCGTTTCGATTGCTTACTACACATAACATAAATAAACATGCACAAGCAACACATAAGGCACACACAGACGTATAACATAACCAAAAAGCGTAATTCGAGTTGCGAGTTCGATTGCGATTCGATGTCGATTAAATTGGATTGATTAGTGTTTAGTTGGCTTTATCGCATTGTTACTTCCTATAGTTCACAGTCATACGATGATTAAATAACGATTAACACACGTCGATTATTGTGATTAGGGACACTTACTCCACATAATACAGCTAAATTAACACACTAAAGAAACTCACTACAAGTCAAGTCGCGAAATCGGTCGTTGACTCTGACCTTGACTTTGACTTCAGAAACACGGGGTGTTACACCGCAAGCCTTTACAGCTGCTGCCCCCACCGGTGCACCTACTTTTCCGGTGGTCTCTTCTCAACCTGATCCCATACAGTCCTTAACCCAACTCGCCTCTCAATTGGGCTTTCAACTACAGCCCACAACAACCCAATCACAAGCCTTTTTCACTACTTATAACTCTGCCAACCGCGGCCGTGGCCGCCCCATGAACAATTATGGACGGGGACGAGGCTCAAACAATCGCTTCTCTGGGGGCAATAGAGGCCAATTCAACTGGGCTTCCAATCAAAATACTGTATATGGTACATGTAATCGGTGCGGTATTAGTCATATTCCCTCTGATTGCCCTATCCGTGACCCTGCCTCCATAAGGCCACGATCCCAACCTTCTGCAAATTATGCCGATTATAGACAGCATGCCCACACTTGGCTGCCTGACACTGGCTCCAATAGCCATGTTACACCAGATCTTTCTAGCATTGGCACTCCTGAGCCTTATTACGGTGACGACTCCCTTCGTGTTGGAAATGGTAAGGGTTTACCTATTTTGCATATTGGTTCCACTTCTTTTCATTCACCAAACAAATCTTTTGCCATAAAAGATATTCTTCATGTTCCTGAAATAAAATGAAATCTCCTTTCTGTTCAAAAGTTTTGTCATGATAATCATGTGTTTTTGAATTTCATTCTACTTTTTTTTGCTGTGAAGGACACATCTACATGCACTACCCTCCTCACGGGTCCAAGTGAACACGAGCTCTACACCATTCATCTTCCTTCTTTTCAACCAATTCCAAAAGTTGCCTTTACAGCTGTTCGTGCCTCAGTTCATACATGGCATAAACGACTTGGACATCCTCATCAACAGCTTTTACATTCTATGTTATCAAATTTTAGTATTCCTGTTTTGCATAAGACTTCGGATATTTCTTGTAATGCTTGTCATATAGGGAAATCCTCCAAACTTTCATTGTCATCTTCTACTTTTAAAAGTACTGCCATTTTGGATTTACTTGTGTGTGATGTTTGGGGTCCTGCACCCGTTACCTCTTATGATGGTCACAATTATTTCTTACTTTGTGTTGATCATTTTACTCGTTATATGTGGATTTTTCCGTTGAAACACAAATCTGATGTTTACAGTGTTTTTAAACAGTTTCTTGTTATGGTTGCACGTCAATTTCATACAAAACTTAAATCTGTCCAAACAGGTTGGGGTGGGGAATTTCGGAACTTATCACCCTTGTTCTCTAGCCTTGGCATTATTCACCAATGTGCATGTCCACATACAAGTAAACAAAATGGTTTAGTTGAACGCCGACATCGGCATGTGGTTGAAACAGGACTTAATTTACTTGCCCAGTCCGGCTTGCCAAGCCGTTTCTGGTATTTTGCCCATGAGACTGTTGTTTTTCTCATAAATCGCATGCCGTCCCGAAATAACTCCAACACCTCCCCACTTGAGCTTGCCTTTCGTCAAAAGCCTGACTTCTCATTCTTGAGGGTTTTTGGTTGTTTATGTTACCCCCACCTTCGTCCATATAACAAGCATAAAATGGACTTCAGGTCGACCCCATGCACCTTTCTTGGCTATAGCCCTATCCATCATGGGTAGAGGTGTCTTGACACCACATGTGACCGGATTTATGTTGCTCGTCACGTTCGTTTTATTTAGGATCATTTACCCTTTCTATAACTTCCTTCCACCCCACCTACACCACCTCCAACCGAACCTTATGTGTCCTCCTACCCTGATCCGGTCATCCCCCCTGCCATGTCTTCACCCTCACCACCACCCGATCCCTCACCACCACCATCGGTTGACACGCAACAGGCTGCCCCCACTGCTGACATAACAGCCTCCAATGCTGCAACAGCCCCTCCAACCACCTCTGCCACCTCCCAAACATCCAATACGGCTGATCCAGCAGCCCCCCACTACAGAAGCAACAGCCTCCAGTGCTGCAACAGCCCTTGTTCCTACTGCTGGAACAACTCAGCAGCCCAGTATCACTGCTGCACAACGCCAACTCCCCTCCAATCTTCGGTAGAATCCCAAACAACGGGTGCCCTACAACCCATCCACTTTTACAGCAGCTGTTGATCTATCTGAAACTGAACCAACCAGCTTTACCATGGCCAACAAATCTCCACAGTGGAGGGCTGCCATGGAAGAAGAATATGCGGCCCTGATGCGCAATTCCACATGGTCTCTTGTTCCACCCACTCCTAATGCCAATATAGTTGATTGCAAATGGGTGTATAAAATCAAACGTGATCAAACAGGAGTTGTTACTCGCTATAAAGCCCGTCTTGTGGCAAAAGGTTTCAACCAACAGCATGGTATTAACTACCACGAAACCTTCAGCCCAGTTGTGAAAGCCTCCACCATTCGTACAGTTCTTTCTCTAGCCGTAACATAACGATGGGTTCTTCAGCAATTAGATGTACAAAATGCTTTTCTGCATGGGGAGCTAAGCGAGACAGTATATCTACAGCAACCCCAAGGTTTTGTTGATCCACATAGGCCTAATCATCTTTGTCTCATACACAAGTCTCTCTATGGCCTGAAACAGGCCCCCCGTGCGTTGTTTAATCGGTTATCTAAGGCATTACATGCGCTTGGTTTTCAAGGATCACGAACTGACCCTTCACTCTTCATTTATTCCTACAAAGGGACCACTCTTTACATGCTAGTCTACGTTGATGATATTATTGTGACCAGTAGCAACCCTGCTGCGATTGATTACATTATTAAGCAGCTCGGTCGAATGTTTGCAATTCAGGATTTGGGCATGCTTTCATACTTTCTTGGTGTTGAAGTTATTCGTGAACGGGCTGAGATTATTCTATCTCAAAAGAAGTACATTCTGGATCTGCTTAAGAAAGCTAATCTCTCGAATGCCAAACCGGTTACATCGCCAATGGCCACCACTAGCAATTTGTTTCTTGGTGATAGCCCTTTATTTGATGACCCAGTTCGTTATCGAAAGATGGTTGGTGCGCTACAGTATGTCACCTTATCACGACCAGACATTACCTTTGCTATTAACAAGGTATGTCAGTTCATGCACTCTCCATCTGAGAATCATTGGTCTGCTGTTAAGCACATCCTTCGTTACCTTCAGGGTACCGCTGACCATGGTCTTCTCATCCAGCAAGCTTCCGGGTCTACATTTCATGCTTACACTGATACATCTCATCCCTCTCTGGGTGCTTTTTCTGATGCTGACTGGGCTGGTTGCCCGGATGAGCGTCGATCCACCGAGGGATATGCCATCTACCTCGGTAACAATCTTATCTCCTGGTCTGCCAGAAAACAACGAACGGTCTCTCGGTCATCAACTGAATCTGAGTATAAAGCTTTAGCAGATACTGTGGCTGAAATTACTTGGCTAGAAGCACTTCTACGTGAACTCAGGGTTCCTATGAAAAATGTGCCTGTCTTATGGTGTGATAATTTGGGAGCTACTTACTTGTTAGCCAATCTGGTATTCTATGCATGCACAAAGCATGTTGAAGTTGATTTCCACTTTGTCAGGGAAAAGGTTGCTGAAGGAAAATTGTCAGTACAGTTCATTTCTACTCATGATCAAATCGCTGATATATTTACAAAACCTTTATCGTCACAATGATTTGCTGAGTTGCGAGACAAGCCGCAGCTCGTTACCCGGCCTTAGCTTGTGGGGGAGTATTAGACTATTAGATAATAAGTTTAGTAAATATATTATGTATATTAGTGGGCTTTCAGCCGGCCCTAATTGAGTCTATATATATCCCTTGTAATCTTCTATTGTAAACATAACATTACACAATAATACAATATTCAATTACCAAGTTTATCTTTCGCGATCAGTTTGCATTCGCATTCAATTTTCGGTTTAGGATTCGAACCAGGTTATGTTCAAAAATAGGGTTTAGATTTTCCATTTGTATTCAAAATCACATGTACAAAACATTTAGTTTATATTCAAGTTCGATTCATGTTCTAGAGATCAAACATCAATTGGAGCCAACAATTGGTATTAGAGCCAAGGCTCAAAGAATCATGATCATGGATTCAATTCTTCAATCAAGGCAAGGGTTTTGCGTTTTGGAAGAATCATCTGAGGGAAGGCAGGAAATCATCGGGCTAACCGAGCATGTTGGTGCGGGTTTGAAGGGAGGAAAGAGCGGCCAGGGCAACGGAAAAGGTAAACAATACGCGCAGGGGAATCCATCCTTCGTTCATTGAATTCACCAATTAACAAGTCTCCTAATAAGTTGATCTGGATTCGCATATAGTTAAAGACACTGGGTTCAGAGATTGCCCAAGAAGGAGAAAAAGATACAGAGAAGGAAGGGAGGACAACATCACAAAGGTCAATCGCAAGAGACGGTGTTCGTGTCAGAATCGCCTAAGGATTTGCAGTGTTGAAGATTGCCGATGGTCCGATTTGTAATTCAATTTTTTTTATTAGGTGGGTCATCGGTTTGCGACAATCTGATGTACCCATGGCGAAATAAAGGAATCAAGTAATATATTTGGGCAGGAATCATAGTGGGAACATAATGGTTTGTACACTCATATGTAGACATGGATGAGGCTGCAAGGTTTTGGTATAGTGTATGACGAAGGAAAAGGACGCCAGGATAGCGACACGATAAAGGATGTTGCGTAGGGGTTGGCATCTCTTTGCATGCGTCGAAGACACCAGGATTATAGTTTGCCCAGGAAGAAGCATTCAAAGTTCAAGACTCAAACTTGGATCAATAATTAGGGGGGTGAATGTTGGCCTTAATTGTTTGATCAAAGTTTGATTAGAAGATACGGGTCAAAAGTGTAAATAGTTATTAATTAGTTTAAGATGCAAATAGATTAAGTATACAAGTGTGAGGACTAGATGTGACTAAGCGAAAGATTGTAACCTACATATTTGATGGATCGATGTCTCCCTAAAGACGTACATGTTCAGAATGGCGCCAACACCACAAATACATCAGACGTAACTCTTCGCAAGGAGACATGTCCATTCATCGCACCTCTTCAGTATGTATAAATAGGATTAGGGTTTTAGTTTGTTTTTGTACCTTGAAGCAATCAGATTCAATTGTTCAGTTTATTAATACAATTGTGTATTAGGGTTAATCCCTTTCTTCTTGTTCTTTGTTCGATTATTATTTTGTCCTTGATTGATGGGTTGAATTTATGGTCTCCTGGGATCTATATGCGCCTGTTTAATTTTTTTTTATTGGCAAAACTTCTTTATATAGATAAAGAGCCCAACAAGGAGCTGGAGAAAAGTTCGAATACAAGGCAAAACAAAGAGCAATTATAATAAATCGACGACATCAAACTCAAGCCATTTATATTTTATCTCATGCAGGGTAAAGAGTTTTAGCTCTTTGACATAACCACACAAACACATCCTCTTTGACACCGTCCACTGAATTATGAACTTGAATGAATTTGCCATCGAACACTTTTTTGTTCCGAGCGATCTAGATTCACAAAACTGTAGCGAGCGCGACTGTATGCACCATCTTCTTCCATCTTCTCGATCCTGGCTGTTGTGGAGAGCAACCAAAATATCTCCCAATGATTTTAAATTCGAGGGCATTGGGACTTTGATCCACCTAAACATTTGCCACCAAATGCAGGGAGCAAAAAGGCAATTTGCAAAAATATGGGCAGCATCTTCATCTTCAATTCCACAGCGATCACATTGCTTTTTGGGCAGAATCACTCCTCTGGCCGCTAACCCGTCTTTCGATGCCACCCTATTCTGAATAGCTCTCCACGCAAGGAAGTTTGCTTTAAGAGTTGCCCAGCCATTCCACTGAAAGTTTATTGTCTCATTTGTGTCAAATTTCACAGCCATAATTTCTTTTCTGATACATTTAACTGAGAAATCATGGCATTCATTATTTGCCCAGTACCACTTATCTTTACCAAGGCTGAGGTTAGTTTGATTAAGCAAACTCATCAAGATATAGGAATCCGTTCGTGCAAAATAAATAAAATTCTTTTATTAACTTGAATTACAGAAACAAATCAGAATGAAATAAAATTACAGTACAAATTACAACTGAAAATGGAAAAACAAGAACAGAAAACTCGAACAGAAAAACTGTTCTTGGCTGAGGATCGTGTTAGACACGGGTCCCTTAAAACAAATTTCGTGTCTCCCAGGAGATCACGTTTGTTTCCAGGATACAACAGCCGCAAGCAGTTGCACTGCCGGTCTTGACTCCAACCCGAAGATGTACCTAGCTGCTTGAAGAAGATGTAGAATTCAGAGGGAGAGATTGAATTTGCTGTGTTAATTGGTGTGTATCATCTGGTGAAAGGAGCTTCCTATTTATACACCAGGTTGAACTCGAAACTGAAAAATAAATTAAATGGGAGAATTAAACTGCATTAGACGTCTTTAATGCACTTTAATTCGTCACTTAATTCTCAGTCAAACGCATTAACTTTGTCAGTTTCGAATGCTGAAATGTAACTGCACAGCATTAACTACTGCTGGAAGCTTCTGCGCGCGCGCGCGCGCGCAAGACTGCACCCTCATGCGCGGTGCGTCCATTTGGCTCACTGCCATGCGCGCGTGCGCCCCACTAGCTCAATCCCATGCGCACCTATGCGCGTGCGCCACGTCACTTGTAAGCCTCTACGAGCACGCCACACAGTCGCGTCGTTTTGGCTCACTTGGTGCACCGCGCACGACACCTCAGCGCCCATGCTCCATGCGCGAGAATGCGCCACCATGCCACGTGTACTCGCGCGCGGATGCGCATGACTGCCAAGTCATGCACTACCCCGCGCGAACCCATCTGGGTCACTTGCCTGCTTGCCACGTCTCTAGCCACTTGGTCCTTGCAGCCCCTGTGCTACCATACGCATGTGGTAAAAAATACAAAGGCGGCTCTCAAGCGGCTCACGGCGATGCGAGTGTGCGAAGTGCAAAGTGTGCCATCAAAGCGCCACATTGCGCCTCATCGCCCATGCCACGTGCGCGCGCGAGTGCGAGTTAGGGTGCTCCGCACCCTTCGCGAGTACACTTAGTGAGTGCTTCCATGAAACAATAAGGATGAAGAGTTCCCACTTAAATACCCCTTTAAGTTCCATCTCTCCTCCTATGTGGGACAAGGTGCTACTTTCCCACTTATTTCAGCATTCAAGTTTTAAACACCAAACTTTGAGCATCGATATCTCATTCATCTTAGCTTTGTTTCGGACGCGGTTTAGTTCGTTGCGAAGCTCTTCCGACATAGAACAAAAACCCACAAATAAATATATAAAACCCGCTCATATTATTATATTTATTTCTAGTCCAAAATAGGAAAAAAATCATTTTCCTATATTTGTGAAAAAAGCTATTTCCACAAATTTCCAACAATCCCCCACATGAATAGAAATCGATCTATCAAGTTTCAAACGATACACGTTCAACAGTTGAGTATTGCAAGATAGGTAGGTGTAACCTTTGAACCTTCTTTTGTGAAGCATACTTAGCCTCCTAGGGTCTTGTAGACGCGGTGTCCTTGAACAATCCCCCATTTATGTAGGCGACAATATACATTCACACAATACTCTCCCTAGTCGAGTCAAGACCTCATGGTTGTGTCCATTCATGGTCATGGAACACGTTCCTGGTTCTGCGAGAGCTCTAGGATTTGCGCCTCCCCACAAATCCATTCGAAGCGACCCCACTTCTCTCTAACATAGGTGATTCCTCTGAATCATTAAAAGCATCATGGTTAATTTGGATTTCCCTCAAAATCCTTAACCTCAACATGCTTAACCTTTCCTTCATGTCACTAATTGGAATGGACTAGGAAGTATACAACTCCCTTTATTAATTTTGGGGCACCCCCCACAGTGACTCCCTTTGGGTTTATGATTAAGTTTGCCTATTTAACCTAGATGTTGGGATCTCCAGTCAACTAGGTTAGGTTTCCCTCATATTCCCTTCATCTATGGGCTTTAGTCCCATTCCTCTTGACAACCTATACACCTTATCTGTGCTTAAGCCTTTTGTTAACGGGTCCGCAATGTTCTCATTTGTCCTCACATAGTTAACTGAGATAACACCCGTTGAGATAAGTTGTCGTACCGTGTTGTGTCTACGTCGAATGTGCCTTGATCTGCCATTGTACATCATGCTTTGTGCTCTAGCAAGAGCAGACTGATTGTCACAATGTATGCAGATCGCCGTTAACGGTTTTGGCCATCTTGGAATATCTTCCACAAATTGACGTAGCCACTCCGCCTCTTCCCCGCTTTTATCTAAAGCGCGAATTCGGATTCCATCGTGGATCTCGTTATAACCGTTTGCTTGGAAGACTTCCAAGCTATAGCTGCGCCAGCAAGTGTAAACACGTAACCACTTGTTGATCTGTGATCCTTTATATCCGATATCCAGTTCGCGTCAGTGTATCCTTCGATCACTGTTGGATCACGGGTATAATGCAATCCATAGTCTCTCGTGTATCTTATGTATCTAAGCACCCTCGTGATAGCTTTCCAATGATCCTCGCTCGGATTACTGGTGTAACTACTTAGCCTGCTCACAACATATGCTAAGTCGGGTCTAGTACATGTCATTAGATACATGAGACTACCAATGATCCTTGAGTACTCTAACTGAGAAAGACTCTCGCCTCTATTCTTCCTTAGGCGCTGGGTATTATTAATTGGAGTTCGAGCTATACTCGTATCGTCCGAATTGAATTTCCCAAGGGTCTTTTCCACGTAGTGAGATTGACTCAACACAAGACCATTTTGGGTTCTAGTGATTTTTAATCCTAGAATCACGTCCGCGAGACCCATGTCTTTCATGTCAAACTTCGTTTTCAACATGTCTTTCGTTGAGTTGATCATCTTATCATCACTCCCAATGATAAGCATATCATCTACATAAAGACATAGAATCACATAACCTCTTGGTGTGTCTTTAAAATAAACACACTTGTCGCACTCATTTATTTTGAAACCATTGTCAAACATGACATGATCAAACTTTTGGTGCCATGTTTTGGAGCTTGCTTCAAGCCATACAAAGACTTGACCAATTTACATACTTTACCCTTGTTTCCAGGGGCGGAAAAACCCTCTGGTTGTTCCATGTAAATTTCTTCTTTTAAATCGCCATTTAGAAATGCGGTCTTTACATCCATTTGGTGAACTTCCAAATTTCTTAGAGCCGCAATTGCAAGAACCAATCGTATAGAGGTTATTCGCGTTACAGGCGAGTAAGTATCAAAGTAGTCTAGACCCTCCTTTTGTCTAAATCCCTTGATCACTAACCTTGCCTTGTATTTATCAATACTTCCGTCGGCTTTCATCTTCCTTTTGAATATCCAACGATATCCAAGTGGTTTACAACCAGGTGGAAGATCTACTAACTCCCAAGTATGATTTTGCAATATAGAATCAATTTCATTCTTAATTGCTTCTTGCCATTGAGGTCCTTCCGCGGAGGTAACCGCTTCGCGGTAGGTATTGGGCTCACCCTCAACCATATATCTCATGAAGTCTGGACCAAAGGATTTTTCAACCCTTTGTCGTTTACTTCGTCTAAGCTCGCCCTCCTCGACCTCAGGTCGTTCATGTCTTTCATCTATCCTCGTAGATGAACTTGGTCCTGCTTCATCTACCCATGTAGACGAACTTGGACCTGCTTCATCAACCGCTCTTGATGAAGGCGCATGTGTTTGTCCTAACATAGGAAACACATTCTCAAAATAAGAGACGGTGTTAGAATTTGCCTCTATGATAGTGTGTTTGTGTACATCGGGATTCTTGGACTCATGTACAAGAAAACGATGTGCACTACTTTGATGTGCATATCCAATGAAAATGCAATCAACAGTTTCGGGTCCTATCCTAAGAGCCTTAGGAGGTGGTATAATCACCTTAGCTAGGCACCCCCACACTTTCAAGTATTTGTATGAAGGCTTCCTTTTTCTCCATAGCTCATATGGAGTTTCGTCCCTATTTTTCAAAGGTATCTTGTTCAAAAGATAGTTTGCTGAGAGAATGGCGTCCCCCCACATTTCTCGGTTCACTCCCGAGCTTATCAACATGGCGTTCATCATCTCTTTCAATGTGCGGTTCTTACGTTCCGCAACGCCATTTGATTGTGGAGAATAAGGTGGTGTACACTCATGTACAATGTCACTTTTTGCGCATAAATCCACAAAAGGTGCAACATATTCACCTCCACGATCGCTTCTCAAAGCTTTTATCTTCTTTTTAAGTTGATTCTCAACTTCATTTTTGTACAAGATAAACTTCTCTATTGCTTCGTCTTTACTCTTTAGTAAATACACATAGCAATATTTCGTACAATCATCAATAAACGTGATGAAGTACTTGTTTCCTCCACGCGTGGGAACCGCTTTTAAATCACACACATCGGTATGAATTAAATCAAGGGGTTCGGTTATTCGTTCAACCGATTTAAACGATGATCTCGTAAGTTTGGATTCAACACATGTCTCGCATTTGTGATTGGACTCGATATGGAATGTTGTTATCAAGTTTAATTTAATTAAACGTCATAATGAATTACAATTTACATGTCCTAGTCTACCATGCCAAACATTAGAAGACTCAACCATGTAAGTAGAAGTAGAAGTTTCATTCAAACTTTTGTTTTGGTTTACAACCATTACATTCATTTTAAACATGCCATTAAGGGCATAGCCCTTTCCAACAAACATTCCACGTCTAGACAATACAAAATTGTCCGATTCAAACACTAGACGAAATCCAAACTTGTTGAGCATCCATCCCGACACGAGATTCTTCCGTATCTCTGGGACATAAAGCACATTTGTCAAGGTAAGCTCCTTGCCCGACGTCATCTTCAAGACGACCGTGCCTTCCCCCTTGATGCTTGCGGTAGCTTTATTTCCCATATAAAGCTTTTCTTCACCCGAAGCTTCCTTGAATGTAGAGAAAAGAGCCTTGTCTCCACAAACATGGAGGGTTGCACCCGTGTCAACGAACCATCCTTTTGGGTTTTCACCCATTGCGTTGACTTCTTCAATCATAGCCGCTTCCTCGGTTATCATTGCGATTAGAGGCATACCATCCTCATCAACCATGTGCGCACGCTCACGCTTAGGTTTCTTGCATTGGTTAGCACGGTGGCCCGTCTCGTTATAGTTGTAACAAGTACCTTGGAAAGGCGCAGGCTTCTTTTTCACAGCCCCCTGTTTAGGTCCAAGGTTGTTAACCTTTGCTTTCCCTTTGTTGTCCTTTTTACCCTTGCCTTTCTTGCCCTTTGAGGACTCCCCAACTTCCACCATGTTTGCATTAGCCGAGGCTTGCAAAGTGGTGCCTTTTTGGGCCACCCTGTTGTCCTCTTCTATACGAAGACGAATGACAAGTTCCTCAATTGTCATTTCCTTCCGCTTGTGTTTAAGATAATTCTTAAAATCCAACCAAGCAGGAGGTAATTTCTCGATCATGGCTGCCACTTGAAACGTCTCGCTGAGTACCATACCCTCATCGTGGATGTCATGAAGTATAATCTGTAACTCTTGGACTTGGTTCATGACAGTCTTGTTATCAACCATTTTGAAGTCCTAGAAACGGGCGACAACAAATTTCTTTGTTCCCGCATCCTCCGTTTTGTACTTTTTATCCAAGGACTCCCATAATTCTTTGGAAGTCTTGATATTATAGTACACATTATACAAGGCATCTGAGAGACCGTTGAGAACATAGCCTCGACATATAAAGTCCGAGTGCTTCCACGCCTCTACCGCGCTCAGAGCCTGAGCATCGGTCTCCCCTTCCGCAAGTTGGGGAACGGTCTCATTCAAGAACCTCGCAAAGGTTCATGGTGGTCAAATAGAAAAACATTTTCTGTTGCCACCTCTTGAAGTGGAGACCCGAGAACTTCTCGGGTCGTTCAGCATGATTCGCCACTGTGGACGCTCCCACAGTGTTGGCAGGGGTACCAACAACAACATTGGTGTTGCTCGTGTTCACATTTTCAGTCGACATTCTGAAAAAGTTCCAAGAAAACAAGTTAAATTCTGTTTTCAAAATAATAAAGACGCTACTTTATTATTATTATTAAGAGTTCAAAAATTCAGCCGTGTAGCTTCTAAGTCCAACTTTGAAGACTACAACAGGAGATCTTTAGAACTCAGCGACAGAAAGGAGTAGAAACAGAGTTCTGTTTTGACAAAGGCGCAACTTTGTATCAAAACAGAGAAAAAACCTTTTAATGTACAACCTGCTGTGAGAGAAAAAAATATTTAATTCACAGCAGAGAAGTTTGTGATTCTACACGAATGGTGTTTTTAAATTTGTTTTAAGATTGTATTGCAAAATAAATAAAATTCTTTTATTAACTTGAATTACAGAAACAAATCAGAATGAAATAAAATTACAGTACAAATTACAACTGAAAATGGAAAAACAAGAACAGAAAACTCGAACAGAAAAACTGTTCTTGGCTGAGGATCGTGTTAGACACGGGTCCCTTAAAACAAATTTCGTGTCTCCTAGGAGATCACGTTTGTTTCCAGGATACAACAGCCGCAAGCAGTTGCACTGCTGGTCTTGACTCCAACCCGAAGATGTACCTAGCTGCTTGAAGAAGATGTAGAATTCAGAGGGAGAGATTGAATTTGCTGTGTTAATCGGTGTATATCATCTGGTGAAAGGAGCCTCCTATTTATACACCAGGTTGAACTCGAAACTGAAAAATAAATTAAATGGGAGAATTAAACTGCATTAGACGTCTTTAATGCACTTTAATTCGTCACTTAATTCTCAGTCAAACGCATTAACTTTGTCAGTTTCGAATGCTGAAATGTAACTGCACAGCATTAACTGCTGCTGGAAGCTTCTGCGCACGCGCACGCGTGTCACACCCCGACTTTCCACGTATTACCAGTGGGCCCGGTGGGGAGTATCGTGACGTAGTTGATATCGTTACAGTCAAACAACACAATATATAAATGCACAGCGGAAGCAAAAGATAAATATATTACAATCCGAATAATAAGTAATATCAAAGTATTACAACGGAAAGTAAAGGATCCACAGGCGGATCTTAAAACATAAACATTGTTCAATAGACTTTAGACGCCTAGAACTTGCAAGATTCCTTATTAACGCCCTGAGCTTCCAGCCAATTACGTTCAGTACCTGTCACTTAACCTTTTGGAAAATACGTCAGTTTACACTGGTGAATACGATTAACCGACTCATTTTAAAAAGAGTTTAAGAAAATTGATTTAGATGCACCAGGCACAAAAATACCTTTTATAACTTAGGACAATTATATTTATAATCTTGTATACATATTTACATGTTCGTTATACGTTCAGGGCCCGATGTAGAAACCGAGTCAAGGTTAACAGACATGCCACAAGTATAAGCCCACAAGAGAGTGAGATACCGTTTCCCTTTAAGCAACTTTCAGTGTATGCCTACACCCCGTGCTTAAGGCGTGGCCATTTTATAAGACAATGATGTCAAGGATATCCGGGACATGGTCATTAACCCCTAAAGGCTTTTATTTCAAACAATACAGATTAAAGCGGGTTACCTCAATAATTTAATCACAATTCGACTAAACATTCAATACCCGACCAAGCGGTATTATTATAATACCGTATCCCAAGCCCGTATAGGGAAAATAAGTTAAAAGTATTTACCTGAGCTAGCAATGCAATTTATACTCAGCCGTATATTCAAATCAGCAAGCACAAGCACTTCTACTGGGGCTCTTAATCTGGAACGAAGGTTTTTAATAACCTATTAGAATCCTAACGGGTCTTTAATTAAGCCTTGACTTAGACCGGTTAGTTTTTCAAAAGGAAGATACGATTCAATCGCGTGATAAAGCGAAGACCGGATTAGAATGTGGTTTTGACCAGACAAGCTTGTATGCTTGTTTAATATGGGTAACTTAAACACATTCTGGATTTTGAGACAAAAGTGATATGGTTTGACCCGTTTCGGCTAATATATGTAAACTAGTTACATAAGTCGATCCGAACGCGAAAATTGCGTAACGAGTAACCAAATGAATCATATGCAAGTTTCCTAAGTTAATATGCTTTAAACATGTTGTGATATCAGTAAGATACCTTTCATTATGCCCAAAACGAGTTTAATCTTAATTTAAGCCTCGTAGGGGTATTTTGGTCATTTTAAAGTTTATAAAGGAGTTTAAATGAAGTTCTGAGATTCGGGTCTGAATACATCAGTAAAATAACTTATTTTAATAGGTCATATCAGTTGATAATAAGTCTTATGTGACAAAATGGTTTTAAACCCAAACTATGCGTTTAATACGCGTAAAAAGTCATTTTAAGCGATTTCCGGGTTATACCGGAAATCTGAGTTTTTTGATCTGGTTATTAAGTTCAAAATACTCCATTTATTATATAAAATCAGTAGCAATTGGATTGGTTTCAAAATATTATGTAAAACTCATTTTATGACAGAAAAGGGTATAATCGGTATTTACCGAATCAACGCCATAACCTTAGGTTATGAGCAGGTTAAAAATAATTAAAAATCTTTAAAAATCCCAAAATATTATATTACATCAGTGGGTAAAAGGTTTGGTGTCAAAATTTGGGTTTAGATAGGCTTTATGCTAATTGCGTCGTTTAATCAACAAAAAGCTTCTTAAATGCGCTATTTAGCATAACTCCTATTCTGGACCTCGAACTGATATGAAACTTTAGAGATATGTTTATAAATTAGTAACAAAGGTTATTGTCTTTTCACATATCCAAAATTCTCGTTTTATGGTCAAAAGGGCATTATGGTCAACATTAAGCAATTAACGGAAACATGTAAACGAATCGGATAATCAATGAACCTACCACAGAGGGTTATGCTAACATGTAGCCTGGTCCTAAGGAAGCTCTAAGGCATTTCCAAATCATACTAAAACGGGTCAGAACTGAAGTCAAAGCAAAAGTCAAAGCAAAAGTTAAAGTTTTGCGACTTTCGGTTCCGAACCGGGTCTAAACAGGAAATTGTCGATCAAACAAGCTTAGATCAGTTATTATACTTATTATCAAGTTATATGAGTGATAAAATAGGTTACATGCCTTCTACATTGCTAATTACATGTTAATTCGCAAATTAGCAATCTATTGACTTTTTCTAATCAACTTTGACCCGACATTTGATCTAGTTAGAGTGGGAATCAGAGGGAGCCCTTTTAAGGGTTTAATGCCCACATAATTACCAACTTATAACTACCTTCAATTTGACTAATCACTGGACCAACAATGATTAATCGCTAAGTCAAACGGTAATTACGACGGTTTGACTTTTAAGCTAAAACTAAGCAAAAACTTAACTAAGAAAGGTTAAGCATACTTACTGAAGTCCTATGCACGATTAGGAAGGCTTAGGGTCCGCTCTTAAGCTCCAGGAAGCTCCAGAAATGCAGAAGTGAGGTGTGATCAATGGTTGCAACATGAAGCCTTTATATAGTGCTTAAATTTGATTAGATTGTTGACAACTAAGGCTACAACTGATCATGGATCACCCACAAGTGTCCCTAAGTGCCTAGGAATGTTTAGGGGTCGCCCATGGATGAGAAAATATCTTCTTAAGTCGGTTCCAAGGCTGAACAGCCAACTTTCACGATTTTCTGCATCTGGGGGTCTGACGCGGCCCGCGTAAGCTTCTGTTAATGCTTACGCGGCCCGCCTGAGCCTTATAATCAGGTTTCACATTTTCAAGTTGTTGCATCTTGTCTCTTGGCCCTTCGAAAGGTCATCCAAGCTTTACTTCTTGCAATTTGAGCCCTCCAAATTTACCTATAAGGGCTTTAAGACTTATACCCACTTTGTTAAGTCCTTGGTCACCTTGTTATTACCCGAAAAGTCATAAACTTTCAACGTTGACGCTTTAACCCCTCGCATACGAATTTGATCATAACTTTCTCATACGATAACGAAACTTTATGAAATTTCTATCATGTATTCTAGTGAGCATAATTTACCGTTACAAAGCTTCGGGTTTGCTAAAAGGTCACTCAGAGGCATACTTTAAACATGTTGACACATTTAACCCCTGTAGTTTGTAATCTCTCACTTTCTTTCATATTTAGCTTCGTATGATCCATGATTTATTCGTTTGAAGGTATGAGCATCATGTAGGGTTACTGTAAAGTATTTTTTTTATCCCTTGTTGACATTTTGAACCCTTATATTCACATACTTTCCATGTTTGTCAACTTTAGTCCCTCTAGAGTATACTTTCACACGTTCAAACTTATGACACGTGTCAATACATTATTGGACATGAATTTTCGAGGTGTTACATCCTCACCCCCTTAAAAGAAATCTCGACCTCAAGATTTGCTACAATGCTGGAAGTACTTTTTGTCGCATAATGTACTTAACTGCTATAACATATCTGGAGTCTTTCCAAGCTCTCAAAGTGACTCCTATGTTAGGTACATGTATCCTTTTGGAGCTTCTTAACCTGTCGATCCTCAGTCGATACAGGATGCTCTTCACATCATAAATCTGCATATCATTTTGTGGTAGTGCTTCTTGACTTATCGGCGAAACACATCCTTCAGTCACTAGTGTGCAATGTATTGCGAGCTCCGCTAAGCTCCTTAAATAGGTTTTAGCTTATAAGCTACTTGATCTTGATACATTCGGTTTCCTTCGAATGATTCTATATATTCAGAGCTTAACTAGCCTGATAATTTAACAAATTTGGCACACCCTTCTTGGGTGATATCTTTTGTTGAACCTTATTCCTTAACAAGAATTTAGGAGGTTTGCTACTTTCATTAATCCTTGATTTTCTGCCGAATACTGGCATCTTACAGATGATTATGTATTTGCGTGATCTTATTTGTTGTTTCTAATGCCACTTTCAGATCCTGATAATTGGACTTACCAATTTATTGTCCTATCAATAGGCGTTTAACATTTCATCTATACAAGGTCTTCAAAGGAGCCACCTTGATACTTATATACAACTATTATAGAAAAGCTTATCTTAAGGTGAGATGGTTATCCCAACCATTGCTTAAAACTATTCTTAAGGAATAGCTAATCCTTATAGCTAGTTGGATAACTCGACGATCTTGGGTAGTTGATGGCGATTCTTAATCGTTGTCTAAATAGGGTTGCGGTAATGAATGCATAAGCAAAATGAACCGTCTTTCTTTTTTTAGCAATATCAACTCTCGGAATATTAAGTTAGGCTATATGAATATCTTACCTTAAAATTTTACTTAATTAGGGTTTCGATTATTCCATAATCAATCATGGAGTTTGTAACAACTCTCATCAAAAGTCCTAGTTATTATTTTAATTTGGTCAAAAGGAAACCTTAATTGAGAAACCCAAGTGATTCTGAACAAACCCTAAAATTTTCATAATTTTCAGAATCAGGATTAGGGCCCCTAAAACTCAGGGGGGTAAAACCTATTCAGTATTATCCTTACAGTTTGCTGTCGAAAATTTAAAATAACGAAAAACCAACTCACCTAAGCTACTGGGACACGAACACACCCTATGCTAGACTAGGGTCTCTCGCGCCACGCGCCGCGAACAGGAGATCCTTTCGTGTGGCGCGAGGGGGAACATTTTTAGGCTATAAATACAGGGCATTGGGACTTGAAATTTGGCTTAAGTTCGACGAAGAAATTCGTTTCTGATATCGACGAAACCTTCTGTATACTACAATTAACACACACAGTGCACTAATCGACGCCACAATCAGGGTATTAACTCGATCGCTATTACGATTCAACGTCCGATCGATTATAACTATCCAACGATTGTTTAAGTGCCTCTCTAATTGAGATTATACTTTATTTGATTCAATGTGATTTCGACTTGAATGTTTGAGTACTGCTCGAATTCGGACTATACTCTGTCATTCGTTGTGAATCCACTGAATTGTTAAGTATTGCACTAAACAATCGATGTGAAGGTTTAATCTCGTGAATTGTCGTAACTGTTGTATTAGTTACTAACTGATTGTGTGTGCATTGTTAATTAAATTAGGTTAATCAAGGCTAATCAATAGGCTTATATTCTGCTCGTTAAATCTACAATGTGAGTCATTCTCTTTTTATCAAAATACTTTTCGAAAGCATGTTTTTTATCAAAATTATAGTTACAGGGATTAAGTCGTTGTTATCTGAAATTACTGCCAGTATGTGGGGGGATGTGCACATAGCTACTAATTATTTATCACTTGGGGTGAACGGACCCTACAAGTGATATGTCCACAGTCACAGTCCGGTAAAGTGACAACTGGATCAGTTAATTTAAAAGATGAGGCAATTGTAATCGCTCTTAATACTGTACATTATAATTAAACAGGATGTTTTACTAAAACCGAATGATTCACTCAGTATTTCCCGCTGACAAAACCTTTTTCAAACATGTTTCAGGTGATCTGTTGTGAGCAAAGGAAAAGTGCCGAGTAGCACTACAAGCTTAGAAAGTGGCTCAATGTAAATAAATAAAGAAACATGTTTTAAAGAAATAAAGGATTTCCTAGTGAAATCAAGTGTTTGTAAATTATGGGAATTATCCCTATAATATATATAAATGAGCAGTATTAATTAATAATTGATCCTGTTTAAAAAGTCTTCCGCTGACGCTAAATTAAATACCACGGGATTTCCTGCCTCGCGGCTCTGGACCGGGTCAAACCGGGGTCAAGGGCCGTGACAGGAAAAGGTGGTATCAGAGCCACTGATTTAAGCTTACTATTGATTTTAGCCTATTAAAATACTTAGGAAATGAATTGCCATTCTGTGAAATTATGTTTTATTAACTGATTAATTGTTAAATTACAGTATGGATAAACACAAGATTTCTGCTATTTATCACAAATTAGATACTGCAACTACAAGAAAAGAAACCTCTTCCTCCAAACACCCAGCAGATCTAGATGAAGGGATTTTTGTTCGTAAAGCAAATTATGAAAACCCTCTCACCCAAGATAAAAGAAATTTGATTCTTAAAAAGGGACAAGGGAAAATAAAGAAAACCCAAGCCAAGAAAGTGAGGTTTAATCCAGAAATCCAGAAATTAGGAAATTAGTCCCCTTGGGAAGATACCTTAGATGAAAAATGGGCAAACCTTTATATGCTAGCTACCGTAGCGGAAAATGCAAATCTCTAAATTTTAAAATCTGGTCTAGTAATACCCAGTAAATAAATAAAATATAGTGTGTTCACTTTCCTGTAGTCTTTTGTACAAATCCATATGCAATAAACTTAATGTTTATTTGTTAAACTTTGTTCCAAAGTTTTAACTTAGCATTTTTGTGCATTTTGCATATATGCTGTTCAGCATGAATGAGATATCGGAAGCTTTTCAGAATCTCAATCTCTACCCAGTACCAATTGAAGTCTCCCACGACTTTACTGGTTATTTTGCTGACATAGAGGAACCCGTGGAATTCCAAGCTCCACCGCTGGAAAAAGCAAAACTTAAAAAGAAAAGAAGATATGTAGGATGGAGAAAAGTACGCAGAAGAAAGCCAGCTACTAGGAAACTCCCTAAAATAGAAAACCCTATAGATAAAAAGAAAGGAATTGAAATCGGAGAAGACTCAAATCCAGTAGAGATAGGGATTAGGACAGACTACAAACAAAAAGGAATAGAGACGGGAGAGAGTTCTAGACAAGTTGAGGAAATCACATTCCAAGACGAAATCGACCGTCTACTGGCAAACTGTGATGTTTTTAGTCCTATCCATAATAATCTATATCCTACCCTAGAAACCCAACTTCCTGTTAATCTGGAACCAGCTATTCCAGATCCACTGGTCCACATTATACCTTTAGGACAAATGGAAGAATGGTGGACAAATGACTGGCCATTCCAGAATATTGTCAACAGTCCTTATTCTTTTCTTCCACAGTGGGAACCAGATCCTATCCCCAATCCTCCAATGAGCTACGAAAATTTAGCCGAACTCCGTCAGTACGGAGAAGAACTGATAAATACAGGAAATAGGATTAGGGATATGGGAGAAAGGATTACCTGGAAGTACGACGAAAGGGAACGTCGTTATTAACTGTCTGTGACCAAAAGAAGAGTGGGGTTAGGAAGAATGCCTGTATATTAATAATAATAATTAAAGTATATAACTCTGTAAAATGGGAAATAAAACAGTGTAAGATAAACGGTGTGTATGGATGCATATCTAACATATATAAAGTAAGATAGAAGTCGAAACATCGACAATTTTGATATATATCTGTGTTACCAGATTTTATGTGCTTCTGTGAAATTGTTTTATTCATCACTCGATACTAATAAATATATTTTAATAATTATCAGATGGAAAATGCTAATAATGAACCAATTAATGAAGGGAACCAATCTGAACAAAATCAGGAAAACCAGTATACGACTAGACAGGATATAGAAAATATTGTTGCACAAGGGATAGCCAATGCTATTCCAGCATTCGTTGCTGCTGTTAAAAATCCAGTAGAACCGCAACAAATCATTCCTAGTAAACGTACTCAGGATGATAATTTTAGTCATAGTATAAATGAAGGCAGCAATCATAATGATAATGATAATCTACGCCAGGCTCCACCTCCTAAGAAAATGAAAGCCGCAACACCTGGTTGCACTTTCAAGGAATTTCTTGCTTGCAAACCTGCTGAATTTGCAGGTAATGAAGGAGCAACTGCAGTACTGCGTTGGTTAGAGAAAACCGAAGCAGTAATTGCAATAAGTAAGTGTTCAGAAGAAGATCAGGTAATGTATGCATCAAATTTGTTCAAGGAAGGAGCATTAGAATGGTGGAATACGGTGCTACAAGCTAAAGGAAGAAGGATGGCTTATGCCATGAACTGGGAAGAATTCAAGAATCTTGTAGAAAGGAAATATTGTCCTGAATATGAGAAGGAACAAATGGCAAATAAGTTCCTAAATCATCGTATGGTAGGAGTAGAGTGCCGCAGTTATACTTCGACATTCTTTGAATATGCACGAGTGGTACCTACATTGGCTTCGCCAGAACCGGTACTCATTTCTCGATACATCTGGGGGTTAATTAGTGAAATCCGCAATATTGTTAAAGCTGCGAGACCTCGCACTATTGACGATGCTGTGGAATTAGCTAATACCCTAACTGATGAACTGGTGCGAACAAGAGAAGAAGACAGAAAGAAGGAATTGGCGCAAAAGATTACCCAAGGATTTCGTGTGGGTAATAATAATAATCGATTCAAGAAAAGAGGAAACGGGTAATCCTCAGTTCCTCCGTATTGTAGAAATTGCAAAAAGAAGCATTTCGGAAAATGCAAAGAATATTGCAATTTTTGCAAAATTCCAGGACATCAAGAAGAAAATTGCAGGAAGAAATCTCTAATCTGCTACAACTGTGGTGAAATAGGTCATTTTCGAACCGAATGTCCTAAATTGACAAAACCTGCAGACAACAAAAGCAAACCAGCTGATGGAACAACAAAGAAGAATGCCCGAGCATTTCAGCTAACTACTCAAGAAGCGGAACTCATTCCTGATGTCATAGCCGGTACGTTCTTGGTCCACGACGTTTATGCAAAAGTATTATTTGACTCTGGTGCAAACCAAAGTTTTATCAATACTTCATTTTGCCAAGCCCTTAATTTACCTTTAACCACCCTTAGGCAAATTTTTACAGTCGAAACGGCAGACGGAAATTCTGTTAACATAGATAAGGTTTTGCAAGAAGGTAAGATAGAACTATTAGGTCATAAGTTTTCTGCAAACCTGTTACCTATGAATTTAGCCGGATTCGATGTCGTATTAGGAATGGATTGGTTAATAGCCAACCATGCTCGAATCCTTTGTGACAAGAATTCCGTAGAAATCCGTACTCCTACAGGAGAGGTAATTGTAATTACCGGAGATAAACCACGAAAGCCACTAAAGTTCATATCAGTAATGAAAGTTGCTAGTTATGAACGAAAGCAAGGAATGGTGTATATGATTTCAGTAATCATTAACACTAAAAGGAAGGAACTTTCGGACATCCCTATAGTTTCGGAATACCCAGACATTTTTCCAGAAGAATTACCTGGGTTACCACCAGATAGGGAAGTAGAGTTTAGAATTCATCTAATTCCGGGTACTACACCAATAGCTAAGACACCTTATAGATTAGCACCTACCGAAATGCTAGAATTGAAAAAGCAGTTAGATGAATTATTAAGCAAAGGATTTATACAACCTAGTTCTTCCCCTTGGGGAGCACCAGTGTTGTTTGTGAAAAAGAAAGATGGATCTATGAGAATGTGTATCGATTATAGGGAATTAAATAAAGTTACAATTAAGAATCGATATCCATTACCTAGGATTGATGATCTTTTTGATCAACTTCAAGGTGCTAGGTATTTTTCTAAGATAGATTTAAGATCCGGATATCACCAGTTAAAAGTAGAAGAAGAAGACATACCTAAAACTGCTTTCAGAACTAGGTATGGTCATTATGAGTTTACAGTCATGCCCTTTGGATTAACAAATGCCCCAGCAGCATTTATGGACATGATGAATCGGATATGTAAACCATATTTGGATAAATTTGTAATCGTATTCATCAACGATATACTAATTTATTCCAAAAGTCAAGAAGAACATTGCAAACATTTGCATGCACTCTTAACCTTGTTAAGAAAGGAAAAGCTTTATGCCAAATTCTCAAAGTGTGAATTTTGGTTAAAGGAAGTGCAATTCTTAGGGCACATGGTGAATCATGAAGGTATTCACGTAGATCCTGCTAAAATAGAAGCAATTACCAAATGGAAGGTCCCACAAACAGCTATGGAAATTAGAAGTTTTCTAGGCTTAGCCGGATATTACAGAAGATTTATTAAGGATTTCTCTAAAATAGCTGTACCTTTGACTAAGTTAACCTGTAAAGCCACTAAGTTTGAATGGGGACATAGGCAAGAAGAAGCTTTTAAGATTTTAAAGCAACGATTGACGAATGCTCCAATTTTAGCATTGCCCGAAGGAACAGAAGATTTTGAAGTATATTGTGATGCTTCAAAATTAGGATACAGATGTGTATTGATGCAACGCAAGAAGGTAATTGCGTATGCTTCCCGGCAGTTGAAAAAGCATGAGGAAAATTATACAACTCATGACTTAGAATTAGGAGCCATAATTTTTGCCTTGAAAATTTGGAGACATTATCTGTACGGAAGTAAGTTTACTGTCTATACAAATCATAAAAGTTTGAGGTATATATTTGGACAGAAAGAATTAAATATGAGGCAAAGAAGATGGATGGAAATTCTAAGTGATTACGACTGTGATATTCAATATCACGAAGGGAAGGCAAACGTAGTTGCAGATGCCTTAAGTCGTAAGTATCATGAAAAACAAAAGCGAGTCCGTGCTCTTAGATTAAATCTACAAGTAGATTTAATAGAACAATTAAAGAATATTCAAGAAACAGCAATCAAGGACGATGCTGAAGGAATGAAAGGTTATATAAAAGAACTAGAGCAAGGAAATGATGGAATTTGGAGATTCCATAAGAAAAGAATTTGGGTACCTAAACAAGGAGAGTTAAGAAATAAGATTTTAGAAGAAGCTCATAAATCTAGGTATACTATGCACCCTGGAAACAATAAGATGTACCAAGATTTAAGAAAGAATTTCTGGTGGATAGGAATAAAGAAAGATATAGCAAAATATGTTTCTAAGTGTCTTACTTGTTCACAAGTTAAGGCAGAACACCAGAAACCCTCAGGTTTACTACAACAATTGGAAATGCCTGTATGGAAATGGGAACTCATAACAATGGATTTTGTTACTAAGTTACCCAAGACCAAAAAAGGTAATGATGCAATTTGGGTAATTGTGGATCGATTAACCAAATCAGCTCATTTTCTACCAATGAAGGAAACCTTTAGTATGGAAAGGTTAGCCAAGTTGTACGTAGACGAAGTAGTATCTTTACATGGAGTTCCACTCTCCATTGTTTCAGATCGAGATAGTCGTTTCACTTCTCATTTCTGGAAAAGTTTCCAGCAAGCAATGGGAACTCGACTAAATTTAAGCACTGCATATCATCCTCAAACAGACAGACAAAGTGAAAGGACAATACAAACACTGGAAGACATGCTCCGAGCATGTGTAATTGATTTTGGTGGATGTTGGGATGATCATTTATCATTAATTGAATTCTCCTATAACAATAGTTATCATTCAAGTATTGAAACTGCTCCATTTGAGGCACTTTATGGAAGAAAGTGTAGAACTCCAGTTTGTTGGGCAGAAATAGGAGAAAGTCAATTGTCAGGGCCTGAAATAGTGCAAGAGACAACCGACAAGATTACTCAAATCAAGGAAAGGTTGAAGACAGCTCGAGATCGCCAGAAGAGTTATGCAGATAATAGACGCAAACCAATAGAATTCCAAGTAGGAGATAAAGTACTATTAAAAGTTTCTCCTTGGAAAGGAGTTGTTCGATTTGGAAAGAAAGGAAAGCTAAGTCCAAGATACGTAGGACCATTTTCAGTGATCCAACGTATAGGATTAGTTGCTTATCGTTTACAACTACCAGAAGAATTAGCAGGAGTACATGATGTATTTCATGTATCCAATCTCAAGAAATGTTTATCAGATGAATCTTTGGTAGTACCTCTTCAAGAAATAGAGGTAAACGAAAAGCTAAAATTTGTAGAGAAACCTCTTCAAATTGAGGATCGAAAGATCAAGTTTCTCAAACATAAAAGACTAGTTTTAGTCAAAGTTAGATGGGATTCAAAAAGAGGAGCTGAATACACTTGGGAGCTGGAATCAGAAATGAAGAAAAAGTATCCTCATTTATTCCGGTAAATCTCGAGGACGAGATTTTTATTAAGGTGGGAAGAATGTAACAACTCTCATCAAAAGTCCTAGTTATTATTTTAATTTGGTCAATAGGAAACCTTAATTGAGAAACCCAAGTGATTCTGAACAAACCCTAAAATTTTCATAATTTTCAGAATCAGGATTAGGGCCCCTAAAACTCAGGGGGGGTAAAACCTATTCAGTATTATCCTTACAGTTTGCTGTCGAAAATTTAAAATAACGAAAAACCAACTCACCTAAGCTACTGGGACACGAACACACCCTATGCTAGACTAGGGTCTCTCGCGCCACGCGCCGCGAACAGGAGATCCTTTCGCGTGGCGCGAGGGGGAACATTTTTAGGCTATAAATACAGGGCATTGGGACTTGAAATTTGGCTTAAGTTCGACGAAGAAATTCGTTTCTGATATCGATGAAACCTTCTGTATACTACAATTAACACACACAGTGCACTAATCGACGCCACAATCAGGGTATTAACTCGATCGCTATTACGATTCAACGTCCGATCGATTATAACTATCCAACGATTGTTTAAGTGCCTCTCTAATTGAGATTATACTTTATTTGATTCAATGTGATTTCGACTTGAATGTTTGAGTACTGCTCGAATTCGGACTATACTCTGTCATTCGTTGTGAATCCACTGAATTGTTAAGTATTGCACTAAACAATCGATGTGAAGGTTTAATCTCGTGAATTGTCGTAACTGTTGTATTAGTTACTAACTGATTGTGTGTGCATTGTTAATTAAATTAGGTTAATCAAGGCTAATCAATAGGCTTATATTCTGCTCGTTAAATCTACAATGTGAGTCATTCTCTTTTTATCAAAATACTTTTCGAAAGCATGTTTTTATCAAAATTATAGTTACAGGGATTAAGTCGTTGTTATCTGAAATTACTGCCAGTATGTGGGGGGATGTGCACATAGCTACTAATTATTTATCACTTGGGGTGAACGGACCCTACAAGTGATATGTCCACAGTCACAGTCCGGTAAAGTGACAACTGGATCAGTTAATTTAAAAGATGAGGCAATTGTAATCGCTCTTAATACTGTACATTATAATTAAACAGGATGTTTTACTAAAACCGAATGATTCACTCAGTATTTCCCGCTGACAAAACCTTTTTCAAACATGTTTCAGGTGATCTGTTGTGAGCAAAGGAAAAGTGCCGAGTAGCACTACAAGCTTAGAAAGTGGCTCAATGTAAATAAATAAAGAAACATGTTTTAAAGAAATAAAGGATTTCCTAGTGAAATCAAGTGTTTGTAAATTATGGGAATTATCCCTATAATATATATAAATGAGCAGTATTAATTAATAATTGATCCTGTTTAAAAAGTCTTCCGCTGACGCTAAATTAAATACCACGGGATTTCCTGCCTCGCGGCTCTGGACCGGGTCAAACCGGGGTCAAGGGCCGTGACAGAGTTCTACAACACTCCAACCCAAAATGGGATGTTAATCTTAACTCTACTTGCCTCTCGGGAGGTAAACGGGGTAGTCTTTGCAGAAGGAAATCAAGACACACGGAGATTTACAGAGATTTTTCCAAATCTCGGCTCCAGTTCATTTATCCTTGCCTGTGTCAGATAAGTGGCATATTTATGCTACGAGTCCACGGATTTAATCAGAGACACTTACTTGGACAATTCCATTCTGGATATCTTCTTTGAATACTATTAGTTGACTTTAGTACCATATGATCATTGGGATATCTTTGTGGTTCCATGCATTAAACCTCCATACTGATCAGGCATGGAAGCAATCTATGGAACTTATTAAGATACATCAATTTTCACACGGCGGTTTTGTCATACCATTTGGTATTCGTAATCAATAGGGATTAAGGAGATATCAATTACATGCGAATGTCCTTTATCTATAGAGAGGGTACATTAGAATTTTATGACTTAAAGATTTCTGACAGGAACAGAAGAAATGGTTCCTATTATTTTCGCTTTCACTTAATAACTATGGTTCTTAGGAAAGATTTTAAAAGTTTGCTATACTTATAGTTTAAGAAGGATTTAGAGTAAGTAGCATTCGGCTCTCTGAACCTTTTTTTTACGATCTCTTCACAGTTTTTCCAACAGTTGCGTCTTATCATGGTTTGAAGAACATCCTTGGACTTTCTAAGGTTTACAATTGTAGTATCATTAGCAGGCGTCGCATCATCAATGGCGTGATTGACTGATGTCTTATCCGAGTTTGTCATACTCAAGATTTGGCTCCTATTACTAAATGAATCAATTTCTTGGTTGCGATCTGACAACTGCTATTCCTCATCCTCATAGCCTTATATACTAACCATGGTTTTCATTAAACCATACAGGCCAATATAGCATTAACATTCTTAATGAACGTTATTTAATATATATCAATTATACTTAGCCTAGGTCACAAAAGACCATTAATGGCATTTAAAGTTTGGTCCTAATCCATCATCTTTTTGACAGGGAATCAAAATGTCACATCTGTCTTTATTATAGTGATGAATTTAAATGGCTTGAAAGCTTGCCATAAGGATATCAGAAAAGAGTGATTCCTAATAGATATAAAATATCAATCTAAGATTTGTTGGAGTATTTTCTATAGTGTCATCGGCCAATTTCTACCTCGCATTAAATGACCGGAGTTCTAATCAGGCGGAGACAACAGTTCTCAACATTTATCGTTCATTATAGAATCATATGTGCCAACATCAAATAATATTTTTTTTTCATAAACTGTTTGATAAGGAAAGGTACCTGCTATGTAATTGTCATCCTGCACCATCTCCTGGGCGTTCATCATGCGTTTGTTTTCTTGGCCTCTTCGGGCTTCTTCTGATTCCTAGGGCAGTTGGTCTTGATATGCCCCTTCTCGTTGCAACCATAACAGGTTGCGTCTTTCAATTTCTTGCAATCCAAGGTTGTATGTTCCTTAGACTTGCAAATCCCACAAGGTAGAGGCTGAGATTCAAATCTGCATTTCCCGAGGTGGTATTTTCGACAGGTTTCGCACCTGGTCTTCCCACCCGACTATTGGCTGTCTTTCTTAAACCCGGAACTCTTCTTATCCTCAGAGTTCCTCTTCCTATCGGAGCGATGAGAATTCTCATCCTCCCTTTTACGCTTTCCATCTTCAGAGGCTTTGGCAGCCTTGTTTCTGACCACATCGAGTGTGAGAGATAGCGACAGATCTGCCGCTGACCTGAATGTAGTAGGTCTTGAAGCCTTAACACTGGCTTTGATTTCTGGGGCTAAACCCCCAATGAAGCGAGCAATTCTCTTGGGTTCTGGTGTTACTAGGTAAGGAACCAGTCTGGACAGGGTATTGAAACTGGTGAGGTAAGCTTGACAATCTAAGTTTGTCATAACCAATGATAAGAAATCTGACTCAATCCTCTCAACCTCGTGTTGAGGGCAGTAGTTCTCCATAATGAGAGCAACAAACTGTTCCCATGACATGTTGTAAAGTGGGATCTTCCCAGCAGCTTGAATGAGAGCCTTCCACCATGCCAGTGCCTCTCCCTTGAACGATTGGGATACATACTTCACTACATCCCTCTCAGCACAACCGCTGATATCGACAACTGTGTCCATTTCATCCAACCAGGTCATACAATCGATTGCCCCTTTCTCCCCAGTGAAATCCCAGGGTTTGCAGGAAACAAAGTATTTATAGGTACAGGACTTGGTACGTGGTTCATTATCGAACACTATCCTCTTGGATGGAACACTGTGTTGAATAGATGAATGTCGATCATCATCCTTCTTTGACTCATCTTTCTTTGAGGGTGGCTTGCTATGAGCCTCATAATGAGTCTTGGGGACAGACTTAGAGTGGGGTCCAGATGACGCTTTACTATGAGTCCCACTATACTCCCTAAATTGCTCCTTTACAGCTTTAGATACAGCTGTATCAATCAGTGTACGAAGTTCTCCTCTGGTTATATTAATCCTATCATCATCGTGGTTTTCTAGAGGATGACTGTTGATCTCGTCAGAGTCAGCCATGTAGTCTTAATTACTACAAAAGAAAATAAGGTAAGGTTTATTTAGAAGCCCATACCGTACTATCGTTCTTGACGATTTATTAACCATGGTTTTTAATAACTATTTTGGTTAATTTTTTAAGCATGCATATATTCAGGATCTTTATTACAATCCCTAATTATAATTTAATAATGGCACAAAAAGGCCTAGTCACGTAGGCAAGTTTAATTTATAAGCCATGATTTCAGAGAATCGAGGCATTAAGGTTTGAATCAAAGTTCATTACCTTTTCTTGACAGGGAGTTGTAGGCTACCACTGTCTTTAGTCTCAGAGGACATTAACTATAGCCCGTAGGCACTTCCCTTCTAAGGGATGTTTATAATATGATCCTCTTATAGGATGATATAAGCCATGATTTTAGAGAATCGAGGCATTAAGGTTTGAACATATTTCATTACCTTTTCTTGACAGAGAGTCAAAGACTACTACTGTCTTTAGTCTCAGAGGATGCTACTTATAGCACGTAGGCACTTCATCCTTAAGGGATGATTATTTCAAATAAGGGAATTTAGATTAACCCATTTAAGAATGACTTATGTGATTTTATCGTACCATATTTTGTCAAGCATGTTAATATGCTTTCAGATATTTAACAAGGATTTGAATCTTTTGAATAAGTTTTACCATCTTGGCCATGTCTGCAATGACAATTAGGCTAGGTTTTACCCTTTAGACTCTTTTTAATATTCAACGCAGAACAATCCTAACTTGAAATGTTAGCAAGGATCTGAATCAAATTGTGGAACTACCATCTTGGCCCTGTCTTAAAGTGACACATGGGCTAGGTCTTGTTCTTTTTAGATTTTGCAATTTTATTATAATGGTAGATCTTATAATATAGGAATGATATTTGAAATATAATCATTCCATTAAAATTTAAACAAGTATATGGTTGCCCTAAATGGGACTTCTACAGAAAATGACTTGCCCATGTAAGGGCTAATCAGAAAAATAACAAAGGAACCAAATAAGGACAAAATAAAACGAATTAGGATTTGTCCTATGTTCTTGTCTAGACTAAAGAATGTGCAACTGTGTAACTGAGATTAAACACAAAAGGCTAGCGTTTAATTCACATAGTGTTGGCTCTGATACCAACCTGTCACACCCCGACTTTCCACGTATTACCGGTGGGCCCGGTGGGGAGTATCGTGACGTAGTTGATATCGTTACAGTCAAACAACACAATATATAAATGCACAGTGGAAGCAAAAGATAAATATATTACAATCCGAATAATAAGTAATATCAAAGTATTACAACGGAAAGTAAAGGATCCACAGGCGGATCTTAAAACATAAACATTGTTCAACAGACTTTAGACGCCTAGAACTTGCAAGATTCCTTATTAATGCCCTGAGCTTCCAGCCAATTACGTTCAGTATCTGTCACTTAACCTTTTGGAAAATACGTCAGTTTACACTGGTAAATACGATTAACCGACTCATTTTAAAAAAAGTTTAAGAAAATTGATTTAGATGCACCAGGTACAAAAATACCTTTTATAACTTGGGACAATTATATTTATAATCTTGTATACAGATTTACATGTTCGTTATATGTTCAGGGCCCGATGTAGAAACCGAGTCAAGATTAACAGACACGCCACAAGTATAAGCCCACAAGATAGTTAGATACGGTTTCCCTTTAAGCAACTTTCAGTGTATGCCTACACCCTGTGCTTAAGGCGTGGCCATTTTATAAGACAATGATGTCAAGGATATCCGGGACATGGTCATTAACCCCTAAAGGATTTTATTTCAAACAATACAGATTAAAGCGGGTTACCTCAATAATTTAATCATAATTCGTCTAAACATTCAATACCCGACCAAGCGGTATTATTATAATACCGTATCCCAAGCCCGTATAGGGAAAATAAGTTAAAAGTATTTACCTGAGCTAGCAATGCAATTTATACTCAGCCGTATATTCAAATCAGCAAGCACAAGTACTTCTACTGGGGCTCTTAATCTGGAACGAAGGTTTTTAATAACCTATTAGAATCCTAACGGGTCTTTAATTAAGCCTTGACTTAGACCGGTTAGTTTTTCAAAAGGAAGATACGGTTCAATCGCGTGATAAAGCGAAGACCGGATTAGAATGTGGTTTTGACCCGACAAGCTTGTATGCTTGTTTAATATGGGTAACTTAAACACATTCTGGATTTTGAGACAAAAGTGATATGGTTTGACCCGTTTCGGCTAATATATGTAAACTAGTTACATAAGCCGATCCGAACGCGAAAATTGCGTAACGAGTAACCAAATGAATCATATGCAAGTTTCCTAAGTTAATATGCTTTAAACATGTTGTGATATCATTAAGATACCTTTCATTATGCCCAAAAACGAGTTTAATCTTAATTTAAGCCTCGTAGGGGTATTTTGGTCATTTTAAAGTTTATAAAGGAGTTTAAATGAAGTTCTGAGATTCGGGTCCGAATACATCAGTAAAATAACTAATTTTAATAGGTCATATCAGTTGATAATAAGTCTTATGTGACAAAATGGTTTTAAACCCAAACTATGCGTTTAATACGCGTAAAAAGTCATTTTAAGCGATTTCCGGGGGAAATCTGAGTTTTCTGATCAGGTTATTAAGTTCAAAATACTCCATTTATTATATAAAATCAGTAGCAATTAGATTGGTGTCAAAATATTATGTAAAACTCATTTTATGACCGAAAAGGGTATAATCGGTATTTACCGAATCAACGCCATAACCATAGGTTATGAGCAGGTTAAAAATAATTAAAAATCTTTAAAAAATCCCAAAATATTATATTACATCGGTGGGTAAAAGGTTTGGTGTCAAAATTTGGGTTTAGATAGGCTTTATGCTAATTGCGCCGTTTAATCAACCAAAAGCTTCTTAAATGCGCTATTTAGCATAACTCCTATTCTGGACCTCGAACTGATATGGAACTTTAGGGATATGTTTATAAATCAGTAACAAAGGTTATTATCTTTTCACATATCCAAAATTCTCGTTTTATGGTCAAAAGGGCATTATGGTCAACATTAAGCAATTAACGGAAACATGTAAACGAATCGGATAATCAATGAACCTACCATAGAGGGTTGTGCTAACATGTAGCCTGGTCCTAAGGAAGCTCTAAGGCATTTCCAAATCATACTAAAACGGGCCAGAACTGAAGTCAAAGCAAAAGTCAAAGTTTTGCGACTTTCGGTTCCGAACCGGGTCTAAACAGGAAATTGTCGGATCAAACAAGCTTAGACCAGTTATTATACTTATTATCAAGTTATATGAGTGATAAAATAGGTTACATGCCTTCTACATTGCTAATTACATGTTAATTCGCAAATTAGCATTCTATTGACTTTTTCTAATCAACTTTGACCCGACATTTGATCTAGTTAGAGTGGGAATCAGAGGGAGCCCTTTTAAGGGTTTAATGCCCACATAATTACCAACTTATAACTACCTTCAATTCGACTAATCACCGGACCAACAATGATTAATCGCTAAGTCAAACGGTAATTACGACGGTTTGACTTTTAAGCTAAAACTAAGCAAAAACTTAACTAAGAAAGGTTAAGCATACTTACTGAAGTCCTATGCACGATTAGGAAGGCTTAGGGTCTGCTCTTAAGCTCCAGGAAGCTCCAGAAATGCAGAAGTGAGGTGTGATCAATGGTTGCAACATGAAGCCTTTATATAGTGCTTAAATCTCATTAGATTGTTGACAACTAAGGCTACAACTTATCATGGATCACCCACAAGTGTTCCTAAGTGCCTAGGAATGTTTAGGGGTCGCCCATGGATGAGAAAATATCTTCTTAAGTCGGTTCCAAGGCTGAACAGCCAACTTTCATGATTTTCTGCATCTGGGGGTCTGACGCGGCCCGCGTAAGCTTCTGTTAATGCTTACGCGGCCCGCCTGAGCCTTATAATCAGGTTTCACATTTTCAAGTTGTTGCATCTTGTCTCTTGGCCCTTCGAAAGGTCATCCAAGCTTTACTTCTTGCAATTTGAGCCCTCCAAATTTACCTATAAGGGCTTTAAGACTTATACCCACTTTGTTAAGTCCTTGGTCACCTTGTTATTACCCGAAAAGTCATAAACTTTCAACGTTGACGCTTTAACCTCTCGCATACGAATTTGATCATAACTTTCTCATACGATAACGAAACTTTATGAAATTTCTATCATGTATTCTAGTGAGCATAATTTACTGTTACAAAGCTTCGGGTTTGCTAAAAGGTCACTCAGAGGCATACTTTAAACATGTTGACACATTTAACCCCCGTAGTTTGTAATCTCTCACTTTCATTCATATTTAGCTTCGTATGATCCATGATTTATTCGTTTGAAGGTATGAGCATCATGTAGGGTTACTGTAAAGTATTTTTTATCCCTTGTTGACATTTTGAACCCTTATATTCACATACTTTCCATGTTTGTCAACTTTAGTCCCTCTAGAGTATACATTCACACGTTCAAGCTTGTGACACGTGTCAATACATTATTGGACATGAATTTTAGAGGTGTTACAGCGCGCAAGACTGCACCCTCATGCGCGGTGCGTCCATTTGGCTCACTGCCATGCGCGCGTGCGCCCCACTGGCTCAATCCCATGCGCACCTATGCGCATGCGCCACGTCACCTGTAAGCCTCTACGAGCACGCCACACAGTCGCGTCGTTTTGTCTCACTTGGTGCACCGCGCACGACACCTCAGTGCCCATGCTCCATGCGCGAGAACGCGCCACCATGCCACGTGTACTCGCGCGCGGATGCGCATGATTGCCACGTCATGCACTACCCCGCGCGGACCCATCTAGGTCACTTGCCACGTCTCTAGCCACTTGGTCCTTGCAGCCGCTGTGCTACCACACGCATGTGGTCAAAAATACAAAGGCGGCTCTCAAGCGGCTCGCGGCTATGCGAGTGTGCGAAGTGCAAAGTGCGCCATCAAAGCGCCAGATTACGCCTCATCGCCCACGCAATGTGCGCGCGCGAGGGCGAGTACGAGTTAGGGTGCTCCGCACCCTTCGCGAGTACACTTAGTGAGTGCTTCCATGAAACAATAAGGATGGAGAGTTCCCACTTAAATTCCCCTTTAAGTTCCATCTCTCCTCCTATGTGGGACAAGGTGCTACTTTCCCACTTATTTCAGCATTCAAGTTTCAAACACCAAACTTTGAGCATCGATATCTCATTCATCTTAGCTTCGTTTTGGACGCGGTTTAGTTCGTTGCGAAGCTCTTCCGACATAGAACACAAACCCACAAATAAATATATAAAACCCGCTCATATTATTATATTTATTTCTAGTCCAAAATAGAAAAAAAATCATTTTCCTATATTTGTGAAAAGAGCTATTTCCACAAATTTCCAACACAAGCTTCCAAAACTGGCCCATTCCAACTCAGTTTAAGGATTTTTGGACCATACCCAACCCCAAACAATACTCGGCTCCCTCGAAATAATATGATCCGCCACCATACCATTTTTATTCTTTGCAATCGGAAAAAGATCTGGAAAAGCATCTTTTTAAGGGAGTCGGGGCAGCCCAGATATCCTTCCAAAAACGAGTGCCTCTGTTTAATTTGTTCATATAACCTCTATATTAAGGGTTATTGGATTTTATCACTCCTAACTATTGGGTATTGCCGCTGTCACTCTCATCTATCACTTTGACTCTCGCCACTCCCAACTTAACACTTTGTGTGTTGTGTCACTCCGGTTAGTGGATTTTGGCTCCCTTTTTATCTTTTAGGAGCAGATTCACCTGCAATAATTAGTAATTCACAAAATGTTAGCCTAATATCACCAATAACACAAGTCAAACACTAAGAAATGTTCGCGTGTGGAGTGACACAACACAGTGACACAGAGTGTTAAGTTGGAAGTGGTGAGAGTGAAAGTGATAGTTGGGAGTGACAGAGACCAATACCCAATAATTTGAATCATATATTAATTATCAACTATTGTTTGTGTGAAAATACTACTATTTAATTTTGTGAGATTTTATTTCTCTGACTGTTTATCATTTTTCCAAATGCTTTGAAAGGAGTAAAAAGCTTTCCAGGAAATAATCCATTAAAGATCTTTTATAACTATACAATGGAACAAAAGTCCAGACTATAATAAAGTTTTTTTAGTTATTAGCTTTTTCTTAATGGCTCTACATAGTTTTAAGTAGGGCTGTGACGCGGTCCAAAAAGCTCGCGGCTCGAAGCTTGCTCGAAACTCGCTTGGATTTAGTTTGGAAAAAGCTCGCTCGTTGTGGCTCGGTTTGAAAGTGAGCCGAGCTGGCTCGGCTTGGTTAGAAAGCGAGTCTAGCTTGGCTCGGCTCGTAACGAGCCGAATTGGCTCGGTTTGGCTCGCATACCAGCTCAGGTAAGCTTAGCTCGGATTAATTTAGTTTTAAAATATTATATTTATATATATTATAATATATCACAAAAAAACTAATTATTATTTACATGTAATTAGGAGTGTAATTTGATATCTATAACATATTTAAAGGTTGATTACCATGCTAATAAACTTATATCGTATTTCGTAGAAATTAAGAACTTATTTTGTGTTGTCAAACATGATTTTTGCTTGTAATGTATTAGGTTATTTTAGATATGTTTTTTTTAATTAATGAATAATATTTTAGAATACTGAATTTTGAAAGTCATGTATTAGTAAGGTGATAGAAGATTAAATTAGCACACTAACTAAAATAGAAGATTGCATATAATTTTTAGAGTAAATTACAAGTTTTGTCCTTTATGTATGTCCCAAATTGCAGGCGCTGTCCTTTAAACCAAAACTTGACAGGCGGTGTCCTTTGTGTTTTCAAAATCTTGTACATTTTGTCCTTTAGGCCAAACTTAGTTAGATTTTTTAGTTAAATCTGGTATCAAGGGGCTATTTCATAAAAAAAATTTATTCAGGGACTAAATTGTAAAAAATTATTATTATTATTAATATTATTATTATTATTATTATTATTATTATTAATATTATTGAGTAAATTACTAACCACCATCACCACCACCCTTCAACACCATCACCACCACCCTCCACCGCCACCACCACCACCGCCACCACCACCACTACCGCCACCATCAAACACACCTTAAATGGAATCATATAACAAATCACCCCTTCACCACCATCACCAAACATCGATTCACCAACATCACCAAACATATCCGGCATCGATTCTCCGACCACCCACCTGCCACCCACTGACCAAAAATCAAAAACCCCCAAAAATCCCTAAAATCAAACAAATCAAAAACCCCCAAAAATCCCCAAAAACAAAAATATCAAAAACCCTAAAAAAACAATTCCGGCATCGATTCTCCGACCACCACCACCTGCAATCGCCTATAACATCACCTCCACCGCCGAACCTACCCCACCACCACAAACCACCCCTTCACCACCGAATCTCCTCTCACTCATTTCTTTAGATCAAGCATCACCAATATTAAAATAGCAGACTTCTTCAACCAAATTCAACTAAAACCTATCTATCACTCTCAGCATGTAAAATATACACTTTCATTTCGTTAATCAAAACCCCCAAAGAGTATTTACACAACTGTTGACAGGTATAAACTGACCGAGAGATTTGAGGAGGATAGAGAGGGTGTGTACGTTTGACTAATCGAGAACTGAACCGTGACTCCCGAACAGGGGCTGACCGTTTGACTAATCGCTGACCCGAGTTGACTCGGTTTGACCGAGATAAGACTTGACCCGAACCGATCCGTCATGCAGTTGATGTCTATAATGTCCGAATCGTTGCCGCCGTCGGCCAGCTCCAACTCATCATCTTCATCACCAAACGGCCGGAGATAACCACTGCCGCCGTCCGTCGTTCTCTGGTTCACCATTGTCGACGGAAAACAGACAGGCCATCTAATATTGTTGTTAGAGAGAGAGGAGAGAGAAGTTTGATTACTGAATGAGAAAAAGGAAGTTTATATATTTTTTATTTTTAAGTTTTGTACAATTTAGTCCCTGAATAATTTTTTTTTTTCAAAATAGCCCCTTGATACCAGATTTAACTAAAAAATCTAACTAAGTTTGGCCTAAAGGACAAAACGTGCAAGATTTTGAAAACACAAAGGACACCGCCTGTCAAGTTTTGGTTTAAAGGACAGCGCCTGCAATTTGGGACATACATAAAGGACAAGACTTGTAATTTACTCTGATTTTTAAAAACTACAAATAAAATTAAAAAAATAAACCGTGTGGATGACCGCGTGTAAGGGGTATTTGGGTCGGGTTTGTTGGTTGACGGTTTTGTGGCGGGCTAGAGTTCGGGTTCTCTTGGTAACCAAAGGGGTTGGTTGGGTCGTAGTTTCGGTTAAATGGATGCATTATAGAGGATTAAGTGGGTTGAATTTAAAAAAAATATTGAGATAGAAGTAGAGAAGTGGTAAAAAATTGTAAAAAATGGGTGAGTATTTATAGTATTTAAAAAAGAAACATTTTTTTAAATAAAGTAGCCGTTTGGCAACGGCTAGCCCAAACGGTCATCTCTCACCAGTCAATCCAATCCAAGCCAGCCACCTCACCTCCCCCCACGCCAGCGGGGCAACGCCGTGGCCAACGCTGGCCCGACGTGGTTTAGCCAGCGTTGCTTGGCACCCCCCTCCCCAGCGTTGCTTGGCAACCCCTCCCTAACCAACGCCCCACACCCCGTAGCCTTAGAAACACTTAGGTTTAGATGTCTTGAGTTCAAGTTCCACATATAATAGAATTAAAAAAAAGAGTAAACTTCCGTTTTGCTCCCTGTGGTTTGGTCATTTTAACGGGTTTGCCTCAAACCTTTAAAAAATAGCCATTTTACTCCCTGATCTATGAAGTTTATCACCATTTTGCTCCCCGCCCCTAACGCCATCCAAAATGTTTGTCAAAAATAAGGGCAATTTGGTAATTTTACATATAATGAGAAGGGTGTTTTAGTAACTTTACAAAAAGAATTTAATTGTTTTTAATTATAATCAATAAAAAACATTCCTACCTTCATCACTATGTATCTCTCTCTTTCTCCCTTTTTGTAACAATCACCAGTCATCACCAGCACCATCAAACACCACTACCACCACCTCCAACTGTAACAAGTCCGACTGCAACCACAACCCCAAATCCAACCGACTGCAACCGCAACCACAACCCCAACCCCAAATCCAACCGACTGCAACCACAACCACAACCCCAAATCCAACCGACTGCAACCACAACCCCAAATCCAACCGTCACCACCGCAACTCCAATCCAGACGTCATCACTTACCTCCTCCGTCGGCCGCACCAACACTGAAAACCCGGCAAAACCGGTTCAAGACTCTACCTCTGCCAGCCACACCGACACTGAAAAAACTGTCATCACCTACCTTTGATTGGGTTTATTCGAGATGGGTGAATCAGATTTTTACAAAGCGACATTATCAACCCATTTGCCGCCTGCTTTTTCTCTCCTCTGCGACTCCGTTTTCCCCGGTAACACCTCACTTTATTTCGGCCACTTATTTCTCACCTTTAATCTCCGCCAATAACCATCACTAACTCAGATTCACATCTCAATTCTCTTATTTGATCCATTTTTTTTACTCAATGCTTACATTCAAAACCCTGATTAGGTTTTGGGGGGGGGGGGGGGGGGTTGAAGCACCAACGTCAGTTGAAGTGGCCAAAGAAGGTGAACCAGCGACAATATCAGACCACCCAGGTCTTTAGGAGAAATTGATTTTCAGATCTAGTTGTTTGGGGAGAAATCCCCTTTTCAGATCTGGTTGTTTTGGGGAGAACTCAAATTTCATACCGGCGAAGGGGAGGAGGTGGTGATGGGGTGGTCGGCAGGCGGTGGTGATCGGTTGGGTGGTGGTGGTTGGTGAGGTGGTAGTAGTGACTGGTTGCAGAGAAAGTATAGAGAGAGGGGGAGGGGTGAATGAGGGAGAGATGAGTTTTTCATTTTATATATATAAATAAATATCTATATTAATAAATGGATTTTAGAAATCAATTAAATACATATATATATATATATATATATATATATATATATATATAATTACCATAATACCCTTACATTTAACAAACATTTTAGACAGAGTTAGAGGCGGGGAGTGAAACGAAGATAAGTTAAATAGATCAGGGAGTAAACTGACTATTTTTAAAGGTTTGGAGCAACACCATTAAAGTGACCAAACCACAGGGAGCAAAACGGAAGTTTACTCTAAAAAAAATTGTCATTCTAAAAAAATGTATACGATTACGGATCCGCCGGAACGCATGGGTCCTCAATACTAGTTTTACCTAACAATATAATATAGTTTGTAAGATGACATACATTCACCATATATGGTGTTTGAGATTTGGGTTTACATTGGCTTATAACTAACTTTTATACCAAACAGAGTTTATCATGTTAATTTAAAATATGACCAGCTTGTTTATCATTAATATATGTCCCTGATGTATCACTTTATTTGTAATATCTCCCCAAACCAAAGCATTATGCGAAAATGTTCAAACAAAGGACACGGAAGGCTTTTAAATGAAAATGTTCCCTGCTTCAGGGATAAAATGTGAAACTTGATGCAATACCAATGTGAAGGACTCAAACGTTGATGTGAAAAAGGGATCTCATGGGATGGTTTGAAATCACCCTTGCAAATAGATCACTCTTTCACTTAAAGAACATAACGTGATGATCTGGCCCACCTGCTAATAAGTTATACTTTTAATAATGTATTTTCTAATTTTGCTAGATACTAATTTAAAAAAGAGCTATTTACGAAAATAGCCAAGAATAAGTTTGACTTACCAAAATGGCCACTTCATGAGTCGGTGGAGCAGGGCATCACGGATTCAAATGTGCGGGATGCCTCTTTCAAGACCCCTCATGCGTCTTTAAATATGGAAGTGACACGTGTCTCAATGATTAGGTAGACTCCTCCAATGTCTCAGCAGACTATTCCAATGCCTCAGCAGACTCATCCAATGCCTCAGGCAGACTCTTCCAAATATTTTAAGAAAATACTTTAAAATATTTTAAAAAAATACTAAAAATATTTTTTTTAATTTAAAAAATATTTTTTAAATTTATATACGTAAAGTATTTTAAATTTATATACGTATAGTATTTTTTTTAAGTATTTTAAAGATATCTTTACGTATATAAATTTAAAATATTTTTTAATTTTAAAAAAATAATTTAAAAAATTAATTTAAAAATTTTATTAAAGTATTTTTTTTTTAATTTTTTATGTATTTTCTTAAAATTAGCCAAGATATCTTTACGTATATAAATTTAAAAAAGTAATTTTTTTTAAATTTTAAAAAAGAATATTTTTAGTATTTTTTTTTTTTAATATTTTGAAGTATTTTCTTAAAGTGTTGGAGGAATCTGCTGAGGCATTGGATGAGTCTGTCTGAGACATTGGAAGAGTCTGCTGAGGCATTGAAGGAGTCTACCTAATCATTGAGACACGTGTCATTTCCATATTTAAAGACGCATGAGGGGTCTTGAAAGAGGCATCCCGCACATTTGAATCCGTGATGCCCTGCTCCACCAACTCATGAAGTGGCCATTTTGGTAAGTCAAACTTATTCTTGGCTATTTTCGTAAATAGCTCTTTAAAAAATATTCAATAGCTTTTTAGAAAAAAAAAATCTTGCTAAATGAGATGTATTAATGATAGAATTGAAGTAGGAGATGAAGAGTTGCTTAGTTGCAAGATGTTAATTAAGCTCATAGTTGGTTAATATAATTTTAAAATGCTGAATTTATATACACCCACCCTCTTTATCAAACACCGTGAATATGGTGTTGGTATATGGTTAAGTAAAGTGTTGTATTTGGAATAAAGAACCATATAAATCAAAATATGTAGAATAGATGCTTTGTTGCCCAAAGTTTGCAAATAACTTATTCTTGGAACTTGCTTGCAACCCACACTATTCTGCTTTCATATAGTCACCACCTACCTTTACCTTTGCTTAGATGATTATTTCTCCATTCAAGCAACCAATCCGACATCCGAGGCATGCCTTAGACAGCACTAGAAAGGTCCGTCACTCTCTCTATATATATATACACACAATTATGTTATATGTATGACCATGTCCATTTAAGAACCAATATAATCATGTTGAGGACTATCAAAACCGCATAAACACGTCCACATAACACTCTAATATAAAAGGCTGGTAAAATTGAGAAAGAATTATTTACTTATATCTGACATTTTTTCTATATTTCTAGAGTAAATCAGTCTGATATTTTATATATACATGTAGGGTGAGATCCCTGTAAAAAAGACTTTTTTCGTGAGAAGTGTGAGAAGGCATAGAAATTGACATGTACGCATCGTGTTTTGAACTTAGGCATGATTTTTGGGTTGTTTTGGCAAGAAAAACACCAAACATAACAATTTAAAACACAATTCAACGTATTATGGGCGTGAAATTTAAAGCTCACAACTTAACGTTCTTGGCATGGTGTTTTAAGTTTTATGCCTAGAATTCACTGCATTGTGTCTTAAATTGTTATGTTTGGTGTTTTTTTTTTTGCCAAAACAACCCAAAACATTATGCACAAGTCCAAAACAAGATGTCTACGTATGAATTTTTATGCCTTCTCATATTTCTCACAAAAAAATTTCATTTTTACAGGATCTTAAGACTATACATGTATATACACACATATTCACATATTGTATATGCATATGTACATTTATATAAAAAAACTTAACATCATGTTTAAAAAAATCTTAAACATATTAAAATCTTCATGTGCCATACTATATATATATATATAGGGAGAAGATCATGCGAGAACCACCCTTATTGCGAGAACCAATGTGAACATAACCTAAAATAGCTAAAAAAGCCTAACCCCACCTAAACCCCCCACCCCCCCCCCCCCCCCCCCCAAAAAAAAAAACCTAACCCCCCCCCCCCCCCCCCCCCAAGCTAAATGCTAAAAACTAAAATCCCCAAAAAACCTAACCCCCCCCCCCCCCAAAAAAAAAAAAAAAAAAACTAAACCCCCCACCCCTAAGCTAAAATGCTAAAAACTAAACCCCAAAAAAACCTAAAAAAATAAAAAAAAAAACAAAAAAAAAAATCTAAATTTTTTTTTAATATTTTTTATGCTCAAATCGCTACTTTTAGTGGCCAAAATTTTTTTTTTTTAAAAAAAAAAATGTTTTTTTATTTTTTTTTTGCTTCGAAAAGTAGCGATTTTTATATAAAAAATATTAAAAAAAAAAATTTGTGTGATTTTTAGCTATTTTTAAGCATTTTTGGTTGTGTTCACATTGGTTCTCGCAATAAGAGGTGGTTCTTGCATGATCTTCCTCCCTATATATATATATATATAGGGAGGGGCTCATATATAGGGAGGGGCTCATGCAAGAACCACCCTTATTGTGAGAACCTTGAGAACCAATGTGAACACAACCTAAAATAGCTAAAAAAACCTAAAAAAAACCTAACCCCCACCCCCCACCCCAAAAAAACCTAAACCCCCCACCCCCCCCTCCCCCACCCCCCAAAAACCTAACCCCCCACCCCCCAAGCTAAAATGCTAAAAACTAAACTCCCAAAAAACCTAAAAAAATCTAAAAAAAATCTAAATTTTTTTTTTTGAATTTTTTAATATTTTTTAAAATCGCTACTTTTAGAAGAAAAAAAAAAAAATTTTCTTTAAATTTTTTTTTTTTTAGCTTCGAAAAGTAGCGATTTTTTTATAAAAAATATTAAAAAATTCAAAAAAAAAATTTTTGTGTGATTTTTAGCTATTTTTAGGCATTTTTGGTGTGTTCACATTGGTTCTCGCGGTTCTCACAATAAGAGGTGGTTCTCGCATGATCTTCTCCCTATATATATATATAGATATATATATATATATATATATATTGTATATTTATTTATTGTTGATAAAAGACGATGAATAGTAACTTTATTTTTAAAATAATATATATAGTTTTTTATTATTTTTATTATTATATTTATTTTTATTAACATATTTTTAATTTTTTTCCTTTTTTAAAACCATATATTTTTCTAATGATTTGGCTTTCTAAACAACATGCTTTATTTTCAAATCACGTTTGTTTCACATTATCATTTGCTCTGTTTCACCACAACGCGTGACGTCAAAAAAACTAGTATATATTGTTGATGAAGTACGATGAATAGTAACTTTATTTTTATAATAATATATAACTTTTTTATTATTTATTTAATATATTATAATAGTTTATTATTATATTTACCTTTTAAAACTATACATTTCCTTTACCAGTTTTTTAGTAATTCTTTTTTCTTTTTTAGGACATATATTAATTTATCGGTTAATTTGATACTTCTTAATAATTTACGTTTATAACTTTTTTTCTAAAAATTTAAGTACGTAGTTGTGCTTGATTTTTTCCCCTAACATTCCGTTATAAGTTTTGTTAAAAACGATGTTGTACTCAAAATAAAGTATTTATTTGGTATCATAAAACGGTACGATGATAAACTAAACAGTTCTAATAATATGGCTTTCTAAACAAAATGTTTTATTTTCAAATCACGTTTGTTTTACCTCATTATTTGCCCAGTTTCGCCGTAACGCGCGACATAAAAAAACTAGTTCAATTTATATTGTAAATAGCAAAGGCGTCGCTTTTATAGTTTCAAACTTCTCAACATATTTATATTGGTTAACATGAAAAAAAAATATTTGTATATATTTGTGTTCTCTAATGACTCCTTGCAATATAGCTATCAAACTATATTTTCATGTGTACGCATTTCAACAAAAGAAAAACCAAATAGTACACATATGGTAGAATGAGGTCGTGGGATCTGGAAAAAAATAAGCTTGAATTTTTCTTTTAACAACATTCATGAGTTTAAGGAAAGACATGCATAGGTTAACAAAAAAAATATAATAAACAGTTAGATGTCATTTTAGTCCCTATGGTTTGGATTATTTTGTCAGTTTAGTCCAAAGGTTTCATTTTTCATTTGTGGGTTCAAAAAGGTTTCATCGTTGCTATTTTAGTCCACTGTGTTAACTTCATCCATTTTTTCTGTTAACCAGAAGGCCAATTCAATCATTTTATATGACCGAATTGCCCTTCTAGTAACCAGAATTACATATAAAATGACCGAATTGGCCTTCGCGTTAACAGGAAAAATGGATGAAGTTAACCCAGTGGACTAAAATGACAACGATGAAACCTTTTTGGACCCACAGATAAAAAATGAAACCTTTAGACTAAACTAGCAAAATGACCCAAACCACATGGTCTAAAATGACATTTAACTCTATAATAATGAAATGAGTTAAATGCCATTTTAGTCCCTGTGGTTTGGGCCATTTTACTAGTTTAGTCCAAAGGTTTGAAACGCTGTCATTTTAGTCCAAATAGTTTCAAGCGTCGCCATTTTAGTCCATTGGGTTAACTCCGTCCATTTTTTATGTTAGCTCGAAGGGTAATTCGATTATTTTATATTGTCGAGTTGTCCATCTAGTTAACAGAATTACATATAGAATGACCGAAATGCCCTTCTAGTTAACAAAATAAAGGGATGAAGTTAACCCAGTGGACTAAAATGTCAACGTTTAAAACTATTTGAACTAAAATGACAACGATTCAAACCTTTGGACTAAACTGTTAAAATGGCCCAAATCACATATACTAATGACATTTAACTCTAATGAAAGTTATTTTGGAAAGGAGGGGAGTATCTACTTTATAAAAATGAATATATCGAGTTTTAATTTTACAACCCATGAATCGATGATTAATCTTTTTGTTATTAACTGTGAAAATCAATATTCACATGCACTAAAAGAAAAAAACACATGATCCAAAATAAAAGCAGGGCGGGGTCCAAAGTAGAAAATCAATACATAAATCTTAACTGCAATGGAGACGGAGACTACTGAAAGTGAGTATGTCATGGTTGAAATGCCCGATAATCAAGACAGCAGCAACAATATTGTTAACCTGGTCATGGTCAGGGAGTGGGAAAAATGCTTGAAAGGCCGGGAGTTCACCAACACACGTCAAAGACATATCCAAAAAGTACCACCGTTGCTCTTAGAAGGTGAGAGAGGTCGTAGAAACCGTGAGTACTACGAACCTACAGTGGTTTCACTTGGCCCATATCACTATAAACGATCACGACTTGCTCAAGCCGAGGAGTACAAGCTCATAACACTAGAAGAATTTCGTTTGAGCACTCAAGTAACTATTGATACCTTATACAACAAAGTGTTTGAGGTGGTACATGATGCCAGAAAGTGCTATATTGATGGTTCTACAGATGCTTACAACGATGAGGAGTTCAATCGAATGATGCTGCGTGATGGTTGCTTTGTTTTGTTCTTTATTGAATGCGTATCTTATGCAAAGAATAAGTTGTTGTTAAATAACGAGTATCTGGGCACATTAGGGTCTGCTAATGTGACGTGTGATATTTTCTTGCTGGAGAACCAGATCCCGTTTGTAGTACTCAAAGTTTTATTAGAATTGAGGTTCCCCAGCGATAAAGGTGAAGATATTCTAAACAGATTCTTTAACTACTTAAAGTATGGGGAGGAGATCATGGGTGAAAAGGTGCTTGGAAACAAGCAGCCCCTTCATCTTCTTGAGCTTTACAGGTCTTATTTCATCTCGCTTCCGGTATCTCTTGGCCTAGGTTTAACTGAGAGTACAGAGGATTATGATTATAACTATGTAAAACGAAATCGAAATTTTCCTTCAGCAACGGAACTCAAATCTCAATGGATTTTCTTGAGACAGGCCTTAGACAAAGACATTGCATTTCACTCTCACTGTTGCTATGGCGTGTTTGAGCTTCCTAGAAGAGCGGTATCGAGGAGTACAAAAGTTATTTTCCTGAACATGATCGCGTACGAGTTGTGCGCACATAACCCGAATGACTTTCGAGTTTCGGCTTATATTAAGATAATGAAATCGTTAATTGTTCAAAATGATGATGTGAAGGAGTTAACAAAGAAAAATGTAATGATTCATTGTCTTGGTCGTGATGAACAAGTGGTGAAGATGTACGATGAGATTGATGTCCCGGCGGTTAATCTTTTTATGCTTAGACGGTTCCAGCAAGTAATCAATAGCCACCTCGATAACAAGTATAAGACGTGGGCGGGGGAGTTGATTACTGACTACTTTGGTAGTCCATGGAAGACGTTGGGTTTGTTGACGGCTGCGGCTATTCTGTTCACTACTTTTCTGCAGACTTACTTTGCGGCCAACCAACTTCCGGATCGATGACTCCAATATATGGTGTTTGAGATTTGTATTTATAATGGGTTTACATTGGCTTATAACAATAATGTTATATGTAACTGTAAGATGCGATATATTCACCATATATGGTCTTTGAGATTTGCATTTATAATGGGTTTATATTTGTAGGCTAAAGATTATGTACAAATAGCTTTATCATACAGTACGTACAAAAGACATGAAATAGTAGAAAATACATGTTGACATTTTCGTAATTAATTTACTCGTAATTACCCTACAGTATAAAAATTACCCTATAAGATCAAAATTACCCTACAAGATCATTTGTAAGGTAATTTTGATAATTACTCCACGAGTAAATAATTACGAAAATGTCACAACGTTTTTTTAACGTTTATATGTCTTTTGTACGATAAAACTATTTGTATTTGATCTTTTGCCTACATTTCTATTTTTCATCCGGTCCAGTTTACAGAGTTTATCGTGTTAATTTGAAATATGACCAGCTTGTTTATCTTTAATATACGTCCCGGTTTATCACTTTATCTGTAATATCTCCTCAAACAAATCAATGGTGGACCAATCATAAGCATTACACGGAAATGTTCAAAGGACACTAAAGGCTTTTTAATGAAAACTAGCAAGATTTCAATAAGCGATGCGGCAGGAATTTGGCTGGTATCGACTTGGTTCAAACGGTATCGGTGTGTGGTACTAATACTTGGTTTAAAGTCATTATACGCGTAGAAGAATGTGTTTTACATTAAAAGTCATAAAAAACGAATACCGATTCCAGTTCTGTTGATAACAATACTAGTACCAATGTCAATAAAAAAATCATAAATACGAATACAATACCATGTCTGATAATAACAATACCGATACCGATGTTGGTATAGGTTCGATTTGTCACTATACTATTTTGAATAAAACCTTTTTTTTCCAACAAAGTTCATACACGAGCACTGAGAAAAAAAAAACTATCAAACACAATCGTGTATTCATATAAAAAAGTATAACGGACGCAGTTATCGGATGCAAAATCAAATTTAATAAAAATGAAATGGGTTAAAATCATTTATTACTATAGTAAAATGGGTGAAAGTGCAACACAAAAGAATTAATATAGTAAAATAAAAACTTATGTTACTATTCATCATGGTTCTAAATTTATATATTCCGCGCACGATGTGTCGAGAATTCGGTTGGTATTAATTTAGTTTGTAACGGTATCACTATGGTGTGCATTCGGTTTAAAGAAAATGATATGCACAAATACACGTGTTGTACATTGGGAAATGGGAACTATAAAAATGAATACCGATACCGGGTTTGATAGTAACAATACCAGTATTGATGTCGATAAAAAACATAAAAACAAATACTGATATCGGTTCTGATAATAAAAACATATGAGTACTGGTACCGTTGTTGGTATTAGTTCGGTTCGTCACTTTACAATCTTTAATAAAAGCCTTTTTTTTCAACAAAGTTTCTACAAAAATGTTGATGAAAAAAATATTAAACTTAGTCACGTATTCAACTTTAAAAAAAGATAATGACCGTGAGTTTCGGAAGAAAATCAAATTAAATAAAAACTAGAAAAATAAATATAATAAAATGAAAATAAACCGTTTCTACTCTCTAGATTGAGCTATACAGGTGTAGACAAAAAGAATACTAGATTAGATTATTAGAACAAGGGCGGACCCAACCTTTGGCCAAGGTGGGCGGCTGCACCCCTTGAAAAAAAATTAGTAAATATTTTAGGCAAAAAACCCGATCGCACCCTTTGAAAATATGATTAAACCCCTTATCTGCACCTCCAACAAATAATTTCTCATTAGAAACATAAGGTTGTCATATTACTTCATTTGAACCGTCAACCCACACGACTAACACAAAGTTGAAAATTGGGTCTTCCCACTAGTCTAGTTCCCCGGTTACAAATGAAACATTACCATAAATGAATAGTTTCAAAGTTGTTTTGTATTGTAACCGATAGTTGTTTTAAAGAATGGAATATCTCGCTTGTGACACAGACTTATTCACACGTGAAGTTGGAAAACACTACAAAAATAATGCTCTTTAAACAGAGTTAGGGGCTCTTTGGCAACATTTAAATGGTTAAGTGCTGAACAAGCAAGAGGTCTGAATCATTAAGTGCTGAATCAGTAAGAGGTCTGAACCATTAAGTGCTGAATCAGTAAGAGGTCTGAAATATTAAGAGCTTGTATAATACTTAACCGTTTAGAGGCAAATGTCTGACCAATTCATATTAGAGGTCTTAACCATTCAGACTCTGTATAAATGTTTACCATTCAGAGGCAAATGTCTGAACCATTCAGACATCTGCTCGTAAAACAAACAGTCTGAACCATTAAGTGCTGAACCAGTAATAAGATCTAAACCATTAAAAGACTTATTAAGAGTGAAAAAAAATGCTTCTTAATTTGATAAAAGAGAAAGAACAAAATAAGTAGCGTTTCTAGAACATAAAAGACTGATATTTAATTCATTGGATAATAAAATGATAAAAGAGAAAGAACAAAATATAAGTAGCGTTTCTAGAACATAAAAGACTGATATTTAATTCATTGGATAATAAAATAACATTACTTTTGCATACACATTCCCGTTACATTCCACATATCATTTTTAACGAATAATATTACCCTCCAGTCCACCCACCCCACCCCACCCAGTGGGATAAAAAACAGTACTCAAAACCTATTTTCTGCGCTGCTTCGAAGAAATCAACAATCAAGTATTGAGAATTTTGAGTATAAATTTTGTTTCTTGAACGAGTGTGTACAATGAGCGACGTAACTGTTGCCTGAAAATCAGTAGCAGTAAACTTGTTCATCTTATGGTAGCTGTAGCCTGTAGCAGAAGAGCTCAGATGCATCAGATCAGGAGTTTCCCTTCTTATGGTAATCAGATCTACAAATTAATTTTTGCTTTAGATATTTCCTCAATTTGTCTCGGTGTATCGGCTAAATGCTAAAAATAATACTATTAGGTGGTTAAGAGTATTCCATCCATTTTAAATGGGTCCCTATTTTACCCCTGATGATGAGTTAAATGAACACAGTTAGTTTAGACTTTAGAATTAATCTCATCCGTGCAATTTATTTAGATTCTGGCTGGAGATATGTCTCTTGTTGTTTGTTGTAGTAGTTTTATTACTCTAGTACATTGTGATCAGTTCATTCAGTATAAACATAATGGAAAACATATAAAAAATACCTGTAACATAATTGAGTTCAACATAATTGTCAGGATGATCTGGTTCATTCTTAGGGTGTCCGGAGTGGTGTGGCAAAGGGTTTTTCCGCGCGGCAACACCGCCGACGACACCCTTTGCCGCGCGGTTTCATTGACGCTCGGTGTAGGCTTGCCGAAGTGGTGAAGGGAGGTATGAGAGAGAGAGGGTAGTGTGAGGTGGGGTCCATTCCAATCTCAACCAATCACACCTTTTTCTTTTTTTTTTAAATAGTTTACCATTTCACCAAGTGTCTAACCATTGCCAACACTTTTGAGTATAGTTTACCACTTTGACATGGCACACTCTCATTGGTTGATTTTTTAGTTTGCGGCTCTCAAGTGTTTAACCACTCCTTACACCCTTAGGGTGTAAGTTATTGATGGTGAAACCGAATTCTGGGGTGGAATTCGGATGGAGAAAGAGGAGTAGAGGGGGCGATTTCTTGATGTTATGATTAGTGTCTAACCCTTAACCTCTCTAATCACCTTCTTATATATACACCCAACAGGAAACCTAATTAGTTAATAAAGGGTAATATGGTCGATCAACAATTATTAACTAATTATATAATAGGTATAATATATTTGATCTATATAATATAAATGGTCGATCAACAATTATTAACTAATTATATAATAGGTATAATATATTTGATCTATATAATATAAATGATTATAATGGCTACACAATTAAATACATGGCCGGCCCTGAGGGTGGGCGGGGAGGACCATCGGCCAGGGCACGTTATTTTTAAAAAATTCTGATATTTATATGTGAAAAAATAAATTAATAGGGTATACCCATATAAACACCAACATAGGCTCACTTACAAAACTATTTTTATGGTTTATATTAGTTATTAGCCCATTGTCATTAGGTTTAGACCGCCTAATACCCAATTTCTTTAAGGCCTAAGGGCACGTTTTTTCGAGTTCGAACATGGTACACGAATTCTCGGGGCCGACAATATAACACAATAATTATATTTAAGCTTACACTACAATTTTGTTGAATAATGTAATTATCATAATTACAAAAAATGCCAGCGCACCTTATTCTTCACTTTGTATACTTTTGCACGCTAAGTCATAGTAATCAACACACCAACACTTTTCATAGTGGGGTGAGAATATAAGTAATGTCAACAGGGCATAATTATGTTTTCATAGTGTGTTACTGTTACTTAATTATTACATTAGTGACTCCATACTTATTCATATCTCAGCAGCAGAAAGGACATGCTCAAATCCAATGGAGTTGGAAACAAGTGAAACAGATGATGTAATGGTTGAAATCGCCGATAATCAATCGGTCAATAACAACAATATGACTGTGATCAGGGAGTGGGATGACTGCGTTAGAGGCAAGGAGAACATAGCCAAACATTACAAACGCCATCGACACATCCATAAAGTACCACCATTACTCTTAGAAGGCGAGAGAGGTCGTAGAAACCGTGAGTACTATGAGCCTGCAGTGGTTTCACTTGGCCCATACTATTATAAACAAGCCCGCCTTGCTGCAGCCGAGGAGTACAAACTCATAACACTAGAAGAGTATGGTTTGAGCACCGGAAAAACCATTAAATCGTTATACAACATGGTGTTTGAGGTGGTACATGATGCGAGAAAGTGTTATATCGATGGTTCTACTGATGGTTATAACGATGAGGAGTTCAGTCGAATGATGCTGCATGATGGTTGCTTTGTTTTGTTCTTTATTGAATGCATATCTACTGGAAATAATAAGGTGTTGTTAAATAACGAGTATCTGGGCGCGTTAGGTTTTGCAAACGTGGTGCGTGATCTTTTCTTGTTGGAGAATCAGATCCCGTTTGTGGTACTCGAAGTTTTGTTAACGTTGAAGTTCCCCGACGATAAAGGGGAAGATATTCTAAACGGATTCTTTAACTACTTAAATTTCGGCGAGGTCGTCATTAGGGATGAAAGGGTGTTTGGAAACAAGATCAAACCCCTTCATCTACTCGAGCTTTACAGGTCGTATTTCATCTCGCTTCCTGCTTCACTTGCTCTCGGTTCAACTAAAACGTTGAGTGGTTCGACTAATATGTCAAGCAATATGTCGAGCATGGGGCGAAGACGGAGTAAAAAGAAGGATTCAGTTGAAGACTATAACTACATTAAACGAAATCGGTCGTTTGCTTCGGTGACGGAACTCAAAGCTAAAGGGATTTTCTTGAAATGTGCCCATGATGAGTCTAAGAATGAGGGCATTAAGTTCTACTCTCATTATTGTTACGGTGAGCTTGTGCTTGTGCGTAGAGCGGTGTCCTCGAATACAAAAGCTATATACTTGAACATGATCGCGTACGAGATGTGCCCGCATAACCCAAACGACCTTCGAATTTCAACTTACCTTCGAGTAATGAAATCGTTAATTATTCACTCTGATGACGTGAAGGAGTTGCGAAACAATGGTGTATTGCTTCATAGTCTTGGTCGCGACGAAGATGTTGTTAAGATGTACGACGAGATTGAAGCACCGGCGGTTAATCTTTACATGTTTTATCAGCTCCGGAGACAGATCGAGACGCACTGCAATAACAGGTACAAGACGTGGGTGGCGGAGCTGATAACTGTGTACTTTAGTAGTCCGTGGAAGACGGTCGCTGTGTTGGTGGCTACCGCTATCCTGTTCAGTAGCTTTCTGCAGACTTACTTCACAATCAAGCCAGTTCCGGATGAGTCGAGTGAGGATATTGTGAAGCTTCTTAGACAATGCATACGCCTTAAGCATTTGCAAACACATGATTGATTTGGAATACGTTATCGCTATGTAATATGATGAATAAAATAGCTGTTCCAGCATATATATATATGTGTGTGTGCAAACCCTGATCTAACTTTGTGGTTTTAGTGTGATGTTATCTTTCTTTTTTTATTATTTTGTATTTTTAACTGAATGTTTCTCAAAGGTAGGCAAATACAACTGATTTGGCTGTCATAAAAAGAGTCTACAGTATGGCATCAAACGGTTGTATGATAAGAAGATGGTGACAAGATTTTGGCAAAGATCGACTCTTTTCCCATATGTGACGAACTTGTTTTATTTGAGCAACACGATTACTGTAGTATCAATCCGACCTTAGCTCAGTTGGTAGAGCGGAGGACTGTAGTAGGAACAACCTGACAGCCAATCCTTAGGTCGCTGGTTCGAATCCGGCAGGTCGGAACAATTTTTTCAACAATTCCCATATTAGGATTAGGTCTGACAACAAAGATTCTTCATCCTTCGTGTAAAAAATCTAATTTTTTTTAAAAGAAAATCAAAATATTTAAAAAATTGAACATAATCAAAAAATTTAAAAAAGGAGGAAGTATAATACAATCAGGGATGTGATGACCGTCTATCAAGTCATGCAACAACCCAAATAACTTAGATAGATAGCATAAGTATGGTATCGTATCCTAAAGAGCACCTGGTCAGTATTACACTCTTTGTTTGATTATAAAAGCAAATTGCAAAAGTTGGTTGAAGTCTTCAACTTGAAGATTGGTGGAATTAGACAAAGCTAAACTGAACTGCAGTAAAATTAAAAAAAAAAAGCAAGACACACACAAAAGAGAGTTAAAACAAAGATAACAAACAAATAATCACTTCTGGTTTATGATTTGGTTACTTGGTTGCAAGACTTAATCGATGAGAACAATGTTTAATCGGATCCATAGACATAGCTTATCTTGATCCTACCACTAAACTAGAGCACAATACATGTGCTTACAAATCAACCGTCCAATCCTTAACTAAACTAACTAGAGTGTACATGGCATGATCAGATGGCGTACTCTAAACCGTCTGTCAATCACACCAAAAACGTATACAAACCACAAAGACTATAATAGATCCACGTTAAATGCTTTAACATAACTATCATTCAACTAAGTTATATTGCAACTGCTTAACTCGATTTTTGATATAATTATTCAAGTGGTTACATACTAAACGGCTCAAAGGGGACGTCTGCTGCACATCTAGATAGAGTGTCTTACAGAATCCAAAATTTTAACAACAATTAAAACAAGCAAAGAATATGACATAAAAATAAATACGAACCCAATTGTCACATGGTATTCGTGTGTCACATACAAATGCTAAACACAAAGAATTAAATATTAACAGTTAACACACTCGAATTGGCCTACTATCCATAATCGAGGTTTTTTTTCTCAAATGAATATAGATACAAAAAATATTTACCTATATGTGTACTTTGAAAAGTATCTACCTATATGGGTACTTTTCTCTCTCCTCTTTATCTCTACTTAATTTATATTTTTCTTTTTAGTTTTCTTTTTTCAACCAAAAATATTCAAACTCATATCTTTGCTGAATTTTGTGCTCTCCAATTTTTTTCTTGATTGAAAAAATAAAAGTACAGATTAGTTTGAATAAAGAGAGGAGAGAAAAGTACCCATCTAGGTAAATACTTTTCAAATTATGGTAAATATTTTTTGTATCTACGTCCATTTCGAAAAAAAAAAAAAAAAAAAAAAACTCATCCATGGCTCCTCTTTGTATATCCACTTAACACACCGACTTTCTTTATGGGCCGTCCAGCTACTAGACCCAATGTTCAGCAGCCTATTAATCCTTTTAGTCTTCCTTTCATTCTCTTTCTGAATGACCCAGCCCATGATCTCCAATTTAGCCCAGTTATTTTCCATTCTTGTTTTTTCACAAATAGTCCATTGCTCATCATTTTCTGAAGTTGAGCGCAATGGTGAAATGTCACCACGTGTTGTGGGAATTCGGTCGGTATCGGTTCGATTTATTACGGTATCGGCACTCGTTATAGTATCCTAAGGATGAAATCCAAAAAATAAATTCATGATATGCGCAAAAGATATCAAAACGTGTTTTACATTGATCAGAAACCATAAAAGTGTTTAGTCATAATCATGTGGTACAGATATTTTTGGGGTTGTATTAGTCGGGTTTGTCATGGTACCATAAATAAATTAGTACAAAACAACTTTTACTAGACACTACTTTTAAGTGTTCCATGGTGTATTTTTATTTTTGACAAAATGAGAGTGTAATGATAAATTGGAATAAAGCATCATTAAAAAGCAAATTAAAGAAATAGAATCAATGCCAAATTAGTTTCAAGCAGATTATTTATTTGAGTTCTCAACTCTGTTTTACATGATGCACTGGAGAAACAATTAGTTCATTATACAACAAGGTGTCTGAGGTTGTACATGATGCGAGAAAGTGCTATATTGATGGTTCTACTGATGCTTACAACGACGAGGAGTTCAATCTAATGATGTTACGCGATGGTTGCTTTGTTTTGTTCTTTATTGAATGCATATCTCATGCAAACTACAAGTTAATGCTATACAATGAGTATTTGGGCGCATTAGGATTTGCAAACGTTGCGCGTGATATTTTCTTGCTTGAGAACCAGATCCCATTTGTAGTACTTGAAGTTTTGATAAAGGCGAAGATATTCTAAACGGTTTCTTTAACTACTTAAACTATGGCGAGGTGGTCATTAGGGATGAAAAGGTGCTCGGAAACAAGCAACCCCTTCATCTTCTCGAGCTTTACAGGTCGTATTTCATCTCACTTTCGGCTTCTCTTGCTCTTGGTTTGCCTAAGACATCGATCATGGAGCGAAGACGGAGTAAAGAGAAGGATGCAGCTGAAGATTATAATTACGTTAAACGAAATCGGTCGTTTGCTTCAGTAACAGAACTCAAAGCTAAAGGAATACTCTTGAAATGCGCCCACGATGAGTCTAAGAAAGAAGGCATTTCGACTCTCGTTTTTGCCACGGTGAGCTTGTGCTTGTGCGTAGAGTGGTGTCCCCAAATACAAAAGCCATATACTTGAACATGATCGCGTATGAGATGTGTCCGCATAACCCAAATGACTTTCGTATATCGACTTACCTCCGAGTAATGAAATCATTGGTTATTCAATGCGATGATGTGAAGGAGTTGCGGAATAATGGTATATTGATTCATAGTCTTGGTCGCGATGAAGATGTGGTGAAGATGTATGATGAGATTGAAGCACCTGCGGTTAATCTTTACATGTTTCATCAGCTTCGACGAAAGATCGAGACGCACTGCAATAGCATGTATAAGACATGGGTGGCGGAGCTGATTACCGTGTACTTTAGTAGTCCATGGAAGACAGTGGCCTTGTTGGTGGCTACTGCTATTCTGTTCACTAGTTTTCTTCAGACTTACTTCACTATCAGGCCACTTCCTGATGACTCCAATGAGAATATTGTGAAGCTTCTTAGACAATGCATACACTTTAAGCCCCCACCAACACCTGCATGATTTGAAGAACGCTTTTATTATATACACGCCGTCGCCGGGCACTATAAGCAACAACCACCTCAAGTCAACGATCTATATTAACAGTGCCGGAATTAAGGAACAACTGTTGTTGGATGTTGAAATGCATATAGATCTCAAGCAGTTTTCAAATGAAGTTGATGGATTGTTTTGGTTTGGATTTCTTTTCTGTTATTTTATAACTAGTTTTATATCCTTCTGGTGTCTGGTGATTGGGTACTTTACCATAATATTATGGAAAAGATATCTTTTTTGAATCATATTCAAAATGAAAAAAAAAATGTCTGATTGTGTGTTTTTGTTGAAAATAATAAAAAAATGCAGTGGTTCATTATATTGCTCATTAGCTAAATGGTGATGTTTGTATTAAGACCCGGTAAACATAATTGCATGCCTAGCTGTTGGAAGGTGATCCAAGCTGCAATAAGCTAGCATATTGAAAATTACTGCGTAACAAAACTGATTAGGCAAGATTTAAAATTAAAAATAGCATACCCATTGCGGTTCCACCTGATTTAAAATTATTTCATGAGAATACTTCCAACAAAAAAGTATCTAAACAGCTGCAATTTTAGAAATGAAAATAAACCGAGTTAACATTGCCACATCTGACTAAAGTTCGTGCCAAACTCACCTTTCTTCTTCTTCTTGCCAGTTGCCACCACCTTTCTTTTTGGTCATTAAAGGAAGCGATGACCATGCTTTGCTTTGCTTTGCTTTGCTTTCAGGGTGGTAATCAACTGTTTATGGAATCCATGATATGAGATGTTATGCGGTTAGACCCGTTTGGCATCAGAAGAACCGTGAATATGATATGTAACCACAAATGGTCATTGTTTCGTCTCTCAAGTAATTAATAATTTTCGTGTAATGCTTAGTTTTGGTCCACAACTGATTCGACTCGTTTAAGGAGACATTAGAGATAAAGTGATAAATCGAGGATATATATTAAATATAAACAAGGTCATATTGCAAATTAACAAGATAAACTATGTTTAGAATAAAAAGTTAGTTATTAGCCAATGTAAAGTCAGTATAAATACAAACCTCAAACACCATGCATGGTGAATGTATCGCATCTTACAGTACTATATTCTATTTCTAGGTAAAATATGAATAAATGAAGCCGATGCATCTTCTAAGTATTAAGAAGCTTCACAATATCCGAATTGGAGTCATCGATCAGGAAGTTGCTTGGCTGCAAAGTAAGTCTGTAGAAAACTAGTGAGTAGAATAGCAGTAGCTGCCAACAAAGCAACCGTCTTCCATGGACTACTAAAGTAGTTGGTAATCAACTCCCCCGCCCACGTCTTGTACTTGGCATTGTGGTGCTTTTCGATCCCTCGCCAGAACTGATAAAACTTGGAATAGTTAACCGCCGGGACATCAATCTCATCGTACATCTTCACAACTTGTTCATCACCACCAACATAATTTAACAATATAAGCTTGTTTTTCAACTCCTTTACATCTTCATGCTGGATAATTAACGATTTCATTATCCGAATATAAGTGGAAACTCGAAAGTCATTTGGGTTATGCGTGCACATCTCATGCGCGATCATGTTCAAGTAAATAACTTTTGAATTTGAGGAAACCGCTCTTCTTGGAAGCTTGATTACACCATAGCAACGGTGTGAATGAAATGCAATTTTCTCATCGTATGCCGGTCTCAAGAAAATCCATTGTGATTTGAGTTCTGTTGCTGAAGCAAACCATCGATTTCGTTTTAAGTACTTATGATCTACATCTGAAACATTCTTTTTACTCTGTTTGCTGGAATTAGTTGGAAGTGAGATGAAATATGACCTGTAAAGCTCCAGAAGATGAAGGGGTTGCTTGTTTCCAAGCACCTTTTCATCCTTAGTGAACACCTGGCCATAGTTTAAGTAGTTAAAGAATCTGTTTAGAATATCTTCGCCTTTATCGTCGGGGAACCTCAACTTTAACAAAACTTCGAGCACCACAAACGGGATCTGGTTCTCCAGCAAGAAAATATCACGCGTTATGTTTGCAAACCCTATTGCGCCTAAATACTCGCTATTTAACAACAACATGTTGTTTGCATGAGATATGCATTCAATAAAGAACAAAACAAAGCAAGCATCGCGTAGCATCATTTGATTGAACTCCTTGTCGTTGTAAGCATCTGTAGAACCATCGATATAGCACTTTCTGGCGTCATGTATCACCTCAAACACCTTGTTGTATAACAAACCAATAGGTTTCCCGGTTCTCAAACCATACTCTTCTAGTGTTATGAGTTTGTACTCCTCGGCTTGAGTAAAGCGGATTCTTGACTTATAGTGGTATGGGCCAAGTGAAACCACTGCAGGCTCGTAGTACTCGCGGTTTCTACGACCTCTCTCACCTTCTAAGAGCAACGGTGGTACTTTTTCGATATGGCGTTGGCGTGTGTAGTTGGTACTGATCCCCATGCCCGTAAGGCAACGTTGCCACTCCTTGACCACCCCTAAATTGTTGTAGTTGATCCCCGGTTGATCACGGGGGATTTCAACTATTACATGGTCAATTTGGGTTGTCTCCATCTCCAAATCACTGTCGAAATATATATTAGAAGGATTATAATTATAAGCTAGATATAATATTACTTGATATTAGATTAATATGTAACATTAATATTAGTATTATAGATAGATAATATAGGTTTGGGCGGTTAACAAAACCTGCCGTCATGTATATATATATTCTTGTAACGTTTCTGGAAATTCACCAATTCGAATACGAACATTCAATACATTCAAACCCTAATCTGCAAATCTGATCTAATAAAGTGGTATCAGAGCCACATCGATCCAGAATTCATTAAATTAAACTTCGAAATTCATCAGTTTATTCAATCAATCAAAATGACAACAACAAATGGAGGAATTCAAACTCAAATCCCTAAACTGTTGGGACAAAATTACTTCCATTGGCATATTCAAATGAAGGTGTTGTTGGAATCTCAAGATCTGTGGTCAATTGTAGAAGAAGGATATAGGGAACCCGCCGCCAGAGCATCGGAGAGTAATCGAAACAATCACAAAGAACTCGTTAAGAAAGACAAGAAAGCACTGCATATCATGTTTCAAGCGGTCAATGATACAATATTTGAGCGAATTGCAACAAGCAAAACTTCAAAGGAGGCATGGGACATTCTGCATAAGGCTTACCGGGGAGAACACAGAGTCAAGACGGTAAAACTCCAAACTTTAAGATGTGAATTTGATGCATTAAGAATGAAAGATAGTGAAACAATAGAAGAATATGTTAATAGAACGACGGTGATAGTCAATTAATTACATTTAAATGAAGAGAACATCACTGAACAACGAATTATTGAGAAAATTCTTCGTAGTTTAACAAGAAAATATGAATCGGTAGTCGTAGCAATAGAAGAATCTAAAGATCTGTCTGCCTTATCCACTTAAGAATTGCTCGGAATATTACAGTCTCATGAATTGAGACTTAAACAATACGATGATGCTCTAGTGGAACAAGCATTTCAAGTACAAAACACAAATCAGGATCGGTCAAGATCTTTTAGATCAGATAATTTCGGTAGAGGAAGAAGTAGGGGAAGAGGTAGAAGTTATGGACAAATACGATGCTATAATTGTCAAAAACTGGGGCACACGACACGTTTCTGTCAGAAAAAGGATGATGATGATAAGAACAACAGTGTTTTAATGCATGAAGAAGATAATGATGAAGGAAATGATAAAACATTATTTATGATTTTCAATATGGAAGAGATTACTAAAGAGGATTGCTGGTATTTAGATAGTGGCTGTAGCAATCACATGACCGGAAATAAGACATTATTTACTACTCTAAACGAGTCAGAAAGAAGGGAAGTTAGAACCGGTGACAATAAGAGACTAGAAGTGCTAGGAAGTGGTGATGTATCAATCAAAGTGAGAGGTGTGGAGAAGAAGGTACCGAATGTTTTCTATGTAGAAGGGCTAAAACATAATCTTTTAAGTGTAGGACAACTCGTGCAAAAAGGTTATGAAGTAAATTTTCATAATCGTGCATGTGATATCAAAGATCCGATAGGGAAGTTCATAGGAACTGTTAAGATGACTGGTAATAAGATGTTTCCCTTGAACTTGAATTATGATGTTATTCCACGAGTATGCAATATGATGACTCAAGAACCGTCAGTGTTATGGCACAAACGATATGGACACATCAATTTCGAAACACTCCATAACATGGGAACAAAGGAAGTAGTGACAGGATTGCCCAAGATAAGCTCCAAGTCCCCACAAAGTGCTTGCGAAGGTTGTTTGTTCGGAAAACATGCCAGGAAATCCTTTCCGAAACAAACCACATGGCGTGCAAGCAAGCCCCTACAACTTGTGCATTCAGACATTTGTGGTCCGATGAGAACGATTTCTATTGGAGGTTGTAGATACTTTATAACCTTCATAGATGATTTCTCAAGAAAGACTTGGGTTTATTTTTTAAAATTAAAGTCAGATGCCTTAATCTACTTCAAGACATTCAAAAGTTTAGTAGAAAATCAAGCTGATTGTAAGATAAAAGGATTACGTACTGATAGAGGAGGAGAGTATTGCAGCCATGAATTCCAAAATTTCCTCAAAGACAATGGAATTCGTCATCAACTCACCACGAGTTATACCCCGCAACAAAATGGGGTTGCCGAACAAAAAAACAGGACGCTCATGGAACTTAGCAGGAGTATGTTAAAGATGAAACGGATGTCCCACATTTACTGGGCTGAAGCGGTGGCATGTGCCACGTATCTTTTGAATCGGGCCACAACCAAAGGAATACAACACGTGACACCACAAGAAGCATGGAGCGTAAGAAAACCTGATGTTTCACATCTAAGGAATTTGGAAGTGTGGCATATGCTCATGTACCAAAACAACATCGAGGAAAATTAGATGACAAGACGGAGAAGACCATAATAAAAGGCTATAGTGAACATAGCAAGGCATACAAGCTTCATAATCCAATAACAAACAAAATCATTATTTGTCGAGATGTCCATTTTGATGAAAGTCAAGACTGGGAAGGTTCTCAAGAAAATGAAAAAGACTCAAGTTTGCATCTAAACTATTCGGACGATGAAGACACTGGCAGAAATACAACTGAAACAAGTAATTTATCTGTTGCCGAAGGAAGTCAACAAACAGTTAATATAGATGTTGCAGATCTGAATAAGTCGCATGACGAACAGGTCAGTAACAATCAAGCTGCAGATCTGAATAAGTCGCATGACGAATAGGTCAGTAACAATCAAGCTGCAGATCTGAATGAACCATATGAAGAATAAGTTAGTGACAGTCAAGCTGGAAGTCAAAGTAACAGCCGAGAGGAGGAAGACTCGTCTTCATCCTCATCAGAAAATGTGGTATTGAGGACTAGAGATATCTCAAATATATACGAAGAAACACAGGAACTTACAAAAGAACAAGTGGATGACTTATATAATGCTCAACTTATAACAGAGGATGCAGCAAACTTCGTCTTGTATGCGGATGCAGATCCAACATCATATGGAGAAGCTCATAGAGAAAATAAATGGAGGGAAGCTATGGATAGGGAAATGGAATCAATACATTGAAATGAAACCTGGGAACTAGTAGACCCACCCAATAATCAAAGGCCTATAGGTGTGAAATGGATTTTTAAGAAAAAATATGATGAATACGGGAATGTGAGGAAGTACAAAGCACGATTAGTGGCAAAGGGTTACAATAAAAAATATGGCATCGATTATCTTGATTTTTTTTGCACCGGTAATCCGATTTGACACTGTCAGATTGATTTTAGCTTTAGCCGCACGCAATAATTGGTATTTACATCAAATGGATGTAAAAACGGCATTTTTGAATGGCAACCTGAATGAGCAAGTTTACACTGAACAACCAGAAGGATACATTAAACCTGGAGAAGAACATAAGGTATGCCATCTCAAAAAGGCCTTGTATGGCCTAAAACAACCTCCAAAGGCATGGTATAGCAGAATAGATGAATTTTTTTAGATCGAACGGCTTTAGAAAGTGTGTTTATGAACACACCTTGTTCATAAAAAACACAAAAAAATCAAAGATGATGGTGTGTCTTTACGTAGATGATCTTATCATAGCAAGTGATTCATTAGATATGATAAATCAACTGAAGACATCAATGAAACATGAGTTCAAAATGACAGACTTAGGAACTTTACATTACTTCCTAGGTATGGAGATTAAGTATGAAGATGGAAATATTCTAGTGTCTCAACAGAGATATGCAAAAGGATTACTCAAAAGGTTTAAGATGGAAAATTGCAACACAATCTCAACTCCAATGGAATATGGTCAACGACTAACTAAAGATGATCCCGAAGAAAAAGTGAACCAGAACATGTACAGAAGTCTTGTAGGAAGCCTGATGTATCTTACAAATACTCGCCCAAACATTATGTTCGCAGTAAGTAAAGTCAGTCGTTTCATGGAAAGACCAAAAAGAAGTCACTGGGAAGCCGGAAAAAGGATTTTGAAATACATAAAAGGAACGATAAATCATGGCATAATTTACACCAAATGAAGTAAAGGAAAATTAGTGGGATATAGTGATAGCGATTATGCAGGGAATATAGACGATAGTAAAAGCACATCCGGCTATATTTTCAACCTAGGGTTTGGAGCAGTTGCTTGGCAATCGAAGAAACAGAAGGTGGTTGCATTATCATCAACAACCGAAGCAGAATATATGTCAAGCACTTTGGTTGAAGGGAATACTAAATGAACTGCACATGAATATGGACTGCCCCCAACTATCTATTGTGACAACAAGTCAACAATATGCCTGGCCAAAGATCCAGTTTATCATGGGAAAAGTAAACACATTAGGGTTAAGTATCATTTCATTCGAGATCTAATAAAAATGATGAAGTAGAAGTTAGCTTCTGTTCTACGAAGGAACAAATTGCTGATATCCTTACCAAAGCATTGCAGCCAAGAGACTTCAAGCGGATCAAAGAGCTTCTGCACATCAATCCAATCTAGCTTACGGGAGGGAATATTAGAAGGATTATAATTATAAGCTAGATCGGAGATACAATAGGAAGTTTATTTGGCTAGGAAGGCTAGGAAGTGATCTTGACCATTCATTTAGTTAATCAAGGGCTAAGATTAAATCAGGGAAATTGAAAGGAAGAAAAGAGGCGCGTGAGTTTGTTTAGGGGCATTCTAGTCAATCCAAGCCAATAGTTTCTCTCTCCTCCAATTCCCCCCCCCCCATTTTTTAAACGTTAATAACTCTTTCATACGACATTATTTTTTTTATAAAAATTGCACCAAAAAAACGAGCGTTTTTTTATCTTTAAAACGAGTATACTATTGCTATATTTTCAACAAAAAAATTTTAACACCCAGTTGCGTAAAACGCAATAGAAAAACCCCCAGTATCGTAAAACGCAATGAAAAAAAAACCTAAAAAATGACATTTTTCTAAAACGCAATGCACAAAAAACACAAAGAAATGACTTATTTGTAAAACGCAATGGCCAGAAAACACAAAGAAATGTCTTATTTCTAAAACGCAATAACCTAAAAACTCAAAAGAAAATGTACTTTGTAAAACGCAATGGACTAAAAACACATAAAAATGTGTTTTACCTAAAACGTAATGCACAAAAAACACAAACAAATGTCTTATTTCTAAAACGCAATGGCCAGAAAACACTTAAAATGTCTGTTTTCTAAAACGCAATGGACTGAAAACACATAAAAAAAGTGTTTTACCTAAAACGCAATGCACAAAAAACACAAACAAATGCCTTATTTGTAAAACGCAATGGCCATAAAACACTTAAAATGTCTGTTTTCTAAAACGCAATGGACTGAAAACACATAAAAAGGTGTTTTACCTAAAACGCAATGCACAAAAAACACAAAGAAATGTCTTATTTGTAAAACGCAATGGCCAGAAAACACTTAAAAATGACTCATTCTAAAACGCAATTGCCTAAAAAACAAAACAAAGTGTTCTCTGTAAAACGCAATGGACTGAAAAACCTAAAAAGGTGTTTTACCTAAAACGCAATACACCAAAAACACTTCAAGAATGTGTTTTTCTAAAACGCAATGGCCTAAAAACACCAAAGAAAGTGTTCTCTCTAAAACGCAGCTCAACCCCAGCCAGGGGCTCTGCCCCTTGGAGCCCGCCCCTTAGACCCCGCCAGGGGCTGCCGCCCCTGGGACCCCGCTACCAGGGGCGCTGCCCCCGTACCCCCGCCAAGATCGTAAAACGCAATGACTAAATCAAAAGCTCAGATCGTAAAAATGAAATTAAAGAATTTATTATATGGATCGAAGTGATTTCTTTAACAATTGACAAATTTTGAATGATTGAAACACTTATCAACGCTCGAATCGAACGGATCGAGTGATTATCTTCAAAATCACCCGAAAAAAATGAGATTTTGTATGAAATTAAACTGGGTTTTCTTCAAAAAAAAGCTGAAGAACACGTTGATCGGGTGTTTGAATCATTGATTGGTGATGAAAATCGCACTATAATGTAGTGATTATTGAGAAAGAAAGTGAAGAAATGGTTGAAGATGGTGGGTTTTGAAGTTACTGGGTTTTGAAAAGGAAGAAGAAAGGGTTAGATTGACTAAAATACATTTTTTCTTTATTTTAAATGTTGCCACATGTCCTAATCCTATTGCTTCCTACACTTCCTAGCCAAAATAAACTTTTTATTTTATCTTTTCCCTTACTTGATATTAGATTAATATGTAACATTAATATTAGTATTATAGATAGATAATATAGGTTTGGGCGGTTAACAAAACCTGCCGTCATGTCTATATATATTCTTGTAACGTTTCTGGCAATTCACCAATTCGAATACGAACATTCAATACATTCAAACCCTAATCTGCAAATCTGATCTAATAATATATATGGACTGACAATAGTTGTATAATATGACACTAGTACACAAAAGCTTAATAGGTGCGGTGAAATCGAATTTATCATGCGGTGTTGGAGCCGCACCAATAGTAGATGCACCATTAAATCCAATTTTAGAAGGTGCGGTTGAGGGAAACCGCACCACTTTTTTAAGTGCCCGCACCTTTTATTGATATTGCAGCACACAGACACCTCACCACTTGGAAACCACAATAGCATCAATTAATATATGGAACCGCACCACTGTTTCTAAAAAAATAAGAGCATTACTTAAATTTATAATTTCCAGGAATTTTCAATTATAGTTCTATATTCTCAATAAATACCCAAAAAATTACACAAACATATATGAATGATAGAAAATAACAAACAAAAAAAATTCGAACTTATATTAAACATGTTTCTAAAAGGTACATGTTTACCGAACCAAACACAAAACGTAAACTGTGACATGAACCCGAACTGACCTCTTCAAAACTCAGCATCCCAAAAAAAATAACAAATAAAAAGTTCTAACTTATATCAAACTGGCGACTTCATACACCTTGCATCCTGAACTGACCGCTTCAAACCTTGGATCCCAATCGGTAGAAACCGCCTAACAAAACATTACATGACATTTACAAAATGAACCTTAAAAAATATAAAAGTAATAATGCTAATACACTTTGGGTTTATATGTACATGTTTACCGAATTTGACCTGTTTACATTTTATCGAGTTTTATACTAACAAACTAACGCGCGCGCACACACACACATATAAACATATTAAAAACAAATATATAAAAACATATTAAATTGAAGTTATGAATTTGTTTACCAAACATATACTGCAAACATACATACGAAGTGTAAACGATGAACAATATTAACTAGTTAAGTGCTGCACATCAAATATTGATTAGCCATTCCAATCACGTCGTAATAAATAAGCGGAAAAGCGTACTAAACAGGTGAAAGCAACACGTGTGAGAAGCTAAAGACACTAGCATAGTTGCAAATATGTGAGAATCTAAACAAACACAAAGCAATACATTCTTATGAATATTCAAGTAACCATTTAACTTAGACTCGATAAAATATTAGAACTAACAGGTAATTCGGAATAGTAACCGACTCACCCAACCACCCAACGCACTGTCGGCTGCCCGCCTCTTGACCGCTCGACTTCTCTTGTCATTTGATCACCATTTGACTGCTACGTTGCCACTTATAGCCTGCTAGCATCAGCAACATTCATCAATAACCATTTAAATTGTTAATAATCATTATCAAATTAGTATAACTATCAATGCAATCTAGTTAATTCGTTAAAGACATACACACAAGCTTCTCTTTTCTCCCAAATTCACATCTGACTCTTTTGATGTATTTCCCCCACCAAAATCATAAAGATACTTCAAACCTCTTTCCAAAATATATTAATCAAGTACAGAGACATAATTCTGTATATTTAGTTCAAACCCCTTAATCAAATATTACCGATGATTCCATGCTTAAATCGGTGCTTGCAAACTTTATATATCAGAAGGTTTAAGGTTGATTGTTTCTTACCGCTTGCAGACGATCCTCCAAAAGAGATAAGAACTTAGCTTCTACTTCAAAATTGCTACAATCTAATCTTTGGATACCGATTTTTTTTTTTTAGGGAATGATATGGATAACAAATATTAGGATATAAAGAACACATAAGAATTGAAACTAAAAGAGAAGAAGTTGAGATACCTGGGGATAGATCAACACGGAGTTGTCGGAACCCTAATCAATTAAAGGTTGTAAACACCAAAATTCCAGAGTTACATGCTTGTAAGCCCTAGAACACAATAACGAAGGATGTGAACAATTTAAAGGTTGTAAACACCAAAATTCCCAAAATCTGTAGAAATAAACAAATAATCTTACTGAAAATGTAAAGAAAAGGCATGAACACACCTCATCAATCGAACAACTGTAGACAAAACTAATCAAAAGGAGTTACCTAAGTTGAGATAAAGTTCAAAGGAACCTAACCTTCACACTCGGTGGTGAATGAACAACCGCCTAAAGCTAAAACAACTGCAACATCACCTCTATTTGTCGATCAGTTCAAGCTCCGATTAGGGTTTGTAGTCGCCGGTTAGGTGATTAGGGTTTGTAGCCGCCGGTTAGGCGAGGAGAGGGTTGCAGCCGGTTAGTAATTAGGGTTCTCGCCGTGAGGGCTGCCGTTGATTGGTTTGGGTTCAGAGGATCGAGGAGAAACTTTGGGAGGGAGAAGAATTTTGCTGAAAATTTTGGGGGAAGAAGATTTCTCAAGACTTTATGGTGTTATGTTAACTATTGTTTTTTTCTTTTTTAAAAGGTTATTTTATTTTTTAAAGGTGCGAGTCATTACAAATGGTGCTAGTCAAATTTTGTTTGATGGAAATTAAATATAAAGATGCGGTTGTCTATGGAACCCCATCATCAAAAAACAACCCTTAGCACCAACAAATGAGTTGTGTACTAGTGTGAAAACACTATTACTTAGATTTTGAATTTGAAATTTTGATATTCTGTTTTCAACCCTTGCTTTTGTTTTATATCATGTGTTTTTTTAGTATGTAAAATATTGTTATTCAAAGTTTCTAACTACCAAAAAAAGATTTATCAATGTTTCATGATCGATGAGTTTGTAAAATTATAACTTGTTATATTCTTTTTATAAAATTGATACTCACCTAAGTTCCTATTATATATCCACGTAATCTTTTTCTTTCATTTTTTAATAAACCACGTAACTAAAAGAAACATGTAACTAACATATTTAACCGATCGATGCAACAAATTTCAATTTTCTTTCATAGGGGACTTTTCTAAGAAAAACGGAATGTGTATTGGTGTTTATATGGTATTTACCCTTTATAAATATACAGACATATTCATTTAAACGAGAGTTAATTGCCCGGATGGTTCCTGTGGTTTCATGTTTGGTCCCCACCTATTGGAAATAGCAGGTATGTTCCCTACGGTTTGTCATTTTGTTACTCGGATAGTCCCTTGACAAATACTCAGGAGACTATTCGAGTAACAAAATGACAAACCATAGGAGCATACCTGCTATTTCCAAACTAACTGACATCTACTCAGGGGACTATCCGAGTAACAAAATGACAAACCATAGGGAGCATGCCTGCTATTTCCAAACTAACTGACATCTACTCAGGGGACCATCCGAGTAACAAAATAACAAACTATAGGGAGCATACCTGCTATTTTCAAAAGGTGGGGACTAAACGTGAAACCACATGACCATCCGGGCAATTAACTCTTTAAACTAATAATAATATGTTAAGAAATAAACAACTACATAAGCGACCCCTTTACTATTTATTATACAAGTTGAATAGGATGCAGGGATATGTGTGTTGTAAGAGAGATCAAAGAGACCGACCTTTCTGGTGCTATCCAAGGCTTGCCTTCGATTGGTGGCTTGAAATCGAGAAATAATCATGTAAACAAAAAGCTAAAGGTAGGTGATGACTGTATAGTAGTAGAAGTGTGGGTTGCAAGCAAGTTTGGAGAATAAGTTAATTGCTTGCAAACTTTGATAAACAATCATGTAAACAAAGCATCGAATCTACGTCTTTTGCTTCAAAAGGTTTTATTTAATTTTTTATTTTTTTATTTATTCCAAATACATCACTTCACTTAGCGTACTAATACCAGATTCATGGTATTTGAAAAATTTTAATATATTAGGATTATTACTCGCGCTTCACGGCGGAGGCTTATGTAGGTTACTAATAGGAGTTGTGGCGTCTCGATCATGAGCACGGAGATGTAGATAAAAAAGCACTTTGCGACGGGGTATTAGGAAATAACTGAAAACTGACGGCATTGTAAAAATGAAAGTTAAGAATCACGAAAGCGTATTAAAACAAGTATATCATATTTGATCCGGCTAGGTTTTGAATAAAATTTACGCAATATCCTAGATGGCGCGTAAAGAGGAGCACATGAAGTTGTAACAACTCAATTTTAAAATTATATACAAACACGCCGTAACGATATATTTCAAAACCTTGCAAAAGTTACATTGTAAAAATGAGCGTCCATTTAGTTTTATAATATATCATATATAGATGCATTTTATGTCTATAACCATTAGGTCAGAGGAGTTTTGGTGTCTAGAATATCTGTTTTGGTTTAATTATGTTTATTTGGGAGTTGTGGGCAAATGATTAGGGTAATTGTTTACAAGGTAAACAATTGGGCTTCACTAATAGAAAACTGGGCAGTTGCAACCAAAATTTGCGATTGGCAAGAAATGGTCACAAAACTAGCGACCAAAATCAAATTTGTCTCAAAATTAGTGACCGCCAAAGATTCGATTGCAAAACAGTTGCAAATTTTGCAGCCGCCTTTTTCCGGTCGCAAATACGTCACAATTTTTATTATTTAAAACTAAAGTGCAAATTCGGTTGAAAAATTTGCGACCGTGTTTTTTCAGTTGCAAAAAATATATGAATAATAAAAAACAAAACTTAGAACTATAATTCGGTCGTAAATTTTACGACGGCTTTTCGGTCGCAAAAATATATGAATACTAACAAAAGATAACTATAAATATATAATACGATCGCAAATCAGTCACAAAATTTGCGACCAACCTTTTCGGTTGCAAGCTTTTTGACCGATTTTTTTACGCAAAAATGTGAAAAACAAAAAAAAAGATCCTTTAAATGCCTAACGAAAATGTGATTTTATATATATATACACGGGATGGTTCAAATGAAAACCACTTTTATTGTGCAAAACTCGAAAACTAACTAAAAAAAGCCTAAAAAACACACCAAATTTTTTTTTTCAATTTTTTTATAAAAAATCGCAGGTTTTTTTATATAAATTTTTTAAATTTTTTTTTTTTTTTTTGGTATTACACATGTGTATGTGTACTACACATGTGTATGTGTACTACACATGTGCACTACAAAAAAGAAATTTTTTTTATTTTTTTGAAATTTTTTTATATACTAAAAGTGGCGAAAATTATTGTGAAAAAAAAATTTGGTATGTTTTTTTAGCTTTTTTAATTAGTTTTCGAGTTTTCACAATAACTAGTGGTTTTCATTTGAACCTTCCCCTATATATATATATATATATATATATATAGGGTAGGGCTATATAGAAAACCCTAGAAAACCCAACCTCCCGACATTTTTTTTAAAATAACACATGTAATATACATGTTTTTAAGAGTTTTGGGACAAAAAAAAAATAAAAAAAGCGCCGAAGGAATGATTTAAAAAAAAAATTCAGCAATTTCTGTCTTTTGTGCCTAACACATGTTAGGCAACCGGACATTGCTGAAATTCGTTTATTTTTTTTTAAAATATCCCTTCGGCGCTTTTTTGTTTTTTTTCCCAAAACACTTTAAAACATGTATATTACATGTGTTATTTTTTTCAAAAAAAAAATGTCGGGAGGTTGGGTAAAAATGGAGTGAGATTTGAGTTTCCAGAGTTTTCTAAAAATTTAAGGGTTTTCTGTCTAGCATTCTCTTATATATATATATATATATATATATATATATATATATATATATATATATGGGATCGCTAAAATGAAAACCACCTCTAGTTATAAGAACCATGGGAACAACTTTTTAGCCCTTAGATCAACTAGATGGATAGATGAGATTAAAAGTAGTTAATATTAATATTAAAAGCTTTTTGTCTTATTATGTCTTTAATATTTTAATCAAAAAGGGTATTTAAGTAATTTTGTTTTTTTTTTGTCTTATTAGTTTTAGTTTTATTGTTTTTTAATACATTTTTGTCCTTATTGCATTAAATGTTTTTTTTTGTTCTAAAATCAGTTTTTTTTATTAAACAAACATCAGTTTTTTTTTTCTAAAATCAGTTTTTTTTTTCTTTCTAAAATCAGTTTTTTTTTACGCTCCGTTTTTTCACGCCGTTTTACGACCCGTCTTACGACCCGTCTTACGACCCGTCTTACCCCCGACTTTTTCACCCGACTTTTTCACCCGTCGTTTTTTCAACGCGTCGTTTTTACGTTAACGTTTTATACGTTTTACGCGCCGGTTTCTTATGTTAACTTTTTTCTACGATTTACGCGTCGGTTTTTTACGTTTTACGTTTTTATGTTTTACGTAAAACTTTTTACGTAAAACTTTTTAAGTTTTACGTTAAAATTTTTACATTTTACGTTTTACGTTGTTACGTAAAAAGTTTTACGTTTTTACATTTTACGTTTTACGAGCCGGTTTTTTACGTTAACCTTTTTTACGTTTTTACGATTTACGCGCCGGTTTTTTACGTTTTACGCGCCAGTTTTTTACGTTAACGTTTTTTTACGTTTTACTAAAAAAAATTTACGTTTTACGTTTTACCTAAAACTTTTTACGCTTTACAAAAAACTTTTTACGTTTTACGTAAAACTTTTTACGTTTTACGTTAAAAAAGTTTACGTTTTTACGTTTTACGTTAAACTTTTTACATTTTACGTTAAAAGTTTACGCTTTAACAATTTTTTTTTACAAAAACTTTTTTACGCAACACGAACGCACCCAGAAAACGCAAACTCGGTAGGTGTCTCAGATAGATTGTTATCGTCATCGACTAGGGAAAATAATATAAAAAGCCAACAACATCAAAACAAAGCGTATCTCGAAAAAAAAAGGGGTTTGGCTCAGATTTTCCGATAATAAAAAAGGCCGCAAAATGGGGTTGCAGGTTCAAAAAAGCTACCCTCCGCCGTCTTTGCCGCGCCATCGTCATCAAAATCAACGTTTTTTTTTCATCATCACAGCCGATTCAAATAAAGGCACCATATTCAACCGATTTTAACATTCAAAAGGACCAAGAACATCATTCAAACATATTCAAACAGTTTCCACAGAAATCAACCCAGATTCAACAGAATTAAAAACCCAGATTTAAACCCAGATTCAACAAAATTAAAAACCCAGATTCAACATTTAAACCCAGATTCAAAACCCAGATTCAACATTCACAGCCGATTCAAAACCCAGATTCAACATTCACAGTCGATTTAAACCTAGATTCAAACCCACAAGGAACATGAACATCATTCAACCCACATATCAGATTCAAGATTAAACCCCCAACATACCACCATCAGATTCAAGAACAGTAGAAAACCCAAATCAAACCCCCAACATACCGCCATCAGATTCAAGAACAATAGAACATACAAATCAACAGATTAAACCAACAAATCAACACACAAATCAACAGTCGAAAACAACCCTGAACCAACAGATCAAATCAACAATCAACAACCGAAAAACAAACCTGAACCCGTTTAAACCAACAAATCAACCACCGATAGCCATCACTCATTCACCGGCGCCACCTCTAGCCACCACTCAAACACCGGCACCACCGACGTCACACCACCGGCACCACCAACAACGCCGGCACCACTGACATCATCATCGCCATTAATCTCTCAGATGAAGAACAAGGCTCATGTGTGGGTTTCCACATCATCATCGCCATTAATCTCTCAGATGACGGCGGCACGGTGTCTCAGCGGCGGTGTTTGGTGGCTGCAACATTGACAGATGAAGATGAGACCACCGCAGGCGGCGGTGGCATTGTGGTGTCATCGAGACCTCGTACAAGCAGAGAGACAGAGATCGGAGGACGGTGGTTGCGATGGGCTGGTGGGTTGAGACAGAGATCGGAGGACGGTGGTTGCGATGTGCTAGTGCGATGTGCTGGTGCGTTGAAGATGAAGACTAATGAGAGAGGAGAGATGAGAGGAAGAAAGTCTGCAACTTAAAAAGAGAGAGAGAGGAGAGATGAGAGAAGAAAGCCTACAACATTAAAAGAGGAGAGAGGAGAGATGGGAGAGATTAGACATTTATAAAGGAAATGACCAATATACCCTTATTGTTGGCAAGATCTGATTGGTGGATACTGGTTCCCGCGGTTCTTACAACTGAAGGTGGTTCTTATTCTAGCGGCTCCATATATATATATATATATATATAGGGAGAAGATCATGCGAGAACCACCTCTTATTGTGAGAACCGCGAGAACCAATGTGAACACACCAAAAATGCCTAAAAATAGCTAAAAATCACACAAAATTTTTTTTTTTTGAATTTTTTAATATTTTTTATAAAAAAATAGCTACTTTTCGAAGCCAAAAAAAAAAAAAAAATTTTTTAATTTTTTTTTAAAATTTTTTTTTTGGCTTCGAAAAGTAGCGATTTTAACATAAAAAATTCAAAAAAAAATTTTTAGATTTTTTTTTTATAGATTTTTTTAGGTTTTTTTGGGGTTTAGTTTTTAGCATTTTAGCTTGGGGGGGGGGGGGGGGTTAGGTTTTTGGGGGTTTAGTTTTTAGCATTTTAGCTTGGGGGGAGGGGGGAGGGGGGTTTAGGTTTTTTTTTGGGGGGGGGGTTAGGTTTTGGGGGGGCGGGGTTAGGTTTTTTTTTTTTTGGGGGGGGGGGGGGGTGGGGGGGTTTAGGTTTTTTGGGGGTGGGGGGGGTGGGGGTTAGGTTTTTTTAGCTATTTTAGGTTGTGTTCACATTGGTTCTCAAGGTTCTCACAATAAGGGTGGTTCTCGCATGAGCCCCTCCCTATATATATATATATATATATGGCCATGATCATTTCAGAACCCTATATATATATATAGTCAGGATTTAGGGAAAACGGTGAAAAGTGTGAGAACAATGAGAACGCTTATGGATCGTCAAATAAAAATAATCTATGGACTAGATTGGCCCGGTGGCGTTTTCGTAAATAACATCAATTTTATTACGTGGACGCGATTCATTAAGGGTAAAAAGGTCTTTAGACTTCTCTACATAAAACGCCAAACTTATGAATAAAACGCCATTAAATTCCCCGCCCTAAAACAAAATGCACACATCATCCTAATCTAAACGCCAATAGATATAAAACGCCAAACTTTGTTTTTAAACGATAAAGCAGAACAAATAGTAACTAAAACGACGAAACTTAATTACTAGCATTTATTATAATAAAATCCCGCCTAAAATACGCGCCAAAAACATCCTATATAAAAAACATCTCAGACCTTCCGGTAAACACACCAAAGCCAAAACGCCATATTTTACTATATGCCATTCATTTTAGAAACGCCAAAAAACCAAACATCAAAGATTCTAGTCGATGTTTCTTTTAGATATTCAACATCTCAGTAAAATGCCAAAAAGTTAAAAAATCAACAATAGCAAACATCGTTTCTTGGATATTCAATATTGTTCTACGCAAAGTTTCGCCGAATGGATTGTTAGCTGAGGGGTGTAACTCAATAACATTTTGCTACATGAGATGGACAAATCTTCAAGAAAGAGAGACTGATGACAGATAAATGTCATTTTCTATGGTTTGTTCTTCATGAATATTTGAATGGCATGAAGAGACGGATGACACTGAAGAGTGGGATGAAGATAAAGATGAACTTCAAACAAAAAACTCATGTCATTGTGTGTCTCCAAACATCCATGAAAATAGCTATTTCAACAACAACAAAAAAACAAATGAATCATACCAAAGTCAAAACGCCATATATTGGTAAGGGTTCTTGTAGTTTTAAAGAAGAAAGAGACTGGTGACAGTGAATATTTTGAAGATGAATTTTTTTTAATTTTTTTTAATATTCTTTTTCTGTTGTTTGTTATGTAATTTTCAACTAAGAACAAATACATTATTTCTCAAAAAAAAAAAAAAACGCCACACAGACAAATGCTTGTGAAACGCCATCATGCCATAAAACGCACAAAAACTCCCAAATAATAATAAAATTACTTTGGACAAATATCATTAAAAACTCAAAACAAGATACAAGAGAATAGAACAAAGTGCAATCTTTATCTAAACCCCATTAAAAATACAAAACGCCAAAATCTCGAAAAGGTAACTATAAACGGTAATTACAAACAGTAAAATGAAACGATAAACAGATGAAGCTGAACAAATAGTAACTACAAAACAGTAAACTGAAGCGACAGAAACTTTATTACTAACATTTATTATATTAAAAGCCACTCCACTCCATGGAAAATTGAATTTATTTATCTTTTTAAAACGTCATAATTACCTGTTGAATTTATTTATCTTTTCAAAATGTCATAATTACCTGTCACTTTATAGATTTCATCCTACACGCACGGGAAAAATAAACTCTTTATAAAAGTAGAACATGTAAAAACAACTTAAACACTCTACACATTATTTAAAACGCCACGTATTGTCCAAAACGCCATAAAACTTAAACAAATGGCCAAGGTTATTGCATGGAGGTTTGAAAGGTCGGAGAGACGTTTCATCCTAAAGTTCTCTGATAGGAGAAGTGTGAAGGTCAGGACAATCAAAGCCATACTTAGTATGGATGAAGGAGTTCAAAGGGATATTTTGGCCCTTGGGGTTCCAATGGCCAACGATTGTGAAAGAACTCGAACGACAATAAGAAGATTGGAGAGAAAATTTCCAACAGAAGATGATGATGAAGCCAGAACGGTTGAAGTAACTTATCGACATGGGGTGAAATATTCATTGTCGATGGAGGAAATGTTGAAGACAGCGAGGCTATATCTCCTTGAACAACTCTGTGATTTAGCACCTTCGAACGATGCAAGATCCTGGGTTGCAATGATATTTAAGTATAGGCTGTGGCAAATAAGAGACGAGATGATGGCGTTATACGCCAATCTAAAATATGATGATGATGAATCTGAAGAAAGTGAGGAATAAAGCGATGGGTACAACTCTGATGTAATCCCATACACAGAAGACTATTAGTTTATTTTGATTTCATCTTATTGTAATCTTATGAAATATTAATGAACGGTAATGAATTATTAACAACGCCACGAACGCCAAAAAATTGACCTGGGAAACGTCATAACGCCAAAAAAAATCATCTGTGTGACACAAAAACAATTAATTCAACGAGACAAATAAAAAAAAACAGTAAAACGCCAAGTAGTTAATGAATATAATTAACGCCAAAATAATCTTAGACGCCAAAAATAAAGCAGCATGTGATACACGAAATTGGGAAAAAAGAAGATTAAAAAGACAAAAAAGCCCCTCGCACCCTGATTATATCCAGCGCCACGTGTTCCACCAGGATACGTTCTCACCATTCTCACACTTTAGGGCGTTTTCTCCTGATCTCGTTTCTATATATATATATATATATATATAAATTGAGGCCGGTTATTGTACAATAGGCTTAATCGTACAATATGTATGCTATACCCACAATCGTCGGATCTGTCAAATGGTAAAATACTGAATGATTTTATTGAATGGTTGAGTTACAATATATAGACATTATAACAAAACCTTAACAACCTAATGGGCCCGTGGGCTACTATCTAATACTCCCCCGCAGTCCGAGTGGGAGGAAACCAGAAGCTTGGACTGAGAAAACAAAAACATAGAAATAATTATAATAAGATAAATGATAAACGTGCTTCATCGATTCAAAGAATCCAATGCCAACAAATCTGTATTTTGTTTCATTTTTCCATCCATAGTTTTCAATGACCGATCTCGTAATCCTGTAAAAGGCGTTCAATGCAGCGGCGCAGCGGCTACGGAATAGAAACCTAACTAACTAGCAGCGCGGCGGCAGACCGTAGTCTTGCCGGCGACGCGGCGTGGACCGAAGTCCAATGAGCGGCGGATCAAAGTCATCAACAATAGAAAGGAACCGTAGTTCAATAAGTGGCAGACCGAAATCGGCGGCAATAATGGGGACCGTGGTCCGATAAGCGGCGGACCAAAGTCGGCGGCAATAAACAAAAAAAAAGAGCAGCGAAGGCTTGGCTGCAAGGAACGGCTTGAGGAAGGAGCTGCGGTTTTTTTTAAACGGTAGCTCGTGGGACATGGTTATCACATAATCAAGATCAATTCCTTGTTGTGTGTGGATAACAGTCAACAAAAAAGCAACAACCAATAAATATTCTTTTTTTTTTCTCGTTCAATGCTTTTGGCAGTCAACAAACAATAGTCAAAAACACAATAACCAATCTTTTGTTATTGAATAATCACGACAGCTACTTCACAATGAAAAAAAAGGAATATGCTGTTTTGTGTCTGGTACTTCGGCTTTGGGTGGTTGGCGAAACAAATAAGTGGCTTGAGTTTTCAACCGATAATGAAGCTTTATTCAATGGAAACTAGAAAATAAAAAACGAAGCTGAAAAACGAAGGTGAGACAGGGCGGCGACGGTGGCGGCACGCCGCCATGTCTAGGGTTTGCACTCGGTGGCGAAGGCTAGGGTTTGTATTTTCTTTTGTGGTGGCGCAGAGGAGACTTAAAGGTAAAAAAACCTAAAGCTCTGATACCATGTCAAATGGTAAAATACTGAATGATTTTATTGAATGGTTGAGTTACAATATATAGACATTATAACAAAACCCTAACAACCTAATGGGCCCGTGGGCTACTATCTAATAGGATCATACTCATTTAAACTCAGTGCTTAACTAATTTACATAATTAAATTAATCAAATTAAAATATATATATATCAAACCGCCAAGGTTAAAATCGTCAATTGAAAAATCATAATTCCTGATAATCAACAAAGATATTCACAATCATATCGTAAAACCAAATTCGAAAACATTACATTCTTCCTCCCCCAACTCCTGTTCGACTTTTCCGGTGCGATTCAACTAGGATTGATGAGTTTTGAGCAACAGAGCAAGGCCAACAACGATAGACTACAGTCAAAGAAGATGAATCCAGGTATTTGCTTATACATGCGATTTTATAATGGGTTTTATAGGGGTTTTGTATGACATATACGATTTTCTATAATTAGCTTTGTTTGGTAAGGTTTTTGTCTGATACATGCGATTTTATAAGATTAGGGAGTTTTGGTAATGGTTAACTGTGATTTTGGTAAGGTTTTTGTCTGGTACATGCGATTTTATAAGATTAGGGATTTTAAAATGGGTTTTATAAGGGTTTTGTATGACATATGCGATTTTGTATGATTAGCTTTGTTTGGTAAGCATTTTGTCTGATAACATGCGATTTTATAAGATTAGGGAGTTTTGGTAATGGTTAACTGATACATGCGATTTTATAAGGTTTTTGTCTGATAACATGCGATTTTATAAGATTAGAGAGTTTTGGTAATGGTTAACTAATACATGCGATTTTATAAGGTTTTTGTCTGATAACATGCGAAAAAGATGTGATTCTTATAACATGCGAAGTCTTAATTGTGTAACATGCGATTTTGTAGAAATAGAGTCTGATGATGACTTTCAAGTGCCTATATGAACATTGAAGAATGTGAACAAAAACAAAAAAGAAGGGTTGTAGAAGAAAGTTCTGATGATGATGACTTTGTTGAGCCACTACCAAAAAAGAAGAAAGAGGGTGAGAAACTGAAGTAGGACAAGAGATCTAAAATACAGAAAAATAAACCTTCAAAAAAAGTGGAAAAGGGAAAAAAAGCAAGCCAGCCTGAACCACCTAGAATAGAACCTAGGGCTTTCTTTGAATACCACAATGAAGCAATACTGTTGAGATGTCAACTTACATCATATATGGAAACTGTGAAAAAAATTTCAAAAGAACAAGTTGATGAGGTGAAAAATATGGGCTTTGGGGCTATTATAGATATGAATATCAACCATATTTCGACACATTTGGGATATTGACGAGATGTTCAATAAGCTAAACACAGGTAAACATCAAATCAAAACTACATCGAACACAGTATATGAGGTATTTGGAATACCAAAAGGACCTAAGCCAGTTGTCATAGTAGTCGATAAAAGAAAAGTTAAAAAGGTTGAAAAGACTGAAAGAGTAAAGAACCCAAAAGTGGAGAGAGTGTTATGGATAAATTCATTGGTTAATGGGGAAACAACGCGAGAATTACCCATAGCTTAATTGCAACAGCAATGGAAATTCAAAGAGATGGGGGAAGCCTGTTTAGAATCAATTTCCTGGTGTACTGGATGACATTTTTTTGCAGTGATTACAAAAGTTACAACTGCAAATGATAGATGTTTGCTTGGGGTAGAGGTTGTTGAGGATATACCGCATCTAGATTGGTGCTCATATCTACTGGACACGTTACGTCGTACAAGAGCGGGTTGGAAGAACACAAAAATACAGTACGTAGGACCTGTTGCCTTTCTTACGGTATGCTTTACTACATTTGTTAACATATATAAGATAAAAAAAATACATATTCTAAGTAAAAATCAACTCCTTTTTATATTTAAACAGCTTCTATACACACATGAGTACAACAAGAGGCATCAACTATTCGAGAAAGTCATGGAGATACCGGTTATTCGTTATATCACATCTATAGAGATTGATAAAGTCGAAGAACATATTTCGGATAACGGACATCTGTGGACAAATGAAAATGAAAATGAACAGGGTCGTTCAATGGAGGAGTATACAATACGACCCGTTGACAACACAAAAAGCTACAGAAGAAGAACTGCACCTGCAGTAGAAAACGTAGAAACCAAGGAGGACCCTAACGAGCACACTGATGATATGATGGATTTCAGTTTTGACATTCCGGAAACATCTCAGTTGAACCTTGTGATGGGAGTTGGGACACAAACACAGAAAATGCTGGACTATTGCAGCACTCCTGTTCCACTTTCACCCACTGTAGTCTACGGTTCAGACCAGCAACAAAATCGAGAGGCTTCGAACATCAATAAAAAGGTAAGCCCATCAAATATTAATTTCATTTTATCCATTTATTTTAACATTTAGATTGATAGTATTTTAACTTAAAAGTATTACGGAATCTGTTGAAAAGAATGAGGATCAATGTCAAAAAATACATTGAAATTGTTCAAGAGATGAACAACTTAGTTTCAGATGCAAAAACCAAGTGTTTTGGGGATCCGGAGATTATGGAAGCCTGTAAGCAGTGGGATGACACACTTCGGAATAATCTAGTTTGTGTGCTGCCTGATTCGATTCAAGAGCCTGAAACTACACCTTCTAATGTTCATCAAGAAGATAAAACAAATGAAGTGTAGAGAGAATGAAGAAGCTCAACAAATCATATCCAATGTTGTGGACAATGTCAGACAAATGGAATCAGAAGGTAAACATGCGATTTCAAATTAACACATGCGATTTTATATAAACATTGGATTTCATATACACATGCGATTTCTTAAATACACATGCGATTTCATGCATACAATTGATTTTTTAGTTAGCATGCCATGTCATGTATAACATGTGATTTTGATTCTGAGTTATTAAAATTCAATAATTTGTGTATAGGGATACTACAGCCAGATGATGAAGGATTAACAAAGACAGATGATGGAGGAATAACAGACACCCTTTTTGCAAATATTCAAACTGTGGAACCGGGTGTATACCCTTACAAACCACCTGTCCAAGGTAAACACTTTATATTAAAAATAAAATAAAAGAACAAAATCTTATATTTTTTAACTTAAACTGACCTGCAGAAAGTGGTGAAACTGAAACTGGGATGGAAGCAGCAGTGAACATAGACGAATCTACACAAAAACATCCAGAAAAAGTTCAAGAAAAACATACTTCCACAGGTACAATAAATATACTCAACTCAAAAAGGATAAACTTTTGACATTTTTTACTAAAAGCATTCGAAAACACACTTGCAGATTCTGGGCCAAACAATGAGGATAAATCTGACATGTGACATCTGTGCCTCCATGGCCATCGAACAAATACCAAATCAATGAAATGTTGTGTTTCATACTTGGGATTTGTATAAATATGTGTATCATTTGCACATATCAACTCTTGTTCGATTTCGGGCTCTAAATCGCTTTCTGGAAGGTTATACGCGCACTGATGCGTAAATATAACCAGTTTAATGCAACAAACACTCTGGGACAGTGAAATAGGCTTAACATACCTTAAATAACCTTTACATAACTTAGAAATAAGTTTTGGAGGGTTTGGTGTGGCGAAATCAAGTTTATTCGCTTACAGGGACTAATTTTGACAAACTGCGAAAGTATGCCGATTTGTACTGTAACGAACATTCCGTAACATGACCATAAGTTAAACATACCCTAAATATCCTTTACATAGCTTAGAAATAGGCTTTGAGGGGTTCGGTGTGCTAAAATAAACTTTTTGGTCATTCAGGGACTAAAAGCGTCAAAAGTGCATAAGTTTGCATTTTCGCGCATATCTTACGTTCTGAATACATCCGGACATCCAAAACTTTATGTAATCATTAAAATATTTTATTTTAGTGATTGGCATGATAAAATTCCATTCGTCGCGTTATTTGGATTGTTTTTGCGTTCGTTACGACTTCCGTCGTAATTAACCGAACAACGCAACTGTATGACCAAACGAACCGACATCCGAGATATTTTTGAGCATTTTTTGAGTTCCCTATACTTTAACTTCATTTTAGAGCCTTGAAATGAGGTTAACGAGGCATAAACGTGTCAAAAATGAGCCGAAATGCAAGATTCTGAAGTTCAGGGACCAAAATTGTCATTCTGCCATAGTTATCTTAGGAAGGGACCAAAATGGAAAATATAAATTCCAGCTTGTTCCAGCTGTTCCCCTCATTTGCACATGGTTTTAATGAAACTATGGGCTCCAATGGTTTCACAAAACCATGGGCACATGTATACGGATGAGATCGAAGCTCGTTTTACGATGAACGATCCAAACGGTTCTAGTTTTCCTATAAATAGCTATCCCCTTTCACTTGAAAAACCCACATTGATCTGATTTTGGCTCTCTAAATTGAAGTTTATGCTTCATACCTGAGAGTAAATCGGATCAAAGCTTGCGGGGACCTTTTGTAAGTATTTTTTCGTTCTTTTATCGCTTTTCGAGTCTGAAAGTCAAACTGCGTTTGACTTTCTGCATTGACCAGTTTATGGTCAATGCGAAGTTCATTTGAACTTCATAACGTGAGCGTAATCACGATGGTTATAGTCCCTAGTGACTATACCTACTGATTACCACGTTATCTAGGTGTAGTGACGAGTCGTAGTTTCGGCCAAAATACGCATTCTTGCGTGTTTTGTAACCAAACTACTTATAGGTATCAAAACCGTTTGTTTTGATACCAAATCTATTTTCTAAATTCGTTAAACATGTTTTAACATGTTTAACTCGTCACGTTTTAGATTAGTGCTTGTGTAGAGTCGTAAGTCAAGCGGACTAAACACCCCCTTAGACTTTCGAACACGACCCGTTTGGTCGATCATTAGGATCCGACCAAACATGTTTAGTGACCATAGTTGCATAGGGAATAACCTTCCTAGGTTATACCTTATGGTCACTTAGGTTTAATTAGTTGTGTGATAGGTAGTTTATATGCCTTAGGTAAATGACCAAAATGCCCCTTTCATGCATAATTGGTAATTAAGCATATGTAACACAAGCTTTTGTCACATAACTGATTATGTAACATATTTTAACTGGTTTTGGCATATAATACTTGTCATAGGACTAGTTAGACGTCTCGAACGTGCTTTTGCGCGAACGACACGTTAAAGTAGCGTAAGCTACCTTAATGGGTCGCAATGGGTCGAAAGCACTTAGGTTAGGTTTTGATTTAGAATGTAGGCTTTGTTAAACCATGTCATATGAGTTCCAATACTCATTTGGTTTACAACACCTCATCCTATCCGATCTTCCGACTTAGGTCCGATTTATTTATATAGTTATTAGATTGCCGATTGATTCCGTGCTCCCCTTAGCTTTGCTTGGTTGTTGTTCAAGACCTCTAAGCATTCTCAGGTGAGTACATAGTTCCCCTATTTTACTGTTTTCAATTGTTTTGGGGTGATTCATATGTGCTAAATGTTTTCAAGGTTTTAACGATGGTTTTCAAAACGATTTTCGATATTATAACGATGATTTCAAAAACGATTAAGATGGTTTATATTAAACTAATAACGATTTCAATAAAGTGAATAAACTAGTTGGTTGTAATTACATAACGAATGGCATTCATTAGCATTGATCAAGCCGACCAGTATTAGGTTATGGTACCATAGGATCTGACAAATCCCATTATCGTACTGCACCCATGGTTATGTGTGGGTTAGGTGGGTAATGACTGAATCTGAATGTTAATTTACCCTTTGGTGGTTTATTAATGCGAGAGCGAGATAGTCGAGTCACGAAGGTTTGAATGTTATTAACGAGACAATCAAAAGTAGTTTTCACGATTTAAGATGAGAATGATTTAAACGACTAAAGCGATTTTTAACGAATTAAACGATTTGGGTAAACGATTGGTTTTCGGTTAGTGTTTAGATAACGGGACGGGTGTAATGTGATGAAAGCATGGTGGATACGCCGCTGGTACTTCCTATATATAAGTGTTTTCATCTTGGAGGGATCTACATGAATACCTTGCTCGTTGACAATATGTCCTAAAAATTGAACTTCCTTAAGCCAGAATTCACACTTGGAGAATTTGGCGAAAAGTTGCTCTTTCTTTAGGAGTTCCAGAGTAAGACGAAGATGTTGCTCATGATCAGCTCGCGTCTTAGAATAAATCAAGATGTCATCAATAAAAAAGATGATGAACTTATCTAAATAAGGCTTGCAGACCCTATTCATTAAGTCCATGAAAACAGCAGGAGCATTAGTCAACCCGAAAGGCATAACTGTGAACTCATAATGCCCATAACGAGTGCGGAACGCTGTCTTGGGAATATCTTCTTCATGCACACGAAGTTGATGATACCCAGAACGCAGATCAATCTTCGAAAAACAAGAAGCGCCCTGTAACTGATCAAAGAGATCATCAATGTGAGGTAGGGGATATCGATTCTTGATGGTAAGCTTGTTAAGCTCACGATAATCGATACACATCCTAAAAGATCCATCCTTCTTCTTGACAAAAAGAACGGGAGCACCCCAAGGTGAAAAGCTATGACGGATAAAACCTTTGTCAGAGAGCTCTTGAAGCTGCTTAGACAACTCTTGCATCTCAGATGGTGCAAGACGATATGGAGCTCTGGCAATGGGATTTGCACCAGGTACGAGATCAATACGGAACTCGACTTGGCGTGCTGGGGGTAAACCAGGTAACTCTTCAGGGAATACTTCAGGATAATCCCGAACAACAGGAATATCTTGAATAGACTTACCTTTGCCTTTATCTACTGTAACATGTGCCAAGAAGGCCACATAATTCTTTCGCAGATACTTCCGAGCTTTAAAACAAGACATGAGTTTGAGACTACCAGCAGGTTTCTCACCACGAACCTGTAGGATCTCCCCTGTCGAAAGCGGCACACGAACAATCTTCTCGAAACAAACTACCTCTGCGTGATGCTTGGCTAACCAATCCATACCCACTATAACGTCGAAGCTTCCAAGTCGCATTGGCGTGAGGTTGATAGGGAAAAGATGGTTGTTAAGGTTCAACTGGCAGTTGCGAAGAACAGAATCAAGAACAATGGGTTCACCACTAGCAACTTCTACTGTCAAGGTTTTTCCTAGTTTCGTTCTAGACATGCGAAGCAATGGCTCAAAAGATAATGACACAAAACTCTTATCGGCACCCGAATAAAAAAGAACAGATGCAGGCTGATTATTAATAAAGAACGTACCGTTGTCCACATTATCGGCTGCTTGCGCCTCTTGTGCATTCATGTTGAAGACTCGACCTCGAGCCTGAGCCTGATTCTGATTTGGGTTTGGGTTTGCGTTAGCTAGTCTTGGACACCGGTTTCTGTAGTGGGTCAGATCCCCACAATTGTAGCACGAACCAGGAGGAAAATGAGGTCGTGCAACTTGACCTTGTTGCTGAGTAAAAGGCTGAGCAACTTGTTGAGCTTGGTTCTGAACTGCCTGATTCTAGTTGACAGGAATGCGGCATGTAGTGGCAAGGTGACCATTTCTTCCACAGTTAGTGCAATGACGACATTGGAGATGTGGTAGGTGATGGCCGTTACACCTGTTGCACAAAGGTGCGTTGCCAAGATAAGGCCTCTTGGCGGGTGGTTGCGCAGGCTGATTTGGTGCAGCTTGAGCCTGTGCAGTAACGGCATAGTTTTGGGAAGCCTTCCGCTTCCTAGACCCCTTTAAGGAACCAGAATCCTTTCCCTTCTTGTTTTTACCTTTCTTGCTATCCTCTTTGTCAGCCGCCTGCTTCTTACCTTTGTCACCCTTTTTATGTAGCTTTCCTTTTCGAACCTGCGACTCAGTCAATGTCGCTGCTAACTCGATCACCTGACGGACTATGGTAGGGTTACTACCAGTAATGATGTCTTGCACTGAGTCAGGTAGACCATCGATGTACCTTTCGATAGCCTTGTCGAGTGGGGTAACCATTGTCGGGAAAAGCAGACTCAATTCTTCATACCTATCAGTGTAAGCCCGATGCTCACCACTATCTTGTTTCAAATCATCAAACTCCCTTTCCAATGCTCGCAGTTCATGACGAGGGCAAAACTCCTTCATCATAAGGGCCCTAAGTTCGGCCCAAGTCTGTGCTAAAGCAACCTCAGCACCGCGGTCTCTCATAACCTCGTTCCACCATGTAAGAGCCCTCTTCTGAAACACACTGGAAGCAAACTCGACCTTGCGATTATCAGGACATTGAACGTGGTAAAACGTACTCTCAGTGCTCTCGAACCATTGTAGGAGCCTAGTTGCTCCTTCAGTACCACTAAACTTAAGTGGCTTAGCCGAATTGAAACTCTTGAAATTGCATGGAGCATGATTGTTGTTGTTGGCTTGGTTCAGTTGAGCAATAAGATTTGGGAAAGCAGCAACCATTTGTTGCACGATGATTTCTGCCAGTTCGGCATTTGTTATCTGATTGTCGCGTCGAGGATGCATTCTAAAAGAGGAAACATGAAAGGAAACGAGTGAGATGATTGGATGAAAAGAATGAGATGATACAAAAATTGACAACAGCAAAGATGGTGGTCATTTGTTCGTTACCACTAGGCAAACAAACAACACATTGTGACTAATCAAAGTAAATGGGTCAAAAATAATGCATCGCGAAGACATGCTCGCCTATAAGTGAACACTCACCCCAAGAGTTCCCAGGTAAGAGTGACTGGTCCGATTATGTGGATTTGTATGAACACTCTAGCCTTAGATAGAAAACCCAGGGTACAGGCATTCACCCTTCCAATTTGCACGTGTTCACACTATTCAAAACCCAAAACTTTGACGAGATTTTGAAAATTCAAAGGGGTTCAAAATCTTATAACAGAGGGTTCAAAACCTAGTAATCAATCATCCAAGAATAGGTGATTAATTTTCAAAGCGTATTCAGAATTGATGTTCTCGTTGTGGTTATCACCTAAGGACAGGTGAAGTGCATGTTTTAAGATCTAAACACAAGATAACTTGTGTTGGGGTCCTAGAAAGTTATAGTCTAGGTCAAAGCATTACTAATAACCTAATTCCCTATAACCATTGGCTCTGATACCAACTTTTCTATCACACCCCGACCACGTAAAACATCAAATCGTGGCGGAAACGTCGGGGAGTGTTGTAACATAATTAATTGTTTCACAACCATGGAAATTAAAGTTACTTTTTATTTATCAAACAAGAGAGTTACATTGTCTTAAAACAAGAAACAAAGAGTACATAACATAATTTAACCAGTTCTTGCTTCATTTTAAGTCACTAAGGCACGGGTCCGCCTAAGTGTGTCTCGATCATCCTATGCAACAGCTCCTGAAAACACATGTGAAAATAGGTACGTCAGCATAAAAATGCCTGTGAGATACATAGGTTTTGTGAAAATAAGATTCATGACTTAAGTTTAAGAAAATGTTTAATAAAATTTAGTCATGAACCTTGTAAATTGTTTTGTTTGTAAATCCTATGAAAAGCGATAAGATCAGATGATATGTATAAATAAAAGAATAATGTATGGTTAAATGAATAACCAAGTAAAATGAGTTGTATAAAATAACTGTTTTGTAAACTAAAGTCTTGTGAAAAACATGTTATTTGTGTAAAATGTATAAGTCCAAATTGAATGATTTAAATAACGCTATGATATGTAATATAATACAATACAAACACTTATATATAGGAAGTACCAACGGCGTATCCACCATGCTTGTATCATACTACTCACATCTCGTTACTTAAGTCACTTAAACAAACCACCAATGGATAAAGTCCATGTTTAAACCAATTGTCAAAAGTCCTTGTATAAACCATATCAAATGTTAAAAGTCCAAATGTAGTCCAGTAATGTGTAACAAATGTTATGTATGGTAAGTAATGTGTTGTTACATAAACCAAATGTAGAAATGTACAAAACAAAGTATTTTGAATATATCAAAATGTTATGTTTTGCAAAGTAAATGCATGTTCTATTGATACAAACACTTATGTGGTAAGTTAACATACATTCAAGCCTTGAGACAGACGGATAACCCTAAGTCAAGGTTATCAAAAGAAATGTTTTCGGATTCAGTCATTCCTTACGTCCAAACAAACCCAGGATTTCAGGAATGGGAGTTGTCAAGTCCTATGGTACCACTACTTACTACCGAGCGGCGTAGCTAATGTTAATGAGCGTATATAAGTCCCGTTTGTACAAACCAAATGTCATACCGATTGTAAACATGTTAAATGAAAACAATGTGCTAAGTATGCTAAGTTAACATACAAAGCAGAAAAGTCATGTAAATCAATGTGCTAGCATGCTCAGTCAACATACATAGCAGAAATGTAAAGTAAAACAATGTACTAAGTATGCTAAGTAAACATACATAGCAAAACAATGTAATGTAAATCATGTACTATAAATGTACTAACGAACTTAGCAAGTATATGATGTGAAAACATGGAAAGCATGAAAGTAACAAGTAGGCACATGTGTTTCACCCCAAAACAGTTTGGAAAACAGTAAAAGAAGGGTCTATGTACTCACTTGAGATTGCTTAGAAGTCCTAGGATAACCACCAAGCAAGGCTAGAAGATCACGGAATCAAACGGCACCTAATATAGGTAACTACATTAATAAACGGACCTAAATCGGAGGATCAGATAGAATGAGGGTTTGTAAACCAAACGAGCATGGGAACTCGTGTAGTATGGTTTAACAAATCCTACATACTAAAATGAAACCTAACCTAAGTGCTTACGACCCATTACGACCTGTTTAGGTAGCTTATGCTACTTTAACGCGTCGTTCGCGTAAAACGCGTTCGGAATGCCTAACTAGCCCTATGATAAGTAAAATATGCCTTAACATGTCTAATATTGTTGCCAAATCAGTTTAGACATCAAAAGTTATGTTACATATTCTTAAAATGAATTTTGGCGTAAAAAGGGCATTTTGGTAATTTACCTAAGGCATATAAACTACCTATCATACAACTAACTAAACGTCGTGACCATAAGGTATAACCTCGAAAGGTTATTCCCTATACAACTATGGTCACCTAATGTATTTGGTCGGATCCTAATGATCGACCAAACGGGTCGGGTTCGAAAGTATAAGCGATTGTTTAGATCGCTTACCTTACGACCCTATATAAGCACTAAACCTAAAGTGACGAGCTAAGCATGTTTAAACATGCTTAACTAAGTTAGAAAACAAGTTTTGATATCAAAACAAACGGTCTTGATATCCTAGAGTAGTTTGGTTACAAAATACGCGTAAATGCGCATTTTAGCCGAAACTACGACTCGTCACTGAGCCTAGATAACGTGGTAATCAGTAGGTATAGTCACTAGGGACTATAACCATCGTGATTACGCTCACGTTATGAAGTTTAAACAAAATTTGCATTGACCATAAACTGGTCAAAGCAGAAAGTCAAACGCAGTTTGACTTTAACGATAAAAACGAACGAAAAGAACGAAGAATACTTACAGAAGGTCCCCGCAAGCTCTTGATCCGATTTACTCTCAGGTATGAAGCATAAACTTCAACTTAGAGAGCCAAAATCAGATTCAAGTGTGAGTTTGCAAGGAAATGAAGGTGGGTATTTATAGGAATTCAAGAACCGTTAAGATCGTTCATCGAAAACTGAGCTTTGATCTGGACCTTACATGTGTGCCCATGGTTTTCTAAAACCATGGGAGCCCCTAATAATGGACTAGGTTCATTGAATACCAGCCCATGGTTTTGCAAAACCATGGGTTAAAACCATCAACACTTCAAAATGGACTAGGTTCATTGAATCTGGTTAGAAATTTCAAAAATGGTCCCTGCACTTGTAAAACTTGAATTATTTTGCACTTTTAAGCCCCGTTAACCCCATTTAAATGCTCTAAAATAAAGTTAAAGTATAGGGAACTCAAAACATGCTCAAAAGTATCTCAGATGTCGGTTCGTTTGGTCGTACGGTTGCGTTATTCGCTTAATTACGACGGAAGTCATAACGAACGCAAAGACGATCCAAATTAAGTGACGAATGGAATTTTATCATGCCAAACACTAAAATTAAATATTTTAATGCTTACATAAATTTTTGGATGTCCGGATGTATTCAGAACATAAGTTATGCGCAAAAATGCAAACTTATGCACTTTTTTTTTTGACGCTTTTAGTCCCTGAATGACCCAAAAGTTTATTTTAGCACACCGAACCCCTTAAAGCCTATTTCTAAGATATGTAAAGGATATTTATGGTATGTTTAACTTATGGTCATGTTCCGGAATTTCTGTTCCAGTATGAATCGTCATACTTTCGCAGTTTGTCGAATTTAGTCCCTGTAGGCGATTAAACTTGTTTTTGCCATGCCAAAGCCTTCAAAACTTATTTCTAAGTTATGTAAAGGTTATTTAAGGCATGTTAAGTATATGTTGATGTTCCGGAGTGTTGGTTGACCTCGTGTTTATTCCGGTACTTCAAGGTGACCACTTCTATGTCTTGTGCTTCCACTTGAAAACCGGCAAAATTGAGTTGATCGACAATTTAGCAGTTAAACAAGATTTTTAGGAAATATACAAAGGGCTTCCAGACACACTAGTAATACCAAACTTCTTCAAATACATGTTATATTTATGTAAAGCTACTGACACAATGTTGCTATATTACAGAGAAGGGTACTGGTTTTATACCTACAAAAGGCCATAAAACCAACACCAGCTATAAAAGCATTTGAAGAATCAGAGATAGAAAGAAAAGAGATGGAATGGAGAACACTTACTAACGGTATAGATTGTGGGGTGTTTGCAATGCGTCATATGGAAACATACAAGGGGAAAACACCGTGGTTGTCTGGGTTTGTGAATGAAGACGAAGTAAACAATAGACAGAATTCACAACTTCATCTCCCGAGACACAAATATATCAGTAAGATCATTCTATCCGAGTACAATGTGGAGCATCAACGAATAATTAAAGAGACAATTGCTTTCGATAAAAGGTCGGACAAAGAAAGGTATATCAAAGATTTGGATAAAAAAATCCCATTGAGGTTGAAAGCATTTATTGAAAGGCAAAAATAGACTTGTTAGATGTTGATTTGCTGTTGGATTATTATACTTGTTAAATTACATTTATGTTTTCAAAATCGCATTTTTAAGTATAAAATCGCATGTTTGACATTGGATTGTTTATCATATGCAGAATATGGAAAATAAACATGCGAAATTAAATCCCATGCCATAACACAACATGCGAATTACATGGAACATATAAAACTTGCATGTTTTATTAAATAAAACACTAGAACAAAAAACTACAAATATACAAAATCAATGTCATTCAAACGATGAAAGAAACTTCATTTTCATGTCCATCGAACATCTTAAGATAGTTATTGCATCGGCTAAGTCTTTCAACTGCTTCTCATCCCTCTCACCCAGATCAACCATGAACATAACAACAATTTCTCGAAAACTACTCACTTGCATCTGAGAGAGCAAGTTCACAATTTCTTGTCTTCTCTTCATATTTTCTGTTACACGAGAAATATTGGTTTCCAACATCTCTTGACATGATCGATCTTCTTGAATTTGTTCCTGAATCCTTTTTCTCAAAGACTGTTTGATATTTGAATCTGAACACGAGGCAGAAGAGGATGCTGGTAGGTCTACCATTTTTTTATAAGATAAGAAATAAGTGGTTTGAGAATGTGATATAAAGAGAAACTCTATATTAAAAGAAAAAAAAAACACTGAAAATTATTGATATCAATTATTGAACTGAATTATTGATATGAATTATTGAACTGAATTATAGTACACGATATGCGAACTTACATGTCATGATTTTTATAGCGTGCTAAGTGTTGAATTTAAACATGCGAAATTAACCTTTTGATCATGAACATGCGAAACCACACTAGTAAAAATGTCTAAAAACATCTTAAGACTTTATAATGTGCGAAATGTTGAACTCAACATGCGATTTTAACCTTTTGATCCAATGTTTTATAGATGCAATTTATGGATGTAATAAACATGCGAAACCGGCATTATGAAAACTCAACACATGCGATTTGTTAAAATCATCAAATACAAGTTGAAACATTTTAAATTCAATCTCATTACAATCTAATAACACTAAAAACCTTCAAAATCAAATATAAATGACGTCCCTCAACCGTAACCCTTTGATAACAAGTCAAATAAACATGATAAATGACGAATTCATCATTTTCGGAATCGACATATGTGTTTCGTTTGATATGAATCAATCAAACCCTACTATCGAACTGATACGAATCATAATTAGAGAGATGGTTGTGTAACGAACTCGTGATCTGCTCGCTTGTTGATGGAATTCTCTAATTTGCCCTCAGATGATTGAACGAAATGTCTGATATACCATTGTCTAATAAAATTGAATGAGGGACACGTGTATGGCTATGGGCATCTCGTACGTAATGTATGATTAGGGGATTTGTATTATACACTTTCTCTCTCTCTCTCTCTCTATATATTTTTTCTAATTAAAATGTTTTTTTTTCAAGTTTGGATTTTGCGCTCAAAAATATATTAGAAATGGACAACTAGTTGATTTTAGATTTTTTTATTAATAGCTATTTGTATTTTTCTTTATAGAATTAAATTTGTATCAAATTTGAGATACTTTAAACTTTTGTTTATATATATGATAGACATTAACAATATAAATGAATTGATTTTTTTAATTTAAACATTGACATAATATGATGTGTTCTGACACATGAAGAGATTTAAACCCACTTGTCAAAAAGTTAGTATAGAAAATAACCAAATCACCATTTTCACATTAAAATATATATTTACAAATGAGGCAAAAACAATAATTGCATGTGATATATTGGGTGAATCTCAACCACACAAACAACATTGATCAAGGGTTGAGAATGGTTCCTATGGTTCTCTTATCTAGTGATAGTTCTCATTTTACCCAATCCCTATTTATATATAGTGAAAGTGTAAAATCCAATATTGCTTAACATACGAGCGTACGATGTGAAATCAGGCACGTTGTAAAACTCAAAACCCTAATCATGCATACATATATTAATAATACATGATTAGGGTTTTAAGTTATACAACGTGCATAATTTCACAGCGTACACTCGTACGTTAAGGAATATTATACGTTAGCAGGCCTCTATATATATATATATATATATATATATATAAATAGGGTATGGATCCTAAGAAAAGAGCACCCTATTTGAGAACCTTGAGAAGCATTCTTGACCACATATTTCTCCAAGCCAAAATAAAGGTTTTTTTTTTTTTTTTTGCATATACATTACATATACTAGTAGGGTGCTCGCGCGATGCGGCGGTGGCGACACTTTGCATTGCGGTACTCAAAATGTTTTAACATCTGGTTGGAGGTTCATTAACAGAAATTGAGTTTTAGGTTTTGTATGAAAGTTCTAACAATTGATTTAAAAGTTATACTTCTTACCTTGAACTCAAAACAAAGCAAAATTGGTGGTAAGGAGTGGTGATGGTGCGCAACACTTGTGACGTTTATAAGCTATCGTGTAATGCGAGGATGGCGAACGAAATGGACCAGGATGACAAGCTACCAAACTTCGATTGTTGATTACAACTGTTACCATTTGAATGTTGATTTTGGTGGTTGCGGTGGTCGTTGACGTTGGAAAAAAAACAAAGAAAGATTGAATGATGGAGAGACAGCAAATAATATGATGAGTTTCAAAAGTTTAGGCAATAATTTCTTAAAACAACTCAAATGGTTTCAATTGATTATGCCAATGATGGCTTCTTGAATGCTTGTGATGGTTCCCTCATTCAAGACCCCGGTTAGTTACGAATCGATGTGGCAGATAACTCCACTTTGAATTTTATTTACTATTTATTTATAACTTCAAGTTCCTAATTCCACCTCTTTATTTTGTAATTTTATTATCATTTATATTTTGTCTCAGTTACCTTTTAACATTGAATAGTTTAGTAAATTTTGAGGTGAGGATTTTAGAGATTTTACCGGCTTTTCATGATTGCCGAGTGAAGCCTATTTTATCACTTCAAGAACTATGAGAGACTAATTGTATATTTATCAAGAACTATCAGTTTTAAAGACAATATATTTTACCCTAACAAAAATAAATTAATAAGCATAAACATTTTTCTTCATCCAAAAACTCAAAAGCGTTAAGCTAATTAAAAATAGAAACCGATGTCAAGATTTCTTGAAAAGAAAAAAAATGTAACTTTTTCAATCACAACCCTCAGATATTAACTTTAGACCTTCATATTCTACAGCAGTTGGTTTTTTAATAAGTTTAGAATCAGAGACACACTGCCCATATTCTGTAACCAAACTTTTAATATTCTCCATCAACAAACTACAGTACCATACATCATAAGTTAGATCTGTGAATTTGTTATTTGAGGTTTTAGTAAGTTATCATTGTATTTAGTTTACACATGAAAGATCAATAAAGTTATAAAATGATATTAACTAGAATTAGAACTATACACCCTATCTATAAATAAACCTTGTTCCATCTACGGGCCAGCCAAGAAAGATAATGAAATGTAATGCTCATTCCATTAGGCTGACCAACAATATTACTTTTGAAATAGACCCAAAAGAATTTCAAAATAATTGAAGTTAAATATTTTAATGTCCTATATTACTGCAATACATCATCCGCGCGCCTTCTTCCGAATCGCCACCGGTAGTTACTGTTCCTTCTTCCCACTCTTTTATTTCACCATTAAAGCATGTGAAAGAGAAAGCAAGCCAACCAATGTTTGCAAGCTTATTCCACTTATGGAGGCCTAAATATATCCTACCTATAATGTAAATTATACTACTATGAAACACAAGCTGATATAATAGACTATACCATGTACAAAAAATAAAAAATAAAAAATAAAAAATAAAAAAACATTTCAAAGTATCAAAAGATAACAATTTTACCTAACTATGACTATATGCACCAGGAGCACTTCAAGAATTTGACCAAGGATCTGCCATGCTCGTTCAACGGAATCAACACTGCAAGTTTAATGATGCACATTAAGGTATTTGATTTCATACAAAAGTTATAAAAGATTCATAATTGACAACTGTTTAAATATATATACCTAAACAAACCCTATATAAATTGAGTTACCTAAGCCAGAGAAAGTATTCCACTGCGAACATATCCCTATGTAAAAAACAATTTTAAATATTTTGATGAATAAAAGTGTACCCTGTTATCTACTTGTTTAAGGGCAAAATTTAATGTTCTAATTTGAGGTTGATTATTTCAAACTCACCATCCTCAGAAAATTCAAAATTACAAGTTTAAAAAACATGACTCAATAATATTAAACAAAGTAACAAACATTAGAAGCACTAACAAAAAAACATGAGTCAATCCTAAAATCATGTCAGAAAAGTAAAAAATAAGATCAAGTAATGAATTAACAAACCTTAGGGTTAAGGGAGTCAACAATAAGAGAGGAGTTGACTCATGATAGGAGGAAGGCTAATCGCTCAAAAAATCCACCACCGAAGTTGCATCTGACCATGATCAAATAAGGCCGACATCAACAAACTATACAAATCTATGAAACAAAATCATCATTTAATCAATTTAATCAGAAACATAAAGAATCAATAGCCCACCTAGGGTTATTTTACCAGATCTAACTAAAAAATGCTTAAAACAACCAATCAACAAAAATAACTCAATAGAGAATTAAGGTTCGTGAATTTAGGTACCTGATACAAAACCTACAATGATAAAGATGGAGTTGTTGGTAGCCGGTACCTGACTCTGGCGAACGGAGGAGCAGAAGTAGGAAAACGAAACAATGGGAGAAGGTGGAAGACAACTAAAGAGTACCATGAGAGAGAGAGAGATGGCGACGGAGTATCTTCCTGGGGTAAGATCAAATAAAAAGTTAATTTTCCCTAAGTAGGATGAGAAGGAATCTTAACCATTCATTTTTTCAAATCAATGGTTAAGATGAAAGGGTAGGAGAAAGGAGGAGTGCAAGGGTATCTTGGGAAAATCTATTTATGGACTTTCTCTCTCCACATGCAAGGCACATGCATATTCCACCCCCATTTTTTAAACGTTCATAACTTTTTTATACGACATTATTTTTTCATAAAAATTTCACCGTAAAATCGAGCGTCTTTTTATCTTTAATTTGAGTACCATATTGCTATATAAAATATGAAGACTAAAAAAACCCACTTAAATATGTTGTATTTCTATGTTGTATAACATTTTTTGTGCTGAATTTTTGTACTATATTTTTGTGCTAATTTTTTTGTGTTTAATTTTTTTTTGTCTTAAATTTTTTTCCTCAATTTTTTGTGCTGGATTTTTTTGTACTACATTTTTTGCTGAATTTTTTCGTGCTATATTTTCTTTAACTAGATTTTTTGTGCTATATTTTTTTGTACTACATTTTTTGTGCTATATTTTTTGTACTAGATTTTTTGTGCTACATTTTTTTGTAGTAGTTTTTTTTGTGCTAGATTTTTTTGTACTAGATTTTTTTTGTATTTTTAAAAAATAAAAGGGGTGCCACATGTCATTTTCACTCATATTGATAAGGACCAAAATGCCCTTCATTCATACTTATTAGGAGTGCCACATGTCATTATCACAATCCTTCTTAGGCTACTTAGGCAAAATCCACTTTTTAGTGGATCCTTCCCCGTATCTTCCTATGTGCTTTATAAAACCATACAGATAACAACTATATGTTTTAAATTTTAAAAATTGTTTCCCACTTAGTTTTCCATCCCTTTTTATAGAAGGTTTGTTACACTATCTATCCTTAAAATTAGAAAGTTTTGTTAAAATTTGACTAAAGTATAAAGAAATTGTTTAATCAATTAATTGACAATAGTTTTAGTTTTTAAAATTTTAGAATGAAAATGTTATAGAACCTATTAATTAACTTATTAATTGATTATATAGTATAGATTAGTTGTTATATTCTTCTTTAATCACTTGTACATTAAAGCATTATCTACTTGTACCTTTTAATCCGTGCGTCGATATTGAACAAGACAACTATCGAAACGTTGACAAAAATGTGTAGGTCGTCATGCTATCTTTGGATTTTTTTTAAACAACATAGTTTATAAGATATGTCAAGAATAAGTAAAAAAAATTATAAGTTTGTTGTGGAATGGTGAATTGTAACTAATTATCTATAATTTTGTTAAAACCTTAGGGATTTAAGTGTAACAAGTTTAGGGGCTAAAAATAAAGAGTTTTTAAAAGACCAAACTACCCTCATTTTAGGGGTCTTTCTATAAATAAAGGGGGGGGGGGAGTTCTTATTTTTTGGGTATCTTAAAATGCCCTTGTCTCATGCATTATAATATAGTATAGATGTATATTGTCAATTTTGAATTATACACATACGTATTTAGGTAATTTTTAAACTATACATATGTGTATATTATGAAATATATATATATACACACACTTAACCTAAGAAGTGTAGGAAACCGGGTCAAATGAATGCTGATTGAGCTCATTCTAGCAGCATTGGGAACGGCTCATTGAACAATAACTAAAATATCTAAACCCTAAATACTAAAACTAAACCCTATGCTAAAACCTAAAAACTAAACCCTAAACCCTAATGCTTTTAATTAACAGGTCAGATTGGGCGGTGACAAAGTGTTAAGAACTCTAAACTTGTTTTAATCCTTACATTTTTCTATCACTGATATCAATAGTGTGCTTCATGTTTTTATAGCTTATTCCATTTGCATTTTACGATGCCAGAAAGCCTTAAAGCTTTGCTTACTCAGGCTTCAATATAATCGAGACAAGCCCTCTAGGAAATGGGTATGCAATCAGTTTGAACATTTTGCTGAAACCATATATTGAGTTAATATTGTTTTGCTTCTTCTAGGTATCTGTTAGGTTGTTCATGAAAGAAATGTTAGAGAACCTCAATATTATGCTTGTTTATTGTGTTGTTTTGTTGCTTTATGTTAGACATCATGCAAGCAATTTATTTTGTTTTTGTCATGCTCAGGTTTCTGTCAATCTACCATCGGAACACCAACTTTGATTCATAGAGTCATGTTTAAAAGAGTAAACTGTCAAAATGGTCCCTGAGGTTTGTTCACTTTTGCCATTTTAGTCCAAGACTCAAACTTTTTGAATCTGGTCCCTGTGGTTTCAATTTTGTTGCCATTATCATCCAAAATCAAAATTTGGTAAGATTTTTCAATTAACATCTAGTTTTTTTTTGTCTTTTTTCTCCCTTTTGATGAAGGACAAAATGGTCTTTTAACATTTTATTATAACAAATTAAAAAAATCTGACCATTTTGCCCTTCATTAAAAGGGAGGAAAAAAACAAAAAAGTTAGACGTTTACTGAAAAATCTGACCAAATTTTTGATTTTGAATGAAAATGGCAATAAAATTGAAACTACGGGGACCCAGATTCAAAAGGTTTAAGTTTTGGACTAAAGTCGCAAAAGTGACCAAACCTCAGGGATCATTTTAGCAGTTTACTCTGTTTAAAAGCAAAGAAGAAGCTCAAGAAGAAGGTTGGTAATTGGTAAGTACTACTCACGAGGGCCAAAAGGTTGTAAGAGAGAGCCGAAGGGTAATTAGGAAGCTGACAACAACACCAACAAACATATGCATATTCCATAGTTGTGGATCTTTTTGATTTGGACGTTATCCTTTATTCTTGTATATTGTTATGATTACGAGTCCTTTGATTTCGGCATGGCATCGTCATTTTGTTCTGGTGGAGAGGACAACAATGGTTGATACGACTTTTGATTTGGGGAACGATGGGGGGGGGGTGGTGGTGTAGCGGTGGCAGGTGGGTAGAGGTGGTGGTGGCGATAGTTGTTATTATATTTAAAGATCATTATGTAAAAATAGCTGTTGATGTTAATAATCCTCAAGTTCAGTCTAAAGATTTTTCTGTTCATGACACTCCTGCCTCTCCAAGTGTTGTATATAATGTAAGTGTTTATTAGTTTTACACTTCCTGTTTTATTATTGTTTCGATATGTCGATATCCTTCAGTATGATTGAGTGTTACACATCAAATCTGACTTGAAAACATAGTTTGTGTTGATAAAGAACATTAGGAAATTTCAAAAATTCAGAGTTGTTATAGTCTAAATTAAATTACTTAGGTTGAAAAGAATCGCAATCTTCGCGGCAAGACCATTGCGCAGGGTAAACAAGCTGTTCATAGAGCGTCTAAAGTTCAAAAGCTTGATTCAGTACCATCCACTCCAAAGCCAGTCTTACATTTTGATGGGTTGGTAAATTTCAAAAGCTTAAGGTGTTTAATTTTACTGATTTGTGTGAAATTGAGTTTTAGAATACACTACTTTGAGATGGTTTGTATTTTGCAGGCCTTGACATGTTTAAGCTATATTTTTAAAGCTTAATGGAGCTTGGGAATGAAGTTAGGAAGAATGGGAGCGAAAAACGGAGCTAAACGGCGAAAATCGGACAAAGACTTCAGAGACCGGCGTCCTAGATGCCGAGACCAGCATCCCAGACGTTGGTCCCAGCGTGAATTTGTGGCAAACTTTAGTTAAGAACCCGTTTCAAATATCTATCTTAACACACCCGATTCTAGACTTCCATAGGCCATTTTGAGAGATATTTGGAGGTTCCATTTGATCTATTATCATATTCCACCAAGTTTTGAAGATTAATCATCAACCATGAGTGGCTAATTTCTTCAAGATCATCCCCGGGTGAAAGGTTGTGAGTTTTCTAGGGTTTGCTTTTCATGTTTTGGTTTGATACAAACATTTTTTAATCTTTTGATTGAAATTGTGCGGATTGATTGTTAGTATTGTTTTGAACTTGAATTTGTTAAGATTTTCTTGCATCATTGATATTGAGAGATGATTACTGCTATGAGTTTTGATTCGTGCTAGGGTTTGTTCATTGTTCTTGATTTATAAAACATATTATTGTCTTTAATTCATATTGTGAAGGTTTTCTTGCACCATTTGCGTATGTTAGATAATTGTTGATGTCTACAATTAGGTTTGCAATTGATAAACTCAAGAAGTCATTGGTGTTCATAAAATAATCAAACCATTCATGTTAAATAACTCTAGATACTTATTAATTCGTAACCCGGGTGTGATTCGTTTTCTCCTATATTATTTTTAACTAATCAACTAAGTTTTGCAATCATAGTCAATGAACCATTGTCATAGTTAGTAGCGAATTGTCGGTTCAACCCGATATCTTTTCAACTAAACAAATAAACAAATAATTAAATAGCAAGCTTCATAAACTATTTTGAAATCTGTAATCACCCGGATCCTGACACAGACCACAGACTCTTCGTGATTCGACACCCCGACTGCCACTAACTATTTGTTTGCGGTAACTTGGGATTTATATATAATGGGTTATTGGATTTTATCATCTCAAACTATTGGCTATTGGCCGCTGCCACCCCCAACTATCACTTTGACACCCGCCACCCCAGTTTAACACTTAGTGTGTTCTGTCACCATGTCGTTAACTGATCACTAACTTTTGATCATGTTACTATTCTTTTGGGGGTGTCCTAAGATCCCTATGACACCCCCAAAAGTATAGTAACATGATCAAAATTTAGTGATCAGTTAACGACGTGGTGACAAAACATACTAAGTGTTAAGTTAGGGGTGGCGGGCGTCAAAGTGATAGTTGGGGGTGGCAGCGGCCAATAGCTAATAGTTCGGGGTGATAAAATCCAATAACCCATTTATAAATGTATCTTTGACCGGACCATCGACATCCGATCACACTTCACCAAACAAGCTGAACACAGGCTTGTAAGTTTTTGTAGTCCTTAATTTGTTTTGTTATTTCAACCATTTCAATTAATATCAGTATTTTTTAAAATTCATTATTCAATTTTCTGCTTTTCAACGTCTGCCATCAGATGTATCATCTTCCTTGAGTCTGCGTACTAATAATCTTAAGCCTGTCATGATCCAAAACCTGAAATGTGAAGTCTAGGAGCTGTTGACAAGATCTGAAAAAGCCATTACTGGATTCAGGTACAGATTTGTTGGATGGCCTGCTTATCTGAGATCTTGCAATATTGTATTTGGTGATGAACTTTTGTTTGAGTTTCACAACTCTACTCAGTTGCTAATGCTGACAAAAGTTGTGCATATCGTGAAAAAGACAAAGCCCTCTTCATGAATGCTGCTTTGCTTGGAGGTTTATAAACAATGTTTGATGTGATAGTTTTTTTGTGGTTGTACATTTGGTACCTCAGTAGTAGTAATTTAGCTTCTTAGATATGTTTTGTATGTAGTTATGTCTATAAACATGTTACATTGTCAATGGGTGGCTAATCCTTTTTATGGATAGGACAAAGGGAAGTAGACTTATTTAAAGTATGTATTAACTTATAATCTAAGTTTATTGTTGTCTATAATAGATAACAAGTTTTGGTACCATCTTATTTTGGTTTAGCATGTTGTTTCCATGACTTTATAATCTATTTTTAATTAAACCTTAAATAATGTATAATCATTCATTGTTTAATAAAATGTGGTATGCATGGTTTCTAAAAACCACCCATGTTTGCACTCGGGTTTCACATATATATATATATATATATATATATATATATATATATATATATATATATATATAGGGTAGGGTTCCAGCGTGAACAACCTCCCAAGAGTGAACTGCGTGAACAGATCTGGACCCTTGATTTCCTTTTTAGTTGTTAAGGGTAGGATTGTAATTATATAAAAAATTAGATTTAAATCATTATTTTAATAATTGAATTAAGTTACATCTTTCCTATTTTAAATTCATTATCCACATTATGTTTTATTTATTAATAAGATAATTATCAAAACAAACAACAAATCACCAGATTTTAATTTTTATTTCAAATTTCATCACCAGAATTCAAATTTTGATTTTTAAGATCCACGTAAACTTCATATTTCAACGGTATACACATGTGCACTTGGATATAAATAGAACAATACACATGTGTACTTGGGTATAAATAGAACAGTACACATGTGTACTCAGCATCGTTCATATGTGTAATTAGCTACATAATACATACATAGAAACAATACCTGTAAAACTATTTTATATTTAACAAATTACAAGTTCCATAATGTTTTCCAAACCAAACAAAAAAACATACAATTACAAGTTCCAGTTTCGTAAAAACAATAAACCCAACATAATCGAAAAAACAAAAAAAAACATAATCTTTTACAACTATTCGCCACGTTGTATGCTGAATCATCCTTATCGACCAAGCAAACAAACATATGTGAATCATCCTTATCGACCTTCCATCTCCACTTTTCTCGTTAACAACATCTCCTATATTAGCACAAAAAAACTCAGCAACTAATACTTTGCATAATTCACAAGTGTACGTCAACAACCTTACACATTCAATACACAAAAAATTCTGAGATATCACAACATAGAAGAACCTGCGACCCCTTGTGTTTCGTCCACAAACCAAAACCACTCCTCTATCTCATTTGTTTGAGATAATAACTATGTTTTAAATTCTTTTAAACACACGTTGTATGTCATCTCCTTTATTATAAAAACAAAACAATCGAACATACTGTTTTGTGCATATATTCTTTTTCTTCCAAACTTTCAGTTGTTATCAATTTTTAACATATTAGTTGATCATTTTCCTTAAAAAAACAAAGGATCAGGTTTTATTCATCATCTTCATCTAATTAACTCAACAACTATTTCTTCATTAGAAAAAGAACATACTAACATACAGTTTGTATAAAACTCCAAGTTTCAATTGGTTTGAACATGGCTGTGTATCGAATGATTAACAAAAATCATACAAAAGCAAGAGAAAATTATACCGAAACAGTGGGGATGACTCGAGACGTTCCGGCGAACTCGGTTGCTCCGGTGTTACTCCGGCGACGATTGGTTCCTCCGACTTGTTTCCGACGACGTGCAAGTCGTGAAGAATATCAAGAAACCGATCCAACAACAAAGCATCATACTCCACCAGTTTATCGTCATCGGATACTTTAGCAGGTGCCAACAGCCTCAACTGTGCGTCTATGGAACCCATCTTCTCCAAGTTTCGACTTCCCTTCATCTCAACCGACGGTTATCAAACTGTGATCACGGGTTCAACTGGAAAAACAAAAAAGGAGTAAATGGTTGCATATTTTTTTTTTGTTTTTGGAAAAAAATAATAAATATATATATTTCTTGTTGAAGCTAAACAACTAAACAAGGCATATGAAAATTAAAACAAGTAAACCTAATCTGCGAGGAATAATAAAAATGTAAATAAATTCATGATCTATCAAATCTGGTTGAAAGTCCAAAGTGTAAGTCTTATCGAAACTCATCCATTTTTTGAAGACAGCAAACAAAACCTAAAAGCCCCCTGTGATGATGTTTTAGTAAAGTCAAATGAAAGATTTAATAATGAAGGAAGATGAAGAATTTGTAGGAAAGAGATGAAAGATAGATCTATCTAAGTAAGTAAAAGTTGAGATTGAGAAATGAATGTTATGATTACAATCGAAAGGACTTCATGGGTTGAATGTGATTGACGAGATTTGCATAACCCTTGATGAGATCGTCGATCTGTTGTTGCGAGATTCCATCCTTGAATTTCGCTAGAAGTATGTGCTTCACCTCTCCCATCTCACCCTCTCTCTACTCACAAATTATGAGATACTACCGAACTGATCTGTTGTTGCAGACGAAAATCGTGAAGGGCAATGGATCTCGTGATAAGGCTACATGTCGGCGATGATATGTGAGAGAGAAAGATATGTGTGTTTGAATAGGAGGTAAATAAAACCTAAATGTAGATATAAACGGGATTTATGCAATCAATTTAATATGAAAAATTACACAAATACCCTTATTGACTTAATTAAATAGTAACAAATAACCAAATAATTACCATCATGCCATTCACTTAAAATCTCAAGATCATAAAAATCAAGGGCCCAGATCAGTTCACGCAGTTCACTCTTGGGATTTTGTTCACGTTTGAACCTAATCCTATATATATCCTATATATATATATATATATATATATATATGATCAAGATCAAGGGAAAACCCTTCACGTGCGATTTTTGCCCTCATGTATTTCACACCCTTTGATTAAAATCTTACAAAAACTGTTGTAAAAAAATCGAAGTGGTGTTTTTCAGCCCTTACAGCAGCTTTAAAAAGCTGATGACATAAGCATGCAAAAACTAGTTTTTTTTTTTTTTTTTTGGGAAAAGTTGATTATTTTTAGGATATTTGGTAAACCTTTTTTTTATAAACTTTTCATAAGGCCGAGTTCTCTAAGTTCTCACAACCCGTATAAGTTTTCATTTTACCCTAACTATATATAGGGTGAGGTTCCTGTAAAAAGAACATTTTTCGTGAGAAGTGTGAGAAGGCATAGAAATTGACATGTAGACATCATGTTTTGGACTTAAGCATGATTTTTGGGTTGTTTTGGCAAGAAAAATATCAAACAGAACAATTTAAAACACAATGCAACATATTATGGGCGTAAGATTTAAAACACACTACTTAACGTTCTTCACATGGTGTTTTATGTTTTAAGCATAGAATTCATTGCATCGTGTCTTAAATTGTTATGTTTGGTGTTTTTTCTTACCAAAACAACCCAAAACATTATACCCAAATGCAAACCATGATGCCTACATGTCAATTCTTATGCCTTCTCACACTTCTTACGAAAAATGTCCCTTTTACAGGATCCTAAGACTATATAAAAGGACATTTTTCGTGAGAAGTGTGAGAAGACATAAAATTTCATATGTAGACATCATATTTTGGACTAGGGCACAATGTTTTGGGTTGTTTTGGTAAGAAAAACACCAAACATAACAATTTAAGACACAATGCAGTGAATTCTTGGCTTAAAACTTAAAACACCATGCCAAGAACATTAAGTAGTGTGTTTTAAGTGTTATGTAGTGTGTTTTAAGTTTCACTCCCATAATACGTTACATTGTGTTTTAAATTGTTATGTTTGGTGTTTTTCTTACCAAAACAAACCAAAACATCATTCATAAGTTCAAAATTTGATGCCTACACACGAATTTCTATGCCTTCTCACACTTCTCACGAAAAAGATCCTTTTTATAGGAACCTCACCCTATATATGATTAAAAAGTAATGTGAAAAATGTTTTGGATGAAAATGACAAAAACAAAATATAATAGTAAAGTGACCAAAATACCCCTTTGCTTAACTGAGCATATTGGATGGAGTTAGGCCAGATGATCAAAATGACAAAATATGAGAAAAGTCAGGGACAAAGAGAAGAAAAAAAAACTAGTTGGACTAAAGTGACATTTTAGGCCAGGATTAAAATAACAATTTACTTTTAGATATATAGAGATTGAAAAATTATTAGAGAATGAACAAACATATATATTTCATTTAGAACAAATTTGCTCAGAGGGGTAAAAAAAGTCATTCTCCATAGTTAATAGGAGATCTAACTAAACAACACTTTACTAGCTCACTGATTAGTTTGTGAGTCTCTTACTCATTCAGACCTTTTAATGTTTTAGCACTTACCCGGTAAAAGTTTGTGAAACAACTCCTTAACCATATATGATATATTTGAAAATCTTGACAAAGAGAAAGATTGTACCATAAAAGTTTACGTTTTTATTCGTTCCAAAAAGGTGCAATACTTATTAATTTTTTTTGAACGGCCGACAAAATTTTATTCAAAACGTAGCAATACTTATTACTAAAAAGACATTAGTAAGTAGTTTTACAAGGGTGTTGCTAAATGCACTCCCGCTTTATTTAGTTTTACTGGTTACACTCCCCCCTTGAAGTTTGTATATAAATACAATCAACCCTTGTATTTTTAATTTTTTTTAAAAATGGATTAGGGAACATCCGTATTTTTATCATGGTTTATCTACTTACCATAATTTAAATATCGAGATATACGTGTTATTCATATATATATGAATGATTTTATCAAAAAAATTTGCAGTAACTGAAAGAACGAGATTAAGAAAGACATTGAAGAAACAGTTTAATGCAACTTTGATTTTCATCATAGTTCTAATTAGTTGAGCGTTCTTAGTATGTATTTAACTTTTTTCATAACATAGTTCTTTTCAAAAAAAAAAAAAAAAATAGATTGAGAGTTTTAGTAGTAGAATTATATAACTCGATTAGCAGTGGGTTGTAAGCATAAAAAAGATATGAGGCTCAAACTCAAAATTTGTTTATTATTTTATAATGTAGATTTAGGTGTTCATTTATAAAATTATTGTATATTGTTTTTTGTCTTACATCGGTCAATCGATTAAAAATGTATATTATTTTATATATGATGCTCAAACTCATGATGGTATTTAATCAGAAAAGTTGACAAATAAATGAGGCATAAAAGAAACCACATAATATCGAAAGTAGCAGTGGATCGCTATTTTTCAGAATCCAAAACTGAAATTAAAATATTAGAGATGAATTGTTAGTGTAAAAGGTGCAAGGAATGGATATTTAAAGGGTGAAATTTGAAAAGTATTAAAATGATATTTTTGGAAATTAAAGGAGGTGTGAAAAGTAAAAAGTGGAGGTGCATTTGGCCACACTCGTTTTACAAAAGTATTTGTCTTACTAGACATTAATGTATTTTACAAGTTTTTTTTTCCTTTTTCTTTTGCATTGAAGTGGGAATATGGGATCTAAGAGTTGCTTGCTAGATTGTTAAACACATAGTTTAAGATAAGTTCAATTCCAAATTGGAATAAAGCATCATTGAAAGCAGATTAAAGTAGAATCAATGCCAAATTAGTTTCAAGCAAATTACTTATTCGATCTCTCAACTTAATTAATTGCAGGCAACCACACTTTTGCTGCTATTTATATAGTCACCATCTACCTTAAGCTTTCTTTACATCACTTCCGCGTTTCTAGCAAGCCATATATGTCTTCAGTAGCACCAAGGTATGATCTCTCTCTCTCTCACACAGACACACTCTCTCTATAGGTGTAATCAATGTATTGGTTTTTGCTTTATAATTGTTCTACATATTGGAATCTAAGGGTGGAAGGAGTGGGTTTGGGGAACTCATGCGGGGAGGGGCTTTGCCGATTGGGGAGGTGTTGCCGACCTTCAATCGGTGAGCGGGGAGGGGTGTAGGCGGTGAGTAGTCACTGAATGGGGAAGAGGAGAGAGGTGGGAGAGAGAGGGGGTTAATGGTGGACCCCAATCCCCTTCAACAAATCACATTTTTTTTAAATTGTTTACCACTCTCTATGTGATTGAGCATTGCTAGTGATTGAGGCTATAGGGTGTGGTCATGACCCTCATGACCACCATCACCCTCCACGTTAGTGTCATGTTACTTACCTCTAATCCACCATCCAAAACCACTATCCTAAATGTGTGCTCATGACCCAAATCACTATCCTTTTATTTATTTTAATGTATCTTTATCTAAAGAAAAAAGAAATGATTTCTTGAAAAATGGAGGATCATGGTTGTCATGGTTTAATCCATGCAAATCATGGTGGATCAAACAAGGAGGTGGTGTAGCCTTCCATTCATGTTCCTAGGTGGCGAATCATGTCCCAACCATGATCCCCACACCCTTTAGCCTGAGTGCAAAATATGAAGTGAAGTGGAGACTTGAAATTACATAACATTATTAGTTAAAAATAAGTTTACCACTCCCCAAATACGGAGAAGTCCTTCCACCCTAAGGACTAAAACGAAGGACTAAAACCATGTTTAGTATTAGGTATTTGATCAATAGGAATCATTGAAGAATTAACTATTTGAATGTAATAAAACAAAATAGCAAGAAATCTGGAAGTAATTGTGTGATTTAGTTTATTTACAAAACTCCCAAAACTTGAGGGGTATCAAATTTACAATTTCTTTTTTTTAAGCAAAATAAATAAATAAAAGAAATCATTTAATAGGTTGATACAAGTTCTTTCTTTTTTTGGAACGACATTATTTTTTAATCTTGTCGTCTTTAAGACTTGAACCTAAAACCTTCAAGCCTAAGTGTTTCTAAATGACAATGGGACACCAACCGCATTGATTTTCAATTCTCACATATCTTTACAGTTCTCACATGATCCTTATATACAAACATGAGCACATATGTTTACTTGCTAAAGTTCATATATGTAAGAATTTCGATCATGGCGTGTGACAATTGTCAAGTAAGGAATCGGCATCAAAGAATAAACACAAACAAGTTTTTGCTAACTCCCAAAATCTCAAATAAGAAAATCTACTCAAAAAACTAATTACAATATGTATTTATAGGATTAGATTACTTCTACCTCAAGCTATTCCAATTGCCATCATTAATTCTTATTCTTATATCTTACATTTTCAAATATTTGAACAGTACTTTCTTTTATTGGTCAATTTTATTCTTATTCTTATATATTCTTTTTATTTTTTAATTACACTTTAAAGTGAATTGTATGGTGTCCATTAAATGTTTATAGTTTTTTTTATAGTTAATTTTTAATATAATTGAAAAACGAAACCGGGACATGCAATGGAGACCTGGCTCGTCGGAGCTTTAACGGAAGGCCGAAAGGGTTGCCGGAACCCAAGTCGCCATTATCGGAGGCGGCGGCTAGGCCTTCGAAGCATTTCAGTCTCTCCCTCTCTTTCTACGGTTTGAAATTCTGGCAGCCAGTAACCGTCTCAGAACCTGTCGCCGCTAGTGCTAGGTTTTGCAACGCATCCACTAATTGCAGATGGTTCATAGGCAGCAACCATCTCCTTTCTTTCTCACACCATCGTCACCGGAGGTTGGCTCGGTGGAAGAACAATGCCGCCGCCGTCGTCGGTAACTAAACACCAATACTCCGGACGACCTGAAGTTCGCCGGAGACGCTAATCGGACCACTAGTAAAATGAATTTGAGGAAAAGGAGTATCTATCACATTATAATGGCAGGTGTAGTGGTATTAAAAAAGCATTTACTGGTGTATCAATTGAGCAACACGTGGTGAACATGTGTTTGGATGGTGACTCATGATGCCAAAAAGGCATGGCCTTTGGGAAACATAGTTTCGTCTCGCGTCGTTAATGTTAGTATTAATTCCCTCTTACGCTGTTAATATTGATGTTAATCCCTGTTCATTTCCTTCACTATCCTTCACTTATTAATAGATATAGATAGATTGTTGTAAAATTTTGGTTTTATGGTTTTTTCTACATGTGGATATAAAAAATCGTTGAGTATATTTTATATACAGTTATAACGTTTACCTTTTTTTTGTTATTTGAATAAGATAATATAAAATTTTGAATACATTGTTGTAAGATATTTATTTTCATCTACGATTCAATAAATCTTTTAATCAAATGGGAATCTTTTTGTTCTTTGACGTGACGAACCGAAACAATATTGTTCGAACTATATCGGTATTGGTATCATATTCGTTTTTTTATGTTTTCTCGACGTGGCATTATAAAAGTGATTGAAAATAAAGTTGTGTGGCAATAAAGTATTTTTAGTACTGTATGCTATAACAAGTGTCGGTGACCAAATTGATGCCCTGCTCGAAAAACGTAGCTACCAGTATTGATATTTGTTTCGATTGTTTTCGATCGTTGTAAAACACGTGTCGATATTCCTTTGGGTGTATTTCTTTTGGTTGCTATAAGAACCGAGCCGATACTTTAAGGAACCATGCCTATACAGTTATAACGTTTACCTTTTTTTTTGTTATTTGAATAAGATAATATAAAATTTTGAATACATTGTTGTAAGATATTTATTTTCATCTACGATTCAATAAATCTTTTAATCAAATGGGAATCTTTTTGTTCTTTGACGTGACGAACCGAAACAATATTGTTCGAACTATATCGGTATTGGTATCATATTCGTTTTTTTATGTTTTCTCGACGTGGCATTATAAAAGTGATTGAAAATAAAGTTGTGTGGCAATAAAGTATTTTTAGTACTGTATGCTATAACAAGTGTCGGTGACCAAATTGATGCCCTGCTCGAAAAACGTAGCTACCAGTATTGATATTTGTTTCGATTGTTTTCGATCGTTGTAAAACACGTGTCGATATTCCTTTGGGTGTATTTCTTTTGGTTGCTATAAGAACCGAGCCGATACTTTAAGGAACCATGCCTATATCGATCAAAATCCCGCCGCGAAGCGCGAGAAATCCCACTAATTACCTGACAAATACCACACATCCTTGTTTTTTTAATCAGCTTCAACTTTCGCTACTATCACGTGTTTTTTATTTAAATAAACCGATCTTGTTGCATAATGTAAAATGATGCATCAACCCCATTCGTCTGATTTCCTTACCCGGTCGGGTAAGGGAGGCAAGACTTCTTTTAGTATTTGTGACGATCATGGAGTGCGATACAAAGTGACCGAACTTATCACATCTATAGCACCGAATTCTAGAATAATCTCAACCTTTTCCCTTCTGCTTCTGATCATCATTCTTACTAGCAGATTCCTGGTTGCCACGATCTTGGTTATTATCACGTCCACGACCCCGGTTTGAGTTAGATCCTCTTTCACGCTTCCTAGACGACTCACGTTTTTTAAAGTTAGAAGATGATTCAGATTTAGAAAACATTAAGTTACCTAAGTAATTGTTCTGTCATTCTTTCCTCACAGGCTTTCAAATATCCAACAACATCTTCAAAACCGATAGTCTTCAAATCTAAGATCTGCTCAATTGAAGCGATGATTTGAATGAACCTCCTTAGCAAACTTGGCAAGAATTCCTTGACCAACTTTGGTTCATCGATTGCTTGCCCCAATGTACTTGCCTTTGATGTAATCCTTGATAACTTGGAATGCAAAGTCATTAATCATTCTCGTGTCTTCAATCTTTAACCCTTCTAACTTGGTTATAATGCTTGAAGTCTTGCCTCCCTTACCCGACCGGCTCCTAGATGTTGGGTCTTCAACGCATCCCACATCTTTTTAGACGTCTTCAAATTACCGATCTGCAAAATATGATCTACGGGAATTAAATGAAATAACAACGCGGTTGCAATGTTGTTCTCCTTGGCATCTCTGTTGCCTGGTTCAGTAACGTCCCAAACACCATGAACATTAAAGATGACTCGCATATGGATGGCGCCACTGGTGGTGCTATTGTTTCAACCATCCTTGATCTTCTCTTCTTACAACTCTATAGAGTTATTGGAGATATAATATCCATCCTTTAAAACTCGGCTGGTTCAGAATAACAAAACGACTCACACTCCTCTTCTTGTCATCGTTCATGATTTTCGGTAACACCAGAATATTTTTACAAGTTCTTTGATCTTGAACTTGGCACTGATACCAATTGAAGTAAAGAATCGGTATCAAAGAATAAACGCAAATAAGTTTTGGCTAATGAGTCCTAGATCAATGGGTTGGAGTCCCACTTGGTGCAATATTTTTCAGGTTGGTTAGGGGTTTTACCACAATGGACCTTCAGACAGTAGGTTTCCCTTGGAATGATGGGCGGGCATGGTCACCTACATTGTCTGTTTCGCCGGGCCTAAGTGGTAGTGGCGGACCCAAGATTTTTTTTTCATTGGGGTCCATTTTTTGTGTTAGAATTTTTCACAACCAAACATTAAAATTTTCGGATCGGTCATCGTAGTCGGGTCGGGTTGGGTTGGGGATAGGAAATACTGTAGAAGCATTTAGTGGACATGAAACCACTACATTATTAAGAACAATTTTTAAGAATCAAGTTATCAAATTGTGGTGATTAATAGGTTGCTTGAAACCAATAGCCATGGTTGCAAAAGTCGCTAGGCGCTCCCTATTCGGTCGACCGGGGAGTTGAGAGTAATCGGCATAGGCGGAGAGTACTCGGGGAGTACTCGGACATGTTAAATTATAAAGAAATTAGTTTTTGGAAATTAAATATATGTCTAATAACATAAATTTACTAATATTTATAACAAAATACGTGAAATTGATATTCATTATTTAATATGATAGTCTTATAAATTATGATTTATTATTTTTTAAGTCAAACTCGGCCCGAATTGACCTACTAGATCCGATTTTGGCCAAGTTTGACCGCGTTTTATCGATTCCGAGTAATTAGGCGGAGTTAGAGAAAGTCGCCTCGGCAGCCTACCTTGTAGCGACTACTCGAGGAGTACTCGGCCTTGGAAACCTTGTTTTACAACCATGCCAATAGCTACCTAAACAACACAACTACTTCACATAACTTCAAAATTTTGTTTAATCTTTTTTTTGAACGCCACTATATGTTGAAATTCTTATTTGGTAATCAAATGTGAAATAAAATCATTCGAAGACATTAAATTTATAATTTTAAAAAAGCAAATTAGAGGATCAATGGGTGGTTGTGGTGTTTTAAAATACTAGTTTAATTTTGATGGAAAAAATAAACAAAAAACAAGGGATGTAAGACTTGAATTTGAGACCTACTAGTTGGAACACAAGGAGATTTACCACCATACCATCTTTGTTTTTATTACTATGGGTTCCAACTAATTTATGTTATGGGGTACTTGAAAAATTTAACATACCGGTTCTACTATTTTTTTTTAAAACATTGGGGTCTGTGAACCCCCGACCCGCACCATGTGGGTCCGCCCCTGCTGAGTGGCCTTTCGCCAATGGGTTTGCCCGGGTGGCCGGGCTTGTAAAGTATTCCTTGGCTCCCTCACAAACTTACAAGATAACTAAACTATAAACAAACTCGAAATACATTTAATTAATCAATATAATCGGTTTCCTTAGCCTCAACTCGCAAGGAACCTTCTCTTCTTGGTCACCGACTAGTGCTCCAAGAAACACTAATTCGCCAACTCGTGTGAAAGAACAATCTATACGTAAATAAAATAGTGGGCCTAGTTCAAAGTAGTTAATAGTGGGCTGAGAAATTGAGTAGGGGCCTAAAGTATTGCTTTAGTCATTTGTTTGCTTTTATTTTAACGTGTATATATGTTTATCTGCTTAATTATTGCTTTAGTCACTCCATTCTTATTCATAGTTCGACTGTAGCAAGTACTCAAACACAATGGATATGAACATGACTGAAACCGAGGATGTATCGGTCGAAATCACCGATAATCAACCGGTCAATAACAACAATATTGGCGTGATCGGGGAGTGGGTTGCTTGCCTTAGAGGAAAGGAGGCCACAAATGATTACAAACGCCAACGCCACATCCAAAAAGTACCACCATTACTCTTAGAAGGTGAGAAAGGTCAAAGAAACCGTGACTGTTACGAGCCTGCTGTGGTTTCACTTGGCCCATACCACTATAAACGAGCTCGCTTTGCTCAAGCTGAGAAGTACAAACACATAACACTGAAAGAGTATAGTTTGAGCACCGGAGAAACTATTGATTCGTTATACAACAAGGTCTTTGAAGTGGTACATGATGCGAGAAAGTGTTATATTGATGGTTCTACCAACGCTTACAATGATGATGAGTTCAATCAAATGATGTTACGCGATGGATGCTTTGTTTTGTTCTATATTGAATGCATATCGTCTCAAAACAGCAAGTCAATGCTAAACAACGAGTACTTGGGCGCATTAGGGTTTGCAAACTTGACTCATGACATTTTCTTGCTCGAGAACCAGATCCCGTTTATAGTACTCGAAGTTTTATTAAAGTTGAGCTTCCCCAAGGATAATGGCGAAGATGTTCTAAACGGATTCTTTAACTATTTAAACTATGGCGAGGTGATCATTAGGGAGAAAAAGGTGCTCGGAAGAAAACAACCCCTTCATCTTCTCGAGCTTTACAGGTCGTATTTCATATCGCTTTCAGCTTCTCTTGCTCTCGGTTCAACTAAATCGTCAAGCATGGGACGAAGACGGAGTAAAGAGAATGATTCAGTTGAGGATTATAATTATGTGAAACGAAATCGGTCGTTTGCTTCGGTAACAGAACTCAAAGCTAAAGGGATTTTCTTGAAATATACCCACGACGAGTCTAAGAATGAAGGCATTAAGTTCTACTCTCGTCATTGCTATGGTAAGCTTGTGCTTGTGCGTAGAGTGGTGTCCCCAAATACAAAAACTATATACTTGAACATGATTGCGTACGAGATGTGCCCGCATAACCCAAACGACTTTCGAATCTCAACTTACCTTCGCGTAATGAAGTCGTTAGTTATTCAACGCGATGATGTGAAAGAGTTGCGTGCTAAAGGTATATTGATTCATAGTCTTGGTCGTGATGAAGAGGTGGTGAAGATGTACGATGAGATTGAAACACCAGCAGTTAATCTTTATATGTTTCATCAGCTTCGACAACAGATCGAGAAGCACTGCAATAGCAAGTATAAGACGTGGGTGGCAGAGCTGTTGACCGTGTACCTTAGTGGTCCATGGAAGACACTGGCTTTGTTGGTGGCTACTGCTATTCTGTTCACTACTTTTCTGCAAACTTACTTCACGATCAGGCCACTTCCTGATAATGCTTCTTAGACGATGCTTACATTTTAACCCTCCACCAACACCTGCTTGATTTAAAGTACGTTTTCATTACATACACTGCCTGCCACCATAAGCGACAATCACCTCAAGTCAACGATCTTTACTCAGTCTGCCAGAATTAAGAGAAACCTGCTGTTGCACCGAGATCACAAGCAGTTTTTCAAATAATATAAATGGATTGTTTTATTATTCAAGTTTTTTTAGTCAAATTTAAGTTTTAGTTTGAATTTCTTTTGATACACATATTACATGTCATTAGCTCATGTAAGAAACACAATTAACCTAGAAATACCATATTATTGTATTTACGAGTAGCCGCATTGTACTTAAACATACGTTGTTATTGTTAGCGTTGGTTAATGCCTCCGCATTAATGCTGCAGCAAACCCGCCAGCTATAAGTCCAACAGCAGTAGCACAAATGCCAATTCCAATCACACCATCTGCATGAATAAAGACAAAAGTATGCTTATGACCTATTGACACATGAATAACATTTGTAAGGAACAAATTTAACAAAACAAAGACCTTTAGTAACGCGATCTTCTATTGCCTTTTTGAGTGTCAAAGCTTGCCTCTAATCTGGAGCAATCTATGATCACACCATCAAATCAGTCATGAAATTTATTTACAGTATATAAAAAAGTTATATAAAGTAATAAAACCCATAAAAAAAAACAAAGGCCATGACTAGAACCGAGAAAAAAACCTCCAAACATTGTTCAAGAAGCATCCTACTCCTTGAAAAGTCGCTATTTCGATAGTATCCAACAGCTAGTAGATATATTTTCTCTCTCTTTTGCAATGGGCTGTTGGTACTGACTATTGAAGCTGCAGAGATAAGTTTAATTACTTTCTATGATTTCAAGTTGCATGTCTAGTCCAAAAAGGATCGCTCAAACTTGTTGAGAAAAGAAGAAATAAATTCATGAAACAGTAATCATGTTTCAATATTGTTCACTCAAACCTTTTCAACTATAACGGCCACTCATGTTTTAATAGTGTACCACTATGTAGCATGGATACGGGTACGGGACTGGGGTTCGGGACGATACGGATACGGGGAATGGGAAAATTCAAAAATACAAGATACGGGTACGGCAAAACAAATAATATTAAAAATAAAAATATATTAAACAAAGTCCAAAAAATAAAAATATATTAAACAAAGTCCAAAAATATATTACAAATACTAATCCCAGTACCTATTGAATATTAAAATCCATTATGAGATAAAAAAAGCAATCAATTGTGATTCAAAATTATCAACATCGAAGATGCAAATAAACATCAAATATTCTATTCAACATTAAATAAACTGTCTATGAAGTGTGAACATATGCAAATAAACAATCAATTGATTATTCTATTCAAAATTATCAACATCAAATATTCTATTCTATTGATACTTGATAATACAATGTACGTGAATGTTGGAAGTTAAAAGGCCGAGCATATGTAATTTAAAAAGGCCGACCATTCCTATTTTGGAAGTTAAAAGGGTTAAAACCCTAAATATTTTAGGAAACGTCCCCGATAATTTGTTTTGGAAGTACCCGAGCCGTCCCTGAGCATGTGTAGAAGTCCTTAATATCCGGGTACGTTTGGGAAACGTCCCCGAGCCATCCCGGGACGGGTACCCGACGTAAAATGGCGTCCCCGTGCTTCATACGTGTACCATGTTATGAAACATGATTACTATTTACTGACCTCTTTTCACATTTGCATGTTAATTTCTGATTAAATTTGAAAAGATAATCACTAAATATTAACCAAATTCCATTCAGGTCACTTAGTTTTAAACATTTTATTTTAAGAGTAAATTACAAGTTTTATTCTTTACGTTTGTACCAAATTGCAGGCGGTATCCTTTGCCTTTAAATTTAACGAGTTTTGTCCTTAACGTTTCAAAATCCTGCACGTTATGTCCTTTAGCCCTAACTCAGTCAGATTTTTTTTTGTTAAATATGGTCATGTATGACATTTTTGTCATTTCATATTTCCAGGGGTTATTTTGTAAAAAAATCTATTCAGGGACTATTTTGTAAAAAATTTTTATTCAGGGACTATTTTAAAACACCCAATCTCACTCAAAAAAATCTGACTGAGTTAGGGCTAAAGGACATAACGTGTAGGATTTGGAAACGTTAAGGACAAAACTCGTAAAATTTAAAGGCAAAGAACACCGCCTGCAATTTGGTACAAACATAAAGGACAAAACTTGTAATTTACTCTTATTTTAAATTTCACTAGCTAAGGAAAAATATTGAAAATTTAGTTGCTTTTTGTTTTATTTTTTATTCTTTAAAGTTTGAGTGACTTTAGTGAAAGAGTAAACAAATTGGATTCCTAATAGCAAGTATATGATGAGTATAATGGTATGATCATGAGAATTATAAAGGGAACAGAGATCAAAGTTATATCTTACCTGAAAGTATCAGAATTTTAAAAATGGCGACCCAACATCATCATGTGCAGTAGTTTAGATTACCTTCAAGCATAGCTATTCCACGATTCACATCATCTGGTTGCCTAGAGTGAACCAAGGCCCAAGATAAGCGCATGATGCTCTCACCCTTCGCCTCATCAGAGGCGCCATTTGCAGCCTCAGCAACTTCCTTCTCACAACCCTGAAAAATTAAAGCATGATAATACGTAAACTGTATACGAGTTCACTTTGTCACACCCCAATTGATGGCGGAAACATCGGAGTGAGACAAAAACGAGATTACAAGAGACTTCGTAATACTATTTTGCGACAATTTTTATTAAAATCGAATTTCATTCCATTGCTAAACATTCACGTACAATATTTGAAAAAAAAAATACAACAAGGAACATGAAACAAATACAACAACAATACTAAAATTCTAAAATGAGTTTCTAGTCAATCCTACTACATTTCCGTTCGTCATCAAATTCCTGCAACACGTTTTAAAGTATAGTTCAAACAAAAGTATTGGCGAGTATACAAGTTTAATTACTAGCATAAGTATAAAAAGTTTAAACAAATCCTCATCACATAATCGTTAACTTAAACTAACATATTATACTAGCAGATAACTATACAATTCATACCAAAGATTCCCGCTAGCATAATCTAATCATAGCAATGAATAGACCGTTTTATTTACTTAACATGACCTCAAGAATACGGGCGGTGCGTTACTCCTATAGCGCTATACATGTTAAGGGAGGCTTGTACGAAGTTAATGACAAGTATAAAGCATAAGACAAATCTAGCATGTATGAGTTCACTTATAACGTAGCAAGCATGTATATAGGATGTTTGTTTGTGATTAAGCATAAAGTATGTGATTTATGTGTTTAATAGCATGAAACATATTTCACCCAAAAAGTGTAAAAAGTAAAACGGGTCGAGTATACTCACGGTTTTGCAAAGCTTTTCGTTTGATCCGTGAGTTAACGTACGCGAGGGTTGGAATACCGGTGTTACCTTCATTGGGTAAACGAAGATGTGTGAGTTATTTGGATTTAGACAAAGAATTTGGATTTGGAATTTAAGTACAAAAGTATGTATTCATTAAAAAATATATCTTGTCTAAGTACTCATTTTGACACTAAGTTTTATGTGATTTCATGGGTCCTAACTTGCCCATTAGAACCAGCAACGAGGAGTTTAGAACAAAGATAAATAGATAACCGAAGTTCATAACACTGTTCGTGCGAATGGAAGATTCATTCGTGCGAACGGTGTCAGTTCGTGCGAAATAATGCCAGTTCGTGAAAAACAAGTCAGACACTTAGCTACATAGGTGGCTATGGATTTCTTCATACCCATCCACCAATAGTTCCTCTTCAGATCTTGATACATCTTGTCACCTCCTAGGTGAATAGAGTATTTGGAACTATGCACTTCCTAGAGGATTAGATCTCTAACTCATCCAAAGATAGGAACCCAGATTCGACCATTGAATCTAAGAATTCCATCTTTCCCAGGTGATAACTGATCAACAGTTCCACCCCAATCCCTCACTAGGAAGGTTAGCCTCCAACAGGGCTTGTTTCTGCGCATCCAATAGCTTCTCATTCAACCTATTTCTGAGCTCAATGCTCTTGGCATTAATCCGGATTGGTTTAACCCTTTCTTTGCGACTCAGCGCATTAGCAACTACGTTTGCTTTGCCGGGATGATAGCGAATCTCCCAGTCATAGTCATTTAATGTTTCCATCCAACGACGTTGTCTCATATTCAAATCCTTCTGATTGAATAGATGTTGGAGACTCTTATGGTCAGTGTATATAATACACTTCGTGCCATATAAGTAGTGCCTCCATAACTTAAGTGCGAATACAACGACACCCAACTCCAAGTTGTGGGTGGTGTAATTTCTTTCATACACCTTGATGTGTGCAAAATGAAACATATAAATTACATCAAATGTGGTATTAAACTAACCCTTTTTTAGTACTAACGTTGGAAAAAGTGTGTTTTTGTTTTCCTTTTGTATTTTCAGGATTAAATGAGCTCAAATGAACAAAAGAAGCAAACAGGCAGCTAAATCTAACATAAATACAAGAAAAGGGATAAACGTGGCATGCCCGACCCCTCGACAACATCTTCCCAAGCAAAACAAGAAAACAGAAGGCTGAACACGCCCCGTGCTCAATGAGCACGGGGGCGTGCCCAAGTGTTTGCAGAAAAGACAAAGCTGTAGAAGCTTCTATCACCCACCATGGGGGCGTGCGCAGTGGACACGGGGCCGTGGTCAACTCTAAGATTCACAGAATCTGAGGAAATCTTGATAGTACAGATACGCTTCTGCACACGGGGTCGTGCCCAGCGGACAAGGGGGCGTGGTCAACTAATGCAGACAAACTGTAATTAATGAAGAAAGAGAAGACAGGTGGACACGGGGCCGTGCCCAATGGACACGGGGCCGTGTCCGGGCTTCTCTACAGGCTATAAATAGGGGTGCTTGGCTCATTTGCAAACCATCCCTTGGCAAACCACATCTCTCACACTTCACCCACACTCCACCACCACCACACACCATCATCCACCACCATCATCCATCATCCATCATCCATCATAGAGTGTGTGTAGTAGTCTCGGGATCCAAGATTGATCGTAAGAGTTCTTGACAATCAAAGGCCATGATTGCCTAAGTCTCTTACATCACTTGGTGAAGACAAGTGTCTAGTGTAATACTTTTTATTTTTAATATTTTCGCACTTTTTATTTGGTTATGTATTAATGACTTTAATAACTAGTTTCTTATGTTGAAGGTGAGTCCTCCTTATCGTTTGTCCGTGGTGTCTTGGCATTATTTTACTGTCTATATAAAATAAAAGATTTTCACCATTCATATCTCCACGGTCTATATGGAGGTATGTTGGCTACCTGGTCGGGGGTTAAGGGAACGGTTTGGTAAGAGTCTTGCCTTGTTCAGTGTATAGATCCTGCAAGGACCTGGGTCAACTTTAGTAGGACCTCCTTCAATACCCACTGGTATTGGATGGCGGGGGTCCGAACTCCTTGACCCCCTCATATGTAAACTACTATTAATACTTTAACCCGGCTACTTAGGACTGTATCCCTGCTGACTCAGACTACTTAGCCGAGGGTAACGTCACCTCCAGAAGAGGGGCCTAACACAATATGCATTAATAACTTAATTAATTATCTTTCAATAATCCAACACTTTAGGATTGTATCATTGCTGACTCAAACTACTAGGTTGAGGGTAACGTCACCTTCAGAAGAGGGGCCTACTACAATAACTAAGATAATCTCTTAAAAAGTGCAAAAGTGCGGAAATAATCAAAGGTTACACTAAACACGAGTCGGATCCAAGTGATTCATCTTGTCTATCTGTTTTTATTTTTATTTTATTTTTCAGCATTTTAGTTAGTTTTATTTTTCTAGTTTAAAAAACCTTTTTCTAAACTTTTGATTTGATTAGACGTAGAGGATAAACCAGTATTAAAAGATCTTGTGTCCTTGGACGACCTCGGTATCTTACCAACACTATACTACGCTCACGATGGGTGCACTTGCCCATATGTGTGTTTAGTGTTAGTAAATATCGTGTTTTATAAATTTAAAACTTGGCTAAAAAAGTGTTAAATGGCTTAAAATATACATTAAAAACTATACGACACTTCACACGCATCAAGTTTTTGGCGCCGTTGCCGGGGACATAAGGATTTTAAGAAAGTTAGGAATCAACGTCCCAATCATTTTTTTATTATTTTATTTATTTTTCTATTTTTTTAGGATTTTTTTTTTAATTTTTCAGTTTCTGCAGAGCTCAGCACGGGCCGTGCCTGGTCGGACACGGGGTCGTGCTCAGCATTGTTACTGGCAGTTTTTATTTTCTGAGTTACAGGGAGTTGAACACGGGGCCGTGTCGGTGCAGCACGGGGCCGTGTCAAGCTCCCCAGTAACAGGGATCCGGAAAACAACTACTGTATCTCTGACCACGGGCCGTGTTCACCTGAGCACGGGGCAGTGTTGAACCTTCTGACCAACGTTCTTTTCTGTTTTTATTGCAGGACTTGGAACCCAGGCGCCACATCTGAACTTTCTACGTAGTGTATAAGCTCCAGTTCTAGTAGAGACATAAAAGAATCTCTAGAAGAACCCGAACGCTTTCTCAGAAAAAGACTTAAAGCTAAAAACCAAGAGAAAGTTTCGGGGGACCCACTTCCAATGGCGGATCAACGTACCCTCATGGATTACTTACGACCCACCGTAGGTAATCTTGGCGCTGCTATCAATGTACCGAATGTCGAGGCCAATAACTTCGAACTTCGACCGCATTTGATACAAATGCTCCAAAACTCCGCAACCTTCCATGGGCTTGCGGACGAAGATCCCCATTTGCATATCACTAACTTCCTAGAAATATGTGATACGTTTCGGATCAATGGAGCATCAAACGACGCCATCCGCCTTCGAATGTTTCCATTTTCACTAAAAGACCGAGCTAAGGCTTGGCTTAATACCCTCCCAGTTGGCTCGGTAAACACGTGGGATGAACTGGCCAAAAAGTTTTTATATAAGTATTTCCCTCCTGCTAAAACGGCTAAATTAATGACTGAAATTAATACATATTCGCAAGAGGACGGGGAATCCTTATACGAAACTTGGGAAAGGTTCAAGGAGCTACTGAGAAAGTGTCCTCATCATGGTCTTGCAGTATGGCAACAAGTTTCCACTTTCTACAATGGATTGTTGCCACACACAAGAAAAACACTTGACTCTAGCTCCGGGGGACTCTTAGGTAATCGTCGCCCAAATGAAATGTATAATCAAATCGAGGAAATTGCTCAAACCAATTTTCAGAGGCACACTCCCCGAGGCAACAAATCTATTGCCCCGGGCGCCCATAAGGTTGATGAGAGCACTTCCTTGCAAGCCCAAATCGAAGCCCTTTCTTCAAAAATCAAAAAGTTAGAAATGGTAAAAACGGCTTCGGTTATGGCTTGCGAGGGGTGTGGTGGGCCACATGAAAATTGGAGTTGTATGAAAGAATTGGATAACCAAACGGAATTACTAAACTACATTGATAACAGACCTAGGCCGTCGGGTCCTCCAACGGGTACCTACAACCAAGGATGGCGTAACCACCCTAACCTTGGTTGGAGAGAACCCGGCAATAGTAGTAACCAACAAAATCTAAACCAACGAACAAACTTTCAACAACCAAGAAATGAGTCGCAAAATTTCTCTCAACAACAACAAGGGGGACGAGAGTGGCTTGAAGATACAGTATCTCGCCTCATCTCCGACTCCGAAAAGAAAAACTCGGATCGATTTCAACAATTGGAAACGGATTTTAGAAATAAAAAAGCTAGTATTCAAAACATTGAAAAACAAATAAATCAACTAGCTCAAAATATGTCCGAGAGACCACAAGGCGCATTACCCAGCAATACCAAAACCAACCCAAAGGCACAAGTACATCTCTTTACAATGAGAAACCGCACCGTGGGTCCCGAGGAGGCTCCGCTACCCCCAGTTGAAAAGAGCCGATCTAGCCAAACCGCGGTTCCACCGACGGCCGAACAAGAAGTGGCTCCTAAACCAAATCAAGAGCCCTCCAAGAATCCTCCGGTTCCATACCCCGGTCGGTTAATTCGCCAAAAGACCGATGAGCAATTCACAAAATTCATAAATTTACTAAAACAATTGCATGTCAATATTCCATTTGTTGAAGTCCTAACCCAAATGCCTAAGTATTCAAAATTTATGAGGGACTTCCTCACTCACAAAAGGAAAATCGAATCATTACAATTAGTTAATTTAAGTGAAGAATGTTCTGCCTTGCTACTCAACAAACTCCCACAAAAGAAGATTGATCCTGGAAGCTTCACAATCCCTTGTTCAATTGGGGAATCTCCCATTTGCAATGCACTAGCCGACCTTGGAGCTAGCATCAACCTCATGCCCGCATCAATGTTCGACCGACTTGGCTTGGGAAAGACGAGCCCTATGAAAATGAGCATACAACTCGCCGATAGGTCGGTCAAATATCCACAAGGTGTCGCTGAAAATCTATTGGTTAAAGTCGGCGAATTTGTCTTCCCGGCCGACTTTGTCATACTAGATATGGAGGAAGATACCGAAGTACCACTCATCTTAGGTAGGCCATTCCTAGCCACGGCCCACGCAGTGGTAGACATGAATGGCGGGACACTAACATTAAGGGTTGGGGACAAGGAAATGAAGTTCGGAGTTGGCATAAGAGTAGAAGACGATGATCCGGTCAATTACATGAATGTCATAGACTCAAGTTTGGATGATGCTCTCCAACGGTGCAACATGGGATGCATGACATCCCACTTGGGTAACATATGACTGGCTTTGGGTCTAGCCAAGGACCCTTATAAACGTGGCGCACCACGGAGGCATTCCGCAGAACTATCCTTAGTTTAATTTAGATTAGCTTTTATGTTTTCTAGTTAGTTTTAATTTTCAGGAATAAAACACACTCGGGATGGTGAAGGATACCAAGGGAAACTTGCACCAGCACCCCATGCACAAAAACAAAGCCTTCCGCCAATTTTTCTTCATTACAGCAAGTTCAGCACGGGGCCGTGCTCAGCCAACACGCCCCGTGTTGAACCATCTGGAGAAAAATGCCTAGTTCAGGTACCTGGACACGGGGCGTGCTCACTGTACACGTCCCCGTGTCCAGCCTTCTGTTAGTTTGCTTCATTTTCTGTTACTGGCGATCTGAACACGGGGCCGTGCCCGGACACCACGGGGCCATGTCCAAACGCCCAGTAACATAATTTTTTGCTTTTTCACAACTTTTTACACATTCAATCAACCTAAAAACTTATTTTTGGGACACATTGAGGACAATGTGTAATTTAAGTGTGGGGGGGATGTTAAAACCTTGAATTTTGGAAGTTCTAATTACAAGCCTTACACAAAACTCTATTGGAACCGCTAAACACCCCAAATTTTTTCAAAAATTTTTCATTTTTTTACTTATCTAGGTTTAATTTGGGAATTTCAAATTCTAAAAAGGTTATATTTTTACAAATTTACAACCGATAGCGTCGTGATAAAAAGAACCAACATAAGAAAATTATGAAACGGCATGATAAATCTAGTTAAAATTTAATTATATATACTTGATCACATAAAAACCCATTCCCACAAAAGTGAGTTTTGAGCCTTTATTGAGAATACAAATACACATCTTTAAACTAAATGCTCATTTTTCGTTTCTTGTGTGAATAGCCGCTTGGTTCTTACGACTCTAGAACTTGCCACGACGATACATTCCCGGTCCTTACCAACTTAGACCCGAGTAAGTAAATGATGGAGGCATTAGGACTAACCCTTTTTATTTCTACACCATTATTTTTCTTTTTTTACCACCTACCCAAAATCCCCCTAGTTAACCCCTTTGAGCCTAAACCTTTTCATTTCTTAACCCAAATCAAACACCATTTTACCCACCAAAACCCTTTTCATTTTAAACCGTTTATTTTAGTAACAAAGCTCGGTTTTTCTTATGACTTCTTCAAAAAAAAATGACGATGAAGCCAAAAGAAATAAACAAACAAGTTTATCAAAAAGAACTTTGTTTGAAGAATTGCTTCATCAAAATAAAAAGTTACAAAAATAAAAAGTCTTACGAGAACCGACGCTTTTTACGCCTTTCGCCCTTTTCTACTAACCACTAACCCAACCACATACCTTTAACCCAAGCCTAATCCTTCCCCCAAAGTCTTCTTGATATTTACAAAGGTATATAGTTAAAAAGGAGGATGATTGATTGCTTGGCAAGCTTATGGTAGGAGTAAGTTCCATGCCGCTCTCGAGAGTTTTCACAAAAATACACCTTCGGCCGAGTGTTGAGTGATCCCCCGTGAGGTATGTGAACTTGTATATAAATGGAATTTTAAAGAGGCATGTTATGCCCTAATAAGTAATTTATCTTATGCAATGTTTTAAATAAATCATGATGAATAGGATTGTAAATAAATAAAAATAAAACTTAATAAAGAATCTTGGAAATCCCGACACTTTATGACAAGCCCAAAACCTTCTCTTCTACCCATTCCATTTGGGAGTGTAAAGCCACTTTATAAAGAGTTTTGCTTGAGGACAAGCAAAGATTAAAGTGTGGGGATATTTGATGTGTGCAAAATGCAACATATAAATTACATCAAATGTGGCATTAAACTAACCCTTTTTAGTACAAATGTTGGAAAAAGTGTGTTTTTGTCTTCCTTTTGTATTTTCAGGATTAAATGAGCTCAAATGAACAAAAGAAGCAAAAAGGCAGCTAAATCTAACATAAATACAAGAAAAGGGATAAGCGTGGCATGCCCGACCCCTCGGCAACATCTTCCCAAGCAAAACAAGAAAACAGAAGGCTGAACACGCCTCGTGCTCAATGAGCAGGGGGGCGTACCCAAGTGTTTGCAGAAAAGACAAAGTTGTAAAAACTTCTATCACCCACCACGAGGGTGCGCCCAGCGGACACGGGGCCGTGGTCAACTCTAAGATTCGCAGAATCTGAGGAAATCTTGATAGTACAGATACGCTTCTGCACACGGGGTCGTGCCCAGCGGACACGGGGGCGTGGTCAACTAATGCAGACAAACTGCAATTAATGAAGAAAGAGAAGACAGGTGGACACGGGGCCGTGCCCAATGGACACGGGGCCGTGTCCGGGCTTCTGTACAGGCTATAAATAGGGGTGCTTGGCTCATTTGCAAACCATCCCTTGGCAAACCACCTCTCTCACACTTCACCCACACTCCACCCCCACCACACACCATCATCCACCACCATCATCCATCATAGAATGTGTGTAGTAGTCTCGGGATCCAAGATTGATCGTAAGAGTTCTTGGCAATCAAAGGCCATGATTGCCTAAGTCTCTTACATCACTTGGTGAAGGCAAGTGTCTAGTGTAATACTTTTTATTTTTAATCTTTTCGCACTTTCTATTTGGTTATGTATTAATGACTTTAATAACTAGTTTCTTATGTTGAAGGTGAGTCTTCCTTATCGTTTGTCCGTGGTATCTTGGCATTATTTTACTGTCTATATAAAATAAAAATTTTTCACTATTCATATCTCAACGGTCTATATGGAGGTATGTTGGCTACCTAGTCGAGGGTTAAGGGAACGGTTTGGTAAGAGTCTTGCCTTGTTCAGTGTATAGATCCTGCAAGGACCTGGGTCAACTTTAGTAGGACCTCCTTCAATACCCACTGGTATTGGATGGAGGGAGTCCGAACTCCTTGACCCCCTCATATGTAAACTACTATTAATACTTTAACCCGATTACTTAGGACTGTATCCCTGCTGACTCAAACTACTTAGCCGAGGGTAACGTCACCTCCAGAAGAGGGGCCTACCACAATATGCATTAATAACTTAATTAATTATCTTTCAATAATCCAACCCTTTAGGATTGTATCCTTGCTGACTCAAACTACTGGGTTGAGGGTAACGTCACCTTCAGAAGAGGGGCCTACTACAATAACTAAGATAATCTCTTATTTTTATTTTATTTTTCAGCATTTTAGTTAGTTTTATTTTTCTAGTTTAAAAAACCCTTTTTCTAAACTTTTGATTTGATTAGACGTTGAGGATAAACCGGTATTAAAAGCTCTTGTGTCCTTGGACGACCTCGGTATCTTACCAACACTATACTACGCTCACGTTGGGTGCACTTGCTCATATGTGTGTTTAGTGTTAGTAAATATCGTGTTTTATAAATTTAAAACTTGGCTAAAAAGTGTTAAAGGGCTTAAAATATACATTAAAAACTATACGACACTTCACACGCATCACACCTTTAGTTGTCACAATGCGTAGGGAATCACCTTGCCTCTCTGGATAAGCACACAACCCATGCCGGTGTGCGAAGCATCGCAATCGACAACAAAATCCTCAATGCCCTCTGGTAGAGTTAGCACTGGAGCATTGCTCAATTTATGCTTTAGAATCTCGATGGATTGTTGTTGCTTCGGACCCCAGTTGAACTTAATATTCTTACGGGTCAAGGTAGTCAAAGGAGTGGCTATCCTCGATAAGTTCTCAATGAACCTCATATAATAACCAGCCAATCCTAAGAAGCTACAGATTTCAGAAGGCATGTTAGGTGCTTCCCAGTTCGTAATGGTTTCAATCTTGGCGGAACTACTTGGATGCCACGCTCACTCACCACGTGTCTAAGAAACTAGACTTTTCGAAGCCAAAACTCACACTTGGAGAACTTAGCATAAAGCTTTTCCCGTTGAAACAGCTCAAGGATGCACCGAAGATGTTTCTCGTGATCAGCTTAACTACGAGAATAGATAAGTATGTCGTCTATGAAGATAATGACAAAATTATCTAGATACAACTTGCAGACTTTATTCATGAGATCGTGCATTAGTGAGCTCGAAAGGCATCACTAGAAACTCATAGTATCCGTATCTCATTCTGAAGGCAGTCTTTGGTACATCTTCATTTTTGACCTTCAGCTAATGATAACCCGACCTCAAGTCGATCTTAGAAAAGTAGCTTACCCCTTGCAGTTGGTCGAACAACTCAGTCGATCCTGGGCAGCGGATAACGATTCTTGATCGTTACCTTGTTCAGATTACGGTAATCAATGCACAACCACATTGATCCGTCCTTTTTAACAAACAATATTGGAGCTCCCCAAGGTGACGAGTTAGGCTATATAAAGCCTTTCTCCATGAGCTCATCAAGTTGGGTCCTCAGTTCTTTCATCTCCATCGGTGCTAACCGATATGGAGCTCTTGCAACAAGTGCAGATCCTGGTAGGATGTCAATCCTAAACTCTACTTGCCTCTCCGGAGGTAGACCAGGTAGTTCTTCAGGGAAGACATTAGGATAATCAGAGATGATAGAGATATCTTCAATCTTGGGCTTCGGTTCATCTACTATCACCTGTGCCATGTAAATGACACATCCGCTCTTCAGACACTTGGATGGCTTGAGTAGAGACACCTTCTCAGGCAATCCATAGTGTACGTCTCCTTGGATAGTGATCATTTCACCAGAAGGGGTTTTAACCTCGATGAGTTTCTTATCGCAGGCAATGTGGGCTTGGTTATGCGATAACTAATCCATGCCTAAAACTACATCGAACCCCGCCAATTTCATTGGCAGAAGAGAGATATGAATAGAATGATTCTTAATGGATATGGAATATCCATCAAGAATAGAAGATGCGGTTTCTATGGCTCCATCGGCAAGTTCCACCTCATAAGTAATATCTAGAGTTCTTATCGGTAAGTTTAGTAGTTCACTAAACTTATGATCTACAAAATGACTTATTAGCACCCGAATAAAAAAGAACTCTAACAAAAATGTCGTTAATAACGAACGTACCCGTTATGACATTATTGTCATTGACCGCCTCCCTTGTGTTCATTTAGAAGGCTCGGGCATTTCCCTTCGTTGCCCCACCAGGCTTAGAAGTGCCTTCCTTAGCGGCCTTCGGGCAGTTTGTCTTAATGTGGCCCTTCTCACCACAACCGTAACAGACGACATCCTTAAGATCCTTACATTCTAGGGTCTTATGACCTGTCTTCTTACAAATACCGCAGGGTTTAGCCTGTTGGTCTGAACGGCATTGTCCTCAATGCCTTCGGTTGCAGGTTTTGCAGACGGGTCTCTCATCAGAACCCTGCTGGTTCTTCTTCGTGAACCCCGACTTACCTTTCTTTTTGGACTTCTGGGAGGTATCCTCCTCCCTCTTCCTCTTACCATCAGTCTCAGTCCTGACCGATTTTTGTCTCACCGCATCCAGGGTGAGAGATAGTGCTAGGTCCACAGCGGACCATTAAGAGGTAGGCTTTGAAGCCTTAACCATTCTCTTGATCTCAGGTTCCAAACCACCTATGAAACGCGCAATGCGTTTTGATTCTGGATTGATCAAGTAAGGTACTGACCTCAATAGAGAGTTGAAGTCGGTCACGTATTTCCGACAGTCCAAGTTCTTCATAGTAAGAGTCAGGAATTCTGACTCTACATTCTCCACCTCATGCGGTGGGTAGTAAGTCTCCTTGATAAGGTCCACAAACTTGGACCATTAAAGGTTGTATAGGGGGATCTTTCCCATGGACTGAATCATGGCCTTCCACCATGCCAGGGCGTCACCCTTGAAGGATTGTGAAACAAACTTCACCACATCCCTATCAGCACAACCGCTGATATCTACAACCGTCTTCCATCTCATCTAACCATCTCATGGCATCAATCTCCCCCTTCTCTCCATTAAAGTCTCTGGGCTAATAGGAGAAAAAATATTTGTAGGAATAGCCGTCCCTAGAAGAACGAGACCTATCTTGAAGTACTAGCTTCTTGGATTCACTCTTCGCAGTTGAAGAGTGAATCGAGCTCTCCTTGCGAGCCGATGAATGTGGAATTGATTAGGACTTGGAGAGAGTAGCACTCGACTCAATATAATTAGCCATGAACGCATTTTGCCTTGCCGACTTCAGCGGCGATCATATCCCGGAGATCAACTCCATCAGCGTTGCAGTTTATATTCGCATCGTTATTATTGTTGCGACCGCTATTTGCTTCATCCGAATTTTCCATATTCAGAAGCTTGGTACTAAACACCAAAAATAATCAATTGCTCAGTTGCAATATAATAGTTATTCATCGAATTTAATGACTTAACATGCATCGGTCATGGTATCATTAAACCCAATAGGCTATAAGATTTGGATATATAAATCCTTCACCCTTTTTGGACCAGTGTGCACAACGTCACAACTGCCAAGTTTTTAACATTTCAAATGAATGTTTAAAATAAATCAAGTATATGTTTAGCCTAGTCACAAAGGACCATCAATGGCATTTAAGGTTTGGACGTAGTCCATTACTTACTAGACAGTGGATCATAATGTCACAACTGTCACTGTCGCATTGACAATAATAGATAGCTCAAAGGCTCATCACAAAGGACTTTAAAATATGGCACATAGGTCTGTCACGAAGGATATTAAGATATGGTAATAGGCCTGTCATGAAGGACATTAAGGTATGGCACATAGGCCTATCAGGAAAGACACAAAGATATGGCACATAGGCCTGTCACAAAGGATATTAAAATATGGCATATAGGCCTTTCAAAAAGGACATAAAGATATATATAAGCCACGATCTCATTTGATCAAGGGGCTTTAAGGCTTGAACATAGTTCACCACATTTGGACAGTGAGTCACATGACCACAACTGTCTTTGTCATAATTGATGATATAATATGGCCCGTAGGCAAATCAATTGACATCACATAGGATGTTAAAATAAATAATCATCGCACTGATGATCTTAGTCATGATCACATTGATCATATAGACTATGAGGCTTGGGTATAGCCCACCACCTTGGACAGGGAACCATAAAGGTCACAATTATCATCGTCTCATTTGACAATAAGTATAGCCCGTAGGCAAATCATCACTAAGGACGTTAAAATAATCATCGCATTGATGATATTAGCCATGATCTGACTTGATCATAAAGGCTATAAAGGTTTGGACGTAGTCTATCACCTTGACGGCTTAGTGTGGTTCCTCAAGTCACACTACCAGGAGTGTTAACATTACCTAAATGCTAACAAGGAATAATGCAACACCTCGAAAGTTTATGTCCAATAATGTATCGACACGTGTCATGAGCTTTAAACGTGTAAAAGATTACTTATGAAGGACTAAAGTTGACAAACAAGGAAAGTATGTGAATAAAAGGGTTCAAAATGTCGACAATGGATAAATATGCTTTACAATAACCCTACACGGTGTTTATACCCTTAAACGAATGAATTATGGATCATACGAAGCTAATTGTGAAAGAAAGTGAGAGATTACAAACTACAGGGGTTAAATGTGTCAACATGTTTAAAGTATACCTCTGAGTGACCTTTTAGCAAACCCTAAGCTTTGTAACAATAAATTATGCTCACTAGAATGCGTGACAAAAATTTCACAAAGTTTCGTTACCATATGAGAAAGTTATGATAAAATTAGTATACGAGGGGTTAAAAGCGTCAACATTGAAATTAAAGGCTTTACGGGTGATCATAAAGTTAACCGAGGACTTAACGGTGTTTGTTTATGCCTTGGAGCCCTTAAAAGTCAAGTTAGAGGGCCAAAAGTGCAAGAAATAAGCTTAAAACCACGTTTGAAAGGACCAGGGGCTGAAATGTAAATAGCTGAAACTTGTTTGGCTGGTTCTGGGGAGCCAGGCGGCCCGCGTAAGACTCCTAAAAAGAGTCTACGCGGCCCGCGTAAACATGCCAGTGACAGAAAACTCCTGGCAGCTGCCAGTTCAGGTCTGTAACCGACTTAAAAGCTTGTTTTCTTATACCATGGACTCCCCCACTGGTATTTCATGCAATAGGGACAGATGGGACCATCTTGTAACACTTGTAGACCTATTTGTCATGATCTTGGTGAATCAAATTCACTATATAAGAAGCTCCAATGTTGCAACATTGAGCACACCCACTTGAAACTCTCACAACTTCACTTCTGGAGATTTTTGGAGCTCACGCACACTTCTCACAAGTCACTAGTCGTGCTTAGGACCTTTGTAAGTGTCCTTAACCCTTCTTAATTCAGTTTTGCCTAGTTATATAGCCTAAAGTCAAACCGTCGTAATTAAGGTTTGACTTCGCCATTAATCATTATTTGTCCAGTCAAATTTCAAATTGAAAGTACCTATGAGTGGGTAATTATGTGAGCAATAAACCCTTAAAAGGGCTGTGACACCCCGGGAAAACCAGGAAACAACGTAACACAACTAGCTTCCTCAGTAACCACGTGCTAAATTTCGGGACAAAATTTCTTTCAAGTTGGGGATAATGTGACAACCCGAGTTTCCATGGTCTTTACTTGACACATTACTGGTTTTGTGAATTGTTTTCAGTAATCCTTTGTAGTATAACTTGTTCATGCTTGACAAACAAATGTTAATGTAATTATTTTATAAGTTGCATTCATCTTTAAACTATGTAGGTTGTATGTGGTGTAGTACTGTTTTTATATATATGTATGAGTACAGGACGAAGCTTGAAAGCTTCGCCACCCACACATCGACGAAGCTTAACCTTCGCCGAAACAATATTGATGAAGCTTAACCTTCGCCGACGAAGCTTAACCTTCGTCGTGTCTCACACAACCTTAGCCGGCCCAGTCTTCGCCGAAGCCCATTAAGAGCCCAATAAGCTGTTACGTGTATATATTGCGTAGAACTGTTATGTTTTTCTCTTTACCTGCCGATTGAAAACCCTAGACTTCTCTTCTCTCCCTTGCACCCGGCGGCTGTTACCAACCCACTCGAAGTTCTTTGTTCCGTCTCGATTCTTCCGGTATGTACGCGATCATAGACTGACTGATAGTATTATGGCCTGGGGTGTGATTTGATATGTATGCGTATTATTAGTGGCGTATTCGTTGAAAGGCATGATGATTTGATATCTTTCCTGAGATAATAAATGATTTGGGTTTCAAGTTGATGATTGAAATTATTGTGTTGTTAATTAGAATATGATCTTTTAATGTTGTTAAACTTATTAGAGTGATTCGTTAACTGTTTTGGATGGACGGTTGTTTTCGATTCATTGCTGATGATTGAATGATAATCTTGATCGCACGATGATTAGTAGTTTGCATGACTGCATGTTCTGGTCTGATTGAATGGTTGTATGATGTTGTTGATCATCTGTTAGTGGTGACTAGGGTTCCTGTGTTCTGTAACTGATGACGATGATCATGCTTACCTGGGGAACCTTCAGTTGAGGAAGGTTAAGGTTCCTAGTGAGGAAGGTTAAGGTTCCTCATGAGGAAGGTTAAGGTTCCCCGTGAAACTTATAAGTAACAGTAGTTAAGTATGTTAACTCTGTTAGTGTGATAACTCTGTTAGTGTGATAACTCTGTTAGTGTGATAACTCTGTTAGTATGTTAACGTTGTTAGTGTGATAACTCTGTTAGTGTGATAACTCTGTTAGTGTGATAACTCTGTTAGTATGATAACTCTGTTGGTATGATTAACTTTGTTAGAATGTTAACTCTATTAGTATGTTAACTAATAACCCGTGTAAAGAATAGACTGAAAACTCAACTATGTGAAACACAAATTATATCAACATGAGATAACTGTTATGTGTAACTTAATAATGATTGCTTAAGCACACTTTGGGACATAGATTGCATGTGGATAGTTACGAACTTAAACTGATTGTATCTATACGTGCATACTATAGGACTTGATTGATTACTTGTGAGCGCATAGTTTAGCATACCGAGCAAACGAAGGTGAGTTCACACTTCTAAGGCATGGGATTCCCGGTGGGTTGGGAATGGGATTGAATAACTATTTATATTATCAACATTACTAGACTACCTACTACTGTCCTCGGATTGGGAATGGCACGTATGTAAAACCTACATACACTCATACTTAACACTGTCCTCGGATTGGGAAGGACACTTATGGATACGACTAGTCTAGTAACATACAACATGGGAAGCCCCCACTAAATATCGTGAAAAGGTTTTGGGAAATTAAGGATACTGGGTAACGCATGGTTATGAAACGAACTTACGATTTCTGAAACAAACTCAATAACTAAACAATCAACTGTGAACTCGCACAACTTTGTTGTTGACTCGTTGTTACATGCCTTGCAAGTCGTTAGGAACTCATGGAGCTTGCACTGGGAGGCGCGATCGTTATGGGACATGGACAGTAGGCCATGTTACAAACATTATATCTTATCGAACTGAATACTTATGTTGGGTTTTCACATTTATGCTTCCGCTAAACACTTAACTATGTTTTGATTTGAACACCTTTTGTATTGATGGGTTGAACTTTATTTGTTACTTAAAATGTTCAATATGATTGGTGGCTTGATCCTGGTCAGTCACTCCTCCAGGCGGTGATACTCCGCGTGTGGATTTTGGGGGTGTGACAGATTGGTATCAGAGCCATTGGTTATAGTGAACTTGGTTTTAATAAGGGAAAAGTTTTTGTTAAATCCAGACTATAACATGTACAGTGCTCAACGATCCACAACGACGCTTCGCTCCACGTGCAAGACTCAGCACTATAGGTGATATGATTTATGTTTATATTGCCTACCTGCTAGTTACATAGAACTTTGCTCGTGGTATGCTTAGATGAACGTAACAACTATTGTTTGAAAACACTTGTGTGCTTACTCTTTTCTGTCATCGCATTTTCGCGAACCTTTCTCACCCATGTTCCCTTTGATATGAAGATCATGAGTGGACGCGTTAACATGACTCAAGCTCAGTTGACGGCTTTGATTAATCAACAAGTTGCTGCGGCACTTGCAGCCGCTCAAGCAGGAGGTCAGAACGCTCAGCCACCTGTATGCACGTTCAAGACTTTTATGGACTATCGTCCTAGTACTTTCAGTGGCACTGAAGGGGCCGTTGGACTCCTCCACTGGTTCGAGAAGCTCGAATCGGTCTTCGAAATGTGTGAATGCCCTGAGGCTCATAGGGTGAAGTATGCCACTGGCAATCTCGAAGGCGTTGCGTTGACTTGGTGGAACACGCAAGTTAAAATGTTAGGGCTGGCAGCTGCAAACGCCACCCCATGGAACGACTTCAAGGAACTGATCAAGCGAGAATACTGTAACCGTGATAACATCCACAAAATGGAAGTGGAGTTCTTTAACCTGAAGATTACGGGGTCAGAGATAGAGGTGTATACGAAGCGATCTAACGAACTGGAATAATAAAAATATCAGCTTTTCTTATAAAACCCAGAATCCGCTTAAAAGCGCCTTTTTACGCGTTTTAAGCGCATAGTATGTATTAAAACTATTTTTAATATATAAGATTTGATACCTACTAATATTTTAAGTAAATTTTTATATCCTAACAGTAAGTACAAGTTTTTAAAGTCAGATTCCAGATTTGACCTTATAAGCTTATGTGAAATTACCAAAATGCCTTTCGGTGCATAGTTTGGTTATAAATGATAAATTTCACATATATGTAATACCCTACTGATATAACTTATTAAATTAAGTATTTTTACTGATTATATCAGACCTGTAACTCAGATTTATATTAAATCTCTTTTATAACCTTTTTAAATGACCAAAATACCCCTTCGGGGCATAATTTGAGTTTAAATCCGTTTTGGGCATAATAGGAGATATCATACTGATGTCACAACATATTTAAGGCATATTAACTTAGGAAACCTGTATATGACTCTTATGGTTTCCCGTTACGCTTTTTGCGCGTTCGGTTCGGTTTATATAACTAGTTTGCATAAATTGACCGAAACGGGTCAAACCTTATCATTTTTGTCTCAAAATCCAGAATGTGTTTAGTTTACCCATATTATACAAGTCTCCAAACTTGTCGGGTCTAAACCACATTCTATTCCGGTCTTCGCTTAATCGTGCGTTTGAACCGTATCTTCCTTTAAAACTAACCGGTCTAAGTTTAGGCTTAATTAAAGACCCGTTAGGAATCTAATAGGTTATTAAAACCTTCGTTCCAGATTAGGAGACCCGGTAAAAGCTACTTGCACTTGCTGTTTGTGAATTATACTTGCTCAGGTAAATACTTTTAACTTATTTTCCCTATACGGGCTTGGGGTACGGTATATAAAATACCGCTTGGTCGGGCATTGAATCTTTAATCGTATGATGGTTAATTTATTGAAATGACCCATTTAAATTGTTTTGTTTGCTTAAAACCTTTGGGAGGTTAATGACCATGTCCCGGATATCATTGGCATCATTCATTGAATGGCCACGACCTTAGCACGGGGTGTAGGCGTACACCCGCCAGTGCATATATAAATAATAAGGTATAACCGCCAGTTACAAGAATAACTCGCCTCGGGACTATGCCATGTGGTGTGTCTATTAATCTTTAACCCGGTATTCAGCCCGGGCTACTGAACTTATAACGAACATGTAATTCTTTTACAAGTTTATATATAAATAATTATCCCAAGTTATAAAATGTTTTGTGCCTTGTGCATTCAAATCAATTTTCTAAACCTTTTTCAAAATGAGTCAGTTAATTGTATTTACCAGTGTAAACTGACGTATTTTCCCAAAAAGGCTAAGTGCAGGTACTAAACGAAATAGGCTAGCCTCTCCTTAGCATCAATAAGAGTCTCGCAAGCTTGGATGCATTTAAGTCTGTCGAACTATGTTTTCTTTCTATTTGATCCGCCTGTGGATCCGTTACAATCCGTTTTGTGATACTTTGATATTACTAAATATTCGGTTTGTAATATGATTCGTCTTTTGCTTCCGCTGTGCATTTAAAATTGTGTTGTTTGACTATGACGATATCAACTACATCACGATACTCCCCACCGGGCCCACCGGTAATACGTGGAAATATCGGGGTGTGACAGGTTGGTATCAGAGCCAACACTGAGTGAATTAAACACTAACCTTTTGTGTTTAATCTCAGTTACACAGTTGCACATTCCTCGATTTTCGAGTCTAGACAAGAACTTAGGACAAATCCTGTTTTGTTTTATTTTTGTCCTTTATATATTTCTTTGTTGTTATCCTTATTTATGTTGACAGGTTTAAATATGCCGCCAAGAATGAGAAGAGGAAGAGGCAAGGCCCCAATGACGGGTCATGATCATGAAGCCGGACCCTCACACCGGCGAACCCCGTCCATCACTATGAGTACAAGTCCACAAGAACCTTGGAGGACTTATATAGAACCAGGGAGACGATCCGTCTCTCTAAGCTCATCACCATCTCACCTACACTCCTTCGGGCCTCATTCTGAAAATGAGCCCCAAAACCCGCAGCCTTCCTTTATACCTCTCCAACGGTCCAATTCTCACCATTCTTTCAACGACCCCACACCCTTCTTTCAGAGCCGGTTTAACCCGACGAACCTTGTTGAAGAACCAGTGTGTTTTAACCCACTAGGACCTGAAGACCACTTTTCTGGCAACCATGCGATGGACATGGACGAGGATACGGATCCCGCCGAGCCTCCAACCGGGACCCCTAACCACCCCATCGAGATCTCTGATGGGTCTTCCTTCCATGGATCACCTTACCATGGTCCCGACAGTTACCAGGCGAGATTCGCCCAGTATGAATGATATTTTACTCCTTCGTACCACTCCTCGCCTCACCAGCAGCAGCAGCAGCAGGATCCCTCTGAGGATTCTCGATTCGTGGCAGTCACTCCACCGCCGCCACCGCCAATTGAGCAGCCGCCTCCGGAGCTGCCGAGGCGAAGAAGATCAAACACACGGATGTCCGTGCGAGGAGGAGTGCGTATCAGCACCCCTCAACCTTCAAGTGGCAGCCACTACCCACCACTCCATGAAGACCTGCATATGGGTGGGCCTTCAAACCCCATCTCGGAGGTAGACTCTGCGCTTGTCGCGCCACCACCGTTGGGTTTTGGTAACCCAATTCCTGCATACGTCGGTTCAGCGGCGTATAACCCTTTTGAGCAGCCGGCCCACACAAACTACAACCATGCAGATGTTGATCCTTATCAGGCAGCATGGGACTACAACGCTCTTCATTCTGAAGGGCCCTATGGAGGTCCTTGGACCACTGGTTACCCAACTTATGGGTACCAGCATCCGCCACCTCCTCAACCTCTACATCAGCAGCCGTCGCAGCCGCAATTGATACCACCAGAGCGACAACAAGAGGTTCTCCAAAGGTTAAACCAGGTTGAGCAGGAGGTTCAAAGAGACCGCAGGGAACGTCAAGGCTTCTTCAAAGGTTTGGCAAGCCTAATCAAGGGGAAGTCCAAGAGAGGGGATTTTTGAAAATCCTTGTTTATTTTTATTTTATGTTGTAATCATGTCCCTGCGTGGACATTTGTTTCTGTATTCTGCCCCTGCGTGGGCATGTCTTTCTGTATTCTACCCCTGCGTGGGCATGTCTTTCTATTTAACCCTTGCGTGGGTATGTTTGTTTGTTTAGCCCCTGCGTGGGCATGTTGTTTCAGTAGAAGTCCCGTTTAGGGCAACCTTGTACTTTTATTTTGTAGTGGAATAGTTTAATTTAAATTTTCATTTTTGCTAAATTATATGCATAAACGTAAAATATGAAATAAATGAAAATATAACATTCCTTTTATAAGATCTATCACTATAATAAAATGATAAAATCTAAAAAGAACAAAACCTAGCCCATGTGTCATTTCAAGACAGGGCCAAGATGGTAGTTTCTCAAATTAGATTCAGGTCCCTGTTAGTATCTCAATTTAGGATTTTCTGCATTTAATATTAAAAAGAATCTTAAAAGTAAAACCTAGCCACATGTCGTTCTAGATATGGCCAAGATGGTAGAGCCTATTTAAAAGATTCAAATCCTTGTTAAGATCTGTGACATTTTAACACTCCTGACAAAATGTGATTCGATAAAATCGCATAAGTCGTCTTTATATTAAATTCTTTCAAATTCTTTTATTATTAAACATCCAATATGGATGTAATACCTACGGGCTATATTCATTGTCATATAAGACAAAAGACAGTAGTGGTCTTTGAACCCCTGTTAAGAACAGGTAGTAAACTATAATTAAAACCTCAACGCCATGACCCTATAAGATCATGATTAAAATTTAAAACTGTCCATGTGACTTGGCCTTTTATGCCATTAATATAATTAAATTATAACTAGGGATTATAATTAAAATTCCTGAGTGTATATATATGCTTAGCAAATTAATCAAAGTGGCCTCTAAACACCATGATTAATAGATCATCTAGAATGATAAAACTGCTATAGACCTCTGAATAAATTAGAATCATTATTTTATGTAGCAATCAAGCTACATGGCGGGGTCTGACGAGGTCAACAGTCACCCCAGAGATAATCATGATACCTCCAGAGTCAACGTAGCAGGAGTAGAGTTACAAGCATTGATAGAAAATGCTGTTACAAGAGCTTTGGATAGACAGTTTAATGAATCCAGTGGTATCCATGTAAGAACCCAGTCTGTACCACACTCTAAACCACCCTCTAGAACTCATACTGCTCACAACAGTAATTCCCATCACTCATCAAACCAAAGGAGTGTTCCATCTCAAAGAATTGTGCTGAATCAAGAACCCCGTGATAAAGGTTACTCCTATAAGTATTTTGTTTCATGCAAACCCAGGGATTTCACTGGGGAGAAAGGGGCTATAGACTGCATGACATGGTTGGATGAGATGGACACTGTGGTGGATATCAGTGGATGCGCTGATAAGGATGTGGTAAAGTTTGTATCTCAGTCATTCAAGGGTGAGGCATTAGCTTGGTGGAGGTCTTTGATCCAAGCTACAGGGAAAATCCCATTGTACAATATGTCTTGGGAACAGTTTGTAACAGTTTGTGACATTGATCAAGGAGAACTACTGCCCTCAGCATGAGGTTGAAAAGATTGAAGCTGATTTCTTGTCTCTGGTTATGAAAAACCTAGACTGTCAGGCCTACCTTACGAGCTTCAACACTATGTCAAGGTTGGTTCCTTATCTGGTGACACCGGAACCCAAGAGAATAGCTCGTTTCATTGGGGGTTTAGCCCCAGAGATCAAGTCAAGTGTGAAGGCCTCTCGACCAGCTACATTTCGGTCTGCATCTGATATAGCAGTGTCTCTCACTATAGACGTGGTCAGGCAGAGATCGCTGAGAAACACTGACGCTGAAAAGAGGAAGCGTGAGGATGACAACTCACGACGCTCAGACAAGAAACATAAGGGAAACAATGACCATAAAAAGAGCTCTAGAAATAAGAAGGATGGTCAACAGTCAGGTGATAAGCCCAAGTGCAAAGTCTGTAAGAAGCACCATTTTGGGAGGTGCAGGTATGAGTCGAAATCCCAGTCACAGCCGAGAGCATGTGGGATTTGCAAATCTTCTGAGCACAAGACCTTGGACTGTAAGAAGATCAAGGATGCTACGTGCTATAACTGCAATGAAAAGGGGCACATTAAGTCCAACTGCCCAAAGTTTGCAAAGAAAGCTGAAGATGGGAAAAAGATCAATGCTAGGGTCTTCCAGATGAATGAACATGAGGCGATCCAGAATGACAATGTCATAACAGGTACCTTCCTTATTAATGATGTTTATGCAAGAGTGTTGTTTGATTCTGGAGCAGATAAGTCATTTGTAGATGATAAGTTCTGTAAGTTGTTAAACCTACCTGTTAGAACCCTAAGCATAAAATATGAGGTTGAACTAGCCGATGGCACCATAGAAACCGCATCAACCGTGTTAGATGGATGTTTCATATCCATTAGGAACCACTCTTTTCCTTTGTCCTTACTTCCTTTGAAGTTAGCCGGTTTCGACATAGTAATAGGCATGGATTGGCTATCCCATAACCAAGCTCATATTGTGTGTAACGAGAAGCAAGTGGTGATCAAGACTCCGTATGGTGATCCACTTACCATACAGGGAGATACTCAGTATGGGTTACCTAAGCAAGTGTCTGTGCTCAAAGCTTCTAGATGTATGAAGAAAAGATGTGTCATTTACATGGCACAAGTGACTATTGACGATCCAAAGCCTAAGATTGAAGCCATTCCCGTCATTTCTGAATATCCTGAAGTATTCCTGGAAGAACTACCTGGTTTGCCACCAGATAGACAAGTAGAATTCAGAATTGACATCATTCCAGGAGTTGCACCTGTTGCAAGAGCACCTTACAGGTTGGCACCAACAGAGATGAAATAGTTGAGGACTCAACTGGATGACTTGTTGGCAAAAGGTTTTATTTGTCCTAGTTCATCTCCTTGGGGAGCACCAATCCTGTTCGTAAAGAAGAAGGATGGATCGATGCGTCTATGCATCGATTACCGCGAGCTTAACAAAGTTACAATCAAGAATAGATATCCATTGCCCAGGATCGACGATCTGTTCGATCAACTACAAGGAGCTAGTTATTTCTCCAAGATCGATTTGAGGTCAGGCTACCACCAGTTGAAGGTTAGAGATGAAGATGTGCACAAGACAGCGTTTAGGACTCATTATGGTCATTACGAGTTCCTAGTGATGCCTTTTGGACTCACTAATGCACCAGCAGCGTTCATGGATCTCATGAATCGTGTCTGCAAGCCTTACTTGGACAAATTTGTTATCGTCTGCATTGACGATATTTTGATTTACTCAAAGAATCAAGCTGACCACGAGAAGCACCTTCGATGTATTCTGAAACTACTTCAGCAGGAGAAGCTTTATGCCAAGTTCTCGAAGTGTGAATTTTGGCTTCGTGAAGTCCAATTTTTGGACATGTTGTTAGTGAGCGTGGTATCCAAGTAGATCCCGCTAAGGTTGAAGCTGTCATGAATTGGCAAGAACCAAAGACGCCTACAGAGATTCGAAGCTTTCTAGGTTTAGCAGGGTATTATAGGCGATTTATTGAAAACTTCTCAAGGGTTGCTGCACCCCTAACTTCATTAACCCGTAAGAATATCAAGTTTGATTGGGGACCTAAGCAGCAGGAATCCTTTGATATTCTCAAGCAGAAGTTGAGCAATGCACCTGTGTTGACATTACCTGAAGGAATCGAAGAATTTGTAGTTTATTGTGATGCATCGCACACAGGTATGTGATGTGTGCTTATGCAGAAAGGCAAGGTTATTGCCTATGCTTCTCGAAAATTAAAAGTGCATGAGAAGAATTACACCACCCATGACTTGGAGTTGGGTGTCGTTGTATTTGCACTAAAACTGTGGAGGCATTATTTGTATGGTACAAAGTGTGTGATTTATTCAGATCACAAGAGCCTTCAACACTTGTTTAATCAGAAGCACTTAAACATGAGGCAGCGACGTTGGATGGAGAGGCTGAATGACTATGATTGTGAAATCCGATACCATCCAGGCAAGGCGAATGTGGTCGCCGATTCCTTAAGTCGAAAGGAAAGGGTGAAGCCCATAAGAATCAATGCCAAGAGCATTGAATTAAGGAACAGTTTAAATGAAAGATTGTTTGCCGCTCAGAAGGAAGCTATGCTAGAGGCTAACTATCCTGAAGAAAAGTTAGGAATAACTGCTGAGCAGTTATCTTATGGAAAGGACGGAATTCTGAGACTAAATGGATGAATATGGGTTCCTGTGTATGGAGGACTCCGGGATGTTATCCTCCAGGAAGCCCACAGTTCTAAATATTCTGTTCATCCTGGAGCTGACAAGATGTACCAGGATCTGAAGGCAAACTATTGGTGGATAGGCTTGAAGAATTCTATAGCTACCTATGTGGCCAAATGTTTAACGTGAGCACAAGTCAAAGCTGAACACCAGAAGCCGTCAGGTTTGCTGCAACAACATGAATTTCCCACCTGGAAGTGGGAAATGGTGACTATGGATTTTATCACCAAGTTGCCTAAGACAAAGAAAGGAAATGATACTATTTGGGTGATAGTGGATAGATTGACTAAGTCAGCCCATTTCCTACCTATTAAGGAAACACACAGCTCAGACAAGTTAGCTCAGCTGTACGTGGATGAGACTGTATCTCTCCACGGGGTGCCAGAGTCTATTATTTCTGATAGGGATACAAGGTATACATCCCATTTCTGGAAGAGCTTTCAGCAATCCCTAGGCACTCGATTGAACTTCAGCACAGCATATCATCCTCAGACGGATGGTCAAAGCGAGCGAACAATTCAGACACTGGAATATATGTTAAGAGCTTGTGTTATTGATTTAGGTGGAAGTTGGGATGATCATCTTCCATTAATCGAGTTTTCATACAATAACAGCTATCATTCCAGTATCTAAGCTGCACCATTTGAAGCCCTATATGGAAGGAAGTGCAGAACGCCCGTTTGTTGGGCAGAAGTTGGAGATATCCAACTAACAGGACCTGATATAGTCCTGGAGACGACCGATAAGATTGTGCAGATAAGAGATCGTCTCAAAGCTGCCAGAGATAGGCAGAAAAGCTATGCAGACAAAAGGCGTAAACCTCTGAAGTTTGAGGTTGGTAATAAAGTTCTGCTTAAAGTATCACCCTCGAAGGGAGTGATGTGATTTGGTAAGAAAGCTAAGTTAAGCCCAAGGTATATAGGTCCATTCGAGATCATCGAATGTGTTGGATCAGTGGCTTATAAGTTAAACTTTCCTGAAGAGCTCAGTGGTATTCATAATGTATTCCATATCTGCAATCTGAAGAAATGTCTAGCTGATGAATCTCTAGTCATGTCACATAAGGATGTACACATATATGAGAGCTTAAAGTTTGTTGAAAAACCTTCGTCGATCGAGGATCGACAGGTTAAGAAGCTTCGAAGGAAGCAAGTGCCAATTGTAAAGGTCAAATGGGATGCCCGTAGAGGACCCGAATACACGTGGGAGGTAGAGTCCACAATGATAGAAAAGTACCCTCAATTGTTTCAGTAAATCTCGAGGTCGAGATTTCTTTTAAGGGGGTGAGGATGTAACACCTCGAAAGTTTATGTCCAATAATGTATCGACACGTGTCATGAGCTTTAAACATGTAAAAGATTACTTATGAAGGACTAAAGTTGACAAACAAGGAAAGTATGTGAATAAAAGGGTTCAAAATGTCGACAATGGATAAATATGATTTACAATAACCCTACACGATGTTTATACCCTTAAACGAATGAATTATGGATCATACTAAGCTAATTGTGAAAGAAAGTGAGAGATTACAAACTACAGGGGTTAAATGTGTCAACATGTTTAAAGTATACCTCTGAGTGACCTTTTAGCAAACCCGAAGCTTTTTAACGATATATTATGCTCACTAGAATGCGTGATAAAAATTTCACAAAGTTTCGCTACTGTATGAAAAAGTTATGATAAAATTCATATACGAGGGGTTAAAAGCGTCAACATTGAAATTAAAGGCTTTACGGGTGATCATAAAGTTAACCGAGGACTTAACGGTGTTTGTTTATGCCTTGGAGCCCTTAAAAGTCAAGTTAGAGGGCCAAAAGTGCAAGAAATAAGCTTAAACCTACGTTTGAAAGGACCAGGGGCTGAAATGTAAATAGCTGAAACTTGTTTGGCTGGTTCTGGGGAGCCAGGCGGCCCGCGTAAGACTCCTTAAGAGTCTACGCGGCCCGCATAAACATGCCAGTGACAGAAAACTCCTGGAAGCTGCCAATTCAGGTCTGTAACCGACTTAAAAGCTTGTTTTCTTATACCAGGGACTCCCCCACTGGTATTTCATGCAATAGGGACAGATGGGACTATCTTGTAACACTTGTAGTAGACCTATTTGTCATGATCTTGGTGAATCAAATTCACTATATAAGAAGCTCCAATGTTGCAACATTGAGCACACCCACTTGAAACTCCCACAACTTCACTTCTGGAGATTTTTGGAGCTCAAGTACACTTCTCACAAGTCACTAGTCGTGCTTAGGACCTTTGTAAGTGTCCTTAACCATTCTTAATTAAGTTTTGCCTAGTTATATAGCCTAAAGTCAAACCGTCGTAATTAAGGTTTGACTTCGCCATTAATCATAATTTGTCCAGTAAAATTTCAAATTGAAAGTACCTATGAGTGGGTAATTATGTGGGCAATAAACCCTTAAAAGGGCACCCTCTGATTCCCACTCTAACTAGGTCAATTATCGAGTCAAAGCTACTCTTAAAAAGTCAACAGAAAGCTTATTTTCAAATAAATGCATAATTAACAATGTAGAAGCCATGCAACCTGTTTTATCATTAATATAACTTGGTAATTAATGTAAGAACATGTCTAAACATGTTCAACCAGATAATTTTCAGTTTAAGCTCGGTTCGGAACCGAAAATCGCAAAAGTAGACTTTTGCTTTGACTTTCAGTTCTGACCCATTAGAGCATAGTTTAGAAATGCCTTGGAACTTTATTAGGACCAGGTTTCATGTTAGTATAACCCTCTCTGATAATACAACTTGGTTCATTAGTTATCCGATTCATATGCAAGTTTCCGTTAAGTGCTTAAATGTTGACTATTATGCCCATATGACCTTAAAACGTGATTTTTGAAAATGTAAAAGAATAGAAACCTTAGTTACTGATTTATAATCTTGTACCTAAAATTTGGCATCCGTTTGAGGTCTAGATTAAGAGTTATGCTCATTAGCGTAATTAGAAAGTTTTTTAGTAATTAAACGGCGTAATTAGCATATAGCCTATCTAAACCCGATTTTTGATACCAAACTTTTTACCTACTGATATAAAATAATATTTTGAGATTTTTGGAGATTTTTATTTATTTTTAGGCTGAGCATAACATAGAGTTCTAAGCTTGATTCGGTAGTTGTCGGTTTTGCCCTTTTGGGCTATAAAATGAGTTTTACAAATCCTTTTGATACCAAACATTTTTCTACTGATCTAATATGATAAATAAAATATTTTAAACCTTCTGGAATAATAAAAATATTAGCTTTTCTTATAAAACCCGGAATCCGCTTAAAATCGCCTTTTTACGCGTTTTAAGTGCATAGTATGTATTAAAACTATTTTTAATATATAAGATTTGATACCTACTGATATTTTAAGTAAATTTTTATATCCTAACACTAAGTAAAAGTTTTTAAAGTCAGATTCTAGATTTGACCTTATAAGCTTATGTGAAATTACCAAAACCCCTTCGGTGCATAGTTTGGTTATAAATGATAAATTTCACATATATGTAATACCCTACTGATATAACTTATTAAATTAAGTATTTTTACTGATTATATCAGACCTGTAACTCAGATTTATATTAAATCTCTTTTATAACCTTTTTAAATGACCAAAATACCCATTCGGGGCATAATTTGAGTTTAAATCCGTTTTGGGCATAATAGGAGATATCTTACTGATGTCACAACATATTTAAGGCATATTAACTTAGGAAACCTGTATATGACTCTTATGGTTACCCGTTACGCTTTTTGCGCGTTCGGTTCGGTTTATATAACTAGTTTGCATAAATTGACCGAAACGGGTCAAACCTTATCATTTTTGTCTCAAAATCCAGAATGTGTTTAGTTTACCCATATTTTACAAGTCTCCAAACTTGTCGGGTTTAAACCACATTCTATTCCGGTTTGCGCTTAATCGTGCGTTTGAACCGTATCTTCCTTTAAAACTAACCGGTCTAAGTTTAGGCTTAATTAAAGACCCGTTAGGAATCTAATAGGTTATTAAAATCGTCGTTCCAGATTAGGAGACCCGGTAAAAGCTACTTGCACTTGCTGTTTGTGAATTATACTTGCTCAGGTAAATACTTTTAACTTATTTTCCCTATACGGGCTTGGGGTACGATATATAAAATACCGCTTGGTCGGGCATTGAATCTTTAATCGTATGATGGTTAATTTATTGAAATGACCCGTTGAAATTGTTTTGTTTTCTTAAAACCTTTGGGAGGTTAATGACCATGTCCCGGATATCCTTGGCATCATTCATTGAATGGCCACGACCTTAGCACGGGGTGTAGGCGTACACCCGCTAGTGCATATATAAATAATAAGGTATAACCGCCGGTTACGAGAATAACTCGCCGCAGGACTATGCCATGTGGCGTGTCTATTAATCTTTAACCCGGTATTCAGCCCGGGCTACTGAACGTATAAGGAACATGTAATTCTTTTACAAGTTTATATATAAATAATTATCCCAAGTTATAAAATGTTTTTTTACGTCGTGCATCCAAATCAATTTTCTAAACCTTTTTCAAAATGTGTCAGTTAATTGTATTTAGCAGTGTAAACTGACGTATTTTCCCAAAAAGGCTAAGTGCAGGTACTAAACGAAATAGGCTGGCCTCTCCTTAGCATCAATAAGAGTCTCGCAAGCTTGGATGCATTTAAGTCTGTCAAACTATGTTTTCTTTCTCTTTGATCCGCCTGTGGATCCGTTACAATCCGTTTTGTGATACTTTGATATTTCTAAATATTCGGTTTGTAATATGATTCATCTTTTGCTTCCGCTGTGCATTTAAAATTGTGTTGTTTGACTATGACGATATCAACTACGTCACGATACTCCCCACCGGGCCCACCGGTAATACGTGGAAACATCGAGGTGTGACAAATAATTGTCTTAATGGTTGAATGTCACACCCCAACCGATGGCGGAAACATCGGAGTGAGACGAATGAGATTGCTCAAAGATGTCATAACAATATGTGAAATAATAAAGTTCAAAACCGATTTCATTCATAATCATAAATTGGCAAGTACATTGAAGAAATTCAAATACAACAATTAAAATGACAACTACAACATGTTTATCATAACAAAATATCCAAATCTAGTAATTCATGTGCGTTTCTATGTCGTCCCTACTAGATTCGTCATAAGCATCATCATCAACCTGTAACATGTTAAAAATAATGGTTTGATTAACACCACAAAATCAGCCATGTTTTTATATAATTATATATAGTTTATATAGTAATAATACGTTCTAAAACTAAGTCCAATAAAGTATTGTCACATAGCATCATGTATGTCAAGTATGGAGGTTAGAAAACCTCATTATAAGATTCACCACTACACATAGCATCATGAAGATGGTGGGAGGGTCATGAATAACAATAAAATAAATCTAATCTAACAAGCTATAAGATTGTTCAAATGAAGGAGTGAAACTTGGTTTGGAAAGCCAAAGCTTCCATTTGTTTACACTTCACAAGTCATAAGTTCATCATATAGAAGATGATTACTTGTGCTTGTTTTCATCATTTGATTGTCAAGTTTAAACAGAAAATAAGTGAGTGTTTGAACTCAATACTTTGATGGTAATCACCTTAATACAAACCCACAATCATTGACTTGATTGTGAGCTTGATGGTAGCAAGATTCCATCAAGTTATCAACATAAAAATGAACATACAAAGAAATAAAAATGAGCAGAAAGTTTACTACACTTTGGGCCTAAAAAATGGTGAGGTTTCACATTAGTTTGCCCAAGCAAACTTGTGAAAACCTTCCTAGAGGTTATCCAAGTATTTGAGAAGAAAGAACAAGAAGAAAATTGAAGTAGAAGTGAGTTAAAACTCACTTTTAATTGCTGGAACTTTCTGATGTGTTAGCTGAAAACTCAGCCGAGTTTAGAGGGATTTGAGAGTGTTTTAGTGTTGCAAAAGTGGGAAAAAGGCGGGATATTAGTGTGTATTTATAGGGAAGTAATTAGGGTTAGTGGTTGGGTAATTAATGGAAGTAGGTGGTGGTTAAAACAAATAAAAAAAGAACATGTTTCTGCCTTATGACTTGCGGCCGGAATGGCTGTTAACTGCCATTTGGTTTCTTTTTTTTCTTTGGTTGTGTCAACTTAGGTTAGAGATGATATTTATTATGTTATGTTAGATTATTTAATCAAATGTGACATTATGTGGTTAGGTGGAAGTTTATTAAACTAAAAAAAGACTTAAATGGCAGCCCCTATTCCGATTGCAGCTGCTGACTTCTTTTTTTATTGACATTTAGTTGTATATATTAGTGTCACATATTAAGTATTTATAATGTACTAAAGTGTATGCAACATGTTTGAAGTCTAATATTTTCAATAAGCATGTTTTATTTAGGCAAAGTGTGTGAGGTATAAGTGTATAACAATTAAGTATGTAACATGTTTTAATTCCACCAAATATGTGATAAAATAAGTGTGTATCAATTGTACAAGTATGTTAAACATGAATGAGTGACGTATAAGCGTATGCAAAGTATATGAGACATGAATATACGATATGTATTCGTAAGTTGATCACATGTTTACAAGATTCACGAATAAGACATCAAATGTATAATGAATCGAAACGTATAAGTATGAATGAATAAGAAAAGTATAATATGTTTGAATTAGGAAATTTTATCACGATCAAAGTCTCGTATTTACAATGATACAACGATGACGATTACAAGGAACACAAGTTTCCAAAAATATAAATGCAGGACAAGCTTTCTAATTAAGGAAATTTACGAAAAACGGAGCGTTACATTGAATAATAAAACCATGGTCGCATTTGACCATAAAGGCTTGGAGGCTTGAACATAGTTCACCACCTCTGGATAGAAGGGTTATTCATCCTTAACTATCATGATAGAAGGGCTATTCATCCTTAACCATCATTTAATATTGCCAAATAATATGGACATTGCCAATTGGCTGGTCAAAACCATTAAGAAGATCTTTTGGAATTACTTAGCGGATCGATAAAGTTCAAATTAAAATTGAGATGATCGCTTGAAAAGAATGTAATGAATGCATATATAAAAATAATAATTCCAAAATTTTCCATTAAACGATAGGAAATTACAATACTTGCCTTAAACAGGACTTTGAAATAACCTTAAACAAAATTGTCCAGGCTGGGACTAAAAGGAAATATAAGTCCATGTAGGGAGTAAAAGAAAAGATATGTCCACGCAGGGACATTTGGAAAACAAATACAATACAAGATAAATAAAGAAATCCTTCACTCGTCTTTCTTCCCTTTGATCAGCTTGGTTAGTTTCTTGAAGAACTTACTTGTCTTCTTCTTACTCTTTTCAGCCCGTCGCTGAATGTCTTTCACTCTTTCCAAGGCCTGGTTAATGGCCTCTAATTGTTGCGGTGGTAGTGACTGTGGCTGAGGCACAACAGGATACTGGTATCCATTATTTGGATATCCAGTAGGTGGGTAAGCTGGAGGGAAAGGAGATGGATACAAGGAATTATGTACGACTGCTTGCATGTAAGGGTCGCACGAAGGTGCCTGGTAGTTATAATCTAACGGCAGAGATGGTTCAAAAGGATTATACCAGACGTAGCTCGATACATAGGAATTGGGTTGTCAAAACCCAATGGCGGTGGTGGTTGAGCAAATGTTGTTAGCGTTGGATCAACCACAGGCGTAGTGTTGGAGGGTCCACCCATTTGCGGGTCCTCAAGAATTGGTGGATAATTAGGTGGTAATGGTGGTAGCGGGCTTAACCGCGGTCCTAGACGCATGGACAAACGCGCACCATATTTTCCCCTTGGGGGCTCAGGAGGTGGTTGTCGTTGTTCCACAGTTGGTGGTGGTTGTGGATGTTCCACCGGCCCCATGTGCACATCCTCTTGTGGAGGTGGCAGAGGCCGTGAGGAAGAATGGTAAGAAGGTGTGTATATGAACATGAATTGGTTCCAATACTAGTCCTAATCATTCGGTCCTTGATAAGGTGATCCCGCTTAAGAAGCAGAACCACTTGAGATTTCAATGGGTAAGCAGATGACCCCGAGGGTGGCATCACTGGATCTTGTTGGGATTGAACCCTACAGAGGAACAAATGATAAAAGCCAAAACTGGTTAAGTACAACAAAGATCCATCATAAGCAGTGTTTACACTGGACTCTTCCCTTTACAGTGGTTATCTAGCAACTGATAGACTTTAAAGCACTGCTCAATAGAACAACTGTTACTAAAGTACTGATGAAGATTAAAGACTGATGCTCAATCTGCTGATGGAATCCAAGCATTGTTGAAGAATCAAAGCACTGTACATTCAAGGTCTGATCACCCTTTGAAGAAAGCACTGATGTTCAACATCAGTGGTTAAACTACAACAGTGGAATGTAGAATCAGTGTTTATATATCAGTGTTTAGAATGTAATCAGTGTCTGTATTGTCAGTAGTTGTAGATCAGTGGTTAGAGTTTGTTAGTTTGTTAGATGTCACTTTCATGGTGACGTCAGCTTAGATTCTTCAGTGGTTTGATCTGTACTACAAATAGAACAGTTTGTACTATTCTATTCAAGAAGTTTTCTCCTTGAACTCAGTGATCTTGTATGATCAACCGTTGAGCTCATGCTGAGGGGGAGTTTAGTATGTAAGCATGTATGTAATCTTTTGATTGTAATCTTTCGACTAATGAGAAGCATGTGTTTACGAAAAACTATTTTCCCTTTGATTGTATTTACAAAGTTTGTTTCTATTTCCGCTGCATCTAATCACATTTACTTTCATTCATTTGCTCAATTATGACAAACAAACACAATCATGACAGCCTCACATCCTAACAATTGGTATCAGAGCAGGACAGTCAAATTCGATCTAACAATCAATTTGACATAACAGTTCAGCTCAAAATTTATTGATACTAAGGTTGGTCGTATTTGTTGAAAAACAAAAGTAAAGGATAATCACGTTTAAAGTTGGTTATTCGAAAAACTTTTGTAAAACAACCAAGATGTCATCTATCACATAGGATTCACATAACACTAATAATCTGATATAAACTATCGATGATTGTTGAAGTTGATAAAATTTAATAATCTCGGATTGGATACAGTCCTTCATAGATCTATGAGTGTTTGTGACGAAAACTATGATTGGTTCCATGATTGACTGCTGCTAAGGGTTTATCTCATGTCATTAAAGACCTATGTTCAGAAAAATGGAAATTATGACCTTGGTAACATATGAGAGATAAACAAAACCTTAGGAACAAAGTCTTGTATGTGAACAACAATTTTGAAAAACCCTCAAAAGTTAAAACAAAATTGTTTAACATTAAGATAAAAATCAGTAGTCTCAAAAATTTACATCAGATATAACCATGGATCAACTCAAAACTATGATAGTGAAATATCTGTGTTGTAAAGAGTTTGAAATTAGCCCAGATCTCTTGTGAGAAACGGGGTGAAATCCTACAAAGGTTATATGTTTGATGCTCAGAAAACCAGATCATGAGTAATGTGAAATTTAGCATAAGCATTAGCAAAAATGTCCAAGTCTCTCAAAACATTGCTGAAAATGATTTTGGATTGAGTATTCTTTCCTTGAAAACCTTCCAGTAAAAGTTTCAATACTTTTCTATGGAAAGGGTAAAAAGGGAAAGAAGAAATATTATAAAAACTCAAAAGTGTGTTTATCTCAAAACTTTTGAAATAAAAAAAAGAGTATAAATCCAAAACACTTAAGAGTCCACGGGTGGGTCCTACAAAAGGAAAAACCAAAAATAAACATACATTCTTGGTCAAACATATGTCATCAAACAACCATGTGCAATCACTGTATCAGGGAAGCTTCAGGTAACAAAGTTATCACTGGATAATTATTTACAAAAGAGGTATTGGCCAAATTTTCAGAAAAATTCTTCACATGGTACAAAAAGTTCACAGAGGACTTTCAAAACCACTGTGAACAAGCTACCTCACTTTCACAATCATTTAACAAGGTAACGGTATCAAACAGTGGTTATGAAATTTATTTCAAACCAATGACCATCATCCTAAAAGTTGAGAATGAAGTGATTTTGATCTAATTACGAGTTACATTGACCTTGAAAATGCACCAGATCTAATTGATGTTGTTTTCAGGAAATCTTTATTTTTTTGTAAAGTTTTTTTTAACAAAACAGGATATATTATTCTTCATTTTTAAAAGAATGATATATTTTGCATTTTTACTTGTTTTAGATGGTAAAAATCCAAATTCCTATCAGGATGTATAACCCTTTTTGTTTTTGCCTAGGGTAATATATTCTTTGATAATGGGTCAAGAAGAGTTGGTGCTAAGGGTCTGGATCATTTCATTCATAAACTCAGGACTATTTAGTAATAAAAAAAATTATTGTTAACAGGCTTCAAACATTTGGCTGCACATGTTTTAGTCTAAATTTTCAAAAGATTAAAACATAAAATGTGTTATCAGAGTAAAATGTGATAATCATCTGGGATACTCAACCACTGTCAAAATCTATAGAATGTTTAAAACATGAAGTAGATGTGTGATAAAATCTTGAATGCAAAAACCTGTGAATTCTCTACATTAAAAAATCCATGTAAACCCTACTTTTATGATTAATTCTGATAAACTTGCATTTAAGATGTGTTTGTCAAGTATTTGGTTCTGCAGGTAACTCACAATCACCATCAACAAATGCTGGATATGATATTGTGATTTCACAAGACAAAATCATTTCCTTCATCAGAGCAGCAGATGCACAAAACAACTATTAAAGCTTATCTACTGATGTACAAATAGTGTGTTGACCAAAATAGCCTTCTAAACCTCTACCACTACTTCACCCCTAACCACTATTGATAAAATCCATCAAAAATGGATAAAGATCATAAGTGTGCCAAACCCATCTTTAAACTCTTTTCACCTTCATTTCAAACAGATGTTGGATCATTAGAGTCACCAACAGATGTTAGCTCAGATGATTCACATCTGCAGCTTCACCTTTTAAAACATCAATCCTTTACAACTCATCCAGTTCACCAAACACTTGACAACATCAAATGAAAAGGGATTCTTTCAAAAAGAAATTCTAAAACACTTGTTCTCTTGCTGGCATTATACCAGTTCATCAACAAGTCATGTGCTATCATGCATTAAAAGACAGAAAGTTGGGTATTTGTCATGAAAGAGGGGTTTCAGCAGTTCAGTGACAACAAGCTTGAAAAACTTGTGCCACAGCCAAAGGATGAGAATCTATTTGGCAAAAAGTGGGTCCTCAAAGAACATAGCATATGCTAGGAGCATGGTTGTCAAGATTTATCGTACTCAAACAAGTACAGACACCAAGAGTGTGAAAAGATTACATAAGGGGGATATCAATTCCTAGGAAATAAGCTTAGTGTTTTGACTGTACACATGCAGCAGATGTTCACACAACCAATGATTGAAGAATATTATGATGTTGCTACTATTGCTGAAAAGTCCAACTGTTTGTAACTTCAAAATATGTTTTTGAATTTTGATATATTTGCTCAAAAGACTTCTTTTATGCAGGACAGTCAATTAGCTGAAATATATCATAAAAAATTCCATATCTCATTGATTTACCATCATTCACCATCAGACATCACTTTGGGAGGGATTGCTATGAAAAATGTTTGATTTCTCTGCACCATGTTCCAACTAAAGATCAGCTGGCAGATGTGCTAACAAAAGCATTAGACACATCCACCTTTGAAAGCTTGATCTCTAGGATTGGCATGCTAAACATGGAATAACAGGCAAAATCCTGTTTTTCTATGAATAAAAGCATTAAAATGTTTTCAGAAAATCAAAAATCCATCCTTAAAAATAGCTCAAAATGAAATTTTCATTAATCCTTAAAAGTTTGCCATAACTACTGTTTTTGGTTCAAACATCTGTTTTGTTAAATGCTGTCCACTGCTGACAGTCAACCTCTGTTCTCGCATTTCTTTGGTAATCATTGTTGATCAAACATCAGTGTTTTCAACCACTGATAGAGTATCCACTGATAGTTGTAAAGTCACCGACTGTTGTAACAACCCTCGGTAAAACCAACACTCTCATAATATTTCCGACACCCTATATTATATCTTAAAATAACCAATATGTCGTATATTACACACTGTATGTTAAAACCGAGCCCGATATATGTTATAACAAATAAAATAAATTAAAAACATGAAATATTGAGTTGAGGCGGGCCGCGTAGACCTACCTCAACATCTCACGCGGGCGGTATGAAGGTTAAAACCAGACTCCGCTGATTTCTTTAGTTCAAGCGGGCCGCGTAAGCTTAAGCTTACATTGACGCGGGCCGCTAGAGATCATCAAACGCGGATACATCCTAGGCTGACACGTGTCGTCATCGTGGCAAGTCTAGTAGCTGACCCAGCTAAGCTACAGCGTTAACCAAGGTTGACGCGGGCCGCGTAAGCCTTGTGCTTATCTTACGCGGGCAGCCTGGGAACCAGATTTAAGCACTATATAAGAAGGCAATGGGTTTTCGTTTTCCGTTGCTCATTTCTTTCATTCTCAATCACAATTTCTGTAGTAGGCTTATAATACGCGGGTATTATATCCCTTAATTAACAAGGTTCTGCTCCGTTGTAAGTATTATAACCCCAGTTTCATAACAGTTACGCTGCCCGATTGATTTAGGGTTCCGTAACAACTGTCGTGGTTCTGCCCGACGTAGTTGTTGGAATGCCGTCTCGGGGAGGGTATCATTAATAATTTCAAAGGGTTATGATACTAACCAATGTACATTTGTATAAATTATAGATTATATCCAGGAAACCCTTACAAGAAGTCTAAGATAGCAATGTGAGTTTATCCTCTTTTTGTTAACCTTTTTGGAATGTTTTACAAAACCTTAATTGTTTACAATGTGATTAAGCGGTGATTGAGTCTTTGTAGTTCTTCAATTACTGCCGGTATTATGGGGTTTTGTATACAAAATTTATTACTACGAGTAGTAGTAGTAAGTCTGAATGACAGTGCATTACCATTGGATGACGAGTTAGCCAATGGGTAATTTGACCATAGCCATAGATCCGGTCGAGTGGCAAATACTGAATGAGTAATTGTGTAGACATAAACAATGTGATCGCTCTCAATACTGTTTTAATTGATAAAATGTTTCTTGATTAAACTGGGATTCACTCACCAGTATTTCCGACTGACAAATGTTTTTAAAACGCGTTACAGGTAACACAATGTGAATAGCCAATTAGTGAAAAGCCAGCTGGAGAGCACTGAAGGCTTGGGAAAAATGTGGCTATAAAAGTTACCCAAAAACGATGTTTTAAATTCAATAAAATAGGGTTTGTCCCTATAAAATTATTGTAATAAGAAACTTGGGTTTTGCCCATGTGATTGTTAATATCAAATATGGTGGTTTTACTCTGATAAACATTTCCTAACTACGGTCCTGATGTAAATTCCACTGCGAGATTTAAACACCTGATACCACCAAACTCTGAGCTCGCGTCCGCCCGTTCCCGGGACAAATAAGGGATCGGGGGTTGCGACAGAAGGTGGTATCAGAGCCTAGCCACTGGTCTGAGCCAAAGAAGTGTTCTGCTGACACTTAAATTCTAAATTTTGTGTTAGGAAATAAATTTCAAAATTAAATGCATAACTGTATTTATTTGTTATGTGTTATTTGACTATTTGTTAGTTTATAGTATGAGTGATCAAGGACCCTCAGACATGAGTCGTTAGTTGTCTAAATCACCTAAGAGTGAAGGTACTTCTTCACAGCCTGCCCTTTCTGGGTATTCTGCTGATCAGGAAGAAGGATTGTTTGCTTTTAGAGCTCAGTCAGAAGAGCCATTCCCTCATAAGAAACGAGGATGGTTCAGTAAGGAAGCCTTTGCTCGTAGGAATAGTATGCGAAAGTTGCAACAGCAAAGAGTTCTAGCAGCTGCTAAGCGTAGAACTGATGCTAATAACCAGGATATGCTTAATAGAAGCCTAGCTAATTTCCATATCCTAGCTACAACTGCTGCTGACCCGAGTCTGGAACAACTAGTAGCCCCACAACCACAAAACCCAGAACAACCCATGGAGATAGAAAACCAGGAAAACCAAGTGGAGATGCATGACTTTAACCCAGAAGAAATTCCTAGGGTACCTGCACCAAACCCTCTAGACCCAAATTACGACCCCTGGTGGGATGATAATAGGGACTTTGTGCAACGTTACCCTATTCATGAAGACACACCCATACAGAACATATGAGCCTATCCAGGTATGGACCCTTTAGATCCCTATTACCACGATGAATATATTAGGGAAATCTTAGAAGATCCTTACAAATTTCAGGCACCTTCACCCCCATATCAGGAAACCGCACCCCAGATTCCAAACCCAGTCCTAGAACCTGCACCCCCAAAATGTGATTCGATAAAATCGCATAAGTCGTCTTTATATTAAATTCTTTTCCTTGTTAAGATCTGTAACATTTTAACACTCCTGACAAAATGTGATTCGATAAAATCGCATAAGTCGTCTTTATATTAAATTCTTTCAAATTCTTTTATTATTAAACATCCAATATGGATGTAATGCCTACGGGCTATATTCATTGTCATATAAGACAAAAGACAGTAGTGGTCTTTGAACCCCTGTTAAGAACAGGTAGTAAACTAAAATTAAAACCTCAACGCCATGACCCTATAAGATCATGATTAAAATTTAAAACTGTCCATGTGACTTGGCCTTTTATGCCATTAATATAATTAAATTATAACTAGGGATTATAATTAAAATTCCTGAGTGTATATATATGCTTAGCAAATTAATCAAAGTGGCCTCTAAACACCATGATTAATAGATCATCTAGAATGATAAAACTGCTATAGACCTCTGAATAAATTAGAATCATTATTTTATGTAGCAATCAAGCTACATGGCGGGGTCTGACGAGGTCAACAGTCACCCCAGAGATAATCATGATACCTCCAGAGTCAACGTAGCAGGAGCAGAGTTACAAGCATTGATAGAAAATGCTGTTACAAGAGCTTTGGATAGACAGTTTAATGAATCCAGTGGTACCCATGTAAGAACCCAGTCTGTACCACACTCTAAACCACCCTCTAGAACTCATACTGCTCACAACAGTAATTCCCATCACTCATCAAACCAAAGGAGTGTTCCATCTCAAAGAATTGTGCTGAATCAAGAACCCCGTGATAAAGGTTACTCCTATAAGTATTTTGTTTCATGCAAACCCAGGGATTTCACTAGGGAGAAAGGGGCTATAGACTGCATGACATGGTTGGATGAGATGGACACTGTGGTGGATATCAGTGGATGCGCTGATAAGGATGTGGTAAAGTTTGTATCTCAGTCATTCAAGGGTGAGGCATTAGCTTGGTGGAGGTCTTTGATCCAAGCTACAGGGAAAATCCCATTGTACAATATGTCTTGGGAACAGTTTGTAACAGTTTGTGACATTGATCAAGGAGAACTACTGCCCTCAGCATGAGGTTGAAAAGATTGAAGCTGATTTCTTGTCTCTGGTTATGAAAAACCTAGACTGTCAGGCCTACCTTACGAGCTTCAACACTATGTCAAGGTTGGTTCCTTATCTGGTGACACCGGAACCCAAGAGAATAGCTCGTTTCATTGGGGGTTTAGCCCCAGAGATCAAGTCAAGTGTGAAGGCCTCTCGACCAGCTACATTTCGGTCTGCATCTGATATAGCACTGTCTCTCACTATAGACGTGGTCAGGCAGAGATCGCTGAGAAACACTGACGCTGAAAAGAGGAAGCGTGAGGATGACAACTCACGACGCTCAGACAAGAAACATAAGGGAAACAATGACCATAAAAAGAGCTCTAGAAATAAGAAGGATGGTCAACAGTCAGGTGATAAGCCCAAGTGCAAAGTCTGTAAGAAGCACCATTTTGGGAGGTGCAGGTATGAGTCGAAATCCCAGTCACAGCCGAGAGCATGTGGGATTTGCAAATCTTCTGAGCACAAGACCTTGGACTGTAAGAAGATCAAGGATGCTACGTGCTATAACTGCAATGAAAAGGGGCACATTAAGTCCAACTGCCCAAAGTTTGCAAAGAAAGCTGAAGATGGGAAAAAGATCAATGCTAGGGTCTTCCAGATGAACGAACATGAGGCGATCCAGAATGACAATGTCATAACAGGTACCTTCCTTATTAATGATGTTTATGCAAGAGTGTTGTTTGATTCTGGAGCAGATAAGTCATTTGTAGATGATAAGTTCTGTAAGTTGTTAAACCTACCTGTTAGAACCCTAAGCATAAAATATGAGGTTGAACTAGCCGATGGCACCATAGAAACCGCATCAACCGTGTTAGATGGATGTTTCATATCCATTAGGAACCACTCTTTTCCTTTGTCCTTACTTCCTTTGAAGTTAGCCGGTTTCGACATAGTAATAGGCATGGATTGGCTATCCCATAACCAAGCTCATATTGTGTGTAACGAGAAGCAAGTGGTGATCAAGACTCCGTATGGTGATCCACTTACCATACAGGGAGATACTCAGTATGGGTTACCTAAGCAAGTGTCTGTGCTCAAAGCTTCTAGATGTATGAAGAAAAGATGTGTCATTTACATGGCACAAGTGACTATTGACGATCCAAAGCCTAAGATTGAAGCCATTCCCGTCATTTCTGAATATCCTGAAGTATTCCTGGAAGAACTACCTGGTTTGCCACCAGATAGACAAGTAGAATTCAGAATTGACATCATTCCAGGAGTTGCACCTGTTGCAAGAGCACCTTACAGGTTGGCACCAACAGAGATGAAACAGTTGAGGACTCAACTGGATGACTTGTTGGCAAAAGGTTTTATTTGTCCTAGTTCATCTCCTTGGGGAGCACCAATCCTGTTCGTAAAGAAGAAGGATGGATCGATGCGTCTATGCATCGATTACCGCGAGCTTAACAAAGTTACAATCAAGAATAGATATCCATTGCCCAGGATCGATGATCTGTTCGATCAACTACAAGGAGCTAGTTATTTCTCCAAGATCGATTTGAGGTCAGGCTACCACCAGTTGAAGGTTAGAGATGAAGATGTGCACAAGACAGCGTTTAGGACTCATTATGGTCATTACGAGTTCCTAGTGATGCCTTTTGGACTCACTAATGCACCAGCAGCGTTCATGGATCTCATGAATCGTGTCTGCAAGCCTTACTTGGACAAATTTGTTATCGTCTGCATTGACGATATTTTGATTTACTCAAAGAATCAAGCTGACCACGAGAAGCACCTTCGATGTATTCTGAAACTACTTCAGCAGGAGAAGCTTTATGCCAAGTTCTCGAAGTGTGAATTTTGGCTTCGTGAAGTCCAATTTTTGGACATGTTGTTAGTGAGCGTGGTATCCAAGTAGATCCCGCTAAGGTTGAAGCTGTCATGAATTGGCAAGAACCAAAGACGCCTACAGAGATTCGAAGCTTTCTAGGTTTAGCAGGGTATTATAGGCGATTTATTGAAAACTTCTCAAGGGTTGCTGCACCCCTAACTTCATTAACCCGTAAGAATATCAAGTTTGATTGGGGACCTAAGCAGCAGGAATCCTTTGATATTCTCAAGCAGAAGTTGAGCAATGCACCTGTGTTGACATTACCTGAAGGAATCGAAGAATTTGTAGTTTATTGTGATGCATCGCACACAGGTATGTGATGTGTGCTTATGCAGAAAGGCAAGGTTATTGCCTATGCTTCTCGAAAATTAAAAGTGCATGAGAAGAATTACACCACCCATGACTTGGAGTTGGGTGTCGTTGTATTTGCACTAAAACTGTGGAGGCATTATTTGTATGGTACAAAGTGTGTGATTTATTCAGATCACAAGAGCCTTCAACACTTGTTTAATCAGAAGCACTTAAACATGAGGCAGCGACGTTGGATGGAGACGCTGAATAACTATGATTGTGAAATCCGATACCATCCAGGCAAGGCGAATGTGGTCGCCGATTCCTTAAGTCGAAAGGAAAGGGTGAAGCCCATAAGAATCAATGCCAAGAGCATTGAATTAAGGAACAGTTTAAATGAAAGATTGTTAGCCGCTCAGAAGGAAGCTATGCTAGAGGCTAACTATCCTGAAGAAAAGTTAGGAATAACTGCTGAGCAGTTATCTTATGGCAAGGATGGAATTCTGAGACTAAATGGATGAATATGGGTTCCTGTGTATGGAGGACTCCGGGATGTTATCCTCTAGGAAGCCCACAGTTCTAAATATTCTGTTCATCCTGGAGCTGACAAGATGTACCAGGATCTGAAGGCAAACTATTGGTGGATAGGCTTGAAGAAGTCTATAGCTACCTATGTGGCCAAATGTTTAACGTGAGCACAAGTCAAAGCTGAACACCAGAAGCCGTCAGGTTTGCTGCAACAACATGAATTTCCCACCTGGAAGTGGGAAATGGTGACTATGGATTTTATCACCAAGTTGCCTAAGACAAAGAAAGGAAATGATACTATTTGGGTGATAGTGGATAGATTGACTAAGTCAGCCCATTTCCTACCTATTAAGGAAACACACAACTCAGACAAGTTAGCTCAGCTGTACGTGGATGAGATTGTATCTCTCCACGGGGTGCCATAGTCTATTATTTCTGATAGGGATACAAGGTATACATCCCATTTCTGGAAGAGCTTTCAGCAATCCCTAGGCACTCGATTGAACTTCAGCACAGCATATCATCCTCAGACGGATAGTCAAAGCGAGCGAACAATTCAGACACTGGAAGATATGTTAAGAGCTTGTGTTATTGATTTAGGTGGAAGTTGGGATGATCATCTTCCATTAATCGAGTTTTCATACAATAACAGCTATCGTTCCAGTATCTAAGCTGCACCATTTGAAGCCCTATATGGAAGGAAGTGCAGAACGCCCGTTTGTTGGGCAGAAGTTGGAGATATCCAACTAACAGGACCTGATATAGTCCTGGAGACGACCGATAAGATTGTGCAGATAAGAGATCGTCTCAAAGCTGCCAGAGATAGGCAGAAAAGCTACGCAGACAAAAGGCGTAAACCTCTGAAGTTTGAGGTTGGTGATAAAGTTCTGCTTAAAGTATCACCCTGGAAGGGAGTGATGTGATTTGGTAAGAAAGGTAAGTTAAGCCCAAGGTATATAGGTCCATTCGAGATCATCGAATGTGTCGGATCAGTGGCTTATAAGTTAAACTTTCCTGAAGAGCTCAGTGGTATTCATAATGTATTCCATATCTGCGATCTGAAGAAATGTCCAGCTGATGAATCGCTAGTCATGTCACATAAGGATGTACACATATATGAGAGCTTAAAGTTTGTTGAAAAACCTTCGTCGATCGAGGATCGACAGGTTAAGAAGCTTCGAAGGAAGCAAGTGCCAATTGTAAAGGTCAAATGGGATGCCCGTAGAGGACCCGAATACACGTGGGAGGTAGAGTCCACAATGATAGAAAAGTACCCTCAATTGTTTCAGTAAATCTCGAGGTCGAGATTTCTTTTAATGGGGTGAGGATGTAACACCTCGAAAGTTTATGTCCAATAATGTATCGACACGTGTCATGAGCTTTAAACATGTAAAAGATTACTTATGAAGGACTAAAGTTGACAAACAAGGAAAGTATGTGAATAAAAGGGTTCAAAATGTCGACAATGGATAAATATGATTTACAATAACCCTACACGATGTTTATACCCTTAAACGAATGAATTATGGATCATACTAAGCTAATTGTGAAAGAAAGTGAGAGATTACAAACTACAGGGGTTAAATGTGTCAACATGTTTAAAGTATACCTCTGAGTGACCTTTTAGCAAACCCGAAGCTTTTTAACGATATATTATGCTCACTAGAATGCGTGATAAAAATTTCACAAAGTTTCGCTACTGTATGAAAAAGTTATGATAAAATTCATATACGAGGGGTTAAAAGCGTAAACATTGAAATTAAAGGCTTTACGGGTGATCATAAAGTTAATCGAGGACTTAACGGTGTTTGTTTATGCCTTGGAGCCCTTAAAAGTCAAGTTAGAGGGCCAAAAGTGCAAGAAATAAGCTTAAACCTACGTTTGAAAGGACCAGGGGCTGAAATGTAAATAGCTGAAACTTGTTTGGCTGGTTCTGGGGAGCCAGGCGGCCCGCGTAAGACTCCTTAAGAGTCTACGCGGCCCGCATAAACATGCCAGTGACAGAAAACTCCTGGAAGCTGCCAATTCAGGTCTGTAACCGACTTAAAAGCTTGTTTTCTTATACCAGGGACTCCCCCACTGGTATTTCATGCAATAGGGACAGATGGGACCATCTTGTAACACTTATAGTAGACCTATTTGTCATGATCTTGGTGAATCAAATTCACTATATAAGAAGCTCCAATGTTGCAACATTGAGCACACCCACTTGAAACTCCCACAACTTCACTTCTGGAGATTTTTGGAGCTCAAGTACACTTCTCACAAGTCACTAGTCGTGCTTAGGACCTTTGTAAGTGTCCTTAACCATTCTTAATTAAGTTTTGCCTAGTTATATAGCCTAAAGTCAAACCGTCGTAATTAAGGTTTGACTTCGCCATTAATCATAATTTGTCCAGTCAAATTTCAAATTGAAAGTACCTATGAGTGGGTAATTATGTGGGCAATAAACCCTTAAAATGGCACCCTCTGATTCCCACTCTAACTAGGTCAATTATCGGGTCAAAGCTACTCTTAAAAAGTCAACAGAAAGCTTATTTTCAAATAAATGCATAATTAATAATGTAGAAGCCATGCAACCTGTTTTATCATTAATATAACTTGGTAATTAATGTAAGAACATGTCTAAACATGTTCAACCAGATAATTTTCAGTTTAAGCTCGGTTCGGAACCGAAAATCGCAAAAGTAGACTTTTGCTTTGACTTTCAGTTCTGACCCATTAGAGCATAGTTTAGAAATGCCTTAGAACTTTATTAGGACCAGGTTTCATGTTAGTATAACCCTCTCTGATAATACAACTTGGTTCATTAGTTATCCGATTCATATGCAAGTTTCCGTTAAGTGCTTAAATGTTGACTATTATGCCCATATGACCTTAAAACGTGATTTTTGAAAATGTAAAAGAATAGAAACCTTAGTTACTGATTTATAAACTTGTACCTAAAATTTGGCATCCGTTTGAGGTCTAGATTAAGAGTTATGCTCATTAGCGTAATTAGAAAGTTTTTTAGTAATTAAACGGCGTAATTAGCATATAGCCTATCTAAACCCGATTTTTGATACCAAACTTTTTACCTACTGATATAAAATAATATTTTGAGATTTTTGGAGATTTTTATTTATTTTTAGGCTGAGCATAACATAGAGTTCTAAGCTTGATTCGGTAGTTGTCGGTTTTGCCCTTTTGGGCTATAAAATGAGTTTTACAAATCCTTTTGATACCAAACATTTTTCTACTGATCTAATATGATAAATAAAATATTTTAAACCTTCTGGAATAATAAAAATATCAGCTTTTCTTATAAAACCCGGAATCCGCTTAAAATCGCCTTTTTACGCGTTTTAAGTGCATAGTATGTATTAAAACTATTTTTAATATATAAGATTTGATACCTACTGATATTTTAAGTAAATTTTTATATCCTAACAGTAAGTAAAAGTTTTTAAAGTCAGATTCTAGATTTGACCTTATAAGCTTATGTGAAATTACCAAAACCCCTTCGGTGCATAGTTTGGTTATAAATGATAAATTTCACATATATGTAATACCCTACTGATATAACTTATTAAATTAAGTATTTTTACTGATTATATCAGACCTGTAACTCAGATTTATATTAAATCTCTTTTATAACCTTTTTAAATGACCAAAATACCCCTTCGGGGCATAATTTGAGTTTAAATCCGTTTTGGGCATAATAGGAGATATCTTACTGATGTCACAACATATTTAAGGCATATTAACTTAGGAAACCTGTATATGACTCTTATGGTTACCCGTTACGCTTTTTGCGCGTTCGGTTCGGTTTATATAACTAGTTTGCATAAATTGACCGAAACGGGTCAAACCTTATCATTTTTGTCTCAAAATCCAGAATGTGTTTAGTTTACCCATATTATACAAGTCTCCAAAATTGTCGGGTCTAAACCACATTCTATTCCGGTTTGCGCTTAATCGTGCGTTTGAACCGTATCTTCCTTTAAAACTAACCGGTCTAAGTTTAGGCTTAATTAAAGACCCGTTAGGAATCTAATAGGTTATTAAAATCGTCGTTCCAGATTAGGAGACCCGGTAAAAGCTACTTGCACTTGCTGTTTGTGAATTATACTTGCTCAGGTAAATACTTTTAACTTATTTTCCCTATACGAGCTTGGGGTACGATATATAAAATACCGCTTGGTCGGGCATTGAATCTTTAATCGTATGATGGTTAATTTATTGAAATGACCCGTTGAAATTGTTTTGTTTTCTTAAAACCTTTGGGAGGTTAATGACCATGTCCCGGATATCCTTGGCATCATTCATTGAATGGCCACGACCTTAGCACGGGGTGTAGGCGTACACCCGCTAGTGCATATATAAATAATAAGGTATAACCGCCGGTTACGAGAATAACTCGCCGCAGGACTATGCCATGTGGTGTGTCTATTAATCTTTAACCCGGTATTCAGCCCGGGCTATTGAACGTATAAGGAACATGTAATTCTTTTACAAGTTTATATATAAATAATTATCCCAAGTTATAAAATGTTTTTTTACGTCGTGCATCCAAATCAATTTTCTAAACCTTTTTCAAAATGTGTCAGTTAATTGTATTTAGCAGTGTAAACTGACGTATTTTCCCAAAAAGGCTAAGTGCAGGTACTAAACGAAATAGGCTGGCCTCTCCTTAGCATCAATAAGAGTCTCGCAAGCTTGGATGCATTTAAGTCTGTCAAACTATGTTTTCTTTCTATTTGATCCGCCTGTGGATCCGTTACAATCCGTTTTGTGATACTTTGATATTTCTAAATATTCGGTTTGTAATATGATTCATCTTTTGCTTCCGCTGTGCATTTAAAATTGTGTTGTTTGACTATGACGATATCAACTACGTCACGATACTCCCCACCGGGCCCACCGGTAATACGTGGAAACATCGAGGTGTGACAAATAATTGTCTTAATGGTTGAATGTCACACCCCAACCGATGGCGGAAACATCGGAGTGAGACGAATGAGATTGCTCAAAGATGTCATAACAATATGTGAAATAATAAAGTTCAAAACCGATTTCATTCATAATCATAAATTGGCAAGTACATTGAAGAAATTCAAATACAACAATTAAAATGACAAGTACAACATGTTTATCATAACAAAATATCCAAATCTAGTAATTCATGTGCGTTTCTATGTCGTCCCTACTAGATTCGTCATAAGCATCATCATCAACCTGTAACATGTTAAAAATAATGGTTCAACGCAAAAGCATTGGCGAGTACACAAGTTTTAAATTACATAGCATAAGTATAAAAAGAATCTTACTCGAATCCACATGGAAAATTGTATTCAAGGTTATCTAGCATGCAATACTAAGTGTTAAACCCGAGTGTCCACAAGAATTATGTGTGTCCCTCGCCACAAAAGTGACGAGACTGTTTGTGTATAATATAAGCTTAACAATACCCTGACGGGCGGCATGATACTCCTATAGCGCTATATATGTTAAGTTGGGCTAGCTAAGTTAATGACAAGTAGCAAAGTATGAATTCTAGCATGAACCTAAGCATAACAAAAGCATGTATAACAGATTGAGAATAAAATATGTTTAAGTGTGTATTTGTGTATTTTGTAAGTTAACATGTTACAACCCAAATTGTGAAAAAAGGGAAATGGGTCAAGTGTACTCACGGTTTTGCAAGCTTCCACTTGGTAATTCTGTGAAGAGTTGATTGTTGAGGATGGAACACGGAGTCACCCTACAAGGGTTATTGAAGGTGTGTAAGTTTCGTGGATTAAGAATGAAGGATTCGAACTTGGAATTTAAATATCAAAAAGTATGTATAGATGAAAGTAATATCCAAGTTCTAAGAGTTTGTTAATGACACCATAATTAGTGGTTTCTTGGGTCCCAAATTGCCCATTAGAATCATAACAAGAACTCTAGAATCTTTGATATGATAGCTTAGGTTTATGATGGTTAATCATGGTTTGATTAACACCACAAAATCAGCCATGTTTTTATATAATTATATATAGTTTATATAGTAATAATACGTTCTAAAACTAAGTCCAATAAAGTATTGTCACGTAGCATCATGTATGTCAAGTATGGAGGTTAGAAAACCTCATTATAAGATTCACCACTACACATAGCATCATGAAGATGGTGGGAGGGTCATGAATAACAATAAAATAAATCTAATCTAACAAGCTATAAGATTGTTCAAATGAAGGAGTGAAACTTGGTTTGGAAAGCCAAAGCTTCCATTTGTTTACACTTCACAAGTCACAAGTTCATCATATAGAAGATGATTACTTGTGCTTGTTTTCATCATTTGATTGTCAAGTTTAAACAGAAAATAAGTGAGTGTTTGAACTCAATACTTTGATGGTAATCACCTTAATACAAACCCACAATCATTGACTTGATTGTGAGCTTGATGGTAGCAAGATTCCATCAAGTTATCAACATAAAAATGAACATACAAAGAAATAAAAATGAGCAGAAAGTTTACTACACTTTAGGCCTAAAAAATGGTGAGGTTTCACATTAGTTTGCCCAAGCAAACTTGTGAAAACCTTCCTAGAGGTTATCCAAGTATTTGAGAAGAAAGAACAAGAAGAAAATTGAAGTAGAAGTGAGTTAAAACTCACTTTTAATTGCTGGAACTTTCTGATGTGTTAGCTGAAAACTCAGCCGAGTTTAGAGGGATTTGAGAGTGTTTTAGTGTTGCAAAAGTGGGAAAAAGGCGGGATATTAGTGTGTATTTATAGGGAAGTAATTAGGGTTAGTGGTTGGGTAATTAATGGAAGTAGGTGGTGGTTAAAACAAATAAAAAAAGAACATGTTTCTGCCTTATGACTTGCGGCCGGAATGGCTGTTAACTGCCATTTGGTTTCTTTTTTTTTCTTTTGTTGTGTCAACTTAGGTTAGAGATGATATTTATTATGTTATGTTAGATTATTTAATCAAATGTGACATTATGTGGTTAGGTGGAAGTTTATTAAACTAAAAAAAGACTTAAATGGCAGCCCCTATTCCGATTGCAGCTGCTGACTTCTTTTTTTATTGACATTTAGTTGTATATATTAGTGTCACATATTAAGTATTTATAATGTACTAAAGTGTATGCAACATGTTTGAAGTCTAATATTTTCAATAAGCATGTTTTATTTAGGCAAAGTGTGTGAGGTATAAGTGTATAACAATTAAGTATGTAACATGTTTTAATTCCACCAAATATGTGATAAAATAAGTGTGTATCAATTGTACAAGTATGTTAAAAATGAATGAGTGACGTATAAGCGTATGCAAAGTATATGAGACATGAATATACGATATGTATTCGTAAGTTGATCACATGTTTACAAGATTCACGAATAAGACATCAAATGTATAATGAATCGAAACGTATAAGTATGAATGAATAAGAAAAGTATAATATGTTTGAATTAGGAAATTTTATCACGATCAAAGTCTCGTATTTACAATGATACAACGATGACGATTACAAGGAACACAAGTTTCCAAAAATATAAATGCAGGACAAGCTTTCTAATTAAGGAAATTTACGAAAAAACGGAGCGTTACATTGAATAATAAAACCATGGTCGCATTTGACCATAAAGGCTTGGAGGCTTGAACATAGTTCACCACCTCTGGATAGAAGGGTTATTCATCCTTAACTATCATGATAGAAGGGCTATTCATCCTTAACCATCATTTAATATTGCCAAATAATATGGACATTGCCAATTGGCTGGTCAAAACCATTAAGAAGATCTTTTGGAATTACTTAGCGGATCGATAAAGTTCAAATTAAAATTGAGATGATCGCTTGAAAAGAATGTAATGAATGCATATATAAAAATAATAATTCCAAAATTTTCCATTAAACGATAGGAAATTACAATACTTGCCTTAAACAGGACTTTGAAATAACCTTAAACAAAATTGTCCAGGCTGGGACTAAAAGGAAATATAAGTCCATGTAGGGAGTAAAAGAAAAGATATGTCCACGCAGGGACATTTGGAAAACAAATACAATACAAGATAAATAAAGAAATCCTTCACTCGTCTTTCTTCCCTTTGATCAGCTTGGTTAGTTTCTTGAAGAACTTACTTGTCTTCTTCTTACTCTTTTCAGCCCATCGCTGAATGTCTTTCACTCTTTCCAAGGCCTGGTTAATGGCCTCTAATTGTTGCGGTGGTAGTGACTGTGGCTGAGGCACAACAGGATACTGGTATCCATTATTTGGATATCCAGTAGGTGGGTAAGCTGGAGGGAAAGGAGATGGATACAAGGAATTATGTACGACTGCTTGCATGTAAGGGTCGCACGAAGGTGCCTGGTAGTTATAATCTAACGGCAGAGATGGTTCAAAAGGATTATACCAGACGTAGCTCGATACATAGGAATTGGGTTGTCAAAACCCAATGGCGGTGGTGGTTGAGCAAATGTTGTTAGCGTTGGATCAACCACAGGCGTAGTGTTGGAGGGTCCACCCATTTGCGGGTCCTCAAGAATTGGTGGATAATTAGGTGGTAATGGTGGTAGCGGGCTTAACCGCGGTCCTAGACGCATGGACAAACGCGCACCATATTTTCCCCTTGGGGGCTCAGGAGGTGGTTGTCGTTGTTCCACAGTTGGTGGTGGTTGTGGATGTTCCACCGGCCCCATGTGCACATCCTCTTGTGGAGGTGGCAGAGGCCGTGAGGAAGAATGGTAAGAAGGTGTGTATATGAACATGAATTGGTTCCAATACTAGTCCTAATCATTCGGTCCTTGATAAGGTGATCCCGCTTAAGAAGCAGAACCACTTGAGATTTCAATGGGTAAGCAGATGACCCCGAGGGTGGCATCACTGGATCTTGTTGGGATTGAACCCTACAGAGGAACAAATGATAAAAGCCAAAACTGGTTAAGTACAACAAAGATCCATCATAAGCAGTGTTTACACTGGACTCTTCCCTTTACAGTGGTTATCTAGCAACTGATAGACTTTAAAGCACTGCTCAATAGAACAACTGTTACTAAAGTACTGATGAAGATTAAAGACTGATGCTCAATCTGCTGATGGAATCCAAGCATTGTTGAAGAATCAAAGCACTGTACATTCAAGGTCTGATCACCCTTTGAAGAAAGCACTGATGTTCAACATCAGTGGTTAAACTACAACAGTGGAATGTAGAATCAGTGTTTATATATCAGTGTTTAGAATGTAATCAGTGTCTGTATTGTCAGTAGTTGTAGATCAGTGGTTAGAGTTTGTTAGTTTGTTAGATGTCACTTTCATGGTGACGTCAGCTTAGATTCTTCAGTGGTTTGATCTGTACTACAAATAGAACAGTTTGTACTATTCTATTCAAGAAGTTTTCTCCTTGAACTCAGTGATCTTGTATGATCAACCGTTGAGCTCATGCTGAGGGGGAGTTTAGTATGTAAGCATGTATGTAATCTTTTGATTGTAATCTTTCGACTAATGAGAAGCATGTGTTTACGAAAAACTATTTTCCCTTTGATTGTATTTACAAAGTTTGTTTCTATTTCCGCTGCATCTAATCACATTTACTTTCATTCATTTGCTCAATTATGACAAACAAACACAATCATGACAGCCTCACATCCTAACAATTGGTATCAGAGCAGGACAGTCCAATTCGATCTAACAATCAATTTGACATAACAGTTCAGCTCAAAATTTATTGATACTAAGGTTGGTCGTATTTGTTGAAAAACAAAAGTAAAGGATAATCACGTTTAAAGTTGGTTATTCGAAAAACTTTTGTAAAACAACCAAGATGTCATCTATCACATAGGATTCACATAACACTAATAATCTGATATAAACTATCGATGATTGTTGAAGTTGATAAAATTTAATAATCTCGGATTGGATACAGTCCTTCATAGATCTATGAGTGTTTGTGACGAAAACTATGATTGGTTCCATGATTGACTGCTGCTAAGGGTTTATCTCATGTCATTAAAGACCTATGTTCAGAAAAATGGAAATTATGACCTTGGTAACATATGAGAGATAAACAAAACCTTAGGAACAAAGTCTTGTATGTGAACAACAATTTTGAAAAACCCTCAAAAGTTAAAACAAAATTGTTTAACATTAAGATAAAAATCAGTAGTCTCAAAAATTTACATCAGATATAACCATGGATCAACTCAAAACTATGATAGTGAAATATCTGTGTTGTAAAGAGTTTGAAATTAGCCCAGATCTCTTGTGAGAAACGGGGTGAAATCCTACAAAGGTTATATGTTTGATGCTCAGAAAACCAGATCATGAGTAATGTGAAATTTAGCATAAGCATTAGCAAAAATGTCCAAGTCTCTCAAAACATTGCTGAAAATGATTTTGGATTGAGTATTCTTTCCTTGAAAACCTTCCAGTAAAAGTTTCAATACTTTTCTATGGAAAGGGTAAAAAGGGAAAGAAGAAATATTATAAAAACTCAAAAGTGTGTTTATCTCAAAACTTTTGAAATAAAAAAAAGAGTATAAATCCAAAACACTTAAGAGTCCACGGGTGGGTCCTACAAAAGGAAAAACCAAAAATAAACATACATTCTTGGTCAAACATGTGTCATCAAACAACCATGTGCAATCACTGTATCAGGGAAGCTTCAGGTAACAAAGTTATCACTGGATAATTATTTACAAAAGAGGTATTGGCCAAATTTTCAGAAAAATTCTTCACATGGTACAAAAAGTTCACAGAGGACTTTCAAAACCACTGTGAACAAGCTACCTCACTTTCACAATCATTTAACAAGGTAACGGTATCAAACAGTGGTTATGAAATTTATTTCAAACCAATGACCATCATCCTAAAAGTTGAGAATGAAGTGATTTTGATCTAATTACGAGTTACATTGACCTTGAAAATGCACCAGATCTAATTGATGTTGTTTTCAGGAAATCTTTATTTTTTTGTAAAGTTTTTTTTAACAAAACAGGATATATTATTCTTCATTTTTAAAAGAATGATATATTTTGCATTTTTACTTGTTTTAGATGGTAAAAATCCAAATTCCTATCAGGATGTATAACCCTTTTTGTTTTTGCCTAGGGTAATATATTCTTTGATAATGGGTCAAGAAGAGTTGGTGCTAAGGGTCTGGATCATTTCATTCATAAACTCAGGACTATTTAGTAATAAAAAAAATTATTGTTAACAGGCTTCAAACATTTGGCTGCACATGTTTTAGTCTAAATTTTCAAAAGATTAAAACATAAAATGTGTTATCAGAGTAAAATGTGATAATCATCTGGGATACTCAACCACTGTCAAAATCTATAGAATGTTTAAAACATGAAGTAGATGTGTGATAAAATCTTGAATGCAAAAACCTGTGAATTCTCTACATTAAAAAATCCATGTAAACCCTACTTTTATGATTAATTCTGATAAACTTGCATTTAAGATGTGTTTGTCAAGTATTTGGTTCTGCAGGTAACTCACAATCACCATCAACAAATGCTGGATATGATATTGTGATTTCACAAGACAAAATCATTTCCTTCATCAGAGCAGCAGATGCACAAAACAACTATTAAAGCTTATCTACTGATGTACAAATAGTGTGTTGACCAAAATAGCCTTCTAAACCTCTACCACTACTTCACCCCTAACCACTATTGATAAAATCCATCAAAAATGGATAAAGATCATAAGTGTGCCAAACCCATCTTTAAACTCTTTTCACCTTCATTTCAAACAGATGTTGGATCATTAGAGTCACCAACAGATGTTAGCTCAGATGATTCACATCTGCAGCTTCACCTTTTAAAACATCAATCCTTTACAACTCATCCAGTTCACCAAACACTTGACAACATCAAATGAAAAGGGATTCTTTCAAAAAGAAATTCTAAAACACTTGTTCTCTTGCTGGCATTATACCAGTTCATCAACAAGTCATGTGCTATCATGCATTAAAAGACAGAAAGTTGGGTATTTGTCATGAAAGAGGGGTTTCAGCAGTTCAGTGACAACAAGCTTGAAAAACTTGTGCCACAGCCAAAGGATGAGAATCTATTTGGCAAAAAGTGGGTCCTCAAAGAACATAGCATATGCTAGGAGCATGGTTGTCAAGATTTATCGTACTCAAACAAGTACAGACACCAAGAGTGTGAAAAGATTACATAAGGGGGATATCAATTCCTAGGAAATAAGCTTAGTGTTTTGACTGTACACATGCAGCAGATGTTCACACAACCAATGATTGAAGAATATTATGATGTTGCTACTATTGCTGAAAAGTCCAACTGTTTGTAACTTCAAAATATGTTTTTGAATTTTGATATATTTGCTCAAAAGACTTCTTTTATGCAGGACAGTCAATTAGCTGAAATATATCATAAAAAATTCCATATCTCATTGATTTACCATCATTCACCATCAGACATCACTTTGGGAGGGATTGCTATGAAAAATGTTTGATTTCTCTGCACCATGTTCCAACTAAAGATCAGCTGGCAGATGTGCTAACAAAAGCATTAGACACATCCACCTTTGAAAGCTTGATCTCTAGGATTGGCATGCTAAACATGGAATAACAGGCAAAATCCTGTTTTTCTATGAATAAAAGCATTAAAATGTTTTCAGAAAATCAAAAATCCATCCTTAAAAATAGCTCAAAATGAAATTTTCATTAATCCTTAAAAGTTTGCCATAACTACTGTTTTTGGTTCAAACATCTGTTTTGTTAAATGTTGTCCACTGCTGACAGTCAACCTCTGTTCTCGCATTTCTTTGGTAATCATTGTTGATCAAACATCAGTGTTTTCAACCACTGATAGAGTATCCACTGATAGTTGTAAAGTCACCGACTGTTGTAACAACCCTCGGTAAAACCAACACTCTCATAATATTTCCGACACCCTATATTATATCTTAAAATAACCAATATGTCTTATATTACACACCGTATGTTAAAACCGAGCCCGATATATGTTATAACAAATAAAATAAATTAAAAACATGAAATATTGAGTTGAGGCGGGCCGCGTAGACCTACCTCAACATCTCACGCGGGCGGTATGAAGGTTAAAACCAGACTCCGCTGATTTCTTTAGTTCAAGCGGGCCGCGTAAGCTTAAGCTTACATTGACGCGGGCCGCTAGAGATCATCAAACGCGGATACATCCTAGGCTGACACGTGTCGTCATCGTGGCAAGTCTAGTAGCTGACCCAGCTAAGCTACAGCGTTAACCAAGGTTGACGCGGGCCGCGTAAGCCTTGTGCTTATCTTACGCGGGCAGCCTGGGAACCAGATTTCAGCACTATATAAGAAGGCAACGGGTTTTCGTTTTCCGTTGCTCATTTCTTTCATTCTCAATCACAATTTCTGTAGTAGGCTTATAATACGCGGGTATTATATCCCTTAATTAACAAGGTTCTGCTCCGTTGTAAGTATTATAACCCCAGTTTCATAACAGTTACGCTGCCCGATTGATTTAGGGTTCCGTAACAACTGTCGTGGTTCTGCCCGACGTAGTTGTTGGAATGTCGTCTCGGGGAGGGTATCATTAATAATTTCAAAGGGTTATGATACTAACCAATGTACATTTGTATAAATTATAGATTATATCCAGGAAACCCTTACAAGAAGTCTAAGATAGCAATGTGAGTTTATCCTCTTTTTGTTAACCTTTTTGGAATGTTTTACAAAACCTTAATTGTTTACAATGTGATTAAGCGGTGATTGAGTCTTTGTAGTTCTTCAATTACTGCCGGTATTATGGGGTTTTGTATACAAAATTTATTACTACGAGTAGTAGTAGTAAGTCTGAATGACAGTGCATTACCATTGGATGACGAGTTAGCCAATGGGTAATTTGACCATAGCCATAGATCCGGTCGAGTGGCAAATACTGAATGAGTAATTGTGTAGACATAAACAATGTGATCGCTCTTAATACTGTTTTAATTGATAAAATGTTTCTTGATTAAACTGGGATTCACTCACCAGTATTTCCGACTGACAAATGTTTTTAAAACGCGTTACAGGTAACACAATGTGAATAGCCAATTAGTGAAAAGCCAGCTGGAAAGCACTGAAGGCTTGGGAAAAATGTGGCTATAAAAGTTACCCAAAAACGATGTTTTAAATTCAATAAAATAGGGTTTGTCCCTATAAAAGTATTGTAATAAGAAACTTGGGTTTTGCCCATGTGATTGTTAATATCAAATATGGTGGTTTTACTCTGATAAACATTTCCTAACTACGGTCCTGATGTAAATTCCACTGCGAGATTTAAACACCTGATACCACCAAACTCTGAGCTCGCGTCCGCCCGTTCCCGGGACAAATAAGGGATCGGGGGTTGCGACAGAAGGTGGTATCAGAGCCTAGCCACTGGTCTGAGCCAAAGAAGTGTTCTGCTGACACTTAAATTCTAAATTTTGTGTTAGGAAATAAATTTCAAAATTAAATGCATAACTGTATTTATTTGTTATGTGTTATTTGACTGTTTGTTAGTTTACAGTATGAGTGATCAAGGACCCTCAGACATGAGTCGTCAGTTGTCTAAATCACCTAAGAGTGAAGGTACTTCTTCACAGCCTGCCCTTTCTGGGTATTCTGCTGATCAGGAAGAAGGATTGTTTGCTTTTAGAGCTCAGTCAGAAGAGCCATTCCCTCATAAGAAACGAGGATGGTTCAGTAAGGAAGCCTTTGCTCGTAGGAATAGTATGCGAAAGTTGCAACAGCAAAGAGTTCTAGTAGCTGCTAAGCGTAGAACTGATGCTAATAACCAGGATATGCTTAATAGAAGCCTAGCTAATTTCCATATCCTAGCTACAACTGCTGCTGACCCGAGTCTGGAACAACTAGTAGCCCCACAACCACAAAACCCAGAACAACCCATGGAGATAGAAAACCAGGAAAACCAAGTGGAGATGCATGACTTTAACCCAGAAGAAATTCCTAGGGTACCTGCACCAAACCCTCTAGACCCAAATTACGACCCCTGGTGGGATGATAATAGGGACTTTGTGCAACGTTACCCTATTCATGAAGACACACCCATACAGAACATATGAGCCTATCCAGGTATGGACCCTTTAGATCCCTATTACCACGATGAATATATTAGGGAAATCTTAGAAGATCCTTACAAATTTCAGGCACCTTCACCCCCATATCAGGAAACCGCACCCCAGATTCCAAACCCAGTCCTAGAACCTGCACCCCCAATGAGTGCAGAAAACGTTCAAGAACTTAGGACTTTCAGGGAGGAAATTTTAGAAAGCAGTGAGAGAATGCGTCAGGTGGGAGAGCGTCTCGTATGGAAATACGATGAGCGCAATATGGATTTTTGGATAAATCCATATCCTTGAATGATAGAATGGAGGAAACGGTAGTAGTAATAATAATAAAATATAATAATAATAATAAAATAAAATAAAATTATGTGTGTACGGATGCATATTATTATTAGTGTAATTTTCTTTCTGTTGGTATTGTAATCTTTATTTCAGTACTAGTGTGTAATAGACGCATAGTATATGAAAATAGAGTACAAGTCGCAATGATCGACGTTTTTGGCTAGATTGCGTATCATGTGATTAACTATATTAAATATTATGTTGTGATATTAATCTGGGGTAAATGTTTAAAATTCAGATGGCCGACGAAGGAAATCAAGGAAATCTGAATAATGATAACCAGAGTAACATTAGCGTGGTTAATGAGAATCCAAGGATCAATAGCAATAACAATCAAGTGGATAATAGTGCTATCCAACACATAGTAGCACAAGGAATTATAGATGCAATGCCATTTATTCTTCAAACTGTTAAGGATGCTGATAATAAAAGTAAGCATAGCAGTAAACGACCAAGTGAACCAGAAAACAGCGTGAACAATGGACCAATACTTCAAATGCCCATTCCCAAAAGAAGAAGAACCATGCCTTATGGTTGTTCATATAAAGAATTCTGGTCTTGTAAACCAATGGAATTCTCAGGAAACGAAGGGGCCATTGCAACCTTACGCTGGATAGAAAAGACTAAGGCAGTCTTAAGGATAAGTAAGTGTGCTGAAGAAGAGAAAATACTGTTTGCTTCTAATATATTTACGAATTCAGCACTAGAATGGTGGAACACTATCCTCCAATCAAGAGGAAGTGATAGAACCTACAATATGGAATGGGAAGAATTTAAGAACAAGGTAGAAAGGAAATTCTGCCCACCCAATGAAAAGGAACATATAGCAAACAAATTCCTAAACCTTAGGATGACTGGTGTGGATAGTAAGGGATACACTAAAATATTCTTTGAATATGCCAAAATAGTGCCAACTCTTGCTTCACCAGAACCAGTGTTAATCTCCCGTTATATCTGGGGATTAATTGGAGAGATTAGACACGTAGTCAAGGCAGCTAGACCTCAAACTATAGAAGAAGCTGTAGAACTAGCAAATACCTTGACAAATGAATTAGTTCGTACCCAAGAAGAGAATCAAAGAAGGAACCTAACCCAAAAGCTCACACAAGAATCTCGTTCTGGAAATTCTAACCGTGGGAAAAATATAGGTTCTACCTCTGCAACCTACTGTAGGTATTGCAAAAGAAAGCATTCTGGAAGATACTCCATATATTGTAACTTTTGCAAAATATCGGGACACAAGGAAGAAAACTGCAGGAAGAAAGCTAACAGCAAGATATGTTACCATTGCGGAGAACAAGGACATATCAAGCTAAATTGTCCAAAATTAGCTCCAGCTCCAGATAACAAGAATATTAAAAATGCTAGAGCATTTGTTCTGACTGCAGATGAAGCCAAGATGATTCCAGATGTCATAGCTGGTACGTTTTTAGTTAATGATGTCTTTGCTAAAGTATTATTTGACTCTGGTGCAAACCAAAGTTTTATTAATACATCATTTTGCAAAATTCTAAATCAGTCATTAACTAAACTACCACAAGAATGCTTAGTAGAGACAGCCAATGGAGAAACCATTAGAATTTCTGAAATCTTGCAGGGAGCAAGAATAGAAATTTTTAATCAGAAATTTAGGGCAAATCTTTATCCCATGAATCTGGCAGGATTCGATGTTGTTTTAGGAATGGATTGGTTAATAGCCAATAAAGCCAGTATTTTATGTGATCAAAAGTCAATACAAGTAAATTCACCAAAAGGTAAAACGATCACAATTAAAGGAGGTAAACTCTCTAGATCCACTAAATTCATCTCTGTGATGAAAACTGCAAGTTCTATAAGAAAAGGTTCTATAGTGTATTTGATTTCTATAATCACTAACACTAAAGGAAATGATTTAAAAGATATACTAGTAGTATCACAGTTTTCAGATATATTTCCAGAAGAATTACCAGGACTACCTCCAGACCGAGAAGTTGAATTCAGAATCCATTTAATACCAGGAACATCACCGATTGCCAAAGCACCTTATCGGTTGGCACCTGCAGAAATGCAAGAATTAAAGAAACAATTAGACGAATTGTTAGAAAAAGGATTCATACAACCAAGTTCATCGCCATGGGGAGCGCCGATATTGTTTGTTAAAAAGAAGGACAGATCAATGCGTATGTACATTGATTACCGTGAATTAAAAAAAGTCACGATTAAGAATCGGTACCCATTACCGAGAATCGATGACCTGTTTCATCAATTGCAAGGAGCTCGATTTTTCTCAAAAATCGATTTAAGGTCAGGATATCATCAATTAAAGGTACAGGAAGAGGACATTCCTAAAACCTCCTTTAGAACAAGGTATGGCCATTAAGAATTTACTGTCATGCCATTTGTTTTAACCAATGCCCCAGCTGCATTTATGGACATGATGAACCGAATATGTAAGCCATATTTGGATAAATTCATAATTGTTTTCATAGATGATATTCTAATTTATTCTAAGAATAAAGAGGATCATGCAAAGAATTTGCACGCACTTTTAATTTTGTTAAGAAAGGAAAAGCTTTATGCTAAGTTTTCAAAGTGCGAATTTTGGTTAGAACAGGTACAATTCCTTGGACACCTAGTCAATCATAAAGGAATTCAGGTAGATCCAACAAAGATCGAGGCGATTACGAAATGGAAAACCCCTGAGTCACCAACCGAGATTAGAAGTTTCTTAGGATTGGCCGGTTATTATAGAAGATTTATTCAAGATTTTTCTAGATTAGCCATTCCCTTAACTAAGCTAACCTGTAAATCTGTTAAGTTTGAATGGGGAGTAAAACAAGAAGAAGCTTTTAGAATCCTTAAGCAAAGATTAACCCACACACCCATATTAGCATTACCAGAAGGAACTGAAGACTTTGTAGTCTATTGTGATGCTTCCAAATTAGGTTATGGATGTGTATTAATGCAACGACAAAAGGTTATAGCTTACGCATCTAGACAACTTAAGAATCATGAAGAGAATTATTCCACTCATGATTTAGAATTAGGAGCTATAATTTTTGCTCTTAAGATTTGGAGACATTACCTTTATGGTAGTAAGTTTACCATATTCACTGATCATAAGAGTTTAAGGTATATTTTTAAACAAAAAGAATTGAATATGAGACAAAGACGCTGGATGGAGATGCTTAGTGACTATGATTGTGATATCCAGTATCATGAAGGAAAAGCAAATGTAGTAGCAGATGCTTTAAGCCGAAAGTATCATGAAAAGCCAAAAAGGGTACGTTCTCTTAAATTTAATCTGTAAGTAGATTTAAATGATCAGATAAGAGAAGCACAAGAATCAGTAATCAAGGAAGATACTGAAAAGCTAAAAGGTATGCTAAAAGAATTGGAACAAGGAACAGATGGAATTTGGAGATTCCATAAAAAGAGAATGTGGATACCTAAATTAGGAAATCTACGTCATCGTATATTAGAAGAAGCCCATAAGTCTAAGTATACGATACATCCAGGAAGTGATAAAATGTACCAGGATTCAAGGAAAAATTTATGGTGGATAGGAATGAAGAAGGACATAGCAGCTTATGTTTCTAAATGTTTAACTTGCTCACAAGTTAAAGCTGAACACCAGAAACCCTCAGGTTTGTTACAGCAATTAGAAATGCCAGTTTGGAAATGGGAATTGATAACAATGGATTTTGTTACTAAATTACCCAAAACAAAGAAAGGTAATGATACAATCTGGGTGATTGTAGATAGACTAACCAAGTCAGCTCATTTCCTACCAATGAAGGAAACATTTAGTATGGAACAATTAGCTAAACTATATGAAAATGAAATTGTTTCTTTACATGGTATTCCTTTATCTATTGTTTCTGATAGGGATAGTCAATTTACATCTCATTTTTTGTCAAGTTTCCAAAAGGTAATGGGAACCAAGTTAAAGCTAAGCACAGCTTATCATCCTCAAACGGATGGACAAAGCGAAAGGACAATTCAGACAATGGAGGACGTGCTTAGAGCTTGTGTAATTGATTTTAGAGGTAATTGGGACGATCACTTACCTTTAATAGAATTTTCTTATAATAATAGTTATCACACAAGTATCAATGTTGCACCATTCGAAGCACTTTATGGACGAAAGTGCCGAACCCCAGTTTGTTGGGCAGAAATTGGGGAAAAACAACTATCTGGACCAGAGATAGTGCAAGAAACAACTGACAAAATCATTTAAGTCAAGGAACAACTGAAAGCCGCACGTGATAGACAGAAAAGTTATGCTGATAACAGGCGAAAACCATTGGAGTTTCAAGTAGGAGATAAAGTATTATTGAAAGTCTCTCCTTGGAAAGGAATAGTAAGATTCATCAAACGGGGAAAACTAAGTCCCAGGTATGTTGGACCTTTTGAGATTATTAAAAGAATATGATATGTAGCCTATCAGTTACAACTGCCAGAGGAAATGGCAGGAATACATGATGTGTTTCATGTGTCTAATCTCAAAAAGTGTTTAGCTGATGAATCACTGATAGTTCCTCTTAAAGATATAGAGGTAAATGAACAACTCAAGTTTGTAGAAAGACCTCTACAAATTGAAGACATGAAAGTCAAGAATCTCAAACACAGGAGATTAGTTCTGGTCAAAGTTAAGTGGGACTCCAAAAGAGGACCTGAGTACACATGGGAACTTGAATCTGAAATGAAAAGAAAATATCCACACTTATTTCAATAGATCTCGAGGACGAGCTCTAAAACAAGGTGGGGAGAATGTAACAACCCTCGGTAAAACCAACACTCTCATAATATTTCTGACACCCTATATTATATCATAAAATAACCAATATGTCTTATATTACACCCCGTATGTTAAAACCGAGCCCGATATATGTTATAACATATAAAATAAATTAAAAACATGAAATATTGAGTTGAGGCGGGCCGCGTAGACCCACCTCAACATCTCACGCGGGCGGTATGAAGGTTAAAACCAGACTCCACTGATTTCTTTAGTTCAAGCGGGCCGCGTAAGCTTAAGCTTAGATTGACGCGGGCCGCTAGAGATCATCAAACGCGGATACATCCTAGGCTGACACGTGTTGACATCGTGGCGAGTCTAGTAGCTGACCCAGCTAAGCCACAGCGTTGACCAAGGTTGACGCGGGCCACGTAAGCCTTGTGCTTATCTTACGCGGGCCGCCTGGGAACCAGATTTCAGCACTATATAAGAAGGCAATGGGTTTTCGTTTTCCGTCGCTCATTTCTTTCATTCTAAATCACAATTTCTGTAGTAGGCTTATAATACGCGGGTATTATATCCCTTAATTAGCAAGGTTCTGCTCCGTTGTAAGTATTATAACCCCAGTTTCATAACAGTTACGATGCCCGATTGATTTAGGGTTCCGTAACAACTGTCGTGGTTCTGCCCGACATAGTTGTTGGAATGCCGTCTCGGGGAGGGTATCATTAATAATTTCAAAGGGTTATGATACTAACCAATGTACATTTGTATAAATTATAGATTATATCCAGGAAACCCTTACAAGAAGTCTAAGATAGCAATGTGAGTTTATCCTCTTTTTGTTAACCTTTTTGGAATGTTTTACAAAACCTTAATTGTTTACAATGTGATTAAGCGGTGATTGAGTCTTTGTAGTTCTTCAATTACTGCCTGTATTATGGGGTTTTGTATACAAAATTTATTACTACGAGTAGTAGTAGTAAGTCTGAATGACAGTGCATTACCATTGGACGACGAGTTAGCCAATGGGTAATTTGACCATAGCCATAGATCCGGTCGAGTGGCAAATACTGAATGAGTAATTGTGTAGACATAAACAATGTGATCGCTCTCAATACTGTTTTAATTGATAAAATGTTTCTTGATTAAACTGGGATTCACTCACCAGTATTTCCGACTGACAAATGTTTTTAAAACGCGTTACAGGTAACACAATGTGAACAACCAATTAGTGACAAGCCAGCTGGAGATCACTGAAGGCTTGGGAAAATGTGGATATAAAAGTTACCTAATAAACGATGTTTTAAATTCAATAAAATAAGGTTTGTCCCTATAAAAGTATTGTAATAAGAAACTTGGGTTTTGCCCATGTGATTGTTAATATCAAATATGGTGGTTTTACTCTGATAAACATTTCCTAACTACGGTCCTGATGTAAATTCCACTGCGAGATTTAAACACCTGATACCACCAAACTCTGAGCTCGCGTCCGCCCGTTCCCGGGACAGATAAAGGATCAGGGGTTGCGACAACTGTTCTCATTATAACCGTTGCAACCACCGTTATTGTTCCATCAGTGATTTCTATAAACAACTGTCTTCCATTACTCATCAGGGGTTGGCACATGGAGAGTACATAGCGGTCAGATCTTTGTAACCGCTGCCACGTCAGCATTCACTTTTTCCCCTATAAAACCCTGATCAAAACCCCAAACAGGGTTTTCACTGTCGAATTGAATTCAAAATTCCTTTCTCAAAGCAGTTACCATCCATTTCTCTCAAAATCACTCATCTTCTTCATCGTCTTCTTCCTTTCAAAATCACTCTCAACACACCATGGCCCTTCCATTCAAAACTCCTCAGAACTACTTGGGCTTACTAGAAAAACCAACTCATACCGAAACCTTCAACTCTGTCATTGATGCTCTCTCATCCTCAAAGTACAAAAATTTGTTGACCTATGATGCTCTTATTTTCATGGAAACCCAGCAAGAATTTTGGAAAAATGCTAAATTAGAAACTGCGGATAAAAAGCCCGTAGCCATCAATTCTTCTATAAAGGGTGTTCCAGTCAAAATAACACCTCAAACAATTTCAGAGGTATTCGAACTCAATGATCTTCAAGGTAAAACTTCTTTCCCTAAAATAGAGTATCAAACTGATTTTCTTGAAAGAGGGTATGAAGAGGAAATGAAAAAGGACACTTTACAAAAAGGCAGTTTTCCTCCTGCCATGAGATTTTTGTTTCATACCCTTCTAATGTGTGTCTCAAATAAAACAACTGCTTTCAATGAGATACCATTAAAAATTCAATACCTGGGTTATGCTATTATGTCTGAGGAAAATTTCAACTACTCCCAGGAAATTTCTACTGATATGGTGAAAAAATGTTAATAAAAAATCATTTTTGTTGTTTCCTGGATTTCTAAGTTTTTACTTACAAAAGAAATTTGCAAAAGATAATGCACATGTGCTTATCCAGGGAAACCCCATCCAAATAAACAGACTAACCTCTGAAACTTTTACAAGGCTGTCAAAACCCTCTTCAAAAACACAAACAGAGGTTCCTGAGCAGACTTTAGCAGCTACCATTGCTCCTCAGGTATTTGCTGTTTAGCCCACTGCTCAAGGTGATCACAGCAGCACAACCACTGCTGTGAAACCCACACCTAAAACCACCAAAAGACCAAAACAGAAAAAATCACAAAGCCCCCCAAACCCTCTAAAAAGATAACTCTGGAAGATGAGATCCCATAGATTATACTAGTGACAACACCAAAGTCACCAATAACCACTGCTGCTACTTCCTCACAGTAGTTGGTTGAAAGATCTCCACCTGAGCCTCAAACTCCTCCTGCTTCTTCTAAAAAAGATCAGGTTGTAAGAACAGGGACACCAAATTATGATGTTCTAGAATCACTTGATTCCATCATCCACAACCCACTACCCAGGGCAAATTCTCTTTCCATACCCATACTCACTGCCCAAATTCCATCACAAATATTACCCTTGTTGGATGCACTTTATATGCTCAGACAGAAATCGGTTCTTCTCAACCACCTATAACTGAGAATATGCCTCAACACGTAACTGAACCTGAGCTCCATATCATTGCTAACCCACCAACAACTGAGGAGGTTACACTTCAGGAAGTACAAGTACTTCATGTCAGTAGTTCAAGTGGAGCAGCTACTACAAGTGTTGAACCCACTGGTTTACACTTGGACAATAGTTTTATCAGTCAGACTCCCTTGAAGGCAATTTCTTCATTGGGAACCAGGGTGTTTCCAGTATTCACTGGTTCACTAAGACTGGTTAACCCTCCTGAAGGAAGAAGTCCCCAGTACCAAGACAAAGGGACATCAGTGGATGACTTTTGGGATAATTTCCCTAAGTCAATTACTGATACAACCACTTTCAGTGGGAAATCAGATGATCCCATTAACTTGGGTGATGGTTTAATGTACAAAGAATTGATGGAGAGGGTTGATAAATTGGACACATCTGTTGCAGACATCAAGTATATGTTGCAACCGTTGTTACAAGCACAAAAGGCAACACCCACTGCTGCACCAGCTGCAACATCTGCTCCATCATCTGCTCCTACTCCCACTGAGCTTTAGGAATTATTTCAACCTCTGCTTCATAAACAAAGAGAATATGCTAATCAGCAACATGAAAATCAAGTTCAAAAGATCATAAATTTGATGGAAGTTAGGTTCAAGGATACACAAGCAGACATCAAGGAAATCAAGGCCCACTTGCTGAAAACCACTGGTTCTGCTCCTCCTCCAATCATTTTTGTGGACAACCCACCTCCTAATGATGCCAAAAAGGGGGAGAAAATGATGCTGTAGGAACGAAGGTTCGACTTAATGAGTCGATCAGAAGAGTTCTAGACCAAACCAAAGGCGGAATTCAATGATTTGGACATGATTGTAGCTTGATTAACACTAAGAATCACTTTAACTGTCGTTTAGATTGATTTGAAAATGATTACAGATCGTTTGACATTTCGGTAGCACTTCGTCTCCGGAATCAGAATGTTACAAATGAAGACCTGGACTCACCTATTTATAGGAATCGCTAGTCCTCACGAACCAGACATCACCAGTCCGTGCGAACTGGTCAGACCGTACGAACTGATTCAGCCAGTTCGTGCGACCTGGTCAATCAACCCTAACTTCCTATTTTCTAGTCTAATGAGCTCCAGTCTATCCAATCTAGTTACATGACTCGATACAAGACGAAGTCAACAGACATATGCACTAACAAACTCCCCCTTGGATGTTGACGAGTCTTCAGTGTATTAAGTCTTTAGTCTTGATCGGTCTTCTCGCTCTTTCCAAAGTATCTGTCTCTGTAAGCATCCTTTCAATCTCTCTCTTACTCTTCCAGAATCTCAATCTGACTATTCTAATTCTCTTGATCGGATCTCTTGATTCCTTAAGCTCATCAGCGTCAACATCAGGAACATCTCCTGACTCTCTGTAGCAACAGGATCAAGAACCTGGTAACCAGCACAATTTTCTACCCAAAAATAAATTTCACAATTGTTAAGATTTAACAAATTTAGAAACCACTTGTAGAAATCATTCAACATCAACAATAGTTATATCAAGTTCAAATTAATGACCTTGATTAACTAACACTGATTTTACTGTTAGTTTCTCAAATTATCTCAAACTTCATTTTTCATTTAAAACACACTCTCCCAACCCACTGTCATTCATCATGTTTAGCACTAGGAATTTTGAAAATCAGCTTTTCAACACCAGTTGTCGAAAATAAGATGAAGTAAAATCTTTTTGACTTTTCAAAATTTTATACTAAAACACAATCTTTTTTGGATTTTGGGAAATAAACTATATACAAACATCTTTTTGTGAGTTTGTGTAAGAGGATCATATCAGTTTATGACAAATCACTAGCACCGTTGAGCTTTAAACACTTTAAGATCTAAATGATTCACTTAGATTGTCAGTATACTGATCCACTTAAATTTTCACACAAAGTTCAATTGATTCGAGATACGAGAATTAGTGTTTTAAGCACTTAAACTTATTCGCGTATCCCACCTCAGAATATACTCCCGTATCCAGACTCCTATATTCAGTCTTACAGGTGAATGTACACTAATGATATATGTAAACAGGTAATGCGAGGCCATGAGAGCTCAGGCTAGAACTTCCGTTCAATCAGAGAGATGATGGCTCGACTTTAGGTGGGTCCCCCTTGGGGATCTTCTTTTCAACAGCACATGATTAGCATTTTTCAATGTTTCATCATTTTTTATGCTAAGGGTGGGATTTATGATTAAAGCAATGCAGAGCATTATACGAGGACTAGGCTATTGCTCGATATCATCACGCACAAAGATCTAGTATGTCAGAAATAGAAAGCCCTTCAAACAAGATTTCAGGGGTTACCTATGTATCCGAGAGATGTTCCCCATGAGATAAGTAAGTATTTGAATTTTAGGTTTATATCTCGAAAACAATCTACTAAGCGTGTAAAAATCTACTGGCATATCATCAGTGAGACCGTTTATCACATTTGACTTTCCAATTCTTTAGCGTACTGTGATTGTCTACTGATGTACTATCATTTCCCCTTTCTCACAACAAAACTCATTTTGGATTTTTCAAATTTTCAAAATTTCTAAATTTTTTTTACTCCCCCTAAAATCAATAATATGTTTCAATTTTTGATTTTCTGGAAAATTTTGAAAATAAAAGCAATAAACTGTACAAATAAAATGACAAACTGATGTGAATTGCTTCAATTTGCCATCCACTTGGCATAAACAATCAGAACTCCCCCTGACAACAAACTATTTTCCCATTATGATTTCAAAACACTTAAGTTTGTTTTAATCAAAAATGGTTTTTCTGGAAAATTAGTTTTGTTGATTTTACACATCATGGGGTTTAATTCATCATTTTGTTTTCAAATTACCACTTGTAAAAACTTAACACTTGTAGGTTTTTCGCAAAAACATTTTTCAAGAATGATTCCGATTCATGCTCCACGATTACCAACTTGGGAGCTCCGGCAAGTCAGGATTTTATTTTTTAAAGAATCTCACCCATGCCTGATCAATCATGGGTGAACCGTCCTCATTTGGTTTAACAATTTTCGATTCATAAAATTCTTTTACTCCCTTCACCTTCCCATCTACCATTTTACCAAAAATATGTAGCACTTTACCATTAAATGCTTTTTCAGCATCAAATACTTTCTTATCAGAGAAGAATTGATCTGAAATCTCAATCTTACCAATTTTTTATTTCAAGTTTCCGTTTGACAATGGTGGAAATTTTCATCATCCATTTTCGGAACTGAATTCTCATCATTTAGCACAACATGTGGCTCCTCTGACTTTAACGAATCAGATTCATTGCCAGAAACAACCTCTGATTTCTTAGCAATCCATTTTTGTTTGTTTAAATTGGCTCTTCTTTTGTAAATTTTTTTCAAACTTTCACCAACTTCGAAAGTCGAATTTTTGAACTCTTTAAATTTTTCTATTGGTTGTTCCTTTTTATCAACACATTTCTCTTTCAATTTAGAGTTAGAAGAAACTCCTTGTTTTGTGTTGGTGGACTTTGGGCAATTCCAAGCAATATGTCCAACCTCTTGACATTTGAAACAGGCTCTTCTTTCAACTCTCTGTTCTAATTCCTTGAACATATTCTTTTGCTTTTCAGCGAGAAACTCCTTGTTTGATTGTTTCCAGAAAGGTTTCTCCTTCTCCTCTTCAGAGCTTGCTCCTGAAACAAATTTAGTTTTTGGTTTAAAATTTTTCTCATTTTTATGATTTTCGGGTGGAATAAAACCTAATCCTTTCTTTTTGAAATTACTGTTATGGTTTGGTTTCTTTCGATAACCCGAACCAGAACTGTAACCCTTTTTTTTGTTCAATCTTTGTTGAACTCTTGAAGTGTACTTTTTAGGTTTTTCAGTAAGATTTACATCTTTTATTTCAGAAATATTAATTTCTGTTAATTTGAAAACCTTGTTAATCATTTCAGTTTTAACACCTCTTATTGGAAATTATTCATCAGAATATAATTTGTCAGAATCATTCAAAGTATATGCTACTTTGAATGTTTCGTCATTCAAATTATTTTGTGACATCAGAAAATCTTTATTGTAAACCCTTTTGACTGGTGAACTCGAACTTCTGTCTGATGAACTCGACTTTTCAGATTTAGACTCTGACTTTGACTCTTCATCTTTATCCAACACCTGATCGACCACTTTCTTAATTAACTCGGACTCATGATCAGTATCAGACGATGTGAAGGTGACATCAATATCATCTGGTAATCCATCGATAGACTCGGATTTCAGATTCAGATTGAGTGCTTCAGCCACCTTTTCAAAGTGTCGGGGGGTATAGCCATCCCACATTGGATTTGGTACTCTGTTATAATTCAAACTAGTTTTCTTACCAGAATTCTCTTCATCTTCTGCAAATTTATGAGCTGCCACGGTAGGATAAATGCGATCAATAACATAATCTGAACTTTGATAACTTCGAAGTAAAGAATTCACTTTTTCTGTTTCGATCATCATCGCTGCCAATTCTTGTTTCAGCCCAACAATAATCTCGATATATTTGTTGATTGCAGTTTGATTTTGAAGAACGGTTGCTTTCAGAAGATTCTTCATCTGAATATCTTCATCACTGGCTCCTTTGTACAAGTTCACTTTGCTGCTTAGGAGATCATATGACTCCTTTATGCTCCTCACATTGTGCAGCAAATTTTCTTTGAGCTTCTCCAATTCAGCGTATTTTGTATCTTTTTCAGCACAATCTTTGCAAGATTCTAAACACTTAGCACAAGGTTTTATAACCTCTACAATTTTTTCGACTTCAACAATTTTTTCAACTTCTACTATTTTTTCAACTATTTTCTCCACCACTTTTTCAATCACAATCGGTTCTTTCTCAACTTCTATCTTCAATTCACTTTCTTAAACCTCGACCTTCTCTGTCGATTTTTCTTCATCTTTTGCCTTATCAGCTTCAGTCTTTTCTTTAGCAATCCTTCTTGCTTTCATTTCTCTTTTCAGTCTAGTAGCCCTTTTCACTTTCAATATCTTGATTTTATCTGCAAAAAAACAAATTAAAACTATAAGGATCCAATTTTTTTCTAGCTTTATTAATATACTCTTCCTCATCATCAGTGTCTTCATCACTTCCTGAAGATTTAAAAATCGGTTGTCTTCTAGGACTGTTCTTAGATTTGATTGTTCCTTCTTCCGAGGTTGAATCTTCAAAGAATCGAGCAACAAATGCTTTAGAAACTGAAGGTCTAGAAGGATCATAATCATCCCAATTGAACTCTTTCGGAATCCTTTCATCTTCTTGGTCTACCAAACCAAAACAAGCTCTACTCTTTGATTCTTCAATAGTACGTGAGTGTGAAGATTGTTGTTATATGGTTGTTGAGCAACCTGATGATAAATTGCTTTTTTATGATAATCGTTGTTTCCGAAAGGATCTTCTCTTCCGGTTGCTTCTCTGTTTGTACACTCTCATTTAAAATGCCCTTTTTCTCGGAAACGAAAACAAGTAACCTTTGATTTGTCAAAACCTAGCAGAGATGTTGCAGCTTCACGAAGATCATCTCTTCCGGTGATCTGTTTGAACTTTTCTGCTCTTCTCAAAACGCTAGCTAAACACCACTTGATTTCCATCAACTCAAGTTCCTCAGAATCAATCTGGTCATAATCCTCTTTAGTGAGCATCGGATTGCCAATTCGTCCAGCAACCAAGCTTTCATACGACTCTAACACAGTAACAAGTGATGCCATGTGTTGCTTCGCAATATCTGGAGAGAAATTTTGACCATTTTGAATATTTAATGTAACATTGCATTGCAAAACTTGACCATTAAAGTTTGTTGAACTTTGTTGTTGAGAACTTGGTGTTGAGAAATTTGGTTCAAAACTTGAATAAGACGAAGAATATCCACTGCTCTGATTTGTATTGCTTGCATTTGTTCCGGAAGAATTTTCAGCACTGAACGCAGTTTGAATCTACGGACTAGGAGTAGTCTCAATCTTGTTTTCTCTGTAGTATAGACTAACATCCGGTTGAGCACCCGGACTTCTCATTGTAGCAGTTTTTCGAATTGATAGCTCATGTTCTTCCAACTTCTGAATAAACATACTCAAATTCATATCTTCAAATTGTCGATTATGCTTTAAAATCAACATATATGTTCCCCATTCATTCTGTGGTAGCGCATCGGCTAGCTTATCAACCCATTCATCATCTTTTTTCTTGATGTCCAATCTTTTCATTTCCATGACTAGATGACAATATCTCTCGATAATCTTCCTAGTCGTCTCACCTTCAAAAGTTGTAAACATATCAAACGATTTCTTTAGTAATGCTCGTTTATATTTGATCATATCTGCACTACCCTTAAACTTTTTAATCAATGCTCTCCAAATTGATCTAGCAGTTCCCTAATGTTGAAGCAAAACAAAAATATCTTCTTTTACCGCTTGTTGGAGAATGCTAATCATCATTTTTTCACTTGTGTATTTTAATTTTTCATCCGGTAAAAATTGACTTAATTGTTTTTCATTTCCAAGTTCATCTTTCGGTAAAGTATAATCTTTCTCTAACGACACCCATGCATCAAACTTGTTAACTTGTACCCAGTATTCAAAACGGTCTTTCCACCCTTTAAAATCCTCAATGTACATAAGCTTTGGAGGTTTCTGGAAAGTTCCCGTTTCATTCTCGATACCAACAGTTTCAGCAACTATAACTGGAGTAACCGGAGCAGTAGCAAACGCGTTGTAAAATTCGCTTTCCATGTTTCGGTGAAAATGTATACAAAAACAAAACGTTCAAACGAGCTGGATTTATAAACGAGCTGGAACTTCACACGAGTTGAGGTTTCACACAATCTCGTGCGATCTGATCTAAGTTTCACGCGACCTGATAAGATTTCAAACGACTTGGAGTTTCAAGCAACCTGGGGTTCAATCCGTGCGACCTGATGTTGTTTCAAGCGACCTGATCAACTCACACGACCTGGATCACAATTTCAGATGACCTGGACCCACTTCGCATGACCTGTACCCACTTTGTACGACCTGAATACTATTCACATGATCTGACGACTTCGTACGACCTGGTTTGTTCAAACCGTGCGATATGGCTCAAAATTCGAACAATCTGAAGGTGTTTTTCACACGGTTTGGTCAATTTTATCAAGTTTTAGGTCGAATTAGGTCCTGATTTGTTCACGGATTGATTAAAACAGAGTTTTACGTGTTATTTGTCAAAATCAGGTCATTTTAACCGTAAATTCCTTGAAATTTTGAAGAAAAGTGTAGAAGAATGAGTAGAAATCAGATTTTATCCGTGAAAACAAGCTGAAATGGTAAGAACTCTTCCTCCTGAACTCTGATACCACTTGTAGGAACGAAGGTTCAACTTAATGAGTCGATCAGAAGAGTTCTAGACCAAACCAAAGGCGGAATTCAATGATTTGGACATGATTGCAGCTTGATTAACACTAAGAATCACTTTAACTGTCGTTTAGATTGATTTGAAAATGATTACAGATCGTTCGACACTTCGGCAGCACTTCGTCTCTGGAATTAGAATGTTAAGACCTGGACTCACCTATTTATAGGAATCGCCAGTCCTCACGAACCAGACATCACCAGTCCGTGCGAACTGGTCAGTCCGTACGAACTGATTCAGCCAGTTCGTGCGACCTGGTCAATCAACCCTAACTTCCTATTTTCTAGTCTAATGAGCTCCGGTCTATCCAATCTAGTTACACGACTCGATACAAGACGAAGCCAACAGACATATGCACTAACAGAAGCAGTTAAAGAAAAAGGGATATGAAGATGGTCTGTACATTGCACCAGATAATTCAAGTATGCTTGCAGATATCCCTAATCCAGATGGTTCCAAAAAGGTTGATGTAACCTTAAATGCTTTTGCTGATGAAAAAGCAAGGCTGAAAAAGGATATAAAGCAAGGCTGAAAAAGGATATGGAGGCAAAGGGTAAATCAAGGTTTGAGCAGGAGAAGAAAGTTTTTATGGGGATAGAAGAACAGGGTATTTCTGAGCCCAAGGATGAGGAAAATCCTAAGCCTAAAAGAAAACAGCCCACTAGAAAAGTGAGGCAACACAAATCCACACCTCCCAAATCCGCAAAACAAACTCCTCTACCTCCCAAAAGCTCTTCTCATCAACCTTCCAAACCAACAGATGTTAAAACATCTGCTGTATCAACAGTTGTTGGTACTTCAGTTGTTTCAACAGATGTTACCCAAACAACTGCCACCGCTACCACTTCAACACACACTTCAACCACTGCCCTCACCATTTCAACAACAACTATACAACCTACTGCCACATTACAAACAAAGCCACCAAATACATCCTTACTACCATCAACACCACCTGCCACAGTGCAGAAGACAACAGTTGACAAATCAATTGTTGTAATGACAACAGTGGTTGAAACACCTGTTGTTTCAACAACTGTTAGTCAGTCACCCATTACCACAAATATCGCCTCACAAGCCATTGTTCTCTCAGTTCCAACAGTTCAAACAAAAACACCTTCTCCCAAAAAGGTGTATACAAGAAAAAGAAAATTTCAGGTGCATGATGATGACATGCCAGCACATGATCCTATTTCATCTGCTCCTTACAATGTCATTAAGCCTCAACCTTTCATTCCTCCAAAATTGGCAAACCCAATCAAAGATCCAATAGAACTTCAAGGATATGACCCTGCTGATGTTGTACCAGTAGCTGCCAATTATCCACTAGAACTGCTTGCAGTAAAAAATGAAATGAGGCAATTCTACACAGTGGATGATCCTTCAAAAAGGAAATTCCCTTCTCTGATTGGTTATAGAGATCTAGCCAACATGGATGAATATCTAAAACTTAAAGTCAGACAAGCAGATTTAAGAGCTAAACTTGAATGCAAAGGGAAAAGTGACAATGAAACCTCAAGTTATATGTAGTTTTTGCTCACGAAGGTTAAATAATTAGAAGACTATGCAAGAGACCTGAGCAAAGAAATGTCTAACCTACCTCCAGAAGCTGATTTGCAGGTTGATCTGAAAGAAGACCTTATCAAACTGATCATGAGTGAAAAATTCTACCCTGCTACAGTTGAACAGTTCCAAGACTGACCACTGGTTGCTCTCAAAACAGAACTAAACAGAATTGTAAGAATAAAGAGAGATCCAGGCATGAAAAGGTCAGCACCAAATTGGAGCAAATACAAAAAGAAAATTGATGACCTTACTTTGGAGTATAAAAGGAAGAAATAGGAGTTGGTTGATGCAAAGGTTGGAACTGCCAAAGCCATATCAAAATGGACAAGGCAGTGCACTGATGAGGCTTATGAAAGGCTGAGAAAAAGGAGAGAAACAGATCCAAATCTTCCAAAGAAGCCTGACTACAAAAACACTGATAAGTCAAAGCAGCAGTCCCACACTTCTGAACCACTGTTTACATCATCAGATACCTCTGTCATTATAGTAAACCAAAGAAAGAGGCAAAAGCTGACTGATGCAGAAGAAAAGGAAAAGGAAGCTGAATATTTTAAAGAGGCTATCAAGAAAATGGCTCTAGAAAGTGATGACCCAGCACAGCTTCAAAAGATAGTAAAAAATGTTCTGAACAGGCCTCCATCTCCAAACTCATCTAAAATAAAATCTCTCCCAAGAAACCCACTGAACTCAAAAATATTAAAGTGGATGTCTGATCAAAAGACCCACGTATTGACTTTGCTCAAGTCCAGTGCTGAAGTGAAGCACATATCAAGGGAACAAGCACTAGGCCTGGGTGTTGAAGATCTACAATATCTCCTTGAGCTTACGCTGTGCAGGGATTAGAATGATGAAGATTCCATGAACTTTGAATTACGATTCAAAGGGCAAGTAAGGGAATTATTGATGAGACAATAAAGATCTGAAATAATGAAGTGTTTTGGCATCATCTGTTCCAAGGGGAGATTGTTGGGATTGAACCTTATAGAGGAACATATGATAAAAGCCAAAACTGTTACTAAAGTACTAATGAAGATTAAAGATTGACGCTCAATCTACTGATGGAATCCAAGCACTGTTGAAGAATCAAAGCACTGCCCATTCAAGGTCTGATCACCCTTTGAAGAAAGCACTGATGTTCAACATCAGTGGTTAAACTACAACAGTGGAATGTAGAATCAGTGTTTAGAATGTAATCAGTGTCTGTATTGTCAGTAGTTGTAGATCAGTGGTTAGAGTTTGTTAGTTTGTTAGATGTCACTTTCATGGTGACGTCAGCTTAGATTCTTCAGTGGTTTGATCTGTACTATAAATAGAACAGTTTGTATTGTTCTATTCAAGGAGTTTTCTCCTTCAACTCAGTCATCTTGTATGATCAACCGTTGAGCTCATGCTGAGGGGGAGTTTAGTATGTAAGCATGTATGTAATCTTTTGATTGTAATCTTTCGACTGATGAGAAGCATGTGTTTACGAAAAACTATTTTCCCTTTGATTGTGTTTACAAAGTTTGTTTTATTTCCGCTGCATCTAATCTCATTTACTTTCATTCATTTGCTCAATTATGACAAACAAACACAATCATGACAGCCTTAGATCCTAACAGATCTGGATCTTCGTCCACGTCCATGTTTTGGTTCACATTCTGGTCCAACTGGTTCTGAGCAGCTGGAGGAGTGTTTATGTTGATTTGGGTCAAAAGACCCATTGAAGGAATGCAAATGCGAATGATGTGATGAATGATGGGAATGGGAATGTTGTGAGTGAAAGGAGTGATGGTACGAAGGCGACGAGTCTAGTGAGACAGGATGTCTCGCAGATGAGTAGGAATTCCCCTAGTCTTGAAAGGGATCCGAGTCATGTGAGTGGGAGGGTATGTGTCCAGACGGTCCTCCCCTCATTGGACCTTTTCCTCGTCCCATTCCACGTTGTCCCATTCCACGGTATCTTGATGACATTTTCAATTTAGCAACCTGTCAAAAATCAAAGAAAACAATATATATAAACTTAATAAGGATATGAGTTAATCCTAGGTCATTTGCCTAGACTCGGAAATTCTAAGGAATATGCTACTGTGTCATTTGAATTTAAACACAAAAGGCTAGTGTTTCATTCACTCAAACGTTGGATCTAATACCAACCTGTCACAGAGCCCGGTGGGCCCGGGTGGGGAGTATCGTGACGTAAGATTGGTATTATCATAGACACAAACACAGATCGCATAACGGAAGTCTTGGAGTTTAAAATATTATTACAAACCATAGGTCCAAATGTTCAAAATAATATACAGACAGCATGTAATAAAAAAGATCCACAAGCGGATCGTAAAATGTACAAAAAGGGAGATCATCAGACTACTAAGCTTTATGCAAAGGAGTTAAAAACTCTTCTTCTAGCATTACTGAGCAACTTCCATCCTAATTGCGTACTTGCACCTGTAACTTAGTCTTTTGAAAATACGTCAGTTTACACTGGTAAATACAATCAACCGGCTCATTTTGGAAACTATTTCAAAATCATTTTAGTGCACAAGGCACATGATTTTATAAACAACTTGGGACAATTCAAAATGATCTTGTATACAGTTTTACATGCCTGTCAATACATATTGGGCCCACTACTAAACACCGAGACATGATTAACCGACACGCCACTTAAACCCACATAGCGGTATCCCAACATAGTGGGTAAGAAAAACATTTAATAATAGCATTAGCATCTGTCGGGTGTATGCCTACACACCGTGGGTCAGTCGTGGCCATTAGCAACCTAAATGAGCTGTGGATATCCAGGACACGGTCGCGTTAACCCCCAATGTTTAAATTATTAGACAAAACATATTAAAACGTGTCATGGAATTTTGTAGTCACAATCCGACATATGATTCCATACCCGACCAAGCGGTAATAATTTACCGTATCGCAAGCCCGTATAGGGAAAATAGGTTAAGAGTATTTACCTAGGCTAAAACTCGTCTTATGAATGCAAGAATTATAAATAGCTCAGCCATTAATCAATTAACTAAGGTTAGGTGCAATTTACTGGAAGGACCTAGTGTGGAATGATGGTATAAATGACCAATTAGAATGCTAACGGGTCCTACTCAAGTCGTAGACTTGGACCGGTTAACTTAAAATATCGAAAACGATATGATACGCTTAATTAAGAGATGACCGGAATAGAGTGTAGTTTAAACCCAACAAGTACTAAAACTTGTATAATATGGGGAAACATTTTACATTCTGGAATTTGAAGTAAAAATGATAAGGTTTGACCTGTTTCGGTAAACTTACGTAAATTAGTTACATAAGCTTAACCGTACGCGTATAAGCGATATCGGGTAACCGGATGAGTCATGAAAAAGTTCAACATTCCAATATACTTTAAATAAGTTGTAACATCAGTAGGCTAACAACTTACATGCACATGAAGGTTTTAAAATCAAAATATGCCTCATAAGGGTGTTTTAGTCATTATGCGACGTAATATAAGAACTTGAGTATAAACTGATGTTATGATCATGTTCATTCTGTAAAAATACCTTATTCATGATATAATATCAGTAAGTAATCAAACATATGTGAGTTTTATGATTTAAGACCAAACTATGCACGTAGGGGTATTTTGGTCATTAAGTATATAGTTTGAAAACTTATTTGAAAATATGAGTTATGACCAAGTACCTACTGTGAAAACATTTTAAATATGTTATAATATCAGTAGGTATCAAGTTTTAATTGATAGTTATGGTTAAAAATCATACTATGCGCCAAAAGGGCGTTTTGGCCGTTTAATAACGTAATTTATGATCTTTAAACAAAAGTCAGATTATAACCAGATTTGATATCCCAAAATATGTTGAATATGATATTATATCAGTAGATAATAGTTTTGACATGATAAATTATGTTTAAAACCAAACTATGTGTCGAAAGGGCACTTTGGTCAATATAAAACACAATTTATGATCTTGTATGAAAACTTAGCTTATGATCAGTTTCATATCATCAAAATATGTTAATTATATTAACATATCAGTAGGTAAGTCATTTGCAAGTTCGTTGTTGATTAAAACCTTATTAATTGAAAAAAGAGCATTTTGGTCAAAGTATGGCATAATACCAAAACTTGTAAAAAAAAACTCGGAATATGATTATGATCATGTAATATAACCTCAGAGGGTTATGCTACATTAAAATACGATCATAATGCAACTTTAATTCTGTAGTTAACTAAGCTAATTCGGGAGAGAATCGAAGGTCAAAGCAGAAGTGAAACTTCTTGACTTTCGGTTGCGAACCGACCTTAAACCTGGAATTGACGAGCCGAACATGTTCATACATGTTCTAATAATTATTACCAACCTGTTTAAGTGTCAAAACATATTTTATAACATCTATATAATCAGTTTATAACATTTTTGAAAACTGACCCGTTTGACTTTGTAAACAATAAAACTTTCACCTGTTAATTGACCTAGTTAACGTGATTTTCAGGAGGTGTACTTTTGAGGGATTAACACCTACCTAATTACGATCACGTAGCCATGTTCGACTTGAACAATGGCTAGACCATAAAGGTCTAAACCGAAAGTCAAAGCAATTATCGAAATTGCCTGACTTTTGGCTTAAAAAAGCCTAAAAAATGAAAACGCGGAAGGAATGAGCACTTACAAGTGGTCCTTGGACGAAAATGAACTGATTTGGAAGCTCCTTTCAGTTAGGAACCTCCAGAGGAAGAAGATATATGGATTTTAAAGAAGGTGCAAGTTGGAATGTGAGTTTAAGCACCTATTTATAGTTGTGGAGGCTTGATGTGATCATCATAGGTGTTATGGGGGTGCTAGAGATAAGCACAAGTGTCCCATAACGTGTCAAAAGCAGCCATGCAACCCAAGGTTTCGAGAAATGGTTTTGTTGGCGTTTTGCTTGGGCACCAAACAAAAATTCGAAGCTATGGACAGTTTACGGATCATAAAGGTATTCCTTTGCGGTCCGTAAAGGATCAACGCGCAGAATATTAACACCAGCTTTGCGGACTGTATAGAAATATTGTCTACGGTCTGCATAAGATGACCAGGGACCATAATTTTGGCATGCTTTGCACTTGTAGTCCCTCCAAGTTCCAACTTTTATAAATTGTCAATAATTGTCCTTCTCGTCCAACATTTGGTTTATTTCGAGGGTACATACACGACCGTATAGCAGCAAGCTTACGGTTCATTAAAGGGTCACTCTGAGGTATAAATTTAACATGTTGACACCTTTAGTCCCTCCACATTCATACTTTCCACGTTTGGTCAACAATAGTCCCTCCCAGCCAACATTAGGCATAATTGGGTATAGGGACACATGTCAGTACATTACTTGGCACGAATTTATGAGGAGTTACAACCACCAACCACTACTACCATCATCGCTGAAACCACTACCGTTGTACCACTATTATTGAAACTGCCACTATCCAAACCCCCACCATCATCCCCTTTTCATTCCGTCAAACAACGACGGACCAAACTAAAGAATAAACAATAACTATCACCACCTAAGAAGATTCTGATACCTACCGAGCAGGTGGTTACGTGGCGATGACGGGTGATGTTAGGACGGATTGGTTATGTGAACGGTGTAGCAGCGGCGGTCCGGTGATGATGGTGATTGTCGTGAAAGTTGATAGATGGTGTTAACGTGGGGTTCGATGTTTAGATTATGATTTCCGATGGGAGTGTTTCATGGTGGTAGCGGATTTGGTGGTGTACGGTGATAAGGGTGGTAGTGGTTTGAAGTACGTGGCGGTGATGGGTTATAGTAGTGATGAACAGTGGTGATAGTGGTTATGGTGTTTAATGGTGGATGGTTTTGGTTTATGTGATGCTCAGTGATGGTGTTGGTGAGATTTGTATCTCTCATTAAGAAATACAAATAGATCAGTAAGCCTCATTGTTTTAGCTTTCATATTTGGCTTAGTGTTCCTATAAATTGCTAAATTGTGTCTTAATAGGTTCTAGTTCAGTTTGTTGGGGGTGGGGGTTTTGATAGTGGTGAGCGGTGGCGGCTGGTAGTAGCGGTAGAGGGAAAGGGATAGTGGTATATATATATATATATATATATATATATATTATTTTTTATTTTTAAATATGGTGGGTTTAATAAAAACCTTAAATAAAATAAGAAGGAAATCACAAAATTGCACTTGGCTGACTTAACACATATGGATGGGGTTAAGTATGTGTTAAGTCAGTTGGACAAGATGACAATGGTGAAACCTTTTTGGACCCACAGGCAAAAAATGAAACCTTTGAACTATACTAGCAAAACTGTCCAAACCACAGGGACTAAAATGGCACTTTACTCTTAAAACTTTATATGAGACCCACCACCCAACCCACACATTTCATCTGCCCCACTTTCACCACCATCTCCATCATTTACCCCCTACCCACTCCACCTTTTTCTTTCTCCTTGTCTGCAACAAACCACCATCCCCACCTATCTTTCCCTCTTCCTCCTTTTCTGTAACAAAGGACCATTACCCGAACGCCATCAAAACCACCATCTCTCAGCTGCGTCTTCACAGACACACCTCCATCGCCACCACAATACTCCGCTGAACTAGTTAAATCTGGACCCGCACTAGTCCGACCATGCAGCTTTAGGCACAATGGTCGTTTTTAACAATGAAAAGTCTGTTTAAGTACTAAAGTTGAATACTAAATACTCCCCACAATCAAAGTTTAGTACTTTTTATATATAACAGAACTAGTTTAAGTACCTGTATGCCACACGGGTTACACAATGTGAAATAAACAGAATCATAAGTTTTTAAGGATTTCTTTGTACACCACATATGTTGTCTTATTTGTGGGTTTATGTAGACGCATTTGACTATTCGGGCATTTTTCTCAAAAATTTAATGAACAAAATTTGTCAGAGAAATATCAAACTAAATCAAAATCAAACGAGGTTTTCAACAAAATTACGTATTCAGCTTTTTAAAAAAAGTTATGAACGAAAGAAAAATCAAATTAAAGTAATGACGTATATTATCTAAAGTATAATAGTTAGATTGAAACATAAAAAAAACCCAAAAGGTACTAAAAGACAAACAACTTTGAATACTAAATACTCCTCACAATCAAAGTTTAGTACTTTTTATATATAATAGAACTAGTTTAAGTACCCGTATGCCACACGGGTTACACAATGTGAAATAAACAGAATATATGTTTTTAAAGATTTCTTTGTACACCACATTTGTTGTCTTATTTGTAGGTTTATGTAGATGCATTTTATATCAGTCGATAGGTTGTTAGGTTTTTTGGTGTCTTAGACATTTGGTTTGGTTTTAAATATGTTTTCTTAATGGTTGTAAGTAAATGACTGGGCTAATTGTTTACAATGTAAACAATTAGGGTTAAAGTTTAAAGTAATTAGGCTAAATGTTTGGTCACCACTATAAATAGCCTAATCATTTGCATTACTCATAACTTTCACACACTTCATCTTCCAAAGTCAAATTCTTATCTGTGTGTTTTGGAGTCTTAGATCTAAATTGAAATCATCAAGTTTTATCAATCAATGGGATGAAGATTTATTTACCTTGAGCTTCTTATTTGATATGCATATTGTTTCAGATTCCGCACGATTTGATACGTAGTTAGTTGCACACAATGGATTGTAGATCTAGATCCTGTGCATGGACCTACAATTTCCCATCTTTGTTAAATCTTAGCGTCTTAACTCCATCTTTGCTTTTGTTAGTAAAATAGAAATCAACCCTCACTAGTGATTTTCAAGAAAACAATCATAATAATTTTTGATTTTTTTTCATGCAATAAAATAAATATATTTTTATTTGACCTCATACCTATGCAACTAGGTAGTTTCAATATCATAGTAGGCATGGATTGGCTTCGTAAGAACCATGCTGTAATCGCTTGTCACTGAAAGTTTGTTCGGCTTCCTCTTCCGTCCGGTGACACTTTACACGTCTATAGCGAAAGGCCTTCAAAAGGTCTCAAACTCATGTCATGCACCCAAGCGAACAAGTACTTACGTAAGGAGTACTTTGCCTTTTCAGCCCACACTATGGAAGAAAAGGGCAAGGGAAAGGACGTAAGTGATGTTTCGGTGGTGTGTGATTTTCATGATGTTTTCCCCAAAGATCTACCAGGTCCTCCTCCTCCTTGTTCGGTCGACTTTCATATTGACCTCATCACCGGTGCTACACCCGTTGGTAAAGCTCCTTACCGTCTTGCAGCTTCAGAGATGCAAGAGTTGTTAAGCCAACTCCAAAAGTTACTTAATAAAGGCTTCACACACCCAAGTACTTCTCCTTGGGCCCTCCGGTCCTTTTCATCAAGAAGAAAGATGGATATTTCCGCATGTGTATCGATTATCGTGAGCTTAACAAACTCACTGTCAAGAACCGGTATCCTTTTCCTCGTATCGATGACCTTTTCGATCAAATCCAGACATTCCAAAAACTGCATTTTGTACTATGTATGCTCACTACGAGTTCGTGGTCATGCCTTCGATTTGACCAATGCGCCCGCGGTCTTGATGAGCCGTGTGTGTAAACCCTACTTGGATCATTTTGTGATCATATTCATAGACGATATTCTTATCTATTCCAAAACCCAAGCCGAACACGAGCGTTATTTGCGTCTAATCCTCGAACTCTTATGTGCCCAACAACTATACGCTAAATTCTCCAAGTGCGAATTTTGGATAAAAGAAGTTCAATTTCTCGAACATGTGGTGAGCAAAGAAGGTATTCACATTGATCCCTAAAAAATCGAAGCCGTCAAGGATTGGATTGCACCAAAATCTCCATCTGAAATTCGTTCGTTTCTCAGATTGGCGGGTTATTATCGTCAATTTATCTCTAAATTTTCAAAAATCATCGTCCTTCTCACTTCGTTGACTCAAAAAGATAAACCTTTTGTTGGGGGTTCCGAACAAGAGGAGTCTTTTCAAACGCTCAAGGACTTGCTTTGCAATGATCCTATCCTTACTCTTCCTGATGGTAACGACGACTTCGTTGTGTATTGCGATGCATCTAACCGAGGTCTCGGTTGTGTTCTCATGAAACAAGACAAGGTTATCGCGTATGCTTTGAGACAACTCAAAATACATGAGAAGAACTACACTACCCACGACCTTGAACTTGGTGCAGTTGTTTTTGCGTTAAAGATATAGCGACACTACCTATACGGTACTAAGTGTGTGGTCTTTACCAACCATAAGAGCCTTCAACACATCTTTAACCAAAAAGAGCTCAACATGCATCAACGCCAATGGGTAGAGTTACTTAACGACTACGACTGCGGGATTCGATACTACACTGGTAAGGCGAATGTCGTGGACGATGCTCTCAGTCGAAAAACTCATGTCAAGAGTATTCGTTGTTTCCAAATCCTAAACGACATTCGGAACCATATTCGCATTGCACAATACTCATCCGTCAACAAAAATAATCTATACGACAAAATGAACTGTGGTGTAGAAAACCAACTTGTGTCCAAACCCGATCGAATGCTCTACTACCTCGATCGCATTTGGGTTCCGTATTGTGATGACATTTGTGAACTCTTAATGAAGGAGGCACACAAATCACGACACTCTATTCATCCAGGTGCCGACAAGATGTACCAAGATCTTCGTATGTCTTATTGGTGGCCCGATATGAAGAAAGACATCACTACCCATGTGACCAAATGTCTCATGTGTTCTAAAGTCAAAGCTAAACATCAATGTCTCTCTGGTTTACTCGAACAACCCGAAATTCCAGTTTGGAAATGGGAGAGTATATCCATGTATTTTATCACCAAACTCCCTCGAGCCTCATCCGGTCATGATAGCATTTGGTTGATCGTCGATCGTTTGACCAAATCTGCTCACTTTCTCCCCATTCGTGAAGACTACTGAGTCGATAAATTGGCTCGCATTTGCACGAATGAAGTCATTTGTCATCATGGTATCCCCATTAACATCATTTCAGACCACGATGGTCGATTCCCTTCTCATCTTTGACAAACATTTCAAACTGCGATGGGTACACACCTTAATCTTAGTACGGCCATTCATCCTCAAACGGATGGTCAAAGCAAACGTACTATTCAAACCCTCGAGGACATGCTTCGTTCGTGTGTAATTGATTTTGGTGGAAATTGGGATGTACATTTACCATCGATAGAGTTCTCGTACAATAACAGCTATCACGCCAGTATTCAAATGGCTCCTTTTGAAGCATTGTATGGTCGTAAGTGTTGTTCGCCTATTTGTTCGCACGAGATCAGCGAAGCATAAATCACTGGTCCTGAGGTCATACTAGAGATAACGGACAAGATCCTACAAATCCGCGATAACCTCCTCAAAGCTAGAAGCCAACAAAAGAGCAACGCTGATAAACGTTGCAAAGCATTGGAATTTAACGTTGGGGATTATGTACTCCTCAAAGTATCCCCTTGGAAGGGGGTTGTTCGCTTTGGTAAGAAAGGCAAACCCGTTCCATGTTTTGTAGGTCCTTTCAAGATACTCGAGAGGATCGACAAAATGGCGTATCGACTAGACTTACCTCAAGAACTCAACAACGTTCATCCAACGTTTCACGTTTCGAATCTCAAGAAGTGTCTAACTAATGAAGGACTTCAAGTTCTATCAGATGACTTACAAATCAACGAGTCTTTACATTTTGTTGAGAAACCGATCGAAGTCATGGACTGATGAACTAAGCAGCTTAGGCGCAGTTGAATTCCCCTAGTCAAGGCACGATAGGAAGGAAAACGTGGCGCTGAATTTAATTGGGAGCTCGAAAGTGATATAAAGACCAAGCATCCGCATCTATTCGTTGGGTCTTCCTCTTGAAGAAATTTCAGGATGAATTTTCATAAAGTAGGGGAGACAGTAACGCTTCTCATGTTTGTACTTTCCTTATTTAGAAAGTATTACTCGTATTTCTATTTTTGGAGACTTGTAACCGTGTTGTATTTGTATATCTTTCCTATATTTGTAATCCGAGACTTCGATCGTAATGGAAATTTATTTTTATATTTATACTTGTTATACTTATCTTAAACACAAACAAACTTTGGATACGCATTTGCATGCAACCGATACTTATTACATGCTTGATTTAACATCTATACATTGCATGATACTTGCACAACATTTACAACCACGTTCCATGATCAAAACAAGCCAAAACATGATCTTTCAGCATAAAATGAAAGTTTAGTGGCCAAAGTGTGAAAAACAAAACTTATGTAGACCAAGGAGGCACCACGCTACGTGACACCCCTCCCTCTTTCTGGCCGTGTGACGCCACGGGGTGAATCTACAGAAAACTATTTTCCCTCCGTGGATTGGCCATTTTCTTCTTCCCCAATCACCATTCATTCTCCTTTATCACTAAGCCCTACCTCCTGTCTATATAAACAAGTCTCCATCACCTCATTTTCACTTTTCCAACTCTCCTACACTCTTAAAACACTCTCAAAATACTGAAATTGCAAGTTCTTGGCAGATTTTGTCACACCCCAACCGATGGCGGAAACATCGGGGGGAGGCACTGAGCGAAACAGATTGTCCAGGAGAAATCCATAACAACTAATATTACCAAATACTTTTAAGTTACGTCCCATACCATAACATATTCAGCAAATTAATTATTACAGACCAAATATCTCAAAGACAAATAAAAGTTGTTCCGGCAACTCATGAATATAAATTGTTCGTTTCTAGACTCTTCCTACATTGATTCCACATAGCAAGCATCCTAGAATCTCAAACACCTGTCACATACGTTAAAATAGGGGTCAATACACATAGTGTAAAGGTGAGCATACAAGTTTATAGTGTAATAGATAGCGAAATCGTTTTACGCATAACCAACATGTAACATGTAGCAAAGTGAAGCTAGTAGGTTATCGACAATGAAATATGCACAGACGTGAATGAGAGTTGTAGAATGCGCAACACATATCACCACTGTGACATGTGAAGTAAAGCCCTTAACAACCCCTGTCCACGACAGGTGCTGAGTCCAAACTATAGTACTATCGTTGCTAAGGTGTCAGGAAACAATCACTGTGTAAACATAACATACAAGCATTCATCGAGTAACATGTATAACATGCAATAACGGTCAGTGTATAAAAGTGTTTGTGTTGTGTGTCGATTGTGATTTGAAATAGATAACGTATGTGACACCCAAAAGTGCGTAAAGCAAAAAGGGTTCGAGTATACTCACAGATCGTGTTTAACAAGTAAACACAGTCTTGGATTGAAGGGAGCACTAGAAAGTTAGCTTGATTACAGAACGATAGCATAAGCGATGAATAGTGCAAAAAAAGGTGTTGCGTGAACCAAGTGATGAAGTGTCATTCGATTGGATGACAATCCGGACGGATGGTCATTCGATCGGATGACAATCCGTACGGATGGTCATCTGGACGGATGGCCATTAGGTCGGATTGTCCTTCGTTTGGGATGGATGTGTTTGTGTATGATGGCTTTGAAGTTTTCATTGTAGCATTTTAAAATCAGAGAAGTATCTCTACCTTTCAGGTCATTCGATCGAACGGTTATCTGGACGGATGGTCGTTCGATCGGATGGCGATCCGTTCCAGCGAGACATCTCATGAGAACAAGTTCACAGCAGTATGGTCATTCGATCGGATGGTCGTTCGATCGGATGACCATTCGCTTGATATTGTCATGTGTTGAAATTTATAAAATGTTTAAGTGTTGAGACCACAAGTCATCCGATTAGATGGCAATCGATCGGACGACAGTCCGTTGGGTGACTTGTTCGTTTTTAAATTTGGAAATTTTTGTTATGTTTAGAAAGTTTGCGGTTTGGCCGACACGGTATGACAACGTGTTGAACAACGGGGACTCTATCAAGCCCAAGTCATTCGATCGGACGGGAATCACCCCATTCTGATCGATTAACTATTCATGACGGTTGTTCATGTTCAACCTGTGAATCGGATGTCTCTTTGATAGGAATCATTTCTCAGACCGACACTTCACTTAGAGAATGAGTGGAAGGCCAGAATGAGCTCAGATTCTATCGGTTTTGAGTAGAAAAGTTAAGATCATTGAAGAAAAGTTTGAAACACCTTTATTAAGTTTAGATTTAGGTGAAATCAATGTTTAAACATGTTGAAATCTCTTAGATCTGAGTTGTTCTTGGTGGAATGAGGTTACACTTTGAAGTTCATGAGATCCCATGATGACATCACCCTAGAGCAACCCAAATCGGACGGATTTCACGGTGAAAAGTGAAGATTTGATGGTGAAAATGATGGAGAAGTGTATGTAGATCATAGAAGTTCAAGATTGGAGGTAGAAACTTACAAGAATCTCGAGGAATCGAGAGAGAATAGCCTGAGAAGTCGAAGGGTCAGAGAGAGAGTTGTCACATCACTGTTCATGATGTGACAGGTGATATTTATAGGTGAAGGAGAGTGAAAGGCGGTGCAGGTGTGCGATCGGAGGGAAATCCGATCGGATGGTCATCTGTACGGATGACCATTCGATCGAATGGTCATTCGATCGAACATCTCCGGCGAGTTGCGTTTATGTTTCGTTTCGTGCATTGGGCGTTGCAATACGTTTAAGCGAGTGTCGATTAAGCGATGCGATAGATTTAATTAATAGTCACACAAATAATATAACCATCCTATAACAACAAAAATAAACTTGCGTTTTCAGTTCGTGATGGGATTGCATTGCGATAAAGTTGTGATTGCGTTTTTGATTAATCACCACAAACATAATATAAACACGCACAAGTAACACATATACAACACACACATGTAAAACAATATTCAGAGTCTGCGATTAAAGTTGCAAATGCGATTGCGATGCGATTAGCGATTAAGCGATAGAGAGATTAGCGATTAACATGCGATTAAACTGCGATTATTATAGATACTCCACATAATACAACTAAAGTTCACAAATTAAAGGATTAGATTACAAGTCAAGAAGTACAATCAATAATTAAGCAAGGAGTGACAGATCGCAGTTAGCAATCTTTTCTTCCTTTAACTTTGACTTTGACTTGTACTTTGACTTCCAAAACGCGGGTTGTTACAACCTCCCCTACTTTAGGGAATTTCATCCCGAAATTAGGCCGTAGGCGTAACAAACAGCTATGGATACTTCGCCTTCATGTCACTTTCGAGTTCCCAGGTGAACTCTGCGCCGCGTTTGCCATCCCAGCAAACCTTCACAATGGGAATGCGTGAGCGCCTGAGCTTCTTGGTTTCCTGATCCATTATCTCGATAGGCTTCTCCACGAAGTGTAATGTTTCGTCAACTTGTAGATCCTCAAGTGGCACTTGTAAATTCTGCTCGGCCAGGCACTTTCTGAGGTTCAATACATGGAAAGTCGGGTGAACGTTGCTAAGTTCCTCCGGTAGTTCGAGTCTGTAGGCCACTTTTCCAATCCTTTCTAGAATTTTAAAGAGTCCAACATATCGAGGCGCGAGCTTCCCTTTCTTGACGAATCTGATCACCCCCTTCCAAGGTGAAACCTTTAGGAGTACGTGATTGCCAACGTCAAATTCAAGGGGCTTGCGGCGTCTATCGGCGTAACTTTTCTGACGACTCCTAGCTTTCAGCAGATTGTCTCAAATTTGGAGGATCTTGTCAGTCGTTTCTTGCAGCAGCTCAGGACCGGTTATTTGCGCATCTTCGATCTCATGCCACACAATCGGCGATCGACATTTTCTTTCGTATAGTGCCTCAAATGGTGCCATTTGGATGCTAGAATGATAACTGTTATTGTACGAGAATTCGACTAAAGGTAAGTGCGCATCCCAATTACCACCGAAATCTATGACACACGAGCGAAGCATGTCTTCAAGGGTACGAATCGTTCTTTAGTCTGACCGTCGGTTTGGGGATGGAAAGCGGTACTTAGATTGAGAGTAGTACCGAGAGCAGATTGAAACGTTTCCCAAAGACGCGAGGTAAACCGACCGTCGTGGTCAGAGATGATGTCACGAGGCATCCCGTATCGACAGATGATATCCTCGGTGTAGATCCAGGTTAATTTTTCTACCTTGAAGTCTTCTCGTATCGGCAGAAAATGAGCAGATTTAGTCAAAAGGTCAACGATACCCCAGATGCTATCGTGACCTGAAGGTGTACGCGGAAGTTTCGTTATAAAGTCCATGGCTATGCTCTCCCATTTCCACATCGGGATCTCGCACAAGCAAGCTAGAGGGTCTTTGTTGCTCGGCCTTGACTTTTGAACAAGTCAGGCACTTCGAAACATAGATTGCGATATCCTTCTTCATTCTCGGCCACCAATACCGTAGATGGAGGTCATGGTACATTTTGTTGGCACCAGGATGGATGGAATATCGAGACTTGTGTGCTTCAGTCAACAGTATATCTCGAAGGTTATTGCGACTTGGAATCCAGATACGATCTAGATAGTAGTAGATACTGTACGATTTGGTGACAAAGTGTGATTCGTCACCACACTTTTTCATTTCCTCTCGCATGGTATCTTCAACGAAGCAGGCGTGCTGAGCGTCACGAATCAAGGCTTCGAGGTCGTGTTGGGCGTGAGTGTTACGAACGCTATGCAAATAGCTTCGTCTACTTAGAGCATCGGCCACAACATTTGCTTTGCCAGGGTGATAACGAATCTTACAGTCGTAATCGTTGAGAAGTTCAACCCATCGGCGTTGGTGCATATTCAGTTCCTTTTGGTTGAGGATGTGTTGTAGGATCTTATGGTCGGTGAAGACCATACACTTGGTACCATAAAGGTAGTGTCGTCAAATCTTCAACGCAAAAACAACTGCGCCTAGCTTGAGGTCGTGGGTCGTATAGTTCTTCTCGTGGATCTTGAGCTGACGAGAGGCGTAAATGATAACCTTGTCCTGTTGCATGAGAACACAACCGAGACCAAGGTTCGAGGCATCACAATAGACAACGAAGTCATCGTTTTCGTAGGGTAGGGCGAGAATAGGAGCATTGCAGAGCATATGCTTCAGAGTCAAAAAGGCTTGCTCTTGTTCGGTTCCCCAAACAAAAGGCTTGTCTTTATGCGTCAAAGAAGTAAGCGGAACGGCGATTTTTGAGAAGTCAGCTATGAATCGACGGTAATAGCCCGCCAATCCGAGGAATGAACGAACGTCGGATGGTGATTTTGGAGTAACCCAACTCTTAACAGCTTCAATCTTCGCGGGGTTGACGTGTATACCTTGACTATTGACGATGTGACCGAGGAATTGAACCTCCTCTAACCAGAATTCACACTTGGAGAACTTGGCATAGAGTCGATTCCCTTAGAGTAATTCAAGAACCAAACGTAGATACTACGCGTGTTCGGTTTTCGACTTCGAATAGATAAGGATATCATCGATGAACACGATGACAAAGCAGTCAAGAAATGGTTTACACACGCGATTCATCAAAGCCATGAAAACCGCGGGTGTGTTGGTTAAACCAAAGGGCATTACGACGAATTCATAATGCCCGTATCGGGTTCGGAAAGCGGTTTTCGGTATATCTTCCTCCTGGATTCGTAACTGGTGATAGCATGAGCGTAAATCAATCTTCGAGAAACACGTAGCACCTTGCAATTGATCAAATAAATCGTCGATTCAGGGTAGGGGAAAGCAATTCTTGATAGTTAGCTTATTCAACTCCCTATGGTCGATGCACATCCAGAACGACTCGCCCTTCTTTTTGACGAAAAGAACTGGTGCGCCCCAAGGAGAGGTACTAGGGTGAATGAAGCCTTAGTCAAGTAATTCCTGGTGTTGACTCGAGAGTTCACGCATTTCGGACGGAGCGAGGCGATAAGGAGATTTAGCGACAGGTTTGGCTCTAGGAATGAGGTAAATACGAAAATCGATATCATGACTCGGGGGTAAACCAGGTAAATCACCAGGAAAGACTTTAGGAAAATCATGAACCACAGGCACCTTATCCATTGCCTTCTTTTCCTTTTCCACCGCTACTACGATGTGTGCCAAGAAAGCTTTGTATTCCTTGCGGATATACTTGCTCGCTTGGATGCACGACACGAGTTTGAGATTCTTCGATGCGACTTCACCATAGACACACAGTTGATCACCATTAGCGAGCGAGAAGCGAATAATTTTATTAAAGCAAACGACTTCAGCACGATTTTCACGAAGAACATCCATGCCTACTATGATATCAAAACTACCGAGCTGCATCGGGATAAGGTCGATAGGGAAGAAGTGATTATTGAGTTCAAGCGTACAATCACGTAGGACCGAATGAACAGTTATTGTTCTTCTAGTGGCAACTTCAACGTCGAACGTCGTAGGGAGATGGGCGCTGATCGAAGTGTCGCGCTCCGGTCAAAGATAATATTTATAAGCCCAAATTACCCTCAACAATGTGTTAGTGGTAGTAAGGGGTCGAACCACGAAGAGTATGTGGTTTGTGTGTGGATTCGAATGAATTAAAACAATTGTCACAATTTATGAAGCTTGCTAAAGTATTTTTGTATTTTTGTTTAATGGAGAGATATGATTTTTAACTAAATGAATTGATGCGAATGGTTAACAACTACTAATTAACGATTACAAGAAAAATGGTTACTAGAACAATAATGATAAAAAGGAATCACACCCGGTTTCGGTAATTGTTAACCTAGGATTTCTACAAGTTTTAGTTTCAACTCAAATGCATTCGATTAACGGATTTAGTGTACCGTGACTTAGGTGCTACTAGCTATCAATGCCCCGAAGAACGGACAAAAAGACACTTTGTAATCAACACAAGTAAATCCTAACAACGACAACGTACAATTACATATCACCGTTTCGCAAAGTCATAACTTTTAACATCGTTCGACAATTCACGAATTCGTAACAAATGTAATACTATTGTCAAAAGTTTCAAAAATCAAATACAAATTGTCACTAAGATGAAACAAGAACAAATTGAAACCCTAAAATTAACAACTACCTACACCGGGGTGAAACCGAGATGATTAGCCGCTCATGGTTGATGCAAGTTGATCACCGGATGCTTGGAATGCGGATGGAGTCATCTTGAAGCTTGTAGGATGAAGGAATGATGGATGAATTAGGGTTTATGGAATGATGATGGTGAGAAGGATGATGGATTGGATGAATTAGGGTTTTGATGGTGAATTGGGGATGAATGATTGTGATTCGGTTCTAGAGATGATAGATTTGATGTTAGAGAATCGAATGGTAGGTGAATGATGATGAGTTTAGGCTCCAAGATGTGTTCAAACTTGAAAATCTTTTGTAACTCCCGAATTGATGTCCCAACAACCCCCTTTCATTCGTTATTTGACCCAAACCAAACAATGGCCGTGCAGCAACATTGGAGAGCCGTCGCCGACGGCCTGATGCCCCGTCGGCGACGGTCCATAGATAATGACTTGGGGCCGACGTGGTATCTTGCTGTCTACGGACAATCAGGCGACGGAGAAATGCACTAACCGTCGGCGACGGCCCTTTAGGGTGTCGGCGACGGTCCCCAGAATTTCAACTTTTTATTTCCTTCATTTCCCAAGTCCGGTTGACCCGTTTCGCGTCCCGATGGTTCCGTTTTCGCTCCGGTGATTCGTTTAGCTCTCAATTAGCTCCTTAAACTTCACAAGACCTGCAAAACACAACTCCTTTTACAAGTAGGCTATTTGGGATAAAAAGTTAAGTAAAAACATAAACTTAGACATAAACGAACACCGGTTTTCAACCACGCATCACATCCCCACACTTGTCTTTTGCTTGCCCTCAAGCAAATCTGTTTTTCACTTTCACGTGGGTCGAACAACAAATACACTCCCCATTCCCAAGACGAAGGTTAAGGTCCAATGTCATACTAAAGTTCAAACTCTTTACAATTTTCAATATATTTAACGGTAATGTGATTTAAAGTACACAAATGGTTACCCAAGATTAACCCGCCTGTAAAACCAACAATTCATGCATGTCCCTCACAATGTTCTCTCCACTCGGCTTATAAATTGGCTAATATTTATAATGTACTAGCACTTCAAAGACTATTCACTCAAAACCGATTAGAACACATACCCGCATAAGCTTGCAACTCAATCATTCTCCACCATTGATCACGAATACTAAGCACAAGTCAAAAGGTCTTTGAAGGGTTGTAATGGGGCTAGGGGAAGGGTAGGAATTAAGATATTTTAAAGTGGCTAAGGTGACGAAAATTCAATTTTTTATTACAAATGACTATTCTAACAAAACTAACTATAAACACCAAATATGAGGCAACAACATTCGCCTTTTATTCAACAACTATCAACACTTCTTTTTGTGTTTTTCTTCAACAATTTTCAATTCTTTTTCATGACATTTTTTTAACGCAAATAAACAAAAACAACTATACAAATACGATTCCTATAATCGAATTTCCATCACACGGGTTTAAAAGGAAAAGGTTAACGGTTATGGGCAATAAGGTGGTCAAACGAAAGGTTTAGGCTCAAAATGGGCGACTAAGGGATTATTTGGGTAAGGATAAATAAATGGTTTTAAGAGAAAAGGTTTACCTAATGCCTTAATCATTCTCGTGCTTGTATTTGGTCTATAGTCTCAAACGTATCAAAAGTTACAAGTTCTACAATATATGACTAATGGTCCACTCAAACAAAGAAACATAGGTATGTAATCTATGATATAAAAGTGGCTCAAAACCTCACATATCTAAAAGGGTATGGTATGTGACATGCATAAAAGACTAGTTTCTTAGGCGGATTATTCCCAAATAACCACCCGCTAAATATCCGTCATGCTATTAATTCGAACTTGACCATGACAATAGACCAAATGGGTTGTGACATCCCTCGTTGACTTAGTTACTTGTGCTTTTAAGATCACTTTTGAAACAAGATATTTTTGAAAAAATTTTGAAATTTTCCCCCATCCCCACACTTGAGGTGAACATTGTCCTCAATGTGTAGTATTTAAATGAACGGGTCAAAATCTAAAATTTTTACTACTCCCCCATCCCCACACTTGAGGTACATATTGTCCTCAATGTGTAAGAACTAGAGTATTAAACGCACAAGGGATGTGACACGGCTAATTCCCCCAAAGTTTCACCCCGGAAAAAATAATATACAAAATACACTCCACTTATTTGCTAATATAAAGATCAAAAATAAAAAGAAACGTATGCACCTGGTTTGTGAGCTCATTCTTCGTATGCTCCTCTCCTCTTCATGAAAGTGGTTGTCCCACGAACCAAATGTAGCTACAAATCTTAACCCTTGTGTAGAAGCATGCTTCTCACAACCATTAAAATTTGTTAGTTACCTAGTTCTACCACTTTTACGAAAATCTTACCAAGCTATACGTTATTTCACTTTGATTTATGTGGAAAATAAATTACAACAACAACAACCTAACTCACTTTCGTAGGAATCACGGTTGCATTTAGCTTATGCAACAAGCCCTTTTAAACCCCCCAATAGCTTGGGAGGACGAGAGGTCTCGTGAGGGTTATATAGGGAACACACCCACAAAGTTCATTTAACTAGGCGAGAATTTAAATAACAAAATGAAAATAACAAAAAAAAAAAAATAATATACAACAACAACAACAACAAACGCCATACCTCGCCTCTACCGCTGATATTTCTCATTAGGGTTCATTGGCGGGTTCGGCTGGTACGGATAACCAGTGAGGGCCTCAAGCATATCCCTATAGTTATCTAATGGGCTCGACTCTCCTTGTGGTGGCGGTTGGTACGGTATCGGAACAAAACTCGAGCCGACTGCCTCGGGCCAATGAGGGGTTGGATCGGATGGCCCTTGCAGATGAGGAAGATTGGGGTAATCAGTCCACCCCGAGTGTTCAACATATGGGAGACCGGCTTGATAATCTCTTTGATGGCGCTCTTGATCATGGAGCACCTTGAAGTTATTAATCGCCATTTGGTTAGAGAAAGCCAACGCTCCCCATCGGCGTTGGTCCAACTCTCTTTGTGCGGTTTGACGCCTAGCCTCATCTTCTTCCCATGCCTGTCTATGAGCCCTTTCTTCCTCTTGCAACTGTATCATGCGTTCCATTTGTGACTGTTGTAACGCATGTTGTAGCTGCTGTTCCTCCAACTGCTTTTCCACCCTCTCGCGGAAAGATGCTTGAAAACCCCATTGTTGCTGCGAGTACGCCCCTTGCGCCTCTTCCCATTCGCTCCTACTAGCCTGGTATTCTCTTGCTTCACCAATACCCGCCGACACATTGTCGTAAATCGCTTGATCTCCACGGTTCCACAACCGATACGACGGTATTTTCCTTTGATTCACAAAATCTGCCACATTAGCAGAGATTTCCCTATGCTTCCTCCTATACCTTTGCCTCGGTCCCCGTGGACCAGAAGGATCCGTCTATTCCTCAACATCAGGCATCTCCTCATCGCCCTCTTCTTCCTCATCTTCTTCATCACCCTCTTTGTCATTAAACCGATAACTATCCCCTTGCTCATCTTCAACCGTGTGCAAATGCCCAAAAGCTTTCACGGTTATTTTCCAATGCCGCCTTATAGTGGCAAAGCTGAACTGATCAATGGGCTTAGACACCCACAGTGAATCTTGAGGCAATGCATTCTGTTGGAGAATCATGGCGCTAATCAACCTTGCATAGGGAATCATCTTTCGTTTAAACGATTCCCGTGTATCCCATGTGTTGATCATAACAATTTGACGCCACGAGAGCTTGGGCGTCCCATATAACAATGCATGCAAAACCCGACAGTCGGGTGCCTTCACCTTTCCACGGTCTCCGAACCGTACCATAATGTTCTCTAACGAGATACCTTGGAGTATCTTTCCCATCAAAGACAAATCGCTTCTCGACTCTCCCGCACCCCCAGAACCTGTCAATACGGATGCTAGCATTTGTGGCGGATCGGCTTCGTTTCTTTTATTATCCAGGAATTGATCATAACCATAGTAATCATATGCGTCGACCCCAAGCGAGTCAAATCTCGCAATAGCGTTAATATGCTCAAACGACATGATCATTTGGTTTTTGCCAATGTTTCCAATCAACTGCCACCTATGAGCCGGCCTATCAGAATGTTCGAAACGGAGAGTAGATAGCCATTCACAAACAGCACCCAAGTATACCCGGTTGGTAATATCATCGCACCAGTCAATCACCCGCTCCCAACCAATCTTTTCGAACTTTTTCACTATGCCGATCTTTCGAAACTCCTCGACATCTACTGTACGCTCACAAACTGCCCTTTCAGGTACGGATTTTGAAACACCCGTAACCATCTTCATCTTCCACATCTTCACTTCTAATCTCTTATTTCGATATCGGGACATAGCCTTCAACTTCTCTTCTTTCCATACCGAAGCTGACTGACTATTCTTTGCCTCTTCCCAATCCCAATCTTGTCGAATAAGTTGCCCATCACCTTCTTGAACATTACTTAATTGCTCCCATCGCCTTTGATATTCCCCCGAGCCTGACCCGGCTCCTGAAGATGAACCTTGACCGGAGGTCTTGGCTTTCTTGCTTCTTCCAAACATATCTACAATCAAAAGACAAGACAACAATTAGTATACCCACAATCTTCAAACAATCTCAAACTTTGAACATAATATGTAATGTTGAATTTTAATCAATAATTAGATGTAAAATCGCCTTTTTAAACTTCCAAAGTTGCACATCTTATCATCTATATCAATTAAACCTGTTTATTCACAAAATTTACTCAAAAATTCATGTTTTCAACAATATTCAACATCACAACTATGTTCAATCATGCACAAATCTAGTGTAATCACATCACCAAGACTAAAGCATACTCAAATCCCAACCAAATCAAGTAAACATTCTTAAGTTTACGCTAAAACATCCTACATTATGATAAACAACCTACTCTTAAACCATATGCTTAAAATTTCGGAAGAAATCAACAATGTATATGAAAATCATGCATAAATTTACTGAAAGTTCATACCTTTAGTGTTAGATAACAAGAAGAACTAAGAACAAGTGCAAAACAAGAGACTTGGATGAACACTCTTCAAAACCCTAAAACTCACGTCCAGAAATCGTGCAAACGAGCAAGATTTGATGGAAATTGTTATGGGGGTTTTGTTCCTCTCGAAAAACTACACAAGTTAGGCTCAAGAATCAACAGATTTGGTGTAGAATTGAAGGAGTTATGAGAAGTGAAAGATTAGGGTTCTTGGTGTGTTATGTTGAAGAAGATGAAGTTGGATGGAGCTAAGTAACATGTGGATCTGATAATTGAGGGTATGTGGGTATGTGATGAGGTTTTCGGGTACCATATGTGGTAAAAATTGACTTTGGGTTGAGTTTGGATACCCACAAATGGGTTTGGGTTCGAATCTAGGCATTTAAAAATGATCAGCGGCGGCTGACAATAGCTACACCGTCGGCGACGGTGTGATGGGTCGTCGGCGACGGACTCGGGAAATCATAGATTCGAGTGACGGCTTAACACGCTGTCTACGGTGAAAAATGGGCGACGCAGATTTTTAGGGGCCGTAGGCGACGACGACTGAGACCGTCGGCGACGGTTCTTCGATTTTCAATTTTTATATTTTCAATTTTTTTTTATTGAGGAAAAAATATGGACTTTTAATAAAAGAGCTATGTACATACAAAAATCCTAAAAATTATTAAAAATCTTTTTGTGATTTTTTTTTTTTATAAGTTAAATTTTAAAAACGTGTAAACCGTTAACGGCCCTACCACCCCCCGAAAAGTTGTGTATTGTCCCTAATACACACAAATAAGACTTAAAACATACCTTTTTGTCTTCAAAACCTATTCGTGATATCCGAAATTCACACAATCAAGAGGATTAGTACGAAACAAAAACGATTAAACACAAGAACACACAAACAATTAAATAAATGGTACATAACTTTACAAAATTTGTTACCGGTCCTTTTCATTCGACCTCATAAACCGGGATGCTTACCACAAAGCTCACCGATTCCTTGCTTTCCTCTACCTTCTCGTTACCATCAAGAAACGGTTTTAGCCGATGACCATTTACCGTTTGTCGTATCCCATCCTTCGGGTCCTCGATGGTAACATCACCCAATTGTCCGACCCGGGTGATCACATAGGGTCCCATCCATTTGCTCTGGAGCTTTCCGGGAAAGAACTTGAGCTTCGAATTGTAAAGCCACACCTTTTGGCCAACCTCGAACTCTTTCTTTCTCAACTTGGCATCATGCGCTTTCTTCATTCCATCCTTGTAGTTGGACGCGCATTCATATGCCATTTCCCGTAGCTCCTCCAACTCGCATAGCTTAAGTTTCCTTTCCTTACCTGCATCGTCATATTGAACATTAACCTCTTTGATAGCCCATAACGATTTATGCACAAGTTCAACCGGTAAATGACAATTTTTACCGTAAACCAACCGGTAAGGTGTAGTGCCAATAGGTGTCTTATGTGCCGTACGGTAGGCCCATAAAGCATCGTTCAATTTAATTGACCAATCCTTATGGTCCGCCCGCACGGTCTTTTGCAAAATCTCTTTGATTTGCCTATTTGACACCTCAACTTGTCCGCTTATTTGCGGGTGATAGGGGGTAGCAATCCTATGGTCAACACCAAACCGTTTAAGAAGTTCCCCAAACCGAAAATTTTTAAAATGAGATCCTCCATCACTTATGATGACCCGAGGAATCCCAAACCTTGAGAAAATATTGGTTTGAACAAAATTACACACTACGGAATGGTCATTCGTCTTGGTGGCTATTGCTTCGACCCACTTTGACACATAGTCAACGGCCACCAAGATATACAAATTGCCATAGGAATTGGGGAATGGGCCCATGAAATCAATTCCCCACACGTCAAAGATGTCGACTACAAGGATTGGTTGCATGGGCATCTCATCCCTTTTCGAAATACCCCCTAGTTTTTGACACTCTATGCAATTCTTTGAAAACTCGTTAGCATCTTTAAAAATAGTGGGCCAATAAAGACCACTGTTTAACACTTTATGACCCGTTTTGTGACCACTAAAATGGCCACCACACGCAAACGAATGTAGATGCTGCAACACGCTTGGAATCTCTTCGTCATCTATGCATCTTCTGATCACTTGGTCCGCACACTCCTTCCACAAGTGCGGTTCTTCCAACCGGTAATACTTGATTTGAGACATGAAGTGTTGCCTCTTCCGTCTATCCCAATGTGCTGGCATATCACCTGTAACAAGATAATTAACAATGTTAGCATACCATGGCAATTTATCTAATTTCATTATGTGCTCATCTGGAAAAGACTCATTGATCTCTACAGTTGTAGAATCTTCTTCAACCATCAACCGGGACAAATGGTCCGCCACAACATTCTCGGTACCCTTTTTGTCCCGTATCTCCAAGTCAAACTCTTGTAACAAGAGAACCCATCGGATTAACCTCGGCTTTGCATCCTTCTTGTCCATGAGATACCTAACTGCAGAATGGTCAGAATAAACAATGACCTTAGTACCCCATATATAAGCGCGAAATTTATCCAACGCATATACCACCGCAAGTAGCTCTTTCTCGGTAGTTGTATAATTTAATTGTGCGTCCGAGAGAGTCTTACTTGCGTAGTAAATGGCAACCGGTTTCTTGTCTACCCTTTGACCCAATACGGCCCCCACCGCATAATCACTTGCATCACACATAATTTCGAACGGTAAAGACCAATTCGGTGATTGCAAGATTGGGGCCTCAACCAACTTCTTCTTCAAAATGTTAAAGGCGTTTTGGCAATTTTTATCAAAATCAAATGTTTTATCTTTTAACAACAAATTGCATAGGGGTTTTGTTATATCACTAAAGCCTTTTATGAACCTCCTATAAAACCCCGCGTGTCCCAAGAACGACCGAACACCCTTAACACTTGTAGGATAAGGCAAAGTGGATATGACTTGCACCTTTGCTCTATCCACCTCAATCCCACGACTCGAGACGACATGCCCCAACACAATCCCTTCTTGAACCATAAAATGGCTCTTTTCCCAACTCAAAACCATATTTTTCTCAACACATCTTTGCAAAACTTTTTCGAGTTGGTCAAGGCATGTATCAAATGACGGTCCAAATATTGAGAAATCATCCATGAAGATTTCCAAAAACTCCCCAACCATATCTGAAAAGATACTCGTCATACACCTTTGAAAGGTGGCGGGGGCATTACAAAGTCCAAAGGGCATTCGCCTAAATGCGAAGGTACCATATGGACAAGTAAAAGTAGTCTTTGCTTGGTCTTCCGGATGTATAGCAATTTGATTGTATCCGGAATAACCATCCAGAAAACAATAAAAATTTTGTCCGGCTAATTTCTCAACAATTTGGTCAATAAATGGTAAAGGGAAATGATCTTTGGAAGTTGCAGCATTTAACTTCCTATAGTCAATACAAATATGCCACCCGGTTACCGGTCGAGTGGCGACCTCTTCACCTGCGTCATTTGTGACGACTTGAATACCCGCCTTCTTCGGAACTGTTTGTGTCGGGCTCACCCATTGGCTATCCGAGATAGGGTATATAATACCCGCATCTAGCCACTTCAATACCTCCTTCTTGACAACTTCTCGCATGTTTGGATTTAATCTCCGTTGCGTGTCACGAGAAGGATTCATGCCATCTTCAGTGATGATCTTGTGCATCACTACCGAGGGACTAATTCCCTTCAAATCTGCAATGGTCCACCCGATAGCGGCTCTATGAGTGACCAAAATTTTCATCAACTTCTCTTCTTGTTCCCCGGTCAAATTGGATGCAATAATTACCGGGAGCGTGCTACCTTCACCCACATAAGGATATTTAAGATGCTTGGGTAGCACCTTCAACTCTAGTACCGGAGGTTCTTCCAGTGATGGCTTCAACTTCGTGTCGATGCTTTCCGGTAGACTTTCCACTTGATGCGTCCAAGTGGGCCTTCCTTCTTTTGCCGCCATAACCTCCAATTCTTTCATCTCTTCATCCATGCTCCGATTTGTTTCTCCTTGCAACCTGTCAAACATGAAACATTCCTCTATTGTGTTTTCCTCTTCGACACTAGTGTCACATAGAGGTATACACTCGTCAACAATGTCCGCCATGTAGCATTCATCGCTAACTAGAGGATCCGTTAATCCCGAAAATACATTTAACCGCAACCGACGGTTACCAAAAGTCATGTCGACCGTGCCCGATTTGCAATTAATTTGGGCATTCGATGTTGCCAAAAATGGTCGACCGAGGATCACCGTTGGTTGCTTGGTTCGGTCCAAAGAGACATAATCTAATACAAGAAAGTCCACCGGATAGTAAAAGTCCTCGACCTTGACTATTACATCCGTGACTATCCCACGGGGTAGTTTAAGGGTTAAGTCGGCTAACACCACGGTGGTGTTCGACACTTGAAGTGGACCAAAATCATATTGGTCATATAAACTACCCGGCAAGATACTCACACTTGCCCCAAGATCCAAAAGTGCCCGTGTCATTTTGAATTCCCCAACTTGTATTGAAATAATGGGCGCCCCCGGATCTTGAAGTTTGGGTGGAAGTGCACCCGAAAGAATCGAACTCACGTTTTCGGTTAAATCAAGTTTCTTAGGAAACTTGTGAGTTCGCTTTTGGGTGCATAAATCTTTCAAGTATTTAGCATATGAAGGTACTTGCTTAATTGCATCTAAAAGTGGTAAATTGATTTTGACTTGTTTAAAAATTTCCCACATCTCTTCTTGTTGTGGGCCTCGTTTGTTTACCACTTTCTTAGATGGTCCCAACAAAGCTTCGGGATAAGGGGCGGTATTAACCTCCACACCCTTTTCCTTAGCCTTTGGGACGGGAACGGTCACAACGGGTGTAGTATCATTTTTCTTTTGACCCATTTGACCGTTTTTACCTTCATCATCACTCGCATCTTCCACCACCCCTTCAACAAACTCGGGTGGCGGTGGCTCAACACCATTATCTATGACTCGACCACTACGTAAAGAAATTTTATTTATTGGTACCTCACGTGTATTTTTCGAGTTCGACCCTTGATGCTTAGGGTTCACCGTGGTATCGCTTGGAAGTCCTCCTCCACTTCCGCGAATTTGAGCCATCTCTTGAGAAAGTTGCCCCACTTGCTTCTCCAACGCCTTATGGGATTTATCTCGTACCTCAAACTCTTTCTTCATCTCTTGATTTGAATGATTGATAGCATTCATAATAGCATCAAATTTCGAATTGATTGAGTCATCACCTTGAGAGTTTGAAGCATTACTCCCATTTCCGCCTTGGTTGTAACCTCTTTGATAATTACCTTCACGGTTTTGATACCCTTGGTTACCCCCTTGATTGTAATTCCTTTGGTAACCCCCTTGGTTACCACCTTGACGATTGTTGTACGAAGATCCACCTTGACCTCCTTGGTTACCCGATTGAAAATTCGGGTTCATTTGGTTTGAAGCATTACCATACCGGAAATTAGGGTGATTTCTCAAGCCCGGATGATAAGTGTTGGAGTTCATGTCATATTGCTTTCGGTCCCCATACACTTGATTGACTTCCTCAGTGTAGCTACTCGACCCCACTGGACATTGCTCCACTCTATGGCCAATATCACCACAATCTTCACATACCTCGAATTGAACCGCATTTACTTCCTTTTTCTTCATTCGAGCCATTTCCCGCTCTAAGGTGGAAATCCGATCTTTAGAGTCAAGATCGGGAAGTGGTCGGGAAACGGGGTGTTTTTTAGCTCTATCGGCCGACTCTTTCTCTTTTGACCGCTTACTCATCTGCTCTAAAAACTCCCAATCATCATCTTCGTGATTGCTCAAAAGAGTCCCATTACTTGTCGACTCGAGACGATTCCATGTTGTGTCATCTAAACCCCGTACAAAACACTTAACCAACTCCCACTTCTCAACTTGATGATGTGGGCATCTCCGCATCATTTCTTTGAATCGAGTGAACGCCTCATGCAATGGCTCACCCGATAATTGGCGAAAAGACCTAATTTCATCACGAGCATCATCGGTCTTTGCCATAGAATAGTACTCATCTAAAAATGCTTGTTGCATTTCTCCCCATGTGCGGATGCTGTTGGCCGGGAGGGTAAGGAACCATTGCTTCGCTTTGTCTTTCAATGAGAATTGGAACAAACGAAGTTTAACCTCATCTAATGCAAAGTTATGCCCCCCGATAGTGCCGCAAATGGAAGAAAACTCTATCAAATGTGTGTACGGTTCGTCATTAGATCTTCCATTAAAATGAGGAAGTATGTTGATGTAATGTGGTTTACAATCAAACATCCTCCTCTTACAAACGATTGGTGAATCATTCTCGGTGACAACCGGCCTGAAACGATCATTCACTCCCCATGGAGGTCGTTGATGACGATGAGGACCATTAACTTCTTGATCGACCGGTCTTCTATTATCCCGTCTTTCACTTCTTCGATCATCTCTTCTATTATCCCTTGGGTTACCTCCTCCCACGAAACGAGGAATCCGGTTAGGGTTTGCATTGTTGTTGTTGTTATAAAACCTATCATTCCGGTTCTGTTGGTCATTGTTTCGTGGTTGACGGTTGTTCCCATAACCATCATTTCTTCCACCTCTGTAACCGTATTCGTCGTCCCCAACGTAATTGGCATGTTGGTAGCCAAATTCCTCATCATCATACCTTCTAGCATTGTAGACATTTCCCCTATTCACGTAGCCCTAATCTTCATCATCGTTAGCCCTATCATCATAGTATCCCCCATCATCCGAGTTTTCCGTATGAACACTCACATGTTCCGGCGATTGATAACCGGGAACACTATACGTTTCATCATCGGGGATTGCATTCCTCAAGTCATCAATGTTGAAGAATGGGTCTTCATTTCTGGGATTGCCGCGATCACGATTTCCCCGACGGTCGGAATTGACATTCCGGTCATCTAGGTTGATGGGTAAAGAGGTTTGTCTATGAAGGTTTTGTTGTTGAGGTGTTCTTTGATTGTTGTTGGGATTTTGGTTTTGAAAAGGTGGTGTAGGTGGTCCGGTATTGTTGTTATTACCACCTGGTCGCTCAGGAGGTATAGGTTGCATATTTGGAGCGGGATTGAAGTTGCTTCGGTATTGGAATTGGTTCGAGTTAAGGTTTTGGTTTGAGTTTTGGTTCGCCATTGAATCGGTTTCAATGGATGGTGTATGTTGTGGTGTTTGGTTGGTTTGATTAGAAGCAAGTGTTGCTTCTAACCGGCTTGCTAGGTTTCTTCTTGCTACTCTTTCAATTTCCGGTTCGTAGACTAACGGTGAAGTCCTCCCGGAGTTTCGCGTATGCATACACTACCTGTAACCTGCACAAGTAACACACCCCGCGTAACAAGGAAAAAGACAAGTACAAAAAGAAAGCTAAACAAATTAAACAGATAATCACGCAAATTCAAACAATAATCCAAACACAAAGCGCACGCACTCCCCGGCAACGGCGCCAAAATTTGATCGAAGTGTCGCGCTCCGGTCAAAGATAATATTTATAAGCCCAAATTACCCTTAACAATGTGTTAGTGGTAGTAAGGGGTCGAACCACGAAGAGTATGTGGTTTGTGTGTGGATTCGAATGAATTAAAACAATTGTCACAATTTATGAAGCTTGCTAAAGTATTTTTGTATTTTTGTTTAATGGAGAGATATGATTTTTAACTAAATGAATTGATGCGAATGGTTAACAACTACTAATTAACGATTGCAAGAAAAATGGTTACTAGAACAATAATGATAAAAAGGAATCACACCCGGTTTCGGTAATTGTTAACCTAGGATTTCTACAAGTTTTAGTTTCAACTCAAATGCATTCGATTAACGGATTTAGTGTACCGTGACTTAGGTGCTACTAGCTATCAACGCCCCGAAGAACGGACAAAAAGACACTTTGTAATCAACACAAGTAAATCCTAACAACGACAACGTACAATTACATATCACCGTTTCGCAAAGTCATAACTTTTAACATCGTTCGACAATTCACGATTTCGTAACAAATGTAATACTATTGTCAAAAGTTTCAAAAACCAAATACAAATTGTCACTAAGATGAAACAAGAACAAATTGAAACCCTAAAATTAACAACTACCTACACCGGGGTGAAACCGAGATGATTAGCCACTCATGGTTGATGCAACTTGATCACCGGATGCTTGGAATGCGGATGGAGTCATCTTGAAGCTTGTAGGATGAAGGAATGATGGAAGAATTAGGGTTTATGGAATGATGATGGTGAGAAGGATGATAGATTGGATGAATTAGGGTTTTGATGGTGAATTGGGGATGAATGATTGTGATTCGGTTCTAGAGATGATATATTTGATGTTAGAGAATCGAATGGTAGGTGAATGATGATGAGTTTAGGCTCCAAGATGTGTTCAAACTTGAAAATCTTTTGTAACTCCCGAATTGATGTCCCAACAACCCCCTTTCATTCGTTATTTGACCCAAACCAAACAATGGTCGCGCAGCAACATTGGAGAGCCGTCGCCGACGGCCTGATGCCCCGTCGGCGACGGTCCATAGATAATGACTTGGGGCCGACGTGGTATCTTGCTGTCTACGGACAATCAGGCGACGGACAAATGCACTAACCGTCGGCGACGGTCCCCAGAATTTCAACTTTTTATTTCCTTCATTTCCCAAGTCCGGTTGACCCGTTTCGCGTCCCGATGGTTCCGTTTTCGCTCCGGTGATTCGTTTAGCTCTTAATTAGCTCCTTAAACTTCACAAGACCTGCAAAACACAACTCCTTTTACAAGTAGGCTATTTGGGATAAAAAGTTAAGTAAAAACATAAACTTAGACATAAACGAACACCGGTTTTCAACCACGCATCAGGCGCGCTTACGATTAAGGAGCTTTTCGAATTCCAATGACACAAAACAGTTATCGGCTCCAGTATCAAATAAACACAAAGCATAAATACCATTTACGAGGAACATACCTTTAAACACGTTGTTTTCCACTTGGGCCTGACGGGCATTGATGTTGAAAGCACGTCCATGGGCTGCTGGCTGTTGCTGCTGCTGAGGCTGTTTTTGTTGATGTTGAAGCTGCTGTTGCTGTGGCTCTTGCTTCACCACTCTGTTAGGGCACATGTTTGCAAAGTGGTTGGGATCACCACATGCAAAGCAAGCTCTAGTGTGAGCGGCGGGTGCAAGAGCTGCTTGTTGGCCATGAGGAGCAGGAAGGAGAGCTTGTGGTGCAGGAGCTTGACCTTGAGCTTGAGCTAGAGCTTGGCGTGGACCAGTACGGCAATTGGCAGTAAAGTGGCCGTACATGTTGCAATTAACACAAAACCTGCATGCAATCCCCACGGGATGATGATAGGAGCAGTATATGCACGCTTGGCCGGCGGTGCAGTGGTCATCGGTGCCGCTACTTGGCGGTTCTGGGGTTACGGTTGAGCATGGATAGCTTGGAGTGGAGCGACGGCTGTGACAGCGCAATTCTTGCTACTGTTGTTGTTGTTCTTTCTCTTGCGGCGGGAGGACTTTGAAGCTTGCGGTGCGGTGGTTTCAGCGGTGGGAGCGGCGATTGCTTGATGAAGGCTCTTCAGAGTGTTCTTGAAGTACCCAACGAGAACTCGCTTGTCATTAATCTCAACAGCGAGTAGGTAGGTCTCTTCAATTGTTGTTGTCTTCGCGGCTTGCACGAAACCAGCAACACAATCCGGTAAAGCACGGATATACTACTTGATCGTCATATCAGGTGTTGCCACCTGGCTTGGACAAATGATACTCAGCTGTTTGAAGTGGGCAGTTAGATCGGCGTTATCGCCACCGTCCTGCTTGATGTGCCAAAACTCATTCTCCAGCTTCTGGAGCTCGTGGGGTGGGCAGAATTCCTTCATCATGAAGTCTTTCAACTTATCCCAATTAAGCCCAAAGGCTGCATCATTCCCACGTTTGTTCCTTTCGGCTGTCCACCACTCCAGAGCCCTGGACTGGAAGACGCTAGTCGCGTTGACAGTTCGTAGGTGTTCGGGACATCCGCTTTGACGTAGCATGACTTTGATTGAGTCGAACCATTGAAACACCGTGCTTGGTCCGTCTTCGCCCATGAAGTCTTTTGGGCCACAGGCCTTAAACTGCTTAAAGCTGAAAGTACCCTTTGGAGAGTCAGTCATTGATTCCTCAGAGGACTTTCTAGCATTCTCATTAAGCTCACTGACGATTTGTGGGATGGCTTTAGCCATCTGCTTAGCGACTAGAGAAGCGATTCGCTTATCAGCATGATTTCAGCATGCAGTGCGGGAGGTATGCGATCCAAATGACGACATTGTCTGCAACAGACATCGCTATAGGACTCAAACACTATATAATCGAATCTCACCTCACACACACTACTACTAAATAAAGCTCAGGAACACGTCCAAACACATAAGCACATAGTCACGTAGGCACATAAACCACAGAAGCACATAAGCACGTAGAGCACAGAAGCACGTAAAACACATAGAACACAGAGCTCGCGCAAACCACACTATATTTTGCACGTATTCATCTACATATATTGCACGTATTCACCTATAATTCAAGTTCGCGCGTTCAAGGGTAGCGATTGCGATTAGCGAGTACACAACGAGTAGCATAGCGAGTAGTATAGCATAAGCGAGTAACATATCATGTGATCATCCACAGTGTAGCAACGATTTGTTAGCGTTTTGGGGTAGACGTGTAGTGCGAGTTATGTGTGTTGATCAAAGTGTAAGAGAAAAACGTATAGATCGAAACCATCAGTATCTCATTACGCTAACAAATAAACATATAAAATCCACATAAAACACATAAAACACATAAAATCCACACAAAAACGATAAATCACAGAGTCAGCGGTTGCGGGCTCAGAATCAAAACACATAAAATCAGCGATTGCGAGCTTGAAATTGAAAGTAGAGTGTCTCGACTTGGTAGACGTCGACTACCCAAAGTGATTCGACTATTCTCAAGGACTTTAAGTACACGTTTTGGCCTAATAGACTATGCTCTATCACCGACATATGGTGAATGGCACGCATCCTTTCGGTTATTCACGCGATTCGAGTAGTGGGAATCCATCGAGACTTTGGTGGGAGTTTTGTATAACCAAAATAAGGATAAGTCATCAAGGTTCGGGTTTCACCCTAACTTAGCGACTACGTTCCTGTTTGTGTGATAGAATCACGAGATAGAGAGGAAGAACTGCGTTGAAGTACGGATTTCACTCCTGATTCAACGCAAATTCTCGTGTTTATAGTAAAAATCGCGCGTCAAACCAGCGATCCAGTCGAAGTTTACGGTTTTCACACCTTGTCTTGATCAAATCACTCGTTCATTTTCGAAAATAGTGCGGTGCGCCTGCCTTAGGAAAGGCAGAGTGATAGTATCCCAGCCTTAGGAAAGGCGGATGGAGTGTAGTATGGTCGCGAGTCGATCGAATAACGGAAATAGGCTTGTGCGGAACCCCTACCGGGTTCGAACAAGGCGGTCTATTGGTACTTAGATTATAGTCTAGGTCGTTTCTGAGACGTCGACCCGGACTAGGTCTAGTCTTGCCTAATTCCCTATAGTTATGACTCTGATACCAATCTGTCACACCTCACCCCGATGATTCCGCCATCGGTTGGGGTGTGACAGATTTCATACAAGTTCTAAAGTGAGTTCAAACTCACCTTTCTTCATTATTTCTTCATCTTTTCTTCTACTTGAAAGCTTGGAACACCTCTAGGATTGTTTTCACAAGTTTACCATGCTAAACTAAGGTGGAACATTACCATTTTGTGGTCCAACTTTCTGTTTTGAAGAAAAACTTTGCTTATACTTGTTTAAATTTAACTTTCTTGTAAGAATCTTGCACCTAACTTGTCTCTAATCTCATCTATGATTATGGGGCTTGAATAAGGTCGATTCTCATGAGTTTAGATGTCCAAGAACCTCATAAACATTCTGTTTTAGCAAGGTTTTGATAACCTACAAGTGTTGAGACCATCCAAGCGCACCATAGTTCATATGGTGAGACTTGTGCTTTGGTGAAGGTGTGAACCATGGAAGCCTTGGCTTTCCAAACTCGTTCCACCACCTCAATTGATGTTTTTACCATGCTATTACAAGTAGTTTCCTAGACTTAAAGTAACACAACCCCGCCGCATCTCCAACATTTTCCATGATGGGTATGAAACCCCCGGATTGCTCTTATTTGGCTACTTGATGAATTAGTTAGTTTACATTTTTGTTATTCATGACCAAACGGGTTTATCAACTATGTTGATAAACCTTGTGTTTTGGTGAATCTTACAATGAGGTTATTCATACCTCCATGCTTGACTTATATGACACTACATGATAATACATGATGGACTAATAATATAAACTATATATTATACAATATAAAATATATATTAACCGAATTCTTGTTGATAACCGGATTGTGGTTATAGGTTATTTTATCTTTGTTCTAAACTCCTCGGTTTTGATTCTAATAGGCAAATTAGGACCCATGAAATCACTTAATAACTTAGTATCAAAACGAGTATTTAGACAAGATATACTTTCACGTATTTATAGTATTTATACTTTTTATACTTAAATTCCGAATCCGAACTCTCTACTAAATCCAAATATTCACACACCTCCGTTTCCCTAATGTAGGGTAACTTCGGCTTTCTCCACTCTCAACGCTTGTACGCAAAACCGTGAGTATCCTCGATCCCATTTTCCATTTTGTACACTTTGGGTCCAACATGTACACATATATAAAAATCACGAATCATGATTAAACTTGTTTACGCACATGATCTATCCGTTAATAACATGATGCTTGTATTCTCATTGTTAATCGCATGCTATGTTATACTTGTGTTCTATATGCTCATTAACTTTGCAAGCCTACCTTAACAATTATAGCGCTATAGGATTAACGCACCGTCTGTATTCTTGTGGTATTGTTAATTAAACTATTTTACAACCTTGTCGTTTCGGCTACAATTGTATGCACGATTGCGGTACACTTTGGTTTGATATATAGTTAACACATGTTAGTATAAACGTAACATTATATGCAAGATTACCATGTTGGATATGAGGCAACTTTTAAATCACTATTATGCTATCTAATCAAACTTGTATACTCGACAACTTTTTGTTGATCATTATTTTAAATACATGTTGCGGGAAACTAGTTGATGCCGATGAAGAATATCATTTTGGATGGATTAGAAACACCCCTAGATTTAAATTTATGTACTTCGTTCCATGTCATTTGTTATTTGCTATTTGTTGTATTTCCCTTTCAAGACAATGTATTATCATCCTAGTATCAATGAAATTTGAATTTTTTAAATATTGTCACAACTAGTGTTATGAAGTCTCTTGCAATCTTGTTTCGTGTCACTCTGATGTTTCCGTCATCGGTTGGTGTGTGACATCACTAGTGATTGTCAAGAAACAATCATAATAACTTTTTATTTTTTTCATGTAATAAAATAAATATATTTGTATTTGACTAGTTATGTTTGTTGCTCAATTAAATTAAACTACATTTGTTCATGAACGTAAGGCATGATATTGATTAAAAAGAAATAAAGACTAAACAAATATGAGTAGTTTGGATGTAAAAATGAACTGCAAAAGATGAAAGACAATATTTTTCTTTTAATGATAGTTGCAATTTAGGAATGGTTATGGAATGATTAATTTTTTTTAATAGCCAACGAAACTTTTATTACCGCAAAATCCCAAGAAAACAAAACAACCAGCCAGGGATATAAACAGAAAAGAAAAAGTAAAAACTAGAAAAGAAATTACATTATTACATTGAAATCTCACCACCTCTGCCTTGATACTGAATTAAACTTTGATCTCATCTTCAAACCTTGAAACGAAGCTTCTTTGAGCTCTACCATTATTCTTTGTACGTCACCTTGTTTATTTGAAAAAATCTTTACGTAAGGTATGACACCTAAAAGTAACTCTTGATGTATACCTCAAAAATTCTATTTTAAAATATTATTTGATTGATTTAAAAAGTGTTATATAACTTTGGTATGCATATAATAAAATAAGTATGGTGTTTACTAAAAAATAGAATTTCTGAGGTATACATCAAGAGTTACTTTGTGTCATACCTTATTTTGAGTTGGAAATATTAGTTTACTGTAAAAATCTTTTCATGATATTATTCTGTTTACTCGAATCTACCTTTTTTCTTTAAATTTTAGTTTTGTAAAAGATTTACATTAGGATTGTTTTAGGCTACAATATAATACATTATTAATTTTTAAATTAATTCGATTTTTTTTAGTTTCTATCTTAAGACTACTATTAAATAAATCAGTTCTATAATAATTTTGTTCTATAGAATCTACCTATAAAATATACTATTAGTTGCTATGTGGACTTAAACATGCATAATTTAGTAAAAAAAAAAAAACAGAACGAATGTCACATCTTTGTTTATATGTTATTTAATGTTATAATTGGTTACTAGATTAAATAATGTTTAATCCTTACATTAACAAAACAAAATTAAGGGTAAGTTAAAAAAATATATCATGTATAACTTTTGATAACCGATGTATAATGAAAACTTTTTTAACCTTTATGTTTTAAGATATAAGTTTATAATTTAAATATCATTAAGCATAATAAATAATTATACTCTTATATAATTAGCAACTTGGGTTGTCTTACAACACCATCGCATCTATTAATTCAAAAGACACCATTTTTCAAACAAAAGCCCAAATCGTTTCGGTGGTGGTCACACCACTTCAACACACATGGGGCGACGGTTCGACTCTCAATCAATCCCATCCTTTCGAATGTTTTTTTTCCACTTCCTTTTCTATGACAACCGATTCCAAATCCTTTTCTATTACTCTCAATTTCCTGATTTGAATTTTTTTCCACTTCCTTTTCTATGACAACCAATGCCAAATCCTTTTCTATTCCTCTCAATTTCCTGATTTGAATTTTATTTTGATTTTGTTTGGTGATGATGAAGTCAGTGGATTCATCAACACTAAAAACATATCCACAATATTTACGTGTTGGTTCAGTTCTGTTTTGAATATAATGTAAAACATGAAAATAACATACATTTGATTGCATCAGACAGGCCAGCAGTAGTGTTTGACATGATTGTCAGCTTGATCTGGTTCCTCCTTAGGGTGCAATCTAATGATGGTGATGAAGAAACCGAATAGGGTGTTCGGTTGGGAGAGAGGCGAGATTGATGTTATGTGTTATTAGGGTTTGTGTAATTGTCTAACCCTTTAACCTCCACATTATTCTCCTTATATATGCACATAGGAGGAAACCCTAATTAGTTAATAAAAGGGTAATTAGGCCCATCAATAATTACCAACTAATTATTTAATAGGTTGTTATATATTTTGATCCATATAATGTAAATGATTATAATGGCTACTAGATTAAATATTATACCATAATATATTTTATCTTACATTCTCCCACTTAGCCGAGTAATCATTTACTATGAGTATTAGATAAGCCTGATCAGGAGTTAACACTCATTTTAGCCTTAAACAGGTACTATAGCAGAGAAATACAACCATTGAATCATTATGCGACTCAGGACCGCCATTAGTCATACTATAGCCTTAATTTAAAACCTAATCGTCATGATCAAAATATGCATAATCCCTTTGTTTGATTTGTAACTTTATTTGTCTATATGCCATTATGTCGACTTGACATATTCTTAGAGACATACAAAATCAAACTGATGAGGAAAATTAACTAATACTTAGTCATTCATAATACGATATGCAATTGCGCACGGCCATTAATTAATACCCGTCTATGAGCTCTCTTAATAAGACTTATGGGTAATAGCCCTTCAGTTATAGGATCCTTAAGCATGTCATGAATGTATTCGATACAAAACTTAGTTTCCTCAATTCGTTCATAAACGAATAAATAATTGTGTATCGAAATTTAATGCTGCACCTCTTGAACTGTTACTGTTCAAGGAGTCATGGTAGCTGACTTTATCACACTAAGTCTTCAAAACATTAATTATATGGAGTTAATAAACTTATGAGTCCACTGATAAATTTCCAACAACATTTAGTGACTATATTATGTCGTTATAACTTAGGTTGTTAATATCAGTGCATTATGACTCCTCTATGAGATAGGTTTTGTCTGCTGACATAAAGATATACCCGAAATTACATTTTGTCATCTTTGAATATTACAAAGTTAAAGTAATCAACCAGTTTTTTACTTCTCACTTTTTCTTCAAATTTTAGTCTCTCGTTTCTTTTAAAGATATTGTAATACTCCATTAGATGCTTCACATTAATCTAGACAAATCTAGTGTGTTGCAATGTGAGTAATATCTAAACGAGTGTAGACTTAAAATACATAAGGCTTCCAATTAATGAAGCGTAAATAAATAATCTCATTTATCATATTATCCTCTAAAGGAAAACAATATTGTTTGTTACATAAATGTAAGGACCCATTTAAGGTTAAACTTATGGAACGAAACTAATATCCCATTGGGTCTATCTCAGTATGTTATGATATCTATCACGTAAGAGATATCTCTGAGATCTATTATATCAAAGTTTGTGTTAACAATGCTTTGACTTATGTAACATATACCTGTCAAAAGAATATCATCTATATAGACAGGTTTATCTTAGTTGCTCCCACTCATTTTAAGGTAGGTACATTAATCCACTTGGTTGTTGATGAAAATAATTACTTTAAGATTTCATCACATTATAATGTTTGCATTAACCCATACATGGATTTTATTGGCTTACAAATAAAGTGTTCTTTAACCTTCAGTTTAGTACTTTCAGATTGTTTTATGAACATGTAAATATGTGAGCCATTTGTTAAGGAAAATTGTTTTAATGTTCATCTAATGTAGCTTAAAACTATTATAAGCTACTAGAACAGTGATGATCCTCAAAGAAATCTTCTGTAAGATAGGTAAGAAAAACTCTTTGATAATTTATCTCTTTCTGAGTGTAACCTTTGACAATCAATCATGCTCCTTTGTGTCATAACGCTTATATATAAGGATTTGATTTAGTTATGAACACTCTTAGGTAATTCAATCAAATCTCAAACGTTATACGAACACATAAAATCAGTTTTACTAGAAAACTATTTTATTCCATTTAGAAGATTAATTGACACTAATGGCTTAATTTGAAGAGATAGGATCAGTAAACATTTCCAAAATCCATTTCAACTTCAGTTAGGGAGGTTATGTAATCATCAAAGTTAGTAGGCTTTTAAACCTAGATGACCTCCTGAGTTGATTATTGGGTTTCAAAAGTTTCAGTTTTATATATTAGCTCTTGGTTAGGTTGTTATCATTTTCAGGATTCTAAGTCTGTAAGAGTTGGTGCAGTATGGTGTACAAGAGGTGTAATCGGAGTTAAATTCGGAGTGAAATTTAATGACACTCCCCCCCCCCCTCTTGTATTCCTTACAAGTCATGATAAGGACTTTGACTGCTCCCACTGACCTTAGAAAACTTTAGGAACTCAACATGCTTAGGGTCAATATTTAACGACCAACAAATTCTAATAGAGAAACAAATTGTTAGTTTAGGTAAGAAATCTAAGTGTGCCCACAATTAAGCAACAATGAAACTTTTGTAAGAGTAGCATTGAATTTTAAGGAGACAAGTTATGATAGAACAGTGTCAAGATGGAACAGTGTCTTGTACAAGAGGTGTAAATTGAAGTAATATGAAGTTTTCACTCCCCCACCTCTTGCAACTATTGTAAGTTATTATTAAGACACTTAATCCTCCCACTGATATTTAATATCTCTAGAATGCTACAAGAGAAGTTTCAATGAGCTACGTGACGTGGGAACCTATCATATATACGTTAGACTTTATTTGATTTCTTTAATGTCCAGATATCATAAGAAACTTTAGAGACATATTTAATAGAAATCTTATTAAGTACATACATGAATAGATTTCTTCTAAGAACGTGGGCCATATGCGACAAAATTTAGATACAAGTAGATAGTCTTTAATTGATTATGTCTGAATATTCCATTTGGAATAAGTTCCACGAATGTCAATGAATGACTTATGATGGACCCATACTTATTCCTTAGGCTAAGTAATATTTAGGGCTGTAACGTCATGATTTAAAATCACTTAGAATGAGATTAGTTGAATAATCATCCTCATTAACCATGTCATGATTTCTCATGAATTTTGGTTATAATGGATGAAATTTATAAGTCACATTTTCCTTTTGTCAAATTCTCATTTGCATGTTGTTGACAAAAGTTGTGAAAAATGTAAGGTATCATCTAGTTTTATCTTAGTAATGTTTCAATCCAGATATTTAGAACAAATAAGATGAGAGTTTAAGATAAGTGTGACTTTATGTTGACTATGCAAACCTCACAACCTTCATAACATTGCTTAATTATGATACTATATTCTGATTAATCTTCAGAATATATAAGGTATCGAAAAGCGTTGTCAGAAGACTGCTTATTATGGTTCTTATAGTCTTAACATTTAATTTTGTCACCAACTCTCATGTTAGTTATTTGTTGACTTCTGGTAAGGAAAAGTTTAAAACTAGAGTCAACTAATCATGTGTTAATAGGAATATTAAAGAATTATCAGACTTAAATATCATTAATAAGTGACTATCTAATTAATTTATCCAACTGTTCTTTAGAATAATGGATAGTCTCGTTGCTTATGTCTAGTCTAATGACATAATTATGCAGTGAGATTTTCCCTTGAAGAACCTTAAAGTTGGAATTTTTACTTGTAATTTGTCTATGGACCTTAGAACAATCCTCTTTTAAAGTTTTAAGTGGTTATAAGGTGAGTAACATCTTATTTTCCAGTTTCAAACATTTATTTCTTTGTACATATGTTGCTTATCAACACACTCATTATACTTTGGTACTTTTGAGTGTTATAGTTGATTTATAAGGCATCAAATTGTACAAGTGAAAATCTTAGTATGTAATGTACTAGAAAAATGTACTTATTTCCATGCGTAAGCCCTTAACTTTATGGGTCATGGTATTGTACATTATGATGTATTCGCATATACCACTTAACTGTATAATTTATAATTTTAAATGAAGGCATGCACCTTAGGAGTTCTTGTGATTATTCCACAATAATAGATTAGTCTTAGGAAAAACTTAATCTGGAATAACTTTAGTGATAGCAATTATGTTAGAGAGTTCTTGATTATCATAAGAGACATCATGTTTGATTTGTCATATTCATCATGCTCTACTTTTCTTCTGTAGTGCGTTATCAGAAGAGAGCAATAGGATCATCGTGTCTTAAGAGATAATCAAGGATTTAATTTAAGAGCTAATTATTATAGAAACTTTAAATAAAGCAAAACATCTTAGGTTTAGGAATTAGAGAGGATGAGATATAGATTTATAGAAGAAAATTACAGTGAGTAACATTATGGGTACTAAAAAAAATAAGGCAGACGAAATGATCATAAAATTAAAGAAGGATCATTGATATAAGGATCATTATGTGAAGAGGTTGTGATATGTCTATTACTAACATCAAAATAATAGACTTATTTAAAGTTCTACTTAAATGAAGACAAATCAGCTTTGGCCAGAAGTGTAATCATTTAAGCATGTGTGCAAAATGATTGTAACAAATCAGCTTTGGCCAGAAATTGAGACAATCACTTTAGTTATGCACTTGTTAAGTATGCCATCTATGAAGGAATTAAATCATCTTTGGCCAGATATTATGACATTCATGTTTATGATGCACACTTAACATAGCTTTCGTAATACTTGAACGATAAGTAGATGTATCAAATCAGCTTTGGCCAGAAATGATACATCAGAAGCTCATTCAAGTAAAGCCATTTTGGTTTTGTAAAACATTATTTGATCCTTATTAATTAACTAAGTAATTACAAAAACCAATTATTTAGTAGCAAACCACCTGTTAGCGCGGATCGAATAAGTCTTGAAATTTTATGAACACTCATGATTTCGGATGATTTCGGATGTGTCCAAGACACATGATTTCGGATGAATTATGTCTTGGATTCATCCGTAATGGTGATGCTTAGTCCGAAATGATCTGTGACACTAAGTCCGAGATGGTCCGAAATGATCAGGCAGTTATTGATCCGTGATGGACGAACAGATGTTCATCCGGAATGGTCATCCGGAATGATCATCTGAAATGATCAGACAGTTATTGATCCGTAATGGACGAACAGATGTTCATCCGGAATGGTCATCCGAAATGTGTTCCTCAAGCCACAAATCCTTAATTTAAGCAGTTAATTATTGATAACATTTAAATTCGAAATCTTTGGGATTATGGGATTAAGTTTCTGTTTAGATATTAATTATATTTATCTGTTTATTTCGAAAATTATATCCATTAATAATAATAACAGATTTTGAAAAATTTAAGTAGATAAAATGGATCAAACTGGAACAAAAACACCCGATAATCCGAATTCATTCCAAAACTAAGGGAATTTTCGAATTTTCTGATGAACAAGTGATGAACCCTAAAAATAAACATTCAAACATTCATCCGAAATCTGGAAATTTTATAACACATTTTAAGCATATCGATTTCGGAACAGTAAAAATTTAATGAACTTTCATCCGTAATGCATCCGTAATAATGAAACCCCAGATCCGTAATGATCCGAAATGATCCGTAATGATCCGAGATGCATTCGAGATGACAAAACCCAGATCCGTAATCATCCGTAACCATCCGTAATGATGATTTCGGATGGCAAAACGGGATTTTATTAAGGTTTTCAAAACTGTTTTCCAGTTTTATTCCAGATTTATGGATACAAAACAGAACCGACTAATCAACATATGCTCTGATACCACATGTTGATCAGTTCTGTTTATACATAATGGAAAACATATAAATAACATACCTTTGATTACATCAGACAGGCCAGCAGTAGTGTTTGACATGATTATCAGCTTGATCTGGTTCCTCCTTAAATGATGGTGATGAAGAAACCGCATAGGGCGTTCGGTTGGGAGAGAGAGGCGAGATTGATGTTATGTGTTATTAGGGTTTGTGTAATTGTCTAACCCTTTAACCTCCACATTATTCTCCTTATATATGCACACAGGAGGAAACCCTAATTAGTTAATAAGGGTAATTAGGCCTATCAATAATTACCAACTAATTATTTAATAGGTTGTTATATATTTTGATCCATATAATGTAAATGATTATAATGGCTACTAGATTAAATATTATACCATAATATATTTAATCTTACATTACGCAGGATCATTTTTTTTTTTTGAAGGATTTTTGAAAATCAGTGGGTTCATTAATCACTATTATGTTACCCAGATTCAAGACAGATTTGTGGACCGTTTTATGCGTTGTGTTCAACAAATCAGTGTGTCGACATCAAACAAAGAACTGGCTAACATTGACGAATCGAAACAATCTAACAAACGCCAGCGTTTATAGGATATATAGTCTCTAACTTAAGATGTGATTTGAACGACTGTTGATGTTGATGACGAACACTCAAATAAGGAGATGCAATCGAAATCAGGTATGAGATTTGTCTGTATTTTGAACAACCAGATGATGTACTTTTTGTGGGATTCAAGATGATGATTTTTGTTATCTTCTTAGATCTCAAAACAGGTTAGTCAAATGTGGGTTCAAATTCAAGTAGACAAATTTGACATTTTGAAGATATTTTATGTAATCAAAATCAGTTTTTTTTAGAGTCTTTAAAGAAATTTGTTTCCTTATTCCCAAATGTATATGTTTTTTTTTTTCCATTCAAATTCAAGCATGCAAAATTGTGTGTTGATCATAATAGAAGCAACAAATGATGTTAATCTTCAACCTTCCCCTCTTCTTACCATAGAAGGGATTACATCCGGCCGACGCAAAGTAATAGAGTTACATGGTTAACGAACTCAGGGCGACAACAATAACGAACAACGTCAATAGTGCCAGCAGCTATGACGGTTTGTGGCAAACTTCACGGCGGCCAGCCGGTTTCCCGCAAACTTCAAGGTGGCAGCAATGGATTGCATAGTCAGGCGGCGGTTGCATAGCGGTTTTAGGGTGTGTGGCGTTCACGGCTACGTTACACGGTTATCACACTTTAGATTTAGAATTTACGGTTATATAATTAATTATATGAATATTTCTTTTTAATACAATCGAAACTATTTCGATAAACGTAGATTCTTCGCATACATCCGTTAGATAGCATTGTTATATGAAGTATTTTACTATTCTATAATTTATTAGTTCTTCGCATACATCCGTTTTGTTGCATTCTATGTTTTGTGTCTACATGTTTTGAGATTCACTTTGAATTTGATTATACAAGGATGTAATAGATGGTATTTCTTTTAAAGTGTGATCACAAGTTTATAATGATTTTTTAATGTTACTATGTATATATTTGAACTTGAGAATAAAATAAATACCGTGAAACCAGCAAACCTGGAAGAAACCAGTGTTCGAGCCCTACCCAAAGCGGTGTTAGGTGTGGTGCGTTATTGGCAGCTTTACATAGTTTTCACAACATATGAAGGCACCTTTCGACCGTTTTACAATTAATTAATATATTCAGCTTCGACGGTTTTATGGTTAAATGTAAACTGTGCGAATTTCAAATAAGTTCTGTTTTCGAATCTCATGTAGTGATACTAAACGTATTCATAATTAACATCCTGCCGCAACGCGCGAGTCATACCCTTTCGTTAAAAGTCGCGTCGATTAGGATAATATATTATATACTAGGTTAGAACCCCGTGTATTACACGGGTTTACTAAATGTAATTTTATATACTAAATAATAAAAATAATATATCTTTAAAAAACTCGTGTATTGTATGGATTTAACAAATGTAATTTATATACCAAATAATAAAAAAAAAGTTATATCTTTAAAAATCTTGTGTAATACATGGGTTAAATAAATGTAATTTTGTATAGTAAATAATAAAAAAAAGTTATTTTTTTAAAACCCTATGTGTTACACGGGTTGAATAAACCTAATTTTATGTACCAAATAAGAAAAAAAAAAGTTATATCATAAAAAAAAACTAATGATAATATATTAATATAAAGTTTGGTTTTCGTGATAATAAGAAAAAGTTATAGCATAAAAAAACAAACGATTTCGTTATAGGGAAGCATTCTGTTTCAAAATGGCTAATGAAAAAACTTAGTTATATGAAAAATATATCTATACATAAAGACACCAAGTACCTATAATTAATATGTTTAAGTTTTTTTAAAAGATATGGGAACTTATGAATGCACTATACGTATATGTAAACACAAAAAGTAACATTCGCCATTGAAAAATTAATAAAGAGAGTGAATCAACATAATAGCATGGGTAGATTAGGATCTATTTGGTGTAATTTAGAAGTAAAGTTATTATAACATTCGCCATTGAAAATTTAAGAGTAAATTGTTATTTTAGTCCCTAAGTTTTTGTCCAAATTGTTATTTTAGTCCAAATAGTTTTTTTTCCTCCTCTGGGTCCCTGACTTTTCTTTTTTCTTGCCATTTTGATCACATTGACTAACTCAGTCTAAAAACCAGGTTATAATCAGTGGTATTTTTTACATTAAATTATTATGAGGTTTATATATTATGTTGTAAACTACCCCTGGTTATCACTACACAACAGTTATGCCAAAAATACACCTGGTTATAACCAGATTTTTAGACTGAGTTGGGCAATGTGATCAAAATGGCAAGAAAATGGAAAAGTCAGGGACCCCGAGGAGAAAAAAAAACTATTTGGACTAAAATGATAATTTAGACCAAACCTCTGGGACTAAAATGACAATTTACTCAAAAATTAATAAAGAGTAAGTAAATCAACATAATATATGGTAGAATAAATTAAACAAAAGGAAGTATATTAAAATTGGAAATAAAAAAATTGAGAATTGATTTTGTTGACCACGTTGACACAATTCATTTCCAATGAAGATTTCTTCAATTAAAGTGTCGATCCAATCGCTTGTCAGTTGAATCCTTTATCCTAATATGAATAAATAATTCAAAACCCAACACCAATGTTAGATAAAATTTGAATGGAAGATTTAAAAATTTTAATGGATTAAATTATCTTTAAATAATTAGGCAACAAACAACCATGAATTATTCAAATATTGAACAAAAGATATTATCACACTTAAATAATATTTATAAAAACCCAAATTTTGATAGCCTCATTGATTGACACGTGTCCCCAAAGAGATTTCTTTTATTATATGTATAGATTTACACAAAACAACTTTTTACGAACGCGATGTTATATAACAACTAGAAAGAAAACTTAAAACAAAATACAAACCGTTGGGTTGGTAGTCAAGTATGTTCAACACATATGCGACGTCGGTACCAAGTGACGCGATGATTCGATCGTTAATTTCTTTCAAATCTTCCTCAATCTAATTTCCTTTTCTTTTAAATATCAACTGCCGCATGATATATTACGAACCAATTCTAATAGTCACTTTCTTGAAAATCTGTATATCCCATTCTTAAGCCCTCAATTGAATGCAAGAAGCAGAAAAAATCGATCAATAACAATTGAACGCCCACTTGGTGCAGAGTGAGGCACTGGTGGGCAATGATAGGAGACCCAGGGAAACCTGGGTTGGATCCTTGAGCCAAACGGGTTTTACCGGTAATTTCACCGTCTTGCCTACGGGCGGGTGGGTTACCGGGTTTTCCCCGGAATTGGTGGTGGACTCGGGTTACTCTCGAAGTACTCCGTTTGTCCGGTGGGTGCCCCAAGAGTGCTCGGGATTAAGTTTGTTGGCCGTTCAAGAAAAATAACAATTGAACGCAGTGGTTGCAATCATCAGTTGAGGGCTATATTAAATTATGTGCAAAGAATTGGTGGTGGTTTTGTGTTGAACGAAAAAATCGAGATAGTGGAGAAGAATCATTTTTAATTGATTTCTCTAAGTTGGTATGGATTTTTGGTGAGGCATCTAAACATCACTAGAATGAATGAAATAAAGCAACAAGGACCATCTGGATATGAATTGGTTTTTGTTTGAATGGATAATGAACCATCGCTTCATTATTAAGACCGATTCATTCAATTTTGAATATACGTGAACCACCATTGAGTTGAATTACTTTTTGTTTTAATGGAATAATAATGAACCATCGTTTCCATTTATTAGCACCGATTCAACTTTAATGCAAGGTATTGACTCATATAATGTAAACCCTTTGGGAGAATTATTCATAAATTAAAACAGCTTGGAATGTTGGTTAATTATGATCTTTTCTAAAACTACAAATGACGATGTAGCTTTCGTGCTTTAGGTAGTCATTGTAGTTGAAATTTTCAATTTTGAAATGGATCTACAAAATTACCAAACAACCATTTTAACATCATGGTATAAGTGAACAAATAACGTGGGACGATTTTTGCCATTTTTTGTCTAAAAAATATGTCATCAAAATTTAGTTACACAAATTTAAGTATGTAAAAAATAAGACATTTGCCCATGGCTTTATAGCCTAGTGGCATATTGGGGGTGGGATAAAGCTTTGGGATTAATAGGTCCTGGTTCGATTCCCACAAGTGAGGTTTTTCCCATATTTATTGGGTTTCCTCCTGAATTGGTGTATAATTATGCCTAGTGGAGTTGGATATGATTGGGTGGTTCCGCTAGTTACACGATAATACTCCAATGGTCCGTCAGTGATCCAAATTTGCCGTTAAAAAAATGAAGATATTTATAGAAATGTACTTCTTGATCAAGAATATGTTTGTAAAACATGAAGATATTTATAGAAATGTACTTCTTATCAAGAATATGTTTGTAAAAAATTAAGATATTTACAAAAATATACTTCTTGATCAAGAAAAACAATAAATAACCTTTTTTTGTCAAAAGTATAACAATAGTATACTCGTTTTAAGTATTAAAACAACACTTGTTTTTATGGTGTAGTTTTTATAAAAAAAAATGTCATATGAGAGAGTTATTAACGTTTTAAAAACAAGGGAATTAGAAGTGATAGAAACTACTGTCTTTGATGGACTTGAATACCCCTAAACAAATCCATGCGCATCCAATTTTTGTTTAATTCAAACTTTTAGTTACTCAATAGATGATCAAGATTATTTTCTAACATTTTTACACATTAACACATCTTCCTATTATATCCTAACATTATATATAAATATTGATGTATAGATTTATAGGTATAGATATCGTTTTTTTTAATCCCTAAGGTAGTGTTTGGTATGTAGGAATGAAAGACGGAATGGAATGGTTCATTATGAGGGAATGAAGAAAAAGCTAATTGGTTGGTCAATGGAATAAAATCACCCATAACATAAGACATTATATTCCTTCAAAATCATTTTATCCAGCCCCCATGTTTTTTTTCATTTCATCCCATCTTTCACCATTCATCAAAAACATCACAACCCACCACCTTTGCCACCACCACCCACCACCACCAACCACCCACCCACCACCGACGCCATCGCCGCCTCCACCCGCAACTTGTAACCGCCTCCGATGCCACCCCGATAGCCACCACCACCCGCCACTGTTGCCACTCATCGCCGCCACCAACGCCTCTCGTCGTCAGCACCCACCACTACCGTCGACGCGACAACTTCAGCCACCACCAACCACCGCCGCCGTCACCCACCGCCACCTCCGCCACCACCAACCACCACCGACGGTCGTCGCCGCCGCCACCCCCGTAACCGCCACCCGTCGTCTCCATCGCCACTCGTCGCTGCCGCCATCCATCACCGCCTCCGCCACCACCCACCACCGCTACATATAACCACTGACAATCACTACCACCGACCACCACCACTCGCCGCTGTTTTTATTTTTTCTTTTTTCTTGCCTACCAAACAATAAACAATAATAATTCATTTCATTCTCACATGGTAAGCAAACAAGACATGGAATGATAATGATCCACTGCATTTACTCGTCCATTTCATTACCTCATCCATTTCATTCTCTCGTCAATTCTATTACCCCATATCAAACAGAACCTAATTTTTTTTCAAAAATTTCTTCTTGACAATAACTTATATCGTTTAACATATTTGACTAGTCAATCAATTTACATTCACGTTATTTTTAAGTCTTTTTTTCTTTGTTTGTGCTTTGTGGCCATCCTTTATGCGACACAAGTTTATAAATACCGTTTTGAACAAAACAAGTTTCTTTCATCCTAAAAGCTAAAAGTTAGTTCTTATTATTCATACTAAAATACTAGTTATGTTCTAGATATTATTTTTGGCTATTTAATAATTGATACCTTCTACCTTAAAACGGAAAAAAACTATAAAGATGTTGATACCTTGAATTTGGCATCAATATGGTTAAGTGAAATGTTAGTATTTTGGAGTAAAGAACTATTCTAAAGCAAAAGACATAGAATGAAATACTTTTTTGTTGCCCAATGCTGCAAGCAAATAATTTATTCTTGGATATAGCTTGCAACCCACACTTTTGATTATATATAGTCAACCCACCTTAGGATTTGTTTACTAAATAATATCTCCATTTTAAGCACACAATCCAAGCCATGTCTTCAATAGCACCAAAAAGGTATCTCTCTCACTCTTTCTATATATATAGGTAAAGGATCAAATAAAAATAAAATTAACGTACGAAACGTACGAATTGAGGGAAAAATCAAAAAAGTGGCGGTGTCATTTTGGTAATTGATCAGCAACTTCAAAATTACTGGGGAAAAAGCAAAAAGTGTCTTATAGAGTAATTTTGAGCATCTGTAGAGTAATTTTGGGAAATGTAGGGTAATTATCAAATTACTCTAGTAGAGTAATTTTGACTTCTGTAGAGTAATTTTGGGAAAATGTCTTGTAAAGTAATTTTGTTAGCATTTAGTTATGGGGTTTAGCTTTATGGTTTAGTTTTTAGCTTTTAGTTGGGGGGGGGGGGGGGGGGGGGTTAGGTTTTTTTAAGTTTTTGGGGGGTGCGGGGGGGTGGTTTAGGTTTTTTTTTTTTTTGGGGGGGGGGGGGGGGGGGGTTGTGTAATTTTGATAATTACCCTACAATTTTGATAATTACCCTACACGACCAAAATTACTCTACATGAACATTTACAAAATTACTCTACAGAAGCTCAAAATTACTCTACTAGAGTAATTTTGAAGTTGCTGATAATTACCAAAATGACACCGCCACTTTTTGCTTTTTCCCCCAATTCGTACGTTTATTTTATTTTCACGGGAACTTAACTCTATATATATATACATACACACTCAATTTAAAACAACAAAATATGCTAAGAGTAGGTTAGTACTTGTAAGTAATAGAATTTGAGTAGAATAGTTCTCAAATGGTTAATTACTATTTTAGCCCTGACTTAGGCTTAGACTGAGGGTGTCTCAGGGCTAAAATGGTAATTTGCCATTTTGTTTTTTTTTAATTTTTATACTTGAGGGGCGGCTAGACCCTGCGTACAGGACTAGACTGGGCATCTAGAGTTGTTTAAAAGACTATTATACACCTGAGTTTGGGCTAGACTAGGGGCAATACAGGGCTATAAGCCTATAATAATTATTTGGACCAAACTAGACGCCCAATCTTGCCCTGTGCGCGGCATATATTTCTATTTTTTTTTTGTTTTCTCATTTTCTTTAAGATGGGGCGTCTAGCCCTAAACGTGGCGCATGAAGTGATTGATTTGACATGGTACGAGGTTGACCAACTGGTCGGAGACTTGAACCCTAGATGCCCCATCTAGGCCTGTACTACGCGTGTTGAAGGTGTGGAAATAGGCCCATGGGTGTGTGAATATGTAGACCTTTTATAAAACAAGATTTATAAATTTATTATCTTTAGGGAAATCCTAGTTTTGATTATTATTAGTTGCATCCTTCCTTTCATACGGTACTAGATCTTTTCTTTAATCATCATGATCAGTAGCAGGTTTCTTGCTTCGTTGCTGCTTAGTGGTCTTAACAGTTTCTTTGTCTTCAAGGTTGTTTAAGTTAGGAAAACATACCTGAAGATTTATCATCTTCTCTTCTTCTTCCAAAACAAGTCTTTCCTTTTCTTTATTCAATCTTTCCTTTTCTTTACTTTCCAAAACAGCTTGGAAAGCTTCTTCTTTCTCTACAGCTTCTTGAGCTTCGTTTTTAGGAGCTTGTTCTTCTCGAATAATCGCTTCCAATCTTTCTTTCTCAGCGATCTTATCTAATCTTTCTTTCTCAGCGGCTTCTTGAGCTGCTTTTTCCTGTTCTTCCTTTCGTACATGATCAATTCCAAGATGCCGAATTTTCAAAGCACGCCATACTTCCGTAGCATTCATGAGTATGCCAACTTGTACCAAGATGTTATGTACCCCAATGCGGTGTACATTTTTCTTTCATCTACAGCTATGTCAACTGTAGGTTCAATAACATCCCAAAAGCCATAGTCTTTCAAAAATTCCTCCATCTTCGTCGACCATACTTTGTAGTTCGATTTCGTTAATACTGGTAGTCCCCCAATTACCATCGTATCTTTTCTATATCTAGTTTCTTTTCGGGTTTGTTATTCTTTAATTGGAATTGATTCCTGATCTCAAAACCAATCTCCAATAACCAAACTCCATGAACTTCTCTTCCCATTCTTTCTTTCAAGAAACGTTCTTGATAATTTTCAAGAACGCTCTCGATTACTTTCCTGTTTGTTTACTTCGTGCTTGATATCTTCCTTCTTACTTACAATCTTAAACCTGAACCGGCCACTCAACTGCCAAACTTTGCTACCCTGCGCTAGAAAAGAAACCTTGTAGCTGCTTTTTTTTAAGGAATGTCGCAACCCTATGAAAGTCAGCAAAAGTGACAATTAATTGTTCATACTCCAGTTGTTTAAAAAAAAACAATTAATCACAAGATGATACACTAAATAAATGTCTCATCCCCCACTTATGGTCTAGTGGTAGGAGACTTGGGTTTTCCAACGGAGAGTCAAGTTCAATTCTCACTTGTGTCATATTGGGTGGATATTGGGCGGATATTGGACAATGATGGTGACAAACCCACCGAGGGGGGTTCGATCCTGAGCCACACCCCGGTTTTCATTCGGCTGTTACTTCAGCGAGGCAACTCGTGTGGAGGCAGTACGGTTTCCGGGGGAACGTTGTAACCAAGTCTAGCCAACCCAGCACGGGCCCGGTTAAGACAACGTAAGTCTGGGCAGACTTGGCTAGAGCCGCCGATTAGGCGGTGTGACATTGGGTCAGTCAAAAAGAAAATCACCGTTAAAAAAAAAATAAATGTCTCTTTTTCTTTTCTCTTGCACTTCACAACGAACCACAAAAGGAATTCGTGTTCTATTTTTCTTTTCCTTAGCGAAGACACAAAGATGGAATTAATTCCACCTCCTCAAAAAACAGTGCCACCTAAATTGTTTTTTTCTTTCAGTTTCCAAACGTTATGAACAAACAGCCTTTTGACGACGGGCCAGTGGGCAGGCCCACTCTACCCGCTTTGGACTATCTTTAGGAAGCCCAAATTATATAAAAAGCCCATCAGAAGGAACTACCTTGTCCACTAAGTTTCCTTCTCTTTCGTTATGGGCGGGAAAAACAGCTAAGCAAAGGTACTGGCCTCATTTAATGAGCGATAGGAAAAAGATCTCGCCTGAAAATACTGTACTTCTCCGGCAGAAGCATTAATTGGGGAAGGCATCTCGCCGCTGGGGGTCAGACACGTGTCTGCACCCCCCGATAACCTCTAGAAGCCGTTGGATCATATGAGAGAAATATCTAGCATGATAAGATCAAGCTGTTATATAAGAGCAAACAAGAAGAACAAAGGCAGGTATCATCTCCGGTTTTCTCTCATCTACTACACCTTCATTTACTCTCCACACATTAACTTCCGACCAACATTCCCTCACATTTACTACACACACATATTAATAAGATTCACACCAAAAGAGGAAACCTTCCGGTGGATACACTCATCGGAAGAAGCTCCTCTCATTTCCGGCAAGTTTACTTACTCTCACGCCGGAGCTTGGTCACGGATCCCCCTCCCGGGGTCCCCCGTGACGAGGCTAACGGTTTATTCTTTTGTAGCAAGCAAGGATAAGAGCTCTTGACGTCACCGAAGATCCAGCTAACGTCATTCGTGGGTTGGGTATTCGACATTGGCGCCATCCGTGGGACATCAGCTTGCCCGGTGTTCCCACAACAACACCCGACGTCCAAAGAGCAGCTTATCCTGTCAGGAACAACATGGCAACTCCACATAACTCGCGTGTCACTCAGACGGCACAAAACGACTTGGACAAAGTCACTATAGAGGCTATTACTCATGAAGAAGATAATGAGAATCAGGCAGGAAATCTGAGAGAAACGGAACATATCACTCCTGATTTCGTGGCCATGCACAGGGAAAAGTTAACTAAGTGTCTTTAAGACTTAAAGAGGCAAGAAAGACTCGACAGCCTCAGGGCCAGACTTTCTTTTGACACACCCTCCAGCCAGGAAGGAACGAACCTTCCGAACAAGAACAACAGTGGTGACCAGCTGGAAACGTTTATGTCTGCCCTAAGGCAGATGTCCTCTGAAGAAAGGGAGGATCTGATCACAGGCCAAAAGTCCAAGGAGAAAGAAAAAGGGAAAGACAACTTTGGTGACAGCGGCTTGGACCAGCCATACTTTCCACGAGATTTGGCCGAGGTCTCAAAGTTCACAAGAAGAATCTCAGAAGCACCTATGCCTCCCAAGACAAAACTACCACCAGGCTTTGATCGATATGATGGAACGAGAGATCCAGAAGATCACTTACATGCCTTCAGAGGAGCGGGACAGCTAGGAAGATGGCCTATGCCGGTATGGTGCCACATGTTTGTACAAACCCTAACGGAAGGAGCCCGGCTTTGGTTTGACAGTCTCCCCCCAGGGAGTATAGACAGCTATGAAGAACTGAGTGAGAAATTCCTCAGGAACTTTGGCCAACAGAGGAAGGTGGTCAAAAATCCGAACGAAATCCTTCATATCAGACAAAGAGATAACAAGCGAATAGACCAATACATGGAAAGGTTTGTTAAAGAGAGTATGAACATCAAGGACGTCCCGGAGGTCATGAAGATTAGCGGTTTCATAAATGGGCTGAAACATGCACAGCTATGTGAAAAGCTGGGAGAGGAGTTTCCACCCTCCTTTGACAATCTTATGGACAGAGTCCGGGCCTTTGTTCGGGGAAAGGACACGGTCAGCAAAGCAAAGGAGACGGACGTCACACCTCGGAGGATTGCCCCGGCTACAAGACCTCCTGACAAAGGTACACCCTATTCCCGGAAACCTGCCTTTGATAGAATGTTACATGACAGGGTAAGGCCCTCATACTCTCCCTATAGACCCCGAGGGAGAGGTCCTCCTCCTTACCCCGATAACTTCACCCCTCTCATTAAGACCCCAAGTGAGATACTAGCCACGGAAAGGGTAAAGAATTCCTTCCCAAGACCACCCCCCATAAAACCAGGACCAAAGGCACAACCAAACGAATACTGTGAATTCCACAAAGGTTTTGGGCACAAAACCGATGACTGTATGTACCTCAAAAGAGAAATAGAGGTTGCGGTGAAAACGGGGACACTGGCCCATTTGGTCAAGGAAATCAAGGAAGGGGGAGGGGATCGCAAGGGAAGAGATGCACGGGAGCCGGGGAGGGCAGACGTTGATATGATTAGAAGGAGAAATGAGTTTGATACCACCCGAAGTGTAAAGGCCAGAATCCTAGGCTCCCCAAACTGCATGAAAGCTCCCATCCTCATGCCATATTTAGAAGAAAGCGAGGTGCAACGACTCCCGCTGAACATCTCAGCTGTGATAGCTGGACACAAGGTGTCTAGGATACATGTGGACGGAGGGTCAGGCGTTGAGGTAATATACGAACACTGCTTCCTTAGGTTTGACAGGGACATAAGGGATAGGTTGGAGGAAGATTCAATCCCATTGGTAGGGTTCAACAACAGTGTGTCACATCCCCTGGGAAAAATCAGGCTCCCATTCACAGTTGGCGTAGGGGATCGGGTCCGGACGATAGATCTGACCTTTACGGTAGTCAGGGCACCCTCTAAGTACAATGCAATCTTGGGAAGACCCGGAATTGGTGATCTGCAGGCACAGGCCTCTACCCCCCACGGAGCTTTGGTATTCCAAACACCGAAAGGTCTCGCATGGGTTAAGTCCGCCTACGAGGTAGTTTCTTCCGTATCCAAAGAGGAAGAACCAGGGAAATCCCAGGGAAAGAAGGTGGAAGAGTGGGTCCTCTGCGATAGGTTCCCAGAACAGACAGTCAAGGTGGGGAGTCACTTGAGTGACAAATGCAAGAGCGCCCTGAAGGAGTTGCTCCTCCATAATGTAGATGTGTTTGCATTTCAGCATGGAGACATGACGGGGGTCCCAAGAAGTCTAACGGAGCACCGGCTTAACACCTTTACATGGGCAAAACCAGTCAAACAAAAGAAGCGGAGTATGGGGCCTAATAAAAGAAGGGCTGCTTGTGAAGAAACTCGAAAACTACTCAGAGCGGGGATAGTCAGGGAAGTCAAATACCCATCCTGGGTTGCCAACCCAGTCATGGTTCAGAAAAAAGATGGAGGATGGAGGATGTGCATCGATTTCCAAGACCTAAACAAAGCATGTCCCAAGGACTGTTATCCTCTTCCGGAGATAGTCACACAGGTGGACTCTTTGTCCCAATACCCCCTGAAATGTTTCTTGGACGCCTACAAGGGATACCACCAAATCCAGATGTCAATAGAAGACGAGGAAAAAACTGCCTTCATCACAGACGAAGGGACATTCTGCTACACCAAGATGCCCTTCGACCTCAAGAATGCCGGGGCCACATATCAGAGGTTCATGAACACCCTGTTCAGGGAGAAACGAGGAAGGAACTTGGAGGTATACGTCGATGATATCGTCATCAAAAGTTTGACGGAGACGGCCATGATAGACGATATAGCCGAAACTCTCCACACTATGCAGGATGTGAACATGAAGTTAAACCCTGGGAAGTGTTGTTTTGGAGTAGAGGAAGGGAATTTCCTAGGAGTAGTGGTCACCAAGGGCGGGATCAAGGCAAATCCGGAGAAAACCCAGGCGGTGGCTGAGATGCGATCCCCCAGGTCCCTGAAGGACATCCAGCAACTAAACGGAAGGCTAATAGCATTAAACCGTTTTTTATCAAAGGTGGCTGACAAGACCCTTCCCTTTATGAAAGTATTGAAAGACTGCCTTCAAACAAACAAGTTTAAATGGACAACGGAGGCTGAGACAGCCTTTTAAGAAATGAAAGCATACATCTGTAAGCTCCCGATGCTGGCCACCCCAGTACCCGGGGACCCATTGCTCCTATATCTGTCCGCCTCAAAAACGACCATAAGTGCGGTCATGATGGTAGAGCGGGAAGGGAAACAGATCCCCATATATTTCATCAGTAGGACGCTTAAAGGGCCTGAAGAACGATACATGCCCCTGGAGAAGCTCGCACTAGCTCTTGTCTTCGCATCCCGAAGACTCAGGAGGTATTTCCACGAACACAAGATTACCCTAATGACCGATCAACCCCTTCAGAAGGTACTCAGGAGGCCGGAGCTGTCGGGACGGTTAGCTAAATGGGCTGTGGAGCTAGGGGAACACTCCCTGGAGTTTAAGCCCAGGACAGCCATGAAGGGACAGATACTAGCCGACTTCTTAGCAGAAGTCCCTGAGGATGAAGAAAAGGAACTGTTAAAATGGGAGGCCTTAGAGAAAGAAGAAAGAGAGAAGGAAGATGAGGCGGTGTGGAAGTTGCTCACCGATGGAGCATCCAGTGAAGAGGGAAATGGAGTTGGAATCACATTGATAAGTCCCGAGGGGGTCGAGCTGACATATGCCATAAGGCTGGATTTTGAGAACACCAACAATACCGCAGAATATGAGGCCCTCCTAGCAGGGATGAGACTGGCACAAAAAATGAAAGCAAAACACGTAGAAGCCAGCACTGATTCACAGCTAGTAGTAAAACAGTACCAAGGAGAATATGAGGCTAAGGATAGCATCATGGCTCGATACGTGGAGAAAGTTAAGGAGACGGCTAAGGCATTCAAAACTTTCAAGCTGGAATACATCCCCCGTGGAAGGAACAGGAAATCTGATGCACTCAGCAAATTAGCCTCGGTAGCATTCGACCATCTCGCGAAAGAAGTTAAAGTGGAGGTCCTGACATCCTCCTCCCTTAATACAGCAGAGGTGGCCACGGTCGAAGGCCCCCAAGAAACATGGATGGCCCCGATAGTCAGATTCCTCCGGGATGGAACTCTACCTGAGGGGGAATGGGCTGCCCGAAAGATAAGGGTCAGGGCCCTACAATATGAGCTGATCGAGGGAGAGCTATACCGGAGATCATATCTGGGCCCATCCCTGAAGTGCGTTGATACGGAGGAAGCTGAATATGTGGTTAGGGAAATGCATGAGGGGATTTGCGGAATGCACTCGGGACCAAGAACGATCGTAAGAAAGGCAATAAATGCGGGGTTTTACTGGCCGCGGATGTACGAAATGGCATCTGAGGAAATCAAGAAGTGTGACAACTGCCAAGTGCATGCACCGATGACCCACCGGTACAAACACCCCATGGTACCAGTTTCGACGTCGTGGCCGTTCCAGAAATGGGCCATCGACATAATTGGACCTTTCCCGGAGGGTCCGGGAGGGGTCAAATACGTGGTGGTAGCCGTTGACTATTTCACTAAATGGATTGAAGCGAAGCCCTTGGCGAAAATTACTGGGGACCAAATGAGAAGGTTCGTACTAGATAACATCATATGCAGGTATGGGGTTCCAAAGGAGTTAGTGAGTGACAACGGGGTCCAGTTTGCTGGAAAACCCTTCAAACCATGGTGCGAACAGATGCGGATCCAGCAAGTGTTTACTTCCGTTACCTACACCCAGAGCAACGGGTTAGTGGAGAGAGCTAACCAAAGCGTCATCAAAGGAATGAAGGGTAGGCTTGGGAGGAAACAGAAAGGCTGGCTGGAAGAACTTCCATTTGTGTTGTGGGCATACAGAACCACCCCCAAAAGTTGCAACGGGGAAACTCCGTTCAGCCTTACATACGGAACGGAGGCTGTCATCCCTGCTGAGATCGGATCCCCAACTGCCCGGATGAAGCTTCGGGATGAGGAGAATGAGCAGGATCTCAGGATGAACCTAAACTTGTTGGAGGAAAGAAGGGAAATAGCAGCAGTTAAGGAGGCCCAATACAAAAAGCTCCTGGGAAGTTACTACAATGCCAGGATGAAGAAGCTCAACATCGTCCCAGGGGACCTAGTCCTTAGGGCCAACGAGGCTAGTCTGCAAGAAAACACCGGGAAGCTAGGCCCCAACTGGGAAGGACCCTACATAGTCACGTGGGCGAATGGCAAAGGGACTTGCAAGTTGGAAACACTGGAAGGTAAGGAGGTTCCCAGGACCTGGAACCTCATGCAGCTAAGGAAGTATTACATGTAAGGGGTGTACCCCCAAGGAAAACGGCCAAGAGCCACTTTTGTAATAGATAACTATATGTACGGGGGCCTTCCCCCAAGAGGATGAACCTTTTGTAAACAATCTATGACGGGAGGTATAAGCCCCCAAAGATTAAATGAAAGACGGACGAAAGCATCCCATTTTGAGAAAACAATGGACACTTGCACCTGGGCAGACGTGCCTAGGGACACCATTAAATCTAAAACTAGAACAAACAAACACACGTGTATGAGGCATTCAAAGCATGTCCAAAAGCCCGGCCGTGGGGCTAATAAAGGTCTAGCTAACCTAAAACGGACAAAACAAGTTAAAAACACAACACCGCGTTATAAACTTGTCCACCGATTGGCCTCGAACAGACAATCACAGTTTAACAAAACAAACAAACAAAAGACAAAAAACAAATAATGCAAACACACCCACATGTACAAAACTACGAAAGGGAACTTGCTTTATTTACTACAAAATACATATACAAAGAAAAGCCCTAACAACTTGGACAAGAATTAGCAATGTACAAAATTGCAAACACAGCAAGGTAAAACAAAAACATAGCTCCTCGCCAAAATAGCCTAAAAATCCCCAGGAAAGAAACAGGCTATAAAACAAAAAAGGCAAGAAACAGGCTATAAAACAAAAAGGCCATACATAACTATGAGCCATACGGTTAAAGGTCGAAGTGGTCCCCAACACAAAAGACCACCCACGATAGTCAAGCAAAACACACAAGTATCCCAAAGTAAGTTAAAGTTATTACAACCATATCGAAGTGTATCAAATGTTTGGAATTCATTGAGGATCACCCCCGGAAAGAGACGGCGGAGACGAAGGACCGGCAGAGGAGAACAGGGTCTTCAATTCATCAATAGAGATCAAGGGATGCTCCAGGATTTTGGCAAGGATGGTTGGGGTCTTATGCCCAAACTCCTCATTCAGCTTGGACAGCTTCTTCTTAACCTTGGAGTCATACAGAGGAGTCTCCTTCCTATCCAAGCCCTGAGCGGAGTATTTATAGCCATCCTTCAATCCCGACTGGTACCCAACATCCCTATAGGCCCTGTACACCTCCTCCAAACCGCTCTTAAAGTCCTCTGACTGAGCAACAGCAGCAAGGAAGGCCCCAAAACCTTCAGTAATTAGCCAATGCTTCTCCCCCGCCAATCGTTGATTATCATCGGAAGTTACTCCATAGTCCGCGTAAATGGTGTTGAGCTGCTCCTGGGAAACGAAGCCAACTTCCTTCAAATGCCTTAGCTCAGCAGCAAGCTCCTCCTTCTCCTCAACCAACGATGCCATCTCCCGCTCCCAAGCCCGTTCCTTCCTCTCAAGCATAGCCCCAGCTCCCTAAACAAAGAATCAGTGAGTATGTATGTATAAAAAAAGGGGGGGGGGGGAGAAGACTATGCACCTTCTCTTCCTGTAATCTCCTCTCAGCATCAACCACCCGGCTCCTAAGCCCAGCAACAACCGACTGGGAAGCCTTAAGCTCAGCCTTAAGCCCTTCGTTCGCCTTCCTCAGATCATCAACCCTTTGCAGCATCCCAGCACCCCTGAAAAAGCCTTCACACAGAGACATACTGTATTGATCGTCAAAGAGATCATCCCTCAGGGCGGAGTTTACAAATTTATGTGAGGGAGGGACAACATGGCTCAAAAAGTCCCTAGCAGCTTCAGGAGTCCCTATAACGGAAGAATTAGTTACCTTCCATTTAGGGACATAAGTAAAGGGGAGGGCGTCAGCAAACAAGGGGGCAAGAGGGGATCGATGAACAGGGCCCTCGAGGGTAGTGGGTTTGCTAGTCCCAGTAGCATGTGGAGGAGAAAGTTCGTAAGCTGAAGAAAAGCGAGCCACCCCCACCTCAGAGGCCTTGTCCCGGATACGGGAAGGAGAAGGACCAGTAGGAATTTCTATAGGCTCCAGGGAACTCCCCTGGGAAATAAGAAAAGGAGCAATCAGGAACTACACAGAAAGACAAAAAAAAAAAAAAAAAAAAGAGGAGAAAAGAAAACTTACCAACAAAGGAGCACTCAATAAGCTTGAGGACTTCAAGTGCTTAGACAAGGAACCTTTGACCCCAGCAGGGGGAAGATCAGAAACGGCCCTAGAGGAAGGGGGAAGCTTCTGGCCACTGGCACTACGGAGCCTCTGACGGATGCTACGAGGTGCAGGATCCGGTTGGGGGCTAGCAGACCTCCTCTTACGAACTAACTGTATCTCCACATCTTCGCCATCACTTTGACCGGAAGGGTGAACAGGGGGAAAGTCGGGAGAACTCTCCTCCTCACCAGAAGGATTCTCCTCATCACCACCTAGGGTGGCAGAGCCTCCTGCCCGGATGGACCCCCCGGTAACTTGCACTCCCACATTCAGCCTGGGATCAACCTCATTATCAACCACATACTTTACATCCTTGGAATCACCCTGAAGAAGCCTCCACAAAGTTATCTCTGCACAAAAAAGAAGGCACTAAAGATGACTACGGAATTTCCAAAGACATAAAGGAAGAATGAATGTAAGAAGCAAACCAAGAACAAAAAGGTACCTTTCTTGCCGAAAAAAGCCCTTGGACGGACTGGATAAGAGGGACTCAGCCCCCCCATAGCAAGCGTCCCTTCGGAGAAAGTGAACGCCCTCGTTGGGTTGTCACACATCCTTTTCCACTGAACAGTCTCGGCTGCAGAAAGGGTGGGAATGGTGTCCTCGATAGCAGCGTCAAGATCCCTTGGCAAAGGAGAATCTGACAACATAGCGGCTGAAACAAAGATGAATCTACACTTCCAGTCTTTTGGATAAGTAGAAGTAGGCATAAAACTGTAGCAAGGCCTCGAAACATTATTCTGTCGCTTCGCGAAGGTAAACCAGTCTCCGTCGGAGATAAGCCGGTAAAACATGCAAAACAGAGGGACAGAGGGCTCCCCTGAGATAGCCGTACAAGACAGTTCAAAATGAACCACTCGCAGGAACCCTAAAGGATGAATCTGTGAGAAGTGGACGCCAAAGTGACGGAGCAGAGAAACCTTGAAAGCAGAAAGGGGGTATCGGACCCCACAGGAAGAAAAGGCAAGGGTGTAAATGGGTATCCTGTCAGGCGTACATTCGGCCGACTCACTAGGGCCGGGCAAGGAAGGAGAAAATCGATCCGGGATGTTGTATGCCTCAACAAAGGATTTCAGGTCTTTCGCCGTCAGTACAGACCTTATCGAAGACCGGCCACCACGACTCATGGTCAGAAAAAACTGTAATCTAGGAAGATGGATTACAAGGAAGAAGAAGGAGTTAGAAAATCTGAATGGGAAATCGGAAAAGCCAAATGGGGGTTTTAAAGAGACACCGTTGACATACAAGTAACCGTCACATCAGCGGTCTCTTCAAAATTCAAAAATGGGCACGTGTTACTAAAGGATTAACTCCCGCTAAACAGTTATTCGGCGATGCCATCATTATTGGGAACGGCAGGTGATAACTGACCAGGGGTGGGCCCACCGAAGGAAAAACCACCTCTCTCAAGCAGTTGTTATTCAGCCCCGGATCATGAGCCTCGGGTCTCAGAACCAGGGACTAAAGATGACTTGACGACGGGCCAGTGGGCAGGCCCACTCTACCCGCTTTGGACTATCTTTAGGAAGCCCAAATTATATAAAAAGCCCATCAGAAGGAACTACCTTGTCCACTAAGTTTCCTTCTCTTTCGTTATGGGCGGGAAAAACAGCTAAGCAAAGGTACTGGCCTCATTTAATGAGCGATAGGAAAAAGATCTCGCCTGAAAATACTGTACTTCTCCGGCAGAAGCATTAATTGGGGAAGGCATCTCGCCGCTGGGGGTCAGACACGTGTCTGCACCCCCCGATAACCTCTAGAAGCCGTTGGATCATATGAGAGAAATATCTAGCATGATAAGATCAAGCTGTTATATAAGAGCAAACAAGAAGAACAAAGGCAGGTATCATCTCCGGTTTTCTCTCATCTACTACACCTTCATTTACTCTCCACACATTAACTTCCGACCAACATTCCCTCACATTTACTACACACACATATTAATAAGATTCACACCAAAAGAGGAAACCTTCCGGTGGATACACTCATCGGAAGAAGCTCCTCTCATTTCCGGCAAGTTTACTTACTCTCACGCCGGAGCTTGGTCACGGATCCCCCTCCCGGGGTCCCCCGTGACGAGGCTAACGGTTTATTCTTTTGTAGCAAGCAAGGATAAGAGCTCTTGACGTCACCGAAGATCCAGCTAACGTCATTCGTGGGTTGGGTATTCGACACCTTTATATGGAGATATTGCGAAACATTACATGTCCCAACAAGCCGTAGCTTTGATATCAATTGTTGGCCCAAACAGTTCAAACAATCATATTAACAAACAAGAACACGAGATATTGGGGGGGGGGGGGCAAACCCGCAACTATGCTCTTTCTATTCAATCAAATGAACTTACAAAGAAAAGAGATAAATAAAAGTGAGGAAAAAGAAATAGTCAATTGAACAAGTGATACAACAAATATTTGAAGATAGAAAAGTTCAAGAAAAAAAAAGTGATGAACGAATTTTCATCTCAGATGAATGTGGAAGGTTTGAATGATGAACGTGAAGAACCTGTTAAATAGGTGTGTTACAAACAACTGAAAAGAAAGAGTAAAGACGGACAAATGATAGAATTGAAGAGTTGAGAGTGCTATTTGGGATTCAAGACCTTGGTGGTACAAAGTCAAGAAAGTTTGAGTCGAGTTTTAGGATTAAGGGGGAATGTTGAAAGTTAATCCTAAATCTCGTATAAGTTGAAAGTTGAAGGGCCAAAGTGAAAGATTGATATAATTAGTTTTTATTAAAGTTTGGTTTAATTTGGGTAATTATATTGTAATTAGTTTAGGAAAGGTTTTATAATTAGTTTTTATTAAAGTTTGGTTTAATTTAGGTAATTATATTGTAATTAGTTTAGGAAATGTTTAATTGTCTTGGAGAGCAAGTTTAGTAGTACTATAAATAGGGGTCTAGGTTATTGTTTTTATTTATCTATTTTCTTAGTAAGTTCGTTTGATTGAATAGAAAGAGTTGCAGGTTTGTCCCCCAATATCTCCTGTTCTTGTTTTGTTAATATGATTGTTTGAACCGTTTGAACCAACAAGCTCAACCCTTTCCCTTCTGCTTCTGATCATCATTCTTACTAGCAGATTCCTTCCTGGTTGCCATGGTCTTGGTTATTATCACATCCATGTCAGCGACCCCGGTTTGAGTTGTATCCTGTTTGATTGTTTGAACCGTTTGAACCAACAAGCTCAACCCTTTCCCTTTTGCTTCTGATCATCACTCTTACTAGCAGATTCCTTCCTGGTTGCCATGGTCTTGGTTATTATCACATCCATGTCAACGACCCCGGTTTGAGTTGTATCCTGTTTCACGTTTCCTAGACGACTCACTTTTTTAAAGTTAGAAGACGATTGAGATTTAGAAAACATTAAGTTACCTGAGTTCTTGTTTGATTCTTTCCACAGAGGCTTTCAAACGTCCAACAACATTTTCAAAACTGATAGTCTTCAAATCCAAGATCTGCTCAATCGAAGAGATGATTTGTATGAACCTCCTTAGCAAACTTGACAGGAATTTCTTGACCAACTTTGGTTCATCGATTGCTTGCCCCTATGTACTTGCCTTTGATGTAGTCCCTGATAACTTGGAATGCAAAGTCATCAATCATTCTCGTGTCTTCGATCTTTAACCCTTCAAATTTGGTTATAATGCTTGAAGTCTTGCCTCCCTTACTCGACCGACTCCTAGATATTGGCTCTTCAATGCATCCCACATCTCTTTAGACGTGTTCAAATTACCGATCTGCAAAATATGATCTTCAGGAATTAAATGGAAAAACAACACGGTTGCAATGTTGTTCTTCTTGGCATCTCCGTTGCCTAGTTCAGTAACTTCTCAAACACCATGAATATTAAAGATGACTCGCATATGGATGTCGCCACCGGTGGTGCTATTATTTCAACCATCCTTGATCTTCTCTTCTTACAACTCTATAGAGTTATCGGAGATATAATATCCATCCTTAAAACTCGGCTGGTTCGGAATAAGAAAACGACCCACACTCTTTCCTTTTTTATCGTCGTCGTTCATGATTTCTGCTAACGCCAGAAATTTTTTAAAAGTTCTTTGATCTTGAACTTGGCACCTATGTTGTCAAAGACGCAAGGCGCAAGCGAGGCGCATCTGCCTCGCCCGGAGCCTAGGCGCAAGACGCAAAAAAAGCGTGGGTTTTTTTTAAGAAAAGCGCACATAGAGATAAAAAATATGTCATGCTTTGAAAATAAATAAGATTCCACATATAAAATTAAAAATAAACTATTATATAGAGAATTTAAGTAGGGGTCTAAAAGTACTGTCTGTAGGGCATCTTGTTTAAGATTCCACTTATTTTAATGTGTATGTTTATCTGCTTAATTATTGCTTTAGTCATTCCATACTTATTCATAGTTCGACTGCAGCAAGAAGACATACTACTCAAACACAATGGATATGGACATGACTGAAGCCGATGATGTATTGGTCGAAATCACCGATAATCAACCGGTCAATAACAACAATATTGGCGTAATCGGGGAGTGGGTTGCTTGCCTTAGAGGAAAGGAGGCCACAAATGATTACAAACGCCAACGCCACATCCAAAAAGTACCACCATTACTCTTAGAAGGTGAGAAAGGTCAAAGAAACCGTGACTGTTACGAGCCTGCTGTGGTTTCACTTGGCCCATACCACCATAAGTCAAGAATCCGCTTTGCTCAAGCTGAGAAATACAAACACATAACACTGAAAGAGTATAGTTTGAGCACCGGAGAAACTATTGATTCGTTATACAACAAGGTCTTTGAAGTGGTACATGATGCGAGAAAGTGTTATATTGATGGTTCTACCGACGCTTACAATGATGATGAGTTCAATCAAATGATGTTACGCGATGGATGCTTTGTTTTGTTCTATATTGAATGCATATCATGTCAAAACGACAAGTCAGTGCTAAACAACGAGTACTTGGGCGCATTAGGGTTTGCAAACTTGACTCGTGACATTTTCTTGCTCGAGAACCAGATCCCGTTTATAGTACTCGAAGTTTTGTTAAAGTTGAGGTTCCCCGAGGATAATGGCGAAGATGTTCTAAACGGATTCTTTAACTATTTAAACTATGGCGAGGTGATCATTAGGGATAAAAAGGTTCTCGGAAGAAAACAACCTCTTCATCTTCTCGAGCTTTACAGGTCATATTTCATATCGTTTTCGGCTTTTTCAACTAAATCGTCATGCATGGGACGAAGACGGAGCAAAGAGAATGATTCAGTTGAGGATTATAATTATGTGAAACGAAATCGGTCGTTAGCTTCTGTAACAGAACTCAAAGCTAAAGGGATTTTCTTGAAATGTACCCACGACGAGTCTATGAATGAAGGCATTAAGTTCTACTCTTGTCATTGCTACGGTAAGCTTGTGCTTGTGCGTAGAGCGGTGTCCCCAAATACAAAAGCTATATACTTGAACATGATTGCGTACGAGATGTGCCCGCATAACCCAAACGACTTTCGAATTTCAACTTACCTTCGCGTAATGAAGTCGTTAGTTATTCAACGCAATGATGTGAAGGAATTGCATGCTAAAGGTATATTGATTCATAGTCTTGGTCGTGATGAAGAGGTGGTGAAGATGTACGATGAGATTGAAACACCAGCGGAAAATATTTATGTGTTTCATCAGCTTCGGCAAGAGATCGACGAGCACTGCAATAGCAAGTATAAGACGTGGGTGGCAGAGCTGTTGACCGTGTACCTTAGTGGTCCATGGAAGACAATGGCTATGTTGGTGGCTACTGCTATTCTGTTCACTACTTTGCTGCAGACTTACTTCGCGGTCTGGCCACTTCCTGATAATGCTTCTTAGACGATACTTACATTTTAACCCTCCACCAACCCTGCTTGATTTAAAGTACGTTTTCCTTACATACACTGCCTGCCACCATACGTTTTCATTACATACACTGCCTACCACCATAAGCGGCAATCACCTCAAGTCAACGATCTTTACTCAATCTGCCAGAATTAAGAGAAACCTGCCGTTGCACCGAGATCTCAAGCAGTTTTTCAAATAATATAAATGGATTGTTTTATTATTCAAGTTTTTTAAGTCAAATTTAAGTTTTAGTTTGAATTTCTTTTGATACACATATTACATGTCATTAGCTCATGTAAGAAACACAATTAACCTAGAAATACCATATTATTGTATTTACGAGTAGCGTGTATTACAGGTTTTATTTGATTATGTATATTAAAATCTTAGATATATAAGTGTGTAGAATCGCCCAAAATCAAAACATCATGTGCAAATAGTTCAGGTGTGGAACAGACATTAAAAATACATGCGACTATATCGTAATTAAGTGAAAAAACGAAACGAATACACTGCTAAAGAAAGTTATTTTGTCATCTCTTTTAAGGAATGAACTGAAAGCTTAAAACTTTCCCAAACTCTGTAACTACATTAATTCCTCTAAAATAGTATACTTTGTTAAAATAAATCTTACAATGTTAGAATAATAAGTAAAAAGCATTTTTTATAATCTTTGCAGTTTGTACATGTTTAACGCCTTAGTTTTAGTATAACTTTTCTTTAATATTTATCGAAAACATGCACCAAGTAGAAGTAAATACATATCTTGATTCATACATAACAAGAACAAACTAACTTGTATTTATTTATTAAAATGTATATATAAACACAAAAGACCCTTTTATTTTTTCTAAACATATCATGTTAAATGGTTATACGAATAAAAATGAAAATTGTAGAATAAAAGCAAATATAAGACAATAACCTTAACCAACTGCTGTTTTTTGATCATGATCTTGCATGCATCCATTCGTATCATCTGCACCAAAGATCTCCATGTTAAAACTGAAGGGCTGCATAACTGGTTCATAGAAGAATGTTACCAGCAAGCTACAAAAGATGGCACCATAGATCCTTAAAACATGCGATGTTATTATTATAGTTGGTTAATGCCTCCGCATTAATGCTGCAGCAAACCCGCCAGCTATAAGTCCAACAGCAGTAGCACTAATGCCAATTCCAATCACACCATCTGCATGAATAGTGATAAAAGTATGCTTATGACCTATTGACACATGAATAATATCAGTAAGGAACAAATTTAACAAAACAAAGACCTTTAGTAACGCGATCTTCTATTGCCTTTTTGAGTGTCAAAGCTTGCCTCCAATCTGGAGCAATCTATGATCACACCATCAAATCAGTCATGAAATTTATTTACAGTATATAAAAAAGTTATATAATGTAATAAAAACGCATAAAAAAAACAAAGGCCATGACTAGAACCGAGAAAAAAAAACCTCCAAACATTGTTCAAGCAGCATCCTGCTCCTTGAAAAGTCGCTATTTCGATAGTATCCAACAGCTAGTAGATATATTTTCTCTCTCTTTTGCAATGGGCTGTTGGTACTGACTATTGAAGCTGCAGAGATAAGTTTAATTACTTTCTATATGATTTCAAGTTGCATGTCTAGTCCAAAAATGATCGCTCAAACTTGTTGAGAAAAGAAGAAATAAATTCATTATTGAGAAAAGAAAAAATAAATTCATGAAACAGTAATCATGTTTCAATATTGTTCACTCAAACCTTTTCAACTATAAAGGCCACTCATGTTTCAGTAGTGTACCATGTTATGAAACTTGATTACTATTTAGTGACCTCTTTTCACATTTGCATGTTAACTTCTGATTAAATTTGAAAAGATAAATATTAACCAAATTCCATTCAGGTCACTTAGGTTTAAACATTTTATTTTAAATTTCACTAGCAAAGGAATAATATTGAAAATTTATTTGCTCTTTGTTTTATTTTTTATTCTTTAAAGTTTGAGTGACTTTAGTGAAAGAGTGAACAAATTGGATTCCTAATAGCATGTGTATGATGAGTATAACGGCATGATCGATCATGAGAATTATAAAGGGAACAGAGATCAAAGTTATATCGTACCTGAAACTATCAGAATTTTAAAAATGGCAACCCAACATCATCATGTGCAGTAGTTTAGATTACCTTCAAGCATAGCTATTCCACGATTCACATCTTCTGGTTGCCTAGAGTGAACCAAGGCCCAAGATAAGCGCATGATGCTCTCACCCTTCGCCTCATCAGAGGCGCCATTTGCAGCCTCGGCAAGTTCCTTCTCACAACCCTGAAAAATCAAAGCATCATAGTACGTAAACTGGTATTCAAGTTCACTTAGGGGCAGCTCGGCAACCTCCGCGCCAGTAAGTGCTGAACCATTAAGAGGTCTGACTTGACTTGCCTCGGCCCGGCCTGACTAGTTGGTAGTGGAGGAGGTGGCGTGTGAGTGGCCGGTTGAGGGTTATGAACACAAGTGGATGGATACATTGTAAAATTTTCAACGAAATAAACTAATTTGAAAAGTGATCATGTTAACATTTGGATTCATTATCATATTTCCCTATAACCTTAAAGTACAAAGTCGGTGGCATGTGCCACCGACATGCCTCTGCTTTTTTTTTTAGACACACTTTGAGTAAATTATATTTAGGCTCCTTTCTTTTAGTTTTGTTAAATTGCGTTTTAAGTCCATTTCGACATTTCCTCTTTTCACTCATACTTTGAGTAAAATACATTTTGACCCCTTGCTTTTAGTTTTCTTAAATTGCGTTTTTAGTCTTTTTCCTTTTCAAGTTAAACGTCAATTTTTCACCCATACTTTGAGTAAAATACATTTTGGCTCTTTGCTTTTAATTTTTTTAAATTGTGTTTTGAGTCCATTTCCTTTCCAAGTTAAACTTCAATTACATTGCAATATTAGACCATTGAGGTTTAATCTCAAAAGTTTATAATGTTTCAACTTTATCGTTGTACCGTATATCTATACATTTTTAGCTTATTGTTTTCTTTAATTATTTTCGTTGGCTAATTTCTTTTTTAAAAAAACTAAACGTTTGGATTCAACCATACATTGAGTTGAACTAAATACGTCAAGACATGCGCTTTCATATGGTTTGCGCATGACATAGCGCTTGGACTAATCTGTTTGCAACGTGCCTACGACGCATCGCCCGCGGGTTGCATTATGAATATTAAAATTTATGTGTCGGTATAAATTCGAGTTGGTATACGTTTCGATGTAAAATTTTTGGGGAACAAGCCAGGTCAAATATATTTGGTTTTTCATTGTTTTATGTACGTTTTCCAAGTCTACGTTTCGACCCTACCGCAACACGCTAAGGGTATAATTTTTCCCGTTGATATGAATATCACTTTTCATTACATGTGTTAGTTTTCCCCTGATACACATTTTATGCTTTTTGTACGTTTCCTATGTATGAGTCGGGTCACATATAAATACGATATACTTTACATTTTTATCCGGCTACAATGCTATTGAATTAATTTTGATACGTCAAAATGTGCGCTTTCATATGTTTAACGCATTACATAACGCTTCGACTAATCTATTCGATGTTTGCAATGTACTTGCGCCGCAACGCGCACAGGCTTCCCACTGGCTTTGTCCCCTTCCCTCATACGTTCACGATGTTGCAATTGTAGCCCTTTGACTTTGGTATCTTCAAAGTTTCATAAAATAACAAATTTAGTCCCTAAACCTTCTACTTTGAATTTCCAAAACCACAACTTCGTCTTTCAAACTTTGCTAGCACCAACCCTCTACTTTGGTTTTTCACCATCACCCCCTTAGCTCTTACACAGTTACGCCACCAACCCTCTTCTTTTACATTTCCACCAACACCCACTCATCTTTTACACATTTCCGCCACCACCCCTATACTTGTACGCTTTGTCTTTTTTAGACTTTGCGTTTTTACCCCTTGCACTATTACTCCATTTTTACACCCGCCAAACTTTAAAAAATTTGCAATTGTAACCTCTAGACTACAACTCCTACTTTTGCAAATGACAGTGCATTGTGTATTTCGAAATGTCTTTGGCATTGTTTTGTACACTTTGTGTCTACCTTTGTGATTTACACCTTTTTTTTGTAATTGTCTTTTACGCACTGGGTTTTACGAATCGTGTTTTGTCTTACTATATGTTTCCACCCGTCGCGCGCCGCCGCAACGCGCGGCGGGCAAAATCCTAGTTATACAAGTTCATCAACTTAAAACTTGATAACATAATGCTTAAATTCCCAAAAATTAAAGGTAGATTTCCAAAACAGATAACGGAACTAAGACAAGACAACCTGCAGATATCTTCTGATCAAACTAAAACTAATCAACGAAATTTGAAAGGTTAAAACATGATGAGGTTGGGTATAAATTAAACACATGCAAACTCCAATTAATAGATTATGGCAAAGCATACATAATAATATTAACAATCCCAAAAATGATATTAATAGAATAATGGATCACATAACCGGAAGGAGGGAAATCAAAGAGTGGGAATCGATGAATAAATTACCGCAATGATGTCGCGAGAGCACCATGGGAGCTGATCTCCACCGGAGAAGAAGGAATTTACCGATTCGAAAAATTGGTTCATCGTTGCACAACTTTCACGACAGCGTTATGAAAACGGAAACGTGTAAACAATAATTGTTTACGATGTGTTCTTGAAATTATTGTTATCTGAGTAATTACTTAGCCTTAAATAGTAAAAATTTAAAAGTGTGTTAGTGAGGCCGGAGGGTATGGTTGTAGCCTTTTAGGGGGTTCGTCGTAACACATCAGCACCATAGGACAAAGGGCTCTATTGTTTTTGTTAAATAAAGCCGAGTTTTTTCCCAAAGTGGTGTTTAGGGAAAAACTATTTACCATTTTGGTGCTCTCTAAAAACTATTTATCAAAATAGTGTTTTCATTGTTTTTTATTAACTTTTTCATAGTTTCATTTATTTATTGGATTAAAGAAAAAGGCCCAGTTCCCTCCTGATTTCCGTTGGTTCATATTTTTTACTTTTTATTCAATTAATCCAATATATATATATACTATTTTCCATCAACACTGTTTTTTATCTTTATTTTTTTTCTTTGCAATTCATAATATTTCATTTTCTTTTTTGATTATTATATTTCATTTTCCGGATCAACGTACTGTGACAATTTTTTTTTATTTCATCAAGGGACACATTTTTTAATACATGTATTATATTTTTTTAAATACATGTATTATAAGAATAATTTTTAAAATACGATAGCATTTTTTTGGGCACATGATGTAATCTTTATTTTTAATTAATCAACGAAAATAAACAACTAAATTAGTTGTAAAAAATATTTCTTTTTCCATTTAATGGAAACATATAATAAATACCAACACATTTCCTATTTTAAAGCCTTCAAACTTGTACAAACAATGCATTATAATAATCGAAAAAGAAGGCTTTTAATTTTTTACAACTTCACAACAGAGTTTGATATTTTTATTGACTCCTTATTAAAAAAATATAATACATGTATTAAAAAAATGTGTCCCTTGATGAAATAAAAAAAATGTCACAGTACGTTGATCCGGAAAATGAAATATAATAATCGAAAAAGAAAATGAAATATTATGAATTGCAAAGAAAAAAAATAAAAGATAAAAAACAGTGTTGATGAAAAATAGTATATATATATATGGGATTAATTGAATAAAAAGTAAAAAATATGAACCAACGCAAACCAGGAACGGATTGGGCCTTTTTCTTTAATCCAATAAATAAATGAAACTATGAAAAAGTTAATAAATAGCAATGAAAATACTATTTTGGTAAATAGTTTTTAAAGAACACCAAAATGGTAAATAGTTTTTCTCTAAACACCACTTTGGGAAAAAACTCAATAAAGCCCACGGTATGAAATTAAACCCCTTTAATGATTACCTATTTAATTTTCTTTTTTAATATTTCTGACATGTTTTTATATTTCTTATTGTTAAATAAATAGATAAAAACCGAACATCTAAATAAATTAGGAAAAACATAGCATTTTAATAACTTAGAAAAAAACATAACATTTATACAACTTTGAATAAACACAAGACATAAAAATAAAACATCAAGCATCAAAAAAAAAAAAAAACACCTAATCTATGGTGGTGCCACGAAAGTCCTTCATTCTGGTCTCGAAAAACCTTCCAAGCCGCAACGTAATCAAACAGCCTTAAGTATATTGCTTCGTACTCGGCACGTGCCTCAGCAAGCGTTACATCCTCGGTTACACCTTCCTCGCGGTTCAACGCGGTGACGTAGCGCCTCTCAAAATTTGAACACTTTAGGGGTAGATGCATAAACCTTTCGAGAATTTGTTCTCTTCCACGAATGTTCTCACCTACATGTTCATAGAATGTGGTCCTAATCATGCCCCAAGTTTGAGGCCCTTCGATGGGGAATCCTAATGCGATATCCTCCGCCTCAGTCCAACGACGTGCCAATGCGACAAAAAGGTTTGAGAGTGAAAAAAAATAGTTGAGGGTGTTAAAAATTGAGAGGATGGGAGAGGTTGTTTATGCAAAAAATAATAGAGTGTATGTTTATACAGAGGTGAGATTTCTTGATTTTTGATTTTTTTTTAAATTTGTGTTGTCTGCTTCAACGACTATTTGGCACAACAACCCACAAAGCAAGCTCATGAACACTCACTATTGTGCTGGCGAGACAATAATAGCGGTACGAGGGTGGGGGCGCTATTATATGTATTTGGCTGAGGTGGCAATGAAGATAACGCCCATACCGCACGGCCTTATGGTTAATTTAAACTTTTATTTTTGTATGAAGCAGGTTACTCAACTTTAATTTTAATGTTTTATAAGAAAATTGTAGGTTTTTCATCTATTTCAAAGATAACCTAGTGACACGTCTTTTTTTCCTTTTATTTAATAATGACATCGAGAGTTATGACACTGATTTTAACATGTTTTTTTCTAATCTTTTAATATGTACTAGTAGTAATACCCGTATGCAAATACGAATGGTTTTTAGAAAACTATGCATACCACATTTTATTAGTTGCTGAATGATTCTACATTTTTTAAGATTTAATTAAAAATGGGTTGTAAAGGAAAGGGAACATCATCTAAATAACAAATAAAGGATACTTTACGGACTGAACGAAGAACTATATGTCATAACTCTATTAATAGATGAACTTTGTGATACTTTGGGTAAGTATCAATAATTTCAAGGGTTTTTTTGCATATTTCCCCTTAAAAAACTTTGAAATTGGATATATACCCGAGCCAAAAATTAAATTGCATATTTTTCCTCTATTAACTAGTAAAATTGCAAATTTACCCATTTTGATTTAATTTATTAAAATTAAATTATAAAAAGACCTTTTTACCCTTCATTTTACTAAACTTTGGAAAATTGCATATTTACCCTTTTTTACTAGTTTTTGTCTTTTTTCATTACTTGCATTTTTCCATGAAGTTATTTTTTTTTTCATTATTTTTCGTCACGAACTAGAGTAACAATCATAAAAAATACAATTGACAATTATCTAAATAGAAAACAAAATGCCAAAACGTTAATCCATTACGGTACCAAAAAAATCATCACAAAAGAACAACCACAAAAAATTCCATGTAACAATATCCAAAAATGAAAAAGACAAATGCCAAAGTTTTGACTATTTGGGTACCAAAAAAGTAAATTGCTCGACTTTGATTAGTTTTTTTCACATGCTTTTGTTCTTTTCCCCCGTTTACTTGTTGATGGTTGATCTTGCGATGTCGAATTTTTGCATTTTTTTTTTGTTGGTGTCCATAACCACCACATCGGTGACACTTATATTTTTTTCTTTGCTCATCATTTGCTCTAATTCTATTCTTTCTTGGTCTTCCGGGCGGCCGTTTGACAAGAGTCCAGGCTTTTTACTACATAAGACACGAGTTGTAGCTGAGGCGCGATTCTTTCACACACAAAAAAACTGCCTTTAGCGTAGCTTTTTATACATAAGAATGTTGTACATATAACTTTTTAAGTTGCACACGTGTGTAATTTATAAATTAAAGCATATATATAAAACTTATTTATAGTTAAAATTTGGCTAGGAAATGCTTTAAACCTATAAGATATGTAGAAAACCTAACAATGTACTTAATCCTTGCCTACAAAAAGTTGTGTGCATTTGCGCTTTATGCCTCGGTTTTAAACCCTCACCAACATTCTGATAAACTGCAACTTAACTGTACTCATTTCATAATTTCTGTTGCCAATCCTAAAGCAAGAAACTTGAATTAATACATTAATCAAACAATAGCTACGGTTCTTTCTAACTATAAGAAAAATAAAAATTAAAATATTCTTATTGACAGATAATCACAAACAAAACAAAAAAATCAAACAAATTACCACGATGACAAGATCTGAACCGATTTCTAGGGCACGACAATAAAGAAGACGAACTTGAGGAATTGTGAGATGAAAATGTCGATTGTTCTGTGAAATTAAACAGGGAATCCGACAATCTCCTGAAACTGAAACGCCGTCACACCCCCAAAATACCACCTAGGGAATGTCCCTGCTAGGCGTGTGACGTACCAACAACGAGCCACTAATTACATTGAACCAACCATAATATGTTTAACAAAAATTCTATTCATTAAATAAAAACGTTCATAGAATATAATCCAAGTTAAATAGTGACAGCGGAAGCAAATAACAATTCATTGTTTAAATGTTTAAAAACCCAATGTATATGAATTCAGTAAACAAGACACGCGTAGCCAAGCACTGCGACCCATGACCACTCCAGCCATCCAGATAGCAAGTTCCCATCCAAAGTACCTAACGACCTGCGAGCATGTAACAAGTGTATCAGACAAAGCTGGCGAGTTCACAGTTTTAGAAAACGTTTGTTACCAGTTGTATGTAAAACAGTTCAATAACCAATGCAAGTAATATTGTTAATATCTCAATTCCGAACAAGACGGCTCCTGAAATACATGACTGCCCTTCCCACGTACTCCTATCTAGTACTGGGCCCCGACTGGGTCATTAGTTCACATCCGTCCTATCTAGGAGCGGTGTGAGGGTGCCAAACCTAAGTAGCGCTACCAACTAATACCCGTTACCCTCCAGGTAACATAATAAGGGACTTACAAAAATGATAGGTGAGAATATTAACCAATATACCCGTTATTACCCAGACCACTGACTGTCCGCAACCACTGGGACGCATGCTCGAATGTAGTGAACTCACCTTGGGTTTGCGCGGTTAGACTAAGTGCCCGATTAACCGTTAATCAATCAAATCCTATCGGGTTTACAAAGACAGTTAGTTCGACGTAATCACGCATTTATTCACATAAAACATTTCAAACAATCCATGTATCACATATTAACACACACGACAGGCAAGTACTTTGATTATAGACTATTCACCACACTAATTAATGTATCACATTCCCTTCACATTTGGATATTTAGAACAAGTGGCATGATCAATTTATTTTCATGATTATTAGGTCCACTCATAACTTCTATCATTCCCAAAAAAAGACACATGTTATCACACAAGCTAAGCATCATACACTTCACATCATAGGACAGTTATCATTTGTATCGATCAACCCACCCATCAATTCACCACTAACCCATATTTTAGATAATGTCCACATCATGATGACAATTGATCTTTATTCATTAATTAACATCAGTTATATACAAATAGCCCTATGTCATCCATTATCATCACACAATTATTCCAAACTCAACCATACAGTTTGTTATATCAATGCATTCATCATCAAATTGTCAAAACCATGACCCTAATCCATATACAGCTATCTTCGTGCACAAAACAGAATATTTGAAGCATCATGTTCGGTTGACAAAATCCTAGTTTCTTATGTACATCCGTTATCATCACATACACCCTCGAATCCGATCTCATCAGTTTATGTTATCAAAAATTACCAGATTCCAATCGTAATAGAAAGATCATCATCCTACGGTCCTATCATCATACTAATCTTACACGTTTACAACTCTAAATCACTTATTCATTAGCATGCAATCTGCGTTATTATTTAGCCGTTCGATATCGATAGAAACCGTTTATTCGCATCAGTTGTTTATCATATCTCATACAATTCAAACATGGATTCTAACTACTCTAGATCACACGAAATCACATGATCATAATCACAATTTACACATTACAATTCACACAGATTCGCACAAAGTCGGAAACGATCAGTCAGAATTAAAACAAACACGCTTATACTAATCAAGCGATCATGTGAGAGGGAGAGAGCCGAATCGAGAGAAGGAGAGCTTCGAGTTCCTCCAGCAACACCTTCGTGTCTCCGGCGAGTCGTGGTGCATTGCCGGCGTAAAGAGAGATGTTATCAAATGTTTGAAAGTCGAAGAATGGTTCCTGTCGTGATCCTCCGTGTATCACGACGACTTCACTTGTTCCGCCAATGATCCGGCAATGGGAGGGTGTTTATGGCGAGGATTTTTGTTGTGCGAGGTAGAAAGTGTGATCAATGGTTTTGAAGGAGTTACAATTGATGGATGCCTAGATGATGGAGCGATGGGAAGGGGAAGGAACTGCCGACTTTTGCATGGGGGACTAGGGTTTTACCAATGATTGCAAAAGAGGATATATGTACACATTCTCATAAATTGTGCATACAAATGAATCAGTGGGTTGGGCCGCTAGTTGAGAGGGGTATGGCTCATATTGGCCTAACCGGCCCAGGAATACACATTTATCCAACACTAGCATTTCACAAAATAATCATGCACAATGAAAGCACATTTATCCACTTGACATAACACACACCCGATTATGACGTAGAACGGAGCATGAAGAGTAACGACACAAATTAAGTGTTGCGAGATTAGGTGATTCTAACCTTGAAAGTTCGGGTTGTCACATCATCCCCAACTTGAAAGAAATTTCGTCCCAAAATTTGACAAGTAAGCACAGAGAAGTGAAGTGAGAAATCAAGATTGCTGTAGATTTTCCCCGGGTGCCACATCATCCCCAACTTGAAATGGAATTTCGTCCCGAAATTCGCCAGTAGTACCAGAATTAGATTGGTCATCAGGGAAAAGTTGAGGATATTTAAGCTTCATCTGATCCTCGCGCCCCCACGTGAACTACGACCTACGTCTTGAGTTCCAACGAACACCCACGATTGGAATTCAACTAAGTTAACGAACCTTGACTTCCTGGTCCATGTGTTTGATAAATTCCTCCAGTAATGGTATCGCACGTGTTTCATTAGACAACCACTGCCTTCGATCCGAAACATAAATGACATCGCGTACGTTACCCGATTCTTCCTAGACTGTTGAATGGTCCATCGTGACGTCAGTTAAGCTCGCCACGCTTCCCAAGCATTCCACACCCTCCTAGGGTGAGACTTTCAAAACGATACGATCGCCTACAGCAATGCTCCAGAGTTTCCCAAGTTTATCAGCTTTCCTGACGGTCACGCGTTGCCGCCAATCGACTCCTGATCCAACCAACCTCCCCAAGAGTTTCGTGTACCAGTCCTGGACCAGTAATTAAGTTGTCAGCCATCTCAGTCTATGTAATGCCTCAACAGAGCTGTCTGGTTACCAAGATGATAACTGCCGCAGTAGTACTCAACCATAGATAAGAGTCCTTCCAATGTGCACCAAAGCCAGTCACACACATGCTCGCAGCATGTCTTCGAGTGCCAGGAGAGTTTGTTTTCTCTGATCGTTTGCCCAACGGCGATAAGAAATGCTCTGGTCCTGACGTGAGCCAAGGGTGTTGTGTATTGCCTGACATAAATCATGCATAGATCAAATTCAGAGGTAACAGGAGTTGGCACCTCGTGCCTAAAAGCCGCCTCTCTCAGAGGAACATTCAAAACTGTGAAGACTCGTCAGTTTTCTTGATTGCTAGAAAGTGTGCTGGTAACTTGAGTCCATCAATGATCACGCAGGTGATAATGTTTCCGTTTCGAGTTGTAAGTAGACTAGTGACAAAATTCATGGCAATCTGTTCTCATTTTCATACATGTGTTTTTGGTTGCTAATATCCCACCTTGACTTTCCCACATGTCAAAGATCGTTCCCACGTGTGGCTATGTGGGCCTTCAGGCCCGGTCACCCGTACATGGTCTTCAGGTTTTAATACATCCTATCAAAACTCAGATGAATAGGATATCGAGGCTCATGTGCTTCGCCTACACCAGTTCCCTAAGGTTACTGTATAGTGAGGTCCATATTCGTTCCATGAAGTAGCAAATATCGTCCGACCTGCCAAAGGTTGCTTCCCCATGCCCCGCATGGGTCAATCTTGAGAACTCTCTTCCTTCAGTTCTTCAACTTGAGCAAGGCGAGTCTGATCAGGTATGTTAAAGTCGATAGCGAGCTGCAAAGCTCGTGCACGTCTAGGTTTCACGGTCGTATTCATTCAAAAGTTTCACCCAGCGTTGCCATCACATGTTTAGCTCTCTTGAAACAAGGGTACACGGGAGGCCCTTGTGATCGGTCTAAGTGGTGCATTCGGTACCGTCCAAGTAATGCCTCCAACTCAAATCCGAGATCGTGGCTTCCACCCCTGGTTGTGTGTCGTGCAATTCTTCCTGTTAATCCACCACGTAAATCGTCGCCTTCTCGTGTTGCATCGGCGTGTATCTGGGACTCTGATTCGAATCATCATGGTATACCACTAGATCACCCGTACCCTCGGGTAAAGACGATGCTCAGTGCATTATAGTGTTGGGATTCGAAAGTTGAAAAGTCGTTCTCCTGTTGTGTCTCACACGAATACAGCACCCAGCGGTGCTAAAGAGGTTAAAACTGCGCGATCTACGAAAATCCGGTGATGAATCTACGATAGTATCCAGCAAAACCATGAAATCGCTGCGTCCCCGAAGGAATCCTTTGTGTCGATCAGTTTCTAGCAACATGGATCCTAGCAAGATCCACGTGTATTCCCACTTCGTTGGTCACATGATCAACATGCATCTCTCGAATCTAGATGTTACACTAAACAAGACTTCGTACGTAATGGCTCCTCCCTCAGGATCCCTAAAATAAGATACAGATGTCGTCTATGATGTTCCTTTCACCTGGAAATGATTCAACACGTTGTCAATAAACACGGTCGGTTCATCTAATCCATAAAGCTGTTGGTGTGTTGATTAACCCCAAGGTCATTGATGTGTTCAAATATTAACATATAAATTTCATCAAATGAGGCATAAAACTAACCCCTTTTTAGTACTAATGTTGGAAAAAGTGTGCTTTTGTCTTCCTTTTGTATTTTCAGGATTAAATGAGCTCAAATTAACAAAAGAAGCAAAAAGACATCAAAATCTAACATAAATACAAGAAAAGGAACAAGACGTGACATGCCCGACCCCACGACAGCATCTTCCCAAGCAAAACAAGAAGACAGAAGACTGAACACGCCCCGTGCTCAGCCAGCACGGGGGCGTGCCCAAGTGTCAGCAGAAAAGACAAAGTGGTAGAAGCTTCTATTGCCCACCACGGGGCCGTGCTCAGCGGACACGGGGCCGTGGTCAACTATAAGATTCGCACAATCCAGCAAATCTGCATAGTACAAAGATTCTTCTGCACCACGGGGTCGTGCTCAGCGGACACGGGGGCGTGGTCAACTAATAAGACAAAGCTGCATTTAATGAAGAAAGAGAAGGATGTGGACACGGGGCCGTGCCCGAGCTTCTGTTCAGCCTATAAATAGATGTGCTTGGCTCAAGCTCAAACCATCCCTTGGCACACCACCTCTCTCACACTTCACCCACCACCCACCACCACCATAACACCATCATCCACCACCATCATCCATTGTCCATCGTAGAGTGTGTGAGTCGTCTCGGGATCCAAGATTGATCGTAAGAGTTCTTGACAATCAAGGCCATGTTTGCCTAAGTCTCTTACATCACTTGGTGAAGACAAAGTGTCTAGTGTATTACTTTTTATTTCTAATCTTTTGCACTTTTTATTTGGTTTCGTATTAATGACTTTAATAACTAGTTGCTTATGTTGAAGGTGATCTTTCTTTATCGTTTGTCCGTGGTGTCTTGAAATTATTTTACTGTCAATATAAAATAAAAGATTTTCACCATTCATATCTCCACGGTCTATATGGAGGTATGTTGGCTACCTGGTCGGGGGTTAAGGGAATGGTTTGGTAAAGGTCTTGCCATTGTTCAGCGTTTAGAGGTCCTGCAATGGACCTGGGTCAAATTTAGTAGGACCTCCTTCAATACTTCACGGTATTGGATGGCAGGGGTCCAAACTCTTTGATCCCCTCATAAGTTAACTATTATTAATACTATAACCCGGCTATTTAGGACTGTATCCCTGCTGACTCAGACTACTTAGTCGAGGGTAACGTCACCTCCAAAAGAGGGGCCTACCATAATATTGCATTAATAACTTAATTCATTATCTTCCAATAATCCACCCTTTTAGGATTGTATCCTTGCTGACTCAAACTACTGGGGTGAGGGTAACGTTACCTTCAAAAGAGGGGCCTACTACAATAACTAAGATAATCTCTTAATCATGTGCAAAAGTGCGGAAATAATCAAAGGTTACACTAGATACGAGTCGGAACCAAGTGATTCATCTTGTCTATCTGTTTTTATTTTTATTTTTATTTTCAGCATTTTAGTTAGTTTTTATTTTTCTTAGTTTAAAACATTTTTCTAAACTTTTTTATTTTGATTAGACGTTGAGGATAAACCGGTACTAAAAGCTCTTGTGTCCTTGGACGACCTCGGTATCTTGCCAACACTATACTACGCTCACGATGGGTGCACTTGCCCATATGTGTGTTTAGTGTTAGCAAAATATCGTGTTTTATAAATTTAAAACTTGGCTAAAAATAAGTGTTAAAGGGGCTTAAAATATACACCTAAAATATATAACACTTCACACGCATCAAGTTTTTGGCGCCGTTGCCGGGGACACAAGGATTTTAAGAAAGTTAGGAATCAACGGCCTAATCGTTTTTCTTATTTTTCATTCTTTTTAGGATTTTTTTTTTAGATTTTTCAGCTTCTGCAGAAATCAGCACGGGCCGTGCCCGCTGAACACGCCCCGTGCCCAATCATTGGAACTGGCAATCCTGTTTTAAGTCAGACAGTAAGCTGAACACAGGGCCGTGCCCACTCAACACGCCCCCGTGCCCAAGTTTCAGTTACTGAAAACAGAACCGTAAGGTCCCGACGGTTGGTAATTTCTGACACAACCATGAGTGATACTGATACTTTTTACTTTCGGCACTCTTATGCTACTATGTGGTGTCAATTATGTGGTGGTAACCATAAAGAATTAGAATGCTTTTTTCTAAATTATAAACCCCACTATATAGACCCATCATTTCCTAGTATCCTTAAGAGGGGCGAAAGTAAAAATAATCCCTATCGCTCCCTCGAATGCGCCCAACCAGATATTCTAGGAGAAATGCTTCTCGATGAATTATTTCAACTAGAAGATCAAATTTTTAATTGGTTAAAAGAACTTAGGGAAGATTTCAATAATCTTTTCCAAGACAATAACCAAGAAGAGAGGTTGGAACCGCATTCAAACAACTTCATTGTTTCCAATGATACTTCTAACTCTAGTGAGGACTTGAGCGATAGTCGTCCCTATGTCGATTGTGCCGTGAAGGACTCCCCATCAACTTCGTTTGATGCATACATAGACCTGAGCGATTCGACATACACCTTCTTTAACGAGAGCCCGGGAAAGGGTTGGACTTGTCCACCTACATATAGCATAGGAATCACCCTCACCGACAACCTCTTGCGTTCTCGTCTTAATCTAGATCAATTAAGGTATCTTAGGCACTTTGGGGTTGTTCCATCCAGTAAGGAACCGCCCGATCCGGAAAAGTTCCTTAAAAATAGACGAACTTCATAAAACAGCTTTCCGACACGGGGCCGTGCCCAGGTCAACACGCCCCCGTGTCTACCAAAAGATTCCTTCTGACTTTTGTCAGAATACGGACAAAACGTGTCAGGATCTTGCCTGCACACGGGGCCGTGTCCAGCCGAAACGGGGCCGTGTCCAGCACGCTGTCGTTTTCTATAAATGCAGCCAAGAATCCTGCACATTTGGACCATCCAGGGACAGAGATTTGGAGGGATTTTCTGACTTACCATCCTAGGTATGTTCTAAAAGAAGGTTCCTACAAGCATCTTGTCCTTTCCTCTTTTATCTATTGCCTTCTTCATCTTTCTTGCACCAAGAACTCCATTAAAGCTTGATTTCAAGCTTTGTTGTGATGTTTATTGAATTTCTATTCAAGGAATCTTGTTAAAAATAAGTTACACAACATTGTTTTAAGTTATTTCTGCTAAAAAATGCTTCATAAATTAAGAAAATAATTTGAAACCCCAAGATTCCTTGTTCTAGAAATCTGCAGAAAGTTGAACACGGGGCCGTGTTCATTGAGCACGGGGCCGTGCCCGTGGTACTGTTTCATTAAAACAAACTGTTTTTGGTTTGTTTTCGTAGAATGTCTAGCCAAAACAGCGGAACCTCTTCTGCGCACTCAAGGAACAGCCGACGGGAAAGGAGGCCATCGATTGAAGCAACTCTCGTAAGGTACGTAATGGCGCTACGTGAAGCACTTAACGAAATGACTTCAGTGGAGGAGGTCCTCATTGACCGTATAAACTATCTCTCGGTGGGGTTGGAAAACAATTTCCGGGAAATAAACCTCTTGCACCAGAGGTTAAACATTCTGGTAACACCTCCTATGGAACCAATCCTCCCTCAAGAGGATTGGAACCTCGCACTTGGAATTCAAAATCCTACCGGTTGGGACGACATTCCATAGGAACCTCTTCTCGAAGAACTTCAAGAAATTCCGGTGGAAGTTACACCTCCTCAAACCGATGCTCATGAGCCCGCTTTTCTTCTCCCTAGGGAGATCGAAGAGTGGCTCGCCGATGTATGAGGAACCCATACCCGTAGGGAGAAGTTTTCAAGCCACTTTTAACCGAGAAATCTATCTTTTCGGAAATTTTGCTAAGTAGAATAAATAGTGGGCTAGAAACTTCTTGGATTTCTTGTGTTTCTTTGACCTAACTAGCTAGTATTTTAATTTTTAGGACTATTATGTAATTCTCTCTATGATTAATGAATGATGGTTTTAGTTAAAATTGGTGTTTTGGATGGTGTTGAAATGAATAAAACACACTTGAGATGGCAAAGGATGCAAGGGAAACTTGAACCAGCACTCCATACAGGAAAACAGAACCGTCCGATAAATTTCTTCGTTTGCAGTAAGCTCGGCACGGGCCGTGTCTACCCAACACGGCCCCGTGCTGCACAGTCTGCAGAAAAAGACCCAGTTCAGGTAACTGGACACGGGCCGTGTTCGCCCAACACGCCCCCGTGTCCAGACTTCTGTTTCTCTTGTTTAATTTTGTTACTGGCACTTGAACACGGGGCCGTGCCCGGATCACACGGGGCCGTGTTCAGCGCTCAGTAACACAAAATTTTTGCTTTTCACACCTTTTTACTCATTCAATCAACCTAAAAACTTATTTTTGGGACACATTGAGGACAATGTGTAATTTAAGTGTGGGGGGGATGCTAAAACCTTGAATCTTGCAAGTCCTAAATACAAGCCTTACACAAAACTCTATTGGAACTGCTAATCACCCCAATTTTTTTTCAAAAATTTTTCATTTTTTTTACTTGTCTAGGTTTAATTCGGGAAATTCAAGTTCTTAAAAAGGTTATATTTTTATGAATTTACAACCGATAGCGTCGTGATAAAAAGAACCAACATAAGAAAATTATGAAAAGGCATGACAAGCTTAGTTAAAATTTAATTATATATACTTGATCACATAAAAACCCATTCCCACAAAAGTGAGTTTTGAGCCTTTATTGAGCAAACACTTACATATCATTTGACTAAATGCTCATTTTCGTTTCTTGTGTGAATAGCCGCTTGGTTCTTACGACTCTAGAACTTGCCATGACGATACATTCCCGGTCCTTACCAACTTAAACCTGAGTAAGTAAATGATGGAGGCATTAGGACTAACCCTTTTTATTTCTACACCATTATTTTTCTTTTTTTTACCACCTACCCAAAATCCCCCTAGTTAGCCCCTTTGAGCCTAAACCTTTTCATTTCATAACCCAAACCTAACACCCTTTTTACCCACCAAAACCTTTTTCATTTTTACCCCTTTGTTTTAGTAACAAGTTCGGGTCTTTATATGACTTTTGAAAAAAAAAATTGTTGTTGATGATGAAGCAAAAGAAAATAAACAAACAAGTTCATCAAAAATAACTTTGTTTGAATAAATAACTTCATCAAAAAATAAAAGTTACAAAAATAGAAAGTCATACGAAAACCAACACTTGTTACGCTTTTCGCCCTTTTTACTAACCACTAACCACCAACCCAACCACCTACCTTTAACCCAAGCCTAACCCTTAACCCACAAAGTCCTCTTGATATTTACAAAGGTATATAAGTTAAAAGGAGGAGGATTGATTGCTTGGCAAGCCTATGGTAGGAGTAAGTTCCATGCCGCTCTCGAGTGATCCACAAAAATACATTTTCGGCCGAGTGTTGAGTGATCCCCGTGAGGTATGTGAACTTGTATATAAATAGAATTTTACAAAGGCATGTTATGCCCTAATAAGTAATTTATCTTATGAAAAGTTTTAAATAAATCATGATGAATAGGATTGTAAATAAATAAAAATAAAATTAAATAAAGAATCTTGGAAGTCCCGACACTCTACGACAAGCCCAAAAATCTTCTTCTCTACCCATTCCATTTGGGTGTGTAAATAGCCACATATTAAAGAGTTTTGCTTGAGGACAAGCAAAGATTCAAGTGTGGGGGTATTTGATGTGTTCAAATATTAACATATAAATTTCATCAAATGAGACATAAAACTAACCCCTTTTTAGTACTAATGTTGGAAAAAGTGTGCTTTTGTCTTCCTTTTGTATTTTCAGGATTAAATGAGCTCAAATTAACAAAAGAAGCAAAAAGACATCAAAATCTAACATAAATACAAGAAAAGGAACAAGACGTGACATGCCCGACCCCACGACAGCATCTTCCCAAGCAAAACAAGAAGACAGAAGACTGAACACGCCCCGTGCTCAGCCAGCACGGGGGCGTGCCCAAGTGTCAGCAGAAAAGACAAAGTGGTAGAAGCTTCTATTGCCCACCACGGGGCCGTGCTCAGCGGACACGGGGCCGTGGTCAACTATAAGATTCGCACAATCCAGCAAATCTGCATAGTACAAAGATTCTTCTGCACCACGGGGTCGTGCTCAGCGGACACGGGGGCGTGGTCAACTAATAAGACAAAGCTGCATTTAATGAAGAAAGAGAAGGATGTGGACACGGGGCCGTGCCCGAGCTTCTGTTCAGCCTATAAATAGATGTGCTTGGCTCAAGCTCAAACCATCCCTTGGCACACCACCTCTCTCACACTTCACCCACCACCCACCACCACCACCATAACACCATCATCCACCACCATCATCCATTGTCCATCGTAGAGTGTGTGAGTCGTCTCGGGATCCAAGATTGATCGTAAGAGTTCTTGACAATCAAGGCCATGTTTGCCTAAGTCTCTTACATCACTTGGTGAAGACAAAATGTCTAGTGTAATACTTTTTATTTCTAATCTTTTGCACTTTTTAATTGGTTTCGTATTAATGACTTTAATAACTAGTTGCTTATGTTGAAGGTGATCTTTCTTTATCGTTTGTCCGTGGTGTCTTGAAATTATTTTACTGTCTATATAAAATAAAAGATTTTCACCATTCATATCTCCACGGTCTATATGGAGGTATGTTGGCTACCTGGACGGGGATTAAGGGAATGGTTTGGTAAAGGTCTTGCCATTGTTCAGCGTTTAGAGGTCCTGCAATGGACCTGGGTCAAATTTAGTAGGACCTCCTTCAATACTTCACGGTATTGGATGGCGGGGGTCCAAACTCTTTGATCCCCTCATAAGTTAACTACTATTAATACTATAACCCGGCTATTTAGGACTGTATCCCTGCTGACTCAGACTACTTAGTCGAGGGTAACGTCACCTCCAAAAGAGTGGCCTACCATAATATTGCATTAATAACTTAATTCATTATCTTCCAATAATCCACCCTTTTAGGATTGTATCCTTGCTGACTCAAACTACTGGGGTGAGGGTAACGTTACCTTCAAAAGAGGGGCCTACTACAATAACTAAGATAATCTCTTAATCATGTGCAAAAGTGCGGAAATAATCAAAGGTTACACTAGATACGAGTCGGAACCAAGTGATTCATCTTGTCTATCTGTTTTTGTTTTTATTTTTATTTTTATTTTCAGCATTTTAGTTAGTTTTTATTTTTCTTAGTTTAAAACATTTTTCTAAACTTTTTATTTTGATTAGACGTTGAGGATAAACCGGTACTAAAAGCTCTTGTGTCCTTGGACGACCTCGGTATCTTGCCAACACTATACTACGCTCACGATGGGTGCACTTGCCCATATGTGTGTTTAGTGTTAGTAAAATATCGTGTTTTATAAATTTAAAACTTGGCTAAAAATAAGTGTCAAAAGGGCTTAAAATATACACCTAAAATATATAACACTTCACACGCATCAAGTTTTTGGCGCCGTTGCCGGGGACACAAGGATTTTAAGAAAGTTAGGAATCAACGGCCTAATCGTTTTTCTTATTTTTTATTTTTTTTAGGATTTTTTTTTAGATTTTTCAGCTTCTGCAGAAATCAGCACGGGCCGTGCCCGCTGAACACGCCCCGTGCCCAATCATTGGAACTGGTAATCCTGTTTTAAGTCAGACAGTAAGCTGAACACGGGGCCGTGCCCACTCAACACGCCCCCGCGCCCAAGTTTCAGTTACTGAAAACAGAACCGTAAGGTCCCGACGGTTGGTAATTTCTGACACAACCATGAGTGATACTGATACTTTTTACTTTCGGCACTCTTATGCTACTATGTGGTGTCAATTATGTGGTGGTAACCATAAAGAATTAGAATGCTTTTTTCTAAATTATAAACCCCACTATATAGACCCATCATTTCCTAGTATCCTTAAGAGGGGCGAAAGTAAAAATAATCCTTATCGCTCCCTCGAATGCGCCCAACCAGATATTCTAGGAGAAATGCTTCTCGATGAATTATTTCAACTAGAAGATCTAATTTTTAATTGGTTAAAAGAACTTAGGGAAGATTTCAATAATCTTTTCCAAGACAATAACCAAGAAGAGAGGTTGGAACCGCATTCAAACAACTTCATTGTTTCCAATGATACTTCTAACTCTAGTGAGGACTTGAGCGATAGTCGTCCCTGTGTCGATTGTGCCGTGAAGGACTCCCCATCAACTTCGTTTGATGCATACATAGACCTGAGCGATTCGACATACACATTCTTTAACGAGATCCCGGGAAAGGGTTGGACTTGTCCACCTACATATAGCATAGGAATCACCCTCACCGACAACCTCTTGCGTTCTCGTCTTAATCTAGATCAATTAAGGTATCTTAGGCACTTTGGGGTTGTTCCATCCAGTAAGGAACCGCCCGATCCGGAAAAGTTCCTTAAAAATAGACGAACTTCATAAAACAGCTTTCCGACACGGGGCCGTGCCCAGGTCAACACGCCCCCGTGTCCACCAAAAGATTCCTTCTGACTTTTGTCTGAATACGGACAAAACGTGTCAGGATCTTGCCTGCACACGGGGCCGTGTCCAGCACGCTGTCGTTTTCTATAAATGCAGCCAAGAATCCTGCACATTTGGACCATCCAGGGACAGAGATTTGGAGGGATTTTCTGACTTACCATCCTAGGTATGTTCTAAAAGAAGGTTCCTACAAGCATCTTGTCCTTTCCTCTTTTATCTATTGCCTTCTTCATCTTTCTTGCACCAAGAACTCCATTAAAGCTTGATTTCAAGTTTTGTTGTGATGTTTATTGAATTTCTATTCAAGGAATCTTGTTAAAAATAAGTTACACAACATTGTTTTAAGTTATTTCTGCTAAAAAATGCTTCATAAATTAAGAAAATAATTTGAAACCCCAAGATTCCTTGTTCTAGAAATCTGCAGAAAGTTGAACACGGGGCCGTGTTCATTGAGCACGGGGCCGTGCCCGTGGTACTGTCTATATAAAATAAAAGATTTTCACCATTCATATCTCCACGGTCTATATGGAGGTATGTTGGCTACCTGGTCGGGGGTTAAGGGAACGGTTTGGTAAAGGTCTTGCCATTGTTCAGCGTTTAGAGGTCCTGCAATGGACCTGGGTCAAATTTAGTAGGACCTCCTTCAATACTTCACGGTATTGGATGGCGGGGGTCCAAACTCTTTGATCCCCTCATAAGTTAACTACTATTAATACTATAACCTGGCTATTTAGGACTGTATCCCTGCTGAATCAGGCTACTTAGTCGAGGGTAACGTCACCTCCAAAAGAGGGGCCTACCATAATATTGCATTAATAACTTAATTCATTATCTTCCAATAATCCACCCTTTTAGGATTGTATCCTTGCTGACTCAAACTACTGGGGTGAGGGTAACGTCACCTTCAAAAGAGGGCCTACTACAATAACTAAGATAATCTCTTAATCATGTGCAAAAGTGCAGAAATAATCAAAGGTTACACTAGATACGAGTCGGAACCAAGTGATTCATCTTGTCTATCTGTTTTTATTTTTATTTTTATTTTCAGCATTTTAGTTAGTTTTTAATTTTCTTAGTTTAAAACATTTTTCTAAACTTTTTATTTTGATTAGACGTTGAGGATAAACCGGTACTAAAAGCTCTTGTGTCCTTGGACGACCTCGGTATCTTGCCAACACTATACTACGCTCACGATGGGTGCACTTGCCCATATGTGTGTTTAGTGTTAGTAAAATATCGTGTTTTATAAATTTAAAACTTGGCTAAAAATAAGTGTTAAAGGGGCTTAAAGTATACACCTAATATATATAACACTTCATACGCATCAGTCATGGAATACAAAGTCGTATGGCTGAAATGCGTTTGATATGTCGCTTTAACAACATTCTCCCCGTGAATTTCCATCTGATAACAGTCCATTCGTAAATTAATCCTCGAATAAAAGCTTGTCCCTCGCAACTAGTCGACAGGTTGTCATTACATGGTCGAGGCAAACGGTTTTCGACTGTCACCTTGTTAAGTCCTTGGTAACCAGTACACGTACGGAAAGGCTTGTCTTCATGGATGTAACTGCGGCTCCTAAAGCGAAAAAAAACTAAGTCCGCCAAAACCCCTGTTCAACAGTTTCTGCAATTGATTAGGCAGCTCTTGCACCCCTCCTGGTGCAAGACGGTAAGAGTATGAATATTCGGAGCTGCACCTGGCGTGAGATCAATCTGAGTTTCTGCCTACAGTTGTGGAAGTAATCCTTGAAGTTCTTCAAGTAGCTCATCGGAAGAAATCACAACCAACTGGTGGATTCTCGATCCTCCCTTCCTTTGCCTTATCATCAGTAACCGTTGTTAGCAATGGCGGGGTAATCCCTCCGTAGACACTTCTGGGCCTTCATTGCATAATTGATGCTAACCTTTACACAACTCTGATATTCTGGAACAAATGACGATTCTCCGCTAGGGAGAGGGATATGCAAAATTCTCTCCTCACCGGGTGTATCTGCGCGGCATCTGGATAACCAATCCATACTAACTGCTGCGCCAAACTATCAAGGGTAGCAGGAAGAAGGTCGATGTCGAACATATAAGGTGTCAATTGACTTGCCATCAGCCGATTCCACAACAGGTTTGGTTTCGAGAAACATTAGGGTTTAGCAGAATAGAGTCAAAACGATTAGTTACCAAGAACGTGCAGGCCACCATGTTGCTATAATCTTGGCGTCGCACACGCCAACCATAGATGCCTTTCCATGAGTTTCATTTCTGGTGTTTGTTGTTTTCGTTACGAGGGTTCCCAGTACTGCCGTCGTTCCTTTGGTTGTTGTTGTCTTCTTTGAACCACGGCCAATCCATGTTATACGCACCTTCATTTCCATATTGTAGGCTACGATTATAAGTGCCTTGATGTTGCCATAACTGTTGCCCCTAATGTCGTTGCTTGAAACGGAGCCCTACGATCTTTCACCAACCAAGTCCATTCCTTCACATTCTGTGCCACGTCCTAAAGTGCTAATCATGTGTTGGTAGTCACACATTCCACACGATAATCAGTTGTCATTGCTTATGTCCCGATTGTTTCGTAAGAGTTGACTCCCATGAGTCGCTGACTAGGGTTAAGGATTCAATTGGAGTCAATTCGCTGGTGTTCGTTGCCGGTAATCAGGGTCGTCCAAATACTGAGGTCGGTAAGGCACTACGTTCCTCCTTTTGTCCATTGTTCTTGCAAGTTGATTGAGTAATACACGGTATGTTTCTAGAGTGTTGCAGAAGTGATCGCACTTCGGGATCTAAGGCGTCTACACATTGAGTTCCAGCAAACGAAGTGGAGTGAGAAAGGCATAGCATAGACCAATCATTTGACGCTGCGGCATCTAACTCAGGGATGTTCGTACAAGCACCTAACATTCTATACAGTTCGCTAGGCGTTCAGATGGGTGCTCAGGTGATACTCGATAGCATCGAGATTCGTATGGATTCAAAGAGGAGTGAAAAGCTCACGTTCGAGTAGGAGACAACCACTGCTATGACCCCTATAGGTTTGTTATGTTTCTCATCAATCAAATAACGGAACGGAACCCCTTTTTCACTTGTTAAGCCTCACTGGGACTCGCATGCACCCCACATTATTATTATGTGTGCACCCACAATAATATTGCGATTTGCATGCTCATCTCAGTTCCTCCTAACTCGTGTCAAATGGTTCCTCAAACTCGAATGCCAAACAGAGGTTATCAACAATGATAAGATCACAAGAATCTAAGGACTATGACATGCTACCAACGCAACATAATGTAAGCAAGCAATTCATGTAATCATGCGATAGTGACGAGTGTGTGTTCGTATGTTGCGTCATAAACAAATGTGTACTAGTCATGTAATGTATGCAGCAAGTGAGAAAGACGAACCTTGCAATCTGGAGCTGAGTGTCATGGTCGTATTCACGTATTCAGAACTGTTCGGTTATAGTCTGGTTTTACAAAAACGTTTTAAAACCAAGTTCACTATAACCAGTGGCTCTGATACCAAACTGTCACACCCCTAAAATACCACCTAGGGAACGTCCCTGCTAGGCGTGTGACGTACCAACAACGAGCCACTAATTACATTGAACCAACCATAATATGTTTAACAAAAATTCTATTCATTAAATAAAAACGTTCATAGAATATAATCCAAGTTAAATAGTGACAGCGGAAGCAAATAACAATTCATTGTTTAAATGTTTAAAAACCCAATGTATATGAATTCAGTAAACAAGACACGCGTAGCCAAGCACTGCGACCCATGACCACTCCAGCCATCCAGATAGCAAGTTCCCATCCAAAGTACCTAACGACTTGCAAGCATGTAACAAGTGTATCAGACAAAGCTGGCGAGTTCACAGTTTTAGAAAACGTTTGTTACCAGTTGTATGTAAAACAGTTCAATAACCAATGCAAGTAATATTGTTAATATCTCAATTCCGAACAAGACGGCTCCTGAAATACATGACTGCCCTTCCCACGTACTCCTATCTAGTACTGGGCCCCGACTGGGTCGTTAGTTCACATCCGTCCTATCTAGGAGCGGTGTGAGGGTGCCAAACCTAAGTAGCGCTACCAACTAATACCCGTTACCCTCCAGGTAACATAATAAGGGACTTACAAAAATGATAGGTGAGAATATTAACCAATATACCCGTTATTACCCAGACCACTGACTGTCCCCAACCACTGGGACGCATGCTCGAATGTAGTGAACTCACCTTGGGTTTGCTAGGTTAGACTAAGTGCCCACTTAACCGTTAATCAATCAAATCCTACCGGGTTTACAAAGACAGTTAGTTCGACGTAATCACGCATTTATTCACATAAAACATTTCAAACAATCCATGTATCACATATTAACACACACGACAGGCAAGTACTTTGATTATAGACTATTCACCACACTAATTAATGTATCACATTCCCTTCACATTTGGATATTTAGAACAAGTGGCATGATCAATTTATTTTCATGATTATTCGGTCCACTCATAACTTCTATCAATCCCAAAAAAAGACACATGTTATCACACAAGCTAAGCATCATACACTTCACATCATAGGACAGTTATCATTTGTATCGATCAACCCACCCATCAATTCACCACTAACCCATATTTTAGATAATGTCCACATCATGATGACAATTGATCTTTATTCATTAATTAACATCAGTTATATACAAATAGCCCTATGTCATCCATTATCATCACACAATTATTCCAAACTCAACCATACAGTTTGTTATATCAATGCATTCATCATCAAATTGTCAAAACCATGACCCTAATCCATATACAGCTATCTTCGTGCACAAAACAGAATATTTGAAGCATCATGTTCGGTTGACAAAATCCTAGTTTCTTATGTACATCCGTTATCATCACATACACCCTCGAATCCGATCTCATCAGTTTATGTTATCAAAAATTACCAGATTCCAATCGTAATAGAAAGATCATCATCCTACGGTCCTATCATCATACTAATCTTACACGTTTACAACTCTAAATCACTTATTCATTAGCATGCAATCTGCGTTATTATTTAGCCGTTCGATATCGATAGAAACCGTTTATTCGCATCAGTTGTTTATCATATCTCATACAATTCAAACATGGATTCTAACTACTCTAGATCACACGAAATCACATGATCATAATCACAATTTACACATTACAATTCACACAGATTCGCACAAAGTCGGAAACGATCAGTCAGAATTAAAACAAACACGCTTATACTAACCAAGCGATCGTGTGAGAGGGAGAGAGCCGAATCGAGAGAAGGAGAGCTTCGAGTTCCTCCAGCAACACCTTCATGTCTCCGGCGAGTCGTGGTGCATTGCCGGCGTGAAGAGAGATGTTATCAAATGTTTGAAAGTCGAAGAATGGTTCCTGTCGTGATCCTCCGTGTATCACGACGACTTCACTTGTTCCGCCAATGATCCGGCAATGGGAGGGTGTTTATGGCGAGGATTGTTGTTGTGCGAGGTAGAAAGTGTGATCAATGGTTTTGAAGGAGTTACAATTGATGGATGCCTAGATGATGGAGCGATGGGAAGGGGAAGGAACTGCAGACTTTTGCATGGGGGACTAGGGTTTTACCAATGATTGCAAAAGAGGATATATGTACACATTCTCATAAATTGTGCATACAAATGAATCAGTGGGTTGGGCCGCTAGTTGAGAGGGGTATGGCTCATATTGGCCTAACCGGCCCAGGAATACACATTTATCCAACACTAGCATTTCACAAAATAATCATGCACAATGAAAGCACATTTATCCACTTGACATAACACACACCCGATTATGACGTAGAACGGAGCATGAAGAGTAACGACACAAATTAAGTGTTGCGAGATTAGGCGATTCTAACCTTGAAAGTTCGGGTTGTCACACGCCGTCCGCCTGAAACTGAAACGCCGGCCTGAAGATGTGTCGCTGGAGATGTCGCCGTAGAAGAAACAGAAACGCTGGCCGAACTGAAGATGTTGAAGATGCGTCGCTGGAGATGTCGCCGTAGAAGAACTGAAATGTCGTGGGTGTGAATTAGAATGATGACTATGAATCTGATTTTTCTCTAAGCAAGATCTTTTAATTTTGAGATGGGTAGTTTTGTCATTTTAATAGAGAAGAGGAAATATGCAATTTTTATTTAGGCTTGGGTAAATATGCAATTAAGAGTGTTTTTAAGGGGAAATACGCAATTATTCCTAATTTCAAAAGATTCATTAGTGATCGTTTCGTTAACTATATATTGAAAGAGGGTATATTAGTGATCGTTTCATAAAATTATCAAATGAGTTCACATTGTCATTATACTTTTGAATTAACTAAAGTAGACCTTTGAGTTTAACCCAGTCACACAATTTCATTTTTTAAGGAAACTTTACTTGTTGACCATGACCCAAACTAACTACCCTCACAAATGATTCTTAAATTCTTATTTGTTAGAATGAAGCATAATGTGGACCATGTTATTTTTTCTTAATCGTTTTAAGTTTCCATCATGGGAAGAGTTTTGACTGATAGACCATTGCAATTTAAGGCAAGACACTTATGTGTTTAGGCTATCTAATGTCTTGTTTGTTTGTTTCTAAAAATCATTACATGTTTGTTAACTTTATTCAAAAGAAACAACTGATCCAGCTGTGAAGAATTCTTCCACTGAATCAAGCTCTGCAGATACTCCATCTGGAACAGGTGCCATACCATTACCATCTATGCCAGGAGCTGGATTTCCTGGAAATCCCTTTGACTTCTCATCTACGGCTGGTCTACTTTTAACAAAATATAAATAAACACAAAAAAACTAACCAACTACTTTCAGTAATTGAGTAATTGACAGTCTTCTATGTCTTAAATTCTATAAAATCTAACAATAACGATCGAGCAGCAAATAATCATTCAAACTAAATTGTAATTATATTAAAAACTATATAAAATAAGAAAGAAACAAACAAACAAACTAATCATCTGAATTATTGGATTATCATTTTATGAATCTATAAATATCCCTAACAACCAAACCAACTTAGGATTCAAAATCCATATTGCTCAGTTTTCTGCGACTTGCTAGGTTCACCCCTTAGCCAATTTTCAGCACCAGAATCGGCTAGATTCCAGAAATCAGACAACTCGCCACCTGGCGTACCGAACTCAGGATACTCATAGTTACCAACATCACTCCACATATTGTTAGACATTGCAGAAACTGTCTCAAAATCAGAGCTCCAAAGATCTTCTTGCTTAACAATAGTTGCAGCATCATAATCAAAATTGAAATCAAGTTCTTCGTTCGAAAAACAGACGTTAACCTGAGCTAGTTCCTGCAAATCAAGATCATGTAGTCGCAATGGTATAGTTTCTGTGTTATCAACTGAAACATGATCATTGAGTTGATGTTTAATAAACTTGTGAGCCTTTGTGGAGACGAAATACGATGATGCTCTTTTTTTAAACTTTGTGATTTGAAAAACTTTAGCCAGTGATGAGACCATCTGTTTCTGTCTATCTTCAGCTGCTTAGAGCTTTTGGTTAACTGCTTCCATATATTGATGGGTCTCGTGTTGCTGATCTTGTAGATCGATAACTTAACGCATCATTTCAATTCTTTCTTTTTGTAGTATGTCCACCTCAGCTTAACTGGATGGCTGCTACTTTCTTCGGTAAGCTGCTGAGCTGGCAATGACCTCCGCCTGCGAATGTTTTTCAAGAGATGTCGTTTTCCTTTAAGAAAGCTTTCACATGCGAATTTCCACCTGTCTGTATCTATCTTGCGAAAACCCTGAACTCAATTACCCATAAACAAAATTAAACAAAACCAAGAATATGTAATTACGATCATATGCAGAACGATCAAATTTTAAAGACAAAGAACATATGCATTCACTTCAAGATAATATGTAAAAGAAAAGAAAAGATAATAACCTTAATCAGCTGCAACAATAACTCACCCTAAAAAACAGCTTTTCCTCATTCAACTCACCCGAAATCACCGTTGACCAAGCACTACAAACAATGAATCAATATAAAGTTATAAAAACTCTATTCTTAAAAATCAAGGAATCGACATTCAATAAACCAATCTGCGAGATTTGAAACTAAAAATGTTTTATTATTTGTTAGTTTAATTAATTTGTTGGCTATAAATTATTTTGCTTTAAATAATGAATGCCAAGTAAAGCCCATGTGATTATTTCAAATAGCTCTTCAAGAGTGCCATATTCACTTGCCTTTCATCTTACAATATATAGTTCTTTTCCAAATTAAATTTAATACACAGATGAATTTGCTTTAAATAATGAATGCCAACGCCCTCACAATCTCACCCTTCTCACAATCCAACACCAATGAATTTGAGAATATAGATTACATCCTTTATCTAGCAAATTTCAGAATATAGATTACATCCTTCATGCAGAAAATTTCAATTTTAACAAAAATTAAAATAAAATGGATGCACAATTCATATTTATGTGGATGAGCTTGCCTCCAAATATCTAAATAACGACAAATAATTCAAAATCCCTAGATTCACAAACATGTATAGATCCGCATATGAATCATGAAAACAAATGCTTTGGAAACCCAAACAAAAGCTATATCTCTAAATCAACAGTGGTTTCAACCACCGTTTTAACCCAACAGCAGTTTCAAACCACCGTTTTAACCCAACAGTGATTAACCTTCATATTAGGGTTTTCATAAAATGAAATCTCAAATCATCATCACCTCCACAGAAATCTCAAGATAACACACCCATAAACACACACACACACACACACACAAACACACTCACAATCTTGAATCTTTCTCTATGCAACACCTTCTTCAACACACCCCTTAACCCACCCATAATCCCCAATGGTCTCCTTACTCCACTACTCAATCACCCACCCACAACAGAGAACAACAGCAGCAACAACGCCACCAAAAATTAACTAAGATTGGATGAAAACCTTTTGGTCAACACCAGTCTCCGTTCACGGCGGCGACGATGGTGATGGGATGTTTATAGCCAAAAATTAACTAAGATTTGATGAAAACCTTTTGGTCAACAGCACTCTCCGTTCACCCCTTTCTTCTCCAAACCCAAAATCTGAAACCCTAACTCTACTGAATCGCCAAATAATCCTAACCCACCGCACTGATGTGAATGAAATCAAGATTCCTGAATTGTATGTAAAGTATGGTGATTTGGATGGAAAATAATTTGTGGGAATTTGTCGCGAGGGAATGCGGGTTAAAAGTTGGGCTTTTGGCATCTTTGAAGTTGATATATATCAAGTATTTGAAAGAGTTAGATCAGTGGTTGTTGAATGAAGGTTTTAAAGATGGAAAAATGGAGAATTTGGAGGTTAGTGTAGTTGAGAAGCTAGATCAGTTGTCACGGGGTGATGATGTATGCTTGATTGCCAATTTTTTTCTCGGTATACCCGAGCTATATACAGACGTACAAAATATATACGATTTGATATGGTTTGGCATAAGTTTATAAGTTGTGTAGTTTTTCTGGAATTATTTCTATGAGTTTGATTAAGGTTTGAAACAACTAATTTTTTTACATTGATATGTGTTTGATTTTCCTGCTAACAATCTGTATTGTTATGTGTGTGCCAATATGGATCCATCTGTTACCTATAGGGAACTAGTTTTTGTATGATTTGATTTTGAGTTTTGACTTGGGATTTTGCTGTGAAGGTTGAGGGTGGTGGCTGGAGGTGGCTGTGGTGGTGAATGGCGGTGGCAGTGGTGGCAGGGGGTAATATTACAGAGTAGAACAAAACACAGGGGGTAATATGAAAGGGCATTATAGTCATTTCACATTCCAGTTAACAGATCTGTTAACAAAATTGACGCGGGGGGGGGGGGGGGTAAACTTGCGACATAACAACAAACGTTGGGGGGTAAAATTGCAATTATTTCGTTAGGGGGGTGGGGGGTCAGAGGGCCAATTGGCCTAAACCCCACGGGGTAAAATTGCAGTTTACTCTATATTTTAACTATTATTTGTTTAACCCTAGGTTACCCATCACACAATAAACTTAATCACAAATTTTTATGTCTAAGAACGGGTCCTTTGAATGAATGAATTTTTTTAGTTTTATTTGGAACTATTATTATTTGACTTGACCCGAATCGATAGCCGACCCGACCCGAAACATAACGATAGGAAAAAAAATTGGGTCCCATCACTTTACGCCCCCTCGAAACTTTCGGTCAAGCTCCGCCACTGACGAGGACACCCCTAAAAAATTGTTTACAAACCAATAATAAGCCCAGCTGCCCAGATTGTTTACAAACCAATAATAAGCCCAATTACAAACTAAATGATAAGCCCAAATAATTAAATAACAGCCCAACTGCCCAAGACTTTGAAGTTTGAATGGGCGGCATATTAGCTGGAGATATCAAACGTCGACCAAGGGATTCGCTTCTGATGATCATCTTCGAACACACGAATAGGCATTTGTTTATATTTATGATTCAATGAAACTAATCTGAGCCTAAAAAACCAAAGTCGTTTTTTTTAACATTTGCAGCCTATTTATGTGTGTAATGTTGGATCAGGTCTGTTTAATCATAATGGAAAACATGAAAACATACCTGTTACAGCAGACAGTGCAGTGGAGAATCCAGTCAGAGAAGATGACATCCCGTTCGACATAATTTTCAGTGTGATCTGGTTCTTCCTTAGGGTGCTGACTAATGATGGTGACTAAGAAAACCAACAAGGGAATCGGTTATGGGAGAGGGAGGTCGATGATGATGATGTTACGGTTATTGGGTTATCTATCTCAGTGTGTAACCTTTTGACCTCTACATAATTCTCCTTATATAAGCATCCAGGAGGAAACCTAATTAGTTAATAAGGGTAATATGGTCCATCAACAATTACCAACTAATTATTTAATAGGTTATTATATATTTTGATCTATATTATGTAAATGATTATAATGGCTATAGATTAAATATTAAACATAATATATTTAATCTTACATTCTCCCACTTAGCCGAGTAATCATTTACTATGAGTATTAGATAAGCCTGATCAGGAGTTAACACTCATTTTAGCCTTAAACAAGTACTATAGCAGAGAAATACAGCCGTTGAATCATTATGCGACTCAGGACCCCCATTAGTCATACTATAGCCTTAATTTAAAACCTAATCGTCATGATCAAAATACGCATAAGCCCTTTGTTTGATTTGTAACTTCATTTGTCTATATGCCATTATACCGATTGAACATATTCTAAGAGACATACAAAATCAAACTGAGAAAATTTCATTAATCATAAAACATAAGCTAGTACAATATGCTTAAATAAGGTCTTTACTAAATCCCATATTCCGAACATGTTCTTCGTAAACCTTAGGAGGGAGACCTTTAGTCATCGGATCCGCAATCATATCTTTAGTACTAATATACTCGATACAAAATACGCATAAGCCATGATCAAAATACGCATAAGCCCTTTGTTTGATTTGTAACTTCATTTGTCTATATGCCATTATACCGATTGAACATATTCTAAGAGACATACAAAATCAAACTGAGAAAATTTCATTAATCATAAAACATAAGCTAGTACAATATGCTTAAATAAGGTCTTTACTAAATCCCATATTCCGAACATGTTCTTCGTAAACCTTAGGAGGGAGACCTTTAGTCATCGGATCCGCAATCATATCTTTAGTACTAATATACTCGATACAAAATACGCATAAGCCATGATCAAAATACGCATAAGCCCTTTGTTTGATTTGTAACTTCATTTGTCTATATGCCATTATACCGATTGAACATATTCTAAGAGACATACAAAATCAAACTGAGAAAATTTCATTAATCATAAAACATAAGCTAGTACAATATGCTTAAATAAGGTCTTTACTAAATCCCATATTCCGAACATGTTCTTCGTAAACCTTAGGAGGGAGACCTTTAGTCATCGGATCCGCAATCATATCTTTAGTACTAATATACTCGATACAAAGATTATTTTCCTCAACTCGTTCTCGTACGAACAGATATTTTGTATCGAGATATAAACCAACTCCAGTCGAACTGTTACTGTTCGAGAAACTAACGGCAGCTGAATTATCACAATAAAGTTTCAATGGTCTAGAAATGGAATTAACGATTTTGAGTCCAGTGATCAGATTTCTAAGCAACATTCCATGACAGGTTGCGTTATAAACAGCAATGTATTCTGCCATCATTGTGGAAGTTGTGGTCAACTGTTGTTTATGACTCTTCCATGAGATAGGGCCGCCTGCTAACATAAAGATATAGCCCGAAGTGGATTTCTTGTCATCTTTGCACTTGGCAAAGTCAGAATCAGAATAGCCCACCACTTCTAAATGATCACTTCTTCTATAAGTCAGTTTATAGTCTTCCGTCCCTTGCAGATATCGAAGTACCTTCTTAGCTGCTTTCCAGTGATCTAGGCCAGGATTAGTCTGATAACGACCTAGCATTCCAGCAATATAAGCGATATCTGGGCGAGTACAGACTTGAGCATACATCAGGCTCCCGACTACTGACGCGTAAGGTATCTGGCTCATTTTCTCCTTCTCAACCTCTGTCGTCAGACACTGGAATGAACCGAAAACATCTCCCTTAACTACTGGAGCGACTGAGGATTTGCACTGTTGCATGTTGTAACGTGTAAGGACACGATCTATGTAAGCCTTTTGGGACAATCCTAAGATCCCTTTGTGTATATCTCGGTGAATTTCGATGCCAATGACGTAAGAAGCATCTCCGAGATCCTTCATGTCGAAGTTATGCGAGAGTAACCGCTTCGACTCATGCAACATGTCTAAACTATTACTTGCTAATAGAATATCATCTACGTAAAGGACAAGTATAGTAAAGTTGCTCCCACTCATCTTGAGGTAGGTGCATTGATCCACTTGATTCTTCATAAAACCTTATTTCTTCATGACTTCATCAAACTTGAGGTACCACTGACATGATGCTTGTTTTAACCCATAAATGGATTTCTTCAACTTACAGACTAGATGCTCCTGACCTTCAGGTTTAAAGCCTTCAGGTTGTTTCATGTAAACATCTTCGTCCAAGTCTCCGTTAAGGAAAGCGGTTATAACGTCCATCTGATGTAACTCTAAATCAAAATGAGCTACTAGGGCCATTACGATCCTTAATGAATCTTTACGAGAGACAGGTGAAAATGTCTCTTGATAATCAATTCCCTCTTTCTGAGTGTAGCCCTTTGCAACCAATCTCGCTTTGTAGCGTTCAACGTTCCCATTCGGATCCAGTTTTGTTTTGAACACCCATTTACATCCTACGGGTTTCACACCGTTGGGTAATTCTACCAAATCCCAAACGTCATTTTTCTTCATGGATTCAAGCTCTTCAATCATTGCTTTATTCCATTCAGAAGACTGATCACTGCTAATGGCTTCATTGTAAGAGATAGGATCATTGAGCTTTCCGGGATCCATTTCAGTCAGGTAGGTAACATAATCATCCCAATTAGTTGGCCTTCTTTGCCTAGATGACCTCCTGAGTGGATTATCGGGTTCAGCGTTGTCTTGGTTTTGAGCGTTTGATGTGTCTTCGTCATGAGGTATAATGGGTTCTGATTGTAGAGGTGAATTTGCAGTTGGTGCAGAAGCTTCAGGTACAGTAGTTGCATTGGGTACAAGAGGAGTAATCGAAGTAACGGTAAGCGACGAGTCTCCCCCCCCCCCCCCCCCCCCCCGCGTCTTGTACTTCTTGCAATTCTTCTTCGTAAGGGTTGGTACTGCTCCCACTGACCTTGAAATCCTCCAGGAACGCAGCACGCTTGGTTTCAACAATACGGGTGACATGAGAAGGACAATAGAAATAATAACCTTTAGAGTTATCAGGATACCCGATAAAGAAACAGGTAACTGTTTTAGGGTCAAGTTTCCTTAGGAAAGGATTGTAAAGTTTTGCTTCAGCAATGCAGCCCCATACTTTCATATATTTAAGACTCGGTTTCCTTCCTGTCCAAAGTTCATAAGGATTTTTAGGGACAGACTTAGAAGGAACTCTATTGAGTATATGAACAGCTTCTTTTAACGCTTCAGTCCAGAGAAATAATGGTAAATTAGTGTTGGCTGACATACTGCGCACCATGTTCATAAGGGTACGGTTTCTTCTTTAAGCGACACCATTCTGCTGAGGTGTACCAGGCATGGTGTGTTGGTTCATAATCCCCTGGCCCTTACAAAACTCATAAAATGGACCAGGAGCTTGTCCCACATCAGTATGTCTTCCATAATATTCACCGCCTCTATCTGATCTCACAACTTTAATCTGTCGATCTAATTGCTTTTCAACTTCAGCCTTGTAATCTTTAAAAGTTGTAAGAGATTCAGATTTCTCCTTAATTAAATACAAGTACATGTAACGAGAATAATCATCAATGAAAGTGATAAATGAAGTGTGTCCTGTTATGCCAGCGATTTGGTAGGGACCACTAATGTCAGTGTGAATGAGTTCTAATAAATTAGAACTCCTAGTGGCACCTTTCTTATTTGCTAATGTCATTTTACCTTTAAGACATTTGACACATGTTCCAAAATCAGAGAAATCGAGAGGAGGTAAGACTTCATCATTTATAAGACGATTTAATCGTTCTTTTGAAATGTGGCCTAAACGCTGATGCCACAACATGGATGAAGTCTCTAAGTCTCGTTTCTCTTTCATCTTTGTGAGTGATTCATTAATGTTATATGACAACAAAGATTTGGAAAAGCCATCATCTAGTTCTAATCTATAGAGACCGCCATCCAGAATACCAGTACCATAAAGAACAGAATCATAAAGGATAGAGAGTTTGCGATGACCATGGAAAACAATAAAATCGTCCATGTTTAACTTTGGTCCTGATACAAGGTTCCGAGTTACCTCAGGAACATATAAGGTATCATAAAGTTTAATACATAAACCAGTTTTCATAACTAATTGTAATGTTCCAATGGCCTTCACTTCTAATTCTCGATCATCCCCAACCTTAAGCGTTCTTTGGTTTCTTTCCAGCTTCCGGATTGAAAGGAATCCATGAGTTGAATTGGTAACATGAACCATAGAACCAGAATCAAACCACCAAGAATTAGCAGGAACACTTAAATTATAGGACTCAAGTATCACAAAATAATCGTTACCTTTCTTAGCCAGCCACTCCTTAAAGTCAGGGCATTCCTTCTGCATATGTCCTGCCTTTTTTACAGAACTTGCAGCGGGTTCTGCCTAAGGAGTTCTTAGAACTGGAGGGTGCACTTGTATTAGGATTAGGCCTTTGGACTTTTGAAGCATCCTTTCTCTTATGATTGTTCTTCCTTTTCTTAGAGTTGGAGGTGGTGAAGTTAGCAACATCAATAGGGCGATCCATCCTCATACGCTCTTCCTCCTGTACACACATAGCGACCAGCTCACTCATCGTCCATTTGTCCTTCTGAGTGTTGTAATTGATCTTGAATGCTTCAAAGGATGAAGGAAGCGAAGTGGTGATAAAATGAACAAGGAAACCATCACTGATCTCCATTTACAGCCCCTTCAGCTTATTGGCCATGTCATTCATCATCATGATGTGCTCGCGAATGCCGCTCCTCCCATCATACTTAGTTGTCACCAGCTTGAGGATAAGGGTACTAGCGTGTGCTTTAGACGTCCCTTTGAACTGCGCCTCCACATGTTCCAAGTAGGTTTTAGCATCTTCAGAATCAGGAATGGCTCCTCTGATTGCATTACTGATGGACTGCTTCATGAACATGAGAGACATGCGGTTACACCTAGTCCATTTTTCATGAACTATCTGCTCAGCAGCAGTACTTTGAGTGGTAAGGTCCGCTGGCTTATTCTCTCTTAGAGCATAATCAAAGTCCAGCAATCCAAGTGTAAGCATGAGGGCATCCTTCCATGCAGCAAAGTTATCACCAGTCAAAGGTGGAATCCCCTGATTTGGTGCTGATAGTGGAAATAAGATGATCAAGTTATGATACTTAGGAAGAAGTTCTAATGTGATCTAAGGGCATGTTAAACTAAGGCAAGCATAAATAATGACCATTTTACATTATGAAGCTGTGATATTGTCTATTACTAACATCAAAATAATAGACTTAGTTAAAATTCTACTTAAACGAAGACAAATCAGCTTTGGCCAGAAGTGTAATCATTTAAGCATATGTGCAAAGTGGTTGTAACAAATCAGCTTTGGCCAGAAATTGAGACAATCACTTTAGTTATGCACTTGTTAAGTATGCCATCTATGAAAGAATTAAATCAGCTTTGGCCAGATATTAAGACATTCATGTTTATGATGCACACTTAACATAGCTTTCGTAATACTTGAATGATAAGTAGATGTATCAAATCAGCTTTGGCCAGAAATGATACATCAAAAACTCATTCAAGTTAAGCTATATTTTGGTTTTGTAAAGTATTATCTGATTCTGATTAACTAATTAAGTAATTACAAAAACCAATTATTTAATAGCAAACCACCCGTTAGCGCGTAAGTCGGATGAATTTATGAACACTCATGATTTTGGATGAATCATGTCTTGGATTCATCCGAAATGACTAATTTCGAATCATTTCGGACTATCCGAAATGGATGATTTCGAATGATTTCGGATGTGTCAAAGACGCGTAAGTCGAGTCATTTCAGATGATGATACTTAGTCCGAGATTCATTCGAAATGGTCAGTTCTTGATGATCCGTGATGGATTTCGGATGGTAATGCTTAGTCCGAAATGGTCAGTTGCTGATCCGTAATGGGCGAACAATGTTCATCCGGAATGATCAGACGATTGCTGGTCCGTAATGGGCGAACAATGTTCACCCGGAATGATCATCCGTAATGATCATCCGTAATGTGTTCTTCAAGCTGTTACAGCTGTTAATGTGAAAACATAACAGAAAATTCGAAATCTTAGGAATTGTGATAGAGTTTCCTATTTTATCATTGATCTAATTTTATCAGAAAATTTCGAAAAACATAATCTGTTTATCCTATTAACAGATTTCGAAAACCTTATTAGATAAAATTAGATCAAAATTAGGAAAACATTCCACAATTCAAATCATATTCCAAAACATAAAGGAAATTTTGAATTTTAACTAAGAACATGATGAACCCTAAATAAAAATAACCTTAATACTATATCCGAAATCTGGGAATTTATCAATCATTTAAACAATACTTGAACATTATGATTTCGGACAGTAACATAAGAATGAACATGTCATCCGAGATGCCATTCCGGATGACAGAAATCGATCAGTTAATGATTTCGGATGACAGAAAAAACGAATTTAATTATCGTTTTAAAACCTGTTTTCCAGTTTTAATCCAGATTTACGGATAGAAAACAGAACTGACTACTCAACATATGCTCTGATACCACATGTTGGATCAGGCCAGTTTAATCATAATGGAAAACATGAAAACATACCTGTTACAGCAGACAGTGCAGTGGAGAATCCAATCAGAGAAGATGACATCCCGTTCGACATAATTGTCAGTGTGATCTGGTTCCTCCTTAGGGTGCTGACTAATGATGGTGACTAAGAAAACCAACAAGGGAATCGGTTATGGGAGAGGGAGGTCGATGATGATGATGTTACGGTTATTAGGTTATCTATCTCAGTGTGTAACCTTTTGACCTCTACATAATTCTCCTTATATAAGCACACAGGAGGAAACCTAATTAGTTAATAAGGGTAATATGACCCATCAACAATTACCAACTAATTATTTAATAGGTTATTATATATTTTGATCTATATTATGTAAATGATTTTAATGACTATAGATTAAATATTAAACATAATATATTTAATCTTACATGTAACATAATGTTTTATGAGTTTACAAAGGATCGCATAGAATTTTATATATATATTTGGATTATCTATATACTTGTTTTTTTTTTTTTACGAGCTTCACACCCTTCTCCACTCACTTGCCTGGCCCATTCATCTGATTCAATCTGTCTTCACTTTTTGAATCTTTATTGGTTTTGATTTTCTTTAACTTTAAAAAAGAAGATCACGGGTTATGGAGCCATATTGGTGCATTATTTTCTAATTGTTGGCCGAGAAGATAATGCCAAGTGGACATAAACTTCACAAAACAACATATCATATATACAACTTTTTGGAAAGTTGTTTTAACATAAATCCCACTAAGTAGGTAGGCCCAATGAGATGACTAAAACGGAACGTAAGGTTTGCATAAATAAAAGAAATTTTGGTTCAAACACACACACACACCACCTTGTGACTGGTCAGGGTGTGTTTAAATGCACCACTAAAAGGATTTGAATGTGTCTTATGTGTTAAATCTAATCGGAAATTGTTCTTTTGGGTGATGTTTACACTCGGTTTACAAGTGGATTTAGTGATTCAAATTTAATTTCCATGTAAATAATTATAAGTATTAAACATTTAGTTCGTTCTTGTTCTTATATTGGTATGTTATTAGCTACTTACTTATGCCTATTCCCATTTCGACAGCTCAAACCCAATGGAGAAGGAGATGAGGATGAAGATGACTGAAAGTGAGCATGTAATGTTTAAAATCCCCTGTAGTCGAGCCGACAACATTTCTAGCCAGGCCATGGAGTGGGTTAACTGCCTTACAGGCAAGACGACCACCAAAAGCTATGAACGTGAAGGACGTATGGAGAAAGTACCACCGTTACTCTTAAGAAGCGAGAAAGGTAGTAGAAACAGTGAGTGCTACGAGCCTGCAGTGGTTTCACTTGGCCCGTATCACCATAACCGACCTACCCTTGCTCAAGCCGAGAATTACAAACGCATAACACTAGAAGAGTATAGTTCGAGCACTGGAGAAACTATTGATACTTTATACAACATGGTGTTTGAGGTGGTACATGATGCTAGAAAGTGTTATGTCGATGGTTCTACTGACGATTACAGCGATCATGAGTTTAATCAAATGATGTTACGAGATGCTTGTTTTATTTTGCTCTATATTGAACGAATGCCGTGTGGACACACCAATATATTCTTAAATAACGAGTACTTGGGCGCAATAGGGTTTGCGAACATTAAACGTGATCTTTTGTTGCTAGAGAACCAGATCCCCTTTGTAGTACTCGATGTTTTGTTGACGTTGACGTTCCCCAAAGATAAAGGTGAAGAGGTCCTAAACAAATTCTTTAATTACTTAAACTATGGCGAGGTGATGATGAGGAAGGATAAAAAGGTGCTGGAATACAAGCGACCGCTTCATCTTCTGGAGCTTTACAGGTCTTATTTCATCTCACTTCCAACTAAAGACAAGGCGTTACATGAAAAATTTAATTATGTAAAACGAAATCGAGCGTTTGCTTCAGTGACGGAGCTCAAAGCTAGATGGATTTTCTTGAGATGTACCTCAGATGAGTCTACGAGTGACATGGAATTTAACTCGTATTGTTGCTATGGTGAGTTTATGCTTGCACGTAGAGCAGTGTGCCCGTATACCAAAGCTATATACCTGAACATGATCGCGTATGAGATGTGCCCACATACCCCAAATGACTTGCGGATTTCGACTTATATTCGAGTAATGAAATCGTTAATCCTTCAACGAGCTGATGTGAAGGAGCTGCTTCGTAATAATATATTGCTTCATAGTCTTGGTAGTGATGAAGAAGTGGTGAAGATGTATGATGAGTTTGAAGTCCCGGCTGTTAACTATTACATGTTTAATCAGCTTCGGCTAGGGATAGAAAAACTGAACGAGAGCAAATATAAGACGTGGGTGGCGGAGCTGATTACTGACTATTTTGGTAGTCCATGGAAGGCTTTGGGTTCGTTGGTGGCTACTGCTATTCTGGTCACTAGTTTTGTGCAGACTTACTGCGCGCTCAAGCCGCGGGATTGATGGTCACTCTTTATTTTGTGTTACACTTTTGATGCAGGGGCGTTGGGATTTAAAGACAGGTTCAAGATATTATCTTTTATTTATTCGAATTTCGTTTTGTCTACTTTGTTCGTCGTTTCATTTTGTTATCTAATCTCCTGGTATGTAAGAATTAGAAGTCTTATATATGTTTTGGAATTGAATTATAAAAACAGTATGTTTTTAAAAGAACACTTGTGTGATCAAAGAGATGACTCAAGATGGAATGTTTGAGGTCACCCTGCCCATGTTGGTTCAGGCCCCTCAAAACACACACTCACGTATGTATATACATAGGCGGCCCTGGGGGTGGGCGGGGAGGACCACGGCTAGGGCCCGATATTTCAAAGGCCCGTTATTTAAAAAAACCGATATGTATATGTAAAAAAAATTACTAGGGTATATCAATATAAACACCAAAACAGACCCACTTATAAAATTATTCCTATGATTTAGATTAGGTATTAGCCCATTTGCATTAGGTTTAAACCTTTAATGGGCCTAATACCCAATTTCGTTAAGATCTAATGACACGTTTTTTCGAGCTCGAACAGGGTACACAATGTAGGAACTAGGTTCACTTTTTATTAAAATATATTACAAAATAAATAATAAATAATAACGAGACTCTCGTTATTTGTGGGAAATTCGATTAGTACAATACCGGTTACAAAAACTAAATAACCGAATATAAAATACAACTAAATGGTACCAATCTTGATTCAAAGCCAATGTCTTTGAAAACTTCAACCGCATCTAAGAGATCGAAACTCCGCTGCAAGACAAGCAAAATTGTTGACGGTTTTTGATTGAGGCACGTGTTCAACACGCTTCCCTTAAAACAGATTCCGCGCCTCCTCTCAGACGGTCTGCCTCCCAGGGTACAACAACCGGAACAGTATGTGTACTGCCGGAGATGACACTCACGCCCGAGATTACACCGAGTATAATGGTGTTCTAATTTAGTGGAAAATTTAAGTTGTTTAACACAATTTAGAGAAAGCTCTTCTCTAAATTTCCATGAAACAAAGATGAATTTGTTGTCTATTTTTCTTCTCCTTCTCAAATAAATAAACAATATTCATTTTATAATAAGATGTATAGACTCATTCAACCCTCTTAATGATTGTCATAAACAAGATCATTAATCAAGTAATTAACAAGATAATTAATCTTGTTATTAACAAGATAATTAATCTTGTAATAAAAAAGGGTTTAAACACTAACTTAATGGATATTAAGTGGTAGAAAAAGAAACCGCCATTCAACTTATGGCACTAATGGAAACCGTCTAACAATAACTCTCTAGTAAGTAGACTGGTTTGACCGGTCGAGTTCGCATGCAGGCGCGCCTTAGTTGAGCCTGTACTGCGCTTCCGCGGAGACACACCTTCTTGCGCCATGCGCCAATTGGAAGTCGTTGCGCATACCAGGACGCCACCTAGTTATGCGCCATCCATACTCACGCACCACACGGATGCCACTAAGCATCTTTCTTCATAGCCAATGATGTGCGCCATGCGCCTAAGGAGCTCGCGCCGTATCGACATGTGCCATGTCATGGCATCCGCCTACGCCACCCAAAGGTGCGCCATACGCGGACCCGCCATGTATTTGACCACACGCTCATGGGCAAAAATACAAAGGCGGTGTGCGAAGTTCAAAGTGCACCACATTAGGCCTATAGCCCATGTCACGCGCGCATATGTGCACGAGTAAGGGTGCTGCGCACCCTTTAGTGTCCCCACTAGTGTTTGCCTTTAAGGAAACAATATACAAGGAGTGCTCCTCCTTATAAACCACTTTAAGTTTTGTCATCCCACCTATGTGGGACAAGTTGACAAAACTAATCCATTTTATTCATCTTTGTTTGTTCCAAACATACAACTTCAAGCTTCGATATCTCATTCATCTTAGCTCTATTTGGACATAGTTTGAACACAAACCATAAATAATTATTTATACAACACATATATAAATATTATTGATGTCTAAAATATTTAGTGAAAAACGCATTTTCACTAAAATTTCCAACAATCCCCCACATGAATGGAGATCGATTAAAACACACAAAATTCCCCGATGAAAACTCGACAGTCGAGTATTGCAGGATAGGTAGGTTTTGCCTTTAAACCTTCCTTTGTGAAGCATAATTAGTCTACTAGGGTTTTGTAGACGTGATGTCCTTGAACAACCCCCCATTTGTGTAAACGACAATATACATTCACACAATACTTTCCCTAGCCGGGCCATCCCCTCACTATCGTGTCCTATAATGGTCATGGAGCACTTTCCTGGTTCTGCGGGAGCTCTAGGAATTATGCCCTAATTCCATTCGAAGCGACCACACTTCTCTCCAACATAGGTGATTTCCCTTTAAATCATTAAAAGCATTATGGTTTACTATGATTTACACAAATCATAAAACCACATATTATGCTTAACCTCACAACAATGTCACTGAATATTATAGGAATGGACTAGGACGTATTTAAACACCCTTTTATAGTTTTAGGGGGATATATGAAAGATATAAACTAGCTCATATATAAACATATATATTAGCTACGCCCCCACAGTGACTACCCTTCGGTTCATGATTAAGTTGGCCTATTGAACCTAGATCTTGGGATCTCCAGTCAACTAGGTTAGGTTTCCCTCATGTCCCTTTTTCCATGGCTTTAGTCCCATTCCACAACCTGATCTCTTATCAACCCACTAGTTGTTGGATCCAAAATTATCTTTGACTTCGCTAAGTCACCAACGATAATTTAAATTGCGATTAGTTGTTCTAACGTGTTCTTGACTTGCTAGTCACTTTTGCCTTTTAGTCAATTCATAAGACTTATAACTCGTGATCTCAACCTAGATCCAATTGTGTACCTTGTCTTTAGAATGACATGAAACTCGATTCATGGCTAGACACGTTATCACCATGCCTTTGGTGTGTCATGACTGACATCTTATTAGATTGAATCTAACCAATTGGCATTTGAGTCCAATCTACTCGATTGACTCCATATAACCATTGTGTACTCCACTTGGTCATGCGTTTGCAATATATGCAAGTCACCCCCACATTTAAGTGTAATTGGATAACATCCAAATGGGGCGATTAAAGGTTCTCCCTTTCATTTCGAGTTTGAGAAAACTTCTCAACTACCATTTCCACATTCAAATGCAAGTCACCCCCACATTTAAGTGTAATTGGATAACATCCAAATGGGGTGATGAAAGGTTCTCCCTTTCATTTCGAGTTTGAGAAAACTTCTCAACTACCATTTCTTCATACCCTAAAGGGTTTGTTTCTTAAATGGTTTCCTCCCCCCCACATTGCTTGCATTTTAATGAAGTTATATTTATAGTTTTGTTTAGCACAAAATTCGTTCTTGTGTCATCACATATTTTGAATGTTTAAAGTTAATTTAATCTCCGTCGAGCATATAAATTAACAAGTATTAGTCTAGCATGCTTTAGACTACAATACTCTAGCATGTGAACAGAAGATGCATCATTCTGATTCTTCACAACCTTAAGAGATAACGCACTATCTCTTCCGAACATTCGTTTCTTAGTTTAAACACAATAATGAAATTTTATTTCACCATTCCAAAACCATCGGTTTTTAGGATGGCCTCAAAACCATAGTTAACTTCATCCACTAGGATCATAACTCGTTTGCCTTTTAATCTCCAAGGCTTCACCATTTACTTCCTAAAGACTTAAACATAAGTCTTATTCCAAGTCACTTTGATGAAAGATCTTTGTATAAACTCACTTGAGTCTTGAGATATAGTCAATTAGATTGACTCTCAACAACAAAGCATTCACGGATGCCTATAGTGATATATACATTTACGTTGTTGTTTCATTAATACCATGTATTGGGATACTCTCCAAAAATTGAGGGCCAAGCCTCCACATAGTTTAAACAACATTGATGGTGGTAGAAGCATCTACAAGTCCATCACTATTGTAAATTTCCGTTAATAATTTTGCTAAATTTATTAAAATCATTTACAATGATAACATATATTTCTTTCATATGTTATATTCTTTGAAAACTTACATGTGCATTTCCATGTTGATGCTCTCAACATTAGATGACATATCTTGTTTTCTTGCATTTCATCTCAAACCATGCACCACGTTTCTCACAAACTCGTTATACGTTTGATGTTTGATGTTTGATTTGTGACTTATTACATAAGTCATGATCACAACCCGGTCGTTGTGTCCGTGTAAATTAATTTTTACACTTTGTATCAAAATGTGTATCCTTTTGACAAATTATTAGTAGTCAAAATAACGGATACACCAATGATATCTAAATATCAAATCCCAAAGTGTTATTATTTTCAACACACTTTAGAACGAAATAAACGCAATTACATCGTTCTGTCATGTTTTGAGGTACTCCCTCAAAGGAACACGTATAACTTGTTTCGTCTTGAAACTCTAAACTTGAATAATCACAAGTTGTCCAAAAATATAATGTTGTTTACAATTAACTACTCGCAAGTAGTTGAGCAACTTATTATATTTATAACAACATCGAGTTGTTTTTCCCCAAATAGTCTATCCGAGACTATTATATGGTTGAAGACGTTATACTTCTCGTGGAGGTATCGAATCACTTATACTTTGCAAAGACATGTTTTATTCGTTCAAAACATTTCTTGTTTTTGCAAGTGTTTTAATATTAAACTATATATTTACGTTTTGATTACAAATCAAGACAATAAACCTTATAATAGTTTAATAAATAAAACAATTTCAAACTCGCTCGTTTGAAAATAAAACGAATACACATCGTTTTAATAAATGGTCTATCATATTCAAACCATTTCTAACCGTTGTTAGATAATAACGATTACCAATCGTTAAAATGAGTGGTTTGTATGATAACCAATTCTAATATGCTAATTAGAATTTAAATGTTTAACAAACATTCAAAATATTCGGTTTTGTAAAGTAAACCGCTTCTAACGCGCTCGTTAGAAATAAAACGAATACATTTATTCTCATAAGCCACTTTTGGTTTATTTAAATGATCGTTTTCTAACACGCTCGTTAGAAATAACCATAAACCTTTTCTAACACGCTCGTTAGAAAATATGTATAAAACGATTACAAATCATCTTAAATAGTTTATCATAGTTAACCCAGTTCTAATCCGCTCGTTAGAAATTAACGATTGCAAATCGTTAAAATAGTTGGTTATAAAATAAAGTAATTCTAATACGCCCATTAGAAAATTAAATGATCATTTATTGTCATAAGCCGTTTTGGTTTATATAAAATAAACGTTTTCTAACCCGCTTGTTAGAAATAAATAATTGACAAAGTTGTTAAATCGTTTCTAACACGCTCGTTAGAAAATAAACAACTATCAAACTCTTTAAATCGTTTCTAACACGATCGTTAAAAGTAATCGATTACAAAATTTGTTTCGAAGTTTATAAAAAATATAAACTATTTCTAACACGCTCATTAGAAATAAACAAATAAAAATCGTTTAAACGTATGTGGAAAAAATCCGTTTCTAACTCGCTCATTAGAAATTAAATAGTTTAGACAAAACCGTTACTAGGTTTATTATCCAAAATAATTGTCTCAAACACGCTCGTCGGTAATTATTTGAAATAATAATATTTTCTAACACGCTCGTTTGAAAATCTAAACGTATATTTTCTAGCACGCTCGTTAGAAAATCTAATCGTCTTTTAACAATTTAGTTTTACATAATCATCGTATCTAACACGCTCATTAGATATAAAAGATGATATTAAAACTTATTATTCTATAAAATTTTAACACGCTCATTAGAGATAAAAAGTTTTAATCTTGTTATTCTTTCAACATCAACATTTCTAACACGCTCGTTAGAAAATATTAAAACTTGTTATTTTATAAAATAATTACTTTCTAATATGCTAATTAGACAATCAATATATTTCAAGACATTTAAACCAAAATTAATATACCAATTAAAGTTTCTAACCGTTTTAAAACAAAGTGTAAGAATACATAAATGTTTTAAAACTTGTAATTTTTTTTAAATAATTATTTTCTAATACACTCATTAGAAAATATATGTGTTTCAAGACATTTGAAACCACTATTATTTTACCAAATTACATCTAACATTCTCCTTAGAGAATTTCCATGGTTCATACACATTTTATGGGCTTACAAAAATTACCAATTTCTAATTCGCTAATTAGAATTAGAAAAATTAGTATTCCAACCATTCGAAATACATATTAATTTTTGTATAAAGTTCGTGTTATCTAAACATGAACAAAACCCATTATCTTCTTGAATCGAATTGTAAGGTTTTATAACACGGTATTCGGATTAAAGATTGTACTCCAATCATCAAAATTAATCCGACTCATTGTACTAAATAAATATTTCCCAAAATATTTATAAGATTTTAGCAAAATCTCAATTAAAATTTTAACTTTCGTGAACCTAAATTCTCGTAGAGAAGGGATTTAAGATTGTAGCAAAAATCTTCACGAAAGTCTGTTTTAAGATTGTAGGAACTAGGTTCACTTTTTATTAAAATATATTACAGAATAAATAATAAATAATAACGAGACTCTCTTATTTGTGGGAAATTCGATTAGTACAATACCGGTTACAAAAACTAAATAACCGAATATAAAATACAACTAAATGGTACCAATCTTGATTCAAAGCCAATGTCTTTGAAAACTTCAACCGCATCTAAGAGATCGAAACTCCGCTGCAAGACAAGAAAAATTATTGACGGTTTTGGTTGAGGCACGTGTTCAACACGCTTCCCTTAAAACAGATTTCGCGCCTCCTCTCAGACGTTCTGCCTCCCAGGGTACAACAACCAGAACAGTATGTGTACTGCCGGAGATGGCACTCACGCCCGAGATTACACCGGGTATAATGGTGTTCTAATTTAGTGGAAAATTTAAGTTGTTTAACACAATTTAGAGAAAGCTCTTCTCTAAATTTCCATGAAACAAAGATGAATTTGTTGTCTATTTTTCTTCTCCTTCTCAAATAAATAAACAATATTCATTTTATAATAAGATGTATAGACTCATTCAACCCTCTTAATGATTGTCATAAACAAGATCATTAATCAAGTAATTAACAAGATAATTAATCTTGTTATTAACAAGATAATTAATCTTGTAATAAAAAAAGGGTTTAAACACTAACTTAATGGATATTAAGTGGTAGAAAAAGAAACCGCCATTCAACTTATGGCACTAGTGGAAACCGTCTAACAATAACTCTCTAGTAAGTAGACTGGTTTGACCGGTCGAGTGCGCATGCAGGCGCGCCTTAGTTGAGCCTGTACTGCGCTTCCGCGGAGACACACCTTCTTGCGCCATGCGCCAATTGGAAGTCGTTGCACATACCAGGACGCCACCTAGTTATGCGCCATCCATACTCACGCACCACACGGATGCCACTAAGCATCTTTCGTCATAGCCAATGACGTGCGCCATGCGCCTAAGGAGCTCGCGCCGTATCGACGTGTGCCATGTCATGGTATCCGCCTACGCCACCCAAAGGTGCGCCATACGCGGACCCGCCATGTATTTGACCACGCGCTCATGGGCAAAAATACAAAGGCGGTGTGCGAAGTTCAAAGTGCACCACATTAGGCCTATAGCCCATGTCACGCGCGCATATGTGCACGAGTAAGGGTGCTGCGCACCCTTTAGTGTCCCCACTAGTGTTTGCCTTTAAGGAAACAATATACAAGGAGTGCTCCTCCTTATAAACCACTTTAAGTTTTGTCATCCCACCTATGTGGGACAAGTTGACAAAACTAATCCATTTTATTCATCTTTGTTTGTTCCAAACATACAACTTCAAGCTTCGATATCTCATTCATCTTAGCTCTATTTGGACATAGCTAGAACACAAACCATAAATAATTATTTATACAACACATATATAAATATTATTGATGTCCAAAATATTTAGTGAAAAACGCATTTTCACTAAAATTTCCAACACAAAGTTTCTCAGGATCGGCCCTGTGTATATATAATAGTGAATTGGAAGCTGAAAGAAAATATGCAAAAATAATAAAGGAGGGTACATTTGAAAGGAAACTCTATCCTATTTATAAGAACAAATAAACAAACACATGCTAAAAAAACTTAGTCCTCGATCCCATGAATCACCAACAAACTAGCTCTTTAGCTCCCATTTTACTCGATCATCTTTGACTGTCATGCAACGTTCACAACTTTGTATTTTGCATGTGCTCAAATTAATAAAACAGATGACACTTTAATACTTTAACCTTAAAATGCAAACTTTGACTTTTTTACCCATGATTCATTTGCACTATTGACCCCCAGCAAAACACCACACCAGCAATTTGTTAATAAACTTGTTTGAACTCGAAAATGAAGCAGAAAACTACATAACTTCTCATTAAAATTAGATTTACATAACATGAATTATAAGATAAACACTACATGATTTGCAAGACAAACACTACATGATTTCTAGCTAGTGGTGGTGGTCTGGTGGAGTTTGATGGTGGTGGTGGTGGTCTGGTGAAGCTTGACGGTGGTGGTGGTCCGGTGCAGCTTGACAGTGGTGGTGGTCCAGTGCAGCTTGACGGTGGTTGTGGTCCAGACGTCCAGTGCAGCTTGACGGTGGTTGTGGTCCGGAGCAGTTTGACGGTGGTGGTGGTCTGACGAAGCTTGACAATGGTTGTGGTTGTTAACGATGATTGCAACGATGATGGAGACAGTGGCAGATTAAGTTGTAGGTGGTGGTTGACAGTGATGGTGATGGTGATGGTGACGATGATGGAGACGGTGGCGGATGAAGTTGTAGGTGGTGGTTGACGGTGATGGTGACGATGATGATGATGGTGATTGTTGACGATGATGGTAACGGTGGTTGAAGGTGATGGAAGTTAGAGGTGTTTTTTGAAGCTGGAAGGTTGATGGTGGTGTTTTAGAAGATAAGATGGGGATATGTGTTTGTTTGACAAGGAGACAAAGAAACCCTTGGATCATTCTATTTTCAATGGTCAGGATGACTTTTTGCAAAAGCACACGGATTGGTTCTTTAGGGGCGACGACAATAGGGGTGACATGCAGCAATAGGGGCGACCCGAGTTGATGTCGCCCCTATTGCCGTCACCCCTAATGCTCCATTTCTTGTATTGTCCGAGAATTTTACTCTTAACTAAATCACAATTTAAAATAACAATGACAAATTATTGATCGTAATGTTGGATCTATATATGTCCAAAACACAACTTATACAATCTCATCACTTATATATGATCTTAAAGGTCTCACACACTAAGCAATTAATCCAAATGCGTGTTTATATTCTTTTAACATACACAACACGGTTGTAATGTCAAGTTTATTTTTACTAGAGAAAAATGCTCGGATAGTCCCTATGGTATGATTCGTTTTCACCATTAGTCCCTAATTTTCTAAAATTACATCTATAGTCCCCAACTTTTTCAATTTCGTTCTGGGATAGTTCCTGACATGAATTTGGGTTAGTTTCTTGTGTTAAGTGGGTGTGAAATGACTATAATGCCCTTACTAATAAAAATTGTTTTAATTATTTAATATTAAAATAAATATTTAAATGGGGCCCACCATCCTCATCTTCTTCACCCCAACCCACCCCAGTCGTACCCATCATCAACCCACTGCAACATATATCTAGATAAAGAGAACCCGCATACATCAGACAATTTCAATTTAAAACCAAACATATTGAATCTCTTAACCGACTCCACAAACTGTTGAATCTCTTTCTCCCTTTCCACTGTGAAAGCCTCACTTTTCTTTAATTTTGCCATCTGGAGTTCATTGAAACCCTACATATATTGTGACAACTGGCACCAAACCGGTAATTCCCGTACAATTTAGTTATTATTTAATATCTGGAATTATGTACTTAAATGTCAACATTGTCTGATTTCATGCTATACATGTGAATTCATGCACGTTTTATACTTCAAATATGGCTTTATGCATTAATGATTAGCGTTGCGTCAAAAAGACTAGTAAACTCACCGGTAAGACACACTGTGTCAGCAATTCTGCAGAAAGCAGTCAGATAATGGAATTAAGGCCTAGGAGTAGGTCAAACGTCTGAAATACATTAAAACCCAAGTATGGATACAAGGGTTAACATATAGACTTTCCGAAAGCTAGAATATGCACTAAAAAACACCCGGAACGCATCTTAAATGCAGAATTCTGCACAAATAAACAATAAATCAGCTATAATCAGTTTTTTAACACATAAATATCATGCAGAATTCATGTTTTATTATCCAGAATGCTTTCCTAAGTGTCGGGAATTACAAGTATCACAAAAGGGTACTTAAAGATCACTAAACGGAATAGTTTTACACTTTAACGAACCGGTATCTAACCGAACAACTGGACACTACCCGAAACATCAAAATTATACTAGAAGCATTGTTTTAATGTTTTAGAGCTAGTTATGATCCCCGAACACCCTAACACACTATATAAAACACAATGTGCATAAACACTAAACATTACACTTAAATTCTAACTAAGTAACATAACTTACCATTAAACACCAACTATACCCCCCCCCCCCTTAAGTGAACGGTCACCCATGTGACCCCACCAACAAAATCCTACTTGATCTTCCCTTGATTTCATTTGATTCACTTAGATATGATTAGGATCTTGTTGGTACTTTCATAAACACAATACACATTGGATAATGCATCAACATGTTATAAGAAGATCAATGGCCTCATTTTCTCACACACACTTCACACACCAACCTTCTCCTCCTCCCTTGCCCTCATCTCGGCCGAAACCCACCCAAACACCACCACCATCTTCAACTAATTCCATCCAAATCCAAGTTCATCCTAAGGTGCAAGAAGGTGATTAAGGAAGTGTGGAGCTTATGGACCTTCAAGGACCTCTCCCATTAGCTTTTATCCTCCACATTTGTCATCTACAACATCAAGTGTTCTTCCCTAGACTTGTGCTAGTGGTGAGGCCCTCATGATCTCTTATTACTTCATATTTTGATGGTTAAAAGATGTTGTACATTGTTAATCTTGAAGAACACTAAAGAACATGATCATGATACTTTAACATAAGCTTAATAGTATAAGAATACATGTTGATTGTGTTGATTTGCTTCTTGGTGATTGATGGTTTGTGTTAGTGATGTTAGACATCATAAGAAACCTACTAGATTGTGATTAAACACATGATCTAGTAAGTTAAGGTGGTGATCTTGTGAAAGACCAAGATCATCATGCTTTATGTCTTCATGAACTTGAATGATGAAATTGGTTTTCATATGTAAAGATGATTTAAACAAAATACAAATCTTGTAAATAGATGATTAAAAAAATAACTTTCTCGAGAAACCATGTTTATTTATAAGATTTACAAAGTCATGGTTTCTAAGTAAACTAATCACATTTTTAGTGTTAAATCAAGACTAGGAACATGATTGTAACAAGAAAAATACAAAAGAAATATTTTTAGAAAAATCATCTTACAAGTTGTAAATGACTAAATCTTTCAAGAATGTGATTTGCAAAACAAATAACAATGTTTTAAAGGGTAACTAAACCTACTAATTAACATGGTAAGTTACTACAAGTTCTTACAAAAACTTCAAGTTCATTATGTAGTGTAATTTACATGATCTTGGCTTATGGTAAGTCTTGAATGAGTTGTTGATTGTTTGTGATGATTTTAAAAGAAAATAAACACATGTTTTGAAAACATGGGAAACCTCCATTTTTAGGGGAAACCATGTCAAAATTTCAATAAAATCTTGACACTTAGAAAAATATAAGTTTTGGTGAAACTTATTCCCTAAAAATTTACCTAAAAGTATTTACCAAGGTTTCCCAAATTTTTGTGTAAATTTCAAGTTAAGAAATGACGATTTCTTCAAGAAAAAATTGATATTAAGTATGTATATTTTTGAGGAAAATATATATATTTATTGGTCAAATTTTATGCTAAGTGTATGTAATATGTATTGTATGTAATAGTGTATTAGGATTTGATAATACACTAAATACTCCTAAGAAGTAAAAATACAAAAATACACATACAACATGCTTAGACAAATACAAGAAAATATATTTATGAGAATATATTTCTTAAAAGATTATGTAACTTGGACAAGTTACGAACTTAAAATGTATTTTTGGACAAAAATACATAACTCGGATGAAAAATACAAGATACTTATATTTATTGGAAAAATAATATATGTAAGATACATAGTTAAAAATATAAATTATTTTTAACAACAAAGAACACATACATAAAAGATGGTGACTTGTACTTGTGCGATACAAGTCTAGTGACTAACGTTAATAAAACACGTATAGGTCACGACGCTATATAAGCAAACCCGGTGAAGTTTACGGCGCATGAAACGCAAAGTTGTGAGTTCATCTCCCCACTTTTAAACTTTTACATGCTTTTTAAACTTGGGGAAAATACATGTGTTATGGTATGTTGAATACAAAAACTAAGGAATGATACTTTAGATCATGTCACGAATAGGGTACCATAAGCACCATTAATCAGTTACATACCAAGACCGTGGAACAAAAGGTTAGATCTAATGGGTTTCAGGCAGCCTCACTCTTGGTGATACTAGTACCAAGCAGTGCTTTTGTGTCTCTAGTCATGAATCGACAGTCGTGTCACATGTTAATGGCCTTGCAAACCATTAGCGATCTCGATTTCCTTACATTTACAGAAATACTTGTTTCATACAAGTTACATACCATGTTTTCATTCAAGTATACAAACGTTCAATACAAAAACTGCATGAATTCACACCAACATTATGTTGACGATTTTCCAAAAACTCACATGTATTTCAGGTAACTAAAGCGGATGTGCGCGCGGTCATACTTTTGCTCTTGGATGTTGTTTATGATGTTAGCTTTGTTGTGTCAAGACTCCTTTGCCGTTTTGCTGGGTTTGGTTGTATGTCCCACTCCGTGTGGTGATATAAGGACCAAAATCTTTATGTTTGTCTTTGAATAATGTTGTAAACTTTTCAGACAATGTCTTATGCTGTGATGTAAACTCTAAAACTTAACCTATGTTTTTATTTATGAAACGTTTTGGCATTCGGGGTTATTTTTACGAGCATGTAGTATGTTTACCTTTCGTATGCAATGAGAACCTTTTAAGATCACACCTCGTGCTTCAGCCTTAGAAAGGGGTGTGACAAATTGGTATCAGAGCTGCGATTGTAGTGAACCATGATTCCTTCTCGAGTCTAGACTACAATCTTTAGGATCCTCTCACGAAAACAATTTTTCAAAAGTTTTCATTGCATAAAACGTTCCGCGACATCCACTACCTGAAACTATTTTCAAAGAGTCAAGAAATAACACTATGAAACTTAGGGTGCACTGGAGTAGCACTTGTCTTTGACTAGAAATTACTTGCAATTATGTGTGATAATTAATATATACATATACTAGAAATAGAATATCGCAGGTACTCGTGTCTTCGCCTAAAAACAATGGCCTATCTGAAGGAAGTGATACGAGGATGAAACGAACTGTGCGGACTGTGCAAGGAGTTACGTAACTATGGATGCACACATAATTATGGAATTCAGTGCACATAAACCACAACAAGTCTTGTCACGTATCATAAGAGATTCTTCCAGCACAAGAAAAGGTCAAACGTGAACACCCCCAGCCTATTAAACACTCTTTTGGGGTAACGATTTAGGGTATATAGACAAGAACCGCCAATGTGAAGAAAGATATTTTGTCTTTTACATATATTAAACTTGTACTACAGGGTTATGTAACCCTTATGCATTTTGTTTACTTCGCAAACAATGATGTAACAAGTTGCCCTGATATGTATAAAGTCTCGGTGAATATCTTATGACACAACGGTATTTATCTATTTATGCATGCTTGTTGCTGTATGAATTGATTTATACGTTTGGCAGATTGTTTGATGTCACTTATGTGGTATATGCCTGTGTATATATACTACTACTGCCTCGTATGACGATATCAAACAAATGCCTAACTCTGATGTGTTATGTCCTGACAGAACATGGCACCTAGGAGAGCTGTGAACAATCAAGATTCTGATCAACCCCTTCCTCCTCTTATACCGAGGACTGCTGAAGAATTGAACGCCCCACTGGAAGAAGGGATCTCCGCAGCTATCGCCCAATACGAGGCGAACTGCACCGAAAAAAGTGGAGAACCAAGCAATGCCAGGCGTAATGGACAGGGAGACTTATCTGGAGGAAACACAACTCAAGGCTGCACCTTCAAGCAGTTTCTCGAATGCAAGCCACTGAACTACGACGGCACTGGAGGTGCAGTGGCTTTTGTACGCTGGACGGAGAAGACGGATTCCACTATCTATATGAGCAAGTGTACCGCGGACCAGCAAGTCACTTTTGTTATGGGGTTGTTTGTTGATGAAGCTTTGACTTGGTGGAATTTGCAAGTCCAGACTCTGGGTGATGATGCTGCGTACGGCATGACGTGGGATGCGCTAAAGGAACGAATGAGAGAGAAGTATTGCTCTCGTGCTGAACTCCAAAGGTTGGAGACTGAGTTCTGGCATTTGACCATGGAAGGTGCAGACATTACTGGTTATACCCGAAGGTTCCACGATTTGTCAAGAGTGATCCCCAACATGGTGACTCCTGAATTTAAGCGCGTTGAACGCTACATCTGGGGATTGGCTCCAGAATTTTGCAGCATGGTAACTTCGGCTAAACCTGAAACGATCACTCAGGCTGTAACTCTGGCTGTTAGCCTTACTGAAGATGCTGTCCGAATGAAGAAGTTATCACTGAATCCAATTGAAAAGACCGAGACGTATGCTGAGTCGTCTGGCCACAAGAAGAGGAAGCATTCGAACCTGAATTAAGAAACCCGCAGTAACAACAAGGGTTCCAACAATAAGAAGCGCGACCCCAATCCGCCACAAGAGGCGAGAACTCTTGCAGCCATGAATGACGCTCCTGCCAGAGGATACCAGGGCACTCTACCCATTGACGTGTTGTCGTAGTACACTCAAATTTAATCCAAATAACAACTATAGATAGTGATAAATGGGTATCGAACTCAGGGAGTATGTGGAAAATGCGTTGATTTTATAGCTTTGCGATTTAACTACAATTAACCTAATTTGCAGAAATTAAAGATCAATGATTTGGATTGTTGTTTTAGAAAACTAAATTACTAGCTAATTGCAAAATCAAAATTGGATTTTTAATTCAGATTATGAGAACAATGACCATCTTAGGATTCAGTTTCTTTTAACACTTGTGTGAAATTCCAACTAGAAAGAGTTACATAGACATAACTCGTGTATAAACAATTGTTGTGATGAAAGGGAACAAAGTACTCGGATTATATTAATGCGAGGTCGTTTCCCGATGATCAATCAACCAATATCCAACCCTAACCCTTCCTGTGATATCCCGATTGCCAACGGCACCAAGAACGTACGAATTAGACTAGAATTGCAATACCAATTAACAAGCTACGATCAATTACTCATACACCATGATAATCAAAGTAAACACAATGTTACCATTTTAGAAATAAAGGAACAAACACACAAGAGTTTAGAGAAACCTTCACCTAAGATGATCACCACAAGTTTAGCCGGACATTGTTCGGTTGATCATCATAACATCCAAATTCAAGTTCATACAAATAAAAAACAAGAACCAAATATTTAGAATTGTTCAGAACAAGGTAGAACCAGCAAAAATCACCCCAAGATGCCAAGAAAAACGTCCAATGATCAGATAATGTGAAAAGGCACCACAAAAACTGTTTTAATGAGGTAGTTACAAGTTTTTCGTCATTTCCACCGGAAATTATGGTACCACCGTAAATTACGGCGGACCAAAAAGTGTTACGGTGACTTGAGCCTGTGGTACGGTGGATTTGGACAACATCAGGGTCTACCGTAATTTACGGTACCCACCGTAAATTACGGTGGAGCCCTGCACTTTTTGTTTCTTTCCTTCTTTCCTTCCACGCATGCCCCGTTCCACTCCGTTCCATCCTAAACAGCGTTTTATCAACTTTTAGCTCCCAAAACATACCTGAAACATAAGCAACTGTAGTTATCTAATTCAAGATACTTACGCGATTAAGTGAAGGATAAATTCGTCTTTTAACATCATTAAGGGTTGTCCAATGGACCACCCGTCACCCATCTGCAATCGGTGCAAGCGTCATCATGAAGGAGCTTGTCGCCTTCCAAAATGCGATAAGTGTGGAAAACTGGGTCATCATACTGAGAACTGTTGGGGAAAAAGAAGGAACGGGAATGGAAACCGCAACGGTGCTGGTAATAGAAACGGTGGTGGAAATGGCAATGGCAATGGCAATGGTAACCAGAATGGTAATGGAGCTGGGCAGAACCAAGGATGCTTTGGTTGTGGAAGCAAGGATCATTTCAAGAAAGATTGCCCAAGGGAGAATAATGCTCAGGCTCGAGCATTCGTGATTGGAGCAAGGAACGCACGCGAGGACCCTAATGTGGTCACCGGTACGTTTCTCGTTAACAATCACTTTGCATCCATACTATTTGACACTGGTGCCGATTATAGCTTCATGTCTGTGGAATTTAAACGTATGCTTGGAATAGAATCTAGTAGATTAAATATTCCTTATTCCATAGAATTAGCCAATGGTAAACTTGTCGAATCAGGCGAAGTTGTTAGGGGTTGCTCATTAGAACTTGGTGAGCGAAGATTTAGCATCGACCTTTTACCTATTCAATTGGGTAGCTTTGATGTAGTGGTCGGAATGGACTGGCTGTCCAAGAACAAGGCTGAAGTTGTTTGTCACGAGAAAATCATTCGCATCCCTCTTGCGAATGATGAAACTCTCATCGTGCATGGAGAAAAACGAGACGCGCCTCTGCGAATCATCAGTTGTATGAAGGCGCATAAGTGCTTAAGGAAAGGATGTGTTGCTTTCCTGGTGCATGTTGTAGATAAGAAGGTTGAGGAGCCGAAACTCGAAGAAATTCCTGTGGTGAAGGAATTCCCTGATGTTTTTCCCGAGGATCTGCCAGGACTACCTCCACAACGACAAGTCGAATTCCATATAGACTTGGTTCCAAGAGCCACTCCGGTAGCCAAGGCACCCTATCGGCTTGCACCATCCGAGATGCAAGAATTATCTACACAACTCCAGGAGTTGTTGGATAAAGGATTCATAAGGCCAAGCTTCTTGCCTTGGAGAGCTCCAATATTGTTCGTAAAGAAGAAGGATGGAACACTGCGGATGTGCATCGATTACAGAGAACTGAACAAGCTCACTGTCAAGAATCGGTACCCACTACCGAGGATTGATGACTTATTTGATCAGTTGCAAGGATCAAGCTACTCTTCCAATATCGACCTTCGATCTGGATACCATCAGTTAAGAATCCAAGAGGAAAGCGTACCAAAGACTGCATTCCGAACGCGTTATAGGCATTACGAATTCCTTGTAATGCCGTTCGGATTGACGAACGCACCAGCGGTATTTATGGATCTGATGAACCGCGCATGCAAACCATATCTCGATAAATTCGTGATTGTATTTATCAATGATATCCTGATTTACTCGCGAACGAGAGAAGAGCACAAGCAACACCTCCGAGGTATGCTGAAGGATTTGGTGCCAAACAAAGAGGGAACCTTATACTTTAAGGGGCGTATCTGGGTTCCGCTCTATGGCGGTATTCGAGAAGTTATCCTTAACGAAGCTCACAAGTCGAGATACTCGATCCATCCAGGATCGGACAAAATGTATCAATACCTGAAGGAATACTATTGGTGGCCGAGGCTTAAAAGTGACGTTGCTGTCTACGTTGGAAAATGCCTAAACTGTGCCAAGGTTAAGGCCGAATATCAGAAACCGTCTGTTCTACTGCAACAACCAGAGATACCCATGTGGAAGTGGTAGCAAATCTCAATGGACTTCATAACAAAATTACCCAGGACCTCTAGAGGGCATGATATGATATAGGTGATAGTCGATCGGTTAACAAAGTCTGCCCATTTCCTACCGATCTGTGAAAAGGATAGCACTGGAAAGCTTGCTGAGTTGTACTTGAAAGAAATCGTGGCACGTCATGGAGTGCCTATCTCAGACAGAGATGCACGTTTTGTCTCGAGGATCTGGAAATCCTTCCAGGAAGCCTTTGGATCTCAACTAGATCTAAGCACGGCCTTCCATCCGTAAACAGACGACCAGAGCGAACGGACCATACAAACGCTAGAAGATATGCTTCGTGCATGTGTTATGGATCTAGGCGGCAGCTGGGATACTCATCTACCTTTAGTTGAGTTTTCCTACAATAACAGTTATCATAGGAGCATAAAAGTCGCATCGTTCGAAGCTCTATATGGCCGCAAGTGCCGCTCGCCATTATGTTAGGCAGACGCTGGAGACAAGCGTATGGTTGGTCCTGAACTTGTTCAAGAGACAACCGAAAAAATCATGCAGATCCGAGAGCGCATTAAGGCGGCTCGAGATCAACAAAAGAGCTACGAAGATCGAAGACGAAAACCATTAGAGTTCGAGGTGGGAGACAAAGTTTTGTTGAAGGTCTCACCTTGGAAGGGCGTAGTAAGATTCGAAAAACGTGGAAAGCTGAATCCGCGATACATCGGACCATTCAAGATCTTGGAAAGAATTGGTACCGTGGCTTACAAGTTGGTATTACCGGAAGAACTTAACGGAGTACATGATACTTTTCATGTGTCCAATCTCAAGAAGAGTCCAACCCAAGAAACAGTGATCATCCCTGCGGATGAAGTGCATATTGACGACACACTCTGATTTATAGAACAACCCGTTGAGGTTACAGACTGGAAAGTCAACAAGACCCAGAGGAGTAGTGTCAAACTTGTAAAAGTACGTTGGAACTCTAAGAACGGACCCGAGTACACGTGGGAATGTGAAGACCAGTTTAAAGAAAAGTACCCCCACCTGTTCAAGAAAACTCCTGCGAGAGATAGCTCAGCCAGAATTTTAGGACGAAATTCTTTTAACGGGGGGGGGGGGGGAGACTGTGACAACTGGCACCAAACCGGTAATTCCCGTAAAATTTAGTTATTATTTAATATCTGGAATTATGTGCTTAAATGTCAACATTGTCTGATTTCATGCTATACATGTGAATTCATGCACGTTTTATACTTCAAATATGGCTTTATGCATTAATGATTAGCGTTGCGTCAAAAAGACTAGTAAACTCACCGGTAAGACACACTGTGTCAGCAATTCTGCAGAAAGCAGTCAGATAATGGAATTAAGGCCTAGGAGTAGGTCCAACATCTGAAATACATTAAAACCCAAGTATGTATACAAGGGTTAACATATAGACTTTCCGGAAGCTAGAATATGCACTAAAAAGCACCCGAAACGCACCTTAAATGCATAATTCTACACAAATCAGCAATAAATCAGCTATAATCAGCTTTTTAACACATAAATATCATGCAGAATTCATGTTTTATTATCCAGAATGCTTTCCTAAGTGTCGGGAATTAAAAGTATCACAAAAGGGTACTTAAAGATCACTAAACGGAATAGTTTGACACTTTAACGAACCGGTTTCTAACCAAACAACCGAACGCCACCCGAAACATCAAAATTATACTAGAAGCATTGTTTTAATGTTTCTGAGCTAGTTATGATCCCCGGACACCCTAACACACTATATAAAACACAATGTGCATAAACACTAAACATTACACTTAAATTCTAACTAAGTAACATAACTTACCATTAAACACCAACTATACCCCCCCCCCCCCCTTAAATGAACGGTCACCCATGTGACCCCACCAACAAAATCCTACTAGATCTTCCCTTGATTTCATTTGATTTACTTAGATATGATTAGGATCTTGTTGGTACTTTCTTAAACATAATACACATTGGATAATGCATCAACATGTTATAAGAAGATCAATGCCCTCATTTTCTCACACACACTTCACACACCAACTTTTTCCTCCTCCCTTGCCCTCATCTCGGCCGAAACCCACCCAAACACCACCACCATCTTCAACTAATTCCATCCAAATCCAAGTTCATCCTAAGGTGCAAGAAGGTGATTAAGGAAGTGTGAAGCTTGTGGATCTTCAAGGACCTCTCCCATTAGCTTTTATCCTCCACATTTGTCATCTACAACATCAAGTGTTCTTCCCTAGACTTGTGCTAGTGGTGAGGCCCTCATGATCTCTTATTACTTCATATTTTGATGGTTAAAAGATGTTGTACATTGTTAATCTTGAAGAACACTAAAGAACATGATCATGATACTTTAACATAAGCTTAATAGTATAAGAATACATGTTGATTGTGTTGATTTGCTTCTTGGTGATTGATGGTTTGTGTTAGTGATGTTAGACATCATAAGAAACCTACTAGATTGTGATTAAACACATGATCTAGTAAGTTAAGGTGGTGATCTTGTGAAAGACCAAGATCATCATGCTTTATGTCTTCATGAACTTGAATGATGAAATTGGTTTTCATATGTAAAGATGATTTAAACAAAATACAAATCTTGTAAATAGATGATTACAAAAATAATTTTCTCAAGAAACCAAGTTTATTTATAAGATTTACAAAGTCATGGTTTCTAAGTAAACTAATCACATTTTTAGTGTTAAATCAAGACTAGGAACATGATTGTAACAAGAAAAATACAAAAGAAATATTTTTAGAAAAAATCATCTTACAAGTTGTAAATGACTAAATCTTTCAAGAATGTGATTTGCAAAACAAATAACAATGTTTTAAAGGGTAACTAAACCTACTAATTAACATGGTAAGTTACTACAAGTTCTTACAAAAACTTCAAGTTCATTATGTAGTGTAATTTACATGATCTTGGCTTATGGTAAGTCTTGAATGAGTTGTTGACTGTTTGTGATGATTTTAAAAGAAAATAAACACATGTTTTGAAAACATGGGAAACCTCCATTTTTAGGGGAAACCATGTCAAAATTTCTATAAAATTTTGACACTTAGTAAAATATAAGTTTTGGTGAAACTTATTCCCTAAAAATTTACCTAAAAATATTTACCAAAGTTTCCCTAATTTTTGTGTAAATTTCAAGTTAAGAAATGATGATTTCTTCAAGATAAAATTGATATTAAGTATGTAGAGTAGGGTTCACACGGAAAGTGTGTTTTTCCTAGAAAGTCTAGGAAGCGATCTGGTCCATCCGATTGGTGTGTTTAAGGGTTGAGATTAAATCAATGGCAATCTTGTAATATTTGAGTTTAATTAATTGATTGTTTTAAATGAGTAGGGGCAATTTTGTCAATTGCCGTGTTTTAAATCAATTAGATAACCGCCCAGTTCCTAAATTCAAGCGATTTTCCCTCTCTCTCTCCAAACCCATCTTGGAAACCCCAATCCCTACCAAAAATAACTACAATCATGGAAGAAGATAACTTTAGAAACGATGGAGAGCACCAGATCAAATTAAAACACTTCTCCATCTCCACCATCTCCGAGTTCATCATCACCATTCAAATATTGTTCTTATCATCTCCGTTTTCTTGACGATGTGTTTTAACAGCAAGCAAACTAATACAGTTGTGTTTTAGCAGCAAGCAGATTCATACAGTTGTGGTTTAGCATCCAGATTCATACATATGTGTTTTAACAGCAAGCAGATTCATACAGTTGTGTTTTAGCATTCAGATTCATACAGATGTGTTTTAACAGCAAACAGATTCATACAGATGTGTTTTAACAGCAAGCAGATTCATACAGATGTGTTTTAACATCCAGATTCATACAGATGTGTTTTAACAGCAAGCAGATTCATACAGTTGTGTTTTAACAGCAAGCAGATTCATACAGATGTGTTTTAACATCCAGATTCATACAGATTCATACAGATGTGTTTTAACAGCAAGCAGATTCATACAGATGTGTTTTAACATCCAGATTCATACAGATGTGTTTTAACAGCAAGCAGATTCATACAGCTGTGTTTTAGCATTCAGATTCATACAGTTGTGTTTTAACAGCAAACAGATTCATACAGTTGTGTTTTAACAGCAAGCAGATTCATACACTTGTGTTTTAGCATTCAGATTCATACAGTTGTGTTTTAACAGCAATCAGATTCATACCCTGTGTTTTACCATCTTTATATTGTGGGATCTATAAAAAAATTGACTTTAGCCCTGTAAACTGTTAAAACACAGCACCAAGAACATGCTGATAAATTCCAGTAATCTTCTGAACAATGGAATATGCGATGTAATGTGACATGGAATTTTAGTTAATGAACACATTGACTTCCAGATTTGAATTCGAAAATAATAAAAATTCCGAAAATCATGGAATTTTAGTTAATGAAGATACATTCCAAAAATAAAATTAAAATGTGAAATTACATGATAGCCCTTCTACTTAAAATCCCTCAATGACACATGTCCAATTCTTATTCCTTCCTAGACTTTCTAGGAAAAATAGACTTTCCACCCAACTCCTACTCTAAGTATGTATATTTTGAGGAAAATATATATATTTATTGGTCACCAAATTTTATGCTAAGTGTATGTAATATGTATTGTATGTAATAGTGTATTAGGATTTGAAAATACACTAAATACTCCTAAAGAGTAAAAATACAAAAATACACATACAACATGCTAAGACAAATACAAGAAAATATATTTATGAAAATATATTTCTTAAAAGATTTTGTAACTTGGACAAGTTACGAACTTAAAATGTATTTTTGGACAAAAATACATAACTCGGATGAAAAATACAAGATACTTATATTTATTGGGAAAATAATATAAGTAAGATATATAGTTAAAAATATAAATTATTTTTAACAACAAAGAACACATACATAAAAGATAGTGACTTGTACTTGTGCGATACAAGTCTAGTGACTAACGTTAATTAAACACGTATAGGTCACCACGCTATATAAGCAAACCCGGTGAAGTTTACGGCGCAGGAAACGCAAAGTTGTGAGTTCATGTCCCCACTTTTAAACTTTTACATGCTTTTTAAACTTGGGAAAAATACATGTGTTATGGTATGTTGAATACAAAAACTAAGGAATGATACTTTAGATAATGTCATGAATAGGGTACCATAAGCACCATTAATCAGTTACATACCAAGACCGCGGAACAAAATGTTAGATCTAATGGGTTTCAGACAGCCACACTCTTGGTGATACTAGTACCAAGCAGTGCTTTTGTGTCTCTAGTCGTGAATCGACAGTCGTGGATTCGACAGTTAAAAATGCCTATGGTTTGGATGCTTCCTATGTCGTGTCACATGTTAATGGTCTTGCAAACCATTAGCGATCTCGATTTCCTTACATTTACAGAAATACTTGTCTTATACAAATTACATATCATGTTTTCATTCAAGTATACAAATGTTCAATACAAAAACTGCATGAATTCACACCAACATTATGTTGACGATTTTCCAAAAACTCACATGTATTTCAGGTAACTAAAGTGGATGTGCGCGTGGTCATACTTTTGCTCTTGGATGTTGTTTATGATGTTAGCTTTGTTGTGTCAAGACTCCTTTGCCGTTTTGCTGGGTTTAGTTTTATGTCCCACTCCGTGTGGTGATATAAGGACCAAAACCTTTATGTTTGTCTTTGAATAATGTTGTAAACTTTTCAGACAATGTCTTATGCTGTGATGTAAACTCTAAAACTTAACCTATGTTTTTAGTTAAGAAACGTTTTGGCATTCGGAGTTATTTTTACGAGCATGTAGTATGTTTACCTTTCGTATGCAATGAGAACCTTTCAAGATCACACCTCGTGCTTCCGCCTTAGAAAGGGTGTGACATATATGATCATTGATCTCAACATTCTAGACTATATCATTTTGCAGGAAACGATAAATTAAATGTAGAGCAGGGAGAATTCAACATACCAAGTCATTAAACCATTCATCAATCTTATCACTCTCTCTTTCTGGCACCACCACCATCACATTCACCGCCGCCATCACCACTACCCCCCACCCCCACCCCCACCCCCACCCCCACCCCCACAAGCACCCCCGTCACAAGTACCCCCACCACAACCACCACCGGTTCCACCGTCATCACGATCAACTCCACAAGCACCCCCGTGGTTGTGATTTGACCATCGTGATGGTGGTTAGAGTTTGTGCGGAATGTTGTACGGATTTTGGAAAAGTCGTCCCGCGCAGTGTTGTAAAAGTCGCTAGGCGGTCTCTAGTCGGCCGACTGGGGAGTTGGGAGTAATCGGAGTACTCGGAGAGTACTCGGGGAGTACGCGGACATGATAACTATAAAGAAAATTAATAGTTATATATTATACATATGTTAAAATAAGCATAATTCATGTCAACTGAGTATAATTTAAAATGAAACATGTTTAAAGTTCAAATATTCTGAATACAAGGCCGAGTAGTCCGAGTACAAGGCCGAGTAGGCCGATTTTGACCGATTTTGACTAATTAAAAGTCAACAAACCATGTTGACCGCCTAGACCGACTAGGCCGACTCTTTCCGACTACGTCCGACTAGGCACCGACTAGGCGCCGAGTTTGACCGAGGCCGACTAATTGAGTCCGCCTAGAAGGAAGTCGCCTCGGAGGGGTTCCGAGGACCGAGTACTTGGCCTTGGAATCCGACTTTTACAACACTGGTCCCGTGTAATTACTCGTAAAAAGAAGGTTTAGAAAGTTTTGAAGTGGTTGATGTCGTTTGATAAATACTAGAGTTTGAAGTGGTTTATATTGTTTGATAAATGATGAGATAATGATGATGGTACATTCAAGGGAAAGATATGTAGTTTGTTTATGAACTTGAATTTGTTCATGGTGGTTCAAGATGTTAAAGATCTGGATTTAAGTTTTAAGAGGATGGATAAATTGTGGTAAAAGTGAGGAAGATGAAGTGGGTAGGTTGGATGGGTCCTACATAAATAGTTAAATATTAAGTATATTTGTTTTAATTTTTTAGTATTAATTTAACAGTAAGGGCATTTAGGTAATTTCACACTCGCTTAACTGAGAAACTTAACCTTCGTTCACGCCAGGGACTATCCGGGAACGAAATTGCAAAAGTGGGGGACTATAGCTATAATTTTAGAAAAGTTAGGGGAGTAAACTGCCATTTTGGTCCCTAAGGTTTGGTCACTTTTCTCACTTTTGTCCAAAATTCAAACCTTTTAAATATGGGTCCATATAGTTTCACTTTTATTGCCATTTTTGTCCAAAAGTGAAATGAGCTGATAGTTGTTTGATAAAATCCTGTTATTTTGTCCTTTTCCTCAGGGGCAAAGTAAATGATCAATATAATTTTATTATAACATATTATTTATTAAATTTAATGCAAAACACAACTCAGATGCAGGCAAAATACATCAGATTCTTTTATAATAGAAGGTTGAAATCGCCACATCTACCATCAACAATGCTTAAATCACTAATTGGTATCCATAAAAAGTAAAAAAAAAAAAAGAATCCAACAGCATTATTTTTTAAATCAAATCTAAGGTTTTGCTCCCTGTTGTGAGTGTTGATAAATCTCTTGTTGAATGTTTCCTGTCACAATTGAGTCTGCACTCTGCGACACCAAATCAGCAACGACCAGTTTGCTCATAGTTCAACTTGTGATATTAAAAAAAGAAAGCTATAAGATCATACCAAAATTAAAGTATTAGACTATAGAGAAACAAAATAATAACGGGTACAAACATAATTCAAGTGTTTCATAATATCTACATATTAAAATATTTGAAACTCTGCAGTTCAGAGTCACAAGATGGGATATATAACTAAATAATAATTCGCTCATTTGATGAAATTATTGAATAAAGTTTTAAAAGAAATGAGTTGAGATTTTGTTTTACCAAATAAAGAAAGAGAATGAAGATAATCACATAAACTCACAGTGCAGATTCCTGCATCACAACAAGGTTCTGAATCTTCGATGGCTCAGCCAAAGCAATGAATCCACAGCTTGAAGGTTTGTTGCAAGGAAGAAATTGATGACCTGGGTTTTGTGTTGTCCAGACGTTCTTAGTTGGGTTGGGGCTCTACATGTACATACCACCGTTGTCGATCAGCATAGTTGTAGGAGAATGAGGTTTAAAGAAGATGATGGGTTTGGGTTTGGGGGAAGATGAAGACGACAAGTCCTTTTATAGGGTCAAAGGGTTATTTAATTTAATTAATAATATGTTATAATAAAATTATATTGACTATTTTGCCCCTGAGAAAAATGACAAAATAACAGGATTTTATTAGACAAAATCCGCTGATTTCACTTTTGGACTAAAATGGCAATAAAAGTGAAACTATATGGATCCAAATTTAAAAGGTTTGAGTTTTGGACTAAAGTGACAAAAATGACCAAACCTCAAGTAACAAAATGGCAATTTACTCAACTTAGGGACTAAAGGTGAAAAAAGGGCAAGCCACAGAGACTATCCGTGCATTTAACTCTTTTTACTAAGTAAAATAGTAACATGAAATGAGTAATTACAGTCTTAATATATTTTAGAGTTAACTACTGTTTTTGTCCCTGTGGTTTGTCAAAAATCACTATTTCAGTCCATTAGTTTAAAAATTGCAATTTCAGTCCCTGTGGTTTCACTTTCGTAACCATTTCAGTCCACCTCCATTAACCCCATCCATTTATTCCGTTAAGTACACGTGAATCGACCATAATGCCCTTATTAATAAAAAACAAAAAGATAACTAAATGAGTTAATTACTGTTTTCGTCCCTGTTGTTTGTCAAAAATCACTATTTCAGTCCATTAGTTTAAAAATTACGATTTCAGTCTCTGTGGTTTCAGTTTCGTAACCATTTCAATCCAGCCTCCTAACACCGTTATTTTATCGTTAAGTTTTGAATGAAATACCTAAATTACCCTTGTGTTAATTAAATATGGACTTATATGATTTTATTATTGGATTTATATGATTTTATTATTGGATTTATATGATTTTATTGTTGTATGACATATGGACTTAAATTGGATTGTAGGGTTCGACCCACCGTGGCTTCAATAGAAGTAGAAGTCTGACGCTATTTTTACATATACGGTTCCAGAATTTTAATTTTGGATTTTAGAATGAGAAAATGTCCATGTAAGCATTATTTTTCAAAGTTAGTATGTTAATTGATGTTGCTAGGAAGATATTAATTGAGGTGGGGTAATGTGTGGCCGGACATTAAGAGGGTGGGGTTGTGATGCCGGAAACTTTTTCCAGAAATGAGAGCAGGGATGGAGTTGGGTAGGGTAGGGTAGCGTGGGGTTGTGTTTTAACAAGTGGGTCATAGAAAACACTCTTTTAAATTTCCATGGTTTTTTTATTTAATTAACACAAGGGTAAATTAGGTATTTCATTAAAAAAATTAAAGGTAAAATAGACGGTGTTAGGAGACTGGACTGAAATGGTTACGAAAGTGAAACCACAGGGACTGAAATAGTGATTTTTGACAAACCACATGGACGAAAACAGTAATTACCTCATTTAGATATCTTTTTGTTTTTTTATATATAAGGGCATTATGGTCAATTCACGTGTACTTAAGAGAATAAATGGATGGGGTTAACGGAGGTGGACTGAAATGGTTACGAAAGTAAAACCACAGGGACTGAAATCGCAATTTTTAAACTAATGGACTGAAACAGTGATTTTTGACAAACCACACGAACGAAAATAGTAATTAACTCTATATTTTTATTTATGAAGATACTTGAAATGAAATGCTGACACATAAATATGTATAAGGATTTATTTATATTTATGATTCAATGAAACTAATATGAGCCTAAAAAACTAAAGATTTTATGAGTTTATAAAGGATTGCATATAATTTTCTAAAGAGTTAATTACTGTTTTCGTCCTTGTGGTGAGCCTAAAAAACTAAAGATTTTATGAGTTTATAAAGGATTGCATATAATTTTCTAAAGAGTTAATTACTGTTTTCGTCCTTGTGGTTTGTCAAAAATTATTATTTCAGTCCACTAATTTAAAAATTACGATTTCAGTCCCTGTGGTTTCACTTTCGTAACCATTTCAGCCAACTCGTAACCATTTCAGTCCCTGTACTTAACAGAATAATGGATTGAAATGGTTACGAAAGTGAAACCACATGCACTAAAATGGTTACGAAAGTGTAACTACAGGGATTGAAATCGCAATTTTTAAACTAATGGGCTGAAATAGTGATTTCTGACAAACCACAAGGACGAAAACAGTAATTAACTCTTTTCTAAAAAAAATAGATTATCTGTATATGGTTTGGATCCACCACTTGTGGCTCAGTGGTAGAGAGGTTTGGCTTCTTCGATGGACACCCAAGTTCAATCCTCACTTTTATCACTTTGTTGGATTATACAATGATGTATAGAGCGTGTCCTCCTTGCAAAAGTGTCAGCTTCTATCCTGAGCCCACCCGGGTTTACGTCCCACCGTGTGTTATGACAGAGAGTGTTGAGCTCTTATGGTGGCAGTCGGCAGGATGGTGTTCTGGGGAACGCCAAATCAAACTTTAAAGCCAGCGTAAGTCCGGTTAAAACAACATAGTCTGGTTGAAGTAGGACAACGAGGCTCTCCAATTTAGGGAGTACCGCAGCCTAATAGAAAGAAGTCATCGTTATAAAAAAAATCTAAACATGGATTGGGTTATTTTTATGGTTGTTACTCGCCTAGCACATTCGTCTGATTCAATCATTCTTCACTTTTTGAATCATTATTGGTTTTGGTTTTCTTTTACTTTAGAAAAGAACACCTCGGTTATGGAGCCATATTGGTGCATTATTTTCTTACTTGTTGGCCGAGAGGATTATGCCAAGTGGACATAAACGTCACAAAACAACATATCATATATACACCTTTTTGGAAAGTTGTTTTACCATAAATCCCACTACGGCTATAGCTAGGGTGTGGAGATTATGGTTGAGATATCTTTTATCACGTAGAAACATGAATAGAAGATTATGTCACATCTTTCCCTAATCTATCATGGTTTGTATGGATTAAATCATGGCAATCATGATCCTTTTTTTCATATTTCAAATAATCATTTTCTTTTTCTTTAAACAAAGATAAATTAAAATAAATAAGGGGATAGTGGTTTGATTCATGACCACACCCTTAGGGTAGTGGTTTTGGATTGTGGATTAGTGTTGGGTGACATGACACAGACGTGGAGGGTCATAGTGGTTATGAGGGTCATGACCACACCCTATAGCCTAAGGCTAAAGGGTTTGGGGGTTATGGTTGGAACATGATTCGGTACGTAGGAACATGAATGGAATACTATACCACCCCCTTCCCTAATCCTGGCAACCATGGTTCTCCTTACCATTTTTCAAGTAATTATTTTCTTTTTCTTTAGAAAAAAATAAATTAAAATAAATAAGGAGATATTGGTTTGAGTCATGAGTCATGACCACACCCTTAGGATGATTGTTTTGTATTATGGATTAGAGGTGGATGACATGATACTAAAGTGGAGAATCATGATGGTCATGAAGTCATGAAGATCATGGCCTAAGTAGGGAGGCCCATTGAGATGACTATAACGGTACTGAGCTTTGCATAAATAAAAGCAATTTTGGTTCAAACACACACAAACCCCACATTTTGAGTGGTGTTTAAATGCACATATAAGACTTGAATGTGTGTTATATTTTCAAAAGAACCGTAAGTTATTAATAGTCTTAATAATTTAGTTCGTTCTTGTTCTTGTATTGATATGTTAATTTTAATTTTGACAGCTCAAACGCATTGGAGAAGGATACGAGTATGAAGATGGCTGAAAGTGAGCATGTACTGCTTGAAATCCCCTGTAATCGACCGGACGACCACATTTGTAGCGAGGCCATGGAGTGGGTTAACTGCCTTACAGGCCAGGGGACCGCCAAAAGCTATGAACGCGAAGGAAGTATGGAGAAAGTACCACCTTTACTCTTAAAAAGCGAGAAAGGTCGTAGAAACAGTGAGTGCTACGAGCCTGCAGTTGTGTCAATTGGCCCATATCACCATAACCGACCTGCCCTTGCTCGAGCCGAGAAGTACAAACTCATAACACTAGAACAGTATTGTTTGAGAACTAAAGAAACTATTAAAACCTTATACAACACGGTGTTTGAGGTGGTACACGATGCCAGAAAGTGTTATATCGATGGTTCTACTGACGCTTACAGCGATCACGAGTTTAATCAAATGATGTTACGTGATGCTTGTTTTATTTTGCTTTATATTGAACTCATGCCCCGTGGACACGCTAACGTATTCTTAAATAACGAGTACTTGGGTGCAATAGGGTTTGCGAACATAAAGCGTGATCTTTTGTTGCTAGAGAACCAGATCCCCTTTGTAGTACTCGAAGTTTTGTTGAAGTTGAGGTTCCCTCGTGATAAAGGCGAAGAAGTCCTAAACAAATTCTTTAACTACTTAAACTATGGGGAGGTGGTGACCAGGAAGGATAAAAAGGTGCTGGAATACAAGCGGCCGCTTCATCTTCTGGAGCTTTACAGGTCATATTTCATCTCACTTCCGACTAAAGATAAGACGTTATATGAAAATTTTAATTATGTAAAACGAAATCGAGCGTTTGCTTCAGTAACGGAGCTCAAAGCTAGATGGATGCTCAAAGCTAGATGGATTTTCTTGAGATGTACCTCAGATGAGTCTACGAGTGACATGGAATTTAACTCGTATTGTTGCTATGGTGTCACACCCCGAATTTCCACGTGTCACCGGTGGGCCCGGTGGGGAGTATCGTGACGTCATGGTTGGCAACATAATAGTCAAACAACACAATATCAATATGCACAGCGGAAGCAATTTAAAATATGATACAACCGAATTTATTATTGTAATATCATATGTCACAATATTCGGAAGTTTATCCACAGAAGGATCGAACATAAAATGGAAACAATAGTTCAACAGACTTTTAGGCATCTTAAGCTTGCGAGACTTCTATTGATGCTAAGGAGACATATCCAGCCAATTTCGTATAGTACCTGCATTTAGCCTTTTTGGAAAATACGTCAGTTTACACTGGTAAATACATTCAACTGACTCATTTTGGAAAAAGAGTTTGTAAATTGTTTTGAATGCACGTGGCACAAAATATCTTGACACTTTGATTAAAATGCACAGAGGCAAAATTAATCTTTTTAACTTGGGAGAATTATTTAATATTATAATCTTGTGAACGAATTACATGTTACTTATGCGTTCAGTAGCCCGGAACGTATCCGGGTTAAAGATCAATAGACACACCACAATAATGAGTTATACACCGACAGGTGTACGCCTACACCCCGTGCTCAGGTCGTGGCCATCTCGTAAGATAATGCCGAGGATATTTTCGGGACATGGTCATTAACCCCCCAAAGGCTATAAAGTAAACAAATCTGTTTAAAACGAGCCGATCAAATTATTCAACTACCCACTAAGCGTGGAGATTTGATGCCCGATCAAGCGGTACGCTATGTACCGTAACCCAAGCCCGTATAAGGAAAATAAGTTAAAAGTATTTACCTGAGCTAAATATAAATTCAATCCCAGCCGTATATCAAATCAGCAAGTACAGATAGCTTTTACTGGGCTCCTAATCTGGAACGAAGGTTTTTAATAACCTATTAGAATCCTAACGGGTCTTTAGTTAAGCTTAAGCTTAGACCGGCTAGTTTCAAGGATACGGTTCGTACGCACGATTAAGCGAGGACCGGATAGAATGTGATTTAGACCCGACAAGTTCAGAGACTTGTTTAATATGGGTCCTTCATGCACATTCTGGATTTTGAGATAAAACCGATAAGGTTTGACCCGTTTCGGCTAATTTATGTAAACTTGTTACATAAACCGAACCGAACGCGAAATAAGCGTAACGGTATCCGTAAGAGCCATATACAGGTTTCCTAAGTTAATATGCTTCAAATATGTTGTGACATCAGTAAGATGTCTTTCGTTATGCCCCGAACTAATTTAAACACAAACTATGCCCCGTAGGGGTAGTTTGGTCATTTTAAAGTTTGTAAAAGAGTTTAATTGTTTAACTGAGTTACAGGTCTGATGTAAACAGCAAACATACTCAATTTGATAAGTTATATCAGTAGGCTAAAGCTTATATGTGAAATTTATCATCTTTAACTAAACAATGCCCCGTAGGGGTATTTTGGTAATTTCACATAAGCCGAAAAGCTCAAAAACGAAGTCTGAGTTTATCAACCTTTGCTTACTATTAAAATATCATAATTTTCCTCATATATCAGTAGGTATCAACCCGGGTATGTCCAATATGATTTTAAGACATACTATGCGTTAAAACGCCAATTATAGCGATTAAAGGCCATTTCCGGGTTCGATACTTAAATCTGATATTTTTATATTTCCAGAAGGCTTAAAATAATTTATTTATCATATGTGATCAGTAGCAAAAGGTTTGGAGTCGTTTAGATAATTAAAACTCATTTTATGGCCCGTAAGGGCAAAACCGACAATTACCGGATTAAGCCTACGACTACTAGTTATGCTCAGCCTAAAATTAATTAAAAATCTTTAAAAATCCCAAGATAATATATTACATCAGTGGGTATTAAGTTTGATACCAAAAAGTGGGCTTAACTAGGCTATACGCTAGTTACGCCGTTTTATTAACATAAAGCACTAATTTTGCGATATTGAGCATAACTCTTAATCTATAAGTCAAACTGATGTCAAACTTTGCATACAAGTTTATATATCAGTAACTAAGGTTTCTACACTTTTACATTTTCATAAATCATGATTTAAGGTAATAAGGGCATAACGGTCAACGTATGAGCAATTAACGGAAATATGCATATTAATTGGATAACTAGTGAACCAAGGTGTACGATCACAGAGGGTTGTTCTAACATGTATCCTAATCCTATTAAAGCTCTGAGGCATTTCTAAAATATGCCCAAACGGGTCAGAACTGAAAGTCAACGTGAAAGTCAAACTATGTGACTTTCGGTTCCGAACCGGGTCAAAACAGGAAATAGTCGGGTTTAACATGTTTGGACATGTTCTTACACTTATTACTAAGTTATAACAATGTTTAAACAGGTTATATATGTTCTAGATAGCTAATTATGCATAAATGACCTTTTAAGCATTATGTTGACTTTTTAATTAAAAGTTTGACCCGACATTTGACCTGGTTAGGATGGTGATCAGGGGAAACCCTTTTGAGGTTTTATTACCCACATAAATACCAACTCATAACTACTTTTAATTCGAGATATGACTGAGCCATTATAGACTAATCTCGAAGTCAAACCGTAATTACGACGGTTTGACTTTTAGCTAATTAAACAAGCTAAACTCAACTAAGGAAGGACTAGTAGACTTACAAGAGTCCTATGCACGAGATATGATCAATTGGACCTGCTTGAGAGCTCCAAGAATGATCAGATTGCAAGGAAATGGTGTGTGGAACACTTGTGCACTTGAAGTCCTTATATAGTGGACTCAATCACCATGATTGGTTGACAACAAGGTCTAGCATACACCACAACTGATCAACACCTGGTCCTAGATGTTAGGAGGTGCCTAGGGGTCGTCCATGAGTGAGAATAACCGGCCAAATGGGTCAAAATCGCGTAAAACAGGCAACAGCCCGTTTTTTGGTTCTGGGCATACCCTTGCGCATCGTAGGGCTTTTTTGCTACGATGCGCAAGCCTTCAAAAGTCAGAATTCTCATTTTAAATGTTTTGCAGCTTGACCTTTGGCTTCACGAAGGGGCAACTAGGGTTATTTATAGCATTTTGACCCCCTTATAATTACCCACAAGGGCTTTAGGACTTATACTCACTTTGCCAAGTCCCTGAACACTTCCGGTTAATCCGAAAAGTCTTAACTTTCAACGTTTGCACTTTAACCCCTCGTACACGAATTTGATCATAACTTTCTCATACGATAACGAAACTTTATGAAATTTTAATCATGCATTCTAGTGAGCATAATTTACATTTACAAAGCTTCGGGTTTGTCAAAAGGTCACTCAGAGGTATATCTTTAACATGTTGACACATTTAACCCCTGTAGTTTGTAATCTCTCACTTTTAGCTTCGTATGATCCATGATTTATTCGTTTGATGTTATAAACATCTTGTAGGGTTATTATGAAGTACATTTATTCACTGTTGACACTTAGAATCCGTATATTCACATACTTTCCATGTTTGTCAACTTTAGTCCTTTTATAACATTCTTTCACACGTTCAAACTTTATGACACGTGTCAACACATTATAGGACGTGAATTTTTGAGGTGTTACATCCTCACCCCCTTAAAATAAATCTCGACCCGAGATTTACTGAAATAAATAAGGGTACTTTTCTTTCATCGTGGATTCAACCTCCCACGTGAAATCGGGACCTCTATGGGCATCCCATTTGACCTTAACAATAGGTACATGCTTCCTTCGAAGCTTCTTTACCTGTCGACCTTCAATCGACAAAGGTTTTTCCACAAACTCTAAGCTCTCATCTATATGCACATCTGTATGAGGTATAACCTGTGATTCGTCAGCGAAACACTTCTTCAGATTGCAGATGTGGAACACATTGTGAATTCTACTGAGCTCTTCCGGTAAGTTTAACTTATAGGCAACTGACCCGATTCGTTCGATAACCTCGAAAGGTCCTATGTATCTCGGGCTTAGCTTGCCTTTCTTACCAAATCGCATCACTCCCTTCCGGGGTGATCCTTTAAGTAGGACTTTGTCACCTACTTCGAAGTGAAAATCCTTACGCTTTGGATCAGCGTAACTCTTCCGCCTATCTCGGGCAGCTTCGAGACGGTCACGAATCTGGACAATCTCGTCTGTCGTTTCGAACACTATCTCTGGTCCTGATAACTGGACATCTCCAACTTCCACCCAACAAACTGGCGTTCTACACTTTCTACCGTATAGTGCCTCAAAAGGCGCAGCATTGATGCTGGTGTGGTAGTTATTGTTGTAGGAGAATTCGATTAACGGTAGGTTCTTATCCCAACTACCATCCAAATCGATCGCACATGCACGTAGCATTTCCTCTAACGTTTGAATAGTACGCTCACTCTGACCGTCAGTCTGAGGATGATAAGCCGTACTAAAATTCAAACGTGTGCCCAAAGATTGTTGGAAACTCTTCCAAAAATGTGACGTGTACCTAGTATCTTTATCAGAGATAATAGTCACAGGTATGCCATGCAAGGCTACAATCTTATCCACTTATAATTGGGCTAACATATCGGAGTTATAAGTCTCCTTGATGGGTAAGAAATGAGCTGACTTAGTCAGTCTGTCAACTATAACCCATATTTTATCATTTCCTTTCCTTGTCTTGGGTAACTTGGTAATAAAATCCATAGTTACCATTTCCCACTTCCACGTAGGAAGTTCAGGCTGTTGTAGCAAGCCTGACGGCTTTTGATGCTCGGCTTTGACTTGCGCACATGTCAAGCATTTAGCTACATGGGTGGCTACAGACTTGTTCAAGCCTATCCACCAATAATTTTCCCTTAGATCCTGGGTAGCTGATGGCAAATTCTTAATCGTTGCCTAATTAGGGTTGCGGCATTTAATACGTAAGTAATATGAACCGTCTTTCTTATTTAATAATATAAGACCCTCAGAAGATTGAGTCAGGCTATATGTGCCTATGTCTTAAAACCTACTAAATCAAGGTTTCGTTTTTTTTTTCCATAACCAATATGGAGTTTTCATAATACTCCAGCCCACAGCGGGACGTTAATCTTAGTTCTACCTGTCTTCCAGGAGGTAAGCAGGGAAAATTTAAGAGAAGATAATTAAGATACAAGGAGGCTACAGAGATTTTCCATATCTCAGGCTCCAGTTCATCCATCATTGTTCGTGTCAAACGAGTGACATCTTTATGTTATAAGTCCACGAATTTCTTAATCGGGAACATTTACTTGGAAAAAAATTCCATTTTTGGATATCTTCTTTGAATACTACTAGTCGACTTTAGTACAATATGATCATTGGGATATCTTAGGGGTTCCATGTATTAAACCTCCATGCTGATCAGACATGGAAATAATCTATGGGACACACTAGGATACGCCAATCCTCATATGACACTTTTATCAAACATAGTTTGGCATTCGCAGGCGATAGAAAAACAATGAGAAAAATAATTAAAATAACATATGTTGTCGTACTCTATGCAAAGAAAGAGTGCTCTAAGATTTTCGGAAGGATTCCTTGCCGATCCATAAGAATCGGTTTCTATGGTTTCCTTGGTAGTTATACCTTGTGGATGTTAATAAAAATTTGCTAAGTTTATGGTTCATGAAGATTTATTATTGCCTGTATTAAAACAGGACACTTAGCAGAAATTATCATTGATAAATGATAAGGAAGTTTATTGTACAAGTGCTTATAATTAATCAATAATGGAAGTTTCACAAACTAGGCACCTAGCTCAGTTGGCTAGGCGCGCGAAAGGGTGCGGCCTAGACCCAGGTTCGATTCCGGGGACGGCCAATTCCACCATTTTTTTATGTTTAATATTTATTAATCGCACGGATACGTGTAATTACGAGGGTTGTCTCATAAGGAGTCTTGATAATTAATTGCTCCTTATCACCCACAATATGGGCTTGATTTTTAAGGCAACCTATCGATTTTTATCACTTTATTGAGTCCTTATATTTAACGGAACTAGGACATCGGAAAAATGATTCCTAATGGATATAAAACATCCATTTAATAATGCTGAAGCGGTCTCTGAGGTATACAGGCTTCTTACTGAACTTTTGTTGCTTTTTTTTTTAAGCCTGTACTTGCTCTCTTTCTCAGATTTCTGGGAGTTATTCTCCTTCTTTTGGTTCATCCTTCATATACGAAGTGTGAACAAAATCTCCTCATGAGCAATTTAAACATGGTTTTGAATGAGATTTAGAGCGAGAAGAATTCGGCTCTTTGGATTGTCTCATGACCTTTCTATGGTCCTTCCATCTGCTGCGTCAACCACAGCATGAAGATTAACTCCATTAATATTGAGGTTTACATTTGTAGTTTTATTTAACTTTTGTCGCCTTAATAGCGTTGCGACTGTCGTCTACCTCATCCGAGTTTTCCATACTCGAAACTTGGTACCAATCACCAAGATTTAACCATTATCAGTCATCATCCTGATGACCTGACTTAGATTAGCCACGGCATTCATAAACCGTATGGGCTATTCTGTTCCGAACATTCATAGTGAATGTTATTTGAACGTATTTCCATTATATTTAGCCTAGGTCACAACGGGACCATCAATGGCATGCAAAGTTTGGAGCGAGTCCAATACTTGCTTGACAAGGGACCATAATGTCACAACTGTCTTTGTCACAAGGACGTTTATAAATAGCTCAAAGGCTAGCCTTTCATGACTTCGGTTATATATTTATATACATGTATGGCATAGAAGCCTGTCGCGAGGGACGTAGAAAAATATGGCATAAAGCATAGTCATGAAGGACATAGATGATTATACGGCACGAAGGCCTTGTCACAAAGGACAATTAGATATGGCACAAACGGCCTTGTTATAAGGACATTCATCAAATCTGGCACAAAGGCATGTTACCAGGAATGTTGACATTAAATATGTTAACTTGTCACGAATGACCTATTATAGCACATAGGCTTGTCATGAATGACTTTAAAACATAGCTCGATGGTCTATTATCAAGGACCTTAATTTATTAGCCGAAATCTTATTAGATTAGGGCTTCAAGGTTCGAACGTGGTTCTTCACCTTTGGACAGGGAGTCATAGACTACCACTGTCATTGTCTTGAAAGACGATTCTTTTGGCAGAAAAATAAGCCAATCAACATCACTAATGGATGTTTATATATAATCATCGTATCTAATGATATTAGTCATGATCACATCGATCATATTGACTATTAGGTTTGGGTGTAATCACACCATTTTGAACAGGGGATCATAAAGATCACTACTACCTTTGTCTTACCGACACTAGAATAAAGTATAGCCCGTAGGCATTTCATCACGAGGGATGTTAATATTATGATCATCATACTGATGATACTAGTCAAGATCGCACTGATAGTATAGACTATGGGAATTGAGTATAGTTCACCCCCTTGGCAAAGAATCACAAACGATTTCAATTGCCTTGTCTCAGTTGGACGATATAATATAACCCTTAGGCAAAACATCATTACGGATGCTTAAAATTTTTAATCATCGTATTGATGATTTTTTTTTTGTCATGATCGTATTGATCATATGAACTATTAGGCTTGAGCATAGCTCACCACCCTGGACAGGGAATCGTAAAGATCACAATGTCTTTGTCACACATGGACAGTATAATTTGGCCCATCGTCGAAAACATCACTCATGGATGTTTATAATTGGTTCGTCCTATTAGATGCTATAAGTCATGATTGCATTAATCATATTGACTATTTGGCTTGAGCATAGCTCACCACCTTAGACAAGGAATCATAACGATAACAATGTCAATGTCTCAAATGGACAATATATTATAGCCCGTAGGCAAGACATCCCTAAAGGATGTTAAATAATATGATCATCGTATTAGATGATATTAGTCATGATCGCATTGATCACATAGACTATTATGTTTGGACATAGTCCAACATTTTAGACAGGAGGTCAAAGACCACCACTGTCGTTGTCTTATCGGACAACAAGTTTAGTCCGTAGGTGCTTCATCACTAATGGATGTTTATAATATGATCATCCTATAGGATGGTATAAGCCATGATTCCTAGATCACTAGGCTAGATTTGAGAATTGGAAGAATCCAATATAAGGATGACTGTTGTGATTTTCTCGAATCACATTTGTCAAGAGTGCTAACACATTCCTAGGTGTTAACAAGGATGTGAATCCCTTGAGTAGGTTTCACCATCTTGGCCGCGTAGGCTAGGTTTCACCTTTAAGATTCCCTTCAATTGCATACAGACAGAGAAGGAAGGATTTTTATTTTATGCAGGATTTTTATCATAAATCCTTATTCATAAGTTGATAATAGCACCAATGGCCTAGTCGCGTAGACAAGTTAAATTTATAAGCCATGATTTCAGAGAATCATGGCCTTAAGGTTTGAATCAAAGTTCATTACCTTTTCTTGACAGGGAGCTGTAGGCTACCGCTGTCTTTAGTCTCAGAGGACATTAACTATAGCCCGTAGGCACTTCCCTTATAAGAGATGTTTATTACTGGATTGCCCCTTAGGGAAATTCATTAACCATGGTAAACAGAGACCATATTTGGTTAATTTATTAATCATATTTATTTAGGATTTCTATTATAATTTATCCTAATTATAAAACATTAACTGTCTTATTAGTGGCACCAATGGCCTGGTCACATGGACATTTATAAATTATAGGCTTATGATTTCAGAGAATCAAAGCAACAATAACTGTTTTATTTAATAGCACAAAAGGCCTAGTCACAAGGACAATTTTTAAATTATAAGCCATGATTTCAGAGAATCAAGGCCTTTAAGTATATTAGCACAACTGGCTTAGTCACAAGGACATATATAATTTATAAGCTATGATTTCAGAGAATCAAAGCATGAAAGTATATTGGCACAATAGGCCTAGTCACGTAGACAATTATAAATTATATGCTAGGATTTCAGAGAATCAAAGCATTTGAGGTTTGAACCTAGTTCATTACCTTTATCTGACAGGGAGTCATAGCTACCACTGTATTTTGGCTCATGTAGAAATGAGCAAGGCCCGTAGGCACTATATTACCACGTATGGTTAAAATATGATCATCTTAATTGATGACATAAACCCAGGATTCAGGGATCATTAAACTGGGTTAGGAATCTTTTGAAGGATCCTATATAAAAATGACGTGTGTGATTTTAATTGAATCACATCTGCCAGGAGTGTTAACATGTTTTAAGATGTTAACAGGGAATTGAATCTTTTTAAACAGGTCTTACCATCTTGGCCCGGTCTTATAATTGACCCAAGGCTAGGTTTCACATTTAAGATTCTTAATTAATGATTTGAATCTTTTTAACAGGTCTTACCATCTTGGCCCGGTCTTATAATTGACCCGAGGCTAGGTTTCACACTTAAGATTCTTAATTTATAATTAACGCAGAACAATTTTAAATTGAGGTGTAAATATGGATCTGAATCTAAATTGCGGAACTGCCATCTTGGCCGGTCTTAATATGACTCGAAGCTAGGTCTTGCCCTTTTAGATTTTTGCCATTTTATTATAATGGTAGATCTTGCAAAAAGGAAATATTATTTTTTCCATTTATTTAATATTTCTTATTTAGAATGAAAGTTTAAACTTAATCATTCCATTATATAAAAATAAAAGTATAAAGTTGCCCTAAGCGGGACTTAAAAGGAATAATGTGTCATTGGAGGGACTGAAAGATAATTATGTCCTTATAAGGACTAATAAGGAAACGATCTTCAGTAAAAGGAGTTTCTTCTTCATTTTATTTCTGAATGCTTTCTCCTTGGATGTTCGTTTCATTCTAGCCGCGGTACGAAGCTCAGCATCTCAGGGCTCCGGGTATGGAGAACTATTATTACGGCTTCTTCGCTTGGCGACGTATCAAAAAATTTGGAAATAAAAATTTTTGATTAGGATTGAGAATATTCCTAAGTTAAGTCTAGACTCAGAAGGTTTAGATATGTGCAATTGTGTAACTGAGATTAAACACTAAGGCTAGTGTTTAATTCACTCAGTGTTGGCTCTGATACCAACCTGTCACACCCCGAATTTCCACGTGTCACCGGTGGGCCCGGTGGGGAGTATCGTGACGTCATGGTTGGCAACATAATAGTTAAACAACACAATATCAATATGCACAGCGGAAGCAATTTAAAATATGATACAACCGAATTTATTATTGTAATATCATATGTCACAATATTCGGAAGTTTATCCACAGAAGGATCGAACATAAAATGGAAACAATAGTTCAACAGACTTTTAGGCATCTTAAGCTTGCGAGACTTCTATTGATGCTAAGGAGACATATCCAGCCAATTTCGTATAGTACCTGCATTTAGCCTTTTTGGAAAATACGTCAGTTTACACTGGTAAATACATTCAACTGACTCATTTTGGAAAAAGAGTTTGTAAATTGTTTTGAATGCACGTGGCACAAAATATCTTGACACTTTGATTAAAATGCACAGAGGCAAAATTAATCTTTTTAACTTGGGAGAATTATTTAATATTATAATCTTGTGAACGAATTACATGTTACTTATGCGTTCAGTAGCCCGGAACGTATCCGGGTTAAAGATCAATAGACACACCACAATAATGAGTTATACACCGACAGGTGTACGCCTACACCCCGTGCTCAGGTCGTGGCCATCTCGTAAGATAATGCCGAGGATATCCGGGACATGGTCATTAACCCCCCAAAGGCTATAAAGTAAACAAATCTGTTTAAAACGAGCCGATCAATTTATTCAACTACCCACTAAGCGTGGAGATTTGATGCCCGATCAAGCGGTACGCTATGTACCGTAACCCAAGCCCGTATAGGGAAAATAAGTTAAAAGTATTTACCTGAGCTAAATATAAATTCAATCCCAGCCGTATATCAAATCAGCAAGTACAGATAGCTTTTACTGGGCTCCTAATCTGGAACGAAGGTTTTTAATAACCTATTAGAATCCTAACGGGTCTTTAGTTAAGCTTAAGCTTAGACCGGCTAGTTTCAAGGATACGGTTCGTACGCACGATTAAGCGAGGACCGGATAGAATGTGATTTAGACCCGACAAGTTCAGAGACTTGTTTAATATGGGTCCTTCATGCACATTCTGGATTTTGAGATAAAACCGATAAGGTTTGACCCGTTTCGGCTAATTTATGTAAACTTGTTACATAAACCGAACCGAACGCGAAATAAGCGTAACGGGTATCCGTAAGAGCCATATACAGGTTTCCTAAGTTAATATGCTTCAAATATGTTGTGACATCAGTAAGATGTCTTTCGTTATGCCCCGAACTAATTTAAACACAAACTATGCCCCGTAGGGGTAGTTTGGTCATTTTAAAGTTTGTAAAAGAGTTTAATTGTTTAACTGAGTTACAGGTCTGATGTAAACAGCAAACATACTCAATTTGATAAGTTATATCAGTAGGCTAAAGCTTATATGTGAAATTTATCATCTTTAACTAAACAATGCCCCGTAGGGGTATTTTGGTAATTTCACATAAGCCGAAAAGCTCAAAAACGAAGTCTGAGTTTATCAACCTTTGCTTACTATTAAAATATCATAATTTGCCTCATATATCAGTAGGTATCAACCCGGGTATGTCCAATATGATTTTAAGACATACTATGCGTTAAAACGCCAATTATAGCGATTAAAGGCCATTTCCGGGTTCGATACTTAAATCTGATATTTTTATATTTCCAGAAGGCTTAAAATAATTTATTTATCATATGTGATCAGTAGCAAAAGGTTTGGAGTCGTTTAGATAATTAAAACTCATTTTATGGCCCGTAAGGGCAAAACCGACAATTACCGGATTAAGCCTACGACTACTAGTTATGCTCAGCCTAAAATTAATTAAAAATCTTTAAAAATCCCAAGATAATATATTACATCAGTGGGTATTAAGTTTGATACCAAAAAGTGGGCTTAACTAGGCTATACGCTAGTTACGCCGTTTTATTAACATAAAGCACTAATTTTGCGATATTGAGCATAACTCTTAATCTATAAGTCAAACTGATGTCAAACTTTGCATACAAGTTTATATATCAGTAACTAAGGTTTCTACACTTTTACATTTTCATAAATCATGATTTAAGGTAATAAGGGCATAACGGTCAACGTATGAGCAATTAACGGAAATATGCATATTAATTGGATAACTAGTGAACCAAGGTGTATGATCACAGAGGGTTGTTCTAACATGTATCCTAATCCAATTAAAGCTCTGAGGCATTTCTAAAATATGCCCAAACGGGTCAGAACTGAAAGTCAACGTGAAAGTCAAACTATGTGACTTTCGGTTCCGAACCGGGTCAAAACAGGAAATAGTCGGGTTTAACATGTTTGGACATGTTCTTACACTTATTACTAAGTTATAACAATGTTTAAACAGGTTATATATGTTCTAGATAGCTAATTATGCATAAATGACCTTTTAAGCATTATGTTGACTTTTTAATTAAAAGTTTGACCCGACATTTGACCTGGTTAGGATGGTGATCAGGGGAAACCCTTTTGAGGTTTTATTACCCACATAAATACCAACTCATAACTACTTTTAATTCGAGATATGACTGAGCCATTATAGACTAATCTCGAAGTCAAACCGTAATTACGACGGTTTGACTTTTAGCTAATTAAACAAGCTAAACTCAACTAAGGAAGGACTAGTAGACTTACAAGAGTCCTATGCACGAGATATGATCAATTGGACCTGCTTGAGAGCTCCAAGAATGATCAGATTGCAAGGAAATGGTGTGTGGAACACTTGTGCACTTAAAGTCCTTATATAGTGGACTCAATCACCATGATTGGTTGACAACAAGGTCTAGCATACACCACAACTGATCAACACCTGGTCCTAGATGTTAGGAGGTGCCTAGGGGTCGTCCATGAGTGAGAATAACCGGCCAAATGGGTCAAAATCGCGTAAAACAGGAAACAACCCATTTTTTGGTTCTGGGCATACCCTTGCGCATCGTAGGGCTTTTTTGCTACGATGCGCAAGCCTTCAAAAGTCAGAATTCTCATTTTAAATGTTTTGCAGCTTGACCTTTGGCTTCACGAAGGGGCAACTAGGGTTATTTCTAGCATTTTGACCCCCTTATATTTACCCACAAGGGCTTTAGGACTTATACTCACTTTGCCAAGTCCCTGAACACTTCCGGTTAATCCGAAAAGTCTTAACTTTCAACGTTTGCACTTTAACCCCTCGTACACGAATTTGATCATAACTTTCTCATACGATAACGAAACTTTATGAAATTTTAATCATGCATTCTAGTGAGCATAATTTACATTTACAAAGCTTCGGGTTTGTCAAAAGGTCACTCAGAGGTATATCTTTAACATGTTGACACATTTAACCCCTGTAGTTTGTAATCTCTCACTTTTAGCTTCGTATGATCCATGATTTATTCGTTTGATGTTATAAACATCATGTAGGGTTATTATGAAGTACATTTATTCACTGTTGACACTTAGAATCCGTATATTCACATACTTTCCATGTTTGTCAACTTTAGTCCTTTTATAACATTCTTTCACACGTTCAAACTTTATGACACGTGTCAACACATTATAGGACGTGAATTTTGGAGGTGTTACATATGGTGAGTTTATGCTTGCACGTAGAGCAGTGTGCCCGTATACCAAAGCTATATACCTGAACATGATCGCGTATGAGATGTGCCCACATACCCCAAATGACTTGCGGATTTCGACTTATATTCGAGTAATGAAATCGTTAATTCTTCAACGAGCTGATGTGAAGGAGCTGCTTCGTAATAATATATTGCTTCATAGTCTTGGTAGTGATGAAGAAGTGGTGAAGATGTATGATGAGTTTGAAGTCCCGGCAGTTAACTATTACATGTTTAATCAGCTTCGGCTAGGGATAGAAAAGCTGAACGAGAGCAAATATAAGACGTGGGTGGCGGAGCTGATTACCGACTACTTTGGTAGTCCATGGAAGGCTTTGGGTTCGTTGGTGGCTACCGCTATTCTGGTCTCTAGTTTTGTGCAGACTTACTGTGCGCTCAAGCCACGGGATTGATGATCACTCCAACGCCTGTTTATTTTGTTGTTACACTTTTGATGCAGGGGCGTTGGGATTTAAAGACATGTTCAAGATATTATCTTTTATTTATTCGAATTTCGGTTTGTCTACTTTGTTCGTCATTTTATTGTGTTATCTATTCTCCTGGTATGTAGGAATTAGAAGTGTTATATATGTTTTGGAATTGAATTAAAAAAATATGTTTTTAGATTGAGCTTCAATTCCAGAACCGTTGCATATTGAAGCTTTTGTTCTTAAGACTCGAGGAAAGTACCGACATAGAGCCGAGTGACGTGTGTGCGGGTGTCTATATTTTTTAGTATATTTTTAGCTCTTTTACTTGCCGATTCAAGTTTTAAATTTATAAAACACGATATTTCACTATCACTCTACACACATGTTAGGGCAAGTGCACCCATCGCGGGCGTAGTATAGTGATGGTAAGATACCGAGGTTGTCCAAGGACACAAGAGCTTTTAATACCAGCTTATCGTCAACGTCTAATCCAACCAAACTTTAAGAAAAGATTTTTAAAGCAATAAAAAGAAATAACTAAAAAGTAAAAATAAAATAAAAGTAAAAACGGATAGACAAGAAAGAATCACTTGGTTCCGACTTATCTTTCATGTATCCTTTTGATGATTTCCGCACTTTGGGTATTTTAAAAGATTATCTTAGTTATAGTAGTAGGCCTCTCTTGTGATGGTGACATTACCCTCAACCTAGTGGTCTGAGTCAGCAAGGATACAGTCTCACAAGGTCAGATTATTGAAAGATATTTAAGCAAATTATTAATGCAAAAAGTGGTGGGCCCCCTTCCAGGCAGCGATCACCCTCAACCCATTGGTCTGAGTCACCAGGGATACAGTCCTTGAAGGGTTGGTTTAAAGTTTTAATAGTAGTTTATAGATAAGGGACTCAAGCTTTTGGCACTTCTCACTCGTGAAGTGTTACTAAGCTTGAACCAGGTTCTCGCAGGATCTATACACCGAACGAGACATAAAATTTACCCAACCACCCTTCTAACCCCCTTCCAAGCAATTAACGGGCTTTATATAGACCGTAAAGACACAAATATGTGAATCAACAACATATGAAGAATGATTATATAAATTTGTCTTCAATATAAAAAACTAGTTATTAAAGTCATTAATACATACCCAATTAAAAAGTTGCCAAAGATTGGAAATCATAAAAGAAAATACATAAAAGATTTGTCTTCACCAAGTGTTACAAGAGTTTAGCCAAGCATGGCCTTTGCTATGGTGAGTTTATGCTTGCACGTAGAGCAGTGTGTCCGTATACCAAAGCTATATACCTGAACATGATCGCGTTTGAGATGTGCCCACATACCCCAAATGACTTGCGGATTTAGACTTATATTCGAGTAATGAAATCGTTAATTCTTCAACGAGCTGATGTGAAGGAGCTGCTACGTAATACTATATTGCTTCATAGTCTTGGTAGTGATGAAGAAGTGGTGAAGATGTATGATGAGTCTGAAGTCCCGGCAGTTAACTATTACATGTTTAATCAGCAGGGCCGGCTCTAGGCCCGGCAAACCCATGCCGACGCCCGAGGCCCAAAACTTCAATGGGCCCGAAAAGTTTTTATAAGCTTGTATATATTTATTAAATTATATATTTAGTATATTTATCCGTTTATTATGCAAAAAGTATTGGTGGTGTAGTGGCAAAAACAATCTTAAAATAATGTAAAGGTCTCAAGTTTGAGTCTTTGTTCCTTAACTTAATTTTTATTTTTGTAATTTATTTACCCTTAACCATAACTTTGGGCCCAATTCTTTTCATCGCCCGAGGCCTAAATTTTTCAAGAGTTTTCGGGGACGGCTCTGTTAATCAGCTTCAGCTAGGGATAGAAAAGCTGAACGAGGGCAAATATAAGACGTGGGTGGCGGAGCTGATTACCGACTACTTTGGTAGTCCATGGAAGGCTTTGGGTTCGTTGGTGGCTACTGCTATTCTGGTCACTAGTTTTGTGCAGACTTACTGCGCGCACACTCAAGCCGTGGGATTGATGGTCACTGTTTATTTTGTGGTACACTTTTGATGCAGGGGCGTTGGGATTTAAAGACAGGTTCAAGATATTATCTTTTATTTATTCGAATTTCGTTTTGTCTACTTTGTTCGTCGTTTTATTTTGTTATCTAATCTCCTAGTAAAGACAGGTTCAAGATATTATCTTTTATTTATTCGAATTTCGTTTTGTCTACTTTGTTCGTCGTTTTATTTTGTTATCTAATCTCCTGGTATGTAGGAATTAGAAGTCTTATATATGTTTTGGAATTGAATTATTAAAACAGTATGTTTTTAGAAGAACACTTGTGTGATCAAAGAGATGACTCAAGATGGAATGTTTGAGGTCACCCTGCCCATGTTGGTTCAGGCTCCTCAAAACACACACTCACGTATGTATATACATGGGCAGCCCTAGGGGTGGGCGGGGAGGATCACGGTTAGGGCCCGATATTTCAAAGGCCCGTTATTTAAAAAAGCCGATATGTATATGTAAAAAAAATTACTAGGGTATATCCATACAAACACCAAAACAGACCCACTTATAAAACTATTCCTATGATTTAGATTAGGTATTAGCCCATTTGCATTAGGTTTAAACCTTTAATGTGCCCTATACCCAATTTCGTTAAGATCTAATGGCACGTTTTTTCGAGCTCGAACAAGGTACACAAATTCTCAGGATCAGCCCTGTGTATATATAATAGTGAATTGGAAGCTGAAAGAAAATATGCAAAAATAATAAACGAGGGTACATTTGAAAGCAAACTCTATCCTATTTATAAGAACAAATAAACAAACACATGCTAAAAAAACTTAGTCCTCGATCCCATGTATCACCAACAAACTAGCTCTTTAGCTCCCATTTTACTCGGTCATCTTTGACTGTCATGCAACGTTCACAACTTTGTATTTTGCATGTGCTCAAATTAATAACACAGATGACACTTTAATACTTGAACCTTAAAATGCAAACTTTGACTCTTTTACCCATGATTCATTTGCACTATTGACCCGCAACAAAACACCATCAATTTGTTAATAAACTTGTTTGAACTCAAAAATGAAGCACAAAAACTACATAACTTCTCATTAAAATTAGATTTACATAACATGAATTATAAGATAAACACTACATGATTTCTAGCTAGTGGTGGTGGTCTGGTGGAGCTTGATGGTGGTGTTGGTGGTCTGGTGAAGCTTGACGGTGGTGGTGGTCCGGTGCAGCTTGACGGTGGTGGTCCAGTGCAGCTTGACGGTGGTTGTGGTCCAGACGTCCAGTGCAGCTTGACGGTGGTTGTGGTCCGGAGCAGCTTGACGATGGTGGTGGTCCGATGAAGCTTGACAATGGTTGTGGTGGTTGACGATGATTGCAACGATGATGGAGACGGTGGCAGATTAAGTTGTAGGTGGTGGTTGACGGTGACGGTGATGGTGACGATGATGGAGACGGTGGCGGATGAAGTTGTAGGTGGTGGTTGACGGTGATGGTGACGAGGATGATGACGATGATGATGATGATGATGGTGATAGTTGACGATGATGGTAACGGTGGTTGAAGGTGATGGAAGTTAGAGGTGTTTTTTGAAGATGGAAGGTTAATGGTGGTGTTTTAGAAGATAAGATGGGGATATGTGTTTGTTTGAGAAGGAGACAAAGAAACCCTTGGATCATTCTATTTTCAATGGTCAGGATGAGTTCTGGCAAAAGCACACGGATCGGTTCTTTAGGGGCGACGACAATAGGGGCGACATGGAGCAATAGGGGCGACCCGAGTTGATGTCGCCCTTATTGCCCTATGTCGCCCCTATTGCCGTCACCCCTAATGCTCCAATTTCTTGTAGTGTCCGGGAATTTTACTCTTAACTAAATCACAATTTAAAATAACAATGACAAATTATTGATAATAATGTTGGATCTATATATGTCCAAAACACAACTTATACGATCTCATCACTTACATATGATCTTAAAGGTCTCACACACTAAGCAATTAATCCAAATGTGTGTTTATATTCTCTTAACATATACAACACGGTTGTAATGTCAAGTTTATTTTTACTAGAGAAAAATGCTCAGATAGTCCCTATGGTTTGATTCGTTTTCACCATTAGTCTCTAATTTTCTAAAATTACATCTATAGTCCCCAACTTTGTTAATTTCGTTCTCGGATAGTTCCTTACGTGAATTGGGGTTAGTTTTTGGTGTTAAGTGGGTGTGAAATGACTATAATGCCCTTACTAATAAAAATTGTTTTAATTATTTAATATTAAAAGAAATATTTAAATGGGGCCCACCATCCTCGTCTTCTTCACCCCAACCCACCCCCAGTCTTACCCATCATCAACCCACTGCAACATATATCTAGATAGAGAGAACCTACATACATCAGACAATTTCAATTTAAAACCGAACATATTGAATCTCTTAACCGATTCCACAACCTGTTGAATCTCTTTCTCCCTTTCCACTGTGAAAGCCTCACTTTTCTTCAATTTTGCCATCTGGAGTTCATTGAAACCCTACATATATGATCATTGATCTCATCATTCTAGACTATATCATTTTGCAGGAAACAATAAATTAAATGTAGAGTAGGGAGAATTCAACATACCAAGTCATCAAACCATTCATCAATCTTATCACTCTCTCTTTCTTCTCTCTCTCTTTCTGGTACCACCACCATCACATCCACCGCCGCCATCACCATTACCCACCACCACCACCACCGCCACAAGCACCCCCGTCACAAGTACCCCTCCCACAACCACAACCACCACCGGTTCCACCTTCATCAGGATCAACTCCACAACCACCCCCGTGGTTGTGATTTGACCATCGTGACGGTGGTTAGAGTTTGTGCGGAATGTTGTATGGATTGTTAGTGCATACGTCTGTCGACTTCGTCTTGTATCGATTCTTGCATTGTTAAGGGCATGGAGATCGAGAAAACAAGATAAAATGTTGATTTCGCTCGAAGCATGTTATTCCGCTTGAGTATGTGATTTCGCTTGAGTGTGTAATTGTTTTGATTTCGCTTGTAATAGTGATTTCGCTTGTAATAGTGATTTCGCTTGAATCTTGTTCAAGCAAAATCAGATGTCTATAAATAGGAGATAGGTCTGTGTCATTAGGAGCGAAATTAGAAAGTGTGTTTCCGACGGCGAATCTCTGTCGAAGTGTCTTCAGATCTATAATCGTATCAGAATCAATATACAAGACAGTTTATAGTGATATCTAGCTGAATCTACCTCATTATGTCTGTTTCCGCCTTTCATTTTGAGTAGAACGCCTCTGATCGACTCGTTTTGGGTCAAACAACGATCCTACAAGTGGTATCAGAGCTCAGGAGGAGGAGTTCTGCAGATTTCAGCTTGATTTCATCGTGTTTTCTTACTTCTACACTTTCTTTTCTTAATTGAACAAGTTTTAATGGTTAAAATGGCCTGAATTTTTCTCAACATAAGCGAAATAATGTTTTAACAAACCCTTGAGAAAATCAGATCAAAATTCGGACTAAATCAGATAAAAATGGACCTAAAACCTTATTTCGCTTGAACGAACAATCTGTTTTCGCTTGAAAAAGTGTATTAATTACAAGCGAAATAAGTGATTTCGCTTGAAATACATCTGATTTCGCTTAAAAAGGTTATTTCGCCTCAAAATCATTTGATTTCGCTTGAGAAGTTTGTGTGCAGGTAATTTCGCTTGAAAGGAGTTATTTCGCTTGGAAGTAATTTCGCTTGAAGACTTTATTCCGCTTGAAAGTGACTGTTTTGATAAATGTGTTTTCGAATCATGAGTGAAGAATTTTACAACGCATTTGCAACATCCCCGACTACTCCAGCTATCATTGCTCAAAACATGAATTTAGAAAATGAGACTGGAACTACGCAAAAACCCCCGAAGCTAATGAGTATTGAGGAGTATTACGGTTGGAAAGATCGGTTTGAGAACTGGGTTCAAGCAAATCATTTGAGATCTTGGGAGTGTATTTTGAAAAAAATATGTGCTACCACGTACTGATCTGCAGGTTGAAAAAGAAATCTCTGAATTCACTGATAAAGAACGAGACATGTACAGAGCTGAAAAGATGATGATTAGTCTACTTCATCAAGCTATTAAAGAATATATCTTTGTACTGCTTCAACATGACAAAACTTCAAATTCAATTTGGGATGCTCTTAAAATTAAGTTTGAGGGTAGTGATAAGATGATCAAAAGTAAAAAGGCGTTGCTTAAGAAAGAATTTGATCTATTCACAAGTCTACCATGGGAAGATACAAAGAAGTTGATTGAAAGATATTGCCACTTAGTGCGTTCTATGTCGCTGTTAAGCATAACAAAAGACCGAGAGGAATGGGTCGACAAATTGGCTGATGCCTTACCTCAAAAAGAATGGGGTACATTTTTGATGATCTTAAAGAACACTGGAGAATATGATGGTTTGACAATTTCTCAGTTCATCGAGAAGATTGAAGGTCAAGATCTTGAACAGCAAAAGATTGCAAGGATGAATAATCCAAGTGTTCAACAAGATGTAAAAATGTATTACAAAGGCAGTGTTCAAGAGGTTGAAATGAGTCCGAAAATCCAAACTGCTTTTAGTGCTGGGAACTCATCTCGAAATATTGATCAAAATCCAAACAGTAGCAGTGGATTTTCTTCATATCCGAATGTTAATCCAAAGAGTTCAACTTCAAGTTTTCATTCTCAAAACTCAAAAACTGGAAATGGTTGTGTGATAAAGTGCAACATTGCATTGAATCTTCCAGATGGTCAAAGTTTTTCTGAAGAAATTGCAAAAGATCATATGGCATTACTTGCAACTGTGTTACAATCCTATGAAGGTTTGGTTGCAGGAAGGATCGGAAATCCTATGCTGACGAAAGAGGATTACGATCAGATCGACGCTGAAGAGATGGAGCTCATGGACATAAAATGGTGTCTAGCTAGTGTTTTGAGAAGAGCTGAAAAGTTCAAAATGATTACTGGAAGAAATGATTTCTTAGATGCACATGTTTCTACTTTGGGATTTGATAAATCTAAAGTTACTTGTTTTCGATGCAGGTGTCACACCCCAACCGATGGCGGAAACATCGGGATGAGACGAAGTGCGTAGAATGTAAGAGACTTCATAACACTATGTGACAATATTAATTAAATTCAAATTTCATTTCAAGACTAATTGTCATACAAGGTTCAAATAAAATAACAACATTGTTTCATAATAAAACATAACAACAAAATAGATGATTTAATCTAGGTGTGTATCTAGTCCACCCTAAATCTTGTTTCATCTTGCAATATCACTTCATCAATTAACCTGCAACATGTATTAAAATAGAGTTCAATGCAAAAGCAAAGGCGAGTATACAAGTTTTGTTACATAGCATAAATAGAATAAAAAGTGCTCATATCCAACAAGATTCATAATATGTGAGTACTAGTATGCAAATATGGCGTGCAATATGTTCAAACCCGAGAATACAACGCATTAAAAGAGCCTAATCCCAAGAGTTTAGCGGGTGGTAACATGTTTAACTTAACAATACCCAAAAGAATAGCGGGCGAGGCGTTAATCCTATAGCGCTATAATTGTTAAGGGAGGCTAGCAAAGTTAATGAGTATATAACGTCCAAGTAGTTTACATAGCATATGAGAATAACAAGTAATCACATATAGTTTCATGTAAGCATGGATAGAGTATGTTTAAATGAGTTTAAGAGTCATTTGTATAATATACATGTTGCATCCCAAAATGAAAAAGGGAAAAAGGGATCGAGTATACTCACGGTGTTTGCAAGCTTTCCTACTTGATGTTCTGTGAGTGTTAGTTGTTTTAGATTGGAGCACCTTGTCCTCCTACACAAGGAACATAGGTGTGTGAGTTGGGGATAACGGTAGATTATAGATTTGGAGTTTAAAAGTGCAAGAACATAACATAGGAAAATAACCATCCGTTACATATGATGTTTAGATGGTATACTTACTAACTTGACAATGACCACTTGTTCATCATCAAGGGTTCGGTTTGTTTGAATATTATATAAGTATTACTTAGGTTATAGTATATCATATATGTCAAGCATGAGGTAGAAGACTAAGGTCTTCATTTAGGCACCTCAAAGTGTCATAGAAATCATACATGAGGTAGGAAGAACAAGCTCCCATTTAGGTACCTCCAATGTTCACCACTACACTTGATGCAAAAACATTCAAGGAGGGTCTTGAACTTACATAAGAAATGAAATGAACAACTATTCTATGAGAAAACATCTAGAAGTGAGTGGATGTTCATGAAAGATAGCCCAAGCTAGTCTAACCATCACACTTTTACCAAGCTTCAAGCTTGAACACTTCTTGTGGGTAGAACCCTAACTAAAACAGAAAGTTTATGAGGTTATATCCTCTGATTTTAAGTGTCTCAACCTTGTTTTTAAGCCCAACTAACCATTCATTTGATTATGAGCATTAGGACATAGGTTTGAGATGAGAAAACTCAAGTTTGGTTAAGTTTAACAAAGATTTCATGAAAACAAAAACAATCAGTGGACTTTGGAGCCTTTTTGCCGGAGTTCCAGGGACTTATTTACTGTGAAAAACCCATGGAATCTAAGCTAAGGTCAAACCAAGCACATAGGAAAAAGAATGAGAAAAAACGGACAAGAAACGAGTGAGATATGCTCACTTTTGTGAAGTAGGATGAATCTGCTCGAACACCAATTTGCAGCTGCGTTTTTGGATGATTTGAGAGAAATTTGGATGAGTTTGTAAAGTGATTTGAGCTTGGATTAGCCTGGTATTTATAGGAGAAGGTTTGGGTTAGGTTGTAGTTGTGTATTAAATGCTAAAAATTGGTTTAAAACTCAAAAAAAGCACAAAATTCGTGCTTAAATGAGCTGAAATGAGGCTGGTCGCGCTGATCAGCCATTTTAAAGGAGTGAATATATGTTTTAAGTGTTGGGTTTGTTCACAAAAGAGCCTGCAGGTCAGTTGGTCAGGCGCGTGTGAGTGAAGATGTTGACCCGGGTTCGAGTCCCGCGGTCTGCATATTTTTATTTCTTTTTTTTATTTAAACCAAACCTTATACTTTCAGCATATTACCCAATGGTCCCTGCAACTTTTACACTTTCAAAAATTGCATAACTCACCCCTGAACTATTAAATAACCAAGTTATATTAAAAGAAAATTAACATTTTAGTTTAAACTAACTAAGTTAGTTTACTAACTTTAATATCTAATGTAACACCCTAGTTTCTATTTAACGGTTTTACATGTAAATACCAACAATTAGATGTGTAGTTAAGACTGCACATATTATAAAAACACGAGTTTATTTAAAACTTTTACAAATCATAAGTTATTTGACATAACGTAATCAGATTCGTCGTATAGATTTTCGACAAGGCAATGTGCGGAAGCATGAGTCTTTATTGTGTTCGGTTCTTCGTTGAGCTTTATCGTCTTTCGGCATCCAAAATGTACCTACATTTCATAAACATGAAATGTTTTAGTCATATGGGGATTAAAATGTGTCTAAACAAATCCGGTAATGATAATGGAAGTAAAGAATCCCAACGTTAAACTCTTGATCTCAAAACATGGATTTCCAACTAGCCTCCACCGTAACTTACGGTGGTACCGTAAATTACGGTGGCCCCTGGTGTGACATGCCCCTACCATAAATCAGTAGGGGGCTGCCGTAAGACCTTCAGCTCCACCGTAACTTACGGTGGCCCTTGCATTCCAGCTTTCCATTTTGCCGTTTATTGACACGAAAACTTTCGTATCTTTCAAACCGCTTATCCGTTTAACCCACCGTTTCTTCCTACATGATTGTAATTTGACCCTTCATCATATGGAGTCAAAATCCAACATCCGGATTAACAAAATTTAAGACTTTTAAGTCTTCGGCTTATTACCCTTTTTACCAAATTTGACCCATTCGTGATTTTATCAAACAAACAAGTTTGTTTGACCCTTATTTCTCATAAACCTATTAAATTCAATGATGTCTAACATAATAGGTTCCAATTACAGAATCATATACCTTCTTTAACCCATTTTCACTTATATGCTTATTTTGACCCGTTTGAGGTATTTAAGCATATTTTAAGCACCAATTGCTTTCATTCATTTCCAAATATATATGTCCACATTTCTTATCAAAGGATCTTCCACCACAACTATATTTGTGGTGGATTCAATGTGGTGATTTATATATTACAAATTTTACCCTTAAAAACGTTATTTTACGGCAAGGACTCTTTATAGAGTCATTTGACCAATATTTTACATCTTTTGCTTTTATACTTATTCTAAGTATTGACTTGATTATAAAACTCGTTTTCAAGCGACTTCTAAGGGTTGTTTGCTTACTTTTACTTACAAGGGCGTTTTTGTCACTTTTAACCCTTCTTTTACGACGAAGGGCTTGCTTAAGCCATGCACGCCCAAACTCTCATTTTTAACCGAATCTTGTTTTCAAAACACACTGTCTATAATTTAAATCCTCTGGTTTACCTTTTAAGGTAACCGAATGTCCCTTTTTACTTTGCCTAACTCTCATAGATCTCCAAGTTCTAAATGAGAAGTTAATCTATTATTCATACCTCGCCCGAATCAACTTATTAACCCGGTTTTAACACCTTGCTTTATAATGGCTAATTAAGAACGATGCGAGTATCCATTGGTTATCTATTCTTGTAAGCATATAACTCGACAAAAGAATCATTAGTCGATATTGTCAAAAGGTGATGTCTACAACTTTTTGACCTGTTTGGCCGAATTGACCGATTATATTAGCGAGATGATATTTATTACTACCTCGTATATATATATGACTCGCTCCGATTTACACCGTGCGGTCACTTACTTATAATTCAATTTCTTAACACTTTTTGGCCTACTATGGCTTACGTCATAATTATCTTTTTCGTAATACTACAAAAGGATATTCTGAAATATATGTCTAGTGTAAGATATACTTACCTTGCATCCGAATTACGCTTTTCCTTCATTCTTGCTTTGTTTGACCCGCTTCCTTTCCAAGCCTCCACCTAGCTTGTCAAGCGTCAAACTATCATCATAATTCGTAAGACGGTTAAATTAGCCATCATTAATTATGACTATTCTATCTTACGGGTTTTACATCAAAATTCACCATTTGATTTCATTTTGGTCAGTTTGACTTTCAAAGGTCAAACTGCCTATTAACATAAGTGATTATATCATAAACCCTGACAATTCATTTAAGCACTTTGTCAAGTATCCGATTGGCATTATTCTTACGCCACCATTTTAACTACTTTCCAAATCTAAGTTCATGCTATTATCAATATCAATTTAACTTATATCTTGATTATCAAAGTTAATTATTCATTTGTTAAGCAAGAACTAAAGGTTTCCATCTCCATGTAAAAACCCGTTTCATCATAGAATTAGACATTCATCCGAACATCAATACAATCAAGTTCTACATATTAATTAGTAGACATCATGATTCCAAACCCTATTTATATGAACCCAAATCACTAATTTCATCATAATTTACTAAACCCCTTTCATGAAAGTATGATCATGTACCCAAATTTCATGGTTTAATCAAACACCTTCCATTCATTCTCATGCATGATGATTCTAAACATAGTCTTATCATCAATTTCATCATAACAATAAAACCCACTTAGCTAGGTGTGGTGATTCAACCAAACACCTAAATCCTAGCAATTTATTCTAAATCTTCACTTAGGGTTTGTTCCTAAGCAATCCTATATCTCAAATTCAGCCATAACTTCTATGATTCATGCATAGATCGTATCATGCAAGATTAACTAATTTTCACAACTTCATGAATGTTAGAAATTCGACATACCTTACGATCCCCTTGACTTGGTAATCGTTTATTCATGTTTGGTTGTGAATTTGAGCTTCATTTTGACCTTCAATTTGCTGGATTTGTTGAAGGTTAGGGTTTGGCTCCATGGGGAGCTCCCTGATGTCGATCCAGAACATACACTTGAAGTGTGTGTTTTATTTTGATTTTCTTTTATTAAATAACTTTGTTAAGTTATCCCATTTTAACCCCTCGTGTTTGGTTCGTTATTAAGTAGGCCACAACCTACTTATTCCTAACAATATTCCCATCTATTAACTAGGTTAAACATTCCTAGTTAAATTAGTGGGTTTGGGGAAATTTATAACTAAGTTTATTTTAAGTCCCGTTAGGTCGGGCCTTCTATAAACTTTATTTCCTCAAAAGCCTTTATACTACTTTTATTTAATATTAGGTTTATTTATTTAAAATCCTAATATTCACCGGGTTACTTTTACCACTAACGGTACTTTACCCGTCTTTTAGTATTAACGTGGGTTAATTACCAAACCCGTTTTCGGGGTGTTACATCTAACGAGATTAACTAGTTATTAATAAAAAAATAAACTTTTAAATAACAAAATTAATTAATTTAATTAATTTAATTAGTTTAAATAATTTGAATAATATCCATATTTATAACGAAATAAAATCTTTAAACGTTTATTCGTTTGACAAAGCTTTCGAGTTGCGAGAATTTGGATCCGAATCTCATAATAGTTTCAATTAGTTTAACGAGCTTTGAGCGTAACAACGAATCGAGAGTCTAGGATAATATATCGTTCAAACGTGAAATTTTGAATACCAATAGCACATAAGTCTAATATGAATACACAACATGATTAAAGTAGTTTCGTTTTCATTAAGATCAATAATCTCGAATTACAAACAGAATGAAAGTAGATTACAAAGAGAGTACAAGAGTCTAAATATGGAAAGTACAACATGACTTGCTAAAATAAGAAAGTTCGAAAATGCGGAACGTTACAGTCTCCCCTCCTTTAGGGAATTTCGTCCCGAAATTTAGGAAGAAGTAGTGAAAAGATAAGGATACTTCGTCTTCATGTCACTCTTGAGTTCCCAAGTGAATTCGGCGCCACGTTTTCCTTCCCATCGAACCTTGACGATAGGAATTTTACTGCCCCTCAACAACTTGACTCCTTGATCCATGATTTCGACTGGTTTTTCCATGAAATGCATGGTTTCGTTGACTTGAAGATCTTTGAGAGGAACTTGGAGTCCTTCTTCAGCGAGACACTTCTTTAGATTTGAGACGTGAAATGTCGGATTAACGTTGTTGAGTTCTTGAGGTAAATCGAGTCGATAAGCCACCTTACCAATCCTTTCGAGTATCTTGAAAGGACCAACATAGCGAGGGGAAAGCTTTCCCTTTTTACCAAAATGAACCACTCCTTTCCAAGGAGACACCTTGAGTAGAACATGGTCCCCAACATTAAATTCCCTTGGTTTGCGTCCCTTGTCAGCATAGCTCTTTTGACGACTTCGAGCCTTGAGTAGATTATCACGGATTTGGAGAATCTTATCCGTTGCTTCTTGTATGATTTCAGGGCCAGTAAATTGTTTGTCACCAATCTCGTGCCAGCTTAAAGGAGATCGGCATTTGCGACCATACAATGCCTCAAATGGAGCCATTTGAATACTGGAGTGGTAGCTATTGTTGTACGAGAACTCGATCAAAGGTAAATGCACATCCCAACTACCACCAAAGTCGATGACACAAGAACGGAGCATGTCCTCTAGGGTTTGGATAGTACGTTCCGTCTGTCCATCCGTTTGAGGATGAAAGGCCGTACTGAGATTCAAATGAGTAGCCATAGCGGACTGAAAGGTTTGCCAGGGACGCGAAGTAAATCGACCATCACGATCAGAAATGATGTCGAGAGGAATACCATGACGGCGTATGACTTCGTCAGTATAGATGCGAGCAAGTCGTTCAACCTTGAAATCTTCGCGAATAGGGATGAATTGAGCGGACTTGGTTAAACGATCGAAAATTACCCAAATACTATCGTGACCAGAAGGTGTACGAGGGAGTTTAGTTATGAAGTCCATTGCAATGCTGTCCCATTTCCAAACGGGGATTTCAGGTTGTTCGAGTAGACCAGAAGGTCGTTGGTGTTCGGCTTTAACTTTCGAACAGGTGAGACACTTAGAAACGTATAAAGCAATGTCTCTCTTCATACCGGGCCACCAATAGGACGTACGTAGATTATGGTACATCTTGTCAGCACCAGGATGAATTGAGTACTTGGATTTGTGTGCCTCGTTCATAATGAGATCACGAAGATTGTCGCGATCTGGTACCCAGATGCGATCACGACAGTATAGCAGACCATCAGATTTTGAAGTGAGTAGGTCTTCAGTAGCTCCACGTATTTCTACAGACATGGAACCTTCGTTGATAGACGAGTATTGCGCTTCACGAATGCAATTGTGAAGATCGCTCGAGATATGAAAACAACGAATATAATCTACATGAGTCTTACGATTAAGTGCATCGGTCACGACATTCGCTTTACCGGGGTGGTAGCGAATCTCGCAGTCATAGTCGTTAAGTAATTCCACCCAACGTCGCTGACGCATATTAAGCTCTTTTTGGTTAAAGATGTGTTGCAGGCTCTTATGGTCAGTGAAAACCACACACTTTGTACCGTATAGGTAGTGTCGCCAGATCTTTAATGCAAAAACAACTGTGCCAAGCTCGAGGTCGTGGGTAGTATAATTCTTCTCATGTATCTTGAGTTGGCGAGATGCATAAGCGATGACCTTGCCTCGTTGCATGAGAACGCAACCAAGACCACGGTTTGAGGCATCACAATACACCACGAAATTATCATTCCCATTAGGAAGAGCGAGAATAGGAGCGTTGCAAAGCAAATCTTTGAGGGTCTGAAAAGATTCCTCTTGCTCAGGACCCCAAGCTAAAGGTTTCTCTTTTTGAGTCAACGAAGTGAGAGGAGCGGCGATCTTTGAAAAGTTCGAGATGAATCGGCGGTAATAACCCGCCAATCCTAAGAAGGAACGGATTTCAGAAGGAGATTTAGGTGCGGCTCAATTCTTCACGGCTTCGATTTTTGAAGGGTCATCGTGGATTCCTTTTTCACTAACAACGTGTCCAAGGAATTGGACTTCTTTAATCCAGAACTCGTACTTAGAGAACTTAGCGTATAAGCGTTCAATACGTAAGAGCTCGAGTATAAGATGAAGATGACGTTCATGATCGGCTTGAGTTTTAGAATAAATGAGAATATCATCAATGAAGACGATCACAAAGCGATCCAAGTAGGGCTTACAAACACGATTCATAAGATCCATGAACACAGCGGGTGCGTTGGTCAAGCCAAAAGGCATAACCACGAACTCGTAGTGCCCATTGCGAGTGCGAAAAGCGGTTTTGGGGATGTCCTCATCGAGAACACGAAGTTGGTGATAACCAGAACGAAGATCGATCTTGGAGAAACAGGTAGCACCTTGAAGTTGATCAAAGAGATCGTCGATACGCGGAAGAGGGTAATGATTTTTGACGGTGAGTTTGTTAAGCTCACTATAGTCGATGCACATGCGGAAAGAGCCATCCTTCTTTTTGACGAAGAGCACAGGAGCACCCCAAGGTGAGGTACTTGGACGAATGAAACCCTTATCGAGGAGTTCTTGAAGTTGCGTAGATAATTCCTGCATCTTAGAAGGTGCAAGACGATAAGGAGCTTTGGCGATAGGAGTCGCACCAGGTACGAGGTCAATACGAAAGTCAACAGATCGAGGTGGAGGAGGACCAGGCAAATCTTCAGGAAAGACGTCAGGGAAGTCGCGCACCACTGGAACATCACTTATACTCTTTCCCTTGCCCTTTTCTTCCACAACGTGGGCTAAAAAGGCAAAGTACTGTTTGCGTAAGTATTTGTTCGCCTGTGTGCAGGACATCAACTTCAGTCCCTTTGAAGGTCGGTCTCCATAGACGTGTAAAACATCGCCAGATGGAAGGGGTAAACGAACGTATTTCTCGTGACAAGCGATTTTGGCATGGTTCTTTTGAAGCCAATCCATGCCTATGATGACGTCAAAACTACCAAGTTGCATGGGTATGAGGTCGATAGTAAAAACGTGCTCGTTAAGAGTAAGACGACAATCGAGGAGAACGGAATCGACTAAGATGGACTTGCCATTTGCGACTTCGACGGAAAATGACTTAGGTAGCTTAGAGCGCGTACAATTTAACAATGATTCGAATTCTAAGGACACAAAGCTTTTGTCCGCACCAGTATCAAATAGTATCGAAGCATAAAGATGGTTAACAAGAAACATACCGTTAACGACATCATTGTCGTTGCGCGCTTGATTTGTGTTCAGGTTGAAAGCGCGTCCACGAGGAGGTTGTTGCTGCTCTTGATTCCATTGTGGGCATTGAGGACGAAGATGATTAGCATCCCCACATTTGAAACAAGCTCTAGCTGGTCTTGCGTTTTGAGGAGCAGGTGGAGCTTGTCGTGCTTGCTGAGCTTGTGGCGCTTGTTGTTGTTGATAGTTGCGGCAAAACGCGGTATCGTGCCCATAACGGTTGCAATTGTTACAGCGGCGACACCTAGAATTGGGAGGATGGTGATAGTTACAAGTGGCACACTTGGGGTGAATCCCAGTGTACAACTTTTGGGTGTTATCAGGAGCAACGGGATTTGGGTTAACGGGTGGCACAATCGCGTTGCAAACGGGGTTCGATTGCTTTCGCTTCTTCCCCCTATTGCTACTCGACTGTTGGGTAATTTGGTTGGCTGGCTTGAATGAAACGGGGTTTGCGGCTTGCTTATCGCGAATGCGATTGTTGTTTAGAGAAGCGGCCAAACGGTAAACAGCTTCGATATTGTCGAGTTTGGCTGCCTCGATCGTATCGCGCATGCTAGAAGGTAACCCATTGATGTACTTCCTTATCTTGCGTTCGGTGGTCATAACGAGGTGAGGAACAATGAAGCTAAGTTGTTTGAAATGAGTAGTGTAGGCTAGGTTCTCCTCACCCACTTGTTTTTTAGCCCAAAATTCTTCTTCTAACCTTTGTTGCTCATGCGGAGGGCAAAATTCTTCCATCATGAGGGTCTTGACTTCTCCCCAGGGCAACGCATAAGCCTCTTCGTTCGAACGGATGTTCTTTTCGTTCGTCCACCACTCAAGAGCTCGGGCTTGGAATACCCCAGTCGTACTACGCGTTTTGAGCTCTTCAGGGCATTCACTGTTGATGAACGTGACCTCCATGCTATCAAACCACTCGAGCATGGTGGTCACCCCATCATTGCCAGTGAATGGTTTGGGGTTGCACGATGAAAAGTGTTTAAAGTTAAACGAAACGGGCTTGCGTGTTTCGACCTTAGAGTCGACGGAGGAGTTCAGAGTTTCGGAAGCTCGAATTTCGGTAACGACCTTTGGGACGATGCGCGCAATTTGATTGGCCATGAAAACCATCATCCTCTTCTTGGAACGGGACTTTGACTTCTTAGACGAGTTGGAGTGACGAGAAGACATCTAAGATTCAAAAGAACGAATAGGTGAGACTTGATCATAACGTTTGTTTAAGAAAATTGTTTTCATGAAATGATTCATATAGCATAGAGTGTCACATAGCATAAAGGGTTCAAATTTATTCACATAGCATAAAAGGTTTAAACGTCTCATATAGCATAATCATGAATTTCACATAGCATAACATGAATGAATGAATGAAAGCATAGTAAATTTAGTTTGTTCACGAGAGATTGTTATCATTTTTTTATTGCGATACGTGAGCGAATCGAGTAAAAAGTTTGAAATGAATGAACGTTCAAGTATAAAATCACATATAAATTGAGATACATAAAAGAGAGGCTCAATAAAAACGTTGGATTGTTTCGGGTAGAGAAACGTCGACTATTCCAAAGTGGGTCGAAAGTTCTTTCGAATTAGAGAAAATCGTGCTTTGGCCTATATGTAAGATACTCTCGTCGAGAAGCGATTAACGGTACCTTACCCTTCCAGTTACTACACGTCTCTAATCGATTGAAACAATCGGGACTTTGGCGAGATTAAAAAAAAATCGAGGAATGGGACTTAATCGACGAGATGCGGGTTTCACCCCTAACTTGACGATTTCGTACCCTAAATGTGGTTGGTACTCGTCGGGTCAAAATATAATTTCGACACTTTGGTGAGGGTCCACTAGTGTTGAAATGGAAATTACCATTAAGTTGCGGATTTCACTCCTAGCTTAATGGTGTAATTTCGTGCAAAAGTAGTTTAAGGTAGAATCAGAGTCGTTTACTAAATTGTGGGTTTCACGCCTATTTTGGTAAAGTCGTCTCGTTTATGTTACAAGAGTATGGTCAAAATCATAAGTGCATTCATGTTAGCCTTAGGAAAGGCATATAAATTTAATCAAACAAGAAGTATTGCTAGGAAGCATTTAAGGTAGAATGCATAAGTTTTAAACAACAAATAAGAGACAAAATTCCTAAAACTATAGACTAGGGCAAAGCATTCCTACTTTTTCCTAATTCCCTATAGTTATGGCTCTGATACCAATCTGTCACACCCCAACCGATGGCGGAAACATCGGGATGAGACGAAGTGCGTAGATTGTAAGAGACTTCATAACACTATGTGACAATATTAATTAAATTCAAATTTCATTTCAAGACTAATTGTCATACAAGGTTCAAATAAAATAACAACATTGTTTCATAATAAAACATAACAACAAAATAGATGATTTAATCTAGGTGTGTATCTAGTCCACCCTAAATCTTGTTTCATCTTGCAATATCACTTCATCAATTAACCCGCACCACGTATTAAAATAGAGTTCAATGCAAAAGCAAAGGCGAGTATACAAGTTTTGTTAAATAGCATAAATAGAATAAAAAGTGCTTATATCCAACATGATTCATAATATGTGAGTACTAGTATGCAAATATGGCGTGCAATATGTTCAAACCCGAGAATACAACGCATTAAAAGTGCCTAATCCCAAGAGTTTAGTGGGTGGTAACATGTTTAACTTAACAATACCCAAAAGAATAGCGGGAGGGGCGTTAATCCTATAGCGCTATAATTGTTAAGGGAGGCTAGCAAAGTTAATGAGCATATAACGTCCAAGTAGTTTACATAGCATACGAGAATAACAAGTAATCACATATAGTTTCATGTAAGCATGGATAGAGTATGTTTAAATGAGTTTAAGAGTCATTTGTATAATATACATGTTGCATCCCAAAATGAAAAAGGGAAAAAGGGATCGAGTATACTCACGGTGTTTGCAAGCTTTCCTACTTGATGTTCCGCGAGTGTTAGTTGTTTTAGATTGGAGCACCTTGTCCTCCTACACAAGGAACATAGGTGTGTGAGTTGGGGATAACGGTAGATTATAGATTTGGAGTTTAAAAGTGCAAGAACATAACATAGGAAAATAACCATCCGTTACATATGATGTTTAGATGGTATACTTACTAACTTGACAATGACCACGTGTTCATCATCAAGGGTTCGGTTTGTTTGAATATTATATAAGTATTACTTAGGTTATAGTATATCATATATGTCAACCATGAGGTAGAAGACTAAGGTCTTCATTTAGGCACCTCAAAGTGTCATAGAAATCATACATGAGGTAGGAAGAACAAGCACCCATTTAGGTACCTCCAATGTTCACCACTACACTTGATGTAAAAACATTCAAGGAGGGTCTTGAACTTACATAAGAAATGAAATGAACAACTATTCTATGAGAAAACATCAAGAAGTGAGTGGATGTTTATGAAAGATAGCCCAAGCTAGTCTAACCATCACACTTTTACCAAGCTTCAAGCTTGAACACTTCTTGTGGGTAGAACCCTAACTAAAACAGAAAGTTTATGAGGTTATATCCTCTGATTTTAAGTGTCTCAACCTTGTTTTTAAGCCCAACTAACCATTCATTTGATTATGAGCATTAGGACATAGGTTTGAGATGAGAAAACTCAAGTTTGGTTAAGTTTAACAAAGATTTCATGAAAACAAAAACAATCAGTGGACTTTGGAGCCTTTTTGCCGGAGTTCCAGGGACTTATTTACTGTGAAAAACCATGGAATCGAAGCTAATGTCAAACCAAGCACATAGGAAAAAGAATTAGAAAAAACGGACAAGAAACGAGTGAGATATGCTCACTTTTGTGAAGTAGGATGAATCTGCTCGAACACCAATTTGCAGCTGCGTTTTTGGATGATTTGAGAGTGATTTGGATGAGTTTGTAAAGTGATTTGAGCTTGGATTAGCTTGGTATTTATAGGAGAAGGTTTGGGTTAGATTGTAGTTGTGTATTAAATGCTAAAAATTGGTTTAAAACTCAAAAAAAGCACAAAATTCGCGCTTAAACGAGCTGAAATGAGGCTGGTCACGCTGATCAGCCATTTTAAAGGAGTGAATATATGTTTCAAGTGTTGGGTTTGTTCACAAAAGAGCCTGCTGCTCAGTTGGTCAGGCGCGTGTGAGTGAAGATGTTGACCCGGTTTGAGTCCCGCGGGCTGCATCTTTTTATTTCTTTTTTTTATTTAAACCTAACCTTATACTTTCAGCATATTACCCAATGGTCCCTGAAACTTTTACACTTTCAAAAATTGCATAACTCACCCCTGAACTATTAAATAACCAAGTTATATTAAAAGAAAATTAACATTTTAGTTTAAACTAACTAAGTTAGTTTACTAACTTTAATATCTAACGAGATTAACTACTTATTAATAAAAAAATAAACTTTTAAATAACAAAATTAATTAATTTAATTAGTTTAAATAATTTGAATAATATCCATATTTATAACGAAATAAAATCTTTAAACGTTTATTCGTTGCACAAAGCTTTCGAGTTGCGAGAATTTGGATCCGAATCTCATAATAGTTTCAATTAGTTTAACGAGCTTAGAGCGTAACAACGAATCGAGAGTCTAGGATAATATATCGTTCAAACGTGAAATTTTGAATACCAATAGCACATAAGTCTAATATGAATACACAACATGATTAAAGTAGTTTCGTTTTCATTAAGATCAATAGTCTCGAATTACAAATAGAATGAAAGTAGATTACAAAGAGAGTACAAGAGTCTAAATATGGAAAGTACAACATGACTTGCTAAAATAAGAAAGTTCGAAAATGCGGAGCGTTACAGTAGGGGGAAAGGTCATTTCAAAAGAGAATGCAAAAATCAAGAGACTAGTGGAGCAAAGAATCCATTTGGAAAAGATGATTACTATCAGAAAGCCATATATCAACAAGTTGCTCATCAGCCATATCAACAAAAGGATTCACAAACTGCTCATGGGAAAATGATCGAAGATGCAAACAAGAAAGCTTATTATGGAATCATTGATCAAGACGATGAGAAAATGGCTCCAGGATTTAGCTGGGATAAGTTTGTGGATGAGAATGGAGAGTTTAAAGCTTTCATTGCTAAAATAGTTCAAGAACCTGATTTGTTTACAGAATGGATGAAATCGATTGGTGTTCATGAGAAGAATCAAGAAGAAAAATCTATTTCATCTGATGAAAGTTCATAAGAGGAAACTGTTTTTGATCAAACATCATCTGATTCTGGTTCTTCAGATGATAGTTCTGAAAAAACAATCGATTTTGATCAAACACCAACTGATGACAGTGGTGATGATGAGGAAGAAAGACATATTAATGCTGCAAAAACTCATCTATCTCCTGAAGCTTTCAATTTTATTTTGCAGATCGCTTGGAGAAGCTAAAAGAGAGACGAGCAGCAAAAGAACTGTAACTCCTCGAAAATTCACGTCCTATAATGTATTGACACGTTTCATAAGCTTGAACGTGTGAAAGAATACTCTAGAGGGACTAAAGTTGACAAGCATGGAAAGCATGTGAATATAGGGGTTCAAAATGTCAACAATGGATAAATATATTTTTAAATAACCCTACAAGTTGTTTATACCTTCAAACGAATAAATCATGGATCATACGAAGCTAAATATGGAAGAAAGTGAGAGATTACAAACTACAGGGGTTAAATGTGTCAACATGTTTAAAGTATACCTCTGAGTGACCTTTTAGCAAACCCGAAGCTTTGTAATGATTAATTATGCTCACTATTGGGTGTCAGCCCAGTGGCCACCGACCCCTACCTTAAACCGGCTCAAGGACCCATGAGGTCTCGGGTTCGAATCCTGGCAACAGGCTCTTCAGTTCCCCTTGAGTTGGCAGGGGTTTCACCGCCAGGCAACGTTGTTGGGTCGCTAGCTTGGGAAGGGGGATCCCTTCCGCGGTCAGGGGTACCGTACATCTACCCTTTTTTTAGAATACATGATAAAAATTTCATAAAGTTTCGTTATCGTATGAGAAAGTTATGATCAAATTCGTATACAAGGGGTTAAAAGCGTCAACGTTGAAAATTATGACTTTTCGGGTAAACATGAAGTGACCAAGGACTTAACAAAGTGGGTATAAGTCTTGGAGCCCTTATATGTCAATTTGGAGGGCTCATAATGCAAGAAATAAAGTGGATTGACCTTTCGAAGAGCCAAGATCCAAGATGCAAAAACTAGAAAAGTTTTAAATCTGACAGCAGTCCTCAAGCGGGCCGCGTAAGCCCAGGAAGACCCTTACGCGGGCCGCGTTCGACGCCCAGATGCAGAAAATTGGGACAGCAGCCAGTTTTAGCGCAATAACCGACTTAAATCAGATATTTTCACTCCATGGGCGACCCCTACATGCTTTTTAGACCCTAGGAGCACTTGTAAGTGATCTGGGAACAATGCTAGGCTTGTGTGTCAAGATCCCAAGCAATTAAAATCACTATAAAAGGCCCCTTATGTTACAACTTTTGATCACACCTTCCATCTGCATTCTTGAAGAATTCTGGAGCTCCAAAGCAGACCCAAGTCATTCCTAGTCGTGCATAGGACTTTGGTAAGTGCCCTTGACCTTCCTTAATTGAGTTTTTACTTAGTTTTAGCTTAAAAGTCAAACCGTCGTAATTACCGTATGACTTGGCGATTAATCATTACTGGTCCAGAGATTAGTCGAATTGAAGGTAGTTATAAGTTGGTAATTATGTGGGCATTAAACCCTTAAAAGGGCACCCTCTGATTCCCGCGCTAACTAGATCAAATGTCGGGTCAAAGTTGTTTAGAAAAACTCAACAGAAACTTAATTAGCGATTTAACATGTAATTAGCAATGTAGAAGGCATGTAACCTATTTTATCACTCATACAACTTGGTAATAAGTATAATAACTGGTCTAAGCTTGTTTGATCCGACAATTTTCTGTTTAGACCCGGTTCGGAACCGAAAGTCGCAAAACTTTGACTTTTGCTTTGACTTCAGTTCTGACCCGTTTTAGTATGATTTGGAAATGCCTTAGACCTTCCTTAGGACCAGGCTACATGATAGTATAACCCTCTGTGATTATACACCTTGGTTCATTAGCTATCCAATTAATATGCATGATTCCGTTAATTGCTTAAATGTTGACCAATATGCCCTATTGACCATAAAACGAGAATTTTGGATATGTGAAAGGACAATAATCTTTGTTACTGATTTATAAACATGTACCTAAATTTTCACATCAGTTGAAGGTCTAGATTATGAGTTATGCTCAATGACGTAATTAGAACGCTTCTTAGTAATTAAACGGCGTCATTAGCATAAAGCCTATCTAAACCCAACTTTTGACACCAAACCTTTTACCCACTGATGTAAGATAACATTTTGGGATTTTTAAAGATTTTTAATTATTTATAACCTGCTCATAACCTAAGGTTATGGCGTTGATTCGGTAAATACCGATTATAGCCTTTTCGGTCATAAAATGAGTTCTACATAATATTTTGACACCAATCCAGTTGCTACTTATTTTATTTAATAAATGAAGTATTTTGAACTTTATAACCTGTTCAGAAAACTCAGATTTCCGGTATAACCCGGAAATCGCTTAAAATGGCTTTTTAAGCGTATTAAACACATAGCTTAAGTTTAAAACCATTTTTGTCATACAAGACTTATCACAACTGATATGACCTTTTAAAATAAGTTATTTTACTGATGTATTCAGACCCGAATCTCAGAATTTTAAATAATCTCTTTTATAATCTTTAAAATGACCAAAATACCCCTACGGGGCTTAAATTGAGATTAAACTCGTTTTGGGCATAATGGAAAGTATCCTACTGATATCACAACATATTTAAGGCATATTAACTTAGGAAACCTGTAAATGACTCTCATGGTTACCCGTTACGCCTCTTGCGTGTTCGGTTCGGTTTATGTAACTAGTTTGCATAAATTAGCCGAAATGGGTCAAACCTTGTCGTTTTTATCTCAAAATCCAGAATGTGTTTAGTTTACCCATATTATAAAAGTCTTCAAACTTTTCGGGTCTAAACCACATTCTATTCCGGTCTTCGCTTAATCACGCGTTCGAACCGTATCTTTCATTAAAACTAACCGGTCTAAGCTTAAGCTTGATTAAAGACCCGTTAGGATTCTAATAGGTTATTATAAACCTTCGTTCCATAATAGGAGACCCGGTAAAAGCTACACGCACTTGCTAATTGTGATTGATACTTGCAAAGGTAAATACTTTTAACTTATTTTACCTATACGGGCTTGGGGTACGGTGTATAAAATACCGCTTGGTCCAGCATTGAATCTTTAATCGAATAGAGGTTAAATCATTGATATGCCCGTTTTGAAATGTTTTGTTTGCTTAAAGCCTTTGGGGGGTTAATGACCATGTCCCGGATATCCTTGGCATCATCTTACGAGATGGCCACGACCTGAGCACGGGGTGTAGGCGTACACCCGTCAGTGCATAAATAAATAATGTGGTGTGTCTATTGATCTTTAACCTGGTTTACGGATCGAGCTACTGAACGCATAAGGAAAATGTAATTCTTTTACAAGTATTATATTCAAATAATTATCCCAAGTTATAAAAAGTTTGTGCCACGTGCATTCAAATTAATTTTTGTTAAACTTTTCAAAATGAGTCGGTTGAATGTATTTACAAGTGTAAACTGACGTATTTTCCCAAAAAGGTTAAGTGCAGGTACTACGCGAACTAGGCTGGCTTTCTCCTAGCGTCCACAATAAGTCTCGCAAGCTTGGATGTCAAAACTGTTGAACAATGATTCCTATTTTATTTTTGATCCACCTGTGGATTATTTTCAACTTTTGTGATACTTGATATTACAATTATATTCGGTTGAAATATATCTTTCTTTTGCTTCCGCTGTGCATTTAAATATTGTGTTGTTTGACTGTAATGTTACCAACTACGTCACGATACTCCCCCCACCAGGCCCACCGGTAATACGTGGAAATATCGGGGTGTGACATGTTGGTATCAGAGCCAACATTGAGGGAATTAAACACTAGCCTTTTGTGTTTAATCTCAATGACACAATTGCACATTCCTAAATTTTTGAGTCTAGACAAAGAACATAGGAACAATCCAAATTTGTTTTAATTTTTAACTTTGTCTTTTATTTTATATATATTCTTGTTGTTATCTTTGTTTATATTGACAGGTTTAACAATGCCGCCAAGATTTGGACGAGGCAAGGGGCCAATCACTGCCCCTAACGATCACGAGGCCGGGCCTTCTCATCGGCGAACTCCTTCCACTACAATGAGTGCCGATCCGCAAGGAAACAGGAGGAACCTTTTTGAGCCCACTAGACGGTCTGTTTCGCACAGTTCAACGCCTCCCTATCGTAACTCCTTTGGACCGCATTCGGAAAACGAGCCCGATAACCCACAGCCTTCATATATACCTCTCCAGCGATCCCTTTCGCACAATTCCTTTGGCAACCCCACTCCTGTCTTTCAGGGCCGGTTTAACTCGGCAAATTATATTCAAGAACCAGTGGGTTTTAACCCATTGGGACCGGAGGACCACTTCTCAGAAGACAATGCTATGGACATGGACGAGGACACGGATCCCGTCGAACCTATAAGCGGTACCCCCATCCATCCCATCGAGATCTCTGATGGATCTTCTTTCCATGGATCACCCTACGGTGGTCCCGACAGTTACCAAGCGAGGTTTAACCAACATGAATGGTACTTCACACCTTCTCACCATTCATCACCTCACCAACAACAGCAGCAGCAGGATCCCTCTGGGGATTCACGATTCGTGGCAGTCACGCCACCGCCTCCACCGCCGCCAGTTCATCAAGCACCTCCAGAACCACCAAGGCGTAGGAGAACGGGCGCACGTATGTCTGCGCGAGCAGGGGATTTCCACTTTAGCACCCCTCGACACTCCAGTGGCAGCCATTACCCGCCACTACATGAAGACCGACAAATGGGTGGGCCCTCAAACCCAATTCCAGAGGTGAGTTCTGCACCAGTTGCACCACAGCCACCACCAATGGGTTTTGGTAACCCGATTCCTACGTACGCTGGGTCCACAGCGTACAACCCGTTTGAGCAGCCGGCTCACACAAACTATAACTATGCTGAAGACCCTTACCAAGTGGCATCAAACTACCCCGCCCTTCATCCTGAAGGACCGTATGGAACCCCTTGGGGAATGGGATACCCAACTCATGGGTATCAAGTACCTGCATGACCACCGATTCGGCAACAGTCGCAGCCACCACATTTTTCCCCACCGGAACAGGAGGAAATCCTCCAAAGACTAAGTCGGGTGGAACACGAGTTCTAAGAGGAGCGCAGGAACAACAGGGGTTTCCTCAAAGGTCTGGCAAGCTTGATGAAAGGGAAGAAGAAGAGGGATCATTAAATCCCTATATGTATTGCTATATTTCCTATTTAAATCAAGTCCCTGCGTGGACATGTATTTGTGTATTTAGTCCCTGCGTGGACTTGTCTTTTTAGTCCCTGCGTGGACACCTATTTTGGTATTTGGTCCCTGCGTGGACTTGTATTATCGGTTTAGCCCCTGCGTGGGCAATTCGTTTCTGTAAAAAGTCCCGTTTAGGGCAATGTGTAATCCTTTCGATAATTAATGGAATCTTAAGATTATAAATTTCATTTTGTCACTATATGCATAATTATATTATACATGAAATAAATAAATCAAAAGCATTCCTTTTATAATTAATCTGCCTATTATATATTAAATAAGAATCTCAAAGGTATAACCTAGCTTTCATGTCATTATAAGACTTGGCCAAGATGGTAAGACCTGTTTAAAAGATTCGGATCCCTGTTAACATCTGTAAACATGTTAACACTCCTGGCAGATGTGATTCGTTAAAATCACACACGTCATTTTTATAATAGGATTCTTCAAAAGATTCCTAACTAACCTGATGATATATAAATCGTAGGTTTAAATCATCAATTAAGATGATCATATATTAAACATCCATAGGTGATGTAGTGCCTACGGGTCATACTCGCTGTCATATAAGACAAAAGACAGTAGTGGTCTACGACTCCCTGTCAGTGAAAGGAAAAAGAACTATGTTCAAACCTACATGCCTTGGTTCCCTGAAATCATGGTTTATGATTTAAAATGTCCCTGTGACTAGGCCTTATGTGCCACAAATAATATTGTTATTGTTTTATAATTAGGATAGATTATAATAGAAATCCTAAATAAATGTGAGTAACAAATTAACCAAATATGGTCTATGTTTACCATGGTTAATGAATTGCCCTAAAAGGCGATTCCATAATAAACTCCCAAATAAATTATTGTCACTATCTTATGTAACAGTTCAAACCAAAATGGCTGATTCTGACGAGATCAACAGTCACCCTAAGGAGAATCAGGATGATGCCCGAATTAATATAGCGGGTGCTGAACTGCAAGCATTGATAGACAATGCTGTTACAAAGGCAATAGAACGGCAGTATCAGGAATATAGCGGGACTCGGAGTAGGACCCTATCTGCACCGCATTCAAAGCCTAAGGCTCAGTCTGAAGCTCACAGCAAGCCACCCTCCAAGAAAGAGGAACCAAAGAAAGATGATGATTGTCAGTCCTCAAATCAACAAAGTGTTCCATCTCAAAAGATCGTGCTGAACCAAGGACCCCGTGACAAGGGTTGCTCTTACAAGTATTTTGTTTCATGCAAACCCAGGGATTTCACTGGGGAGAAAGGAGACATAGACTGCATGACATGGCTGGATGAGATGGACACCGTGGTTGATATCAGCGGGTGCGCTGAGAAGGATGTGGTAAAGTTTGTGTCTCAATCGTTCAAAGGTGAGGCCTTAGCCTGGTGGAGATCGTTGATTCAAGCTACTGGAAGATTCCACTATACAATATGACATGGGAACAATTTGTTACATTCATCCGGGAGAACTATTGTCCTCAACATGAGGTAGAAAAGATCGAATCTGATTTCTTATCCTTGGTGATGAAGAATCTGGATTGCCAAGCTTACCTTACGAGCTTTAATACAATGTCAAGGTTGGTTCCTTATCTGGTGACCCCGGAACCCAAAAGAATAGCTCGTTTCATTGGGGGTTTAGCCCCAGAGATAAAGGAAAGTGTAAAAGCCTCCCGGGCAGCTACTTTCAGATCTGTAGCTGATATATCTTTGTCCCTCACACTGGACGCGGTCAGACAGAGATCGCTGAGGAACACGGATGCCGAGAAGAGGAAGCGTGAAGATGACAATTCACGACGGTCAGATACGAAGCACCGGGGAAACAATGACCACAAGAAGGGGTTAGGTTCTAAAAAGGATGGGCATCGATCTGGAGATAAGCCCAAGTGTAAGATTTGTCAGAAGCACCACTTTGGGAGGTGAAGACTTGACACAAAATCCCAATCTCAGGCGAGGCCTTGTGAGATTTGCAAATCTTCAGAACATAAAACCCTAGAGTGCAAGAAACTGAAGGACGCAACGTGCTACAGTTGCAACGAAAAAGGGCACATTAAGACAAATTGCCCAAAATATGCAAAGAAAGCTGATGAAGGAAAGAAGACCAATGCTAGGGTCTTCAGGATGGATGCAAAGGAAGCTGTGCAGGACGACAATGTGATCACATGTACCTTCCTTATAAATGATGTTTATGCGAGAGTGCTATTTGATTCAGGAGCTGATAAATCATTTGTAGATAATAAGTTTTGCAAATTGCTGAACTTACCTGTTAAGACCTTAAGTGTGAAATATGAGGTGGAATTAGCAGATGGCACCTTAGAAACTGCCTCAACCATATTAGATGGATGTTTCATATCCATTAAGAACCACTCTTTTCGTTTGTCCCTACTTCCTTTGAAGTTAGCCGGTTTTGACATCGTTTTAGGCATGGACTGGTTATCTCATAACCAGGCCCAGATTGTCTGCAATAAGAAGCAAGTGGTGATCAAGACTCCATCTGGTGGATCACTTACCATTCAGGGAGATACCCAATATGGACTGCCTGAGCAAGTGTCCATGCTCAGGGCCTCTAAGTGTTTGAAGAAGGGTTGTGTCATCTACATGGCACAAGTGACTATTGATGAGCCGAAACCTAAGATTGAAGATATCCCTGTCATTTCTGAATACCCTGAAGTTTTTCCTGAAGAGCTACCTGGTTTACCAACAGATAGGCAAGTAGAATTCGGAATTGACATCATCCCTGGAGCAGCACCTGTTGCTAGAGCACCGTATAGGTTGGCACCAACAGAGATGAAGGAATTGAGAACGCAACTAGATGAATTGCTAGCCAAGGGTTTCATTAGACCTAGTTCGTCTCCTTGGGGAGCACCAATCTTATTTGTCAAGAAGAAGGATGGATCGATGCATCTGTGCATCGATTACCGTGAGCTTAATAAGGTCACTATCAAGAATAGGTATCCATTGCCCAGGATCGACGATCTGTTCGATCAACTTCAAGGGGCAAGTTACTTCTCCAAGATCGATCTGAGGTCAGGCTATCATCAATTGAAGGTTAAAGACGAAGATGTACACAAGACTGCATTTAGGACTCGTTATGGTCATTACGAGTTCCAAGTGGTGCCTTTTGGGCTCACTAATGCGCCTGCCGCATTCATGGATCTCATGAACCGTGTCTGCAAACCTTACTTGGACAAATTTGTCATCGTCTTCATTGACGACATCCTCATCTACTCAAAGAACCAAGCTGATCATGAGAAGCATCTTCGATGTATTCTTTCACTACTTCAACAGGAGAAGCTTTACGCCAAATTTTCGAAGTGTGAATTCTGGCTTCGAGAAGTCCAATTCCTTGGACATGTGGTTAGTGAGCGTGGTATCCAAGTGGATCCCGCTAAGGTTGAAGATGTCATGAATTGGCAAGAGCCTAAGACGCCCACAGAAATTCGCAGTTTCTTGGGATTGGCAGGATATTATAGGCGTTTCATTGAGAATTTTTCAAGGATTGCTGCACCCCTAACTTCTTTGACTAGGAAGAAAATAAAGTTCGATTGGGGCCCTAAGCAGTAAGCATCCTTTGATATCCTTAAGCAGAAGCTAAGCAATGCACCTGTGTTGACATTGCCTGATGGGATAGAAGAGTTTGTGGTATATTGTGATGCATCACACACCGGGATGGGATGTGTGCTTATGCAAAAAGGCAAAGTTATTGCCTATGCTTCATGTCAGTTAAAGGTGCATGAAAAGAATTACACTACCCATGACTTGGAGTTGGGTGCCGTTGTATTTGCACTGAAGCTATGGAGGCACTATTTATATGGTATCAAGTGTGTGATCTATTCTGATCACAAGAGCCTCCAGCACCTATTTAACCAAAAGGATTTGAACATGAGGCAACGACGTTGGATGGAAACCTTAAATGATTATGATTGTGAGATAAGATACCATCCTGGCAAGACGAATGTAGTCACCGATGCCTTGAGTCGAAAGGAAAGGGTGAAGCCCATAAGAATCAATGCCAAGAGCATTGAGATAAAGAACAGTTTGAATGAAAGGTTGTTAGCTGCACAGAAGGAAGCTGTGTTGGAAGATAACTATCCTAATGAAAAGCTAGGAGTAACTGAAGAACAGTTATCCTATGGCAAGGACGAAATTTTGAGGCTAAATGGACGAATATGGGTTCCAATTTATGGGGGACTTTGAGATGTTATCCTCCAGGAGGCCCATAGTTCTAAATATTCCGTTCATTCTGGAGCTGATAAGATGTACCAGGATCTAAAGGAAAACTATTGGTGGATAGGCTTGAAGAAGTCTATAGCTACCTATGTAGCTAAATGTTTGACGTGTGCGCAAGTCAAAGCTGAGCATCAAAAGCCGTCAGGTTTGCTACAACAGCCTGAACTTCCCACATGGAAGTGGGAAATGGTGATGATGGATTTCATCACCAAGTTGCCCAAGACAAGGAAAGGAAATGATACGATATGGGTGATAGTAGATAGACTGACTAAGTCGACACATTTCCTACCCATTAAGGAGACCTATAGTTCCGACATGTTAGCCCAATTGTACGTGGATAAAATTGTGTCTCTACATGGCGTACCAGTGTCTATTATCTCTGACAGGGATACTAGATACACATCTCATTTTTGGAAGAGTTTCCAACAATCTTTGGGCACGCGCTTAAATTTCAGTACGGCTTACCATCCTCAGACGGACGGACATAGTGAGCGTACAATCCAAACGTTGGAAAACATGCTTCGTGCATGTGTGATCGACTTAGGTGGTAGTTGGGATAACCACCTGCCATTAATCGAGTTCTCATATAACAATATCTACCATACCAGCATCAAGGTTGCGCCTTTCCATGCCTTGTACGGTAGAAAGTGCAGAACGCCCGTTTGTTGGGCGGAAGTTGGAGATGTCCAACTGACAGGATCGGAAATAGTCTTTGAAACGACGGACAAGATTGTCCAGATTCATGACCGCCTGAAAGCTGCCAGAGATAGGCAGAAAAGCTACGCAGATTAAAAGCGTAAACCTTTTAACTTCGAGGTAGGTGACAAAGTGTTGCTTAAAGTATCACCCTGGAAGGGAGTGATGTGATTTGGCAAGAAAGGCAAGTTAAGCCCAAGGTACGTAGGGCCATTCGAAGTCATCGAACGTGTCGGATCAGTTGCCTATAAGTTAAACTTACCTGAAGAGCTCAGTGGAATTCACAATGTATTCCACATCTGCAATCTGAAGAAGTGTTTCGCTGATGAATCACTAGTCATACCACATACAGATGTGCACATAGAAGAGAGCTTGAAGTTTGTTGAAAAACCTGCGTCGATCGAGGATCGACAGGTTAAGAAGCTTCGAACGAAGCATGTGCCTATTGTAAAGGTAAAATGGGATGCCCGTAGAGGTCCCGAGTACACGTGGGAGGTGGAGTCCACAATGAAAGAAGAGTACCCTCATTTGTTTAAGTAAATCTTGAGGTCGAGATTTCTTTTAAGGGGGTGAGGATGTAACACCTCGAAAATTCACGTCCTATAATGTATTGACACGTGTCATAAGCTTGAAAGTGTGAAAGAATACTCTAGAGGGACTAAAGTTGACAAGCATGGAAAGCATGTGAATATAGGGGTTCAAAATGTCAACAATGGATAAATATATTTTTAAATAACCCTACATGATGTTTATATCTTCAAACGAATAAATCATGGATCATACGAAGCTAAATATGGAAGAAAGTGAGAGATTACAAACTACTAGGGTTAAATGTGTCAACATGTTTAAAGTATACCTCTGAGTGACCTTTTAGCAAACCCGAAGCTTTGTAACAATTAATTATGCTCACTAGAATACATGATAAAAATTTCATAAAGTTTTGTTATCGTATGAGAAAGTTATGATCAAATTCGTATGCAAGGGGTTAAAAGCGTCAACGTTGAAAATTATGACTTTTCGGGTAAACATGAAGTGACCAAAGACTTAACAAAGTGGGTATAAGTCTTGGAGCCCTTATATGTCAATTTGGAGGGCTCATAATGCAAGAAATAAAGTGGATTGACCTTTCAAAGAGCCAAGAGCCAAGATGCAAAAACTAGAAAAGTTTTAAATCTGACAGCAGTCCTCAAGCGGGCCGCGTAAGCCCAGGAAGACCCTTACGCGGGCCGCGTTCAACGTCCAGATGCAGAAAATTGGGACATCAGCCTGTTTTAGCACAATAACCGACTTAAATCAGATATTTTCACTCCATGGGCGACCCCTACATGCTTTTTAGACCCTATGAGCACTTGTAAGTGATCTGGGAACAATGCTAGGCTTGTGTGTCATGATCCCAAGCAATTAAAATCACTATAAAAGGCCCCTTATGTTACAACTTTTGATCACACCTTTCATCTGCATTCTTGAAGACTTCTGGAGCTCCAAAGCAGACCCAAGTCATTCCTAGTCGTGCATAGGACTTTGGTAAGTACCCTTAACCTTCCTTAATTGAGTTTTTACTTAGTTTTAGCTTAAAAGTCAAACCGTCGTAATTACCGTTTGACTTGGCGATTAATCATCACTGGTCCAGAGATTAGTCGAATTGAAGGTAGTTATAAGTTGGTAATTATGTGGGCATTAAACCCTTAAAAGGGCACCCTCTGATTCCCGCGCTAACTAGATCAAATGTCGGGTCAAAGTTGTTTAGAAAAACTCAACAGAAACTTAATTTGCGATTTAACATGTAATTAGAAATGTAGAAGGCATGTAACCTATTTTATCACTCATATAACTTGGTAATAAGTATAATAACTGGTCTAAGCTTGTTTGATCCGACAATTTTCTGTTTAGACCCGGTTCGGAACCGAAAGTCGCAAAACTTTGACTTTTGCTTTGACTTCAGTTCTGACCCATTTTAGTATGATTTGGAAATGCCTTAGAGCTTCCTTAGGACCAGGCTACATGATAGTATAACCCTCTGTGATTATACACCTTGGTTCATTAGCTATCCAATTAATATGCATGATTCCGTTAATTGCTTAAATGTTGACCAATATGCCCTTTTGACCATAAAATGAGAATTTTGGATATGTGAAAGGACAATAATCTTTGTTACTGAGTTATAAACATGTACCTAAATTTTCACATTAGTTGAAGGTCTAGATTATGAGTTATGCTCAATGACGTAATTAGAACGCTTCTTAGTAATTAAACGGCGTCATTAGCATAAAGCCTATCTAAACCCAACTTTTGACACCAAACCTTTTACCCACTGATGTAAGATAATATTTTGGGATTTTTAAAGATTTTAAATTATTTATAACCTGCTCATAACCTAAGGTTATGGCGTTGATTCGGTAAACACCGATTATACCCTTTTCGGTCATAAAATGAGTTCTACATAATATTTTGACACCAATCCAGTTGCTACTGATTTTATTTAATAAATGAAGTATTTTGAACTTTATAACCTGTCCAGAAAACTCAGATTTCCAGTATAACCCGGAAATCGCTTAAAATGGCTTTTTAAGCGTATTAAACACATAGCTTATGTTTAAAACCATTTTTGTCATACAAGACTTATCACAACTGATATGACCTATTAAAATAAGTTATTTTACTGATGTATTCAGACCCGAATATCCGAATTTTAAATAATCTCTTTTATAATCTTTAAAATGACCAAAATACCCCTACGGGGCTTAAATTGAGATTAGACTCGTTTTCGGCATAATGGAAAGTATCCTACTGATATCACAACATATTTAAGGTATATTAACTTAGGAAACCTGTAAATGACTCTCATGGTTACCCGTTACGCCTCTTGCGCGTTCGGTTCGGTTTATGTAACTAGTTTGCATAAATTAGCCGAAATGGGTCAAACCTTGTCGTTTTTATCTCAAAATCCAGAATGTGTTTAGTTTACCCATATTATACAACTCTTCAAACTTGTCGGGTCTAAACCACATTCTATTCCGGTATTCGCTTAATCACGCGTTCGAACCGTATCTTTCATTAAAACTAACCGGTCTAAGCTTAAGCTTGATTAAAGACCCGTTAGGATTCTAATAGGTTATTATAAACCTTCGTTCCAGAATAGGAGACCCGGTAAAAGCTACACGCACTTGCTAATTGTGATTGATACTTGCAAAGGTAAATACTTCTAACTTATTTTACCTATATGGGCTTCGGGTACGGTGTATAAAATACCGCTTGGTCCGGCATTGAATCTTTAATCGAATAGAGGTTAAATCATTGATATGCCCATTTTGAAATGTTTTGTTTGCTTAAAGCCTTTGGGGGGTTAATGGCCATGTCCCGGATATCCTAGGCATCATCTTACGAGATGGCCACGACCTGAGCACGGGGTGTAGGCGTACACCCGTCAGTGCATAAATAAATAATGTGGTGTGTCTATTGATCTTTAACCCGGTTTACGGATCGGGTTACTGAACGCATAAGGAACATGTAATTCTTTTACAAGTATTATATTCAAATAATTATCCCAAGTTAAAAAATGTTTGTGCCACGTGCATTCAAATCAATTTTTATTAAACTTTTCAAAATGAGTCGGTTGAATGTATTACCAGTGTAAACTGATGTATTTTCCCAAAAAGGTTAAGTGCAGGTACTACGCGAACTAGGCTGGCTTTCTCCTAGCGTCCACAATAAGTCTCGCAAGCTTGGATGTCAAAACTGTTGAACAATGATTCCTATTTTATTTTTGATCCACCTGTGGATTAGTTTCAACTTTTGTGATACTTGATATTACAATTATATTCGGTTGAAATATATCTTTCTTTTGCTTCCGCTGTACATTTAAATATTGTGTTGTTTGACTGTAATGTTACCAACTACGTCATGATACTCCCCCCACCGGTAATACGTGGAAATATAGGGGTGTGACAAGAACAAAAGAAAATGAAGTGTGAAAGTGTTGATAAAAATGAAGAGACTATTCAAAATGAAAAAGTTAAAGATGAGAAAGTGATTGAAGTAGAACCAGTGATTGAAGTTGAGAAGGACATCGAAGTTGAAAAGATTGATGAAGTCATCAAGCCCTGTTTAAAGTGTTCAGAATCTTGTAAGCAGTGTGCAGAAAAAGATGAGAAACTGAATGAGCTAGAAAAGATGAAAGAACAATTATTGTTCAATCTCAACTATGTGAAAGAATCGTACAATGTGCTAAATAGAACAGTAACTGGCCTACAAAAGACGAATTCTGAGAGTGAAGATGCACTGACTATGATGAATGCTGTGATGATGACGAAGCAGAAGGCAATTAATCATTACATTGAGGAATGTGCAAAGTTGCAGTGGGAGTTGGAAAATGAAAAGATAGAGAATGAGAGAATTAGACGTTTATTACAGAGTTATTCCAGTTCTGATTATCTCATTGACCGAATTTATCCAACTGTTGCAAGTTTTGAAGCGTTTAAAGATGATCAAAAGAATCCAAAGGAGAAGAAGGATACTGGTAAGAAACAGAGTGCTAGTTATAACAAGTGTCCGCCTCCAATTTGGGAAGGGTATTCGCCTAGAAAACCGAATGAGGAGCAAGTCAAAAAAGCAGTCAATATAAAGTTAAAGTCCGATATAACCGATGAATTACCAGAAAACATTGACGTCGTTTTTACATCGTCTGACACTGATCATGAGTCCGAGTTAATAAAAAAGGTGGTCGATCAGGTGTTGGATACAGATGAGGAGTCGGAGTTAAAGTCTAAGTCAAATTCCGAGTCTGGGTGTTCAAGTTCGTCCATCAAAAGTCCGAGTTCGTCGGTCAACAGTTCAAAGTCGTCGGTTAAACGGGTGTACAATAAAGAATTCCTGTTATCAAAATCTAATTTGAATGATGAATCAATCAAAGTGGCATATACATTGATTGATTCAGACAAATTATATTCTGATGAGGAATTTCCAATAAGAAGTGTTAATTTTGAAAAGATCAAAAAGGTTTTCAAACTAACAGAAATTAATATTTCTGAAATAAAAGATGTAAATCTTAATGAAAAACCTAAAAAGTACACTTCACGAATTCAACAACGTTTAAACAAGAAAAAAAATTACGGTTTTGGTTCTGGTTTTCAAAAGAAACCAAACCATAACGGTAATTTCAAAAAGAATGGTCTTGGATTTATTCCACCAGAAAATTATAAAATTGAAAAATATGTTAGAGATTTTAAATCAAAAATGATATTTGTTTCAGGAGGAAGCGCTGAAGAAGAACAGAAGAAACCTTTTTGGAGACAATCAAACCCGGAGTTTCTTGCTGAAAAGAAGAAGTTTGAAGTTTATCAGAAGAAGGAGACAAGAACCTGTTACAAATGCAATGAAGCTGGTCACATTGCATGGAACTGTTCTCAAGCCACAAAAACAAAACAGGAAGTCTCTAAAAAACTCAAAGAAAAAGTTGTTGAGAAAAATGAACCACCAACTGAGAAATTTAAAATTTTTGAAAATTCAACATATGAAGTTGGTGAGTGTTCAAAGAAAAATTTTTACAAAAAGAGAGCCAAAGACAACCAAATGTGGGTTGTTAAGAATTTTTCTGAGAAATCTGGCAATGAATCTGGTTCCACAAAATCAGAGGAGCCACAGGTTGTTAAAATGGTGAAAACTCAGTACCTCCAATGGATGATGTTCATTTTCCACCATTGAAGGATGAGAATTTTAAATCAAAGGTTGGGAAAATTGATATCTCGAATCAGTTCTATTCTGATAAGAAAGAATTTGATGTTGAGAAAGCATTTAATGGAATTGTGAAAAAGATTTTTGGGAAAATGGTTGAGGGAAAGGTTAAAGGAGTAAAAGATTTTTATGAAACAAAGAAAGCAACATTTTACCCAGGTGAAGTTGAGGAGGAAACATCCAAGTTTGGTGAAACTTGGATGTCTGTTTTTCACAAGTAAAAATCTGGACTTGCCGGAGTTCCCAAGTTTGTAATCATGGAACATGAATCGGCATCTTTCTTAAAGTTTGTTTTTGTGAATGAATCTTAAAAGTGTTAAATGTTACAGGTTGTGACTTGCCGGAGCTTCCAGGTAGGTAAGCGAGGAGCAGGTATCGGCATTTTTCTTGAGAAATTCACTAAAATGATTTCGTCTTACATGTGGTTATTGGTTGATCACTTACAAGTGGTAAATCAAGGACATTAAATTGTACTTGATTTATTTTTTTTACATGTGGTATTTTGAGAAACAAAGTGATGATCTCTCACTCTAACCTACAAGTGGTAAAATCAACAAAATTTATTTTCCGGAAAAATCATTTTGGTTAAAACAAACTTAAGTGTTTTGAAATCATAATGAGAAAATAGTTTGTTGTAAGGGCGAGTTCTGATTGTTTATGCAAAGTGGATGGCGATTTGAAGTGATTCGATATCGGTTGTCACTTTATTTGTACAGTTTGTTTTCAAATTTCTTTAAATGTGTTTGAATTTTAGGGGGAGTAAAAATTTTCAGAAAATCCAAAAACATTTGAAAATTTGAAAAAGTCAAAAAACATGATAAAAAACAAAATGAGTTTTTGTTGTCAGAAAAGAGGAAGTGATAGTAAATCAGTAGATAGTTACAGTATGCTAAAGAAATGTATTGTTTAAATAGCGTCAAACGACCTCACTGATGATATGCCGATAGGTTTTTACACATTTAGTAAACTTTTTCGGGATATGAACCTAAATTTTAAACTTGCTTATTTCGTGGGGAACACTACTTGGATATATAGGTAACCCCTGAAATCTCGTTTGAAAGGTCCCTCTTTCTGAGATACTAGGTCTTTATACTCAGTGATATCTGGGGTATTATCCCGGGACTTCTGATTTTGCGGAAGCAATGGCCTAGTCCCCGGAGAATACTTTACACTTGCTTGAAATATAGCACCGCCCTCAGCATAAAAAATGATGAAACATTAAAAAATGCTAATCATGTGCTGTTGTAAAAAAGATCCTCTAAAGGGGACCCACCAAAAGTCGAAGCCGTCATCTCTCTGCTGAACGGAAGTTCTGACCTGAGCTCTCACGGTTCTTCGCATTTAACCTCTTACAGATATCATCTGTGGTATACTCACCTGTAAGACTGAATATTGAGATCTAGATACGGGAGTATATTCAAGAGATGGGACACATGAATGAGTTTAAGTTCCTAATACACCTAATTCATATCCTAAATCAGTTGAAATTTGTGTGAAAATTTAAGTGGATCAGTATATTGGCAATCTAAGTGAATTGTTTAATTCTTAATGTGTAACTAAACTCAACGGTACTTGTGACTTGTCAAAAACTGATATGTTCCTCTTACACAAACTCAACAAAAATATTGTCTGTAAATATTTCTTTACTGCATTTCATTTCTGTTATATCAAAATTACAAAAAGATTTTTAGTGTGTTTTAGTATAAATTTTGAAAAATTCAAAAAGATTTTCGACAACTGATGTTGGAAAGCTGATTTTCAAAATTCCAAGTGCTAAACATGATGAGCAAGTAGTGAGGGAAAGTTTGTGTTTAAATGAAAAAGATTTTGAATAATTGTCTACAAGTGATCATCAGAAATTATTTTTGATAATTCATTGTGTTTTAATTTGAGGGAGAGTCTGGATAGATAAAGTTGTAAATTGTTAAATTTGTGAAATTTATTTCTGGGTTAAGAATGTGCAGGTTTAGCCAGGTTTCGATTCTGAACCTGAAGTCTGAGTATTAGAGAGTCAGGTTCCGATACCTGAAGACTCTGTGATTTCAACAAGCCAGACTGCGATCCCAGCAAATCGAAAGGGGGAGTCTGAAGTCATCTGATAAGAGAAGATTGTTCGAGGAGAGTTTGTTGGTAGCGATCAGACTGTTGAAGACTGAAGACGTTGAAGACTCGACACTTAAGCCTCGTCAACATCCGAGGGGGAGTCTGTTAGTGCATACGTTTGTCGACTTCGTCTTGTATCGATTCTTGCATTGTTAAGGGCACAAAGATCGAGAAAACAAGACAAAATGTTGATTTCGCTCGAAGCATGTTATTCCGCTTGAGTATGTGATTTCGCTTGAGTGTGTAATTGTTTTGATTTCGCTTGAGTCTTGTTCAAGCGAAATCAGATGTCTATAAATATGAGATAGGTCTGTGTCATTTGGAGCGAAATTAGAAAGTGTGTTTCCAACGGCGAAGCTCTGTCGAAGTGTCTTCAGATCTATAATCGTATCAGAATCAATATACAAGACAGTTTATAATGATATCTAGCTGAATCTACCTCATTATGTCTGTTTCCGCCTTTCATTTTGAGTAGAAAGCCTCTGATCGACTCGTTTTGGGTCAAACAACGATCCTACACGGATTTTGGAAAAGTCGTCCTGCGTAATTACTCGTAAAAAGAAGGTTTAGAAAGTTTTGAAGTGGTTGATGTCGTTTGATAAATACTAGAGTTTGAAGTGGTTTATATTGTTTGATAAATGATGAGATAATGATGATGGTACATTCAAGGGAAAGAGATGTAATTTGTTTATGAAATTGAATTTGTTCATGGTGGTTCAAGATGTTAAAGATCTGGATTTAAGTTTTGAGAAGATGGATAAATTGTGGTAAAAGTGAGAAAGATGAAGTGGGTAGGTTGGATGGGTCCTACATAAATAGTTAAATATTAAGGGTGGAGGGTATAGTATCCGTAAACAAGTTCAGTGAGTAGGAGTCACCGATTGGTGTCTATACCCGGTTGATGAAGATGATCGGTGACTTGGAGAGAGGGTGTGAAAATCGGTGATAGTTCACCGAAGTGATTGAGAGAGAGTGATTGAGAAAATGGTGGGTCCCAACCCCTTTTAACCAATCACAATTTTTTTATTTTTTAACCTACTCAAACACCCTAGAGTGATTAACCATACCCCTTGATTGAGTGCAAAATGGGGAGTGGAATGGGGAGTTGACATGACATAATATTATTGGGTAGGATTTCACTCAATCACCCTAGAGTGATTAACCATACCCTCCACCCTAAGTATATTTGTTTTAATTTTTTAGTATTAATTTAACAGTAAGGGCATTTAGGTAATTTCACACTCACTTAACTGAGAAATTTAACCTTCATTCGCGCCAGGGACTATCCGGGAACGAAATTGCAAAAGTGGGGGACTATAGCTGTAATTTTAGAAAAGTTAGGGGAGTAAACTGCCATTTTGGTCCCTAAGGTTTGGTCACTTTTGCCACTTTATTCCAAAATTCAAACCTTTTAAATATAGGTCCCTATGGTTTCACTTTTATTGCCATTTTGTTTCAAAAGTGAAATCAACTGATATTTGTCTGATAAAATCCTGTTATTTTGTCATTTTCCTCATGGGCAAAATGATCAATATAATTTTATTATAACATATTATTAATTAAATTTAATGCAGAACACAACTAAGATGCAGCAACACCTTACTAGCAAAATACATCCGATTCTTTTATAATAGAAGGTTGAAATCGCCACATCTACCATCAACAATGCATAAATCACTAATTGGTATCCATAAAAAGAAAAAAAAAAGAATCCAACAGCATAATTTTTAAAATCAAATCTAAGGTTTTGCTCCCTGTTGAGAGTGTTGATAAATCTCTTGTACAATGTTTCCTATCACAATTGAGTCTGCACTCTACATCACCAAATCAGCGACGGTCAGTTTGCTCATAGATCAACTTGTGATATTAAAAAAAGAAAGCTATAAGATCATACCACAATTTAAGTATTAGACTACAGAGAAACAAAATAGTAAATTGGACTGCCATAAGGGTACAAACATAATTCAAGTGTTTCATAATTTCATAATTTCTACATATTAATATATTTGAAACTCTGCAGTTCAGAGTCACAAGATGGGATATATAACTAAATAATAATTCGCTAAATTATTGAATAAAGTGTTAAAATAAATGAGTTGAGATTTTGTTTTACCAAATAAAGAAAGAGAATGAAGATAATCACATAAACTCATAGTGCAGGAATCATCACAGCAGGGTTCTGAATCTTCGGTGGCTCAGCCAAAGCAATGAATCCACAGCTTAATGGTTTGTTGCAGAGAAGAAATCGACGACCTGGGTTTTGTGTTGTCCAGACGTTTAGTTGGGTTGAGGCTCTACATGTGCATACCACCATTGTCGATCAGCACGGTTGAAGGAGAATGAGGTTTGGAGAAGATGATGGGTTTGGGTTTGGGGGAAGATGAAGACGACAAGTCCTTTTATAGGGTCAAAGGGTTATTTAATTTAATTAATTTAATTAATAATATGTTATAATAAAATTATATTGACTATTTTGCCCCTGAGAAAAATGACAAAATAACAGGATTTTATTAGACAAAATCCGTTGGTTTCACTTTTGGATTAAAATGGCAATAAACGTGAAACTATAGGGATCCAAATTTAAAAGGTTTGAGTTTTGGACTAAAGTGGCAAAAGTGACCAAACCTCAAGTAACAAAATGGCAATTTACTCAAGTTAGTGACTAAAGGTGAAAAAAGGGCAAACCACAGAGACTATCCATGCATTTAACTCTTTTTACTAAGTAAAATAATAATATGAAATGAGTAATTACAGTGTTAATATATTTTATTTATGAAGATACATGAAATGAAATGCTGACACATAAATATGGATAAGGATTTATTTATATTTATGATTCAATGAAACTAATATGAGACTAAAAAACTAAAGATTTTATGAGTTTATAAAGGATTGCATATTATTTTCTAAAGAGTTAATTACTGTTTTCGTCCCTATGTTTTGTCAAAAATCACTATTTAAGTCCATTAGTTTAAAAATTGCGATTTCAGTCCCTTTGGTTTCACTTTTGTAACCATTTCAGTCCAACTCGTAACCATTTCAGTCCCTGTACTTAACAGAATAATGGATTGAAATGGTTACGAAAGTGAAACCACACGGACTGAAATGTTTACGAAAGTGTAACCATAGGGATTGAAATCGCAATTTTTAAACTAATTGACTGAAATATTGATTTCTGACAAACCACATGGACGCAAACAATAATTAACTCTTTTCTAAAAAAATAGATTATCTGTATATGGTTTGGATCCACCACTTGTGGCTCAGTGGTAGGGAGGTTTGGCTTCTTCAATGGACACCCAAGTTCAATCTTCACTTTTATCACTTTGTTGGATTATACAATGATGTATAGAGCATATCCTCCTTGCAAAGGTGTCAGCTTCTATCCTGAGCCCACCCGGGTTTTCGTCCCACCGTGTGTTATGACAGAGAGTGTTGAACTCTTATGGTGGCAGTCGGCGGTATGGTGTTCTGGAGGAACGCCAAGTCAAACTTTAAAGCCAGCATGAGTCCGGTTAAGAAAACATAGTCTGGTTGAAGTAGGTCAACGAGACTCTTCAATTTAGGGTGTACTGTAGCCTAATAGAAAGAAGTCGTCGTTATAAAAAAAATCTAAACATGGATTGGGTTATTTTTATGGTTGTTACTCGCCTGGCACATTCGTCTGATTCAATCATTCTTCACTTTTTGAATCATTATTGGTTTTGGTTTTCTTTTACTTTAAAAAAAGAACACCTCGGTTATGGAGCCATATTGATGCATTATTTTCTTAGGGCCGGCTTAGGCCCGGCGAAGCCCGGCGCCGATCCCTCACACCGCCCACCTTGGCTCCCCTTGGCCCGTCCTGTTAAACCCGGCGTCCCCAAGACGATGATCAAGGGCCCATGTTTTCAAATATTAGCCGTTGGTGAACGGCTATAATATTAAAAAAAAAACCTTTTTCACTTTAAATATAACCCTTTTTCATCCATTTTTTATACCATTTCATCAATACTTCTCACATTTTTCTCTCATTCTCATTCATTTTTATAAAAAACCACTCTCCTTTTTTTATACAAATCATGAACAATCCCAACCCGAACCAACCTAACTTTTTTTCGAGTCCCGCTGACACTCCGACTATGGATTCTTCGTGGGGGTCTCCACAATTTACGTTTTCGGGTTACCAACAATCACCCAACGCCTTCTCACAAATGTCCCAAGTTCAACAAATGCAACAATTTCAAGCACTCCAACAATTCATGCAATGCAACTCGTTTCAAGTTGAACAATCCCAACCGCAACCCCCGGTTCAACTTGATGATGATGATGAAGAAGTCGTCCCCGAATCGCCACCAAAAGAACTCAAGCGCAAAAAAAAAAAAACACGGGGAAGGGGAAGGCGGTTGAAACTGACACCGCAAAAAAAAAGCGGGGCGAGAGGGAAGCAGAGACAACAGTGGACAAAAGTAGAGGAGGAGGCGCTAGCAATTGCGTATTAAGTCCTCGACTTGCCCAGTTTTCGGTATGAAACAAAGTTAATTTTTTTAAATTTAAATTTAAAAAGATTTATTTTTTAGTTTTACTAATGCATTTTTTTTTTAATTTTAGGGAACAATCAAACGGGTTCTAGTTTTTGGCAGGCGACAACGGATAGATTTAACGACCTTATGGGGCAAGGCCCGATACGTGATCTCGATTCCGTATCGGGAAAGTGGCGGAAAATGAACAAGGCCGTGAATGATTTTATTGGGTATTATAACCCACTTTACATCAATCGTCCTAGTGGGAGTAGCGACGAGGACGTTCTTAACCTTGCGATGGCGAAATGGGAAGCAAAAAATCCGGCGCCTTTCCGGCACCTCCGAGCATGGAACATTTTAAAGAAAGAACCAAAATGGGAGCCGGTTCCAAATGAGGTCGCAACCGCCAAACGGACTAAAACTTCCGAGTCCGGAAGTTATAGTGCGGGAGGCTCCACCGCTCGTTGTAAAATCGACATAAACGACGACCCGATATATGACGAGGATGTGTTGCCCGTTCACGAGATCGAACGTCCCACTGGAAGGGACAAAGCAAAAAAAGAGGCGGCCAGAAAGCGCAAAGGGGCCGACTCGAGTGGAGGGGGCGGCTCGGGTGGAGGGGGCGGCTCGAAGGCGTCTTCGAAAATGGACGTGTTGATTTCCGAATTCCGTTCGTTCATAGACTTTGCGGCCGAAAAATATAGTCACAAGAAAAACGTGTCGGCCGACTATGCTCGAGCGGAGGATTTTAGAATAATGAGGTTGGATCTCGACTCGGTTCCGGAGGACAAACGCGAGGTTTATCGGAGGATGAATGAAGAGGTGAAGAAAAAATGGACGTCGTAGGTTTTTTTTTATTTTTAGGAAATGTAATTTTTTTTTCGGAAATGTATTTTTATTTTTATTTTTAGGAAATGTAATTTTTTTTATGTTATGAAATGAATTTATTTATGTTGTTTTATGTTGTATTTTTTAATTTTTATAAAGTTTTTATTAAGATAATTCAAAAAAACTTAGAAAAGTATTAATATTTAGGTGGGGTAGCCCTATCCTCCACCCCCCTCAAAAGTGAATGAGACTCATCATTCATAAGACGGTGATGTGACGCCTACGTGACGGCCCATCCTCATGAGGATGGACCTCCCGATATCCTCTAGTCTTACTTGTTGGCCGAGAGGATTATGCCAAGTGGACATAAACGTCACAAAACAACATATCATATATACACCTTTTTGGAAAGTTGTTTTAACATAAATCCCACTACGGTTATAGCTAGGGTGTGGAGATTATGGTTGAGGCATGATTTATCACGTAAGAACATGAATAGAAGATTATGTCACCCCCTTCCCTAATCTACCATGGTTTGCATGGATTAAACTATGACAACCATGGTCCTCCTTTCTATGTTTCAAATAATCATTTCCTTTTTCTTTAAACAAAGATAAATTAAAATAAATAAGAGGATAGTGGTTTGACTCATGACCACACCCTTAGGGTAGTGGTTTTGGATTGTGGATTAGTGGTGGGTGACATGACACAAACGTGGAGGGTCATAGTGGTTATGAGGGTCATGACCACACCCTATAGGCTAAGGCCAAAGGGTGTGGGGGTCATGGTTGGAACATGATTCGGCACGTAGGAACATGAATGGAAGACTATACCACCCCCTTCCCTAATCCACCATGGTTTGCATGGATTAAACCATGCCAACCATGGTTCTCCTTTCCATTTTTCAAGTAATTATTTTCTTTTTCTTTAGAAAAAGATAAATTAAAATAAATAAGGAGATAGTGGTTTGGATCATGAGTCATGACCACACCATTAGGATGATGGTTTTGGATTATGGATTAGAGGTGGGTGACATGATGCTAACGTGAAGAATCATGATGGTCATGAATTCATGAAGATCACGATCACACCCTATAGCCTAAGTAGGGAGGCCCATTGAGATGACTAAAACGGTACTGATCTTTGCATAAATAAAAGCAATTTTGGTTCAAACACACACACCCCACATTTTGAGTGGTGTTTATATGCACATATAAGACTTGAATGTGTGTTAGATTTTCAAAAGAACCGTAAGTTATTAATAGTCTTAATAATTTAGTTCGTTCTTGTTTTTGTATTGATATGTTAATTTTAGCTACTTATTTATGCCAATTCACATTTAAATTTTGACAGCTCAAACGCATTGGAGAAGGATACGAGTATGAAGATGGCTGAAAGTGAGCATGTAATGCTTGAAATCCCCTGTAATCGACCGGACGACCACATTTGTAGCGAGGCCATGGACTGGGTTAACTGCCTTACAGGCCAGGGGACCGCCAAAAGCTATGAACGCGAAGGACGTATGGAGAAAGTACCACCTTTACTCTTAAAAAGCGAGAAAGGTCGTAGAAACAGTGAGTGCTACGAGCCTGCAGTTGTGTCAATTGGCCCATATCACCATAACCGACCTGCCCTTGCTCGAGCCGAGAAGTACAAACTCATAACACTAGAAGAGTATTGTTTGAGAACTAAAGAAACTATTAAAACCTCATACAACACGGTGTTTGAGGTGGTACACGATGCTAGAAAGTGTTATATCAATGGTTCTACTGACGCTTACAGCGATCACGAGTTTAATCAAATGATGTTACGTGATGCTTGTTTTATTTTGCTTTATATTGAACTCATGCCCCGTGGACACGCTAACGTATTCTTAAATAACGAGTACTTGGGTGCAATAGGGTTTGCGAACATAAAGCGTGATCTTTTGTTGCTAGAGAACCAGATCCCCTTTGTAGTACTCGAAGTTTTGTTGAAGTTGAGGTTCCCTCGTGATAAAGGCGAAGAAGTCCTAAACAAATTCTTTAACTACTTAAACTATGGGGAGGTGATGACCAGGAAGGATAAAAAGGTGCTGGAATACAAGCGGCCGCTTCATCTTCTGGAGCTTTACAGGTCATATTTCATCTCACTTCCGACTAAAGATAAGACGTTATATGAAAATTTTAATTATGTAAAACGAAATCGAGCGTTTGCTTCAGTAACGGAGCTCAAAGCTAGATGGGTTTTCTTGAGATGTACCTCAGATGAGTCTACGAGTGACATGGAATTTAACTCGTATTGTTGCTATGGTGAGTTTATGCTTGCACGCAGAGCAGTGTGCCCGTATACCAAAGCTATATACCTGAACATGATCGCGTATGAGATGTGCCCACATACCCCAAATGACTTGCGGATTTCGACTTATATATGAGTAATGAAATCGTTAATCCTTCAACGAGCTGATGTGAAGGAGCTGCTACGTAATAATATATTACTTCACAGTCTTGGTAGTGATGAAGAAGTGGTGAAGATGTATGATGAGTTTGAAGTCCCGGCAGTTAACTATTACATGTTTAATCAGCTTCGGCTTGGGATAGAAAAGCTGAACGAGAGCAAATATAAGACGTGGGTGGTGGAGCCGATTACCGACTACTTTGGTAGTCCATGGAATGCTTTGGGTTCGTTGGTGGCTACTGCTATTCTGGTCACTAGTTTTGTGCAGACTTACTGCGCGCTTAAGCCACGAGATTGATGGTCACCGTTTATTTTGTGTTACACTTTTGATGCAGGGGCGTTGGGATTTAAAGCCAAGTGCTGAACATATCTTGAACATATTACCCCTATCCCTCAGGCACAAGTGCAACCTGTTGCACCTCAAACAGCCGCTCCAGCAGTGGCACAACGAGATCAGCAAAGCTTCTTCACTCAAGGCTTTGTTGACTGGAGCAGCATGCCTGATGAGCTTGGTGATGAAAACTTTGCACTCTATGCTTTTAATGAACCCTCTAATGATGAATTTTGTTTGATGGCATTAGAGTCAATACCAGAGGGGGTAGAAACTGAAGGTGAACAGCTAAGTGATGAAACAGTGGATGAGGTGACTGAAGCAGTTGTTAATGAAGTTGCTGGTGAACTGCTGCTGGGAGAAAATTCAGAAACCCTGATTGAACCACTGACAGACCCCTGGTCCAAAGAGGACAAAGAAGAAGAGGAAGAGAAGAGAACATGTGAGAAAGAAGTAAGAGCTGATGATGAAGAAAATCATCAATGTGATTGTGCCATGATGGCTGCTGCCAAGGTATCACCTCAAGTTCTTGAAAAACTGTGTTCAGACAATTGCATTATTGCTTTTGCTAACATCAAAGAGGTAAATGAAAACCTTAGGGATAAAATCTTAACTGATGAAGTCAAATTTGAAAGGTCTTTAAAAGAACTTAAAAACAAATTGACTGAAAAGGAGAAAGAAATCAGCAGTCTTAAAGAAGAGCAGAGCATAAACAAAACTCAACTCCAAACTATGGTAGAAAAATACCAAGTTTGCAAAAAGGAGTTGGAGTCCACCCAGATCACCTGTGAAAAATGGGTGGAATCATGCAAAGGGTATGAGGTTATGCTTGAAAAACAGATTAAAAGCAATGTGAAATTTGGTGTTGGTTATAGAAAACATGATGATGAAAACACTACTTTTTAAAAATCTGTTCAAACCACTGATGTAACCACTGAGTTCATCCCCACAAACAAGGATGGCCAAGAAGTGAAAATCACTGATAAACTTGGTAACAAAATCACACTTGACAGACCAATGGGATCCTCTACTTTTGAGGAGATTGAGAAATCCCAGTTTAAACCCATATGGTCTGATGAGTGTGACATTCTTGAAAATTTCAGGCCCATAGATTTTACAACCACTGACGGTGTTAAAGCTCCAAAATCAAAAGTCATCCCTCTTAAGGACATCCCAACAGAGGTGAAAAACTCTGTTGCAAAGGAGTTTGAGAAGAGAAAGAAGAGAGAAAAGATCAATAACTTGTTTTGTGAATTTTGTGAGAAAAGAAATCATCTAACAAAATACTGTTTTCATTTAAAAGCATACGATCTAAACAAAACAAGTGTCATTGTTCCTGCTGAAAGCTGCATCATCTGTGGTAAAACAAACCACAAAACTCAAGCATGTGTGTATCTCAAAAACTTTGATGTGAAAAAGAATGAATACACTGCTAAAACATCCTTGAGTCCATCAACATCATCTGTCAAATTCACCAAGAACCAACCACTGTTTGTGCCAGTTCAAACAGCTGTCACAAAACAGCTGAACCAAACATCTGTCAAAAGAGATGTTCAGGTTACTGATGCACCCCCTGCCAATCAATACAGAAGAGGTAAGGGACAACCTTCTTACCAAAGGATTCCACACGTTTATGAGACCTACAAAAGGCCCTCTAAACCTAAAGTGAATAGGCATCCTTTTGGGTATCAACAGGTGATTGGTAAAGACCCCCAACAGTGGTTAGCAAGAAACAGTCCTAAAACTGTCCAAACCCCTGACCTAACCACTGTCCATCAATCTGCATCCATCCCAGACACTGTTGAGACCCCATCCAAAGCCTTATTGGCTTTGGAAACCCTAATGAACTAATCCTTTTACTTCATGTGCAGGGAGCTTCTGCATGCTTAGATACCCTTTGGTATGTTGATAGTGGAGGCTCCAGGCACATGACTGGATGTAAAGCCCTACTCAAAGATTTCAAAATTCATGGAGGGGGTGATATATCCTTTGGGAATAATAGTAAAGGGAAAGTTCTGGGGTCTGGTACAGTACAGTCTGGCAATGTAAAATTTGAAATTGTCAATCTGATAGACAGTCTGAAATTCAACCTCCTGAGTGTTTCACAAATGAGTGACAAGGGGTATGGGTCATTCTTCACAAAGGAGTGTTGTAGGATTGTTGGACCAGAAATGGTCAAAAAGATTGAAGCAATAATAAAAACTGGAAAAACAAAACTTGTTGCTCAAAGAAGTGGCAATGTTTATGTTGTTGATATGTCAAAAGAGTGTCCCAGAGCTGATGCCTGTCTGTTCTCAGCTGCCTCTAACAAAGAGACAGAACTTTGGCACAGAAGACTGGGGCACACAAATCTCAAGACAATCACTGAAATTTCAAAAAATGGCCTTGTAAGAGGCTTGCCACAAAAATTGTTTTCATGTCCTGAGCATTGTGTTTCCTGTTTAAAAGGAAAACAGCATAAAAGCTCTTTTAAGTCCATTGAAGAGTCCAAAACAACCCAGTGTTTGCAAATGCTGCACATGGATTTGTTTGGCCCAGTTCAAGTCATGAGTCTCAAAAAGAAGAGATATTGTTTGGTTATTATTGATGACTTCTCTAGGCTTACATGGACTTTCTTCTTACACTCAAAAGATGAGACTGCAGGCATTTTGCAAGACTTTGTGACACAGGTTGAAAAGCAATTTGACCTTCCAGTAAAAGTCTTCAGGAGTGACAATGGCACAGAATTCAAAAATAAGGAGTTGGATGCCTTCTGTGTGAAGAAAGGGATTGTAAGGCAGTACAGCATCCCTAGAACACCAGAACAAAATGGGGTAGTTGAAAGAAAGAACAGAACTTTGATTGAGGCTGCCAGAACCATGCTTGCTGATTCAGGTTTGCCATTAACTTTTTGGGCAGAGGCAGTAAACACTGCTTGCTATGTCCAAAACAGAGTTTTAATAAACCCCAGGCACAAAAAGACTGCCTATGAAATTCTGTATAAAATCAAACCACTGATCTCATACTTCAAGGTATTTGGCTGCCCATGCTTTATTTTGAACTTAAAAGATTCCATCTCAAAATTTGCAGCCAAAGTTGATTGTGGTTATCATCTGGGATACTCAACCACTGCTAAGGCCTACAAAGTGTTTAATACACGGACCAAAGCATTGGAGGAGACCTTGAATGTAAAGTTCAATGAACTTTCATCAATGAAAATCCCAGCAAATCCTGCAGAATTGTTTGATCTTGAAAAATTCACTTTTGAAAATACTACTGTCAAGACTAATAGTGCAGGTCCATCAGAGGATTCAACACCAGACTATGGGTATGAAATCATCATCCCTTAAAAGTCTGCCACAATGGGAAAAGCATCAGTTGTTCAAAACAGCTGTCAAAGCTCAACCACTGCTACCTCAATAGTTGTTGACCAAAGTAGCCCATCAACCACTGCTTCTACATCATCAAACACTGCTGACAAAAGTCCCTAAACAGTGGATAAAAGTCAGCATGTGACCTCACCATTACCTCCTATTCCACCACCTTTGAAGCCACTGATGTGTCATCAAAGTCACCAGCAGTGGTTAGCTCAGATGATACACATTTGCAGCCTTCACCATCAAATGCCATCATACCATACCAAGGATATTTAATCAACTTGAGATCTCATCCACCTGATTAAATCATTGACAACATCAATGAAGGGGTGCTCACAAGAAGCCAAACCCAAAACATTTGTCTTTTTGCTAGTTTTCTATCACTCCATCAGCCAGTCAAGTACCAAGAGGCACTGAAAGACAACAGCTGGGTAGAAGCCATGCAAGAGGAGCTCCAACAGTTCAAAAGACAACAAGTATGGGAGCTTGTACCACTGCAGTAAGTCCCATCGGCACAAAGTGGGTCTTCAAAAACAAAACTGATGAAAGGGGCATTGTTGTCAAGAATAAAGCCAAGCTTGTGGTTCAAGGTTACAGACAGGAAGAGGGGATTGATTATGATGAAACATTCGCCCTTGTAGCAAGATTGGAAGCTATAAGACTGTTCCTGGCCTTTGCTATCAACCACAACATGAAGGTGTTTCAAATGGATATCAAAAGTTCTTTCCTCTATGGTACAATTTAAGAAGAGGTGTATGTTTGTCAACCTCCAGGTTTTGAGGATCCATTTTATCCAGATCATGTCTACAGGCTGAACAAAGCTTTGTATGGCCTGAAAAAGCACCTAGAGCCTGGCTTTTCAGACAGTTACTTTGCTGGATGTAACACCACAAGGAAGTCCACTTCAGGAGGGTGCCAGTTTCTAGGCAATTGCTTGGTTTCTTGGCAAAGCAAAAAGCAAGTAGCTGTTTCAACATCCACTGCTGAAGCTGAATACATTGCTGCTGCAAGCTGTACAACCCAACTCCTGTGGCTTCAAAATCAGTTGCTGGATTTTGGTATCACTGCCTTAAAGACATCACTCATGTTGGATAGCCAGGCAGCAGAAAATATCATCAAAAATTCAGTTTCCCATTCAACCACCAAGCACATCGACATCAGACATCACTTTGTGAGGGATTGCTATGAAAAAGGTTTGATTTCTCTGCATCATGTTCCAACTAAAGACCAGCTGGCAGATGTGCTCACAAAAGCATTAGATACTGCCACCTTTGAAAGCTTGATCTCTAGGATTGGCATGCTAAACATGGAATAACAAGCAAAATCTTGTTTTTCTATGAATAAAAGTATTAAAATGTTTTCAGAAAATCAAAAATCCATCCTTAAAAATAGCTAAAAATGAAGTTTTCATTAAAATCCTTAAAAGTCTGCCATAACCACTGATTGTTCAAAAGTCTGCTCTAACTCAAAGCCTGTCCACTGCTGAAAGTCAACCCCTGTTCTCTCATTTCTTTGGTAAACACTGTTGTTCAAAAGTAGTGTCTTATCCACTGATATGCTATCCTCTGATAGTGAAAATCATCCACTGCTTCCATTTGTTACCATTGTAACCATTGCCTCCATCAGTAACTTTCATAAAAGTACTGTCCTTCATTTCATCAGGGGTTGGCATGTGGGCAGTACATAAGTGATCAGACCTTTTGTAACCGCTACCACATCAGCATTCACTTTTTCTCTATAAAACCCCCATTCCCAACCAAAAACAGGGTTTTACTGTCGAATTCAATTCTTAAAAATTCTCTTCTCAAAACAGTTTTTCATCTCATTCTCTCAAATTTTTCATCTTCTTCTTCGATCAATCATCTCCAAAATGACAAAATCGAAGTCATCTGCAAAACCCACTTCCAAATCATCATCAAAAGAAGCCAAACCCACTGAAATTCCACACAAACCGTCTCATAACCTTCTGGGTCTTCTCACAAAACCCGGCACCACTGAAATTTTCGACTCCATCATTGCTACCATATCTGCATCAAAGTATAAAACTTTGTTAACAGCAGATGCACCAATTTACTTGGCGACCCAACGAGAGTTCTGGAAGAATGTAACCCTTGAAAAACAAGGAGACACTGTCATAGCCATTAATTCTACTCTAAAGGGTAAAGCTGTCAAGATTACACCACAATCAATTTCAGAGGTCTTTCAACTCGATGATCAGGAAGGTACAATTTCTTTTCCCAAAAATGAGTTAAAAAATGATTTTCTGGAAAGAGGGTATAATGCAGAAGTCAAAAAGGACACCTTACAAAAAGGTTACTTCCATTCTGCAACAAGATTTTTATTTCATACCCTTCTAATGTGTGTTTCAAACAAAACCACTGCTTTTAATGAAATACCATTAAAAATTCAAAACCTGGGTTATGCTATTCTTCAAGGAGAAAACTTTAATTATTCTCGGGAAATTTTTAATGATCTGGTTAAAAATGTTGAAACAAAGGCATTCTTACTATTTCCAAGATTTTTAAGTTATTATTTTGAAAAGAAACTTGGTAAGAATGATCCTTCTGCAATAAAACAAGGTGACTCTTTACAAATTCACAGCTTAACTGCTTAAACTTTTACAAGAATGTCCACACCTTGCAAAACACAAGCAGAGATGTCTGAGCAGACTTTAGCAGCTACCACTGCTCCTCAGGTATCTGCTGCTGAGCCCACTGCTCATGGTGATCAACGTAGTAAAACAACTGCTTTGAAACCCACACCTTTAATCACCAAAAACCAAACAAAAAGAAAATCTAAAAACCCCCCCAAACCTATCAAAAAGGCAACTCTGGAGGATGAGATACCAGAGAAATTGCCAGTGACAAAACAAAAGTCACAAGAAACCACTGCTGCTACTTCCTCACAGCAGTTGGTACAAATATCTCAACCCATACGTGAAACTCCTCCTGCTTCTTCACAAAAAGAACAGGTTGTACACATAGGGACACCACAATATGATGCTCTGGAATCACTCGCTTCCATCATCCACAACCCAATTCCCGGGGCAAATTCTCTTCTCACACCAAACCTCACATCCACAATTCCTCCATCAACTAGACTTTTGTTGGATGCAATTGATTTGAACCAGGCACAAACCAGTCCTTCTCAATCACCTATCAATGAGAATATGCCTCAACAAATGACTGGGTCTGATGTATCAATCTTTGCTAACCCACCAACACAACCTGAGGAGGTTACACCCCTTGAGTTACAAGTAACTCTTAGTGGTAATCCAAGTGAAGCAGCCACTACAATTGTTGAACCCACTGGTTTACATTTGGACAGTGGTTACATTAATAAGACTTCCTTGGAGGCAATTCCCTCAATAGCACCTCTGACATCTACCAGTGGATACTTTTTGACCACTGGCAACATCAAAAGATTGTCAAGTGTTGAAGGAAGAAGACCCCAGTACCAAGAAAAAGGGGCATCAGTGGTTAATGTTTGGAGTACACTCCCTACCTCAACCACTGATAAAACCACTGCTAGTGGGAAATCAGATGATCCCATTAAATTGGGTGATGGTTTAAAATATCAGGATTTGACAGAACGAGTTGACAAATTGGATACAGCTGTTGCAGATATCAAAGACATGCTACAACAGTTGTTGACAATACAAAAGATGCAATCCACTGTTGATCCACCTCAAGCACCTGCTCCACCACAAGCGCCTGCTACAAATGAGCTCTGGAATCTATTTCAACCTTTTCTCCAACAACAAAAACAAATGGCTGATCAGCAACATGCAAAACATGTTCAAGAGCTGAGAAACACCATGGAGTCTAGGTTCAAGAACACACAAGCAGACATTAAGGCAATCAAGGCCCAGTTATTGGAAACCACTAGCACTGCTCCTCCAACTGTTCTCTTTATTGATCAACTTCCCCCAGATAATGCCAAAAAGGGGGAGAAAATTCAAGAGTTGAAAAGGAAGGGAATAGATGATGGTCTCTACATTGAACCAGAAAGGGATTCTATGACCAGAAAAATTCCTGTGCCAGATGGTAGTAAAAAGGTTGATGTTTCCCAAGAAGCACTTGATGAAGGAGTAGCAAGTGTAAAAAGGGATAGAGCGGCAAAGGATATGTCAAGGTGGAATGAGGAGAAAAGAGCTTACATGGAGCTGAATGCGCAGGGTTGTTCTGGGCTAAAGGATGTTCAAAATCTTATGCCAAAAAGAAATCCCACTACAAAAGTGAGGGAACCCAAGTCCACACCATCCAGAATTCCAAAGCATACTCCAAAACCACCATCCAAAAGCCACCAACATCAAACCTCCATCCAAACAGCTGTTGTAACTCCTGCTGTATCAACTACTGCTGGTACTTCAGAGGTTTCAACATCTGTTATCACTACAACACACACCACTTCAACACACACCACAACCACTGCCTTACCACTACCACCATCACCACCAAAAACAACATCACCACCATCGCCTCCTGCCAAAAAGCAGAAGACAGCAGATGTTAGTCAATCACAAACCACTGCCACTCAAACTACCACCACTGTTCCACCCAAAGCATCATCAGTCCCTCCTCAAACAAAAAGGAGAAGGCTAATCTTGAAAGATGATGACACTTCACCACCACCAACATCTTTAAAATCTTTGTCACTTGTTACAATACCCAAGCCTGTTCCTCTCTCATCAGCACAAGTTCAACAGCCCTTAGCTCCTGCAGGTGTTCAATTTCCTCTTGAGCTCATAGCAGTCAGAGAAGAAATCAAGTCCTTTTATTATGAGGATGACCCTGCTAAAAGGAGATTGCCATCAGTTAAAGGATATCCCAGGCCTAACAATATTGAAGAATACTTGAAAATCAAGGCTAAGCAAGCAGAGGATATCTCAAAAAGAAATACACAAGGGAAATCTGATAGGGAAATACAGCAGAACTATCAATACTTGCTCACACAAGTCAGATCCCTGGAACAATTTGCAAAAAATGTATGTCAACAGATTTCAGAAAGAGCAGATGAAACTCTGAGAAAAGACTACATTGAAAGCATTATGTCAACCAAGAAGTACAAGGGAGAAAAGCACATGTACAAGGAGTGGACCATTCATGAGCTTGAACAAGAAGCAGCCAGGATTTAAGAAATGATAAAGAATAAGGTCAAACACACTCCTCCAGAATGGTCAAAGTACAGAAAGAATGTGCCTGATAAATCACTTGAGCTGAAGAGAATGAAAGAGGAATTAGTTGCTGCTGATTATGGGTCTAAACATCAAGTGGCTAGATGGAAAGAAGATGTAGTCAGGGCCACCTACAAAAGGTTGGAAGAGCTAAGAAAGAAAGATCCATCAGTTCCACAAAAAACCTGACTATCCTGAAGCAGAGGTTTCAAAAAGACCCTCAAATCTGCAAATTAGGAGAGCCACTGCTCCAGCTGGTGCAACCATCTTTAAAAGAAGGCAACAAAAACAGTTGGGTGCTGAAACCATTCAAGAGCTAATAGAAGGAGATGCCCTTGTAAAAGAAGGCATCAATAAAATGATTGTAGAAACTCTTGGATTGAGTCAACCTGCCAGTACTGCTCAGACAGTCATCAATAGGCCAGCTTCACCAAACACCTCATCCAATAAAAATCTCCCAAGAAACCCACCAGGCTCAAAAGTACTAAAGTGGGAAACTGTCAAACAGACCCATGTATTGACTATGTTCAGGTCTGGTGGAGAAGTGAAGAAAATATCAAGGGAACAAGCACTTGGCCTAAGTCTTGAAGATATGCAGGATCTCCTTGATCTTCCACTTGGTAGGGATGAAGATGACACAGATGCCCTAGACTTTGAGTTACAACTTAAAGGTCAGATAAGGGAGCTGTTGATGAGGCAATAAAGTTCCACAATAATGAAGGGTTTTAGCATTATCTGTTCCAGGGGGAGATTGTTGGGATTGAACCCTATCAAAGGAACAGATAATTAAAGCCAAAACTGGATCAGAGCAATGGATCCAGAATAAGCAGATGTTATGCATACAAGTCTCTCCCCTTGAAAGTGTGGTTTCAACATCTGCTGACCTCCTATCTACTGATCGTACAAACTGTTGACCTACAAACTGCTGATCATGTAAAAGCCTGATGAAGACTAAAGCACTGCTGTTCAATCTACTGCCTTGAGTCAAGCTCTGCTGATCCGGACAAGTACTGCTGGGTTCACATCAGTGGAAGGATGCAACAGTTGTTTAGATGTCTTTTATGTAATGAAATGTAATAGCAGTAGTTAGCATAGCAGTGTTTGTATTGATCAGAGGTTAGAGTTTGTTAGGAGGTTAGATGTCACTTTCATGGTGACGTCAGCTTAGATGCTCAGTGGTTTGCTAGTGCCTATAAATAGAACAGTGCTCTGTACTGTTCTATTAGCTCTTGCAAAAATCTTCTTCCTGCACGAACAAACACTGAGCTCTGGCTGAGGGGGAGTTTGTATTCAACATTGCATTGTAATCGTAATTAAAATAAATTCAATCCTTTGGTTTTTGTGAAAAATGTTTGATCAAAGCAAATCTCTCGTTTGATTGTGTGTAAAATTTGTTTCCATCTTAATTCCGCTGCACAACTCATCCATCTTCATCTAATTCAAACGTAAAAACACAATCAAAACCAAACTCAGATCCAACACGGTTTTCTAGTGCACTTCATCATGACTTATTTTCCTACACGTTTTAATGCTTTTAAGATCAACTATAACACTCAGAAAGACAAATGGTCAATGAGTGAGTTGATAGCAATGTGTGTGTAGGAGGAGGAACGTTTGAAACTAGAACAACCAGAAGTTGCTTATATCGCTACCACTAAGTCAGTGAAAAGGAAGGGAAATTTTAAAGGGGAAAGTTCCAAAGTCCAGAAAGCTAATTCAAATACTGTTTCCAGCCCTAATGTCTCCAAGGGACAGTCTCGTTGCAAGTTCTGCCATAACAAAGGGCACTTGCAAAGAGATTGTTCAAAATTCAAGGAATGGCAGGCTAAGAAAGGTACTGATACATTTATGATAATTGAATCCTTTAATATTAATATACCAATTAACACATGGTGGGTTGACTCTGGTTTAATGGTTCATGTTACCAATTCCACACAGGGATTCCTTACAATCCAGAGGCTGGAAAGAAACCAAAGAACACTTAGAACAGGAGGAGGGGAAGAACTTGAATTTGAGGCCATAGGAACCATGCAACTTATTATGAAAATTGATCATTGTATTAAACTTTATGATACATTATATGTACTGAAAATTACTCGGAATTTAGTATTAGTACTAAAGGTGGAGAATGATGGTTTTGAAGTTTTACATGGGTATGGAAATGTCACTATTAGTTTAAAATCCCAAGTTCTTGGTTGTGGTTATCTGGATGGAAATCTCTATAAGTTAGAACTAGATGATAGTTTTTCGAAATCTTTGTTGTGATATAATGTAAATGAGGAAATCAACAAACGAAAACATGATTTGGAAACATCATCTAAATTGTGGCATCAATGTTTAGGCCACATCTCACGAGAAAGAATGTTAAGACTCGTGAAGGATGGTGAATTACCATATCTTGATTTTAGCGATTTTGGAACATGTGTTGAATGCATTAAAGGGAAAAAGATAAATAAAAATAAAAAGGGTGCCACAAGGAGTTCTGGATTATTAGAACTCATACACACTGATATTTGTGGACCTTTTCCACCTGGCATTACTGGCCATACGTCTTTTATTACTTTCATAGAGGATTATTCTTGGTACATGTACCTGTATTTGATTAAAGAAAAATCCGAGTCACTTGAAATGTTTAAAAATTTTAAGGCTGAAGTTGAAAACCAACTTAGCCGTAAGCTAAAGGTAGTGAGATCAGATAGAGGAGGTGAGTATTATGGTCAACATACAGACATTGGTCAAGCTCCTGGTCCTTTCTTTAATTTTTGTAAAGAACACGGGATAGTGAACCAATTTACCATGCCGGGTATACCTCAGCAGAATGGTATTGCTGAGAGAAGAAATAGAACCCTTATGGACATGATAAGAAGTATGTTAGCAAACTCGAATTTGCCTAAATTTTTATGGACTGAGGCATTAAAGACGGCCGTTCATATACTAAATAGGGTTCCTTCTATATCTGTCCCAAAAACTCCTTATGAAATTTGGACAAGAAAGAAACCAAGCATAGAGTATATGAAAGTATGGGGTTGTCCTACCGAAGCTACACTTTATGATCCTTTGAAAAAGAAAATTGACATGAGGACAGTTAGTTGCTACTTCATTAGATATCCCGAATGATCAAAGGGATATAGATTTTACTCTCCTTCACACGTTACTCGTATTGTGGAAAGTTGAATTGCTGATTTTATAGAGGACTTTAAGGTCAGTAGGAGCAGTGAAAATGGAGTTTTTGATTTCCAAGAAGTGCAAGAGGAGGGGGGATGGGCTTTTCAAATTTATCTCCTATTATACCTCTTGTACATGACACTGCACCACCTCATGTTTCCTCAGAAATTAATGCTCATAACGTCCCTAATAATGAAGGTACATCAAACTCACAAGAGCATAACCAAATCCCTGAACCAGTTAATGAACTTGTTGAACCTGAAAATCAGTTTAGGAGGTCATCAAGGCCAAGAAGGCCCACTAACTTTGATGATTATGTAACCTACCTTAATGAAGCTGATTTGGATTTAGGAAAGTATAACGATCCAACCTCTTATAATGAAGCTATTGGTAGTGATAACTCTTCTGAGTGGAATAAAGCTATGATTAATGAGCTTGATTCCATGAAAAAGAATGGCGTTTAGGAATTGGTTGAATTGCCTAAGGGGGTAAAACCTGTAGGATGTAGATGGGTATTCAAAACTAAATTAGACCCGAATAGAAACGTTGAACGCTACAAAGCACGATTAGTTGCTAAAGGCTATACTCAAAAAGAGGGAATTGATTATCAAGAAACCTTCTCACCTGTCTCACGGAAGGATTCTTTGAGAATCGTTATGGCATTGTATAACAACCCTCCAAAATAATTTCCGACACCCTAATATATTTTAAATGTCCCTATATGTCCTAAAATATACCCTGTATGTGAAAACCGAGCCCAAATACCTTTATTTTTATAAAAACTAATTAAAAACAAAATTCTGGTGTCGCTCGCGGGGCGCGTAACCTTTGGCTACTGCCTACGCGGGCCGCGACAGCAAGAGATTAGGTCAAAACTCTAGGACGCCACGTGTGTTAGACGCATGTGGAGGCTACGAGTCAAATCAGTAACCCTAGGGCCTACCCTAAGGAGCCTCGTGGGCTGCGTAGCCCCTTGCTACGTCTTACGGGGGCCGCGTAAAACCCGAAATCAGGCCCTATAAATAGCAACCTTCGGCAGTTCAATCAAATCGCTCAAAATCTTTTTCTCTCTCGAATTTCTGAATAGTAGGCATAATTCTCGGGTATAATATCCCCCTAAATAACGAAGTTCTGCTCCGTTGTAAGTATCATAACCCCGGTTACGTATTAGATACGCTGCCCGATTGATCTGGGGTTCCGTAACGGCTGTCGTGGTTCTGCCGAGTAGTCGTTGGAATGCCGTCTCGGGGAGGGTACCATTAATATAAATGTTGGGTTATTATACTAACACGTGTGCATTTGTATAAATTATAGATAATCACCAGGAAACCCTTAAAGAAAACCTAAGGCAACAATGTGAGTAATCTCCTTTTTGTAAACTGTTTTACAAAACCTTAAATATTTTACAATGTGATTAAGCAGTGATTGAGTCTCTGAATTACTGCCGGTATGTTGGGGTTTTGTATACAAAATGTGGAACACATTACCATTGGACAAAGAGTTAGCTAATGGGTAATATGACCCACCAGTCAGGATTGACAGTACTGAATGAGTAATTGTGTAGATGTAAACTTTGTAATCGCTCTCAATACTGTGTTAATTGATAAAACTCTTCTTGATTAAATTGGGATTCACTCACCAGTATTTCCCACTGACAAAATGTTTTTAAACGCGTTTCAAGTAACAAAATGTGAAAGTCAACATAGAAGCCAGCTGGACAGCACTGAAGGCTTGGAAAAAGTGGCTATAAAAGTTACCTAAATAAAAGAAGATGTTTTATTCAATAAAATGGAGATTATCTCTATAAATCAGTTTGTAATGAAAACTTGGGTTTTATCCCAATATTTTTAATATTATAAAAGTGTGGTATTACTCTGATAAAATATTTCCTAACTACGGTCCTGATGAAATTTCCGCTGCCAAATAATGATAATCACCGATACCACCAATACTGAGTTCGCGGCCGCCCGTTCCCGGGACAGATAGGGGGGGTTGCGACAGAAGGTGGTATCAGAGCTAAGCCACTGATTCAGCGACAAAAGTGTTCTGCTGACATCAAAATTTATTTAAAGTGTTAGGAAATAAATTATGAAACTACGTGCATATCTGTATTTTATTGTTATGTGTTATTTGACTATTTGTTAGTTTACAGTATGAGTGACCAAGGACCATCCGATGTGTATAGTCAGTTTTCTGGTTCGCCTAGAAGCGAAGGTGCCTCTTCACAGCCTGCCCTCTCAGGGTATTCAGCTGATGATGAAGAAGTAATATTCGTGTTTAAGGCTCAGTCTGAAGAGCCATTCCCTCAGAAAAAGAGAGGATGGTTCAGTAAGGGAGCACATGAGCGTAGGAAGTGAATGAAAAAGTTACAAGAACGACGAGTGCTAGCAGTAGCTAAAAGAGAAACCGATGCCCACACCCAAGACATGCTTAATAGGAGTTTAGAAAACTTCCATATTTTAGCAACCACAGCTGCCGACCCTAACCTGGAACAACTGATAGCACCCCCAACCATTACAACCAATGGAGATAGAAAACAACCCAGGAAATCAAGTCGAAATGCATGATTTTAATCCAGAGGAGATACCTAGGGTACCAGCACCCAATCCCTTAGACCCAGACTACGATCCGTGGTTTGATGATCATAGGGCGTATGTGCAACGCTACCAACTGACAGACTTACCCATGCCAAACCTAGCAGCTTACCCAGGTCTGGACCCTCTAGTTCCCTACTACGATAATGATGAATACATTACGGAAATCTTAGAGAATCCGTATGCTCAGGAAGAACCTATGCCACAGTACCCAGATCCAGTACCAGCACCTGCACCACCAATGAGTGTAGAAATTGTGCAAGAGCTCCGAACTTTCAGAGAAGAAATTTTAGAAAGTAGCGAGAGAATGAGACAAGTAGGAGAACGACTCGTCTGGAAGTACGACGAGCGTCATATGGATTTCTGGATGAATCCATATCAGTGAAGGAGATGGTGGAGGTAGTAATAATAATAGTAATATAATATGTATATATATGTGTGTATGAAAAAAAAACTACGGATGCCTACTACTAGTAGTATAATTTTATTTCAGTTGTATTGTAATTTTAATTTCCCGTTCTGGTTTGTAGTAGATGCATACTATATATATATAAAAATAGAGTAAGTCGCAATGATCGGCGCTTTTGACCAAAATGCGTATTATGTGATTGGTTATATTAAATATTATCCTGTGATATTAATATGTGATAATTGTTTAAAATTCAGATGGCCGACCAAGTGAATCAAGAAAATCTGGATAATAACCTGGAAAACCAGAATGACAATAATCTGAATAACGATAATCCGAACAATGATAACAGTGGAAACCAAGAGGATAACAGTGCCATCCAACACATAGTGGCACAAGGAATTATAGATGCAATGCCATTTATTATTCAAACTGTTAAGGAGTCGGATAATAAAAGTAACCGTGATAGTAAGCGACCCTCTGAACCTGAAAACAGCGTAAACAATGGACCCATACTTCAAGCGCCCATTCCCAAAAGAAGAAGAACCATGCCTTATTGTAACACCACGTAAAAATGTGTCCAATTATGTATAGACACGTGCCCTAAACTCTAAATATGTGAAAAATTGAGCTTGAAGGACTAAAGTTGACAAACAGTGGAAATATCAAACCACAGGGACTAAAAGTGTCAACATGCCAAACTTGAGCCTCTGAATGACCGTACATGGAGAATATATTCTTAAACGAGTAATTAATTGGATATAAGAAGCCGTTTGTGAAAATAATCGGAAGATTATAAAACTACAAGGGTTAAACGCGTCAACATGTTAATTCTGACCTCTGAGTGACCTTTTAACAAACCCGAGGCATCGAAATATTCAAATATACTCTCAAGAAAAAGTGATAAAAATTTCACGTGGTTTCGAGATCGTTAAGCGAGTTTTCAAGACTTTGGGTGAAAAGTGTCAACTTGATGAAACTTGCATTTATAGTGATATTTAACGAAACCAAGCCTAACGAAGTTTGATTGTACATCCTTGAGCCTCTACAAACTAACTATAAGGGCCTTACATGTCAAAAATCAAGTTAAAAAGGGTTTTAATCGATCAGGGACCAAACCTGTCAACAATGAAACCTGTTTAACCTGTTTCCCACCTTCAGGTGGGCCGCGTAAGGCCAAGCAGAACATCTGCGCGGGCCGCGTAGAAGTCCCCAGCGCAAAAACTCTTGGACAGGTGCAGGTTTTCCAGCTCTAACCGACTTAAACTCAATTGTATCGATTCTATGGGCTGTTTGTCGGTCTTGATAAACCACTAGGACACCTGGGGTGATCCTAGGGCCTTCTTTAACAGCTACAAATGATCTAGGAGCTTGGGAATTACTATATAAGGGGCATTAGTTCTTAGTTCTTAGGCACACATTTGCTAACAACTTTCAAAGGACTCACTTCTGGAGCTTGCAAGGATTAGGAGAAGAATTACAAGTGTAGAAAAGATAGCAAGGACGATTAGTAAGAGTCTTAACCCCTGCTTAGTCCTTTTAATTAGCTTAATTACCAAAAAGTCAACATATCGTAATTTAGCTTTTACTTTCGGTTTAATCTCATATGGTCCAGCCACTGACCGAAATGAAAGTGGTTATGAAACCATATTAAGGTAGGTGATTAACCCTTAAAATGGCACCTCCTAATTATTTCGTTTGACTAGTTAATTGTCGGGTCAAACTAGTTTGACAAAAAAGTCAAACTGGACAGAAAGTTTAAAAATGATTTAAATTAACAAAACAGAGGTTCTAAATTATATTTTAACATTCTAATGACTTGGTAATTAATATTAGAACATGTTTTATCAGTCCTAACCCGACAATTATCAGTCTAAGGTCAGTTTATAACCGAAAGTCGCAAAAGCTTGACTTTTGCTTTGACTTTCAGTTCTGACCCGTTCAATCTTAATTCTTTCATGTTTTAAGCTTCCATTAGGACCACATTACTCAGTAGTATAACCCCCTGGAGTTATATTGCATGGTTCTTAGTGTTTTGAATTACATGTTCTTGATCGTTAATATGCTTATAAATGCCATAAACGCCCTTTTGGCACACAAATGAAATTTTTAGAAATGTGAGTGGACACAAACCTTTGCTACAGATATATAAGCTTGTCTCAAAAATTTGACATCAGTTCTTGGTCCCAAATAGGAGTTATGCTCGATATCGTAATTAGAAGCTTTTTATTAATTAATTTGCGATATCTTGCATAATGCATGCTTAAACTTGGATTTTTAATCAAAACTCATTACCTACTGTTAAGATATTATTTTTAAGGAATTTTAAGATTTTTGGGCAGATTACTATCACTTTAAAACATAGAGTTCTTGTATAATTCGGCTAATGACGATAAAACCCTTTTTAAGCATAAAATGAGATTTACAAATGATTTGAATACCAAACCTTTTCCTACTGATTTCATACATTAAATAAATTATTTTGAGCATTTTAAACTGATCAAAATCTCAGATTTACATAAACATCTTGATTATCGTCAATAGCGAGTTTTACACTAATTAGGTGCATAGTATGGTTTAAAACCATATTTAACATCTAAGACTTGTTACCTACTAAATTTTTAAACAAATTTAAATATTATTACAGTAGGTATAAGTTGTGAACTCAGGTTTCCAAAAATGTCCTTAAAAGCTTATGTGAAATGACCAAAATGCCCTTTCGGGGCATAGTTTGGCCTTAATAATTAAATTTCACATATGAATGATATCTTACTGATGTAATGTGATAAATTATATATTTTTACTGATTTCAAAAGACCAGAACTTCAGTTTGTTATAAAATCTCTTTTATAAGCATTAAAATTACCAAAATGCCCTTATGGGACTTAAATTGGTTTAAATTACTTTTTGGGCATATATGTTAACATCCTACTGATGTATTAACATATTTTAAGCATAATAACAATTAAGACCTGTATATAATTCATTTAGTCACCCGTTACACGTTTATACCTTCGGATCGGTTTATGTGACTAGTTTACGTATAATAGCCGAAACAGGTTTAACCTTATCATTAAATCCTCAAATTTCAGAATGTGATTAGTTTACCCATATTATACAAGTATCCAAGCTTGTCGGGTCTAAACCACATTCTATTCCGGTCTCCTCTTAATCTAGCGTTTAGAACCGTAAAGTTTCTTTCTAGCTAGCCGGTCTAAGTCCTTGAGTTAACTAAAGGCCCGTTAGCATCCTAATAGGTTATTAAACCTTCTATACAGATTAAGTAGCATCCAGTAGAAGGTATCATCATAAAGCTTTAGGATATACGGCTGAGTTACTTTCACTTTTAAGCTCAGGTAAATACTTTTAACTTATTTTCCCTTATACGGGCTTGGGATATGGTATTATAATAATACTACTTGGTCGTGTATGAAATCATTTAATTGGATTGTGATTAATAAATTTACATAACCTGTTTTAATCTGTCTTGTTTGATAACATAAGCATTGGGGGTTAATTCGACCGTGTCCTGGATATCCTCGGCTCATTTCATTTGAAAATGGCCACGACCAATGCACGGGGTGTAGGCATACACCTGACAGATGAAAATGCTAAATTATAAACCCACATGTTGGGGATAACTCCTTTGTGGGTTCTATAAGTGGTGAGTCGGTTAATCATGACCGGCTTACAACCGGCCCCAATTGTATGACAAACATGTAAATCTGTATACGAGATTATCTTTAATAATTGTCCCAAGTTATAAATGATTTGTGTCATGTGCACTTAAATCAATTTTCATAAATGTTTTCAAAAGAGTCAGTTAATTGTATTTACTAGTGTAAACTGACGTATTTTCTAAAGACTGATTGACAGGTACCTCTCGTAATTAGGCTGGAGCTATTAGGTGTCGAATAAGAGGATCTTGCAAATCCCTAAGATACTTGAAGTCTGTTATTTTGTTTCTTTGTACTTTTATGATCCGCCTGTGGATCTTGTTACAATCCAGTCTGTATATTGTTTCGTCGAACACTCAGACATTATGGTTTGTAATAGTTTATTCACCAAGCCTTCCGCTGTGCTATTATATTATGTGTAATGACTATGATGATATGAACTACGTCACGATACTCCCCGCCGGGCCCACCGGTAATATGTGGAAATATCAGGGTGTGACAGGTTGGTATCAGAGCCAACATTGAGTGAATTAAACACTAACCTTTTGTGTTTAATCCCAATGACACAATAAGCACATTCCTTAGACTTCCGAGTCTAGGCTAATGACCTAGGATTTATTCTTAACTTTCCTTTTATTGTTTATATTATATTTACTTGTTTTGACATGTGAACTTTTTGGAAAATGCCGCCACGTGTGAGAGGCAGAGGAAAGGGACCAATGAGAGGAGGGCCATCAGGCCACGTGGGACCCTCCTATCGACGTACCCCGTCCGCGACTTTCACTAGTTCCGACTCACGGGACCATTGGAGTCATAACTTCGAGCCAACGAGACATTCTGTTTCATTAGGATCCTCACCCTCCGACCCTCCATACTTCGGGGTAACCATTCCTGATGAACCTCAACATTCCCATCATTCTCAGGGATCACATCACTCGAACCAATCTCACCACTCCTTTCACTCCCAGTCTTTCCATCACTTTGATTCCATTTATTCTCCAGCTCAGTTTAATCCCAATGATTATGTCAAAAATCTCTTTGGTTTCAATCCCTTTGGACCAGAAGATCACTTCTCCCAGGAGATGGAGATGGACGATGACCCGGACCCAGAAATGCAAACCGGAACACCGGGCCACCCTATTAGTATCTCTAGCGGTTCTCCATACCAAGGATCGCCGTATCGAGGTATGATTGGTACTTTACCCCTTCATACCATAACTCTCCTGCTCAACCTCCTTTGGTTGAACCACAGCTTCAAGTCGTTTCTCCACCACCTCTTCCTGTCGAGGAACCCCCGCAACAACCACCTCAACCACCTCCCGAGCCGCCTAGGCGAAGGAGGAACGCACGAATGTCTGTGCGTGGGGGACCACGGTTTAGTTCCCCTCATGCTTCAAGCACATACCCTCCTATTCCCGAGGACCCCCAACTGGGCGGACCCTAGCATGTGGTGCCGGAACTTAACCCTCCGCCAGCTTCACTTGCACCACCACCACCACCAGAGGGTTTTGACAACCCAATACCAACATACCCAGGTTCATCTGGGTATAACCCATCTGGATACCCAACAGATTATGGAACCCAGGATCCATATCTTACTGCTGCACAACATAATGCACTCTATCCTTCATCTTACCCTCCTGTCTACCCAACTGGATATCCAGTGCAGGGGTATCAATACCCACCTTACCATCAACCTCCTCCTCCTCAACAGGAGCAAACCCAAGAAATATTGCAGAGGTTAGATAGGGTTGAGCGTGAAGCATATGAAACCAAAAAGAAGCATAACGGCTTTCTCAAGGGCCTTGCGAATCTCATTAAAGGCAAAAAGAAGTAGGACGTTGTTTATTTTATCTTGTATTGTCTTTTAATCAAGTCCCTGCGAGGACATTTGCTTTATTTTCAGTACCAAGTTCCTACGTGGACTTATTTTCTTTTTCTGTAGCCCCTGCGTGGGCGGTATGTTATTTTCAAGTCCCGTTTAGGGCATTCTTGTAATAGTTTAGTAGTTTAATGGAATTTCTTTGGATTTTAATTATGTACTTTATTACATCATCATGCTATATCATTCCAAATTTTATTTGATCTGCCAAAGAATTTCTTAGAGGTATAACCTAGCCAAAATATTAAATGGCTATGATGGTACAACCTTTTTAAGACAATAAATCTTTGTTAACATTTGAAAATATGTTAACATTCCTGGCTGTGCGGTACGAGAAACCACACAAGCTTCCAAATGTACTTGGATCCTTCTAAGTCACTTACATATAGCCTTTATGATCAATATGAGTCATGGCTAATAAACATCAATATGATGTATACACCAAAACATCCATTTGAGATGTATGCTTATAAGCAAAGGTGCAATAAAGACAATGAAAGTTTTATTTTATAAACTTCTTGTAAAAAAGGCGATGAACCTTGTTCGACCCTTAAAGAGATCACTAATCCAAGAGATCAATAATTATAATCGTCCTTGTGACAAGGCTTTTGTGCCATCTAAATGTCCTTCGAGATAAGCCTTGTGCTATATGAAAATGTCTTTCATGACATTGACAGTTGTGATTCATATCCCCTGTCTAATAAATATAAAGGATTATATCCTATTAATTGCTTATTATGGTTCGGTTGTAACCTAGGCAAATTAAGATTAAATTGATTTTTATTTTAAATGGTCTATATGGCTTAATAATACCATGACCATCTAATCATCAATGCGATGATTCATTATATAATTTAAATATATCATTATTGTTTGATATAGTATACGAAAAATGGCTAGCTCGGATGAAGCAAACAGTCATCCCGCAGAAGGAAACAACACCAGGATTAATATCACTGGTGCCGAACTGCAAGCAATGATAACCGCAGCGGTTGCTCAAGTTGTGGATTATAAGTTCAAGGAACCGAGCCATGTTCGGTCCAAGACTCACACAAAGTCCCATTCTCATTCGCATACGCAGAAGAAGAGTGAGTCTCAACACTCGTTTAATCAGAGAAGTGAACCACATAGGCAAGTTGTCCTCGAACCGACTCCCAGGTACACCAAGGGTTGTACCTATAAATACTTTGTCTCCTGTAAACCGAGGGATTTTACAGGAGAAAAGGGAGCGATAGATTGTATGAAGTGGTTATATGAAATGGAGACTGTGATAGACATCAGTGGATGTGCTAAGGAAGATATAGTGAAGTTTGTGTGTCAATCTTTCAAGGGTGATGCCCTCACTTGGTGGAAGGCATTAGTACAGGCCACTGGAAAGGTTCCTTTGTACAACCTTTCATGGAACAAGTTTGTTGATTTGATAAAGGACATTTATTGTCCTCAACATGAAGGTGAGAGAATAGAGACTGACTTCCTCACCTTGGTGATGAAGGATCTAGATTGTTAGTCCTATGTGACCAGTTTCAACTCGTTGTCAAGGCTTGTACCATACTTGGTCACCCCTGAACCCAAATGCATTGCGGGTTTCATCGGTGGTTTGGCCCCTGAAGTGAAAGGGAATGTTAAGGCTTCTAAGCCAGCCACATATAGATCTGTTATGGATCTATCTTTGTCCCTCACTCTTGATGTCATGAGGAGTAGGGCAAAGAAAGCTACCGATGATGGGAAGAGGAAAAGGGAGGAAGACAAGTCTCTTCAGTCAAACAAGAAGAGTAAAGGGAACTTTAATTTCAAGAAGGGTCAGTCAAGTGATAAGCCCAGATGCAAAATCTACAACAAAAATGCACTTTGGAAAGTGCAACCAAGACCCACAGGCCAAACCATGTGGGATTTGCAAAAAGAAAGGGCACAAGTCTGTTGAGTGCTGAAATATCAAAGATGCAACCTGCTATGGTTGCAATGAAAAGGGGCACATCAAGACAAATTGCCCCAAGAATGCTAAGAAGCCCGAGGAGGCAAAGAAAACAAATGCAAGAGTCTTTCAGATGAATGCTAGGGAAGCGGTGAACGACGAGAACGTCATAACAGGTACCTTCCTCATTAATAATAATTATGCTAGAGTCTTATTTGACTCAGGTGCTGATAAGTCTTTTGTAGACCGTAAGTTTTGTAAGTTACTGAATCTGCTTATTAAGACTCTAGACATAAAATATGAGGTAGAGCTTGCCGATGGTACCTTAGAAACAGCTTCAACTCTTCTTGATGGATGCTTTATATCCATTAAGAATCATTCTATCCCGCTATCCCTCTTGCCAATGAAATTGGCTGGGTTTGATATAGTTTTGGGCATGGATTGGTTGTCGCATAACCAAGCCCAAATTGCCTGTGATAAAAAGCTAGTTATTATCAAAACCCCTTCTGGTGAATCTGTCACTATTCAAGGAGATACACAATATAGGTTGCCCAACAATGTGTCTATTCTCAAGGTATCGCAGTGTTTGAAGAGCGGATGTGTCATCTACATGGCACAAGTGTCTGCGAATGAACCGAAGCCAAAGATTGAGGACATTCCAATTATATCCGAGTATCCTATTGTTTTCCTGATGGATTACCTGAATTACCTCCTTAGAGGCAAGTAGAGTTCAGGATAGACATTCTGCCAGGGTCTGCGCCTATTGCACGAGCTCCTTATCGCCTGGCGCCTACTGAAATGAAAGAGCTCAGTACTCAATTGGACGACTTACTGGAAAAAGGTTTTATACAACCTAGCTCTTCGCCTTGGGGAGCTCCAATATTGTTTGTGAAAAAGAAAGATGGATCAATGCGCTTATGTATTGATTATCGTGAGCTGAATAAGATAACGATAAAGAATCCTTATCCCTTGTCACGGCCCCCGACCCGGTTTTACCCATTTCAGGAGTCGCGAGACAGAAAATCCCGTGGTATTTATGTAATTGAATTGACAGCGGAAGTTTTCATCAGGATCTTTTTAAAACTGAAATTTCCCGATTATTTCATTTCACAATTCGGGATAAACCCCGGTAGTTTACAATCATATGATTTCACTGAGAAATCCTTATTTTACAAAACATGTTTCTTTATTTTATATTGAGCCACTTCCTTAAGCTTGTAGTGCTTCTCGGCACTTTTCCTGGATCACAACAGATCACCTGAAACATGTTTGAAAAAGGTTTTGTCAGCGGGAAATACTGGTGAATCATTCTTTTTACTAAAATGACGCGTTTGTTATAATTTACAGTATTAAGAGCGATTACAATGTTTTCATATATCAACCAACTACCCACAGTATTTGTCACTCGACTCGTTTCTGTGACTATGGTCAGATCACCCATTGGCTAACTCGTTGTCCAATGGTGACGGGAAATAAGTAATGTATACAAAACCCCACATACCGGCTGTAAATTGGAGATTACAAAGACTTAATCCCTCTAATTATAACTTTGAAAGTAAACATGCTTTTGAAAATAAATTTGGTAAAAAGAGAATGACTCACATTGTAGATTTATTTGAGCAGAGCCTAGCCTACTGATTAGCCTTTTAACTTAAATTTAAACAACATGCACACGAACTCGGTTAGTAACTAATACAGCATTTACGATAACTCACGAGATTAAACCTTCACAACGAATGACAAAGTGCGATACTTAAACATCCATCGTATTCACGACGAATGACAAAGCATAAACCCTAATGTGGGCAACACTTAAACATCCATTGGATAGTTTAATCGATCGGACATTGAATCGTAGCAGCGATTGAGTTAATACCCGGTATCGGAGCAGCGCCTCGCTAATATTATATGAAATTTCGACTTCAGAGTACTACAACTTCGTTTTTGAAACTTTGTTTCGACACCATCAGACTGCGCATGCAACGAGCTATTTATAGCTGATTTTTAAGGTTCACGCGGCCCGCGTAAACCTTCAGTTAAAACTTACGCGGCCCGCGAGGCCGCCTAGTCTACGAATAGCCTTGATTGGTCATCAGTAGGTGTGACACGTAGGCGACACGTGGGCCCGGAACACTTATCCGGTCAAACATGAGTTGATGCGGCCCGCATAAGACAAGTCTTGTCTTTTACGCGGCCCGCCTGAGAACCATTTTTCTTGTTTTCTTGATTTTTAGTGCACAGTATGGTTTCAGGGGTCCGGGTTTTCACTTACGGGTATTTTTAAGACAATTTTGAGAGTCCTTACATTCTCCCCACCTTATTTAAAATCTCGTCCTCGAGATTTATTGGAATAAATGTGGATATTTTCGCTTCATCTCTGATTCCCATTCCCAAGTGTATTCAGGTCCTATCTTTGAATCCCATTTAACTTTAACTAGCACTAGTCGCTTGTGTTTGAGAAACTTAATCTTTTTGTCTTCTATCTGCAGTGGTTTCTCAACAAATTTTAACTTTTCGTTTACCTCTATATATCTTGAAGAGGTACTACCAGGGATTCATCAAACAAACATTTCTTGAGATTGGATACATGAAATACATCATGTACTACTGCCAGTTCCTCTGGTAGTTGTAAACGATAAGCAACTGGTCCTATACGTTGGATTACTGGAAATGGTCCTACGTATCTTGGACTTAGTTTTCCTTTCTTACCGAACCGAACTACTCCTTTCCAAGGAGAAACTTTTAAGAGTACCCTGTCTCCTACTTGAAATTCCAACGGCTTCCGTCTATTGTCTGCATAACTCTTCTGACGATCCGGAGCCGTCTTCAATCTTTCTTTGATCTGAGCGATCTTATCAGTGGTCTCTTGCACAATCTTCGGACCTGATAATTGACTTTCTCCTATTTCTGCCCAACATACTGGAGTTCTGCACTTTCGTCCATACAGAGCTTCGAATGGGGCAGTTTCAGTGCTTGAATGATAACTATTGTTATAGGAGAATTCAATTAAAGGTAGATGGTCATCCCAATTTCCACCAAAATCTATCACACACCGGAGCATGTCTTCTAGAGTTTGTATCGTCCTTTCACTTTGCCCGTCTGTTTGTGGATGATATGCCGTACTTAAATTTAGTCGGGTTCCCATTGCTACCTGGAAACTTTTCCAGAAATGGGAAGTGAAACGACTATCCCTATCTGATACAATGGAGAGTGGAACTCCATGTAAGGATACTACTTCGTCTACGTACAACTTTGCTAATTTTTCCATGCTAAAGGTTTCTTTCATAGGTAGAAAGTGAGCTGATTTGGTTAATCGATCCACAATTACCCAAATCGCATCATTACCTTTTCTGGTTTTGGGTAACTTAGTAACAAAATCCATTGTTATGAGTTCCCATTTCCATACAGGCATTTCTAATTGTTGAAGTAGACCTGAAGGTTTCTGGTGTTCTGCCTTAACTTGTGAACAAGTAAGACACTTAGAAACATATCTAGCTATGTCCTTTTTCATTCCTATCCACCAGAAATTATTTCTTAAATCTTAGTACATCTTATTGTTTCCTGGATGCATGGTATACCTAGATTTATGAGCTTCTTCTAAAATCTTATTTCTTAATTCTCCCTGCTTAGGTACCCAAATTCTTCTTTGGTGGAATCTCCAGATTCCATCAGCTCCTTGTTCTAATTCTTTTATTCGTCCCTTCATTCCTTCAGTAGCATCCTCTATTGCTGTTTCTTGAAAATGCTTTAGTTGTTCCATTAAATTTAACTGTAGATTTAATCTAAGAGCACGAACTCGTCGTTGTTTCTCATGGTACTTACGACTTAAAGCATCTGCAACTACATTTGCCTTTCCTTCGTGATGTCACACCCCCAAAATCCACCCGCGGAGTACCACCGCTTGGAGGCGTGACATGACCAGGATCAAGCCACCAATCATATTGAACATAAGTAAAAAATAGTAAAAGTCATACAACAATACGATAGGTGTTTCCATAACCAAATATAAACAAGTGTGCAGCGGAAGCATTTAATGTAAACCCAACATAAGTTATAAGTTCAAATATCGTCTACGATCCGTATCCCACAACGACCTGCTCCTTCCTGTGCAAGCTCCATATGTACCTAAGGTCCTGCAAGGCATGTAACAGAGAATCAACAACTAGTTGAGCGAGTTCACAGTAAATAAGTTCGTAATTGTAAGTTTGTTTCGTAACATGTGGCGCTACTAGGCCGATCGTATGTTCTATTAGTGGGGGCTTCCCATGTTGCATATACACTAGACTATTTGTAACCATAAGTGTTCTTCACAACCGAGAACAGTAGTACGTACATAGTTTGCGTAGGCTTTACGTAAGTGTCCTTCACAACCGAGGACAGTATTGAGTATAAGTTCACGTAGGTTTTACGTGAGTATCCTTCACAACCGAGGATAGTATTGAGTATAAGTTCACGTAGGTTTTACGTGAGTATCCTTCACAACCGAGGATAGTATTGAGTATAAGTTCACGTAGGTTTTACGTGAGTATCCTTCACAACCGAGGATAGTATTGAGTATAAGTTCACGTAGGTTTTACGTGAGTATCCTTCACAACCGAGGATAGTATTGAGTATAAGTTCACGTAGGTTTTACGTGAGTATCCTTCACAACCGAGGATAGCGAGTAGCATAAGTATACGTAGGTTTTACGTATGTGTCCTTCACAACCGAGGACAATGGTATGGTAGTCTAGTATCAGTGTATGTACGAATCTATTCAACCTTATTCCTTCCATCCCATTCCCCAAACCCTGGGAATCCCATGCCTTAGTAAGGGTGTGAACTCACCTTGTTTTGCTCGGTATGCTAGGTATGTGCTCAAAGTAAGTCAATCACGTCCTAAAGTATGCACGTATGTGAAATCAGTTTGTGTCCAAGTTATGCACGTATAAACATGTAGCACGTAATCACAATCATATACAAGATGGCTACACTTAACAGCAGTCAAATATTCCAGTTAACACTTAACATAATTAACTCAAGTTACTGCACAGATCAGCTATTCGGCGAAACACGCATGTTGGCGAAACACAGATAATGACGAAACACATATAATGGCGAAACACATTCTGTTTCGTCGAGGTGTCCCCTGGCGAAACAGAACTTCTGATTCGTCGACTACTCTTGGCGAAACACATTCTGTTTCGCCGAGAGTTCTGTTTCGTCGAACAGTTCAGTTTCGCAGACATCAGTTACAGCAGAGCGAAAAACACATAAACCCTAACAGCCGTAAAACAGCAATTCCTCATCATACAGAAATCGTTCAACACAGAAATCATTCAATCCTCGCTCAATATAATGAGTCTTATGTTACCAACCATTAATCTATGCATCACAACCGAAACATCAATGAACCAGGGATCATATCATCATCTTCATCAATAAAATCATGTAATCATCACAAAACAACACTCATAAAATCCATACTCTATGCATACCCGCTAACATGCATAATCATTGAGAGGTTCATGAAACCCTAAGTATTCATCATACACATACACTCCTATAATCCAGAAATCAAGCATAAACACAACATGTATAAAGAAATCAAGGGACAAAGAAACCGATTTAGACAAGCACGCACTAACCGAGATATTCGGGATGAACAAGGGAGGATTCGAGAGAGAAAGATGATGGTTGATGATGGGTATCGCCTTTTCAAAAGAGAGAGTTCTAGGGTTTCTATTTTTGATAAAAGTGTGAAACAGGAAGTCGGTTTCACTTAATATCCACGAATTACCGTTCTGGGCCCTTAATGGGCTTTGCGAATCAATGGGCCGACGAAACACATCAGTTTCGTCGTGAGGTGATATGGCGAAACACACTGTTTCGTCGAGTTGCTTGATGGCGAAACACACCAGTTTCGTCGGAATGTATATGGCGAAACAGTCTGTTTCGTCAGGTCCTTCCATGTTTTAAACAGTTTAAGTTTTCAACAGGTGTTTCATGATATACAGCCAAACACAAAATCATGCAACCACAATTGTTCATTATAAATTAACGTATACAGTTACAAGTTAAACAAGTCAAACAACTACACAGTCAAAGTCAACGTGCACTAAATGCGAAAAAAAAGAAAGTCGGAAACTCGAGTTGTCACATTATCCCCAACTTGAAAGAAATTTCGTCCCGAAATTTAGCAGGCGGTTACTGAGGAAGCTAGGTAAGTTATCGTTTACTGGTTTTCCTAGGGTGTCACATCATCCCCCCGTTGAGTTGGGATTTCATCCCGAACTTCTGTAGTAGCTTCAGCCTCAGTAGTAGTTGCATTGTTTTCGAACAACTGGGGATATTTGAGTTCCATTTGATCTTCGCGCTCCCAGGTGAACTCTGGGCCGCGACGGGAGTTCCAACGAACTCGTACAAGAGGTATTCTAGTGTTCTTGAGGACCTTAACATCCCGGTCCGTGATTTCAACTGGTTCCTCGACGAAATGCAATCGTTCGTCGATAGTGAGCTCCTTCAGAGGAACTATGTGGGTCTCATCTGACTGAAACTTCTTCAGATTCGACACGTGAAAGACGTTGTGAACTGCACTGAGTTCAGCAGGTAAGTTCAGTCTGTAGGCCACTTTGCCTATTTTCTCAATAACTTCGAAAGGTCCAACGTATCGCGGATTAAGTTTGCCGCGTTTGTCAAAACGAACAACACCCTTCCAGGGTGAAACTTTGAGTAGCGCTCGATCCCCAACTTGGAATTCGAGTAGTTTTCTGTCTTTATCTGCGTATGCTTTCTGACGGTCACGAGCTGCCGCCATGCGTTGTCGTATTTGAGCAATCTTTTCAGTAGTATCAACTACCATTTCTGGACCTGTGATTTGACTTTCCCCCACCTCTGCCCAACAGAGAGGTGACCGGCACCTACGCCCGTACAATGCCTCGAATGGTGCAGCTTTAATGCTGGTGTGGTTGTTGTTGTTATACGAAAATTCCACGAGTGGCAGATGTTTCTCCCAACCATTGCCAAAGTCAATTACGCACGCCCGAAGCATGTCTTCTAGAGTTTGAATAGTGCGCTCAGACTGCCCATCTGTCTGAGGGTGATAAGCTGTGCTCATGTCTAAACGAGAGCCAAAAGATTTGTGCATTGCTTGCCACAGTTCTGAAGTAAAACGTGCGTCACGATCAGAGATGATGGAGGTGGGCACTCCGTGCCTCGAGACCACTTCTTTTAAGTAAATGTCTGCCAAGGTAGAGAACTTGTCTGTTTCTTTGATTGCTAAGAAGTGAGCAGACTTTGTGAGTCGATCTACGATCACCCAAATAGTATCATTTCCGCGCTGAGATCTAGGTAGGCCAGTAACAAAATCCATGGAAATTTGCTCCCATTTCCATTGTGGTATTTCAGGTTGTTGGAGTGGTCCTGACGGTTTCTGATATTCTGCCTTGACTCTCGCACAAGTCAAGCATTTGCTAACGTATGTGGCTATGTGGGCCTTCATGCTAGGCCACCAATATGTAGTTCTGAGGTCGTGGTACATCTTATCCGAACCAGGATGTACTGAGTAGCGAGACTTATGAGCTTCATCCATTACTAGCTCGCGTAGGTTGCCGTACAGTGGGACCCAAATGCGTCCTGTGACGTAGTAAGCACCATCTTCCTTCTGTTCTAAGCGTTGCCTTGAGCCGCATAGGGCTTCAGCCCTGACGTTGTCTGGTTTCAATGCTTCTATCTCTGATCCCGTCATCTTCATGTTAAAGAACTCCACTTCCAACTTGTGGATGGCATCATAACTACTGTATTCACGTTTGATCAGTTCCTTAAAATCATTCCATGGGGTGGCATTAGCAGCCGCCAGCCCCAGTATCGTAACTTGCGCGCTCCACCAAGTTTGCGCAGTACCTTCGAGAATATCAGTGGCATATTTCACCTTACGAGCCTCAGGTCATTCGCACATTTGAAGGCCGATTCGAGTGTCGCTGAAAGTAGTAGGACGACAGTCCATAAAAATCGTGTATGTGCACACAGGTGGCTGAGCGTGTTGACTTGTCGTGTGCGTAAGAGTAATCAAAATTAAGCACAAGTGTTGAGTTACGAGAGTAGGATCTAAGGATCCTAGAGTAAGTGGTGATGGCAGGTTACACCTCCTGCCTGGGCAGCTGCGAGTGCTGCAGTAACTTGTTCAGTGATCGAAGCCGCCAACTGGGCTTGAGTTAGGTTAACGCGTCCACACATGATCTTGACATCAAGGAGAACATGTGGGTGAGAGGTTCGCGAATAGTGCGAAGAGAGTGAGCACACAAGTATCCTCATGCAATAACAAATAGTGAGCAATGTAATCTAAGCATACCACGAGCAAAGTTCTATGTAGTTCTAGCAAGTAGTAAGGTAACAGGAATAGTAGTACCTATGATGTTGAGTCTTGCACGTGGAGCGAAGCGTCGTTGTGGATCGTTGAGAGCACTGTTCTGGTTATAGTCTGGTTTTAATAAAAATGTTTTCCCCTTATTAAAACCGAGTTCTCTATAACCAATGGCTCTGATACCAATCTGTCACACCCCCAAAATCCACCCGCGGAGTACCACCGCTTGGAGGCGTGACATGACCAGGATCAAGCCACCAATCATATTGAACATAAGTAAAAAATAGTAAAAGTCATACAACAATACGATAGGTGTTTCCATAACCAAATATAAACAAGTGTGCAGCGGAAGCATTTAATGTAAACCCAACATAAGTTATAAGTTCAAATATCGTCTACGATCCGTATCCCACAACGACCTGCTCCTTCCTGTGCAAGCTCCATATGTACCTAAGGTCCTGCAAGGCATGTAACAGAGAATCAACAACTAGTTGAGCGAGTTCACAGTAAATAAGTTCGTAATTGTAAGTTTGTTTCGTAACATGTGGCGCTACTAGGCCGATCGTATGTTCTATTAGTGGGGGCTTCCCATGTTGCATATACACTAGACTATTTGTAACCATAAGTGTTCTTCACAACCGAGAACAGTAGTACGTACATAGTTTGCGTAGGCTTTACGTAAGTGTCCTTCACAACCGAGGACAGTATTGAGTATAAGTTCACGTAGGTTTTACGTGAGTATCCTTCACAACCGAGGATAGTATTGAGTATAAGTTCACGTAGGTTTTACGTGAGTATCCTTCACAACCGAGGATAGTATTGAGTATAAGTTCACGTAGGTTTTACGTGAGTATCCTTCACAACCGAGGATAGTATTGAGTATAAGTTCACGTAGGTTTTACGTGAGTATCCTTCACAACCGAGGATAGTATTGAGTATAAGTTCACGTAGGTTTTACGTGAGTATCCTTCACAACCGAGGATAGTATTGAGTATAAGTTCACGTAGGTTTTACGTGAGTATCCTTCACAACCGAGGATAGCGAGTAGCATAAGTATACGTAGGTTTTACGTATGTGTCCTTCACAACCGAGGACAATGGTATGGTAGTCTAGTATCAGTGTATGTACGAATCTATTCAACCTTATTCCTTCCATCCCATTCCCCAAACCCTGGGAATCCCATGCCTTAGTAAGGGTGTGAACTCACCTTGTTTTGCTCGGTATGCTAGGTATGTGCTCAAAGTAAGTCAATCACGTCCTAAAGTATGCACGTATGTGAAATCAGTTTGCGTCCAAGTTATGCACGTATAAACATGTAGCACGTAATCACAATCATATACAAGATGGCTACACTTAACAGCAGTCAAATATTCCAGTTAACACTTAACATAATTAACTCAAGTTACTGCACAGATCAGCTATTCGGCGAAACACGCATGTTGGCGAAACACAGATAATGACGAAACACATATAATGGCGAAACACATTCTGTTTCGTCGAGGTGTCCCCTGGCGAAACAGAACTTCTGATTCGTCGACTACTCTTGGCGAAACACATTCTGTTTCGCCGAGTGTTCTGTTTCGTCGAACAGTTCAGTTTCGCAGACATCAGTTACAGCAGAGCGAAAAACACATAAACCCTAACAGCCGTAAAACAGCAATTCCTCATCATACAGAAATCGTTCAACACAGAAATCATTCAATCCTCGCTCAATATAATGAGTCTTATGTTACCAACCATTAATCTATGCATCACAACCGAAACATCAATGAACCAGGGATCATATCATCATCTTCATCAATAAAATCATGTAATCATCACAAAACAACACTCATAAAATCCATACTCTATGCATACCCGCTAACATGCATAATCATTGAGAGGTTCATGAAACCCTAAGTATTCATCATACACATACACTCCTATAATCCAGAAATCAAGCATAAACACAACATGTATAAAGAAATCAAGGGACAAAGAAACCGATTTAGACAAGCACGCACTAACCGAGATATTCGGGATGAACAAGGGAGGATTCGAGAGAGAAAGATGATGGTTGATGATGGGTATCGCCTTTTCAAAAGAGAGAGTTCTAGGGTTTCTATTTTTGATAAAAGTGTGAAACAGGAAGTCGGTTTCACTTAATATCCACGAATTACCGTTCTGGGCCCTTAATGGGCTTTGCGAATCAATGGGCCGACGAAACACATCAGTTTCGTCGTGAGGTGATATGGCGAAACACACTGTTTCGTCGAGTTGCTTGATGGCGAAACACACCAGTTTCGTCGGAATGTATATGGCGAAACAGTCTGTTTCGTCAGGTCCTTCCATGTTTTAAACAGTTTAAGTTTTCAACAGGTGTTTCATGATATACAGCCAAACACAAAATCATGCAACCACAATTGTTCATTATAAATTAACGTATACAGTTACAAGTTAAACAAGTCAAACAACTACACAGTCAAAGTCAACGTGCACTAAATGCGAAAAAAAAGAAAGTCGGAAACTCGAGTTGTCACACGTGATACTGAATATCACAATCGTAATCACTTAGGATTTCCATCCATCTCCTTTGCCTCATATTTAATTCTTTTTCTCCAAATATATATCTTAAACTTTTAAGATCCGTATAGACAGTAAATTTACTTCCATACAGATAATGTCTCCAAATTTTAAGGGCAAAAATTATGGCGCCTAATTCTAAGTCATGAGTTGTATAATTTTCTCCGTGCTTTTTCAATTGTCTTGAAGCATACGCAATTACCTTCTTTCATTTCATTAGCACACATCCTAATCCTATTTTTGAAGCATCACAGTATACTTCAAAATCTTCAGTTCTTTCTGGTAAAGCTAGGATTGGGGCATTGGTTAACTTTTGCTTTAAAATCCTAAAAGCTTCTTCTTGCTTAGGTCCCCATTCAAACTTAACTGCTTTACAGGTTAGCTTAGTTAAGGGTACAACTATTTTGGAAAAATCCTTAATAAACCGTCTATAGTATCCGGCTAAACCTATAAAACTTCTAATTTCCATTGCAGATTGCGGAACCTTCCATTTGGTAATGGCTTCTATCTTAGCAGGATCTACATGAATACCTTCGTGATTTACCATGTGTCCTAAGAATTGCACTTCTTGTAACCAAAATTCACACTTCGAGAATTTGGCGTAAAGCTTTTCTTTTCTTAACAAAGTTAAGAGTGCATGCAAGTGCTGACAATGCTCGTCCTGACTTTTGGAATAAATAAGTATATCTTCGATGAAAACAATTACAAATTTATCCAAATACGGTTTACAGATTCTATTCATCATATCCATGAATGTTGCGGGTGCATTCGTTAATCCGAAGGGCATGACTGTAAATTCCTAATGACCATACCTAGTTCTGAAAGCAGTTTTAGGTATGTCTTCTTCTTGTACCTTCAATTGATGGTATCCGAAGCGTAAGTCAATCTTAGAAAAATATCTAGCTCCCTGAAGTTGATCAAAAAGATCATCAATCCTAGGTAATGGGTATCGATTCTTAATTGTAACCTTATTCAATTATCTATAATCGATACACATTCTCATTGAACCATCTTTCTTCTTTACAAACAACACTGGTGCTCCCCACGGGGATGAACTAGGTTGTATGAAACCTTTACTTAGTAATTCATCTAATTGCTTTTTCAGTTCTAACATTTCTGTGGGTGCTAACGGATAAGGTGCCTTGGCTATCGGTGTAGTTCCAGGAATTAGATGAATTCTAAATTCTACTTCCCTATCTTGTGGTAATCCTGGTAACTCTTCAGGGAATACATCTGGGTATTCTGAGACTACAGGAATCTCCTTAAGTTTTTTACCCTTAGTACTAATGATTACTGAAATCATATATACTATTCCTTGCTTTCGTTCATAACTAGCAACTTTCATTACTGATATGAACTTCATGGGTTTATGTGGTTTATCTGCTGTAATTATGATTACTTCCCCAGTAGGTGCCTGAATCTCTATAGAATTTTTATCACAAAGGATTCGAGCATGGTTGGCTACCAACCAATCCATTCCTAATACAACATCGAATCCTGTTAAATTCATTGGTAGTAGGTTTGCATGAAATTTATGACCTGAAAGTTCTATATGTTCCTTTTTCAAAACCTTATCTATTTTGACAGAATTTCCGTCTGCCGTTTCGACTGTAAAAATCTGCCTAAATTGGGTTAAGGGTAAGTTAAGAGCTTGGCATAATGAAGTATTTATAAAACTTTGGTTTGCACCAGAGTCCAATAATACTTTTGCATAAATGTTGTGAACTAAGAACTTACCAGCTATCACATCTGGAATGAGTTCTGCCTCCTGAGTAGTTAATTGGAATGCACGAACATTCTTCTTGGTATCTCCTTCGGCTGGTTTAACTTTATTGTCTGCTGGTTTAACCAACTTAGGGCATTCTGGCTTAAAATGTCCTATTTCTCCACAGTTATAGCAGACTCTTGTTTTCTTTCTGCAGTTTTCTTCGCGATGTCCTACAGCTTTGCAAAAGTTGCAGATTACATTACATCTTCCATAATGTTTCTTTTTGCAATTTCTGCAGAACAGCGAAGTTGAAGATTGACCTGTTCCTCTTCTCTTGAAATTATTGTTATTACCCGTACGAAATCCTTGGGGGTAATTTTCTGAGCCAGTTCCTTTTTCCTATTTTCATCTCTTGTACCTACCAATTCGTCAGTTAGGGTGTTAGCTAATTCCACCGCATCGTCAATAGTACGAGGTCTCGCAGCTTTAACGATGTTACGGATTTCGCTAATTAATCCCCAAATATAGCGAGAAATGAGTACTGGTTCTGGCGAAGCCAGTGTTGGTACCACTCTAGCATATTCAAAGAATGTCGAAGTATATCCTCGACAATCTACCCCCACCATCCGATGGTTTAGAAACTTATTCGCCATTTGATCTTTTTCATATTCGGGACAGAATTTTCTTTCTACAAGACTCTTAAATTCTTCCCAGTTCATGGCATAGGCCATATTTCTTCCTTTGGCTTGAAGTACTGTATTCCACCATTCTAGCGCCCCTTCTTTGAAAAGATTCGACGTGTACACGACCTTGTCGTCATTGTCACATTTACTTATTGTAATTACTTCCTCGGTTTTCTCTAACCAACGCAGTGTCGCAGTAGCTCCTTCATTGCCTGCAAATTCATTGGGTTTACAAGCAAGAAATTCTTTGTAAGCGCAACCAGGCGTTGCAGCTTTCATTTTCTTAGGGAGCGGAGCCTGCCGTGGACCATTATCGTGATTAGTATGATTACCGCCTCCATTTACGCTATTACTGAAATTATCTTCAGAAATACGTTTGCTAGGAATGATTTGTTGAGGTTCAACAGGTTTCTGGGCAGCAGCCAGGATTGCTGGAATAGCATTGGCTATTCCTTGAGCAACGATATTTTCTATATCTTGCCTAGTCATAAAGTGATCCTCCTGATGTTGCTCAGATTGATTTACTTCATTTACCGGTTCATTACCAATGTTTGCCATCTGATAATTAATTTATATAATTTATTAGAATCAAATAAATAACAATCATACACAAATAATCATATAAATTTCACAACACACATATAGAAAAAACTATCGATTTCTCGATTCTAATTTTTATATTTTATAGGATGCATCAATACACACCATTATCTTACAAAGTTTTATTTGTAATTATTTTACAGACTTATTTGATTATTATTATTATTATTATACATTCACAATTTCATAACCCCACTATCCCTCGTCAGTTGGTATTTCAGTAACGACGTTCCCTTTCGTCGTACTTCCAGGAGATCTGCTCTCCCACTTCCCGGATCCTATTTCCTGCATCCATCAGCTCTTCGCCAAAGTGGTGGAGTTCAGCTAGATTTTCGTTGCTCATTGGCGGATTTGGTATTGGCTCCGGGTCACTGAGGGAGAAAAGTATAAGGATTGTTGAGAAGGTTTTGGAACTGCCAATCATTAGTCCACCACTCATCCATTCCTAAAGGTTGGGTGTGGATTATAGGTTCTGGGATTGCTGGTTCCAAGTTCATTGGTAGTTGATTTTCAGCAGGATAAGGGTAGAGATTATTATTAATAGGCCTGACTACATCACAGCTTGCCAGTGCGCGATCTAATTCATCCTGAAATGGTAACTCCTGGATTTGTCGAGAGCTTTCCCCAATCTCTATCTGGGTTTGCCTAGAACCTTCCCCAAACTCCATTTCCATCTGCTTAGAACCTTCCCCGGCTTCAATTCCCTTTCCTTTATCTAAGGGATTTTCTATTTTGGGAATCTTCCTATTTGTGGGTTTCCTCCTGCGCACACGCCTCCATCCTACGAACCTTCTCCTTTTCTTAGGCTTGGGTTTCTCCGGAGGTGGAGCGTTGAATTCTATGGGTTCCTCTACATCGGCTATGTAACCTGTAAAGTCTTTAGAGACTTCTATTTTCACCGGATACAGGTTAAGATTCTGAAGGGCTTCTGATAAGTCATTCATACTGTTTAACAAATATGCAAAATACACACAAAATGCTAAGTTAAAATTTTATAACAAAATTTCACAAATAACCTCTGAATATTATTGCAAACTGTGTGACTAATTTAATACAAAAGACAACTAAAATTTGAAACATACTAAGGTTTATTGTGAACTTATTTATTTACTGGGTAAAATTTCTGGCTTGTAAGTGATAAGGGTGCTAAAACTTGGTTCAGATTATTTAAAGATTTGCATTTACTGCTACAGTGGCTAGCATATAGAGATCTGCCCATTTTTCATCTAACTTGTCTTCCCATGGTGTTTTACTACTTAATTCCTTGGTTTCCTGGTAAATTTTCCTTTCTCGGGATTTCTTTATTTTCTCCTGACTTTTCCTAATAATCAAACTTCTTTTATTAGGAGAAAGTGGTTCCTCATATTGGGCTTTACGGACAAATATTCCTTCCTCAATGTTTACTGGGTTATTTGAGGATGATGATCCCTTATCCTTTGATGAACTATCTATTTTACGATAGATGTCTGAAAGTCTTTGTTTACCCATACTGTAAATAAATATTCAAATAATAAAACACGTAGTCACAAAATAGCAATTAGTAAAATTAAGTATTTTCCAAATACTTAATAGGCTTAAATCAGTGGCTCTGATACCACCTTTTTCTGTCACGGCCCCCGACCCGGTTTTACCCGTTTCAAGAGCCGCGGGACAGAAAATCCCGTGGTATTTATGTAATTGAATTGACAGCGGAAGTTTTCATCAGGATCTTTTTAAAACTGAAATTTCCCGATTATTTCATTTCACAATTCGGGATAAACCCCGGTAGTTTACAATCATATGATTTCACTGAGAAATCCTTATTTTACAAAACATGTTTCTTTATTTTATATTGAGCCACTTCCTTAAGCTTGTAGTGCTTCTCGGCACTTTTCCTGGATCACAACAGATCACCTGAAACATGTTTGAAAAAGGTTTTGTCAGCGGGAAATACTGGTGAATCATTCTTTTTACTAAAATGACGCATTTGTTATAATTTACAGTATTAAGAGCGATTACAATGTTTTCATATATCAACCAACTACCCACAGTATTTGTCACTCGACTCGTTTCTGTGACTACGGTCAGATCACCCATTGGCTAACTCGTTGTCCAATGGTGACGGGAAATAAGTAATGTATACGAAACCCCACATACCGGCTGTAAATTGGAGATTACAAAGACTTAATCCCTGTAATTATAACTTTGAAAGTAAACATGCTTTTGAAAATAAATTTGGTAAAAAGAGAATGACTCACATTGTAGATTTATTTGAGCAGAGCCTAGCCTACTGAATAGCCTTTTAACCTAAATTTAAACAACATGCACACGAACTCGGTTAGTAACTAATACAGCATTTACGATAACTCACGAGATTAAACCTTCACAACGAATGACAAAGTGCGATACTTAAACATCCATCGTATTCACGACGAATGACAAAGCATAAACCCTAATGTGGGCAGCACTTAAACATCGATTGGATAGTTTAATCGATCGGACATTGAATCGTAGCAGCGATTGAGTTAATACCCGGTATCGGAGCAGCGCCTCGCTAATATTATATGAAATTTCGACTTCAGAGTACTACAACTTCGTTTTTGAAACTTTGTTTCGACACCATCAGACTGTGCATGCAACGAGCTATTTATAGCTGATTTTTAAGGTTCACGCGGCCCGCGTAAACCTTCAGTTAAAACTTACGCGGCCCGCCAGGCCGCCTAGTCTACGAATAGCCTTGATTGGTCATCAGTAGGTGTGACACGTAGGCGACACGTGGGTCCGGAACACTTATCCGGTCAAACATGAGTTGACGCGGCCCGCGTAAGACAAGTCTTGTCTTTTACGCGGCCCGCCTGAGAACCATTTTTCTTGTTTTCTTGATTTTTAGTGCACAATATGGTTTCAGGGGTCCGGGTTTTCATTTACGGGTATTTTTAAGACAATTTTGAGAGTCCTTACATCCCTTACCCAGGATCGACGACTTATTTGATCAGCTCCAAGGGGCGAGCTTCTTCTCTAAGATTGATTTGAGATCCGGATATCATTAACTTAAGGTCCGAACTGAAGATGTGCCTAAGACAACATTCAGAACGAGATATGGACATTTCGAGTTTCTAGTGATGCCTTTCGGGCTCACTAATGCACCCGCAGCATTCATGGACCTCATGAATAGAGTCTGCAAACCATACTTAGATAAGTTTGTCATCGTTTTCATTGATGACATACTTATCTACTCTCGTAATCAAGTTGATCATGAGAAGCACCTTCGATGTATCTTAGGATTACTTCAACAAGAGAAGCTATATGCTAAGTTCTCCAAATGCGAGTTTTGGCTTCGTGAAGTCCAATTTCTTGGACACGTTGTTAGTAAGCGTGGTATCCAAGTAGACCCCGCTAAGGTAGAAGCCTTAATGAATTGGGAAGCACCAAAGACTCCAACCGAATTCGCAGTTTTCTGGGTTTGGCTGGTTATTATAGAAGATTCATTGAGAACTTTTCAAGGATAGCCGCACCATTGACTTCTTTGACCCGGAAGAACGTAAAATTTGATTGGGGTGCAAAACAATAAGAATCCTTTGAGATTCTTAAGCAGAAATTGAGAAAAGCTCCGGTATTAACATTACCCGAAGTAATATAAGAATTTGTCATGTATTGTGATGCTTCACACACCGGTATGGGTTGTTTGCTCATGCAGAAAGGCAAGGTGATTGCCTATGCATCACGACAATTAAAGGTGCATGAAAAGAATTACACCACTCATGATTTGGAGTTGGGTGCCATTGTATTCACACTAAAGTTATGGAGACATTACTTATATGGAACTAAATGTGTGATCTATTCGGATTACAAAAGTCTCCAACACTTGTTTAATAAAAAAGAGCTCAATATGAGACAGCGCCGCTGGATAGAGACTTTAAATGACTACGATTGTGAAATTTGCTACCATCCTGGTAAAGCGAATGTGGTCGCAGATGCTCTAAGCCGAAAGGAAAGATTCAAACCTATCAGGATTAATGCTAAGAGCATTGAACTGAAGAATAGCCTAAATGAAAGGCTGTTAGCTGCACAGAAAGATGCTGTTTTGGAAGCTAACCTTTCAAATGAGAAGTTGGGTGTTACCGCTGAACAGTTAACACCAAGTAAGGATGGAATCCTCAGACTGAATGGAAGGATTTGGGTTCCTATCCGTGGAGGACTTCGAGACATAATCCTCCAGGAAGCTCACAATTCCAAATACTCAGTTCACCCTGGAGGTGACAAAATGTATCAGGATTTGAAGGCTAATTATTGGTGGATAGGTTTGAAGAAATCTATTGCCACACATGTAGCTAAGTGCCTGACTTGTGCTCAAATTAAAGCTGAACATCAAAAGCCATTGGGTCTGCTTCGGCAGCCAGAACTTCCCACATGGAAGTGGGAGATGGTAACTATGGACTTTATAACCAAGTTACCTAAAACAAGACATGGAAATGATACCATATGGGTTATCCTTGATAGACTGACTAAGTCAGCACACTTCTTACCCATTAAAGAGACTCATAGCTCTGACAAGCTAGCTCAACTTTACGTGGATAAGATTGTATCTCTCCACGGAGTGCCGGTATCTATTATATCTGATAGAGATACTAGATACACCTCTCACTTTTGGAAGTTTCCAACAATCTTTGGGCACTCGTTTAAATTTTAGTACTGCTTACCATCCTCAGACAGATGGACAGAGTGAACGTACAATTCAAACCTTGGAAGACATGCTTCGAGCATGTGTTATTGATTTGGGAGGTAGTTAGGATGACCACCTACCCTTGATCGAATTCTCCTATAACAATAGTTACCATACTAGCATTCAGGCTGCGCCTTTTGAGGCATTATATGGTAGGAAATGCAGAACGCCTGTTTGTTGGGCAGAAGTGGGAGAAGCACAGTTATCAGGACCTGATATAGTCCTTGAAACAATGGACAAGATTGTCCAGATTCGTGACCGCCTGAAGGCTGCCAGGGATAGGCAGAAAAGTTATGCTGACAAAAGGCGAAAACCTCTAAAGTTTGAAGTTGGTGATAAAGTCTTACTGAAAGTATCACCCTGGAAAGGTGTGATGCGTTTTGGTAAGAAGGGCAAGCTATGCCCTAGATATATCAGACCATTCGAGATTATCGAATGTGTCGGCAGTGTAGCTTATTAGCTAAACTTGCCTGAGGAGATCAGCGGAATTCATAATGTGTTTCACATCTGCAATCTCAAGAAATGCTTAGCTGATAAATCACTAGCTATGTCTCATAAAGACGTACAAATTGATGAAATCCTGAGGTTTGTTGAAAGACCTATATCGATCGAGGATCGTCAGGTTAAAAAGCTCCGAAGAAAGCACGTGCCTATAGTAAAGGTCATGTGGGATGCCCATAGAGGTCCCGAATATACGTGGGAAGTTGAGTCCACTATGCGACATAAGTACCCTCACTTATTCCAGAAAATCTCGGGGTCGAGATTTCTTTTAAGGGGGTGAGGATGTAACACCACGTAAAAACGTGTCCAATTATGTATAGACACGTGCCCTAAACTCTAAATATGTGAAAGATTGAGCTTGAAGGACTAAAGTTGACAAATAGTGGAAATATGAAACCACAGGGACTAAAAGTGTCAACATGCCAAACTTGAGCCTCTGAATGACCGTACATGAGGAATATATTCTTAAATGAGTAATTAATTGGATATAAAAAGCCGTTTGTGAAAATAATCGGAAGATTATAAAACTACAAGGGTTAAACGCGTCAACATGTTAATTCTGACCTCTGAGTGACCTTTTAATGAACCCGAGGCTTCGAAATATTCAAATATACTCTCAAGAATAAGTGATAAAAATTTCACGTGGTTTCGAGATCGTTAAGCGAGTTTTCAAGACTTTGGGTGAAAAGTGTCAACTTGATGAAACTTGCATTTATAGTGATATTTAACGAAAGCGAGCCTAACGAAGTTTGATTGTACATCCTTGAGCCTCTACAAACTAACTATAAGGGCCTTACATGTCAAAAATCAAGTTAGAAAGGGTTTTAATCAATCAGGGACCAAACCTGTCAACAATGAAACCTGTTTAACCTGTTTCCCACCTTCAGGCGGGCTGCGTAAGGCCAAGCAGAACATCTACGCGGGCCACGTAGAAGTCCCCAGCGCAGAAACTCTTGGACAGGTGCAGGTTTTCCAGCTCTAACCGACTTAAACTCAATTGTATCGATTCTATGGGCGGTTTGTCGTCGGTCTTGATAAACCACTAGGACACCTGGGGTGATCCTAGTGCCTTCCTTAACAGCTGCAAATGATCTAGGAGCTTGGGAATTACTATATAAGGGGCATTAGTTCTTAGTTCTTAGGCACACATTTGCAAAAAACTTTCAAAGGACTCACTCCTGGAGCTTGCAAGGATTAGGAGAATAATTACAAGTGTAGAAAAGATAGCAAGGACCATTAGTAAGAGTCTTAACCCCTGCTTAGTCCTTTTAATTAGCTTAATTACCGAAAAGTCAACATATCGTAATTTAGCTTTGACTTTCGGTTTAATCTCATATGGTCCAGCCACTGACCGAAATGAAAGTGGTTATGAAACCATATTAAGGTAGGTGATTAACCCTTAAAAGGGCACCTCCTAATTATTTCGTTTGACTAGTTAATTGTCGGGTCAAACTAGTTTGACAAAAAGTCAAACTGGACAGAAAGTTTAAAAATGATTTAAATTAATAAAACAAAGGTTCTTAATTATATTTTAACATTCTAATGACTTGGTAATTAATATTAGAACATGTTTTATCAGTCCTAACCCGACAATTATCAGTCTAAGGTCAGTTTATAACCGAAAGTCGCAAAAGCTTGACTTTTGCTTTGACTTTCAGTTCTGACCCGTTTAAGCTTAATTCTTTCATGTTTTAAGCTTCCATTAGGACCATATTACTCAGTAGTATAACCCCCTGGAGTTATATTGCATGGTTCTTAGTGGTTTGAATTATATGCTCTTGATCGTTAATATGCTTATAAATGCCATAAACGCCATTTTGACACACAAATGAAATTTTTAGAAATGTGAGTGGACACAAACCTTTGCTACTGATATATAAGCTTGTCCCGAAAATTTGACATCAGTTCTTGGTCCCAAATAGGAGTTATGCTCGATATCGTAATTAGAAGCTTTTTATTAATTAATTTGCGATATCTTGCATTATGCATGCTTAAACTTGGATTTTTAACCAAAACTCATTACCTACTATTAAGATATTATTTTTAAGGAATTTTAAGATTTTTGGTCAGATTATTATCTGTTTAAAACATAGAGTTCTTGTATAATTCGGCTAATGACGATAATACCCTTTTTAAGCATAAAATGAGTTTTCAAATGATTTGAATACCAAACCTTTTCCTACTGATTTCATACATTAACTAAATTATTTTGAGCGTTTTAAACTGATCAAAATCTCAGATTTACATAAACATCTTGATTATCGTCAATTAGCGAGTTTTACACTAATTAGGTGCACAGTATGGTTTAAAACCATATTTAACATCTAAGACTTGCTACCTACTGATTTTTTTAAACAAATTTAAATATTATTACAGTAGGTATAAGTTGTGAACTCAGGTTTCCAAAAATGTCCTTAAAAACCTATGTGAAATGACCAAAATGCCCTTTCGGGGCATAGTTTGGCCTTAATTAGTAAATTTCACATATGAATGATATCTTACTGATTTAATGTGATAAATTATATATTATTACTGATTTCAAAAGACCAGAACCTCAGTTTGTTATAAAATCTCTTTTATAAGCATTAAAATTACCAAAATGCCCTTTTGGGACTTAAATTGGTTTAAATTACTTTTTGGGCATATATGTTAACATCCTACTGATGTATTAACATATTTTAAGCATAATAACAATTAAGACCTGTATATAATTCATTTAATCACCCGTTACACGTTTATACCTTCGGATCGGTTTATGTGACTAGTTTACGTATAATAGCCGAAACGGGTTTAACCTTATCATTAAATCCTCAAATTTCAGAATGTGATTAGTTTACCCATATTATACAAGTATCCAAGCTTGTCGGGTCTAAACCACATTCTATTCCGGTCTCCTCTTAATCTAGCGTTTAGAACCGTAAAGTTTCTTTCTAGCTAGCCGGTCTAAGTCCTTGAGTTAACTAAAGGCCCGTTAGCATCCTAATAGGTTATTAAACCTTCTATACAGATTAAGTAGCATCCAGTAGAAGGTATCATCATAAAGCTTTAGGATATACGGCTGAGTTACTTTCACTTTTAAGCTCAGGTAAATACTTTTAACTTATTTTCCCTTATACGGGCTTGGGATATGGTATTATAATAATACCACTTGGTCGGGTATGAAACCAATGCTTATGTTATCAAACAAGACAGATTAAAACAAGTTATGTAAATTTATTAATCACAATCCGATTAAATGATTAATTCGACCGTGTCCTGGATATCCTCGGCTCATTTCATTTGAAAATGGCCACGACCTATGCACGGGGTGTAGGCATACACCTGACATATGCAAATGCTAAATTATAAACCCACATGTTGGGGATAACTCCTTTGTGGGTTCTAAAAGTGGTGAGTCGGTTAATCATGACCGGCTTACAACCGGCCCCAATTGTATGACAAACATGTAAATCTGTATACAAGATTATCTTTAATAATTGTCCTAAGTTATAAATGATTTGTGCCATGTGCACTTAAATCAATTTTCATAAATGTTTTCAAAAGAGTCAGTTAATTGTATTTACCAGTGTAAACTGACGTATTTTCTAAAGACTGATTGACAGGTACCTCTCGTAATTAGGCTGGAGCTATTACGTGTCGAATAAGAGGATCTTGCAAATCCCTAAGATACCTGAAGTCTATTATTTTGTTTCTTTGTACTTTTATGATCCGCCTGTGGAACTTGTTACAATCCAGTCTGTATATTCTTTCGTCGAACACTCAGATATTATGGTTTGTAATAGTTTATTCACCAAGCCTTTCGCTGTGCTATTATATTGTGTGTAATGACTATGATGATATCAACTACGTCACGACACTCCCCGCCGGGCCCACCGGTAATATGTGGAAATATCGGGGTGTGACACTTATGGTTGTTCTTATAAAGAATTCTGGTCTTGTAAACCAATTGAATTCTCGGGCAATGAAGGGGCCGTTGCAGTTCTACGCTGGATAGAGAAGACTGAGGCAGTCTTAAGAATAAGCAAATGTGCGGAAGAGGATAAGATAATGTTTGCTTCTAATCTGTTTAAGAATTTAGCCTTAGAATGGTGGAACAATATCCTCCAAACTAGGGGAAGTGACAGGGTTTACAATATGGAATGGGAGGAATTTAAAAACATGGTAGAAAGGAAATTCTCGCCCTCCCAATGAAAAAAAAAAACAGATAGCAAATAAATTCCTAAACCTTAGGATGACTGGAGTGAATAGTAAGGGGTACACTACGTTATTCTTTGAATATGTTTGAATAGTGCCAACCCTTGCATCATCTGAACCCGTATTAATCTCCCGTTACATCTGGGGGATTAATTGGAGAAATTAGACATGTAGTCAAGGCAGCTAGACCCCAAACCATAGAAGAAGCTGTAGAACTAGCAAATAACTTGACAGATGAATTAGTACGTACATGGGAAGAGGATCAAAGAAAGAACCTAGCTCAAAGGCTTACCCAAGAATTTCGCTCTGGAAATTCTAACCGTGGAAAAAATGTAGGTTCTACCTCTGCACCCTATTGCAAGTTTTGCAAAAGGAAGCATTCTGGAAGATGCTCCATATACTGTAACTTCTGCAAAATATCTGGACATAAGGAAGAAGACTGCAGGAAGAAACTTAACAACAGGATATGCTACAACTGTGGAGAACAAGGCCACATCAAGCAAAACTGTCCAAAATTAGCTCCAGCTACGCACAACAAGAATACTAAAAATGCTAGAGCATTTGTTCTGACTGCAGATGAAGCCAAGATGATTCCGGACGTGATAGCCGGTATGTTTTTAGTTAATGATGTTTTTGCTAAAGTATTATTTGACTCTGGTGCGAACCAAAGTTTTATTAATACTTCGTTTTGCAAAATTCTCAGTCAACCATTAACTAAACTCCCACAAGAATGTCTAATAGAAACAAAAAATGGGGAAACCGTTAGGATTTCTGAAATCTTGCAGGGAGCAAGAATAGAGTTTTTAAACCAAAAGTTTAGTGCAAACCTTTACCCAATGAATCTGGCCGGATTTGATGTTGTATTAGGAATGGATTGGTTAATAGCCAATAAAGCCAGTATTTTATGTGATCAAAAGTCAATCCAAGTAAATTCACCCAGGGGTGAAAAGATCACAATTAAAGGAGATAAGCCCTCTAGATCTACAAAATTCATCTCTGTGATGAAAACAACAAGTTATATAAGAAAATAATTATTAGTGTGTTTGATTTCTATAATCACTAACACTAAAGGAAAAGAACTAAAAGATATTCCAGTAGTATCTCAGTTTTCCGATGTATTTCTAGAAGAATTACTAGGACTACCGCCAGACAGAGAAGTTGAATTCAGAATTCACCTACTACCAGGGACAGCACCAATTACCAAGGCACCTTACCGTTTGGCACTTGCAGAAATGCAAGAACTAAAGAAACAATTAGACGAATTGTTGGAGAAAGGATTCATACAGCCAAGTTCATCCCCTTGGGAGCACCAATCTTATTCGTTAAGAAGAATGACGGATCGATGCGTATGTGCATTGATTACCCTGAATTAAACAAAGTCATTATTAAGAATCGGTATCCATTACCAAGAATCGATGATTTATTCGATCAATTGCAAGGAGCTCGATTTTTCTCTAAAATTGATTTAAGGTCAGGATATCAACAATTAAAGGTACAGGAAGAATACATTCCTAAAACCGCATTTAGAACAAGGTATGGTCATTATGAATTTACTGTCATGCCATTTTGTTTAACCAATGCCCCAGCTGCATTTATGGACATGATGAACCGAATATGTAAGCCATATTTGGATAAATTCATAATTGTCTTTATAGATGATATTCTCATTTACTCTAAGAGTAAAAAGGAACATGCAAGGCATTTGCACGCACTCCTAAGTTTATTAAAGAAGGAAAAACTTTATGCTAAGTTTTCAAAGTGCGAGTTTTGATTAGAACAGGTACAATTTCTTGGACACTTAGTCGATCGTGAAGGAATTCATGTAGATCCCACCAAGATCGAGGCAATTACCAAATGGAAAACCCCTGAGTCACCAACCGAGGTTAGAAGTTTCTTAGGACTGGCCGGTTATTATAGAAGATTTATTCGAGATTTTTCTAGAATAGCCATTCCCTTAACTAAGTTAACCTGTAAATTTGTTAAGTTTGAATGGGAATCGAAACAAGAAGAAGCATTTAGAATTCTTAAGCAAAGATTAACCCACGCACCCATACTAGCGTTACCAGAAGGAACTGAAGACTTTGTAGTCTATTGTGACGCTTCTAAGTTAGGTTATGGATGTGTGTTGATGCAGCATCAAAAGGTTATAGCTTACGCCTCTAGACAACTTAAGAATCGTGAAGAGAATTATTCCACCCATGATCTAGAACTAGGAGCCATAATTTTTGCCCATAAAATTTGGAGACATTACCTATACGGTAGTAAGTCTACTATTTTCACAGACCACAAGAGTTTAAGGTATGTTTTCGGGCAAAAGGAATTGAATATGAGACAAAGACGCTGAATGGAATTGCTTAGTGATTATGATTGTAATATCCAGTATCATGCAGGAAAGGTTAATGTAGTGGCTGATGCTTTAAGCCAAAAGTATCACGAAAAGCCAAAAAGGGTACATTCTCTTAAATTAAATCTACAAGTAGATTTAAATGAGCAGATTAGAAAATCACAAGAATCAGTAATCAAGGATGATAATGAAAAGTTGAAGGGTATGATTAAGGAATTAGAACAAGGAACAGATGTAATTTGGAGATTCCATAAGAAGAGAATGTGGATACCTAAATTAGGAAACCTACGCCACCGTATATTAGAAGAAGCCCACAAGTCTAAGTATACGATGCATCCTGGAAGTGATAAAATGTACCAGGATTTAAGGAAAACTTTCTGGTGGATAGGGATGAAAAAGGATATAGCAGTTTATGTTGCAAAGTGTTTAACTTGCTCACAAGTTAAAGATGAACACCAGAAACCCACAGGTTTATTGCAACAGTTAGAGATGCCAGTGTGGAAATGGGAATTGATAACAATGGATTTTGTTACTAAATTACCCAAAACTAGGAAACGTAATGATACAATCTGGGTGATTGTAGACAGGCTAACTAAGTCAGCTCATTTCATACCAATGAAGGAAACTTTCAGCATGGAACAATTAGCTAAATTGTATGTAAATGAAATAGCTTCATTACATGGAATTCCTTTATCAATTGTTTCTGACAGAGATAGCCGTTTTACCTCTCATTTTTGGACAACTTTCCAAAAAGCCATGGGAACCAAGTTGAAGCTAAGCACCGCTTATCATCCTCAAACGGACGGACAAAGCGAAAGGACAATTCAGACCATGGAGGACATGCTTAAAGCTTGTGTAATTGATTTCGGAGGTAATTGGGATGATCACTTACCATTAATAGAATTTTCTTATAATAATAGTTATCACACAAGTATCAATGCTGCACCATTCGAAGCACTTTATGGACGAAAGTGCCGAACACCAATCTGTTGGGCAGAAATTGGAGAAAAGCAACTATCTGGACCTGAGATAGTACAAGAAACAACAGACAAAATCATTCAAGTCAAGGAACGACTGAAAGCAGCACATGATCGACAAAAGAGTTATGCTGATAACAGACGAAAGCCGTTAGAACTTCAAGTAGGAGACAAAGTTTTATTGAAAATCTCTCCTTGGAAAGGAGTGGTAAGATTCATCAAAAGGGGAAAGCTAAGTCCCAGGTATGTTGGACCTTTTGAGATTATTAGAAGAATAGGACCTGTAGCCTATCAGCTACAACTGCGAGAGGAAATGGCAGGAATATATGATGTATCTCATGTATCTAATCTCAAGAAATACTTAAGTGATGAATCACTAATAGTACCTCTTAAGGATATAGAGGTACATGAGCAGTTATAATTTGTAGAAAGACCTCTACAGATTGAAGACAGGAAAGTCAAGAAACTCAAGCACAAGAGATCAGTTCTGGTCAAAGTAAAATGGGACTCCAAAAGAGGACCAGAGTACACATGGGAGCTTGAATCAGAAATGCAAAGGAAATATCCACACCTGTTCCAATAGATCTCGAGGACGAGCTCTAAAACAAGGTGGGGAGGATATAACAACCCTCCAAAATAATTTCCGACACCCTAATATATTTTAAATGTCCCTATATGTCCTAAAATATACCCTGTATATGAAAACCGAGCCCAAATACCTTTATTTAAAAAAAAAAATAATTAAAAACAAAATTCTGGTGTTGCTCGCGGGGCGCGTAACCTTTGGCTACTGCCTACGCGGGCCGCGATAGCAAGGGATCAGGTCGAAACCCTAGGACGCCACGTGTTGAGACGCGTGTAGAGGCTACGAGTCGAATCAGCAACCCTAGGGCCTACCCTAGGGAGCCTCGCGGGCCGCGTAAAACCCGAAATCAGGCCCTATAAATAGCAACCTTCGGTAGTTCAATCAAATCGCTCAAAATCTTTTTCTCTCTCAAATTTCTGAATAGTAGGCATAATTCTCGGGCATAATATCCCCCTAAATAATGAATTTTTGCTCCGTTGTAAGTATCATAACCCCGGTTACGTATTAGATACGCTGCCCGATTGATCCAGGGTTCCGTAACGGCTGTCGTGGTTCTGCCCGACGTAGTCTTTGGAATGCCGTCTCGAGGAGGGTATCATTAATATAAATGTTGGGTTATTATACTAACACGTGTGCATTTGTATAAATTATAGATAATCACCAGGAAACCCTTAAAGAAAACCTAAGACAGCAATGTGAGTAATCTTCTTTTTGTAAACTGTTTTACAAAACCTTAAATATTTTACAATGTGATTAATCAGTGATTGAGTCTCTGAATTACTGCCGGTATGTTGGGGTTTTGTATACAAAATATGGAACACATTACCATTGGACAAAGAGTTAGCTAACGGGTAATATGACCCACCAGTCAGGATTGACAGTACTGTATGAGTAATTGTGTAGATGTAAACATTGTAATCGCTCTCAATACTGTGTTAATTGATAAAACTCTTCTTGATTAAATTTGGATTCACTCACCAGTATTTCCCACTGACAAAATGTTTTTAAACGTGTTTCAGGTAACAAAATGTGAAAGCCAGCATAGAAGTCAGCTGGACAGCACTGAAGGCTTGGAAAAAGTGGCTATAAAAGTTACCTAAATAAAAGAAGATGTTTTATTCAATAAAATGGAGATTATCTCTATAAATCAGTTTGTAATGAAAACTTGGGTTTTATCCCAATATGTTTAATATTATAAAAGTGTGGTATTACTCTGATAAAATATTTCCTAACTAAGGTCCTCATGAAATTTCCGCTGCTAAATAATGATAATCACCGATACCACCAATACTGAGTTCGCGGCCGCCCGTTCTCGGGACAGATAGGGGGCGGGGGTTGCGACACATTGGTAGCTCATTTTGATTTGGAGTTACATCAGATGGATATCAAAACTGCTTTCCTTAATGGTGACTTACATGAAGATGTGTTTATGACTCACCCTGAAGGCTTTAAACCTAAAGGTCAGGAACACTTAGTCTGTAAGTTACAGAAATCCATATATGGGTTAAAACAGGCATCACATCAGTGGTACTTAAAATTTGATGAAATTATGAAAAAACAAGGCTTTATCAAGAATTAAGTGGATCAATGCACCTACCTCAAAATGAGTGGGAGCAACTTTGCTATACTTGTCCTTTATGTGGATGATATCCTTTTGGCAAGTAATAGTGTAGATTTGTTGCATGAGTCAAAACGATTACTTTCGCAAAATTTTGACATGAAGGATCTCATAGAAGCCTCTTACGTAATAGGCATTCAAATACACCGAGATCTTACTAATGGGATATTAGGTCTATCCCAGAAGGCTTATATTGATCGTGTTCTTACACATTATAACATGCAACAATGCTCTCCATCAGTGGCTCCAGTAGTTAAGGGAGATGCTTTCGGCTCTTTTCAGTGTCCAAAACAGAGGTTGAAAAGGAGCATATGAGATGGATACCTTATGCTTCAGTAGTAGGAAGTTGATGTATTATCAAGTCTGTACTAGTCCGATATTGCATATATTGCTGGAATGCTAGGCCGATATCAATCTAATCCCGGCCCAGATCATTGGAAAGCAGCAAAGAAAGTGTTGTGATATCTACAAGGAACGAAAGATTATAAATAGACATACAGAAGAACTGAGAACTTGGAAGTAGTAGGCTATTCCAATTCTGACTTTGCTAAATGCAAAATATGATAAGAAATCGACTTCGGGGTACATCTTTATGCTTGCAGGCAGACCAATTTCATGGAAGAGTCATAAGCAACAGTTAACAACAACCTCAACGATGATGGCAGAATATGTTGCAGTGTACAATGCAACGTGCCATGGGATGTTGTTAAGAAATCTCATCACTGGACTCAAAGTTGTTAACTCCATATCATGACCATTGAAGATTTACTCTGATAACTTAGCTGCTGTTAGTTTCTCGAACAGTGACAGTTTGAGCGGAGCAGGTTTATACCTCGATACAAAGTTTTTGTTCGTTCAAGAACGCGTTGAGGAAAATAATCTTTGTATCGAGCGCATAAGTACTAAAGATATGCTAGCGGATCCGATGGGTTTTAGTAAAGACCTAGTATGAAAGCATACACTGTGTATGAACGATTATTATTTCCTTGAATGTTTTATTTTTTCTATACTAATGTTTGTGCGCATCTTATGATTTATAGACAAAACTTATGTAAGGTAATTACTTACCCTGAGGATTTTATTTCAGTCATTTTGGTTTTATGATTTAGTGTTTTATATTGAGACTTTAGTATGACTGTTGGGGGTCTCGAATTGAATTCAATTCGAATGATTGTAACTCTCTACTATAGTTTCAACATGAGACTTGATGAGTATTTTAAATTTGGCCAAAATTACTTAATACTTGTCACACCCCGATATTTCCACGTATTACCGGTAGGCCCGGTGGGGAGTATCGTGACGTAGTTGATATCATCATAGTCAAACAACACAAATTTAAATGCACAGCGGAAGCAAAAGATAGATTCATTTCAACCGAATAAATTGTAATATTAAGTATCATAAAATAGTTGAAAATGATCCACAAGCGGATAGAATAAAAAGGAACTTTGTTCAACAGACTTTAACATCTAGAGCTTGCGAGACTTGATTATTGATGCCTGGAGTAGCCAGCCTATTTCGTATAGTACCTGCAGTTAGCATTTTTGGAAAATTCGTCAGTTTACTCTGGTAAATACAATTAACTGACTCATTTTGAAAAGAGTTTAAGAAAATTTATTTGAATGCACTTAGGCAAAAATATCATTTATAACTTGGGACAATTATTTAAAAATAATCTTGTATACAATTTTACTTATTTGTCGTCCATTAGTACCGGTTAGAAGAGCCGGCTTAAGTTAAGTGACACGCCACAGGTATAATGCCCACAAGGATTGATTCCTTTAAGTGGATTACCAGTTTTTACATATGCAACTGTCAGGTGTACGCCTACACCCCGTTCTTAGGTCGTGGCCATTTCTTTGAATGATGCCAAGGATATCCGGGACATGGTCATTTAACCCCCAAAGGCCATACACCAAATAATACAGATTAAAACAGGTTATGTAAATACATTAATCACAATCCGATTTAAATGACTACATACCCGACCAAGCGGTATTATTATAATACCGTATCCCAAGCCCGTATAGGGATAATAAGTTAAGAGTATTTACCTAAGCAAAGTATAAATCAAAAACAACAAGTGCACGTAGCTTTTACTGGGCTCCTAATCTGGAACGAAGGTTTTTAATAACCTTTTAGATTCCTAACGGGTCTTAAGTAAACATAGACTTAGACCGGTTAGTTCTCAAAAGGAAGATACGGTTCAAACGCATGATTAAGCGAAGACCGGTTTAGAATGTGGTTTTGACCCAACAAGTTTGTATACTTGTTTAATGTGGGTATACTAAACACATTCTGGATTTTGAGATGAAAATGATATGGTTTGACCCGTTTCGGCTAATATATGCAAACTAGTTACATACGCCGATCCGAACGCGAAAAGTGTGTAACGGGTAACCAAAAGAGTCGTATACAAGTTTCCTAAGTTAAAATGCCTTAAATATGTTGTGACATCAGTAAGATATCTTCTATTATGCCCAAAACGAATTTAAACTCAAACTATGCCCCGTAGGGGCATTTTGGTCATTTAAAAGGTTATAAAAGAGATTTAATAAAAATCTGAGTTACAAGTCTGATCTAATCAGTAAAAATACTTACTTTAATAAGTTATAACAGTAGGGTATTACATATATGTGAAATTTATCATTTATAACTAAACTATGCACCGTATGGGCATTTTGGTAATTTCACTTAAGCCTAAAAGGTCAAAACTGGAAATCTGAGTTTAAAAACTTTAGCTTACTGTTTAAATATAAAAATTTACTGAAAATATCAGTAGTTATCAAACCTTATATGTTTAAAATAGTTTTAATACATACTATGCGTTAAAAACGCTTAAAAAGGCGATTTTGAGCTATTTCCGGGTTTTTAAAGGAAAGCTGATATTTTTATTGTTCTAGAAAGCTTAAAATACTTTATTTATCTTTTAGAATCAGTAGCAAAAGGTTTGGGGTCAAAAGGTTTTGAAAAACTCATTTTATAGCCCAAAAGGGCGAAACCGACACTAACCGAATCAAGCTTAGAACTCTATGTTATGCTCAGCCTAAAAATAAATAAAAATCTTCAAAAATCCCAAAATATTATATTACATCAATGGGTAAAAAATTTGATATCAAAAATTGGGTTTAGATAGGCTATTCGCTAATTATGCCGTTTAATTCATAAAAAGCTTTTCATTTACGCTAATGAGCATAACTCATAATCTAGACCTCAAACTGATGTCAAATTTTAGGGACAAGTCTATAAATCAGTAATGAAGGTTTCCATTCTTTCACTTTTTCAGAAATCATGTTTTAAGGTGAAAAGGGCATAATAGTCAACATTTAAGCATTTAACAGAAAAATGCATATGAATCGGATTACTAATGAACCAAGTTGTATAATCACAGAGGGTTATACTAACATGAAACCTGGTCCAAATAAAGCTCTAAGGAATTTCTAAAACATGCTACACTGGGTCAGAACTGAAAGTCAAAGCAGAAGGCAAATTATGCGACTTTCGGTTCCGAACCGAGCCTAAACTGAAAATTGTCGGGTTGATCATGTTTATACATGTTCTTACATTATTTACCAAGTTATATTAATCATAAAATAGGTCGCATGGCTTCTACATAGCTAATTATGCATTAATTTGAAAATAAGCTTTCTGTTGATTTTTTAAGATTAACTTTGACCCGACAATTGACCTAGTTAGAGTGGGAATCAGAGGGTGTCCTTTTAAGGGTTTATTACCCACTTAATTACCAACTCATAGGTACTTTCAATTTGAGATTTGACTGGACAAATTTAAATTAATCTCGAAGTCAAACTCTAATTACGACGGTTTGACTTTAGGCTAATTAACTAAGTAAAACTGAATTAAGGAAAGTTAAGGATACTTACAATAGTCCTAAGTACGACTAATGACTTCTAGGAACAGGTCTTTAGCTCCAGGGACCTTCAGAATTGAAGTTATGAGTGTTAGCAAGTGAGTGGCACAATGTTGCAACATTGAAGCTCCTTATATAGTGAATTTGATCACCTAGGATCATGCCAAGGAAGTCTACAAGTGTTATGAGATGCTTACAGGTGCCCCCTATGCATGAAATACCATTGGGGCAGCCCCTGGTATGTAAAACAAGCGTTTGAAGTCGGTTACACAGGGTGAACTGGTAGCTGTGCGCATTTTCTGATGCTATCTGTCTCAGGTGGCCTGCGTAAGGGTCCCTTGATGTCTTACGCGGCCCGTGTGGGTGGTCAGAACAGGCCAAACAAGTTTCAGCAGTTGCATTTTAGTCCCTAGTCCTTGTATGCGTGGTTTTAAGTTTATTTCTTGCACTTTTGGCCCTCTAACTTGACTTTTAAGGGCTCCATGGCATAATCAAACACCGTTAAGTCCTTGGTTAACTTTGTGATCACCCGTAAAGCCTTGAATTTCAACGTTGACGCTTTTAACCCCTCGCATACGAATATTATCATAACTTTCTCATACTTTATCGAAACCTTGTGAAATTTTTATCACTTATTCTAGTGAGCATAATTAATCATTACAAAGCTTCAGGTTTGCTAAAAGGTCACTCAGAGGTATACTTTAAACATGTTGACACATTTAACCCCTCTAGTTTGTAATTTCTCACTTTCTTCCACAATTAGCTTCGTATGGTCCATGATTCATTCGTTTAAGGGTATAAGTGTCATGTAGGGTTATAGAAAAGTATATTTATTCATTGTTGACATTTTGAACCCTTATATTCACATTCTTTCTTTGTTTGTCAACTGTAGTCTTTCATAAGTAATCTTTTACATGTTTAAAGCTCATGACACGTGTCGATACATTATTGGACATAAATTTTCAAGGTGTTTCATCCCCACCCCCTTAAAAGAAATCTCAACCTCGAGATTTACTAAAATAAATGCGGGTACTTTTCTCTCATTGTGGACTCTACCTCCCACGTGTACTCGGGACCTCTGCGGGCATCCCATTTGACCTTTACAATAGGCACATGCTTCCTTCGAAGCTTCTTTACCTGTCGATCCTCAATCAACAAAGGTTTTCCACAAATTTCAAGCTCTCATCTATATGCACATCCGTATGTGGTATGACTAGTGATCATCAGCTAGACATTTATTCAGATTGCAGATGTGAAATACATTCTGAATACCACTGAGCTCTTCAGGCAAGTTCAATTTATAAGCCACTGATCCGACACATTCGATGATCTCGAATGGCCCTATATACCTTGGGCTTAGCTTACCTTTCTTACCAAATCGCATCACTCCCTTCCAGGGTGATACTTTAAGCAACACTTTGTCACCAACCTCGAACTTTAGAGGTTTACGCCTTAAATCTGCGTAGCTCTTCTACCTATCTCTGGCAGCTTTGAGATGATCTCGTATCTGTACAACCTTTTCTGTCATCTCCAGGACTATATCAGGTCCTGTTAGCTGGACATCTCCTACTTCTGCCCAGCAAACAGGCGTTCTGCACTTCCTTCCATACAGGGCTTCAAATGGTGCAGCTTGAATACTTGAATAATAACTATTATTATATGAAAATTCTATCAATGGAAGGTGATCATCCCAAATTCCTCCTAGATCAATTACACAAGCTCTTAACATATCTTCCATTGTTTGAATTGTTCGCTCGCTTTGACCATCCGTTTGAGGATGGTATGGCGTGCTGAAATTTAATCGAGTGCCCAGCGATTGCTGAAAGCTTTTCCAGAAATGCGATGTATATCTTGTGTCCCTATCAGAAATGATAGACACTGGCACTCCGTGGAGAGATACAATCTCGTCCACGTATTGCTGAGCTAATTTATCTGAGCTATGTGTTTCCTTAATAGGTAAGAAGTGGGCTGACTTAGTCAATCTATCCACTATCACCCAGATAGTATCATTTCCTCGCTTTGTCTTTGGTAACTTGGTGATAAAATCCATAGTCACCATTTCCCACTTCCAGGTGGGAAGCTCAGGTTGTTGTGGCAAACCTGACGGCTTTTGGTGTTCCGCCTTAACTTGTGCGCACGTTAAACATTTGGCTACATAGGTAGCTCTAGACTTTTTCAAGCCTATCCACCAAAAATTTGCCTTTAAATCCTGGTACATCTTGTCAGCTCCAGGATGAACGGAATATTTAGAACTATGGGCTTCCTGGAGGATCACATCCCTAAGTCCTCCATAAATTGGAACCCATATTCGTCCATTTAATCTCAGAATTCCGTCCTTGCCATAAGATAACTATTCTTCAGTTACTCCTAGTTTTTCATTAGGATAGTTAGCTTCTAGTACAGCTTCCTGTTGGTGCATACGTCTGTCGACTTGGTCTTGTATCGAGTCTAGTATTAGAACTGTTAGATCAGGGCGCGTTGTACAAGAAAATAGGAGGTTTTAGAGCGTAATTGATCTAATTTCGCTTGAAGGAAGTGATTCCGCTTAAAAGCAACATGTGCACTTTCAAGCGAAATCAACCAGGTTGATTTCGCTTGAACTGTCATATGTCACTTTCAAGCTAAATCCCATTTCCTATATATACCTTCCAAGCGAAATCATTTGTAACTTTCATCATTCCGGTAACGAAGTGCTGCCGACGTGTCGTTTGATCTGTAAAGTGATTATAATCAATAAACAAGACGATTAATAGTGAAACAAGCTGTTTTCGACGTCTGTTTCTTAGTTTCCGCCTCTGAAACAGATTAGAGCTCTTCCAATTGACTCTTTTGGGTCACAAGTCGATCCTACAAGTGGTATCAGAGCTCAGGAAGAAGAGTTCTTGCCAAAACAGCCTGATTTTCTGACTTCTACACTTTCTTTTTAAAATTGAACTAGTTTTCACGGTCAAAAAGTTTTGAATTTCACATATGACATGTGTAACAGTGTTTTAATGAATCCTTGAGAGTATTAGACCTAAAATCGGCTTAAATCTGGTAAAATACTTAATTCCGCTTGAAATACAGATCGGACTTGATGACATCAGCAACAATTCAAACGAGATTAGTGAGTTGATTCCGCTTGAAATCAAGTTTTCGCTTGAAAAATTGTTCTTATTCCGCTTGAAAACTCCTGATTCCGCTTCAGGGAGTTATTTGAACAATTAAAGCGAAATCAGGTTATTCTGCTTCTGGGGGTTATTTCGCTTGAAACCATTCAAGCGAAATCAGTGTTTTCACTTCAAGGTATTATTCCGCTTTATTCCGCTTGAACAAAGATTCAGTTTGCGGTGTAATTTCGCTTGGATCAGTATTCCGTTTGAAACTTGACTTTCTGTAAAAAAAAAATTCCGAAACATGGACGAGGATTTCTACAATGCGTTTGCTACACCGATTGCACTTGTTACTGCTGCTGAAACTGTATACAATGAGAATGAGACAGGAACTTATCAGAAACCGCCAAAGCTTATGTACATTGAGGATTTTTAAGGATGGAAAAGTCGTTTCGAGAACTGGGTGCAAACTTACAAATTTGATGCACGATGTTCATTGTTGAAAGATTATGAGAAACCAAAGAATGAACATGGCATTGAAAAAGCTATTGTTGATTATTCAGAGGGTGACAAGTTGAAATTTACAAGTGAGAAAATGATGATCAGTATTCTTCAACAAGCGATAAAAGAAGATATCTTTGTTTTGCTTCAACATAATGGTACAGCTAGATCAATTTGGGAAGCATTGATTCAGAAATTCAGAGGAAGCGCATATATGATTAAAAACAAAAAGGCATTATTGAAGAAATCATTTGATATGTTTAAAGCTTTCGACCATGAAACAACAAAGCAGACCATTGATAGATATTGTCATCTGGTATTAGAAATGGGAAGATTGGACATTAAGAAAGAGGATGATGAGTGGGTCGATAAACTAGCTGAAGCACTACCACAGCGTAACTGGGGAACTAATTTGATGATTGTGAAACTCATGAGGAAGTCTGAGAGTATGAATTTGGCACAGTTTATTCAGAAAATTGAAGAACAAGAGTTGGATATTCAGAAAACTGCTATCATGACGAATCCAAATGCTAAACAAGATGTCAGTTTGTATTACAGAGGGAACAAGTTTGAGACTACCCCCAGTCTTAGTCCAAAGATACAAACTAGTTTTAATGATGACAGTTCGTCTAGAATAAAGGATAGTAATATGACACAGAGTGGTGGATCTTCGTCTTCATATTCAAGTTTTGATCCAAACTTTACTACATCAAGTCCTCAACAACAGAATTCTACAAATCTGCAGTGCAATGTTACTTTGAACATTCAAAATGGTCAGGATTTGTCTCTAGAAATAGCCAAGCAACACATGGAATCACTCGTTGCTATGTTGGAATCTTATGAAGGTTTGATTTCAGGAAAGATTGGAAATCCGATGCTTACTAAAGAAGATTATGACCAAATTGATGCAGAGGAACTTGAATTGATAGATGTGAAATGGTGTTTGGCTAGTGCTTGTAGGAGGGCAGAAAAGTTTCAACAAATTACTGGCAGAGATGAGTTTCGAGGAATGGCTACTTCTCCGTTGGGATTTGATAAATCAAAAGTAACCTGTTTTCGTTGCAAAGGAAAGGGACATTTTAAACGAGAGTGTAAAAACCAAGAAGCAACCGAGAATCAAGAAAAGAACAATTATTACCAGAAATCAATTTTTCATCAGATTGCTCAACAACCGCAAACTGCACATCCTCATGCTATTAAAGATGGAAAGAAGAAAGCTTTACTTATTCATCAAGATGATGAAAAAGTTGCAGAGGAATTTAGTTGGGACAAATACATACCTGGTTCAGCTCTTGTTGCTCGAGTTCTGGAAGATGAAGCTAGTCAGAAAAGAATCCCGATTTTTCCTGATCTTGGAAGTGATGTTGATACTGATGATGAAGAAGAACATCTTAATAAAGCTAGAAAAGGCTTATATCCTGACAGATTTAATTTCTTTTTCGCAGATAAAATGGAGATGCTGAATCAGAAGAAGATTGCCAGATTGAGGAGAGAGCTGGAAGCATCAAAAAATCTCGCTGATGAAAAGACAAAGATAGAAGCTGGAGAAGCTAATGTTGAATCAACAACTGAGAAAGTTGTAGAGAAAATCATTGAAGTGGAGAAAGTGGTGGAGAAAATAGTTGAAATTGAAATAATAGTTGAAGTTGAAAAAATTGTCGAAGTTGAAAAACTCGTTGAGGTTGAGAAAATCGTCGAGGAAGAAAAGATTGTTGAAGTTGAAAAGATTGTCGAGGTTGAAAAGACAATTGAAAAACTGGTTAAAGTTAAAAAACCATGTTTGAAGTGTTTAGAATCATACAAAGTTTGTGAGGAGAAAGATAAGAAGATTGCTGAGTTGGAGAAGATTAAAGAAGTTTTACTGTGTGATGTGAAGTATGTGAAGGAATCGTATGATGTGCTGAACAAATCAATTGATCGTCTGAAAAGAACAAATTCAGAAATTGAAAATGCAATGACAAAAATGAGCGCAACATTAATGACAAAGCACAGTGTTATTAATGAGTATATCGAAGATTGTGCTAAGCTGAAGCAGGAGTTGGAACTTGAGAAAATTGAGAGTGAAAGGATTAAACAATTACTGTTGAGTTACACTATTTGTGATTATTTGATTGATCGTGTTTATCCTACTGTGGCAGGTCTTGAAGCATTCATGGAGAAAAAGACTGAAGATACTGATACTGGTAAGAAACAAAGTGTCAAGTATAACAGATGTCCGTCCCCGATCCATGAAAGTTATTCTCCTAGGAATCCTAACGAGGAGCGTCTAAAAAAGGCAGTCAACATCAAGTTAAAGTCTGAAATCATTGATGAATTACCAGACAATATTGATGTTACATTCACAGTGTCTGACACTGATCATGAGTCTGAGTTATTAAAGAAAGTTGTCGATCAGGTGTTAGATATGGATGAAGAGTTAAAACCGGAGTCTAAGTCTGAAATTTCGAGTTCGTCAGAAAAGAATCCGAGTTCACGGGTTAAAAGGGTTTACAATAAAGAATTCCTGTTATCAAAATCTAATTTGAATGACAGACCAATCAAAGTGGCTTATACTTTGAATGATTCAGACAAATTATATTCTGATGAGGAATTTCAAATAAGAAGTGTCAAAACTGAAATGATCAAACAGGTTTTCAAATTAACAGAAATTAATATTTCTGAAATAAATGATTTAAATCTTCATGAAAAACCTAAAAAGTGCATTTCAAGAGTTCAACAGAGATTGAGCAAGAAAAAGGGTTACAGTTCTGGTTCAGGTTATCGAAAGAAACCAAACCACAACGGTAATTTCAAAAAAACAAGGTCTTGGTTTTATACCCCCAGAAAATTATAAAAATGAGAAAAATTATAAACCAAAAACAAAATTTGTTGCAGGTGGAAGTTGTGATGAAGAACAGAAGAAACCTTTTTGGAAACAATCCAATAAAGAGTTTCTTGCTGAAATAAAGAAGAATGTGAAGAAATTTGCTACAAGAGTGGACAGAAGAACCTGTTTCAAATGCCAAAAGGTTGGACATATTGCTTGGAATTGCCAGCAGTTCAACAATACAAAACAGGGAGTTACTTCTAACTCAAAATTGAAAGACAAACTTGTAATTGAGAAGAAACAATCAACTGAGAAATCTAAAGTGTTTGAAAATTCAAATTTCGAAGAAGGTGAAAGTTCAAAACGTTTTTACAAAAGAAAAGTTGATTTGAACAAACAAAAATGGGTTGTAAAATCTGAGAGTAGTTCTGACAATGAATCTGATTCCATAAAATCAGAGGAGTCATTTGTTGAGAAAAAGGTTGATAATTCCGTTCCAGAGTTGAACGAGGAAAACTTTCCGGTATTGTCAAAAGAAAATCTAAAATCAAAAGGTAGGTTTGAGATTTCAGGTCAATTCTTTGCTGGAGAAAAAGAATTTGATGCTGAAAAAGCTTTCAATGGGAAAGTTAAACATATTTTTGGTAAGATGGTAGACAGGAAAGTGAAGGGTGCAAAAGAATTCTACAAATCAAAATGTTGGTGGGATAGATGTGTACCAGAATCTCCCAAGGTTGGTCAGGCTTGGGGGAAAGTTTTTCCTAACTAAAATCCTGACTTGCTGGAGCTCCCAAGTAGGTAATCGCGGAGCATGAATCGGCATCATTTATTGTTTATGAAAAGTGTTTTTGTATAAGTGTGACTTGCCGGAACTCCCAGGTTGGTAATTGGGGAGTAGGAATCGGCATCTTTCTTGAGAAATTCACGTTTGTGATATTTCGACTTACAAGTGGTAAATCAAGGACATTAACTTGTACTTGATTTTCTACACATGATTGTGTTGAGAAAATCGGGAAATGTAAAATCATACAAGTGATTAAAGAAAACAAGGTGATGAATGATCCCCATGGTTGAGAAATGTCTCACAAAACTAATTTTCCGGAAAAATCATTTGATTAAAACAAACTAAAGTGTTTTGAAATCACAATGGGAAAATAGTTTGTTGAAAGGGGGAGTTCTAATTGTTTATGCCAAGTGGATGGCGAATTGAAGTGATTCGATATCGGTTGTCATTTTAATTGTATAGTTTGTTTTCAAATTTCTTTAAATGTGTTTGTATTTTAGGGGGAGTAAGATTTTCAGAAAATCAGAAAATCCAAAAACATTTGAAAATTTGAAAAAGTAAAAAACATGATAAAATCCAAAAATGAGTTTTGTTGTAAAAAAGAGGAAATGATAGTACATCAGTTGGACTGTCACTGCATGCTAAAGAAATGTAAAGATAAAATGTGATAAACGGTCTCACTAAAGATGTGATGGTAGGCTCAGCTAGACTAGTAGATTTGCGATAACGATATAAACTTAAATAAAAAAGCCTAGTTCTAGTGGGAAACATGGTCAAAAGCATAGTACTTAGTTTTTGTCCTTCTTGATTGTGTGTCTACTCAGTAATCGCTGATTGTCGAAAGACATAAAACTGGTTAAGTTTGTGAACTTTCACAACTTTGCTGAAAAGTTGCTGTGATTGTGCATTTTATTTTACAAAGATTTAAACTTGCTTTTATTACTTTATTTTGTTTAAGCATTGGATATCATCTGCGTATACGTGAGTATCGAACTGGATGTTATTGCCTAAACGTTCTGCTTTATTTTCTTTGGTGTTTCGTTTAAGCTTTGGATCACCTCTGCGTATACGGAAGTATCGACCTTGTGGTTAAAGCCTAAACAACTTCAACTTGTTTTATTTTTCTTGTTTTGTTTAAACATTGGACTTTCTCTGTGTATACGGAAGTATCGACCTGATTGTTAATGTTTAAACATTCTGTTTTGTTTTTGCACAATTCACAGTTGATAAAAGTTTAAAGGCATTACTTGAGTCAGTGTATTGCATGATGAGGGGATATGCTGAGATCGTGGGGTCCATAAGAATTTAGTGCAAAATTAATATACCTTAACGTATCGGTAAGCATTTCGAAATTTTTTAGATTGAGTTTAAGTGGACAACAATATCGTCAATCTATGTTAATCATTTAGAACTGAAAATGTTTAAAGCTTAACGGTGCTAGTGATTGGTCACAAAAACTGATATGATCCTCTTACGCAAACTCACAAAAATATTGTTTGTAAATATTTCTTTACTACATTTCATTTCATTTAAAAAGTCCAAAAAGATTTTAGTGTGTTTTAGCATAAATTTTTGAAAATTCAAAAAGAGTTTTGACAACTGATGTTGAAAAGCTGATTTTCAAAATTCCAAGTGCTAAACATGACGAACAGGTTTGGGAAAGTTTGTTTGAAGATGTTTGAAATGAAAATTGTATTTGCATAACAAGTGGTTCATCAGAAATTATTAATGTTAAATCATTTTGATATTGTGTTTTCTTAGTGGTTATCAGAAAATAAATTTGTCAAAATGTTAAAATTGTGAAATTTATTGTGAGGCAGAGTTTATGTAGGAAGGCCAGGTTACTATCCTGGAACTGCTGCTACTGATGAACTTAAAGAATCAAAAGATCTGATCAAGAGAATTAGAAGACTACGATCCCAGCACAAGTTGAGGGGGAGTCTGCTAGAGAAAGGAAGATTTAGAGTGAGGCAAGAGCCAGATAGAGATTCTGGAAGCCCGAAGACTGATAAAGACTGAAGATTGTGAAGACTTGACACTTAAGACTCGTCAACATCCGAGGGGGAGTCTGTTGGTGCATACGTCTGTCGACTTCGTCTTGTATCGAGTCTAGTATTAGAACTGTTAGATCAGGGCGCGTTGTACAAGAAAATAGGAGGTTTTAGAGTGTAATTGATCTAATTTCTCTTGAAGGAAGTGATTCCGCTTAAAAGCAACATGTGCACTTTCAAGCGAAATCAACCAGGTTGATTTCGCTTGAACTGTCATATGTCACTTTCAAGCGAAATCCCATTTCCTATATATACCTTCCAAGCGAAATCATTTGTAACTTTCATCATTCCGGTAACGAAGTGCTGCCGACGCGTCGTTTGATCTGTAAAGTGATTATAATCAATAAACAAGACGATTAATAGTGAAACAAGCTGTTTTCGACGTCTGTTTCTTAGTTTCCGCCTCTGAAACAGATTAGAGCTCTTCCAATTGACTCTTTTGGGTCACAAATCGATCCTACACTTCCTTCTGTGCAGCTAACAATCTTTCATTCAAACTATTCTTTAATTCAATGCTCTTGGCATTGATTCTTATGGGCTTAACCCTTTCTTTCCTACTTAAGGCATCGACAACTACATTCGCCTTGCCCGTATGGTATCTTATTTCACAGTCATAATCATTCAAAGTTTCCATCCAACGTCGCTGCATCATGTTTAAGTCCTTCTGATTAAACTAATGCTGAAGGCTCTTGTGATCAGAATAGATCACACATTTGGTTCCATACAAATAATGCCTCCACAGTTTTAGAGCAAATACAACGGCACCCAACTCCAAGTCATGGGTGGTGTAATTCTTCTCGTGCACCTTTAACTGTCGAGAAGCATAGGCAATGACCCTGCCTTTCTGCATGAGAACACATCCAATACCAATGTGAGATGCGTCGCAGTATACTACAAATTCTTCTATTCCATTAGGCAATGTTAATACTGGTGCATTGCTCAACTTTTGCTTAAGGATGTCAAAGGATTACTGCTTCTTAGGACCCCAGTCAAACTTAATATTCTTCCTAGTTAACGAAGTTAGGGGTGCAGCAATCCTTGAGAAATTTTCAATAAAACGCCTATAATATCCTGCTAAACCTAGAAAGCTACGAATCTCTGTGGGCGTCTTTGGCTCTTGCCAATTCATGGCAGCTTCAACCTTAACGGGATCCACCTGGATACCATGCTTACTAACCACGTGTCCAAGAAAGTGGACTTCACGAAGCCAAAATTCACACTTTGAAAATTTGGCATAGAGTTTCTCTTGTTGAAGCAGTGAAAGAATACAGCGAAGGTGCTTCTCATGGTCACCTTGACTCTTTGAGTAAATTAGAATGTCATCAATGAAGACGATGACAAATTTATCCAAGTAGGGCTTGCAGACGCGGTTCATGAGATCCATGAACGCGGCTGGTGCATTGGTGAGCCCAAAAGGCATCACTAGGAACTCGTAATGACCATAACGAGTCCTAAATGAAGTCTTGTGTACATCTTCATCTTTAACTTTCAGTTGATGATAGCCTAACCTCAAATCGATCTTAGAAAAGTAGCTTGCCCCTTGTAATTGATCGAACAGATCGTCGATCCTGGGCAAAGGATACCTGTTCTTGATAGTGACCTTATTAAGCTCACGGTAATCGATGCATAGACGCATCGATCCATCCTTATTTTTGACAAACAGGATTGGCGCTCCCCAAGGAGACGAACTAGGTCTAATAAAACCTTTGGCTAGCAAATCATCCAGTTGAGTTCTCAACTCTTTCATTTCTGTTGGTGCTAGTCTGTAGGGCACTCTCGCCACAGGTGCTGCTCCAGGTATAATGTCGATTTTGAACTCTACTTGCCTATCTGGTGGTAAACCAGGTAGTTCTTCAGGGAAAACTTCTAGGTACTCAAAAATGACAGGGATATCTTCAATTTTGGGCTCCTGTTCATCAATAGTTACCTGTGCCATATAAATGACACAACCCTTCTTCAAACACCTAGATGCCTTGAGCATAGACACTTGCTCAGGCAGTCCATACTGGGTGTCTCCCTGAATGGTAAGTGGCTTACCAGACGGAGTCTTGATCACCACTTGCTTCTTATTGCAAACGATCTGGGCTTGGTTATGAGATAACCAGTCCATGCCTATAACTATGTCGAAACCAGCTAACTTCAAAGGAAGTAAGGACAATGGAAAAGAGTGGTTCCTAATGGATATAACACATCCTTCTAACACAGTTGAGGCTTTCTCTAGGGTACCATCAGCTAATTCCACCTCATATTTCACACTTAGGGTTTTAACAGGCAAATTCAGCAACTTACAAAACTTATTATCTACAAATGATTTATCAGCTCCTGAATTAAATATCACCCTTGCATAAACATCATTTATGAGGAAGGTACCTGTGATCAAATTGTCGTCCTGAACAGCTTCTCGTGCATCCATACCGAAGACCCTTGCGTTGGTCTTCTTGAGCTCTTCAGGCTTCTTGGCGTATTTAGGGCAGTTGGTTTTAATGTGCCCTTTCTCATTGCAGTTGTAGCATGTGGCATCTTTAATCTTCTTGCAATCAACAGTCTTGTGCTCTTTAGACTTGCATAACCCACATGCAGCTGGTCCTGACTGAGACTTGGACTCAAGTCTGCATTTTCCAAAGTGGCGTTTCCTGCAAGTTTTGCACTTTGGCTTCTCCTCCACCTATTGGTTACCCTTGTTGGACCCAGACTTCTTCTTGAAGTCAGTATTACCTTTGTGCTTCTTCTCAGATTTTCGTGAGTTATCATCCTCACGCTTCATCTTACCCTCTTCAGAGTTCTTGAGCGATCTTAGCCTGATCGCATCTAAAGAAAGGGACAAAGATAGATCAGCTGCCGACCTAAAAGTAGCAGGTCTTGAAGCCTTAACACTGGCTTTGATTTCTGGGGCTAAACCCCTAATGAAGCGAGCAATCCTTTTGGGTTCCGGGGTTACCAGATACAGAACCAGTCTAGATAGGGTATTGAAACTGGTGAGGTAAGCTTGGCAATGTAAATTCCTCATTACCAATTAAGAAATCTGCTTCAATCCTTTCAACCTCATGCTACGGGCAATAATTCTCTTTAATGAGAGCAACAAACTGATCCCATGACAAATTGTAGAGTCGGATCTTCCCAGCAGCTTGAATGAGAGACTTCCACCATGCCAGTGCCTCTCCCTTGAATGATTGGGATACATACTTCACTATATCCCTTTCAGCACAACCGCTAATATCAACAACTGTGTCCATTTCATCCAACCAGGTCATACAATCAATTGCCCCTTTCTCCCCAGTGAAATCCCGGGGTTTGCAGGAAACAAAGTACTTATAGGTACATGACTTGGTACGCGGTTCATTGTCGAATACTATCCTCTTGGATGGAACACTGTGTTGATTAGATGAATGTCGATCATCATCTTTCTTTGGTTCATCTCTCTTATAGGGTGGCTTGCTGTGAGCCACTGAATGAGTCTTAGGCTTGGAATGCGGTGCGGATAGGGTCTTACTTCGAGTCTTGCTAGATTCATTGTACTGCCGCTCTATAGCTTTTGTAACAGCATTATCTATCAGTGCTTGCAGTTCCGCACCGGTCACATGTATCTAAGTATTTTCATGGTTTTCCAATGGATGACTGTTTACCTCTTCTGACCTAGCCATGTAGCTTTAATTGCTACATAAAATCAAATAAGGACAAGGTTTATACAGAAGCTTATAGAGTTTTATTGTCTTTGACAACTTATTAACTATGGTTTTTAATAGCCATTTTAGTTAATTTGTTAAATATATAATTGTTCAGGATCTTTATCATAATCCTAAATTATAAGTTAATAATAGCACAAAAGGCCTAGTCACGTGGACAAGTTTAGTTTATAAGCCCAGATTTTATGGAATCGAGGCATTAAGGTTTGAATCAAAGTTCATTACCTTTTCTTGACAGGGAGTTATAGGCTACCACTGTCTTTAGTCTCAGAGGATGTTAATTATAGCCCGTAGGTACTTCCCCCTTAAGGGATGATTATTTTAATAAGGAAAATTGGAGTAACCCAATTTAAGGATGACTTATGAGATTTTATCGAATCACATTTTGCCAAGAATGTTAACATGTCTTCAGATGTTAACAAGGATTTGAATCTTTTGAATAGGTTTTACCATCTTGGCCATGTCTGCAACGACATATAGACTAGGTCTTACCCTTAAGATTCTTTTTAATATTTAAACGCAGAACAATCCTAGTTTGAGATGTTATTATGGATCTGAATCTAATTGTGGAACTACCATCTTGGCCCTGTCTTAAGGTGACAAGTGGCTAGGTCTTGTTCATTTTAGATTTTGCCATTTTATTATAATGGTAGATCTTTTCAAAGGATTGTTATTTATTTTATATATATATATATATATATATATATATATATATATATATATATTTATTTATTTATTTATGCATATTATTAATCAAAATAAAATTTAAATCAAACCATTCTATTACCAAATGAAACAAGTACGAGTTTGCCCTAAACGGGACTTCTACTAAAATAACATGCCCACGCAGGGGCTAAACAAACAAACATACCCTCGCAGGGGTCAAACAGAAGGACATGCCCACGCAGAGGCAGAATACAGAAAGACATGCCCACGCAGGGGCAGAATACAGAAACAAAAGTCCACGCAGGGACTTGATTACAACAAATTAAAATAAATAAGGATTTTCATGAATCCGCTTTCTTGGACTTCCCCTTGATTAGGCTTGCCAACCCTTTGAAGAAGCCTTGATGTTCCCTGCGATCTCTTTGAACCTCCCGCTCAACCTGGTGTAGTCTCTAGAGGATTTCCTCCCGTTCTGGCGGGGAAAATTGTGGCGGCTGCGGCTTTTGCTGAATCGGAGGTCGAACAGGTATTTGATACCCATAAGCTGGGTATCCAGTTCCCCAGGAAGCTCCATATGGTCCCTCCGAATGAAGGGCATTGTAATTCGCCGCTACAAGGTATGGGTCGGCTTCAGCATAGTTGTAATTAGTGTGGGCCGGCTGCTCAAATGGATTATACGCCGCTGAACTGGCGTATGTAGGAATTGGGTTACCAAAACCCAACGGTGGCGGCGCGATAGGTGAAGAATCCACCTCAGAGACGGGGTTTGAAGGCCCTCCCGTCTGTGGGTCTTCATGGTGTGGCGGATAGTGGCTGCCACTTGAAGGTTGAGGGGTGCTGATACGCACTCCTCCTCGCACGGACATCCGTGCGTTTGATCTCCTCCGCCTCGGTGGCTCCGGAGGCGGCTGCTGAACTGGTGGTGGTGGTGGCGGTGTGACTGCCACAAAACGTGAATCCTCGGAAGGATCCTGCTGCTGCTGCTGATGCGATGACTGGTAGGGGGAGTAAAATACCACTCATATTAGGCGAATCTCGCCTGGTAGCTGTCTGGACCACGGTAAGGTGATCCATGAAAAGAGGACCCATCAGAGATCTCGATGGGGTGTTTGGGGGTCCCGGTTGCAGGCTCGACTCCGTGTCCTCGTCCATGTCCATTGCATGGTCTCCCGAGAAATGGTCTTCAGGTCCTAGTGGGTTAAAACCCGCTGGTTCTTCAATATAGTTTGCCGGGTTGAACCGGCTCTGGAAGACAGGAGTGGGGTCGCCAAAGGAATGGTGCGAATTGGACCGCTGGAGAGGTATAAAGGAAGGCTGCGGGTTGTTGGGCTCATTTTCGGACTGAGGCCCAAAGGAGTGGAGATAAGATGGTGATGAGCTTAGAGAGACGGATCGCCTCCCTGGTTCAATGTAGGTCCTCCAAGGTTCTTGTGGAATTGTACTCATTGTAATTGACGGAGTTCTTCTATGAGACGGCCCGGCCTCGTGGTCATGCCCAGTGACGGGAGCCTTGCCTCTTCCCCTTCTAAACCTCAGCGGCATGATTAAACCTGTCAACATAAACAAAGATAACAACAAGAATATATATATAAGACAAAATAAAACAATTCAGGATTGGTCCTATATTCTTTGTCTAGACTCGAGGATCGAGGAATGTGCAATTGTGTAACTGAGATTAAACATAAAAAGGCTAGTGTTTAATTCACTCAGTGTTGGCTCTGATACCAACCTGTCACACCCCGATATTTCCACGTATTACCGGTGGGCCCGGTGGGGAGTATCGTGACGTAGTTGATATCATCATAGTCAAACAACACAAATTTAAATGCACAGCGGAAGCAAAAGATAGATTCATTTCAACCGAATAAATTGTAATATTAAGTATCACAAGATAGTTGAAAATGATCCACAGGCGGATAGAATAAAAAGGAACTTTGTTCAACAGACTTTAACATCTAGAGCTTGCGAGACTTGATTATTGATGTCTGGAGTAGCCAGCCTATTTCGTATAGTACATGCACTTAGCCTTTTTGGAAAATACGTCAGTTTACACTGGTAAACACAATTAACTGACTCATTTTGAAAAGAGTTTAAGAAAATTTATTTAAATGCACTTAGGAAAAAATATCATTTATAACTTGGGACAATTATTTAAAAATAATCTTGTATACAGTTTTACTTATTTGTCGTCCATTAGTATCGGTTAGAAGAGCCGGCTTAAGTTAAGTGACATGCCACAGGTATAATGCCCACAATGATTGATTCCTTTAAGTGGATTAGCAGTTTTTACATATGCAACTGTCAGGTGTACGCCTACACCCCGTGCTTAGGTCGTGGTCATTTCTTTGAATGATACCAAGGATATCCGGGACATGGTCATTTAACCCCCAAAGGCCATACACCAAATAATACAGATTAAAACAGTTTATGTAAATACATTAATCACAATCCGATTTAAATAACTACATACCCGACCAAGCGATATTATTATAATACCGTATCCCAAGCCCGTATAGGGAAAATAAGTTAAGAGTATTTACCTGAGCAAAGTATAAATCAAAAATAGCAAGTGTACGTAGCTTTTACTAGGCTCCTAATCTGGAACGAAGGTTTTTAATAACCTTTCAGATTCCTAACGGGTCTTAAGTAAACATAGACTTAGACCGGTTAGTTCTCAAAAGGAAGATATGGTTCAAACGCATGATTAAGCGAAGACCAGTTTAGAATGTGGTTTTGACCCAACAAGTTTGTATACTTGTTTAATGTGGGTATACTAAACACATTCTTGATTTTGTGATGAAAATGATATGGTTTGACCCGTTTCGGCTAATATATGCAAACTAGTTACATACGCCGATCCGAACGCGAAAAGTGCGTAACGGGTAACCAAAAGAGTCATATACAAGTTTCCTAAGTTAATATGCCTTAAATATGTTGTGACATCAGTAAGATATCTTCTATTATGCCCAAAACGAATTTAAACTCAAACAATGCCCCATAGGGCATTTTGGTCATTTAAAAGGTTATAAAAGAGATTTAATATAAATCTGAGTTACAGGTCTGATCTAATCAGTAAAAATACTTAATTTAATAAGTTATAACAGTAGGGTATTACATATATGTGAAATTTATCATTTATAACTAAACTATGCACCGTAGGGGCATTTTGGTAATTTCACTTAAGCCTAAAAGGTCAAAACTGGAAATCTGAGTTTAAAAACTTTTTCTTACTGTTAAAATATAAAAATTTACTGAAAATATCAGTAGGTACCAAACCTTATATGTTTAAAATAGTTTTAATACATACTATGCGTTAAAAACGCTTAAAAAGGCGATTTGAGCTATTTCCGGGTTTTTAAAGGAAAGCTAATATTTTTATTGTTCCAGAAAGCTTAAAATACTTTATTTATAATTTATAATCAGTAGCAAAAGGTTTGGGGTCAAAAGGTTTTGAAAAAATCATTTTATAGCCCAAAAGGGCGAAACCGACACTAACCGAATCAAGCTTAGAACTCTATGTTATGCTCAGCCTAAAAATAAATAAAAATCTTCAAAAATCCCAAAATATTATATTACATCAGTGGGTAAAAATTTTGATATCAAAAATTGGGTTTAGATAGGCTATTCACTAATTATGCCGTTTAATTCATAAAAAGCTTTTCTTTTACGCTAATGAGCATAACCCCTAATCTAGACCTCAAACTGATGTCAAATTTTAGGGACAAGTCTATAAATTAGTAATTAATGTTTCCATTCTTTCACTTTTTCAAAAATCACGTTTTAAGGTGAAAAGGGCATAATAGTCAACATTTAAGCATTTAACGGAAACATGCATATGAATCGGATAACTAATGAACCAAGTTGTATAATCACAGAGGGTTATACTAACATGAAACCTGGTCCAAATAAAGCTCTAAGGCATTTCTAAAACATGCTATATTGGGTCAGAACTGAAAGTCAAAGCTGAAGTCAAATTATGCCACTTTCGGTTCCGAACCGAGCCTAAACTGAAAATTGTCAGGTTGATCATGTTTAGACATGTTCTTACATTATTTACCAAGTTATATTAATGATAAAACAGGTTGCATGGCTTCTACATTGCTAATTATGCATTAATTTGAAAATAAGCTTTCTGTTGACTTTTTAAGATTAACTTTGACCCGACAATTGACCTAGTTAGAGTGGGAATCAAAGGGTGCCCTTTTAAGGGTTTATTACCCACTTAATTTCCAACTCATAGGTACTTTCAATTTGAGATTTGACTGGACAAATTTAAATTAATCTCGAAGTCAAACTCTAATTAAGACAGTTTTACTTTAGGCTAATTAACTAAGTAAAACTGAATTAAGGAAAGTTAAGGATACTTACAATAGTCCTAAGTACGACTAAGGACTTCTAGGAACAGGTCTTGAGCTCCAGGGACCTTCAGAATTGAAGTTGTGAGTGTTTGCAAGTGAGTGGCATAATGTTGCAATATTGATCACCTAAGATCATGTCAAGGAAGTCTACAAGTGTTATGAGATGCTTACAGGTGCCCCCTATGCATGAAATACCATTAAGGCAGCCCCTGGTATGTAAAACAAGCGTTTGAAGTCGGTTACACAGGCTGAACTGGCAGCTGTGCGCATTTTCTGATGCTGGCAGTCTCAGGCGGCCCGCGTAAGGGTCCCTTGATGTCTTACGCGGCCCGTGTGGGTGGTCAGAACAGGCCAAACAAGTTTCAGCAATTGCATTTTAGTCCCTGGTCCTTGTATGCGTGGTTTTAAGTTTATTTGTTGCACTTTTGGTCCTCTAACTTGACTTTTAAGGGCTCCATGACATAATCAAACACCGTTAAGTCCTCGGTTAACTTTGTGATCACCTGTAAAGCCTTGAATTTCAACGTTGACGCTTTTAACCCCTCGCATACGAATATTATCATAACTTTCTCATACTTTATCGAAACCTTGTGAAATTTTTATCACTTATTCTAGTGAGCATAATTAATCATTAGAAAGCTTCAGGTTTGCTAAAAGGTCACTCAGAGGTATACTTTAAACATGTTAACACATTTAACCCCTGTAGTTTGTAATTTCTCACTTTCTTCCACAATTAGCTTCGTATGATCCATGATTCATTCGTTTAAGGGTATAAACGACATGTAGGGTTATAGAAAAGTATATTTATTCATTGTTGACATTTTGAACCCTTATATTCACATACTTTCTTTGTTTGTCAACTTTAGTCCTTCATAAGTAATCTTTTACACGTTTAAAGCTCATGACACGTGTCGATACATTATTGGACATAAATTTTCGAGGCGTTACAATACTCATCGGTAATGATCACTCGGCCAAGTGGGAGAATGTTAGACTTCTATATAATTGTGTCCTTTAGTTGATCATATAAATAAAATAAACCATATGACATTATTATCGTAAGTATTAATTATAAGTCATTATTTGATGGAAATAATGACATTATGAAGAATGTGTAGGGTTACCCTTTGGGTGTCCATAACATGAGAATAAAAGGAGAATAAACTACACCAAATAATGACTTTCTATTTTTTACTTTTCTCTAAATCTTGATCCATCCCAAGAGGACACTCTAAAGTGGAACCAAGAATATCTTGACGGGAATTATGGCTTCGTCATCATCCGCAAAGATAACCATACCATCAAGTACGTATGTTCATTTGGTGTTCATGTTTATGTGTATGATATGATTGAATAACATGTTTAAAAATATAATCAACACCCTCCTAAACAAAGGGCCCTAATTCCACTATGGTCAGACTTTGTTGTCTTAACCGGGCCCACGCTGGCGTCAGAGTTTGGCTAACGGCGTTCCCCGGGAAACCATACCACCACTGCCAGTTGCAGGGGCTTACGCCACCACAAGAGAGAATCTTTCTGGAATAACGCACGGTGGACTAAAACCCGGGGTGGCTTAGGCTCGAACTCTTGACTTAAGGTCTTGGAGAAGTAGCCTTCATTGCCTTTATCCGCCAAATGTGGCACTAGTGGGGATTCAACTTGAGTCTCCAAGAAGAACCCAAGTCTTTCCAACCACTAGACCACAAGTGATGTTGACCCTCAACAAAACACCATCAATTTGTTAATAAACTTGTTTGAACTCGTAAATGAAGAAAAAACTACATAACTTCTCATTAAAATTAGATTTACATAACCTTAATTATAAGATAAACACTACATGATTTGCAAGATAAACACTACATGATTTCTAGCTAGTGGGTGTGGTCCGGCGGAGCTTGACGGTGGAGGTGGTCCGGTGCAACTTGACGGTGGTGGTGGTCCAGTGCAGCTTGACGATGGTTGTGGTCTGGAGCAGCTTGACGGTGGTGGTGGTCCGATGAAGCTTGACAATGGTTGTGGTGGTTGACGGTGATTGCAACGATGATGGAGACGGTGGCGGATTAAGTTGTAGGTGGTGGTTGACGGTGATGGTGACGATGATGGAGAAGGTGGCGGATGAAGTTGTAGGTGGTGGTTGACGGTGATGGTGATGATGATGATGGTGATAGTTGACGATGATGGTAATGGTGGTTGAAGGTGATGGAAGTTAGAGGTGTTTTTTGAAGTTGGAAGGTTGATGGTGGTGTTTGAGAAGAAGATAAAGAAACCCTTGGATCATTCTATTTTCAATGGTCAGGATAAGGTCTGGCAAAAGCACACGGATCGGGTCCTTAGGGGCGACGGCAATAGGGGCGACCCGAGTTGATGTCGCCCCTATTGCTCCATGTCGCCCATTGCCGTCACCCCTAATGCTCCAATTTCTTGTAGTGTCCGGAAATTTTACTCTTAATTAAATCACAATTTAATATAACAATGACAAATTATTGATAATAATGTTGGATCTATATATGTCCAAAACACAACTTATACAATCTCATCATTTACATATGATCTTAAAAGGTCTCACACACTAAGCATTAATCCAAATGCATGCGTGTTTATACTCTCTTAACTTATACAACACGGTTGTAATGTCAAGTTTATTTTTACTAAGTAAAATAATAATATGAAATGAGTAATTACAGTTTTAATATATTTTATTTAAGAAGATACATGAAATGCTGACACATAAATATGTATAAGGAATTATTTATATTTATGATTCGACGAAACTAATATGAGCCTAAACACTAAAGATTTTACGAGTTTATAAAGGATTGCATATAATTTTCTAAAAAAAAAGATTATCTGTATATGGTTTGGATCCATGACTTGTGGCTCAGTGGTAGGGAGGTTTGGCTTCTCTAATGGAGGCCCAAGTTCAATCCTCACTTTTGTCGTGGATTATTCAATGATAGATAGAACATAGCGTCCTTGCAAAGGTGTCAGCTTAGCTTCAATCCTGAGCCCACCCGGGTTTTCGTCACATCGTTTGTTGTACCAGAGAATGTGTAGCTCTTATGGTGGCAGTCGGCGGTATAGTGTTCCGGGAGAACGCCAAGCCAAACTCTAAAGCAAACATGGGGCTCTCCAATTTAGGGATTGCTATAGCCTAATATAAAGAATTCGTTGTTCTAAAAAAATCTATACATGGTTTGGGTTATTTTTATGGTTGTTAATTTGCTTCACAACCCTCTCCTCTCACTTGCCTGGCACATTCGTCTGATTTAATCTGTCATTCACTTTTTGAATCATTATATTGGTTTTGATTTTCTTTTACTTTAAAAAAAGAGCACCCCGGCCAGGTTATGAAGCCATATTGGTGCATTATTTTCTTACTTGTTGGCCGAGATGATAATGCGAAGTGGACATAAACTTCACAAAACAATTTCGGTTCACATATTTTATATACACCTTTTTGGAAAGTTATTTTAACATAAAACCCACCAAGTGGGTAGGGCCAATGAGATGACTAAGATGGAACGTGAGGTTTGCATGAATAAAAGCAATTTTGGTTCAAAGACACACACACACCCCCCCACATTTTGAGTGGTGTTTAAATACACATATATGATTTGAATGTGTGTTAGATTTACAAAAGAACCGTGAGTTATTAATAGTCTTAATAATTTAGTTCGTTCCTGTTCTTGTGATATGTTAATTTTAGCTACTTATTTATGCCTATTCACATTTAAATTTTGACAGCTCAAACGCATTGGAGAAGGAGACGAGACGAGTATGAAGATGGCTGAAAGTGAGCATGTAATGCTTGAAATCCCCTGTAATCAACCGGACAGCGAGGCCATGGAGTGGGTTAACTGCTTTACAGGCCAGGGGACCGCCAAAAGCTATGAACGCGAAGGACGTATGGAGAAAGTACCACCTTTACTCTTAAAAACCGAGAAAGGTCGTAGAAACAGTGAGTGCTACGAGCCTGCAGTTGTGTCAATTGGCCCATATCACCATAACCGACCTGCCCTTGCTCGAGCTGAGAAGTACAAACTCACAACACTAGAACAGTATTGTTTGAGAACTAAAGAAACTATTAAAACCTTATACAACACGGTGTTTGAGGTGGTACATGAAGCTAGAAAGTGTTATATTGATGGTTCTACCGATGCTTACAGCGATCACGACTTTAATCAAATGATGCTACGAGATGCTTGTTTTATTTTGCTCTATATTGAACTCATGCCATGTGCACACCCTAACGCATTCTTAAATAACGAGTACTTGGGCGCAATAGGGTTTGCGAACCTAAAGCGTGATCTTTTATTGCTAGAGAACCAGATCCCCTTTGTAGTACTCGAAGTTTTGTTGAAGTTGAAGTTCCCTGATGATAAAGGCGAAGAAGTCCTAAACAAATTCTTCAACTACTTAAACTATGGCGAGGTGGTGACCAGGAAGGATAAAAAGGTGCTGGAATACAAGCGGCCGCTTCATCTTCTCGAGCTTTACAGGTCTTATTTCATCTCACTTCCGACTAAAGATAAGACATTATACGAAAATTTTAATTATGTAAAACGAAATCGAGCGTTTGCTTCAGTAACGGAGCTCAAAGCTAGATGGATTTTCTTGAGATGTACCTCAGATGAGTCTAAGAGTGACATGGAATTTAACTCGTATTGTTGCTATGGTGAGTTTATGCTTGCACGTAGAGCAGTGTGCCCGTATACCAAAGCTATATACCTGAACATGATCGCGTATGAAATGTGCCCACATACCCCAAATGACTTGCGGATTTCGACTTATATCCGAGTAATGAAATCGTTAATCCTTCAACGAGCGGATGTGAAGGAGCTGCTACGTAATAATATATTGCTTCACAGTCTTGGTAGTGATGAAGAAGTGGTGAAGATGTATGATGACGGCTAGGGATAGAAAAGCTGAACGAGAGCAAATACAAGACGTGGGTAGCGGAGCTGATTACTGACTATTTTGGTAGTCCATGGAAGGCATTGGGTTCGTTGGTGGCTACTGCTATTCTGGTCACTAGTTTTGTGCAGACTTACTGCGCGCTCAAGCCACGGGATTGATGATCACTCCAACGCCTGTTTATTTTGTGTTACACTTTTGATGCAGGGGCGTTGGGATTTAAAGACATGTTCACGATATTATCTTTTATTTATTCGAATTTCGTTTTGTCAACTTTGTTTGTCGTTTTATTGTGTTATCTAATCTCCTGATATTGAGGAATTAGAAGTCTTATATATGTTTTGGAATTGAATTATTAAAACAGTATATTTTTAGATTGAACTTCAATTCCAGAACCGTTGCATATTGAAGCTTTTGTGAACGTATATATTTTGTGAAATTTGATTATTTCCGTTTCTACGTTATTCAGTATCAAAGCTTTTGGTTATCAAATGACTGCTCATGGAAGAGAACCACCTTCTACTAGCAATCTAGCATAATCGCCAAGTATATTTCAACCACAGGATCTCAAGATCAAGTGGCTCCAACAATGGATCCCAGCATGGGCGAAGCTTTTAAGGGGCGGGAGGGGACGGCCGACTCTCCGAACTTTTCGTTCAGTAGTGGAGAGTTTTTAGATTTCGTATAGAAATTTTTGGGTATATACGTTTTCAACCCCCCAGTTTTATAGAAATTTTTTGGTCGGTTACTTCCGCCCCCGGTCGGAAATCTCAAGCTTTGCCACTGGATCCCAGATCTTGAACGTGATCTTCAAATCAAGTTACTCCAACAGACGATTCGAAATCTTGAGTTCCAACAAGAGATGCGTAGCAAGGAAACCGGTCTATGTTAGGATCTGAGTTTACTTGTTTGTGTTTGTTTTAAAGATAGTTTATGAAAGAAGATAATAAGATGAACAATTGCAGAGGAAATGGAGAAAACTTTATAACACAAACAAGGTAAGAAATGCTTTCATCATGAATTACAAGAGAAAATAATAAGATGAACAATTGCAGAGGAAATGGAGAAAACTTTATAACACAAACAAGGGAAGAAATGCTTTCATCATGAATACTTTATGTCGAAAGATTGTATTACACAATGTTTCACATATGCATGAATTACAACTCCCCCTCAACCCGAGATCACAATGATTGTTCATACAAAATGCAAGTGATGAACGTGATCTGATAGAACAGTATAAACACTGTCTATTTATAGTACAATCCTAACCATTGTGGCATCTTTGCTGACATCACCAAGACAGTGACATCTAACAATACTAACTGACTCAAAACGCTGCTAATACTAAAACACTGTTACGTTAATAAAACACTGATTACAGACTCTGTTGATGCTATCCTTTGATGAGCTCAACCGTTGATGAAGCTTTAGCAGTGCTTTACTCTAAGGGTGATCAAACCTTTGACTTCCAGCAGATCTTTGACTTCCACAGTGGTTTAGTCTTCAACAGTCTTTATAATCTAGCATTGCTTAGTGTTGAGTAGACCTTTCAAGCAGCAGTTGTTAGTTGTCTTTGCCATTGAAGGAAGTAGTAATTCAAAGCACTGTTATTATGGATCAGTTGTTGCATAAACTGTTTTGGCTTTGTATCATCTGTTCTCAAGGAAGTTTCACATGAGCCAACAATCTCCCCCTAGAACAGATGATGCCAAAACCCTTCATTATTTCTAATCTTTATTTCCTCATCAGTAATTCCCGGATTTGCCCTTTGAACTGTAGTTCAAAGTCCAAGGAATCCATATCTTCTTCATCCATTTCCAGTCGAAGGTTCAAAAGATCTTGAAGGTCATCTGCATTCAGACCATATGCATCCTTCCTTGTTATCATTTCAACATTACCATCTGATCTGAGCAATACGTGGGTGTCTGAGGATGACTTCCACTTTAGTATTTTTGGATCAGATGGTTTTCTAGGGACAAGAGTTATTTGTGATGAGTTTGGTGAATGAGGCCTGCTTGCCAACTGTTTAATTGTTTTAGCTAATTGAGCAGTGAGTTGGTCACTAGCATCATCCATTTGGAATACAATCTGGCATCTGATCCCCTCTTTTCTAATTTATTCAAACTTCTTCTCATATTCCTTATCAGTCTCCCTTTGCCTTTTTAATTGATTCAAGACAGTTGTGGGTAAGGCAGATAATAAGAAAAGCTTTTTGGAAGTTTGGGTCAGTTGGGGTCTGCTAGTAGTGGTTTAAGGATAAACTGGCTTTTGAGGAACTTTTGGGTCTTTGGCTCTAAGTGCTTCTAGCCTTTTGTAGGTCTCTTCAACATTCAGTTTTGACCATCTGGCTATCGATCTTGCAGACCCATAATCAGCAGCAACAAGCTCTACTCTAATTCTCTTGAACCTTAATGCATCATCTGGATTAACTTGCTTGGATTTCTTCCAATTTGGTGCAGTTTTCTTGACCAGAGGATCATTGTTCATCTTTGTAATTCTATCAATTTCTTCTTTGAGAGCAACTTCTGACCAGTCCTTGAATTGGGCCCTGATACTTTATAAGGCTTGTGCTTCATGATATGATCCAAGTAATCAACCTTCAGTTCCTCTTCAAGCTCAGTATCCAATGGCCGCTCAGACATGGATTTACTAAGGTCTTTAGCAAAGTCTTTAAGCTTTCTGACTTTGTTAAGCCCATGTAATAACAGACCTTGGTAACTCCTGTCACCTAACCCTTTACTTTCTTCTCTGGTTGTAACCTCTGCTTGTTTTGCTTTCAATTTCAAGTACTCATCTAGGTTCTAAGGTTGTCTAAAGCCATTGAGAGATGGGAAGGTTCTTTTGGATGGTTCCTCTATCATGTAAAAAGATTCCATTTCACTTTGAACTGCAAGTAGTTTTAGAGGATATTGAGCAGCTAAAGGGATGACAGATGGCATGTAACCAGTGGGTGGATGGTTAAGTTGATTTGTAAGTCGAGATGATGAGGGTGGAGTGGTTTGGATGGGAACAGATGATAAATGGATTGGTGATGGAATCTCCTTATCATCATCATGCATAACAAATTTTCTTTTGCGTGCATGAGCAAATTTGGGTGGTGGAGGAACTTTAGGTGGAGAAGGTGGTTTAGGTGAAGAAGGTGGTTGTGAAGGGAATCTTTGGGGTGTTGGTGGTGGTTGTGTTGATGGTGGTGTGTTGAATTGAATGAAAGCAGTGGATTGGCTAACCTTTGCTGAGACAACTGGTGTCTCAACAACTGTTGCCTTAACATCTGCTGATGCTTTTGTAGCATCAACATCTATTGGTTTGATGGGTGAGGGTGTTGGTTTTGAAGCTATTTTCTGCTTCTTTTGTGGAGGTTTTTGAGGTGAAGGTTTGGGTTTGGTTGCAGTAGAGGATACAGGCCTTTTAGGAGTAACAAATGTTTTGGGAAAGGTGACTATTGGTGGTCTGTTATGTTTAAAAGACTTTCTTCTTTGTGAAGTACCAATGTTTTCTCTTTTCATCTTTTCCTCATGTTCTTTCTTCCAATTGTAGGCTTTTCTCCCTTCTGTATCTTGCTTCTTCTACTTTGCTAAAATCTCCTCATCAGTTTGGATATTTAGGGTCTCATCAATTCCCTTTTTCTTTCCAACATCTGATTTTTTTGAAGTTTTTGCAGAAGTTTCTTTGGCAGACTCTGGCTTTTGTTTTTGTTGGCCATTTGGTTTAACTTTAGGATCAGGCTCCAACTTTCTCATAGAATCTTTCTCCCCCTTTTTGGCATCATCATCATCATCATCCTTGTCAAAAACAGGTGCAGGGGAGGAGCCAATAAGTTTAGCCAGGGAATCTTTGACACCCCTGATGTCTGCCTGAGTATCGTTATACCTAGGCTCAACCATGACTCTTATTAGTTCCATATGGGAGTTATGGTTAAGTTCAGCTAATTCCCTTTGAGCTGCAAGTATTGGTTGCACAAAAATCCATGACTCTTGGGTGATTTGCTGATGGCTAGGCTGACTTTTAGAAGCCTCCAACATCTGTTTCATTATGTCTTTCATTTGTCCAACAGAGTTTTCAACAGCAGACATTCTATCCATCGAATTCTTGTATCTTAATTTATCACCTAACTTAATAGGATCATTTGAATTTCCACCAGAGGTGGTTGTATTTGTTTTGATAACAGGAGAAGATTCCATGTCATCAGAAACAAATGCCCCTTTTTCTTGGTTCTGGGGACTTCCCACTGGAGCAGAGGTTATAGTTGTAACCTCAACAGTGGTTGCCTTCAAGGGAGTCTTAGAGATAAAACTACTGTCCAAATGTAAATTAGTGGATTCAACATTTGTATTAGCTGCTCCAATTGAACTACCATCAAGAGTTTCGTAAAACTCAAGAGGTGTAGCCTCCTCAACTGTTTGTGGGATAGCAGATTGAACTGGTTCAGACACAGTCATTTCTGGTGTTATACTCTCAGTAATGTGTTGGTGAGAGGGACTGCTTTGGGTCTGAATGTCAATTGCTTCAAACAGTGGTACAAGGGTTGGTGGAATAGGAGATGAAGGTATTGGTGTGGAAAGAGACATTGCCCCGGGAGAAGGGCTTTTAAGCATACTTTCAAATGAAGGTATTGCTTCATATTGTGGTGTCCCTGTGATTACAACATGTTCCTTTTGTGAGGAATCATGAGGAGTTTGGTCTATAGGTTGAGATCTTTCCACTTGCTATGAGGAAGGAGTAGTAGTGGTTTCAAGTGACATTTGTGTTGTCACTGGGTTAACCTCTGGGATCTCATCTTCTAGAGGACTCGTTTTATTAGATTTGGTGGGCTTTTTGGATTTGGCAAGGGTTTTCTTTTGGATTTTACTGGTGGGGGTTTCACAGCAGTGGTTGTGGTGCTGTGATCACAAGGAGCAGTGGGCTCAGCAACAGAGGTTTGAGGAGCAGATGTGGACTCATCTAAAATTTGCACATCCCCCTTTGCTTGTGTTTTGGAAACGTTTAACTCTTTTGTCATAAGACGAGTAAAAGTTTCAGAAATTAGACTATTAATTTTAAATGCTACACCTTGTTCAAAAGCTTTTTGATAAACATGTTTTTGGAGGTAGTAACTTAATAGTCTTTGATACATAAGAAAAGAAGCATTTTTCCCTTTTTTAATGTTTTTCACGTTTGAAACCAAATCTTGAAATAGTGCTTGGGAGTAGTTAAAATTAGTATTTGTTAAAATTGCATACCCCAAGTACTGAATTTTTAAAGGTATTTCATTAAAAACAATGGTTTTTGTAGAGAGACATGTTAAGATGGTATGGAAAAAGAATTTCATTGGGGGTGGAAAATTTGCTTTTAACATAGTAGCCACTTTTAACTATCCATCATACCCCCTCTCAATCAGCTCAGTTCCATAGCTTTTGGTCCGCTATCCCGATCATGATTTTCCTACCCCCAGAGGCAAAGGCCCTTCCCTTTTGGGCCGATTGTGGGCGAGGAGGGATTCGAACCCCCGACACCGTGGTTCGTAGCCACATGCTCTAATCCTCTGAGCTACAGGCCCCACTGCGTCTCCACTGGATCTGTTCCCAGAAATACCCTCAGAAAAAGGACCCTTTGCTCTCCTCAGCCATTTCGGGTTAAGAAGATGTCAAAGCTCCTTTATCTCTACTTTCTCTCTACAAGAACGGCGCGTTCTGAGGTGTGAAGTGGGAGAGAGGGGATGTCATAATTGGGGTTTGCAATAAGACGATCTTTTTATTTTTCATTTTTTTCATATTGAAAAAGTATGAAGAACGGGAGGTGTGAAGTTTTTTATCATCCTGGCGTCGAGCTATTTTTCCGCAGGACCTCCCCTACAATATCATCACCGCAGTAGAGTTTAACCACCAAGTTCGGGATGGATTGGTGTGGTTCCTCTACGCCTAGGACACCAGAATATCGAACCATGAACGAAGAAAGGCATGAGATAAAATAGTGATTGAGAGGCCCCAATTCTTGACTGGGGGGGGGGGGGGGACACCAAAGGACTCTGCCCTTCCATCCCTTGGATAGATTGAGAGGGAGGGCAGAGCTTTTGGTTTTTCATGTTGTCAAAGAGTTGAACAATGGTTTTTTCGTGTTGTTAAAGAGTTGAACAATGAAAATAGATGGCGAGTGCCCGATCGAATTGATCGGGTCATGTAGGAACAAGGTTCAAGTCTACCGGTCTGTTAGGATGCCTCAGCTGCATACATCACTGCACTTCCACTTGACACCTATCGTAATGATAAACGGCTCGTCTCGCCGTGACCTTCTCTTGAATTCTCAAAACTTCTGTCGCTCCATCCCCGCAGGGGCAGAGAACCCGTCGTTGTCTCGCCTGTGCTACCGGAGGCTTTGGGGAAGTTGGAATATGAGAGCACTCATCTTGGGGTGGGCTTACTACTTAGATGCTTTCAGCAGTTATCCGCTCTGCACTTGGCTACCCAGCGTTTACCGTGGGCACAATAACTGGTACACCAGAGATGCGTCCTTCCCGGTCCTCTCAATGCTCTAACGCCCGCACCGAATATGGACCGAACTGTCTCACGACGTTCTGAACCCAACTCACGTACCACTTTAATGGGCGAACAGCCCAACCCTTGGAACATACTACAGCCCCATGTGGCGAAGAGCCGACATCGAGGTGCCAAAACTTCCCGTCGATGTGAGCTCTTGCGGAAGATCAGCCTGTAGGTATTGGTATGTACCCCGATTTTGTTCTTTCACTATCAGTTGACATGGTTGAAGGTATTCTATCTAATTATTTTTATAGATAGTTTTCTAAAAAAACTCCTATTATTTTTAGAGTTGGTTGGCTAATGAAAAAAAAAGAAGTATTTTTATTCTCCTAAATTAAATTTTAAATAAAGTCAAAACAAACTATGAATTTAAAATTTTACTCAATGTACTTGGTCTTTGCGAGAATCGCGTGAACTCGATGCTTGAGTCTGTCATGAGTGAAGATGCCACTAGGGAAGCACTGGGAATGGCAGAAGACACACCAGTAGTGGAGGCAGGAATCAAAGTAGAGTTCTTAGAGGAAGAAGGAGTTGTTGAGTCAGATGTGGCATTAGACTTCAAATAGATTCTTCTCGAAGTGGTCATTAGTAAGCCAAGGAAGTTCTTTCCACGAGGCAAAGAGTCCGTTCATGGTAGAAGTCCTTTCCTTTCAACTAAGAATGCCGACTTTCCTCAAACGATTGGAACTAAGGTATCCTCGCCGAAGGAAAAGAAGAGTAAGCCAATAGTATCCCGGGGAAAGAAGAAAATGTCACATTAACATTTCGAAAGGCTTTGAGAAGAGGGGCAACAGTTTAGTTAGTGATCCCGGCTTAGTGAGTCCTTTCTTCAGTGATGAACTATTGGCGGCAGTCCTACATTTTGTCTTTGTGGACCGAGGAGAAAGGGGGCTCGGCGGGAAGAGGATTGTACCGTGAGAGAAACAAGGAGGTCAACTTCTTTTAAATATACAACATGGATTCTGGCAATGCAATGTAGTTGGACTCTCATGTCGATCCGAATGAATCATCCTTTCCACGGAAGCAAATCTTTGCCTGTTAGGTAAGAGGATAGCAAGTTCCAAGAAATCACATGAATAAATAAATTCTATTTGACTCTGCCTCTTCAAGTGACTCAATAAGATAGACTGACCCGTTCCAACTTCCCAAAACTTCCCAAAGATTCAATCCATAAAGAATCATTACAAATCTTTATACTTGAATTTGAGTCATGTTTTACAGTAAAGACTCCATTTGGTTATCATAAAAAAAGATAATTTTTTGTTTCTTTTCGAATGGAATTGTCAATGATGTGTCTGAAACTTATTTTTAGGGAAAGATGTTTTACCTGCCAAGTCATTTAACCCAAATGTTGTTGATATGGTGGTTGGGGTTATGGCAACAAGTTCACCCCCGACTTTGGAAGTTATACGTAAGCCTCTTTCTTTTGTTCTTCGATTTTGGCATTTGCCCAAAATTCTCGAAGTGTATCTTGATAAATAGGAGTGCTGGCAGTAAGAATAGGTTTATATTTTGATGTTGTAAGTACATTAATTATTGAGTGGAATGTGATGTTTTTGTCTGTTTTCTCGAAAATAGGGAGGTAGTTATGAGGATTTTTGATTGTCAGAGCCATGGTTGGAGTCGGAAATTGTGAGAGGTTGAAGAAGAAGTGAAGAAGAAGATGGTAACCACTTTGGAGAATTTTTGAATTCGATACGGCGAGTAAAAGCTCTGTTTGGGGATAAAGCAGGGTTTTATAAAGTGAAAAAGTGAATGCTAACGTGGCAGCGGTTTCAAAGATCGGACAGCTAACATCTGTCCACGTGGCAAACTCTGTTGAAAAATTGGATGACAGTTGTTTGGAAACCACTGTTGAGCAACAACAGTGGTTGGGAACAGTGGAATGAACAGTGGCTGATTTTAGTCTATCAGTGGATAGACATCTGTGTTTGAGGCCAACAGCTGTTTGATCAACAGTGGTCGATGGAGTAGTGTTTGATGAGAACAAAGGATACATTTCAGCAGTGGGTTAATTTTTAGCCAATCAGAGGTTTAAAACATCAATGGTTATGGACATACATTTAAGGATTTATGAAAAATTTTCATTTTAACTATTTTTAAGGAAAGAATTTTTTATTTTCTGAAAACATTTTAATGCTTTTTATTCATGGAAAACAAGTTTTTGCCTTCCAATCCATGTTTAGCATGCCAATCCTAGAGATCAAGCTTTCAAAGGTAGATGTGTCTAATGTTTTTGTTAGCACATCTAACAGCTGATCCTAAGTTGGAACATGATGCAGAGAAATCAAACCTTTTTCATAGCAATCCCTCACAAAGTGATGTCTGATTTCAATGTGCTTGGTGGTTGAATGGGATACTGGATTTTGATGATATTTTCAGCTGCTTGACTATCCGACATGAGAGGAGTCTTTAGAGCAGTTATACCAAAATCAAATAACTAGTTTTGAAGCCACAACAGTTGGGTTGTACAGCTTGCAGCAGCAATGTATTCTGCTTCCGCAGTGGATGTGGAAACAGCTGCATGCTTTTTGCATTGGAAAAACACTAAGCAATTGCCTAGGAATTGACACCCTCCTGAAGTGGACTTCCTTGTGGTGTTGCATCTAGCAAAATCACTACCTGAGAAACCTGAAAGCTTGATATTCCCATTAGCAGGATACCCGATACCAAGTGTGGGAGCACCTTTTATTTATCTGAATATTCTTTTCACAGAATGAGATTAGACTTCCTACGTGCTGACTGGGATCTGACACAGACATATGTTGCAAACATGCTGTCTGGCCTTAATGAAGTTAGGTACAATAAAGACCCAATCATGCTTTTATACAAAGTTTGGTTGCCATGGGTGTACTACATGGTTTACAATCATTCATGTCAAATTTGTTTAAAATTTCTTTTACATATTTGCTTTAATGAATGAATGTTCCATTTTGCAATTGCTTAACTTGGAGACCAAGAAAGCATTGGAGTTCACCCATGACACTCATCTCAAACTCTGTTGTCATTAGTTTCCTGAACTCTTCACACATGGAGGTACATGTGAATCCAAAGATGATTTCATCAACATAAATTTTGACAATCATCATATCCCTACCCTTCCATTTTAAAAATAACATTTTGTCAATTTTACCCTTTTGTAAATCCAATTGAAATTAGAAAGGTGGAGAGAGTTTCATACCTGGCTCGTGGTGCTTGTTTCAAGCCATACAAAGCTTTATTGAGCTTGTAGATGTGATCAGGACAAATGACATCTTCAAAGCCAGGAGGTTGACAAACATATACCTCCTTTTGAATCCTTCCATATAAGAATGCACATTTGATATCCATTTGGTACACCTTGATGTTGTGATTGCCATCAAAAGCTAAGAACAATATGATGGCTTCAAGCCTTGCTATAGGAGCAAAGGTTACATCATAGTCAATGCCTTCTTCTTGTCTAAAGCCTTGAACCACTAACCTGGCTTTATTCTTGACAACAATGCCCCTTTAACCAGTTTTGTTCTTGAAGACCCACTTTGTGCTAATTGGACATACATCCTTAGGCAGTGGTACAACTTCCCATACTTGTTGTCTTTTAAACTGTTGGATCTCCTCTTGCATAGCTTCTACCCAACTATTGTCTTTCAGTGCCTCTTGGTACTTGACTGGTCGGATGAGAGATAGAAAGCCAGCAAAAAGACAGATGTTTTGGGAATGACTTCTTGTTCACTGATATTGCCAATGATTTTATCTGGTGGATGAGATTTTAGGAAGATTAGATCCCCCTTTTATGGAACAATGGCATTGAATGGTGAAGGCTGCAGATGTGAGTCATCTAAGCTAAAATCTGTTGGCAATTTTGAATAGCCAACATCTGTTGGTGATGGTGGTAGATGAATATGGGGAATGGGTATGGCACAATGTTGGTTTTTATCCACAGAAGATGGATTTTTATCAACATAGGTTAGACTTGATGAAGCGGTAGAGGTTTGATCAACAACTGTTTATGCGGCAGTGGTAGAGTTTTGACAACTGTTTTGAACATCTACTTTTCTGGTGGTGGAGGTGACTTTATACTGTGGAATCACAATGTCAAATCTATAGTCTTGTGAGGAATATTGAGGTGTACCTGCAGGGTTAGTCTTGACAGACACATCTTCAAATGTAAATTTATCAAGGTCAAATAATTCAGCAGGATTTGCTAGGATTTTCAGTGATGAAAGTTCATTGAACTTTACATTCAAAGTCTCTTCCATACACCTAGTCCTTGTGTTAAACACTTTGTTGGCCTTGGCAGTGGTTGAGTATCCCAGTAAAAAACCACAATCCACTTTGGCTGCAAATTTTGAAATTGAGTCTTTTAAGTTTAGGATATAATATGGGCAGCCAAAGATTCTGAAATATGAGATCAGTGGTTTGATATTGAACAGAGTTTTATATGTAGTCTTTTGATGCCTTGGGTTGATTAAAACTCTGTTCTGCACATAGCAAGCAATGTTTACAGCCTCTGCCCAAAAGGTTAACGGTAAACCTGAGTCTGCAAGCATTGTTCTGGCAGCTTCAATCAAAGTTCTGTTTTTCCTTTCAACCACCCCATTTTGTTCTGGTGTTCTTGGGATGCTGTACTGCTTTATAATCCCTTTTGACACACAGAACTCATCCAACTCCTTGTTTCTAAACTTTGTTCCATTGTCACTTCTAAAGATTTTTACTGGCAGATTAAATTGTTTTTCAACTTGTTTGACAAAGTCTTGCAAAATACTCGTAGTCTCGTCCTTAGAATGTAAAAAGTAAGTACATGTAAACCTAGAAAAATCATCAACAATAACCAGACATTATCTTTTCTTTTTCAAACTCATAATTTTTACTGGGCCAAACAAGTCCATGTGCAACAATTGTAAGCACTGGGTTGTTTTGGACTCATCAATGGACTTGTAAGAGCTTTTATGTTGTTTACCTTTTAGACAGGAAATACAATGCTCATTGTAAGTAAAATGTTTTGGTGGAAGGCCTCTTACAAGACCTTGTTTAGAGAGTGTGGTGATAGTTTTCAGATTTGTGTGCCCAAGTCTCCTGTGCTATTTTTCTCTCTTTGGTAGAGGCAGCTGAGAACAGACAAGCATCAACCATTGGGTTATCTTTCAACATATCAACCACATACACATTGCCATTCCTTTGAGCCACAAGTTGTGTTTTGCTCCCAGCTATGATTTCTTCAATCTTTTTAACCACTTCTGGCCCAACAATCTTACAAGTTTCCTTAGTGACAAATGACCCATAGCCCTTGTCACTCATTTGTGAAACACTAAGAAGGTTAAATTTAAGATTGTCAATAAGATTGACATATTCAAACTTGAGTTTCCCAGCCAGAACTATTCCTGACCCCATCACCTTCCCTTTTGAATTATTACCAAAGGATATATCACCCCTCCATGTTTTTTGAAATCTTTGAGTAGGGCTCTACATCCAGTCATGTGCCTGGAGCCTCCACTATCTGCATACCATAAACTATCTAAGCATGTAGAAGCTCCTTGTACATCAAGTAACAAATTAGTTCAGGTGGGTCTCCAAAGCCAAGATGGCTTTAGATGGGGTCATTGACAGGTCAGCCTCAAGTCCAGGAGCATGGACAGGGGTTGGGTCAGAGGTTTGGGCAAATTTTGCAGATTTTTGTAACCACTATTGTGGACCATCTCTTATTAAGTGATGATAACCATAAGGATGCCTATTCATTTTGGGTTTTGATGGCCTTTTGTAGGCTTCATAACCATGAGGGACCTTTTGGTATGATGGTTGACCATAGCCTCTTGGGAGTTGGTTTGTAGATGGAACATCTTTTGCTTTTGCCTCTTTGGGAACAGAGGTTGGTTTCAGCTGTTTTGCAACAAATGTTTGAACAGGCACAAAAGTCTGTTTGTTTTTGGGGGTTGGTTTTTGTGGACTCTCTAGTGTTTTTGATGTATACTCTTTTCTTTTAACCTCAAAATTTTTGAGATACACACACTATTGAGTTTGATGATTGGTTTTTCCACAAATGGTGCAATGTGGTGCAGGCTCAAATACAATTGTTTTGTTTATATTATATGCTTTTAGAAGAAAACAGTCTTTTGTAGCATGATTCTTCTTTTCACAGAAATCACAAAACAGGTTTTTAACTATTTCTCTTTTCTTCCTCTTTTCAACTTCATTTTCAACAGAGGTTTTAACCTCTGCTGGGATGTCTTTCAGAGGAATGATTTTAGCCTTAGGTGCTTTGACACCCTCAATTATGGAAAAATCCATTGGCTTAAAATTTTCAAGGATGTCACATTCATCAGACCAGTAGGGTTTGAATTGATATTTTTCTATCTCTTCAAAGGTTGATGACCCTTCTGGTTTTTTTAAAACAATTTTGTTTCCTTACTATCAGTGACTTTTATCTCTTGACCAGCCAAATTTTTGGGGATAACTTCAACCAAGCTAGATTGAATTTCAGCAGTGTTTTTGGAAATTTGGTCATTTTTCCTAAACTCAATGCAAAATTTCACATTGCTCTTGATCTTCTTTTCCAACATCAACTCATAACCTTTACAAGATTCCACCCACTTTTCACAAGTGATTTGCGTAGATTCAAGCTCCTTTTTACAACTTTGGTATTTTTTTTCACCATAGTCTGTAGTTGATCTTTGGTTATGCTGGATTCATGTTTTAAGTTGCTGATTTCAGTTTGTTTTTCAAACAATTTATTTTTCAACTCTTTAAAAGTTTTCTCAAATTGCACTTCATCGTTTAAGATCTTGTTTCTAAGGATTTCATTCACCTCTTTTCTGTTAGCAAAAGCAATAATGCATTTATCTGAACACGACCTGAGGTGAGACCTTAGCAGCAACCATCATGGCACACTCACATTCACCATCACATATACTTGCATCCCATGGATCAGCCAGAGGTTCCAGCAGATGTTCAACAACCTTTTCTTCTAACATTTGTTCACCAACAATATCTGCTGTAACCACTGTTTCAGCAACTTCTTCCACCACTTCAAACCTGGACTCCACTTCCTCTCCTTCAAGCCCTTGAGGTATTGAATCTAATGCCATAAAACAGAATTCATCAGGTAAAACATCAGAATTAGCAACTAGGGCAAAGTTTTCATCAGTTAAGTCCTCAGGTAAGCTCAATTCTTCATTCAGACCCATCCTTGCGGGACACTCTCCAACCTGGTGTCCTAACTCACCACAATCTGTACACACCGCAAATGCATTAGCGGCCCTAACTTCGGTTCCCTTTCCCAACTTCATCTGATCCACTTGTCACTCTAATAGTAAGTTTTGGTGCCTCAACTTCTCGACCCGTTCCTCAGCTTCATAATCAACTAATTTTGCTGAAATTGATTTTGCCCTCCTGCTAGATTGTGCCTGCCTCTTAGAAGTGGCACTCTGCCTCTCTAAATATGCCCAATCCGCAACTTATGTATTCGTGAGAAATGTACCATTGCTTACAGCTATAAGATATCTAACATAGTCCGGAAGCAACCCATCATAGAATGCTTTAATTATTTCCCATGTCTGGATGCCATGATGGGGGCATTTTCTGAGCAACTCCTTAAATCGCGTGAAAGCCTCATGGAATGTTTCCCATGAATGTTGTTGGAATGCTCTGATTGCTTCCTAAGCTTCACTTGTTCTATTCATGGTGTAATATTCTTCCAAGAATACCTGCTGCATCTCTTTCCAAGTGTAGATACTACCTAGAGGTAATGTCGCGAACCACTGTCATGCTTTATCTTTCAGAGTAAACTGGAACAGCATCAACTTCACTTCATCCTTTGTAAAACCCAACCCTCTAATAGTCTGACAAATTGATTCAAAACTTGCAATGTGCAAGTACGGTTCTTCAGTCCTTTTGCCATAAAACTCCGGAAGATGGCCTAAGTATTGAGGCCTAACCTCAAAAGCTCTATCATTGTCCCCAACAGGTGTAACTACAGCCAGCGAATTTGGCACTATGACTGGTCGACAGTGCCCTTCAACTCCTCGAATGGGAGCCCTTTGAATTACTTGTGGAACACCATCAACAAACTGCAACTGACCACCCCCAAACCGATTGTTAACCCCGTGATTCGCCGCGTTGAACTGTGGGACTCCATGTTGAACTTGGTTGTGTGGAATTGGGTTAGGGATGTGATTCCTACGATTTCCCCGTTGTTGCAGTGGATATACTTGATCCATGTTGTACCCTTCATCATACCTATAATCAGCATATCTCCTGTCATATTGATTTTGATTTTTCTCTTCTTCCCAACAGGATTCCCATGTGTGAACACTTCGTTCTCTATGTTGGGGACCCTCATTGTACCCATGTTGATGTTGTGGTTGGTTAAGATGAATAATTTCCCCATGTCGGAATTGTTGGTTCCCGGGTTGGTTTTGTGGAGATGGGTTAAATTGCGGAAATGGGTTTGGTAGTGGTTGATTTTGGTTTTGATTATTGGGATGGTTGTGGTTTTGGTTTTGATTTTAAGGAATTGGTGGATCTGGAATTAGAGGTATTGGTTCATTTTGTGCTTGGTTTTATGTCTCTTGATCAGCCATCTCGTGAGCTGCTTGTTCAAGATCTTGAGCAACAGTTGATGAATTAACTTTGGCTTTTACTGCTGAATGTAAGAGAACGGGATTTTGTCCAGCAGTCTTTTCAATATCTGGATCAAACAGGAGCGATGAGGATTTCTTTGAAAACCTGGTATGCATGCAACGCTGATGTCACATGCGCACAGACAAACAAGAAACCAGCGTAATCCTGAACGAAACAAGAAGAAACAAAAGAAATGAAATATTTTTTTGATTTTTGGTTTTTTTCTAATTTTTTATGTTTTAAACTTTTAAGAAAAACAACTAACTAAACACTAAGCGCATGGATTCCCCGACAACGGCGCCATTTTGATCTATGTCGTAAGGTTGATCAAAAATATAATTAAAAGTGTCCTAATCACCTTTACTAGTAAAGAGTAAGTAGGGTGTCGAATCCATGGGGAATTAGTGAAAAGTGTTAAAGTTCATTGTTTGTAATGATTATCTAATTCTAAACTAATTGCTTTTTGCTGACTGCGACAATGATTACGAAGACGAATGTAAATTGTAGTTGTAAACAGTACGAGAAAAGGACCAATCTCCGGGTTTTCAGGTTGTGTAAAAACTTGGATAATCTAATTACTACCAATTGGAAATCACATAGACATGATTTGTAAACTACTTGTTTTGATAAAGAATTAACAAATAATATATTTGATTGCAATGGTCCACGATCAAAACCGAAAGATTGATGCAACTGAGTAGTAACCTAATTAATTACCAATCCTAGATTTCATAAACACAAACGAGTTCAATGGTTAAAGGTTAAAGAATAATGACAACTTAGAATTTAATCCCAGTTGTTGATGACAAACCAAATAACTGAAGAACAATTATGTCTACGATAATCCAACAATCGTTTAAACGAAAACAAGTAACAATAAGATAAACTAACCAAATGATTAGTCAAATCCTAATCCAAAAGTTCATAAATATCAGACAACCTAGTTTCTAACACAAACCCTAGTCCTGGAGATGATCACGGGTGGTTTAGCCGCTCATGTTGCACAAACAATCTTCAAAAGCTTGAAAGGAGAATGATTGCATGATTGACTTGGTGATTGTGGATGAATTATGATGAATCAGATGAGATTTGGAGCCAAAAAGATGAAGTCTTGCTGCCAATTTTCATGGGAAAAGAAGTGTCCCGAAATTAGGGTTTAACAACCCTTTTAATTCCTTCTAAAAACTCAATCCATGCGCCCCTATAATTCACGCCGTAGCTTACGGTTTTGAAACCGGAAGTTACGGTCTACCATTTGATGGAATCTCTTTTCAGCCGTAAGCCCATGTGTTCATCTGTAAGCTATAAGTGAAAGTTGTTGTACATATTTTATGATCAATACATAAATCGTAAGTTACGGTCGACTGACCGTAACCCACGGCGCGAATTCTCATCTCTTCTTCACTCACATATCAACTTCCCATTAATGATTTAAGCCCCTCGACTTTGATCATTCATGTTTCTCTTGCACATTTACTACAACTCATCATTCAATTAATTACCAATCAACCCTTGAACTTTGTTGCTTCACATTCTTCACACATCCAAGCCATCACTTTGACCCAAACAAGTTTCGATTAATACCGTTGGCTGCAATTATCAATCTCGAGCGTTCCACTTCATCTCTAAACATGTTAACTTCCCCGAATTAAGAAATTAACCTGTAAAACCACAATTTTTCGTAGTTATCTAATTCAACGCATATAATTACTTAAAACCGAATAAAACACGCAAGATAAACACTTTAAAGCTCGGGTTTCACCCTCTCCATCTGTACGAGGCAGCATTATGATTCTTTTAACACATTCATGAATCAATTTCAAATTTCACAAGAGTATGCATTAAAGTGTTTCTTGGAAGGATTGAAAGAAGACATTTAAATTAAGGTGAGAATGTTTAATCCGATGACTCTTTATCATGCATATTGTTTAGCAAAATTAGAAGACGCTATTTTAGAATCAATTTTAATATCTCCATTACTTAGATGTTGCAATGGAATCAAACAAAGTAGAAGAAACTGAATCAAATGATGCCCTTGAAAAAGTTTATATGGAATTTGTTGGACATGAAACAGTAAGTATATGTAGTGGTCCTGGAAATGAGGAAAATATGGGTAAAAAAATTGATGGGGATAGAAGAGAGTTTCAAGATGTTATTGTTGTTGATGAGGGCAAAGAAACAGAAAATAAGTCTTATTTTCCACTTATGAAATCACGAATGCCAAGGCTGGTGAAAGTTCAAACAACCCAAGTTAAAAGTTTTACTAATCACATTAAATCAGATAGTTGTGGGTGGGATTCAAGTCATCCACACATTTGGGTGGCCAAGAAGATTAAGCACTTAACAAAAACACATGTTGAGGAGTATTTGATGGAGCTACAAGTTGCAGAACAGAAACTGCACAACCAGCAAAGTGAGACCTTAAAAGCAGTTTACATAAATTCTATATTGATTGATGTTGCTTATCGGGTGGTGACTAATGTGACTTATGTTCCTGAATTTCCTAAAAATCAAAGCAAAGAAAAAACTGGTAGTATGTCGGGAAGAGAATCTGATACTTATTGGCTACACAAAATTGATGTCAGGTGTAAAAAAGAATATGTGAAAAGATGGCTTGTTAAATGGAAATGGAAAGATGTTGTCAAAAAGGGTGACCTGGGTGTGAAGGATAGGAGTGTGTTAATATGGTTAGTGCAGTGGAGTTTTTCATAATTTGAAGATGCCACATGGGAAGATGCAAAACTGTTGGTTCAAAAAGTTTCCTACACTAATGCAATATTGTTGGTTCAAAAGTTTTCTACATTTGATCCTTGGGGTCAAGGATCATCTTAACAGGAGGGTATTGATGTGTGCTAATGAGCTGAGCTGTTTGTTCTATTAGTAATAGTCAATAAGTCAACGGTTAGTTGGATTAGCTGTGTTAGTTGTATGTTAGTTCAGTTAGTTGAGTGTTTTGGGTATAAAAAAGATACTTTGTAATAGTATAGGGTTATCAATTAAATGAAATAAAAACTTTCCCTCTTTTAATTCTCTCTCAAACTGCCATTAACGAACTTTCAAGAACCATTCGATCCGAGGTTCTTCTGAGCGTTAATCCACTTAACCATTGTTAAACCAATCTCAAGTTCACTAAATCTGAAACCGTATCATAAGTCTTTAAGGGTTTGTGAAAGGATATTAAGCAACAGTTTGGTTTTGTTGAGATAAAAAATTTAGAGTTTATATGAATTGACATCATAGTAAAAAAAAGTTAATCTAAATTCTAATAAAAGACTTCAAATAATGTCACATGGCACTCTCTCATTTAATTTAATAATAACTAGGGTTAAGACTCGCTCGCGTTGCGGCGCGGGTATATCGTAAACATTGAATGGATTAGTCCAAACGTTATATGATGCATTAACCATATGAAAACACACATTTCGACGTATCCAATTGAACTCAATGTAACCTGTATAAGCATTTTGATTGGATCAAACGTAAAGTAAATCAAATTCATATCGAACAATCATAACGTATTATATGTGACCCAACTCATACATAGAAAACGAAACGGGTATGAAGGAAAATATGTACATGTAATCGAAAAGGATTAATTAGAGCTTTCGAAAAAAAGGGAGCAAAAGAAACCATAATTTGACTCCACTCGGTTCGAAACAAACTTTACGAAACATAGATAAAATAAACACGAAAGCGTATTATAATTGACCTGAATCATTTCCCAAAAAAGTTTACGTCGAAACGTAGAACAACTTGAATTTATACCAAAACGTACATAAAAATATGCACGTAAAAATGGTCTCTTTAAACGAAAACGTATTGTATTTGACCTGACTCGTCTATAAAAAAAAGTTTACGTCGGAATGTAGAACAAATCATATTTGTACATACCCGTACATAAAATATGCACGTAAAAATAGTTTTTAAGTAAAGGAAGTGTAGGGGTAAACCAAAACAAAATATTAGTAAAAATTTAATAGGTTAAAAACGTTCGTAAAACCGTGCCAAGTAGCACCAATGCCACAACGACATCGAGTCTCAACATCGTAAAAATAAAATAGAAAAAATGGTAAAAATTACACTGAAGGAAAAACAGACTAAAATCGTTGAACCACGCACACCCGTTACAGTGTGCTAATGCGAAGAAATTAACCAGAAACGTAAAACGTAGAAAATAATAACTTAGTCGATCTAGGACCCGCCCATTGCGGCGAACTTTTCAAATGGAAAAAATGGACGCGTTGCGATGGGTCTATCAAATATGAAAAAAATAGAGAAAAAAGAGTTGAACCTCACTTGCACGCTACGACATGTTAACTTGCAAAATTTAGAACGAAATGTAAAACGAAAAACTTGCGAAAGATAAAAAGTATGGGGGACCAAAGTTTTAATAATAAAGTATTGTGTTAAATTATAAAAGATGGAAAACTTTGGGTTAAAAGTAAAAAAATTAAAAGGGGTTAAAATACAAAATACGAAATGTATGGTTTAAAAGTGAAAAAACAAGTTTTTTTTTTTTGAAAAACTCACTAAGCTTGAGGTACAACTCCTAATGCATAAAAAGTTGCTTCTTTATAGTGCAATAATAATTATAAAAGACGGAAAACTTTGGGTTAAAAGTAAAAAAATTAAAAGGGTTTAAAATACAAAATATGAAAATTTTAGGTTAAAAGTGAAAAATCAAGTTTTTTTTTTTTTTTTTTGAAAAACTCTCTAAGCTTGGGGTACAACTCCTAATGCAAAAAAAGTTGCTTCTTTATAGTGTAATAATAATTATAAAATATGAAAAACTTTGAGTTAAAAGTAAAAAAAATTAAAAGGGGTAAAAAGATACAAAATATGAAATGTTTGGGTTAAAAGTGAAAAATCAAGTATTTTATTTTATTTTATTTTTTTGAAAAACTCACCAAGCTTGGGGTACAACTCCTAATGCATAAAAAGTTGTTTCTTTATAGTGTAACTAGGTTAGAACCCCGTGTATTACACGGGTTGATTAAATATATTTTTATATAATAAAAAAGTTACATCTTTAATTACCCGTGTATAAAATGAGTTGAATAAGCACGTGTACTGCACGGCTTGAATAAATATAATGTAATCAGTTAACACATACAGTCGTCAAAATACGTTTTTTGTAAAAATAACTTTGTTATACTATTTACATATTAGAACATTTTACTTTGTTTTTTTTTTATTTTTCTATTATTAGGTTATAAAGTTGTGTATTACAAAAGTCCATTAAATCCACTTATTTCTTCTTTCCATATTCATGACCCATTGCTTTGTACTTAAATATTAGTTTTTATTCTTCCCTACTTAATACATGTAATCTCAATCAAGTAATCAAAACTAAAGAGGAAAACAATTACAAAAAATGATATGCACTTTTCAATTTGAATTCACATACAAAACTAACATGAGGCTATCAACCTGCAAATATGGCTTGTTTGGCATTTAGTCAGCGAAACGCTGACTGGATCTCTCCTCCGAGTGGATGTTGATAGCTCGGAATGAAAAGGGGCTTGCTCCATGTGAATGGCCCCATAAATTTAAGAGATCCAATTGTGTTTGGACTACATCTCCGGTGAAAACAGAGGCAATTTTGCTTGGGTTTCAGGCAGTTTTGCGTTTGCACCACATCCCTATTCCATTTTGCGAGTCAGTTGATGTCGGTCATCAAACGATAGTGGGATCCTCACATGTTAGGCATGTGAGGGAAATAAACTGAGATAATTAACTTGGTTAGTCATAAAGGATTAAACCAACAACAAAAATAAACTGAAAGGATGTTTTTAGCAAGTTTTAAACATTAAGGCTGGAACCTGCAAGTTTGAGGAAACATAAAGGACGTTTTGTGCAATTTACTCGCAAAATAATAAACTAAAGATAAGTATAAAGATTATATTAGAAGGTAAATATAAATATAGAGATGTAGTTATAGATAAATATCGACTTAAAATATGGGATAACTTGATAAATTATTCTGAAACTTGGAATTTTTAAGATAAAAATAAACATAAATATATGGTAAGAAAACTAAAAAATAGGTGTCTCTCGTATCGACACGTGTCCATCAATTGGTTTCTTTTATTATATGTATAGATAAAATAATATAATAATGTTATTAATATTAATATATTAGATTAATTATATCTAAATATTATTAATATATAATATGTATTAATATTATTATTTATTGCTGTGTATTTATTTATTTATATTATTAATGATATTGTTATTTACATTATTATTGATAAGTCGTATAAATGTTTTAGTATTGTTTATTTATTATTATTATTATTATTATTAAATGAAAGATCTTTAAGAATATATGTTACATTTTGGTGTTTTCTTACATTTATTTTTTTGGATCTCTCTCTAACCTTTTTTTTTTTAACGGCTTCGGTGTAATTGGCTTGTAACACGGTAAGGCTATACATCCCGGCACCTTACCCAAGTTCTCGAATCCTTGAATAGTGGTGTTCTCCCGGATTATTGGCATATACTTGTTGGATTCGAACTTGAAACCCCTAGGAGGAAAGCACTTTGTGGAAAAACTCTTGACCAACTAGGCTATACCATGTTTGTGGATCTCTCTACTACTAAATAATAATTTTAAATAACAAGTATCCCGTTTATCTCTCCTATTAAATAATAATTATCCCGTTTCTTTATCCTATGAAATATTATTATTGAATCATAATTTCCCGTTTATCTTTTATTTTTTTAATATTTCTTTTTTAACTATTTCCTTAATTTTCCCGCTTATTAATAACCTTTTATTTTTTCCGCTTATCTATTATGTTTTCACCTTTGATCAAACCTCATGTATTACACAAGTTTATAACCTTATAATCTCATGTGATACACAAGTTTCTAATTTTATAATAAATAAAAAACAAAATAAAATGTTATAATAAGTAAATTCTACATCAAAGTTCATTTTCTAAAAAACATATCAAGAAGAATGTATGTGCTACGAAATTACATTATATTTTATTCAACTTGTGTAATACACGCATTTATTCAACACGTGTAACACACAAATATTTTTTTAGAGATTTAATTTTTTTTATATTTGCTATATTTTTTTTTTGTGAACAGCATCTCGAACAGGACTATACATGACCAAAGCTCGGTCGAAGTGGGATTCGAACCTGAGCGCTCCCGGGCAGGAACGCACAAGGTGGTAAACCTTCCCACATCCATTTGCTATATAAAATTACATTTATTCAACCCGTGTAAACACAGGGTTCTAAACTAGTAACGATAACGCTAGGCAGTATGGGGGTCGGCTTGGGCTCAGCCTGCCCCTCGCCGCCCCAACACCGTTCCCCCCCCCCCCCCTTGTCGTCCTCATCGTCGCCCACATGACGTTTGAGACGCCCACTAAATGACAAAAAATGGGACCGTTGGCATTTTATGATCGTTGCAAAAGAAAAAAAAATAATTTAACTTGAATCTAACGGCTTTTAATTAAAAAAACCCCAAAATTCAATAATTTTTTTTATAAATACAACCCAAACACCCTATTTTTTACCCACTTCAACTCCATCTCTCTCTCAACTTTCATACTTTTATAAAAAAAATAGGCATGTCTTCGTCTTCTTGTTTAACGTGGTATTCGTAATCTTCGGGTTAGAACGAAGCATTTTTTGCAAACGTCATAATGTACGTAGCTGTCACACCCCAACCGATGGCGGAAACATCAGGATGAGACCAAATAGATTGCAAGAGACATCATAACACTATGTGACAATATAATTAAAATTCAAATTTCATAAATGGACTAAATGTCATACAAGATTCCAAAGAAATACAACATTGTTTAACAAAACATAACATCAAAAGATAAACTAAATTTAGGTGTGTATCTAAGTCCACCTAATCTTTGTTCTTCATCGCATCATCATCAAACTATCAACCTGCAACATGTATTAAAATATCAACAAAAGGTTGGCAAGCATACAAGTTTGTTAACATAGCATAATATAGACTAAAAGTTGCTCATATCAACATGAATCATAATATGCAGTTACTAGTATGCCTAGATTATGTAACAATATGTTCAAACCCAAGTTTCCAACGCGTTTAATTTTGCCTATCCCATAGTATCACAGGAGGTTAACATGTTTAACTTAACAATACCCCAAGTATCGTGGGCAGTGCGTTAATCCTATAGCGCGATAATTGTTAAGGTAGGCTAGCAAAGTTAATGAGCATATATCAACACAAATAGTTTACATGGCATACGAGATTAACAAGCATCACACATTGTCACACCCCAACCGAGGGCGGAATCATCGGGGTGCGGCACTAGCCGAATCAGATTGCTCAAGAGAATCCATAACAACTATTTAGTGACAATATTTTAAGCGTTCATTATCCCATACTAATAAACAATATATCAATAAACAGTCACACAGATTTTCATGTTCTCTCAATCAATACAAATCCGACAACCTAGATTCATTGTGAGTTTCTAGACTTCCTAGCTTGATTTCGAGATAGCCTGCGATTTATCCTGCAACATACGTTAAAGCGACGTCAATACAAAAAGTATTGGTGAGCATACAGGTTTGACATAGTAAATGAAGTAGGTAAAAGTGTTGCGAATTTCTACAAACATAAACGAGACACACAACATATACACTACAAAACAGATACTACCCGCTAAGTCACTCGATGCTAGCTAAGGTGGGACATCGCAAGTAAAAGTCCTAGCACATATGTATAAAACATCTCGTGTAAATATGTACGACAGTAATTCGCATGTGATAATAGTTTTGATAAGTGCGTTTTAGATATGAACGTATGTTACACTCCAAAGTGTGTTTAAAGCGTAAAAAGGGGGTCAAGTATACTCACAGTAGATGTTTAACAAGTAAACACAACTTGATTGGATTGATTGAGAGCGCGTCTGAGTTAGCCTGAGCATAGAACGATAGCATAAGTGATGAACGGTGCATTAAACGGTGCGAGTGAACTGAGTGACAAAGGGTCATTCGATCGGATGACAATCCGGACGGATGGTCATCCGCTCGGATGACCATTTGGTCAGACGGTCATTCGTTTGGGATGGATGTGTTTGTGTATGATGTGAACTTTGAAGTTTTCGTTGTAGCATTTTGAAAATTAAGAAGTGTTTCTACATTCTCAGGTCATCCGGTCGGACGGTCATCCGATCGGATGCCTGTCCGCTCGGATGGTGATCCGAGTGGAGGTGTAACACTTTTAAAATTTGGAAATTGATTAAGTTTCCAACATCACAAGTCATCTAGGCGGATTGCCGTTCGATCGGATGGCGATCCGATCAGACTGTGATTCGTTCGGAGACCTGTTTGTTTTGCAACTTGTAAAATTCGTTAAACTTTGAAAGTTGTGCGATTTAACCGAGACGATATGACAACGTGTTAAACAACGGAAACCACAACAAGCCTAGTCATTCGATCGAATGGGAATCACCCCATTCGTCCGGTGACTGTTCTTGTCGGGATTTTATGTTCAACCCGTGAATCGGTCGTCTCTTCGTTAGGAATCCTTTCTTACACACTAGAGAGTGAGTAGTGAACCCGAATTAGTTCAGATTCTAATGGTTTTTGAGTCATAAGTTAAGAAAGTTGAAGAAAAGCGGATATCAGTTAGAAGATGATTAGATTATAACGAAATCAGTGTTTAATCTTGCTGAAATCCCTTAGATCTGAGTTGTTTTTGGTGGAATGAAGTCACACTTTAGTGTTCGTAAGAACCCATGATGACGTCATCCTAAAACAGCCTAAATCCATAGATTTCATGGTGAAAAGTTGAGATTTGTTGGTGAAAATGATGAAGATGTGTGCATAGATCAAAGTAGTACAAGATTTGAGGTGGAAACTTACAAGAATCGCGAGGAATTGAGAGAAAATAGGACAAGAGATTGCTGGTCGAAGGGGGAGCTGTCACATCAATATTTGTTGATGTGAAAGGTGCTATTTATAGGCAATGAGGAGAGGTGAGGCGGTGTAAGTGACGGATCGGACGGCCCTTCGATAAGATGAACTCAGAAATGAACAGTGAACTTTGGAGTTTTGATAGCGACGTTCCAGGGACTTATTTACTGTGAAAAACCCATGGGATCGAAGCTAAGGTCAATCCAAGCACATAGGAAAAAGAATGAGGCAAAACGGATAAGAAACGAAGAAGTTATGCTCACTTTAGTGAAGAGGTAGCAATCTGCTCGAATCTGGAAACTCAGCTGCGTTTTAGATGATTTGAGAGTGATTTGGATGAGTTTGCAATGTGATTTAAGCTTGAGAATGGCTTGGTATTTATAGGAGAAGGTTTGGTTAGTTGTTAGGTGGGTATTTAATCTTAAATCATGGCTTAAAACTCAAAAAAAGTCCCAAATTCGCGTTTAAACAGACCTGGCTCCTTTTTTTCTGCGTTCTGGGCGTGCTGGCGGGCCGCGAAGCTGGGCTGGGCCTGATCGCGGGCCGCCTAGGCTTGTCTGGGCGAGGGCATAAAGGAATTAAAGGCCCGGGTTTGATCACAAGAGAGCCACAGCTCAGTTGGTTAGGCGCGCCTTTGGTTTGGCTGGAGACCCGGGTTCGATCCCTGGGGTCTTCAGTTTTTGTTTCTTTTTTTTATATTTAAACATAACCTCATACTTTTAGTAATTGCACAATCAGTCCCTGCAACTTTTATACTTTCAAAAATTGCATAACTCACCCCTGTATTATTAGATAACCTAGTTATATTAAAAGAAAACTAATATTTTAGTTTAAACTAACTAAGTTAGTTTACTAACTTTAATATCTAACGAGATTAACTTGTTTATTAATAAAAATAAACTTTTAAATAACAAAATTAATTAATTTAATTAGTTTAAATTTGAATAATGACCATATTTTTTAACGAATAAAAATCTTTAAATGTTTTATTCGTTTCACAAAGCTTTCGAGTTTCGAGATTTAGGATCCGAATCTCATCATTTTAATTGTTACAACTAGTTTAACGAGTATCAAGTATCGATAAATATAGAATCAAGAATCCTTGAATGATATTTCGTTCAAACGAGAAACCGATTAACAGTTGTACATAATATGAATACACAAAAAAATAGTTTCGTTTTCATTATGATCAATAGTCTCGAATTACAAATGGTACGAAGGTAGATTACAAAGAGAGTACAAGCGTCTAAATATGGAAAGTACAGCACGACTTGCTAAAATAAGAAAGTGCGGAAAATGCGGAGCGTTACAGTCTCCCCTCCTTTTGGGAATTTCGTCCCGAAATTTAGGAAGAAGTAGCGAAAAGATATGGATACTTCGTCTTCATGTCACTCTTGAGTTCCCAAGTGAATTCAGTGCCACACTTTCCTTTCCTTCCCATCGAACCTTGATGATAGGAATTTTAATGCGCCTCAATATTTTGACTCCTTGGTCCATTATTTCGATGGGTTTTTCCACAAAATGCAAGGTTTCGTTGACTTGAAGATCTTCGAGGGGAACTTGAAGTCCTTCTTCAGCGAGACACTTCTTTAGATTTGAGACATTAAACGTTGGATGAACGTTGTTGAGTTCTTGAGGTAAATTGAGTCGATAAGTCACCTTGCCAATCCTTTCGAGTATCTTGAAAGGGCCAACATAGCGAGGGGCAAGTTTTCCCTTTTTACCAAAACGCACTACTCCTTTCCAAGGAGATACTTTGAGTAGAACATAGGCACCAACGTTAAACTCCAATGGTTTGCGTCTCTTGTCAGCATAGCTCTTTTGTCGACTTCGAGCCTTGAGTAGACTATCACGGATTTGAAGGATCTTATCTGTTGTTTCTTGTATGATCTCAGGACCAGTAAATTGTTTGTCACCAATCTTGTGCCAGCTTAAAGGAGATCGGCATTTGCGACCATACAAAGCTTCAAAAGGAGCCATTTGAATACTGGAGTGGTAGCTATTGTTGTACGAGAATTCGATCAATGGTAAATGCACATCCCAGCTACCACCAAAGTCGATGACACAAGAGCGGAGCATGTCCTCTAGGGTTTGGATAGTACGTTCAGTCTGTCCATCCGTTTGAGGATGAAAGGCCGTACTGAGATTCAAATGAGAACCCATAGCGGACTGGAAAGTTTGCCAAAGACGCAAAGTGAAACGACCATCACGGTGGGAAATGATATCGAGGGGAATGCCATGACGACATATGATTTCGTCAGTGTAGAGTCAAGCAAGTCGTTCAACCTTGAAATCTTCACGAATAGGAAGGAAATGAGCTGACTTGGTCAAACGATCGATGATCACCCAGATGCTATCGTGACCAGAAGGCGTACGAGGAAGTTTGGTTATGAAGTCCATAGCAATGCTATCCCATTTCCAAACGGGGATTTCAGGTTGTTCGAGTAGAACAGAAGGTCGTTGATGCTTGGCTTTGACTTTCGAACAGGTGAGACAGTTGGAGACGTACATAGCAATATCTCTCCTCATACCAGGCCACCAATAGGATGTACGTAAATCGTGGTACATGTTATCAGCACCAGGATGAATCGAGTACTTGGATTTTTGTGCCTCGTTCACGATGAGTTCACGAAGATTGTCGCGATCTGGAACCCAGATGCGATCACGACAGTATTGAAGACCATCGGATTTAGTCACAAGTTGATCTTCAGTAGCACCACATATTTCGACGAACAAGGTTCCTTCATTGATAGACGAGTATTGTGCTTCACGAATGCAAGTGTGAAGGTTGCTCAAGATATGAAAACAATGAGTACTATTAATATGAGTCTTACGACTAAGAGCGTCGGCCACGACATTCGCTTTTCCAGGATGATAGCGAATCTCGCAGTCGTAGTCGTTAAGCAATTCCACCCATCGACGTTGTCGCATGTTAAGCTCTTTCTGGTTAAAGATGTGTTGTAGGCTCTTATGGTCAGTGAAAACCACACACTTTGTACCATACAGGTAGTGTCACCAAATCTTTAACGCAAAAACAATTGCGCCAAGCTCGAGGTCGTGGGTAGTATAGTTTTTCTCATCTATTTTGAGTTGACGAGAGGCGTAAGCGATGACTTTGTCTCGTTGCATGAGGACGCAACCAAGTCCACAATTTGAGGCATCGCAATATACCACGAAGTCATCATTCCCATCAGGAAGAGCGAGAATGGGAGCATTACAAAGCAAGTACTTTAGAGTTTGAAAAGATTCCTCTTGCTCAGGACCCCAAGCAAAAGGTTTCTCTTTTTGAGTCAACGAAGTGAGAGGAACGACGATCTTTGAAAAGTTCGAGATAAATCGGCGGTAATAACCCGCCATTCCTAAGAAGGAACGGATTTCAGAAGGGTTTCTAGGCGCGGTCCAATTCTTCACTGCTTCGATTTTGGAAGGATCAACATTGATTCCTTTTTCACTAACAACGTGCCCAAGGAATTGGACTTCTTTGATCCAGAACTCGCATTTGGAAAACTTCGCGTAAAGATGTTCGGTACGTAAAAGCTCAAGTATAAGACGTAGATGACGCTCGTGATCGGCTTGAGATTTAGAATAAATAAGAATGTCAGCGATAAAGACGATCACAAAACGATCCAAATAAGGTTTACAAACACGATTCATGAGATCCACGGACACAGCGGGCGCGTTAGTCAAGCCAAAAGGCATAACCACGAACTCGTAGTGTCCATAGCGGGTGCGAAATGCATTTTTGGGAATGTCCTCTTCGAGAACACGAAGCTGGTGGTAACCAGATCGAAGATCGATCTTGGAGAAGGAAGTAGCGCCTTGAAGTTGATCAAAAAGATCATCGATACGCGGAAGAGGATAACGATTCTTGATTGTGAGTTTATTAAGCTCACGATAGTCGATACACATGCGAAACGAGCCATCCTTCTTCTTGAAAAAAAGCACAGGAGCACCCCAAGGTGAGGTACTTGGACGAATGAATCCCTTCTCGAGGAGTTCTTGGAGTTGAATAGATAATTCTTGCATTTCAGAAGGTGCAAGACAGTACGGATCTTTCACAACAGAAGTCGAACCAGGTACGAGGTCAATAGGAAAATCAACAAATCGAGGTGGAGGAGGACCAGGCAGATCTTCAGGAAAGACGTCAGGGAAGTCGCGCACCACTGGAACATCATTTATCCTCTTTCCATTGCCCTTTTCTTCCACAATGTGGGCTAAAAATGCAAAGTACGGTTTACGTAAATATTTGTTCGCTTGTGTGCAGGACATTAACCTTAGTCCTTTTGAAGGTCGGTCTCCATAAACGCGCAAATTGTCGCCAGATGGAAGAGGTAGACGAACATACTTCTCGTAGCAAGCAATTTCAGCATGGTTTTCACGAAGCCAATCCATGCCTACGATTATTTCGAAACTACCTAATTGCATGGGTATAAGGTCGATAGTGGAAGTATGATTGTTAAGAGTAAGAAGACAACCGCGAAGAACGAAATCGATTAAAATGGATTTCCCATTGGCAACTTCGACAGAGAACGACTTAGGCAGTTTAGAGCGTGTAACATTTAACAAAGGTTCAAATTCAACGAACACAAAACTTTTGTCCGCACCAGTATCAAATAACAATGAAGCATAAAGGTTGTTAACAAGAAACGTACCATTAACGACTTCATTGTCATTGTGTGTTTGGTTCGCATTAATGTTGAAAGCTCGACCTCTAGCAGGTTGTTGTTGCTCTTGGTTCCATTGCGGGCATTGAGGACGAAGATGATTCGTGTCACCACATTTAAAACAGGCTCTGACTGGTTTGGCATTTTAAGGAGCAGGTTGAGCTTGTTGGGCTTGTGGTTGTGGATTGTTACGACAGTGAGTGGTATTGTGCCCATAACGGTTACAAATTATACAGTGGCGACAATTGACATTGGTCGGGTGGTGATAGTTACAAGTGGTACACTTGGGATGAGGTCCGACGTACGACTTTTGAGTATTAACGGGAGCAACAGGGTTTGGGTTTGCAGCTGGTACAATCGCGTTGCAAACAGGGTTCTGATGCTTTCGCTTCTTTCCCCTATTGCCACTCGACTGTTAGGTAATTTGGTTGGTTGGCTTGGATGAAACAGGTTTTGCAGCTTGTTTATCATGAATGCGATTGTTGTTTAAGGAAGCGGCCAAACGGTAAACGGCTTTGATGTTGTCAAGTTTGGCTGCCTCGATCGCATCGCGCATGCCAGAAGGTAACCCATTGATGTATTTCCTTATTTTACGGTTGTGGTCATGACGAGGTGGGGAACAATGAAGCTAAGCTATTTGAAGCGGGTAGTATAGTCTTGGTTATCATCATCAGTTTGTTTTAAAGCCCAAAATTCTTCTTCCAACCTTTGTTGCTCATGCGGCGGGCAAAATTCTTCCATCATCATTGTCTTAACTTCCTCCCAAGGCAGGGCATAAGCAACTTCGTTAGAACGAAGATTCCTTTCGTTTGTCCACCATTTGAGAGCTTGGGCTTGGAATACCCCAGTCGCACTACGTGTTTTGAGCTCTTCGTGGCATTCACTATTGATAAACGTGACTTCTATGCTGTCAAATGACTCGAGCATAGCATTCACCCCATCGTTACCAGTGAATGGTTTGGGGTTGCAAGACGAAAAATGCTTGTAGTTAAACGACACAGGCTTGCGTGCTTCAACCTTTGAATCAATGAAGGAGTTTGGAGTATCAGAAGCTCGAATCTCAGTGACGATCTTTGGGACGATACGCGCAATTTGATTGGCCATGAATGCCATCATCTTCTTTTGAGAACTGGTCTTTGACTTCTTAGTCGAATTAGAGAGATGAAAAGACATATAGGATTCAAAAGAACGAAAAGGGTGAGACTTGATCATAATGTTTGTTTAAGAAAAATCGTTTTCATAAAATGAATCACATAGCATAAAGTGTCACATAGCATAAAATGTTTGAATTGTAGCACATAGCATATAAGATTCAAATTGTATCACATAGCATAATCCTGAATTCCACATAGCATAACATGAATAATGAAAACATCGTAAATTTAGTTTGTTCACGAGGGGTTATTATTGTTTTTGATTGCGATAACGTGTGAAATGTGTAAAAAGTTTGAAATGAACAAACTTTCAAGTATAAAATCACATATAAATTGAGATACATAAAAGAGAGGCTCAATAAAACATTGGATTGTTTCGGGTAGAGAAACGTCGACTATTCCAAAGTGGGTTGAAAGTGCTTTCGAATTAGAGAGATCGTGCTTTGGCCTATAGGTAAGATACTCTCGTCGAGGAGCGATTAACGGTATCTTACCCTTCCAGTTACTACACATCTCTAATCGATTGAAACAATCGGGACTTTGGCGAGACTGAAAATCGAGGAATGGGACTTAATCGAAAAGGTGTGGGTTTCACCCCTAACTTGACGATTCCGTACCCTAAATGTGGTTGGTACCCGTCGGGGCAAAATATAATTTCGACACTTTGACGAGGGTCCACTAGAGTTGAAATGGAAATTACCATTAAGTTGTGGATTTCACTCCTAGCTTAATGGTGTAATTTCGTGCAAAAATATTTTAAGGTAGAATGAGAGTCGTTTACCAAATTGTGGGTTTCACGCCTATTTTGGTAAAGTCGTCTCGTTTTTGTTACGAGTGTCTTCAAAGAATCAAAAGTGTATTCGTGTTAGCCTTAGGAAAGGCATGTAAGTTTAACAAACAAGAAGTATTGCTAGGAAGCATGTAAGGTAGAATGCATAAGTTTTAAACAACAAATAAGAGGCAAAGTTTCTAAAACTATAGACTAGGGCAAAGCATTCCTATTTTTTCCTAATTCCCTATAGTTATAGCTCTGATACCAATCTGTCACACCCCAACCGATGGCGGAAACATCGGGATGAGACGAAATAGATTGCAAGAGACATCATAACACTATGTGACAATATAATTAAAATTCAAATGTCATAAATGGACTAAATGTCATACAAGATTCCAAAGAAATACAACATTGTTCAACAAAACAAAACATAACATCAAAAGATAAACTAAATTTAGGTGTGTATCTAAGTCCACCTAATCTTTGTTCTTCATCACATCATCATCAAACTATCAACCTGCAACATGTATTAAAATATCAACAAAAAGTTGGCGAGCATACAAGTTTGTTTACATAGCATAATATAGACTAAAAGTTGCTCATATCCACATGAATCATAATATGCGAGTTACTAGTATGCCTAGATTGTGTAACAACATGTTCAAACCCAAGTTTCCAACGTGTTTAATTATGCCTATCCCATAGTATCGCGGGAGGTTAACATGTTTAACTTAACAATACCCCAAGTATCGTGGGCGGTGCGTTAATCCTATAGCGCTATAATTGTTAAGGTAGGCTAGCAAAGTTAATGAGCATATATCAACACAAATAGTTTACATGGCATACGAGATTAACAAGCATCACACATAGTTTCATGTTTCAACAATGGATAGAGTTCGTTTAAAAATAGTTTCAAAGTGAAGTGTAGTTTGTATAATATACATGTTGCACCCAAAAGTGATTAAAGGCCCGTGTTTGATCACAAGAGAGCCACATCTCAATCGGTTAGGCGCGCCTTTGGTTTTGCTGGAGACCCGGGTTCGATCCCTGGGGACTTCAATTTTTGTTTCTTTTTTTATATTTAAACATAACCTTATACTTTCAGTAATTGCACAATCAGTCCCTGTAACTTTTATACTTTCAAAAATTGCATAACTCACCCCTGTATTATTAGATAACCTAGTTATATTAAAAGAAAACTAATATTTTAGTTTAAACTAACTAAGTTAGTTTACTAACTTTAATACCTAACGAGATTAACTAGTTTATTAATAAAAATAAACTTTTAAATAACAAAATTAATTAATTTAATTAGTTTAAATTTGAATAATGACCATATTTTTAACGAATAAAAATCTTTATATGTTTTATTCGTTTCACAAGGCTTTCGACATTTAGGATCCGAATCTCATCATTTTAATAGTTTCAACTAGTTTAACGTGTATAAAGTATCGATAAATATAGAATCAAGAATCCTTGAATGATATTTTGTTCAAACGATAAACCGATTAACAGTTGTACATAATATGAATACACAAAAAATAGTTTCGTTTTCATTATGATCAATAGTCTCGAATTACAAACGGTACGAAGGTAGATTACAAAGAGAGTACAAGCGTCTAAATATGAAAGTACAGCACGACTTGCTAAAATAAGTAAGTGCGGAAAATGCGGAGCGTTACAGTAGCTCAGTTGTTCATGGAGGAGGACGAAGAGTCTGAAACGTTATCACAACGGCAAACTAGGAGAGCCGCCTTAAACCAAGACCGTGAATGTATTTTAATTTTTTATAGTATGTTTATTTAAATTTAATAATGAATTTAATTTATTTTTCGTTTTTAATATATAGCCGACCATGATAATTTAGTGGCCTATTATTTTGCCGACATACCTGTGTACACGGACGAGATGTTTCGACGTCGGTTCCGAATGAGTCGTCGACTTTTTCTACGTATCGCAGACGACTTGGCCCAGTCTGATCCGTTTTTCACACTGCGATACAAAGCTAGGGGCCAAAGGGGATTCAGTATTTTACAAAAATGTACGTCGGCCATTCGCCAACTGGCATATAAGTACCCGATTCGTTGGACGAGTATTTAAGAATGTTCGAAAGAACCGTACGTGAATGTTTGCACAGGTTTTGTGAATGGGTTGTGAAATTATATAGCAAGAAATACCTTCATAAACCAAACGCGAACGACGTTCAAAAATTATATCAAGCACACGAACAAAGACATGGTTTTCCAGGAATGCTTGGGAGCATTGATTGCATGCACTGGCCGTGGCAGAACTGACCTACTGCCTGGCAAGGTCAGTATACTCGGGGAGATCATGGTCATCCAACTATAGTTCTAGAGGTTGTTGCTTCACAGGATCTCTGGATCTGGCATGCTTTTTTTGGTCTACCTGGTTCACTTAATGACCTTAACATCATCTACCAGTCACAGATATTTGACGATGTAGTAGCAAAAACAGGTCCAGACACCAGTTTTACTGTTTCGGGGGTGGAATACAGGCGGGGTTACTACCTTGCGGATGGAATATACCCAACGTACTCTACAATCGTTAAAACTATTCTGCACCCGACAGACAATAAAAGAAAGAAATTTGCGAAGTTTCAAGAGGGTGCGAGAAAAGATATTGAACGGTGTTTTGGGGTTCTACAAAAAAAAATGGCATATCATTGAATATCCAGCACGTTCTGCTACACCAAATAGGTTGTGACACATTATGTACGCTTGTATCTTGCTGCATAACATGATCATTGAAGACGAAAGTACAGCGATTTGTGAGTACGATGAAAACGCGTCTAACGGGAATTCTGTTCCAGTTAGTTTGGAACAACAAGATTTAAACGGATTCTCTCTACGTAACGAGTACACACATCAAAACGTACAAGCGGACTTGGTGGAGTACATTTGGAACAACGCACAAAACGAACCTAACGACCACATGCCGGATGAAGACTAGTAGTTTTTAATATTTTTTTTAAGAATATGTTAGTTTTTTTAATATTTGGTTTATAATATTATGTAATTTTAGTTTATATTAATTTTAGTTTTATGTAATATTTGGTTTATAATATTATGTAATGTTTGGTTTTTAATATTTATGATTTTATTTTTACATCTTATTTAATAAATGTTAAAAAGTAGATAATTTAAAAAAAAATGGTGGGGTAGGCTCATCCTCCATTTCCAGTGTTTCTACCTTGGAGGGGCATCCTCCAAAGACTATGATGCGGCACTTACGTGGCGGATCATCATCCAAGGGATGACCCTCTACCATATTGCATAGCCTAATAAAACAACAAATAATCACGTGATTGTTTGATATTAAAACATTAAAACTAAAAAGTTAAAAAGGGAAAGAGTGACTTGAGATTTCATACTATTTGAGCTGGTGTGATTTCTTGAATAGAATTGGGCTGAAGATTTGATGGGTAGTTGAATTGTATAAGAGAGTTGTATTAATTGGGTCGTGAATAAGTTTTGAGTTGGGCTTAGTTTTTGTATTGGGACTATAGTTTGAAAACCCAACCATTGTTGTAACATAAAAGATCAAGCCCAATTATCATTCTAATAGTGTTTGAATTTTAAAAGCCCATTAACTTTTTATGATTTGATAAGCCCAAGAACCTAAGCCCAATCATTGACAAAGCCCGGTTCATTTAAATTTTACTAGATTCGGTTTAATCTAGTGGGTCGTGATCCAAAAGTTTGTTTGAAAGTTGAACGTTGAAGGTTTCTAACTTTAGTAAAATCCCGAGTTTATTATTTCTCTGATAAAATGGCAACTAACCTCTGGGGTTTGCCAAATGGAAATAATCAAAGCTCAAGCAACTCTTCACAATCATGCAATTCTTCGACATGGGCTCAAAAGTGTTTAGGACTTCCATTCTTAGATAATCCTCCTCCACAGAACCAAGAGATGTATTTTGGAAATTGTGGTGGCATCAGTAGTTGCACACCACAAAGTAAACATAAAATGGCAACAAATCTGTATGGTTGGATTCGAGATTCAAATGCGGACAATACTTATATACAAAAGGGTTTAGCACCATCTTGGTTTCAGTCTCCTATACCGTCAAGTAACTTTCCATCACCAAAAATCAATCACTGGGCTAAACCTTCTGTCGATTGTGAACAGACTGTAAAATTGAGAAATGATAGTCAAACAAGAACTGCGTTCTATGCCGAAATTGTCAAGAATGTCAGTGATGGTGAATACTCGGGAAAAGATGATAGTTCCAGACATAGCGGTAGTTCGGATGAAGATGTTACAAGTTCAAGCGAGGATGGATCCAGATGTCCATCGAGGGAGGTTGTTGATTCTGAGGCATATGAGTTAATGTCTGAGGGTGAATTCAGTCAGGTAAGTGTCGATAACTCTATCTGGACTAAGTGTGTTAGATGTGATAAATGTTTTGAGTTAGGTATTAAATTGTGTGAATTAGAAAGTAAGTTTGACTTTACATTTATTCACAATCAAAAACTGATTGTGGATCTCTCAAAATGTAAAGAGGCTAATATGGTTCTTAAAATCATGAAAAAGAATTTAAAACCATAATTGAAACTTTAAAGAAAGATCTTTCCGAGCTAAAGAAAACTGTTTCACGAAAACAAACTGCAATTAACAATTATATTAACATGCTCGAGGAAACAAAAAAAGGAATTGGCTTGTGCTAAGTGTGAAAATGAGGCAATCCAACTTAAGTTGGATAGCTATTCCAACTCCCAGTATGTGTTGGATCACATTATTGACATACAAAATGAGAAAAAGGATGTCAAGTGCATTGGGTATCAAAGTGTCCTTCGCCAATCGGACACAATATACCAAGATGCCTGATGAAAAGAATATGCCTCATTTTTAGCTTTCAGTCTCATTAGACATTGAGGAATTCGCAGCTTGGCTCGGATTCAACAAGGAAATATCCTCTGATCAGGCTCAATCAACTGATGTCAAAGATTTCACAACCGTACAGGATCAGGATCCTCCAGCCATTGGTGAGGATTGTGATAGTTCGGATGATGAGTCGAATGAGGACAAACCTAAGCAGTCAAACACGACGACAAAAGAGACAAATATATCTCTCGAGAATCACATTCTATGTGATTGATGTGTGGTAAAATAAACATATTTGTCCCGTGTAATTGTATAATTTTTGTATAGTTTTTATTTATTATTTTTAGTTTTAATTGTTATATTATATTATTTTGTGTTGGGCCAAGTCCTGATGTAAATGAAATTACCAATTGTACCACCCGTACTCAATCTCCATTCGTGGGATTTCGGAGTTGTTCAGCAAATATCAGGAATTTACCAAGTGTACTAGTCAGAGTCGATCGCGACCGAAATGCTATACGATCAAGCTGGATTGGACGGGAGTTTTGGAACTTACGTGTTATATTATCAGCTAAGTCCTTTCCAATTTGCTATTTGTTTTTTATTTCTTATTTATTTTTAGTCTTTCGAGTCGGGTTTCCATCCTACATTGAGGGCAATGTAGAGTTTAAGTGTGGGGATGGGAAACTATCGTTTAATGCCTAGTTAGTAGAGTCTTGAGTCATAAAAATTTGAAAAAAACAAAAAAAAGTTAAAAATTGAAAAATTGAAAAATTGAAAAAATAGAAAATGTCTCTCGTATTAAGAAGTATGCAAAATAAAAACGGAAAAGGATAGAAAAATCAGTTTTGTTCGGGTTTCAAATAATAATAATATGAGAATAAAAAAAATTAATCTTGTGTCTAATTTGGGATGTGTGAGTAGGCCTGGCTCGGTTTTATGTTCCTTTGATCTTAAAATACTTAATTGTTAGTTTGCTAGTGTGTTCTCATCTAGGAAAAGTAGGAAAGTCGAAACCGCTAAAAATAGTATAAGGAATACCGTTATAAGCTAAAATAATTAGAATTTTTTTATCAAAGAAAAAAAAGAGCTAAACTAAAAAAATTGACAAGGCCTACGTAATCTCTGTTAGGGATAGTGACTCTGACTTAGAATGCCTCTGGGATTGTTAAATAAAAATGCAAAAATACTTATGCCTATTGTAATCTCTTTAGCGGATGGTGACTCTGATTTGGAATGCCTGTGGGATAAGGTATGCATAGTCTAAAAGCTCAAAAGAAAAGAAAAAAAAAGAGAGAGATAAAAATTTGATGTTAAATTCTTTTGATTTTGGTATAAAACGGTTAGGAAATAGTCCAGTGACTGTTCCTTTTGTTCTATAAGCTTGAGGCGGGATTAGGTGAAACGACAGATTCTAGTGTGAGACCCTAGGTAAATTAACCGAATTTGAACTTAAATTGCATGATAAGGGCTTGGAACTGGGTTTGGGTTTAAGGGGATAAGTATACTTGCAATTGCGGTTAACAAAATTTTTAATTTAATAAGTAATCCAAATTTTTGAACCCGAATACTTTCTGATTATGATTCCGTTTGCATAAGTCTTTTTCAGGGACGAAAAAAGGTTAAGTGTGGATATATTTGATATATTGTAAAATATACATATTTGTCCCGTGTAAATTGTATAATTTTTATTTATTATTTTTAGGTTTTAGTGTTATATTATATTATTATGTGTTGGGTCAGGTCCTGGTGCAAATGGAGCAAAAACAAGTAATATGAAAATAATCAGCCAGTTGGACAGAGTGGGGCGCCAGTGACTGAAGTAAAGTTGCCGCTATTTTCTGTGAGTGGGCCGAGGCCACTATCGCTATTTCGTCATACTTGGGCCGCCAAACCGTTAAAGCCGAGCTAATCCCATAAATAAAGTAGATGTGGGCCGTGAATTCTGTGGGGGTTTGGTTTTTTTTAGCAAATATAATGCATTGATATTATCATAAACAAAAGCCTAGTCCTACGTAATAAACATCAGCCATCGCAAATAAGTTTCTTGAAAGCAAAGGAATATTATTTTCAACAACCGCAGAGAGGAGTGTCGGCGAAAATAGTTGTTGGCCTTTATTGGGTGACATGGGCGGCAAGGAAACAGTGTCAGGCAGCTGCCTGACACTTCTCCATTGGCCCAACAAATTTACGCTTTATCCCGATTTAAAACTACGATTTTGTCATCAGTTCAAAATTATGTTTTTACCCTCACTTAAAAACAAATTTACGCTTTTGCTCCCAGCTAAAAATTTCAATTTTGCCATGGGTTCAAAATTACGTCTTTGCCCCGGGTTCAAAATTACGTCTTTGCCCCTTTTAAATTTACAGTTTTACCATTATTTTTTTTCCCATTATAATTAGGATTTTTCCATCACTTCAAAGTTATGCTTTTACCCCGACTTAAAAATAAATTTACGTTTTTGCTAACAGCTAAAAATTTCAATTTTGCCCTTGGTTCAAAATTACGATTTTGCCCCGTTTAAATTTACAGTTTTGCCATTAGTTTTTTTTTCTCATAGCCAAGTTACGATTTTTCCCTCAAATTAAATTTACATTTTCTCCATCGTTTTTGTTTGTTTTCCTAGTTAAGTTACAATTTTGCCCCCGGTGTAAAATTACAGTCATGCCGGCGGCTGCCTGGCACTCCCCCATTGGTCCATTTAATTTAAAATTTTATCCCTGAAAAAAAATTATGATTTCGCCCTCAGTTCAAAATTAATTTTTTTTCACATCGTTTTAGTTTTTTTTTGCAAAAGTATAAAAGTTTTTTTTAATTGGTTTACTTGATTTAATTTTTTCCGTGTCAAGAAGCTGCCTAACACTCGCTCATTAGTCCTGAAAAATTACAGTTTTGCCCTGATCCGAAAAATACGGTCTTATCATCGTTTTAGTTTTTTTCCTAACAAAATTATAGTAGTGTTTTTTTAACTGATTGAGAATTATTCGGTCATCGCCCCGCAACGCGTGCGGGACATCAACTAGTATATAACAAAACTCGTTTTCTATCATACGTCAGCATGTTAAATAGTAACACAAACAAAAAATATCTTCTGGCGCTTTTTTGATAATTTTTTTTCAAAGTGTTGGAAATTATATACTTACTTAAAGTAAAAAGTCGGTGCAAGAGTGCACGCAAAAGTACAATGTTACCCTTTTTCAAACAACAAAATTACAGGATGCACTACGAAAGTACAATGTTACCCTTTTTCAAACAACAAAATTACAGGATTATCCTAGCCCTAGGTCCTTTGGTTCGTCGTCGTACATTTAGAATCGCCGGTTTTGAAAACGGCGCACAATATTTTAAGAACTGTTGTTGCCTGATTGTAAGTGGGAGAAAACCGGGAAGAGGTGGCGAAGGTGGTGGTGGACGGTGGTTATTTTAATGCCAGTGGGTGAGGGCGATGGTGGATGGCAGCTAAAAGGACGATGTGACGGACTTCAGTTTCTCCCGAAGATTCAGGTTGCTGTGACGAGCGGCAACGGTGGTGTTAAGATTTGGTACTAGACCTAATCTCGTTGCTAGACCACCACCGTTGCTGGATCTTCACGATCTGTTTGCCGGTGTCGATTTGAATCGCGTTCGTGCAACCACGATCTACCATCGTACACCACCACTGCTACCGTTAACTCTTTATACATCAAAACGGAGAGTAAGGAGGCGAATGGAGTGAAGGAGGGACTTCTGGAGACGCTCTAGCTCCGCCGCGGTCTGACGTGTCGAATGTCGAAAACCTAGAGTCAAGAAAAGTATCTATCTCGACCCAACGATTCTGGTAGTGGTGGTGATTGACGGTGACACTTAGGTGAGGTGAGGTGAGGCTAGAGGGTATGGTGCCCATTCTCCCTTGGAGGATGATCCGCCACGTAAGCGTCAGATCATAGTCCTTCCAAGGATGGTCCATCCCACAAAACTAGTGGAAATGGGAGGATGGTCCTAGATGATCCAACCCCACCACTTTTATATTTTTTTATTTTTTTAATCTTCCACTTTTTTGTAACTTTTAACAAATAAATTAATAAAAATATTTTCATTAAAATTAAAAAACAATACATAAACTTAAAAAAAAACATAAACTTAAAAAAAAACATAGACTTATTTGATGCTTCTTCATGATGTCGGTTTGTAGTTTTTTCAACATCAAACGTTTCGGCTCGAGATAATTATCAGCATCCAATTATTTCCCATTTCTTGAGCCGAATCTTTTCATCGGACAATCGGATTTTTTCATGGGACCTTTTCGCGTAACTTTTCTCCCGCCACACGAGACTTTTCTTCGATGGCCCGCTCCTTCGTCTTCGCCTTTTGGGCCGTGACCTCGGTGTACGTTTTAAATTGTGCCATAAACTTGTCCATCTTCGGGTCCACCTTTTGCTTTTCTTTCTCCTTCGCCCGCTCCTTCTTTGATTTGTCCCGGCCCGTGGGACGCTCCGCTTCATGTACGGCGTATTCTTCTTCGTCGAACTCAGCGTCATTGTTTAAGTTTATGTGACACCTCGCGTCCGATCCATCGGCGCTAAAACTACCCGATTCCGATGTCCTTTTTCTTCGTTTGCCTTTTTCTTTTTGCGGTTGAGTTTCGGGAACAACTTCCACATCCTCATCGGGTTTGGATCGTTCGGGTTGCGTCGGGTTCGGTTGGGGTTGAACGGGTTGCATCGGGATCGGTTGAAGATTAAAAGCACCTCGCATCATCAATTGTTGAAGGGCTTGATTTTGAGAGAATTGGTTCGGTGAGTGTTGGAATGCGGCAAAGGCGTTTGACGAATATTGAGAGAATTGGTTCGGTTCGATCGTCGGATAATATCCCGGAACCGAGAAAACATTCGGTTGGGTCGGGTTGTTTGGATTGTTCGGGTTGTTGAAGGGATCCATGGTAGAATATAAGTTTATAAAAGTGGAAGATGTTTTATAAAAAATAAAGGGAGAGAGATGTGAAAAGGGGTTAAAAATGGTGAATGGAGGTGAAAAAGGTTTGAATTTTTTATATTTGGGGGAATGTTACCGTTGCTTTGTTTTTGAATTTCGTAATTTTTTTTTATTTAACGGTCATAAAGCAAAAGGGGGGCCACCATTTTTGGATCGTCTCGAACGTCTTGATGTCGACAGAGAGGACGGGGACGCGGGGGGGGGGGGGGGGTGGGTGGTGTGAAGGCGGCGCCGGTCCTCGACGGGTATAGGGACGTACCCCATACCGCATAGCCTGATAACAAACAGAGTGGCATGTGTGTGTTGTGTGTGAGAGAAAGGATATAAGGCTAAACTTGAATTTCTTGCAAACCAAAATATTGTAATATTATATAATCTACATTTATTTATCCATAAAGGTGGTACAGGTTTTTGCTTTTTGAAAAAAAAAAAATAATAGCATTCAAATCCTAACATAACGGTTTTTGAAAAAGATATTAGAATTTAATCATAACATACATATAATTTAGTATTTATTGGTGTAGTTTAATGTAACACTTGTCATTAAAAAAATATTTCTTCAAATCATACTAATAACATGGATGGTAGAGGTATGACCCTGGGCAATGGCTCAGTAGTCATGGAAATGAAGGAAAGACTCCTGACCGAATGGTCACGAGTTCGATTCTCGATCCACCCGGGTTTTACCGGCTCTTCATTGTCATGCCCTCGGGCGGGTGCAGAGTCGGGTTTTTCCCCAGAACTGGTGGCATGGTGGGCTAGGGGCTCCGTGCGTGCAGGTTGGGCTGCCGCGGGCTACCTTTCGGCCAATGAGAGCCGCGTATGGAGTACCCGGCGATTCTTATGTTAGACGTTCAAAAAAAAAATATGGATGGTAGTGGTTGTTGTCTCTTGAAAAAAAAGATGAGGGTTCAAATCGTAACATATGTACTTTAGTATCTATAGGTGTAATCTAAAAGAGTAGGAGTAATGAACCTTTGCCATTAAAAAAATCATGCAAATCATATTGATACTTTTATGTATTTAATTTTGGCATCTAAGAACGTTCGCTGATGTGCGAGATGCGTTTACGTAAAAGTTTTGAATATGATATTTAGAATTTCGTGAACGCTAATGTTAATATTTTTTCCGGTTTAACGCGCCGCAACGTGCGTGGTTTCATAATAGTTTGACGTGCGTGGTTTCATAATAGTTTGAATAAAAACAAACATAACTCATGTTAACCTACCTTTCCTTATAAAATAATATAGAACTATACACCGCAACGTACGAGACATTATATTTTTTTATATATGCCTAACCACCTTAATGTTATTAACGTAACGTGTGTAACAAAGTAACAAACGTGGCACGTTACACGTAGGCATCACACGTTAATGTGACCATCGTATCGAGTGTAACGAAGTCACAAACATAACGTTGCCGCTGCAAAGCGTGGCATGGGTTAATATCTAGTTTCATACGAAGATCAGACGCACGTGATCAAAAGAATGAATTCAAAAGGCCTTTTAAATATTATTATATTTTCTTTAGGGGATGCAAATAAAGAAGGGGGATCATCAGACAAAATTAATTGGGCTTGGCAGCCACTAAGTAGGGCGGTCCAAACTGTTCGACGATCGAGGATCGCTTGAAAAATGCCCGAAAAATGTTCGTTATCGGTTCGATTCAAATTCAATCCAAGCATGAGCAAAGGTCCGCTCGCTCGTCGATCGCTCGGTTTCGCTCGAATTGTTTTTTATTAAATAATATATATATATATATATATATATATATATATTATAGATTTTAAAGATTAAAAACCCAAAAATATACTAGCCCAACTTAATAGTTAATACCAAAATCTAACCCTAAATACCAAATTCCTAAAACAATGTTCAAATGTTCGATGACTTCGATCTACTGCATATCGCCGCTACCACACACCAAAATCTAACCTTAAATTCCTAATTCCTAAAACAATCTTATAATCTGATTGTTCGATCTCATGATGAGGGTGAAGTCCTTGGTATAACTCATCTGCATAAAGTTCTCTCATTTACACAATCACATAACGCCTTTAGCAGGTTATTCTCATCTGCATATCGCCGCTGCCAGTCTGCTACACAAATTACACAATCACATATCGATGCCACGTCCATTCTCATATCGATATGTTCCTGCCATGTTCTGTTCCTGCCACGTTCCATAGGTCCATTCTCAGGTACATTCTCATGGCTATTCAATTAACCTTAGGGTCATTGTAAGTTAAAGAGTATGCTACTGTTTGTTGAAATAAATTGCAGGCCGGTTTGTTAAAGAGTATGCTGCTTCCGCTATTCGATTAACCTTAGGGTCATTGTAAATTCAACTTCTGTTTATGTGCATATTTTTACAGGGAGCAGAAAGCTCAAGGTTAACAAAACTTCTGTTTATGTGCATATTCAACTTCTGTTTATGTGCATATTTGATTAAGCTTTCCATATTTTCACAATTGTGTAGTTATAATTGTGTTTTTTTTTTTGGAGAATGTCTTCTTACAAAGAATCAAACGAGAATCCGGCTACTCATGTTGACTTGACTGATGGAGAGGACGACCCGAATCCAATAATTGATGAATCGGGTGATATCGATGTAGCTGATACAGCGACCGGAGCTCTCTTTAGTGCTGGGGGCGTATATTGGATGACTACTGGAGCTCTCTTTCAAAGAATATGGTGGAACTTCTTGTTTATGGAAGTGATTGGTTAAAGGCCAGCTCAAAAACAACCTTAAAAGCATTGGTTATTACATTTATAATCTACTTATACTTTTGTAGTTGATGCATTAACATTTGTATTTTGTTTTTTTTTTTAATGTGTAGCAAGCTGCAAGAGATGAAGAAAAATTGAAAATTGATGTGTTGACTCCAGACGGGTCTGATAATAAATGAAAGGTATTTTTATAGTTAACAAACCAGAAAAGTTGTTATGTAATGTGTAGAATTAATGGTTTTATTTAATGCTTTTGTTTATATATTATATATGTTGATTTGAAGTTGAATTTTGTGGATGGAGATGATCAAGCTTAAAGAAGTTTATGGCTTTTGAGCTAAATGATAATTTGTATTTCGCACTTTATTTTGTGCTTCTTGATATTGTTAAGAACATTTTTAGAATCATGATTTTAGTTATGTATTGCTTTTGTTAGTAAGGTGTTGGACATGTTTTAATTAAGTTATGATTTGTTTTTGTTGTACGTAGCCTTATAATTCAATCGAGCGAAACCGAGCGAAAACGATCCGCTCAATTTTAGTTTGGATTTGAGAAAAACCGAGCGAAAACGATCCGCTCGATTCAAATTCAATCCAAGCATGAGTATCACTTTTGTGCTCGGTTTTGCAAATTCGATCCGATCAGATCGGATCGGTTGTAATTCAATCCGAGCACGAGCAGACCCTCGATCGGATCAGATCGGCTCATGAAAACACCTACCACTAAGGGACATGAAACGTGATCAAGGAATACATATATAATCGAACATAAGGAGATCAGTGGGGGACGCACGACTGAGGAAAGGAACATCAGCCGCAACTATTCCTATCAACATCATAAGGCAGAGAGAACATCAGACGTGAGGAGGCGCACGAAGATCATCAGGAACGAATTTTTGAGATTTATTTGAAAGGGTTCAAGTTCAAGAATTATTGGGGTGGAAGCAAGAAGCTTAGGGATCAAGAATTAAACGGGTTCTATCTATTTAATTCTCTTGTTTTCTTAGTTTCTTTATTTTTACTTAATGAATTCAGATTTTGAACCTTGTTTATTATCTTCGTTCATGACTTTGAGTGGGTAAATTGTTTTTACTACCTAGACTTGGATGAATGGTTTGCTAAAGTTGTGTTTTTTATAATGGATAGTTAATTTTTATGTATTGTTTATGAATTGTAGGCGACTTGATTGTTGATTAGATGTGTTTGCATGCATAATACTGTTTGGAAATTGTTTATTACTTCGCACAATTCTTGGTGACGGTCTTTATCACATAATAGAGTCGTGCTAGGTTTTAGATTTTGGTGAGTGTCTATATCATATAATAAATCTTTAATCTTTAGGGTTGAATTGCGCAATATACCTTAGAAGCTGTAATATTCGGTAATCAAAGAAATTAAGTGTTCTACTAATTCTCAATAGCTGAGAGGTGCGAGATTATTGTTTTGTCTAAGTCATTAAACCGTAGGGTAGGAGTTTCGTTAGGAGTAAACCTATTGGTTGCTGTCTAACAAGTCTAATCAAGAACCCAAGTTTACCCTAGGTTTAGGTCCTGAGAGGGAGTGAATCTTTTAGGGTACTTTCATAAACCCCTAAGATGTCTTGAGAGAGAGTCTAACCAACCGGTATTCGAAACAACCTTTAGGGTGCCATAAGTGTCTCTTGAGAAGGGTTGAGGTAGAGGTGTACAAAAAAACTGATTACGCAATCGAAACCGGAAAAAAAACCGAAACTGGTTTTTTTAAAAACCGGTTTTTTTTTCTAACCGGTTCGGTTACAACCGGTTTGACCGGTTATTAATCGGTTATATATTTTCTAGGCCGGTTCGGGTTTAAAACCGGTTTTTAAAAAAACCGGTTAATTAATCGATTAAACAAAAAAACCGGTTAATAATCGGTTAACCGGTAACGACTACAAAAAAACCGGTTTTAACTGGTTAAAAACGCCCAGCTCTTATTAACGGTCATATGACCGTTTGGGACCCAAACTAGCCGGTTTTTTTTTTTTTGTTTTTTTGGCGTAAAAATCATCTCCAACTAGTATAAAAGGTTTGTGGGTGTTTAGGTTCAATCACAACACTTGAGAATCTTCAAAAACTCTAAAAAAGTCTCTTATTCTTGTTCGATAACTCTCAAAACGCTATGGCAACCTCTAGTGCCCATGATTCGGTCAATGTTGGCGAGTCTACAACCGACACGGTGATTCGTGTTGTTCCAACGAAGCGCAACCCCGAGGTTTGGTCACATTTTGATTTGTGCGAGATGGCCAACGGTAAAAGAAAAGCGCGTTGTCAAGGCTTTTACGCCAAAACCGCAAACTCCACCTTGAAACAACACATTGAAAAACCGTTTTGCAAGGCGTTGAAACAACAACACGTTAGTGGTCAAGCTTCCATGGCAAGTGATGGCGCTAATATTTTCAACTACAATTTCAATATGGCTAGGGAGGAAATGGCGAAGTTTGTAATCCAAGAAAGTTTGCCGTTCAACCACTTCGACAACCAACGCTATGCAAAGATGGTTCAACGAACTCTCCAACCATGATACACCCATGTAAGTCGTGCTACTCTTAGGAGGGATTGTTTAAAATTGTGGAAAAAAGCTAAACTAGAATTAATTTCTTATTTTGAAAAATTAGAAACCGGTGTTAACTTGACTAGCGACGTTTGGTCCGCACCGCACGGTTCACCCGATTCGTATATTTGTGTCACCGCCCATTGGATTGAACCGACGATGTGGCAAATGATGAAAAGCACGATTTTGTTTAAATTATTCGATTACCCTCACACCGGTGAAGCTATATATAAAGTAATCGACAAATGTATTACAACATACAAATTGGAAAAAAAAAGTTTTTTCAATATCTTTTGATAACGCCTCAAACAATACGAGTGCGGTAATGCGTTTAAAATTAAAATACAATCCAATTTATGAGGGTAATGTTTTCCATAGCCGATGTGTTGCACACATCATAAATTTGGCCGTTCAAGACGGTTTAAGGGTTATTGAACCACAAAAAGAAGCTTTCAAAAGAATGTTACGAAGTATATTTAGTAACACGCAAAGACATGCAAAATATATTAAAACTTGTAAGGAAGCGGGTCGAATATGCTTAGGACCCAATTGGGACGTTGCTCATAGGTGGAACTCGACTTGCATTATGTTTGAAAAAGCTATTTGGCAAAAGGAAAGTTTAATAGAATTTCATAACCCTTTGGCTAGTCGTAGAAAGTGTTCGCCTTACCACCCATCGGGTTGGGATACTATTGAAACGGTTACACAATTGCTTCAAGTTTTCAAAACATCAACAAAGACTTTATCAGGGGTTTATTATCCAACAAGTTCATTGGTACTTCACAATTTGTTTAAAATGTGTTTGAAAGTAAACGAGTTGTCGGTTAGAGGTAGACCATATTGTGACATGGCGGATACAATGAAGGAAAAATTAAGAAAATATTTTAAAGAACTACCGGCGGTTTTCACTTGTGCCGTCGCTCTAAACCCTTGTTTTAATATTTTTGGAACCGGGTCTTTGATTGAAAAAATTGCACACCAATTGAATTTAAACACCACTCAAGAACCAAACTTTGGTGAAGCCGCAAAATCTCGTTTCAACGATCAACTTTCAAAATTGTTTGATGTTTATGTAACAAAATATGGTACAACCTCGTCACACATTCACGAGTCAATGAGAAACGCCGCTTTCGGTGAAGGTTCAAGTATGGAAGATCAAGATTTGTATGTTTATAACCAATTGTATGATGAGTCAAGTCAAATGCATCGTGGTAACACTAGTAGTAGTGAACTCGGTCGGTATGGTGGGTCGAACTTTCTACAAATGATGAGTTCACAAGACTTTAAAAATTTTGATTTGTTGGCTTGGTGGAAAAGTAAGGAAGATCAATTTCCGATCTTAGCCACAATGGCCCGAGATTTACTAACGGTCCAAGCTTCCACGGTAGCTTCGGAAAGTGCTTTTTCTATTAGTGGTAGGGTGATTTCGATAAGGAGGACTCGACTAACACCTAAGGCGGTTGAGATGTCGATTTGCTTAAAAGATTACTTGGATGCGGCGGAGAGATGTCAAGACACACACTCACTCGAGGAAGAATTAGATTACGAAGAAGAAGTTTACGAGGACTAGGTCGAAGCGGAATTGACAACCCCAATGACCGACGAAGAAGCCGAATTAGATGAATTCCTACGCAATAGTTCGGGTTCGGGTTCGGGCGAAGAAGATTAAACGAGGCTTCTCAAGATATATTTTAGTATTGTAGTTTCACTAAATATATATATATATATATATATTAGTGGACGTTCTTGCGGATTAATAGTTTAAGTTTACGCATTTCGTTTGTTATGTTTACGTTCGTGTTTCATTGTTATGTACAACCGTTTGTTCCAAGACTAATGATATTATTATGTTTTTAACTTTTTATGAGTTTATTGTTAATTTTTGTATAAAAAAAACTGCATTTACACTTCAAAAAATAACAAAACTAGCTGAACTGTGAAGAAAACAGCATAAAAAGCTGAAAAAATTGAAAAAAAACAACATTCTGTGAAGTTCCTGCATGTTTCTGCAGAACCGGTTTTTTTTTCCGGTTTTTTGTTAACCGGTTTGAATCCTATCGTTTATTAATCGATTATAAAAAACCGGTTTTTTATTTAATCTGTTACAACCGGTTACAACCGGTTAGGACTGGTTACAATTTATTCATGTTAAAACCGGTTATTAACCGTAACCGGTTTTTAAAAAACTGGGTTTTTTTTTGGCAGATTTTAACCGAACCGGTTATTAACCGTAACCGGTTTTCCAAAAAAACCGATTTGTACACCTCTAGGTTGAGGGGAAACAACCTCTAGGGTGCCATAAGTGTCTCTTGAGAAGGGTTGAGGGTCTTGTTCGGTATCCCGAAAGGTGCGAATTTTAAGATCCCGGTTCCATAATAATTAATATCCTAATAAAAATCACTACTAAAAGCAAATCAGGATTCCAGTCTAGGTAGTGTCTTCCACCATCTGAGTTTAAGTCCAGAGTTAGTTCATTTTGGTTAATCTAATTAGTTTACTTTAGTTTAATTTAATTGCAATTTCTAGGATTTTTAAAAACCTCCCCCCCCCCCAAAAAAAAAAAAAACATAAAAATAGTTAGAGTCCGTGTCAGTCTAAATCTAGATAGAGTCGTTAAAGTAATTAAATAGAGTCTCGTGGGTTCGATACTCGGACTTACTTAGGCTATACTACATTGGCCGGTACACTTGCCGGTTGTGTGGTCTAGATTAGAGAGTCTTAGTTTTATAAATTTAAAATTTAGGTGTCTAATTTAGGGTTAATTTAGTTTATATTTATTTGACCACTTTTAGCACTTCAGTGATCCTCCAGCAAACCGTGTGTGACTGCTCCAGTCAAGAATGCTGAAACTTGTGTTGAAACATGTGAAAGCGCAAACTTGCTTTATACGTTGACCGATTCTGAAAAAGTTTACCCAAACAAAGATTTTCTCATTCGATGGGGGACATATATGTGATGATATTAAATATGTAAAGAATAAATGGGGGAATGGATCTAAGGAATCAGAAATGCTAAAAACTTCTAATGGAAGAGGGGAGGAGACACTTAAGAGGGTATATACGGTAACAAAACACATACCTATTGGAAAAAAAATCAACATATGGTATTGACAGATTAGGTATTCGCAATATAATTTTGTCCAATATTGTATTGATTGCATGCATGTTGAAAAGAATGTGGTAGAGAGTCTTTTTGGAACATAGCTAAACGTTCCAGGAAAGACGAAGGATGTATTGAATGCTCGATTGGATCTAAGACATTTTGGGATAAAACCAGAGTTGCGGCCTATTACAAAAGGCGATAACACAATACTTCCTGCAACATGTTACAAATTAACCAAAGCGAAAAAGACACTATATAAGTTAATCTACGTTAATTGTTCACATCTGAAATCAATGTACCTATGTGATGCAGAATCATCTAATATTTGTTTAAATTTGAATTTCCGATTTTATTTTATTTAGTTTCCTATTAAAGTTATGATTCCCACCTATAAATTGGGATTTAGGGATTTATTGTTATTCAGTTTTTGATTGAATTTTATTGAAAAGAACATTGTTCTTGAACCTTTTGGGTTCCTTTATCGTCTTTGATTAATCAATCGTTCTTGAGCCATTCGATTGCACGCGAAACTGCATCAGTTGGTATCAGAGCTATAGTTTATCAAATGGCTCTACGTGAAGGCAAGTGTTTTCTTGTTCGAAGAGTCGCCGACAGAGGCATCGACAAGAGCATCGGTGATTCACGTGCTTGTGGAGATCGATTAAACTGTGATCGTAGATCCGCTGGCCGAGGCAACAAGATCAAAAACCGTGATCCACGTGATATTATTAAGATCAAAAGACTCCGACAACGAGTCCAAGAACTTGAAGAGATCAAACGGCTCCGTCAGCGAGTCCGAGATCTGGAGTTGCAACGGGATACACGCAAGACGGAAACCGAGTCGAGTACCGTCGTCTGGGACGAAGGTGGCGACGGAGAGCAGCAGCCGTTTGGCCGTTATCCACACCGGTTCTTTGAACCACTCGATCCAGAGGGTGTGTCGAGAGACAAACCCATGTTTGACGAAGATGAAATTGAGGTGGATGAAAAAGAATATTTATTGGCTCAACAAGCTATTAACGGAGTTTTTAATCCAAAGGAATATGAAGAGAAAAAAAACAATCATAAATCTTCAATGATTTCTCCAGGTATGTTTGATGATTTACTTAAAGCTCCCTCGACAAAAAATGGTGGTGTTGCGGTAGTTACCGATGGCGATGTGCTGCATTGGGAAGATCCATGCAATCTGCCGAAAAATAGGAAAGGTTTGACCTCTGAATCATATACAATATTATCTCCAACAAATCTGCAATTTCAAATTGGAAGTAATTTTAAAATTGGTGATAATAATTTGGTTAACAAATATATTATCAATAGCACTAAAAAGATGGAAGTGGAGAATACATATCCACCGAATAGTGGATATGCTTTGGATTATCCATATTGTGATATTGGAATTGCTCAACAAGAAAAAACCTCAGGCGCCTCGTATAATTCCATTGGGCCACCAAATATCTCTCAAAATAGTGGGTCACATGGGTTGTTTGCACATGCGCTTAATAAATATTGTGGGCCACCTAATTTGTTGTCTCGTACCCATGGGCCAAAATTAAAGCCTAATGAACTCATAACCTTTCATTTGGATGATCAAAATGGATCGCAATTGAAGACGAAGTCTACTGGATCGCAACCTAAGCCCAATGCAAATGAAGCTTCTAATTTATATTCTAGTTTAAAGTTTTCACTACTGGAAAAGATTTTATTACTGGAAAAGATGGGTGATAAGATACAAAATGGTTTTGTCCCACTAAACTCTGATGAGAAGTCTATTCCACCGATGGCACAAGTTGTAGTTAAACTATTTGAACACGTCAAGTCGATAGTGCATAGGAGAAGGTCCAATGCCCCATTTGATCCAGGTGGTACAAGTTTAGAGTTGGGCGAGGGGATTCATGAAGTTGAATTGTTTAGGCAGATTGTTATAATAATAATTCAGAATCGGGTTGATGTTCCGTTTGATCAAGGTGGCTTTGGTTCGGAAGACAAAACTCGAGGACGAGTTTTTTTCGAAGAGGGGGAGTATGATGCAGAATCATCTAATATTTGTTTAAATTTGAATTTCCGATTTTATTTTATTTAGTTTCCTATTAAAGTTATGATTCCCACCTATAAATTGGGATTTAGGGATTTATTGTTATTCAGTTTTTGATTGAATTTTATTGAAAAGAACATTGTTCTTGAACCTTTTGGGTTCCTTTATCGTCTTTGATTAATCAATCGTTCTTGAGCCATTTGATTGCACGCGAAACTGCATCACTATGTACCTAATCAAGATGAGAATTTGACCGTATTTTATTTTTAAGAGGTGTTACATTCTCCCCTCTTTTAATTCACCCCTTGAAATTATACTTAAATGGAGAATAGGTGGCATACTTCTTCCTCATTTCCTCTTTTGCATTCCGAAGTGAAATCTATTGGAACTGAATATCTCATGACCAATGCTTATCTTCTTTTATTTATTTATTTATTGGTTTTATCTATTATTTTGTTTAGATGTACGTAGAAACAGGAGGTGTGCATGGGGAGTTTGTTATGCTTCTCTTCTCTTTTTCATGTATTTAAGTTCTAGTCATGAAATAAAAATCATCACAAAATCATAGAAACAAAAGCTCTCTGTTTACCATTTTTCATGGTATCAGAGCGGGTCTCACAAGATTAAGATCATCAAGATCGATTCGGCAATGGTCGGTGATAAAGAAAAGTCGACTGGAGCCGGTGAAGCCATGGATACAAACTCGCCTTACTACCTTCATCCCTCAGACTATCCTAAACAACTTCAGGTCAATGAGAATCTGACCGATTCCAACTACAAAGATTGGAGTCAAGAAATGACTAATTTCTTGTTTGCCAAGAACAAAATAGGGTTCGTTGATGGAACCCTACCCAAACCCGACAAAACCGACGACAAGTATATGCCATGGATGCGATGCGATGATAAAGGGGTGGCTCACCACTGCGATGGAGAAAGAAATATGGGCTAGTGTCAAATACGCAAGTACCGCCATCGAGATCTGGAAAGATTTACAGGAGAGGTTCGGAAAGGAAAGCGCTCCAAGGACGTATGAGCTGAAGCAGTCAATCTCCGCTACTCGACAAGAAGGTGTGTCGGTTTCATCCTATTACACCAAGTTACGGGGCTTATGGGATGAGATTGACTCTGTGCTTCCAAGCCCAAGATGCGACTGTGGGAATTGTACGTGCGGGATCGGAAAGAAGATCACGGAATTAAAGGAAAAAGAAAGAACATATGAGTTCCTAATGGGTCTCAACGCGGATTTTTCGGTTATGCGAACCCAGATACTAGCCACCAAGCCCTTGCCGGGTCTCGGTGAAACGTATCACCTCGTAGCCGAGGATGAACAGCAGAGGATCATAGCCGGTGGGAACAAACCGCTACATGTACCAGATGCTACTGCGTTTGGAGCCTCACAAACAGGAAATCAAGATGGTCAGTGGCAGCGAAAGACGGGGCAGAAAAGTGATAAAGCTGGGCAGGCTACCAAGACGGGTCACTGTACTCATTGTGGCAGAGACGGTCACGTAAAAGACGGGTGTTTTAAGCTCGTAGGATATCCAGATTGGTGGCCTGGCAAAGGAAAGAAAGACGGGGTAAAACCAAGGGCAGCCATGGCTGAAGCTTCGAAAAAAATTCCGGGCTTAACAGACGAACAGTATGAGATGTTCATCAAGTTGTTTGGAAAGAAAATGGATCAGAAAGCAAACACCACTCCTCCAAGGGCTAATATGGCTGGTAAGTTAAATGAACAAGGTGAGTGGATCCTAGATACCGGGGCAACCGAATACATGACTCACATTCGAGAATTTTTGGCAAAAATCTCCATGAGTGATAAGGAGGTCCCGGTCACGATTCCAAATGGGGAAGCCATTCCCGTCAAGGGAGTTGGCGAACACACGTTATAAGGGGGAATAAAGATAAAAAACGTTCTTTTCATTCCCAATTTCAAGTGTAATCTTTTATCTGTTAGCCGCCTTACGAAAGATTTACAATGTGCAATCACCTTTTTCCTGGATTTTTTTGTCATACAGGGCTTGAGGGAGAGGAACTTGATTGGAATGGGTGAGTGCAAGGGGGGGCTCTACAGGATGGGAACCATGGAAGAAGATCGCAGAGCCATGACGGCGGTTACATCCAGCGAATGGCACAAGAGACTTGGTCACCCATCTCATGATAGGTTGTCCCGTATTCATTTCCTTAAGGTTTCTAGTGAAAATTCTAAAGACATTTTTTGTGATTCTTGTATTAAAGCAAAAATGACAAGGCTTCCCTTTCAAGATAGTTCTATTAAAACAAATGAGAGTTTTGATATGATTCACTGTGATATTTGGGGGGGATATAGGAGTTTTTCGCTTACGTATGGGACGTATTTTCTCACTATAGTCGATGACTATAGTCGGGCGGTATTGGTTTACATAATGAAACATAAACATGAGGCGAGTGATTACCTAATCAGTTTTTACAATTGGGTTCTCACCAAGTTCAAAAGGGGCATTAAACGGATTAGGTGTGATAACGGAGGTGAATTCGTCTCAAATCGCATGAAAGCCTTTTATAGCGATCATGGGATTGAACTTGAGACAACTTGTCCACACACCCCACAACAAAATGGGGTGGTGGAAAGAAAGCATAGACACCTCCTAGAGATAGCACGTGCATTACGCTTTGAAGCGAATCTACCAATAAAATTTTGGGGGGAATGTGTCTTAACGGCGGCCTACATTATTAATCGTTTACCGTCAAAGGTGCTTGATTACAAAACACCGTATGAGGTTATTTTTGGAAAAGAACCGTCATATGAGCACATGCGCGTCTTTGGCTGTTTGGCGTATTTTTGGAACACCGAAACAAAAGGGGACAAGTTTGCCCCTAGAGGCAAACCGGGAATATTTTTGGGGTATCCCTTTGGTACGAAGGGATACAAGATTTTTGACCTTGAAAAGAAAAAGGTTGTGAATAGTAGAGACGTAAAATTTTTCGAAGGGACTTTCCCTTTTCAAACCGAAAAAAATGAAACAAATGATTTTGACAAGGAAATAGTTAGTCAAATTCATCATGAACCAGTGCATGAAAACATCACTGTTGAAAAACCCATACAAGAAAATGTTGTCAATATTGTTGTAAATAATGAAGTGGGAACAGAGAGCACATGGCCTATGAGCAACGATGGACAAATTGATAACAGTTGGGCCGATGGCCCATCAACGCCAACAAGTGATTCTGTCCAAACCGAACAACCACCTTTGGACACTACCAGTCAACGGCCTCAACGATCCAGAATGCAACCGGCCAAATTCAGAGATTATCACGTCAAGCTTCCCCCTTCCGTCAATGCCTCGCACCCAGATTCCGATCAAGGCTCCTCAACAGTACACCCTCTAGCTAATTACATTTCGTATGATAAATTTTCGAACACTCACAAGGCTTTCCTTACGGCCATCACGTCACATGATGAGCCTAAAAATTTTTATCAAGCATCACAGGATAAGAGATGGCGAGAAGCTATGCAAAAGGAGATCAAGGCTCTTGAACAAAATGGAACATGGACCCTCGAGCAGTTACCTACCGGGAAGAGAGCTATTGACTCCAAGTGGGTGTACAAGATTAAATACAAGCCAAATGGTGAGATCGAGCGCTACAAAGCGAGGCTAGTGGCAAAGGGTTTTACCCAAATGGAAGGTGTGGACTATCATGACACCTTCGCGCCGGTTGCAAAGTTGGTAATGATAAGAACTCTACTTGCCTTGGCTGTCAAGAAAAATTGGGTTATACACCAACTCGACGTCAACAACGCCTTTTTACACGGCGATCTTGACGAAGAAGTGTATATGAAGCTTCCGCAAGGTTTTTCAAGTGATTCAGAAATGCGAGTTTGTCGGCTCCGAAAGTCTCTATACGGGTTAAAACAAGCTTCAAGAAACTGGTACCACAAATTTACCGAAGCATTACTCGGTTTGGGTTTTACTCAGTCTAGGGCAGATTATTCACTATTTGTCTATAAGAAAGGTTCGGTATTTGTGGCAGCATTAATTTATGTAGATGATGTGATCGTGGTTGGTAACGGCATGAAGGTTATTCAACATACCAAGTCTCAACTCAACGAGAAATTCAGCATAAAGGACCTAGGGAACCTGAAGTACTTCTTAGGCATTGAGGTTGCCCGAACCAAAGAAGGTCTTGTTCTAAGCCAAAGGAAGTACACGCTTGACATCTTGGAGGATAGTGGAATGATGGGTTGTCGTCCTAGCGGGTTTCCAATGGAGCAAAATCTTAAACTTGACAAAGGTGAAGAGGAAGAAAAGGTTGATGCCGTCAAGTATCGACGATTAGTTGGCCGGCTTCTTTATTTACAAGCAACCCGACCCGATATCACATATTCCGTTAACGTTTTGAGCCAGTTTGTTGCTGACCCACGAAAAAATCACATGGATGCAGCTACACGGGTACTTCGCTATCTAAAGGGAACACCAGGCCTAGGCATATTGCTACCGAAAATGGGTGGCACAACTCTTGTTTCATATTGTGACTCAGATTGGCTCGGTTGTCCCCTCACAAGAAGGTCACGAACAGGATACTTGCTCCTATTTGGAGGTGCACCGATTTCATGGAAATCTAAAAAACAGACGGTTGTGTCACGCTCATCGGCTGAAGCGGAGTATAGGGCAATGGCTACAGCCGTGAGTGAAGTCCTATGGATACGCTCACTTCTTACCGAACTAGATGAACCTGCCACAGAAGGTACCGTGCTATTTTGTGATAATCAGGCAGCGAAGCATATTGCAAATAATCCGGTATTCCACGAAAGAACAAAGCATGTGGAGATGGACTGTTATTTCGTGCGTGAACGGGTGGACTCGAAAGAGATATGGCCGGTTCACATCGACACCAAGCTTCAAATTGCAGATCTTCTCACTAAACCATTGGGAGCGCAACACCTTCACGGATTACTCGTCAAGTTGGGCATGCAGGATCTACACGCTCCAACTTGAGGGGGAATATTGGAACTGAATATCTCATGACCGATGCTTATCTTCTTTTATTTATTTATTGGTTTTATCTATTATTTTGTTTAGATGTACGTAGAAACAGGAGGTGTGCATGTTATGCTTCTCTTCTCTTTTTCATGTATTTAAGTTCTAGTCATGAAATAAAAATCATCACAAAATCATAGAAACAAAAGCTCTCTGTTTACCATTTTTCAAAATCGGGTCCTCGTTTTGAGTTCCACTTGACCTTAACTATTGGAATTTTCTACTCCTAAGTTTCTTGACCTTCCTGTCTAATACTTCTATGGGTTCCGTCGTAAATCGGTATTGATTATCTACCGTCATGACTTCATTAAAGGTGTTGCAAACTACGTTAAGCCATTCAGGTAGTTTAGGTTGGTAAGCTACTGATCCTATCTTGTCGCTAACCTAAAATGTGCTGATAAATCGCCTGTATGATTCAATGCCAGTAATGTGCAACTAAAAACACAATTTTTTCAACCTGTGTAGCCTTTTATGTTTATGACATAATGTTTTATGAGTTTTAAAACATTACCAAGGATTTATATAAAAAATAATTTATTATCTAAACATGATTTGGATTATTTTAAGGGGAAATCACCAAATTAGTCAAGTTGACCAAAATTTTTAATAAAATAATCATCGAATTTTAGCTTTTTGACAAAATAGACATTTACGATTCCAACCAATCACCTTCTGCCAAATAAGCTTTGTCGGTTGTGGCAGCAAAGACATAGCCCCCACTTTTGGCCATCAACTAAGGCTTAGCCCATGTTGTGGCGGCTTATCCTTGGCTTTTGGCGGCTTAGCCCGCGCTTTTATAGGCTTAGCCTGCGTTTTTGGAGCAGCCTAAAATTCAATTACTATTTTGATAAAAATAAAAATAAAAAAACAATCTTGATCTTGACTTGTCTGGTGATGTTCCCTTATTTTAATGATCATTAGCTTCACACCTCTACCTCTCATTTGTCCCTTTATGCTGATTCCATATTGGTGTATCATATTCTTACTTGTGGAACGAGAGGATAATTTCCAAGTGGACAAAAACTTCACAGTCAATTTTGGTTCATACACCCTTCTGGAAAGTTGTCCTCAGATAAAACCTACTAAGAGGGTCGGAATAATGAGATGACTAAAATGGACCATGAAATTTGAATAAATAAAGTGTATGTGTGCTTTGAAGAACATGAAACACACACATACACCACCCCACATTTTGAGAAAATGAAACACACATATACCCCCACATTTTGAGTGGTCAGGGTGTGTTTGAGTGCACTACTAAAAGGTTTTGCATGTTTGCTAGTTTTACAAAAGAACCGTGAGTTATTAATCTATGGAGCACAGGTATAAATTTTGTGTTCTTATTTTTACAAAACATCCAGTTTAATCTAAAAGGATCTTGCTGTTTTGGGTGATGTCTTGTTAAGAAAACAGTGAGCACAAAAAGCGTTTATATTTGTTTTTTTAGGATCTAAACCATGAGCTCACTAGATGATGCAAGAGATTGGTTTTAACATCTTGAGCATGTGATAGTTGAAATCCCCATTAACATTTAGAAAACATTTACAAGTGGATTTAGAGATTCAAAAATTGATTTCCATGTAAATTATTATAATGCCTCAATAATTTAATTAGTTCTATTTTTTGTGAGTGTTGGTATGTTTAGCTACTTACATATAACTATACCTATTTTGACAGCTCAACCCCATTGGAGATGGAGATGGAGATGACTGAAAGTGAGCATGTGATAGTTGAAATCCCCATTAATCGACCGGTCAACAACGGCAACATTAGAAGCGTGGCCATGGAGTGGGTTGACTGCCTTACAGGCGAGGCGACCACCAAAAGCAACGAACGTGAACAACATATGGAAAAGGTACCACCATTACTCTTAAAAAGCGAGAAAGGTCGTAGAAACAGCGAGTGCTACGAACCTGCAGTTGTTTCACTTGGCCCATACCACGACAACCGACCTGCCCTTGCTCAAGCAGAGAAGTACAAACTCATGACACTAGAAGAGTATAGTTTGAGCACCGGAAAAACTATTGATACCTTATACAACAAGGTGTTTGAAGTGGTACATGATGCCAGAAAGTGTTATATCAATGGTTCTACTGATGCTTACAGCGATCACGAGTTTAATCAAATGATGTTACGAGATGCTTGTTTTATTTTGCTCTATATTGAACGAATGCCGTGTGGACACACCAATATATTCTTAAATAACGAGTACTTGGGCGCAATAGGGTTTGCGAACATAAAGCGTGATCTTTTGTTGCTAGAGAACCAGATCCCCTTTGTAGTACTCGAAGTTTTGTTGAAGTTGAAGTTCCCCAAAGATAAAGGCGAAGAAGTCCTAAACAAATTTTTTAACTACTTAAACTATGGGGAGGTGATGATGAGGAAGGATAAAAAGGTGCTGGAATACAAGCGACCGCTTCATCTTCTCGAGCTTTACAGGTCTTATTTCATCTCACTTCCGACTAAAGATAAAACGTTGCATGAAAATTTTAATTATGTAAAACGAAATCGAGCGTTTGCTTCAGTGACAGAACTCAAAGCTAGATGGATTTTTTTGAGATGTACCACAGATGAGTCTACGAGTGACATGGAATTTAACCGGTATATTTGCTATGGTGAGTTTATGCTAGCACGTAGAGCAGTGTGCCCGTATACCAAAGCTATATACCTGAACATGATCGCATATGAGATGTGCCCGCATACCCCAACTGACTTGCGGATTTCAACTTACATCCGAGTAATGAAATCGTTAATCATTCAGCGTGATGATGTGAAGGAGTTGCGACGTAATAATATATTGCTTCATAGTCTTGATAGTGATGAAGAAGTGGTGAAGATGTACGATGAGTTTGAAGTCCCGGCAGTTAATTATTACATGTTTAATCAGCTCCGGCTAGGGATCGAAAAGTTGAACGAGAGCAGATATAAGACATGGGGGGCAGAGCTGATAACCGACTACTTTGGTAGTCCATGGAAGATGGTGGGTGTGTTGGTGGCTGCTGCTATTCTGGTCACTAGTTTTGTGCAGACGTACTGCGCTATCAAGCAAGGGGATTGATTGATGTTTATTCCCATGCAGCACGCTTCACCAACACCTACTTAATTTTAATTGAACAAGTTATTTGAGCTAGCTAATAATATGTATTCCTTGTTAGTAAAGGATAATTAAACTTTATTATGATTATGATATTTATATGGTTATGTAATAAGTGATATGTTATATTCGGATATTGTGTGATAAGTGTGGGTCTAGATCATGAGCGGGTATTTTAAACTGCCAAATGACAATTATTGCCGCCAAGATTAACCGCCATAATCACACATATATATATATGTAATGTCCGGTAACAATTTCCGGCACCAAGACAGATTATTCCATATTCATTCTGTCCATTCGATTGTTCCTTATCATTCAAACTCATTCTTTCATTTCTACTCTAAAACTCATTAACAAACATGTCCACTGATGTTCCGAAATCCTGTTTGTCCGCTGCAAATTCATTCGGAGTCCAACAATGTGGTATCAGAGCCACATCAGGGACGAGTGGAGAAATCAGAACTACTTCAACAATTCTACCATGTCAGCACTGCTATGATGAACGAAATGAGAAGGAGAAAAACAAACGCAGGGTGAAATTATGTTTCTATTGTCACCGTCCAGGGCATCAAATTTATTCATGCAAATCCAAGGAAAATGATGAAGCAACACAACTTGTTAACCAAGCGGTTAATACCGGAATCCAAACACAAAGGAGGGATGCAGAAGATCGGGGTGAAATGATAGTAACTGGCACAGAAGGCGGCCAGTGGAAGGATATATGGTATGTCAGTAACTCTTTCTCGCATCATTACGCCGGTAATGTAAATGTTTTCCAAAGGATTAAACATTTGGTTGGTGTTGATACAAGCACTGGGGAAAACAATTTCTTGTTCATCCGGGGTATTGGGAATGTTGAAATCAAATCTAACAACGAAAAATTAAAGATACAAAGTGTCTTTTATACCCCGGAATTGGACAGAAATGTCCTGAGCATGAATCAATTGACATTACAAGGATTTACCGTCAACAAAAACGGTGATACTTGTAGGATTTACCCGATGTTTTCGTCTCCCGTGATAAACACTATAAATGAAGTTACTGGTTTGTCAAAAGAAGAAGAATTAGGATTGAAAGAAATACAGAAAGTTTTGAACTTGAATGATGTGAACGAAAAGTATAAGGATGATTATTTAAATTCATACTTCGAAACGTTAAATGTTTCGAATGAAAGTGAATTTGATTGGAGTCGAATGATCATAAAGGCATTAGAATTTCATAAATTCGCCGACTGTAAAGCCCTGTTAGACATGATTGATGATCGAGACTTCGTATTGAAATACAAGCATGATCTTGAAATGAAATTCGAAATCATGGTGGGTTGGTTTCTGAAAGAAAAAATGGGAATAACATCAAGATCAATACCCCCACTTTTGGATGATGGAAGGAGAATATCAAAGAGATGGAGGCTATCAAAGTGTCACTGTTGACAACTTATGGCCGGCAATAGCGAAAGATCTCAGTTTCGAATATCAAGATGGTGACTTTGTTAGAATCATTTATGCTATGTATTTAGGCGTTCTTGTATATTATTACAAGTTTAAATCAGTACAAAAGAAGGTGCAGGATAAAGAAATGGTGGAACAAGAAGAAAGCTCCATGGCTGGAAATGATCGAGCAAGAAGATGTAAGAGTGCTGATGCTGATCCAATGCAGGAAAATGGTGCAACAGAGCATTATGCTTTGTATGCCGGGAATAGCTGGGAAGGATCTTGGAATCTGCACAAGAAGCGTCGCCGATTCAACTTCAGTGAAGCACGTAAAGCAGTCGATGAAGCCAACAGGAGCGTGATGATGAAGCCATAATTAAGTTTAAGGGAGGGTGTTAGTAAAGGATAATTAAACTTTATTATGATTTTGATATTTATATGGTTATGTAATAAGTGATATGTTATATTCGGATATTGTGTGATAAGTGTGGGTCTAGATCATGAGCGGGTATTTTAAGCTGCCAATTGACAATTATTGCCGCCAAGATTAACCGCCATAATCACACATATATATATGTAATGTCCGGTAACAATTTCCGGCACCAAGACAGATTATTCCATATTCATTCTGTCCATTCGATTGTTCCTTATCATTTAAACTCATTCTTTCATTTCTACTCTAAAACTCATTAACAAACATGTCCACTGATGTTCCGAAATCCTGTTTGTCCGCTGGAAATTCATTCGGAGTCCAACATTCCTTCCCTTTTGATCCATATTGAAAGCTTTGAAATGTTTTTAATTTTTGACTTTGTATGATATAATAAGTTGTAGCTATAGATATTAAATAAGAGTAACGTAAACATCGAGCAGTGTTATTTGATCATGATATCATTTTAAACGTTTTGAAGACACATCAGCTTCTATATTCTCAGGCTTTGATTTTGATGTATTTGTTATCTCTATTAACATTAACATAAATATAATTTTACAACTCGTATATGTTTTGAAGGAGCATGTACAAATGAATTATAGTGAAACGTTTAGAGTAAAATAGGTAATTCACAACAATTTAAGACGCCTGCAAAGTCCTTATGGTAATTTCATGAGAGATCTAAGTTTATTAAGCGTTTGAGCTTCTTTGGTTGTCAACCTCAAAAGTAGGGTCGTCAGAAAAACTACAGAAGCACGATACAAACAGGTACTACCATCGAATCCGGCATCTCGATGTGAATAATCAGGCAGTCTTATTAATCATCCACCATTTGATTAATCTTAGATAGAAGGTTATGGTTTTTCCCTTTGAGATATATTATATGGGAGATGATCAAATAGAAAGTACAGTTTGTGTAGAAAGAATAGGAAGGAATGAGGTTGTGACATGTGACAAAATTGAAAAATAATAGGGGAAAAATATTTTAGTCAATCTTATCTCATCTTCTCCCCTTCTTTTTTCCTGCAACTTCAGGACCCATCATTTTTAAAACCCACTATCTTCAACCTTTTCTTCACTTTCTATCTCAATAATCACTACATCATAATGCGATTTTCGTCATCAATCAGCGATTCAAACACTCAATTAACGTGTTCTTCAACTTTTTTGAAGAAACTCAGTTTAATTTCATACAGTTTCTTATTTTTTCCCTTTTGAACTGAATCACACGATTCGTTCGATTCGATCGTTGATAAGTATTTCTAACATTCAAATTTCGTCAATCGTTGAAGAAATCCGAAGAAATTGTGTTAGGCCCTAAAGTGTGAGACTGACGCATCAAATTAATACAACGGGCTATGGTTACGAACTGGGCCTTACCGGGTTAGTTTATATTAGGCTGTGGACCTTTATAGGTCACTTGGGCCAAGCTTTAGGCCATGTGGGCCAAGCAGGCCCAAGGGGAGCCCATGTAGGGAATTGGGCTTGAGTTAGTATATAAACAAGTTTTTAACTTGTTTTAGGGTTTGAACCTCATTGTTACAGAATTCCTAGAGAGAGCTAGAGGTAGGTGATTGTTTGTGAGCACTTGTACTAGACGGTTTTGCTAGTTGATAGTAATATAATCGTGTGCACGTGTTTAAAGGTGATTCGTTGTGTTCTTCGTATTTCATATTTTTCGTGTTTATTCTTGAATCACATCAAGTTTGGATTCCGCACAAACTTGGTGTTGTTTGATATCATTGAAAGATCCGTTTCACGGGACTTACAAGTGGTATCAGAGCTATTAGAACCTGTTTTTAGGCTCGGTGTGATATCAAAGATTCAAAATTTTCGTTGTTTTTGAGTTAGTGTTCTTCGTGATATTCATCAGTTTTTATTGAAAATTAATCATATTTTGCTTCGTGATCCGTTCAAAATTGTGTTAAAGGGATTTTATCCAATCTTCAAAAGATTTAAAAATTCTTTATTTTAGAAAAATCCCAAAATTTTTGAGATTCTAGTTGATAATTTTTGAAACATTCTTGATTTCCAAAAATTGCCAAAATCACAAAAATATCGAATATCTTGTTTGACTTTTAAAAACACGTGCAAAAGTTTGGATGTCCAACAATCGCCAGCGTCTCGACTCATCTTCATTATCCAGTCTCGAGTCTCTCTACACCGTCTCGACTCATCTTCATCGCCGGTCTCGACTCATCAGCATCATCACAGTCTCGACTCATCACCTTTACACGGTCTCGAGTCTTCGACATCTCTACAACAACTTTCAAGGTCTCGAGTCATCATCACCTCACTGGTCTCGAGTCATCTTCTTTTGAGCTGTCTCGAGTCGCAATCATGGTTCCGAGTCGCAACCGAGATCTCGAGTCATCAACATCCACTGTCTCGAGTCGCAACCACGGTTTCGTCAATCAACCTTCTGAGTCGCAACCAAGGTCTCGAGTGGTGTGTTCTCGACAGAGATTTTGAGTTATCTACACTTCAGGTCTCGGGTCGCAATCTCCATTTCACAGTCTTGAGTCATCTTCACCACGGTTTCGACTTCATAGTCTCGAGTCATCTCATTTCACAGTCTCGAGTCATCTGCTGTTTCATCTCCGTCTTCTCCGATTCACTCCCAACGGCGACCAAACCTGCAACTATCATCATCTCCGTTCTCGAACCATATAACACACTGTTCATCACCTCATCATCACTCCGTCTATTATCGTCGTCCTATCCACACATCTTCACCCTCTCTTCACTATCTGTTCATCATCATCGTTATCATCTTCTCCATCAACCACTGTTGTTCACGTCATCATCTTCCATAACCATCACTCATCTTCTCCGACCAATCGTCCATCATCATATTATTAGTGACGGTTTTGGTTGTCATAGAAAAGAGATAGAAGGAGATTTATAGAATTCAGGCTGAGTTATTTGGAAAGAAAAGGGATTTCAGTGACAAGCTTTCATAATGGTTTACGTGTGTTGAAACTATTAAGGATTTTTCTAAAATCTGAAAGTGACATTTAGGTTTAATTTTATAATATAATAATTATAATCATTTAGTCATCATTACATAATAATTGGTTTTTATAATAATATTAATAATAATAATATTAAGTGTTACTTTCTATTTAAAAACATAAAAAAAATTCTATTTTATATATATATATATAAAAAAAAGGGTTTAGTTGGTTTGTTTGTGATAACAGTTTTGACAGATTTTTGAGGTGCGGTTCAGAAAGCGGGATTATTCGGCTGCAAAGGGTTTGAGTTAGCAAGTACTCAGGTTCTTGCTTTGGGCTTGTGTTGAGGAAATAGTTAAAAACGCACATTTTTGGGGGACCACATCTTAAAATGTCTTCTAAGAGAGAGGTGCTTGAGCAGGAACTCCAAGGATTCAGTTACTCATATGGTGAATCTATAGAAGCACTTACAGGCCGGTTTGCTGAACTGCTCTCTAAAATGGAGAAGGCAGAGATGGTGGTGTCTACTCGCATGAGCAACATAAAGCTTCTGGATGCTATAAAAGAGATTCCAGATCAGGCGAACTGTAGTTGGTTTCGCAATGTTAATCAGATATTATTGACAACCGACTGCTGCTGTTACAAAATGAAGTCAGATGAGCTAATCTCACTCATCAAATCATATGACAATGCTGACAAGCAGTCTACTCAAGGCAACACATCTGCTGCTATTTGCTCATCCACACAAAATTCAGCATTTATGTTTAACAAACACCTGGCTCAAGAAATTACTCGTGATCGTGAAGAGATACTTTCTGTCTTTTGCACTCCTGAGTGTAGAGAAAGAAATGAGGCATATCGGTTACACAACGCTGAGTTGATTCAAGACTACAACGACATAAAAAATAAAAATTTTACTTTATCAAAGAATGAAAAGCTTTATAAAGATAAAATTGAAGCTCAGCGAAAAGACATCATCAAACTTAAAGATGATGTAAGTGTAAAAACAGCCCATTTCTTGGAAGCTCAAGAGAAAGTATGCATTTTAATTAAAGAACTGGAAGATATCAGGGATAGATATCAAATTAATGAACTTAACATTAAGAAATATGAGTCTTCCAGCAAACTGGTTAAAAATTTGTGTGATCAACAACTTGCATACAAGAAAAATAAAGGGTGTGGGTTGGGTTTCAATCAAGCTCCTCCTCCTTATAATGATAATTACACATATTTACCCATGACTGAGGAGGAATTGATGAATGAGGACAAAATGGCTTACGGTCCTAAAACTGATAAGTCGTCAATCAACAGCAGATCTGTTGATAAACGAGCGACTCCTTCGGTAAATTTTGTTTCAAAAGGTATTTTTGATCCTAATGCTTCGTCTTCCCCTGCAGATGAAGTTAAAGTTGAAGGTGTCGTTGGAGATGTACAAGCATCAAATTCTCATGTGTGTGACATTTTTGGCTCATTTTTTCACTCTGTGATTAATTTCAGGCCTGATGGTTTGGGCGAAAACGTTGATCCTTGTGTAACAGAGACTGAAACAACAAACAAAACGAATGAGCCAGCTGAACCATCTGATTCCAAATGTAAATCATCTGAAGCAGCTGATTCTGAGAAATTGGAATCAGTTGATTCTAGTGGATTCAGCTCAAAGGTGTCATGTGCAGAACCGTCTTGTGCTGAAAATTCGTCAAATGCTTCAGCTGAAGTTTCTGCTAAAGTTTCTGGTATTTCTTCCGACAAACCAGAACTCTCTGATTCTGTCAAAGCTGATGACATGAAGGATGAAGAGAAGACAGATGTGAAAAAGGATCCAAGTAAGCAAGCTGAACAATCTGAACCTTCTGTTAGTAATGAAAAGGTTCAGATCAAGCAACAAGAGCCGAAGCGAGCAGGTAAAGGACGCGAAAAGAAGAAGCCTAAACATCAAAGACAAGCAGGCTCTCCACAGTCCTCAACGGGTAGGAATAGTCCTCCAAAGACTCGTGACGTGAAAAATGCTTTTTTTTTAAGCCAGTCAGTAATGGCAAATGTGAGAAATATGCATTTGACTGTGCTAACAAAGCTTTCGGAAAGACTGGTGAGATTTCTGAACAAGACTTGCAGTCTAAACAAATCAAGAAGAATCAAAAGAAATCTCCACCACAGAAGGCCCCAGCAAACGACAAGTACAGACATCCAAATTCATCCTCCTTTGCAAGAAATGTGCAAGGAAAACAAGCACAAAAAGTACCAGTTCATCCTTCAGGGCCTGTTAGAGCTACACAAGATGATCAGAATGCCTTCTACGTGAAGAGACAAACATGCTTCAATTGCGGCATTGCTGGTCACATTGCTCGGAATTGCACACATCGTCCCTACGTACCCTATTATATGCAAAATCAGAGGGTTACACCAAAGGGTAACTACCATTCCAAGCCGATGAAGGTATCATCACCTAAGGCAATGAAGAATGTGAATCCCAAGGTTAAACCTTCTGATGGGGATTGGAATGCTGCTAAAAATAAACGCAAGGCTGTTCAAGAACAAAAACGTTTTTCTAAAACTAACAAGCCTGAATAAGCTAAAGTTGCTCAACCGAAGGCAACAAACACGTTTGTTAAACCGAAACAGATTTGGAAACCCAAATCCAAAGCAGCAATGTCTCCAATCCTTGAAATTAAAGGGGACTTGTGTTTAAAAGAAGTGTCTTATTTTGATGCTTCAGGAAATCCCAGGACCACGATGGCCTGGGTACCCATGTCTTACTAATCTCCTTAATTTTCAGGAACAACTAAGGAGGAGCTGTTGACAATCTCTAGAATGTTGATAGCGGTTGTTCCAGAGATAAAAAACGGGTAACATTTCACTGTTGCAAAAAGTTCAAATTTTTTACAGATGATATGTTTCCTTTGGAGGAGATAACAGAAGTAAGATAATGATCAGCAAAAGGTACCGTTTAAATTCAGTACTTTGATTTGAATTTGATTAGTCTTCAATCTAATGACGGAACGGTTAAGCAAAAATAATTTTTTTCTCTTTCTTAGTTCATTACTTTGTATTTAAATTGTCCTTTCTCAAGTAAATGGTAAATTTGCGCAAAAATACAAGATTTATGCACAAATTTAGGGGGGAGAGGAACATATAGATAGATATAGAGTTTATGGGGAGAAAACTCTGAAAAGAAAAATACAAAAAGAGTTTGCTGTATATATCTGTATTGCTTTAGGGGGAGAAAATGAGAAAAATACAAAAACATTAGAAAAATGAAAAAGCCAAAAAGATAAATTGCATGATATGGGAAGTGAAATAAATGTTTGTGTTAAAGGGTTTGACTAACACATGTAAGGTGCCATAGCTGAAAAGACTAGGATCTACTGCGATATGTCGATAGGCTTGACGCTCAAAATGATAAAAGATACTAAGTGTTATAAACATAACGAACTATGTACCATGTGGGTAACATACCAACGGCGTATGATTTTATGGTCTTAAATCTTGCGTTGATAGATAGCCAACATCTGAGGTTTTGGGTCTTTATATTGTTGAATCATCCGGGGATATCTTGGCTGTCCTTCTGTTCAGAACTAAAATTGTACATGAACCCAGGAAAGAAAGTCACTTGGAATTAGCTCATTTCTATTTGAATGTCTGTATGTTGTCCCGATACACACAATTTTGGTCTGACTCTGAAATCTTCTCTGAAAAAGTCGTGTATCACCTCTGCTGCATCCAGAAGATATATGCTGACCTGGAGGTGCTAGGCAACGTCAGCTTCTGCTGCATCCAGATACATGCTGACCTAGCTGTACGTTGTCGCTCTGTAGATCAATTATACACCCGAAAGAGGCCCTCAAGTGCCCAAAAGAAACCCAAGAAACCTATATCAAACTGAGAAAAACTCATTTGATCTGTATATTATACCATCTCTGCAAAAGATCTATTCTGTTCTCTTCTCAACCTATTCCGAGTTAAGATTTCAGAAATCTGGATTGGAATTGTGAAATATGTGGTAGGGAAGATACTTGCATGATAGAGTGTGCTGTTTATATTTCCAGGATTTGATTAGTATTTATTTAGGTGTTCATTGTTAAGAAATCATAACATGATAAAACAGATTATATGCAGACCTAGACACAGTCAGGATATCTTAAAGGATGACATCAGTATACTCACCTGCTACAATGAATCGTTGTGCTTACCTTGATCGCGGGGCTATGCCTTGGAATGGGACACACGGGTATAATAGTATAATATTAACTAAAGCATATCACGAAGTTGAAAAATTGAAAGTTGAGCGTTAAAGTTTAAGTGGACAAACATATTGGCAATCGCATAGACCAGTTTGATTAGGCTCGTACTGAAAAGTGTTCCTTAGTCTGCCTGAGAACGAATTTTGATCCCATTGCAATTGTAATTGTATATTATGGTAGTTGTTTATATTTTGAGTTTTTATTTGTTTTAATTCTTAAAATTAGTGTCTTGCTTTTCTATAAAACCAAAAATCAAAAAATAGAGTGTTTATTTATTTTCTTAAAAATTAAAAATATAACCGTTCTTGAAGATTTGACTGATCATCAAAAGTTGAAAGAATTTAAATTGTGAAATCTGAGTATAAGTACTTGGTTGTACCTAGTGTTCATATGGTACTCTCCCTGTTGCATAACAAATGTTTGCTTATGAGTTTGTGAGCATGTGCAGAACTTGATTTCAATCAAGAACAGGGGTTGATGAAGACTGAAATGCTGTTAGTTGCTAAAGAAGCCTGAAGCAGCACAACAACAAGATGTACCAGAGTCAGAAGAACCGGATACGAAACGCCGTCTGACAGTGAAAGTACATTTGAAGAAGTATCATGAACCTGCTTGAAAGAAAAGGACTGAAGAAGAAAAGAGCTATTGAGAATCCTCCTCTCGCATACTTTTTGACAAGATTTTCAAGCGGAAGCTGATCGTGATTCTGATAGAAAGCTAACCACACGAGCTGAAGAAAAGAGACCCAGTGCTGAGAGTTCAGAAGTCAAGAACTTCCACAACATCTGCAGCATAGCGTCAACCATAGATTTCGTTGAAGACGTTGCTGAATTCAAGTTATGAAGACAATTTGATGGCATCAGTCTAGGGGGAGATTGTTAGGCCCTAAAGTGTGAGACTGACGCATCAAATTAATACAATGGGCTATGGTTACGAACTGGGCCTTACCGGGTTAGTTTATATTAGGTTGTGGACCTTTATAGGTCACTTGGGCCAAGCTTTAGGCCATGTGGGCCAAGCAGGCCCAAGGGGAGCCCATGTAGGGAATTGGGCTTGAGTTAGTATATAAACAAGTTTTTAACTTGTTTTAGGGTTTGAACCTCATTGTTACAGAATTCCTAGAGAGAGCTAGAGGTAGGTGATTGTTTGTGAGCACTTGTACTAGACGGTTTTGCTAGTTGATAGTAATAGAATCGTGTGCAAGTGTTTAAAGGTGATTCGTTGTGTTCTTCGTATTTCATATTTTTCGTGTTTATTCTTGAATCACATCAAGTTTGGATTCCGCACAAACTTGGTGTTGTTTGATATCATTGAAAGATCCGTTTCACGGGACTTACAAATTGGCTTCGATCTGTGTAAGAAATTTTTGAATTGCGTTTTACAATCTGTGTTTTTGAATTAAGTCATTGCATTTTACAAAAGAATGAAAAACACATTTTTTGTGTTTTAGTCAATTGCGTTTTAAAAACAACATATTTCTTTGTGTTTTTTGTTGTAACACCTCGTAAAATCGTGTCCAGTAAGGTGTTGACACGTGTCCATATTCCTATTTATGTCTAATGTTGGCAAGGATGGACTATTTTTTCCAATTGTAAAAAGTATGAATGTGGAGAGACTAAAGGTGTCAACATGTTGAAACTATGCCTCTGAGTGACCCTTTACGATGTTCTTACTCTCAAATAAGCCACTTGTTGGATGAGCGAGACCGTTTGTGAAATTATATGGAAGTTTGATAATTGGAGGACTAACGGTGTCAACATGTTAATTTATTGTAACACCTCGAAAAATTCGTGTTCAATAAAATAACGACACGTGTTGTGCAAAACAAAGTGTTATAAACCCGGATCTAGTCAAGGATGTATGGTAGGATTTAAAAGCATCGACATGTTAATTAAATACCTCTGAACGACCTAATTATAAATCCCAAGACCCTAATCTATATTATAAACATCCGATATACTCAAATCCGGTAAATGCTAGCAATGATTTATTCAAATTACACAAGAATGGGATCCTACGAGGATATGCACGACAACCTTCATTTACGGCACTTTCAAAAGGATCCAAGAAAACTTTATATCATATCATGGTGGTGTAAACTATTCATGACCCAAACATGAGGCCCCATACTGAAAATAATGGTCCAAAATCGTAATACATTAGTTACCCGTTCGTAAGCTTGAAAGGCCAACAATTTTTGTCTTCTGGAACAGGCTTACGGGCCGTAAGGGTCAAGCCTTACGGTCCGTAAGGCATGCACAGCGACCAGATTATTGACAGTTGTCTGTTATGAACGTTTAACCGACTTAACAAGATATTTTCCACTCCATGGGCGACCCCTACATGCTTTTTAGACCTTAGGGACACTTGTGGATGATCCATGATCAGTTGTAGCATGAATTGTCATGATCACAAGGCCTCAAATTCACTATAAAAAGGCCCTCATGTTGCAACATTTTGATCACACCTTCCATCTGCATTTGTGGAGCTTCCTGGAGCATAAGAGCAGACCCAAGTCATCCCTAGTCGTGCATTAGAATTTGGTAAGTACCCTTGACCTTCCTTAATTGAGTTTTACTTAGTTATTAGCTCAAAAGTCAAACCGTCGTAATTAACGTTTGACTTAGCGATTAATCATTAATGGTCCAGTGATTAGTCAAATTGAAAGTAGTTATAAGTTGGTAATTATGTGGGCAATAAACCCTAAAAGGGCACCCTCTGATTCCCACTCTAACTAGATCAAATGTCGGGTCTAAGTTGTTTATAAAAAGTCAACAGAAGCATAATTTTTGAATTAACGCATAATTAGCAATGTAGAAGGAATGTAACCTATTTTTATCACTCATATAACTTGGTAATAAGTATAAGAACTGGTCTAAGCTTGTTTGATCCGACAATTTTTTGTTTAGACCCGGTTTGGAACCGAAGGTCGCAAAACTTTGACTTTTGCTTTGACTTCAGTTCTGACCCGATTTAGTATGATTTGGAAATGCCTTAGAGCTTCATTAGGACCAGGTTACATGTTGGAATAACTCTCTGTGTTTGGTTCGTTGATTGCTTGATTCGTTTACACGTTTTCGTTAAATGCCTAATGTTGACCAATATGCCCTTTTGACCATAAAACGAGAATTTTGGAAATGTGAGAGGACAATAATCTTTGCTACTGATTTATAAACGTGTCCCTAAAATTTCACATCACTTGGAGGTCTAGATTAGGAGTTATGCTCAATAGCGCACTTAAAAAGCTTTTTGTTAATTAAACGGCGCAATTAGCATAAAGCCTATCTAAACCCAATTTTTGACACCAAACCTTTTACCCACAGATGTAATATAATATTTTGGGATTTTTAAAGATTTTTAATTATTTTTAACTTGCTCATAACCTAAGGTTATGGCATTAATTCGGTAAATACCAATTATACCCTTTTTGTGTATAAAATGAGTTTTACATAATGTTTTGACACCAATCCAATTGCTACTGATTCTATATGATAAATAAAGTATTTTGAACTTTATAACCTGATCAGAAAACTCAGATTTCCTGTATAACCCGGAAATCGCTTAAAATGACTTTTTAAGCGCATTAAACACATAGTTTGGGTTTAAAACCATTTTGTCACATAAGACTTATCACCGACTGTTATAACCTAATAAATTAAGTTAATTTACTGATTTATTCAGACCCGAATCTCAGAATTTCATTTAATCTCTTTTATAATCTTTAAAATGACCAAAATACCCCTACGGGGCTTAAATTGAGATTAAACTCGTTTCGGGCATAATGGAAGGCATCCTACTGATGTCACAACATATTTAAGACATATTAACTTAGAAAAACTTTATATGACTCTTATGGTTACCCGTTACGCCTCTTGCGCGTTCGGTTCGGTTTATGTAACTAGTTTGCATAAATTAGCCGAAACGGGTCAAACCTTATCGTTTTTATCTCAAAATCTAGAATGTGTTTAAATTACCCACATTATACAAGTCTTCAAACTTGTCGGGTCTAAATCACATTCTATTCCGGTCTTCGCTTAATCGTGCGTTTGAACCGTATCTTCCTTTAAAACTAACCGGTCTAAGTTTAGGCTTAATTAAAGACCGTTAGGATTCTAATAGGTTATTATAAACCTTCGTTCCAGAATAGGAGTCCCGGTAAAAGCTACACGCATGTGCTATTTGTGATTGATACTTGCAAAGGTAAATACTTTTAACTTATTTTCCCTTATACGGGCTTGGGGGTACGGTATATAAAATACCGCTTGGTCGGGCATTCGACCTTAATCGTTTGGTGGTTAAGTATTATCGAGATGCCCCATTTAAAAATTTGTTTTGTTTGCTTAACGCCTTTGGGGGGTTAATGACCATGTCCCGGATATCCTTGGCATCATTTTACGAAATGGCCACGACCTAAGCGCGGGGTGTAGGCGTACACCCGTCAGTGCCTAAATAAATAATGTGGTGTGTCTATTGATCTTTAACCCGGCACGAACCGGGCTACTGAACGCATAAGGAACATGTAATTCGTTTACAAGTATTATATTCAAATAATTTATCCCAAGTTATAAAATGTTTGTGCCACGTGCATCCAAATCAATTTTTTATCATTTTTAAAATGAGTCAGTTGATTGTATTTACCAGTGTTAACTGACATATTTTCTCAAAAAGGTTAAGTGCAGGTACTACTCGTAATAAGCTGGCTTTCTCCTAGCATCCACAATAAGTCTCGCAAGCTTGGATGACATAAAACTGTTGAACAACGTTTCCTTTTATTTTGATCCACCTGTGGATTATATTTTTCAACTATTTTTGATACTTGATATTACAATTATATTCGGTTGAAATACATCTATCTTTTGCTTCCGATGTGCATATTAAATATTGTGTTGTTTGACCATGATGATATCAACTACGTCATGATACTCCCCACCGGGCCCACCGGTAATACGTGGAATTATCGGGGTGTGACAGGTTGGTATCAGAGCCAACATTGAGTGAATTAAACACTAGCCTTTTGTGTTTAATCTCAATGACACAATTTCACATTCCTAAATTTTCGAGTCTAGACAAAGAACATAGGAATAATCCAAATTTGTTTTTGTTTTTATCTTAACTTTGTCCTTTATATTTCTTGTTGTATCTTTTAATTGTGTTGACAGGATTAACAATGCCGCCAAGATTTAGAAGAGGAGGAAAGGGGACAATCACCGCCCCCGACGATCACGAAGCCGGGCCTTCGCACCGGCGAACTCCTTCTAATACTATGAGTGCCGAACCGCAAGGAGCCTGGAGGACCTACACGGAGCCCGCCAGACGATCTGTCTCGCACAGCTCAATGCCTCCCAATCACCATTCCTTTGGGCCACATTCGGAAAATGAACCCGAAGACTCCCGCCATTCCTTCCTACCGTTGCAGCGATCTGCTTCGCACCGTTCCTTCGGCGACCCTACTCCTGTCTTTCAGGGCCGGTTCAACCCGGAAAATTATATTCAAGAACCAGTGGGTTTTAACCCATTGGGACAGGAGGACCACTTCTTAGGAGACAATGCAATGGACATGGACGAGGACACGGATCCCGTCGAACCTGCAAGCGGTACCCTCAACCATCCCATCGAGATCTCCGATGGATCATCCTTCCACGGATCACCCTACGGTGGTCCAGACAGTTATCAAGCGAGGTTTAACTAGCATGAATGGTACTTCACACCTTCTCACTGTTCGTCACCTCACCAGCAGCAGCAGCAGGATCCCTCTGGGGATTCACATTTCGTGGCAGTCACGCCACCGCCTCCACCGCCGCCAGTTCATCAAGCACCTCCAGAACCACCAAGGCGTCGAAGATCATGAGCAAGAATATCCGCGCGAGGTGGGGATTTCCACTTTAGCACCCCTCGACACTCCAGTGGCAGTCATTACCCGCCACTGCATGAACACCCACAAATGGGTGGGCCCTCAAACCCAATTCCAGAGGTGAACTCTGCACCAGTTGCACCACAGCCGCCACCATTGGGTTTTGATAACCCGATTCCTGCATACACCGGTTCAATGGCGTACAACCCGTTCGAGCAGCCGGCTCACACTCGTTATAATTATGCTGAAGCCGACCAGTACCTTGTAGCAGCAAACTACAATGCCCTCCACCCAGAAGGGCCATATGGAGCTCCTTGGGGAGTTGAGTACCCAGCTTATGGGTACCAACAGCAGCCGTCTCGCTGACCTCCTCATCAGCCGCAGGCACCACGGTTCTCCCCACCAGAGCATGAGGAAATTCTTCAAAGATTGGACCAAGTTGAGCGGGTAGTTCACAGAGATCGCAGGGAACGACAAAGTTTCTTCCAGGGATTGACAAGTTTAATAAAAGGGAAGAGCAAGAAGGACCATTGAATCCTTCAATTGTTGGTTTTATTTTCCTTGTTTCAGTTGAGCCCCTACGTGGGCCTGTCTTGCTGTTTTGACCCCTGCGTGGGTATGTTTGTTTGTTAAGCCCCTGCGTGGGTAAGTCTTTGTTTAAACCCCTGCGCGGGTATGTTGTTTGTTTGAGCCCCTGCACGGGCATGTTATCTTATTAGAAGTCCCGTTTAGGGCAAGCTTGTACTCGTTCAGAACCTTGTTGTGGAATGGTTGAATTGAAATTTTCATTGTTACTATATGCATAAACATAGAATGTGAAATAAATAAATAACATTTTTGATCAATCATTATATTAGAATGATAAAATCTAAAAGGACAAGACCTAGCCTTATGTCATTTTAAAGACAGGGCCAAGACGGTTGTTCTCCAATTAGATTCAGATCCATATTAACCATTTCAATATAGGATTGTTCTGCGTTGAATATTAATAAGAATCTTAAAAAGGTAAAACCTAGCCTGCATGTCATTATAAAACTTGGCCAAGATGGTAAGACCTGTCAAAAGATTCAAATCCCTGTTAACATCTGAAAACATGTTAACATTCCTGGCAGACGTGATTCGTTAAAATCACACACGTCATTTTTATAATGGGATTATTCAAAAGATTCCTATCCTAACCTGATGATATATAAATCATAGGTTTAACTCATCAATTAAGATGATCATATATTAAACATCCATAGGTGATGTAGTGCCTACGGGCCATACTCATTGTCATATAAGACAAAAGACAGTAGTAGTCTGTGACTCCCTGTCAGAAAAAGGTAAAGAACTATGTTCAAACCTTCATGCCTTGATTCTCTGAAATCATGGCTTATAATTTAAAATGTCCCTGTGACTAGGCCTTTTGTGCTAATAATATTGTTATTGTTTTATAATTAGGATAAGTTATAGTAAAATCCTAAATAAATGTGAGTAACAAATTAACCAAATATGGTCTATGTTTACCATGGTTAATGAATTGCCCTAAAAGGCAATTCCATAATAAACTCCCAAATAAATTATTGTCAATATCTTATGTAACAGTTCAAAATAAAATGGCTGACTCGGATGAGATCAACAGTCACCCTAGGGAGGATCATGGTAATACCCGAATTAATATCGCGGGTGAAGAACTACAAGCATTGATAGACAATGCTGTTACAAAGGCGATAGAGCGGCAGTATCAGGAATATAGCGGGACTCGAAGTAGGACCCTATCCGCACCGCATTCCAAGCCTAAGACTCATTCTGAGGCTCACAGCAAGCCACCACCCTCTAAAAAGGAAGAGCCAAAGAAAGGTGATGACGATCGTCAATCTTCAAATCAGCAAAGTGTTCCATCTCAAAGGATCGTGCTGAATCAAGGACCCCGTGATAAGGGTTGCTCCTACAAATACTTTGTTTCATGCAAACCCAGGGATTTCACTGGGGAGAAAGGAGCTATAGACTGCATGACATGGTTGGATGAAATGGACACTGTGGTTGATATCAGCGGGTGCGCTGAGAAGGATGTGGTAAAGTTTGTGTCTCAATCGTTCAAAGGTGAGGCCTTAGCCTGGTGGAGATCGTTGGTTCAAGCTACCGGGAAGATTCCACTGTATAATATGACATGGGAACAATTTGTTGCCCTCATCAAGGAGAACTACTGTCCTCAGCATAAGGTCGAAAAGATTGAGTCGGATTTTCTGTCATTGGTAATGAAAAATCTGGATTGCCAAGCTTACCTTATGAGCTTTAATACAATGTCAAGGTTGGTTCCTTATCTGGTGACCCCGGAACCCAAAAGAATAGCTCGTTTCATTGGGGGTTTAGCCCCAGAGATTAAGGCAAACATGAAGGCTTCTCAGCCAACTACTTTCAGATCTGTAGCTGATATATCTTTGTCCCTCACACTGGACGCGGTCAGACAGAGATCGCTGAGGAACACGAATGCCGAGAAGAGGAAACGTGATGATGACAATTCACGAAGGTCAGACAAGAAGCACCGAGGAAACAATGACCACAAGAAGGGGTCTGGTTCTAAGAAGGATGAGCATCAATCTGGAGATAAGCCCAAGTGTAAGATTTATCAGAAGCACCACTTTGGGAGGTGCAGACTTGACTCAAAATCCCAATCTCAGCCGAGGCCTTGTGGGATTTGCAAATCTTCGGAACATAAGACCCTAGAGTGCAAGAAACTGAAGGACGCAACCTGCTACAGTTGCAACGAAAAAGGGCACATTAAGACAAATTGCCCAAAATATGCAAAGAAAGCTGATGAAGGAAAGAAGACCAATGCTAGGGTCTTCATGATAGATGCAAAGGAAGCTGTTCAGGACGATAATGTGATCACAGGTACCTTCCTTATAAATGAAGTTTATACGAGAGTGCTATTTGATTCAGGAGCTGATAAATCATTTGTAGATAATAAGTTTTGTAAGTTACTGAATTTACCTGTTAAAACCCTAAGTGTGAAGTATGAGGTGGAATTAGCAGATGGCACCTTAGAAACCGCCTCAACCATATTAGATGGATGTTTCAAATCCATTAAGAACCACTCTTTTCCTTTGTCCCTACTTCCTTTGAAATTAGCCGGTTTCGACATAGTTTTGGGTATGGACTGGTTATCTCATATCCAAGCCCAGATTGTCTGCAATAAGAAGCAAGTGGTGATCAAGACTCCGTCTGGTGAGTCACTTACCATTCAGGGAGATACCCAGTATGGACTGCCTGAGCAAGTGACTATGCTCAAGGCCTCTAGGTGTTTGAAGAAGGGTTGTGTCATCTACATGGCACAAGTGACTATTGATGAGCCGAAACCCAAGATTGAGGATATCCCCGTCATTTCTGAATACCCTGAAGTTTTTCCTGAAGAACTACCTGGTTTACCACCAGATAGACAAGTAGAATTCAGAATTGACATTATCCCTGGAGCAGCACCAGTAGCAAGGGCGCCTTATAGGTTGGCACCAACAGAGATGAAGGAATTAAGAACACAACTAGATGAATTGCTAGCCAAAGGTTTCATTAGACCTAGTTCGTCTCCTTGGGGAGCACCAATCTTATTTGTCAAGAAGAAGGATGGATCGATGCGTCTTTGCATCGATTACCGTGAGCTTAACAAGGTCACTATCAAGAATAGGTATCCATTGCCCAGTATCGACGATCTGTTCGATCAGCTGCAAGGGGCAAGTTACTTCTCTAAGATTGACTTAAGGTCAGGTTATCATCAACTGAAGGTTAGAGATGAAGACGTACACAAGACTGCATTTAGGACTCGTTATGGTCACTACGAGTTCTTAGTATTGCCTTTTGGACTCACTAATGCACCAGCGGTATTCATGGATCTCATGAATCGCGTCTGCAAGCCTTACTTGGATAAATTCGTCATCGTTTTCATCGACGACATTCTCATCTACTCGAAGAACCAAGCTGATCATGAGAAGCATCTTCGATGTATTCTTTCACTGCTTCATCAAGAAAAGCTCTATGCCAAATTCTCTAAATGTGAATTTTGGCTTCGTGAAGTCCAATTTCTTGGACATATGGTTAGTGAACGTGGAATCCAGGTAGATCCCGCTAAGGTTGAAGCTGTCATGAATTGGCAAGAGCCAAAGACGCCCACAGAAATTCGCAGTTTCCTGGGATTGGCAAGATACTACAGGCGCTTTATTGAAAATTTTTCAAGGATTGCTGCGCCCCTAACTTCTTAGACTAGGAAGAATATTAAGTTCAACTGGGGACCGAAGCAACAAGAATCCTTTGATATCCTTAAGCAGAAGCTAAGCAATGCACCTGTGTTGACATTGCCTGATGGAATAGAAGAATTCGTAGTTTACTGCGACGCATCACACACTGGCATAGGGTGTGTGCTCATGCAGAAAGGAAAAGTTATTGCCTATGCTTCACGTCAGTTGAAAGTGCATGAAAAGAATTACACCACCCATGATTTGGAGTTGGGTCCCGTTGTATTCGCACTAAAACTATGGAGGCACTATTTATATGGTATCAAGTGTGTGATCTATTCTGATCACAAGAGCCTCCAGCACCTGTTTAACCAAAAGGAATTGAACATGAGGCAACGACGTTGGATGGAAACTTTGAATGATTATGACTGCGAGATCAGATACCATCCTGGCAAGGTGAATGTAGTCGCCGATGCCTTGAGTCGAAAGGAAAGGGTGAAGCCTATCCGAATCAATGCCAAGAGCATTGAGATAAAGAATAGTTTGAATGAAAGGTTGTTAGCTGCACAGAAGGAAGCTGTGTCGGAAGCTAACTATCCTAATGAAAAGCTAGGAGTAACTGAAGAACAGTTATCCTATGGCAAGGACGGAATTCTGAGATTAAATGGATGAATATGGGTTCCGGTTTATGGAGGACTTCGGGATGTTATCCTCCAGGAAGCCCATAGTTCTAAATATTCCGTTCATCCTGGAGCGGATAAAATGCACCAGGATCTGAAGGCAAATTATTGGTGGATAGGCTTGAAGAAGTTTGTAGCTGCCTATGTAGCTAAATGTTTGACATGTGCGCAAGTCAAAGCTGAACATCAGAAGCCGTCAGGTTTGCTACAACAGCCTGAACTTCCCACGTGGAAGTGGGAAATGGTGACGATGGATTTCATCACCAAGTTGCCAAAGACAAGGAAAGGAAATGATACGATATGGGTGATAGTAGATAGACTGACAAAGTCAGCACATTTCCTACCCATCAAGGAGACCTATAGCTCCGACATGTTGGCCCAATTGTACGTAGATAATATTGTGTCTCTACATGGCGTACCAGTGTCTATTATCTCTGACAGAGATACTAGATACACGTCACATTTTTGGAAAAGTTTCCAACAATCTTTGGGCACACGCTTAAATTTCAGTACGGCTTACCATCCTCAGACGGACGGCCAGAGTGATGTAACATCCCGAAAATACAAAACTTTATATTAGAATTATAAAGTGCATAATAAACAAGAATAAGCTAACTAGGATAAATAACCTAGTTAGTTAGGAGTCTTGTAGTAACACTTGAATGAGTTAAAAGGCCAAAAATATAAACTAAATAAGAGTGGAGGGACTTAGGTTGTTAAAATTGAAACTATTATTATTATTTTTAATAATAAAACAAGACCAAACACCTCAATTGAGGTTCTGGTCGATCAACAGCAGGAAGGGGGCGACACCCACACTTCCAACTTCCACTAAAACTCTCAATTGAAGGCCTAAATCAAGCTAAAATCGAAATCTGAACATGGAATCGTGATCACCTCGTCAAGAGGATCATAAGGTATGTCAAATTAGGTTATTTAAGTTCAACCCAAATTCTTGCATGTTATTGAAATCGAGTACTGAGCTTGATTATGTGTTGTAAACACGAAATTGGAAGTAATATAAGGTTTAGGGACGAACCCTAGACGATTTCTTGTCAGAATCTTGCATGATAATAGTGAGAGTCAAAATCACCATAGTGGGTGGTTAATAAGCTAGTAGAACTTGATAAACACTAGGATTAAGACTTTTGTTCTAGTGTAAACTGAAATTGTGAGGTAATCTCTAAAATCCTTGATGTTAAAATATGGGTATATTGTCTATTTGAAGTAAATTGAGTGGTAATTTCAAGTTGAGAACTTGGTTTAGATCATGTAGAAATTTGACCCGCAAGGTGTTTGATAAAACGCCTAAATGAGGGCTAAAATGTTATAAGTCAGATGAAAACTCAGATTTGACTATGTTAAGAAACAATGCGTTAAAGCTTATGAAAGAGTTCTAAAACTTGTTATGAATTGAACTCTATAGGCAAAGAATCCGGAACATCAAGCGGACACACCGGAGGGGATACGCGTGGAAAAGGAGTGCTTTAAAGGTACGTGGCTTAAGCCCCGTTAAATTATGTGTAAATAATTAGTTTTGTTGTGTGAATGATGTTGTAGTGAAATGGATGCCTTTGATGCATTGTTAAAGTGGCGAAGTACACTCGACAGTCAAACGGGTCAAAGTAAAGACTTGGAATTTTGTTTGGCTAGTCAATGAAGTGATGGTTTTCACTAAAAAGCCAAACGGGTCAAAATGATGTTTTCAAAAGAATCACGAGAGTAGAGACTTGAAGGTCTTATACCTCGTTAAATGATGAATTGTACCATACCAATGATTTGGTGATATTAATCTAAGTATAAGAACCCGGAATATGGGTCAAACAATAAATGTTAAATGAAAAAGGGCTGTTTGAAACGGAATGCTTAAATTCCGAAGAAACAAGTATTAGCCCTAAAGGAAACGCAAATCCATGGAATTGGCGCGAATACACCAAGTATGTGAGCCCGGGAAATTGGGTAATTATGTCTAAAAGGTCTTAAGAATGGAAAAGAGGTGCTATGCACTTACAATAATGGGTTGGATAATTGAAATAAGGAAATGGTGAACCAATTGTCGGTATCTCGGTTTTCGTGATGTGAAATTTACATGGTTGAATCCGAAATTTTATTACGGACTCATAGGAAAAAGAATCTGTCAAAACGGACTTACGAGTAAAAAGTTATGACAGTTTAAAGTTAGAATTTTTACAAATTTCGGAGCTGGGCAGATATGCAGGGATTTAAACATGCACCTGCTGGAAAACATGTTCCCCCGCGCCACATGGAGGAATACATGAATACCCCCGCGACATGCAGAAGCCGTCGCGAGTCGCGACGAATTTGACGTCTCCTGCCGCGACACGCGGGAGGATCAAAAATCAGAATTTTTATTTTTCTTTTATTAAATTAATGCTGGAACTTGTTTATAAGTATTATGTCAATACCAAAACTAATGTTTTAGTGGTTTTGACCTTAGGTGACTATGGTGGGTTTCCAGATGGCGGTCAAGCAATGTCGAAGAACCGAACACGTATTTTGAAGCTTCCGCGTTAACTTAACTTTGTTTTAGACAATGATTTTGATGTAAATGAATTGATAACCATGACCTAAGGTTTTAAACTAGTCGGTAGTGACTAGTAGAAGTTACTTTAAACTTTCGTTTTGTACTTAACATGTTCGCGTTTGGTATTTTGAATTCGAAAACATTTTGTAAATTGGGATTTTAGTATAAACTCATGTAATATATTAAGTAATCTCATTATCATAAAAAGGGTGTTACAAGTTGGTAATCAGAGCTCAAGGTTGTTAACAAGTGTGTTCGGTTCAAGCTTGATCAAGCATCCGGTAAGAGTTAATTGTTCTAAAGTAGAATTACTAAGTATAAAAAGGGAAATAATGAATTGATATGCATGGGAAGAGTGTGTTAACACACTCAAACCCGGAAAGTGTATTAAATGAGAACGGTGAAAACAAGTTATGAACTTGAATAAACCGAAGTAAATAAATCATATGCCATAGATGAAATGTTTAACGCTCTATGTAAACATTTCAGTTAAAGATGACGGATAAAGGTAATGATGATACGGTGCCAAGAGTCACCGAACAAACAAGAGAAGTGATTGCTGAGGAGGTAGGAAAGGCAATCGAAAACAGTTTGTCGGGTTTCATCGACAAAATCCAAAACACGGTATTATCAGTGGTGGAAGAAAGAATCAAGAAATTGGAGGATAATACCAATTTAGCAAAGGAAAACTCGGGAGGACGAAAATCTTGTTCTTATAAAGAGTTCATGGCGTGTAAACCGCCAATCTACAATGGGGAGGTTGACCTGATAATATGCCAACGGTGGCTAAGTGATATGGAGGGAGTATTTGAAAGGACCCATTGCGATGAGGATGACTTCGTGGCTTATGGCACGGGTCAGTTAAGGGGTCAGGCAAAAGATTGGTGGGATAACAAGAAGAAAGAGATCGGAAGTGAAGCGGCTAAGGCTATGACATGGGACGAGTTTAAGACGCCGTTTCTTAAACATCATAGTCCCAAGGCAATCATAAACAAATCAAGGAAAAATTTATGCAGCTTCGACACAAGGGTGAATCTATCGATAAAATCACGGGAACGTTCATGGATAAAATGAAGTTTTGTGATGATCTCATAACGAATGAAGAGCAGAAAATATATTATTATTATAATATGCTGAGCGCCGAGTATAGGGAGTTTATGACTCCTTCTAAGTATGAGACTCTCACCGAGATTATAAACGTTGCTCGGGAACGGGAGATAGAGTTGAAGAAACAGATAGAAAGAGGCGAAAGAAGGGCACAGGTAGTCAACCCAAGCCCGACGAAAAAGGCACGTCCGAACGAATCCTCAAAGAAACAAGAAGGAAAAAGTGGGTCATCAAGCTGCAAGATATGCGGGAAAAGGCACAAGGGTGAGTGCCGGTTTAAGGACAAGTCGTGTCCTATTTGTGGGAAAACCGGGCACACGGCTGCGTTGTGCTCGGGGAAGGTATCGGTGTGTTACAAATGTTATCAGCCGGGTCACAAGAAATCTGAGTGCCCGGAGTTGATCGGAAAGAAAGATGACAAGGATACACGTACAGAGACACCAAGAGCAAAAGCAAGATCCTTCCAGTTAACAGCAGCCGAGGCAAACGGAATGCTTGAATTCCGAAGAAACAAGTATTAGCCCTAAAGGAAATGCAAAGCCATGTAATTGGAGCGAATACACCAAGTATGTGAGCCCGGGAAATTGGGTAATTATGTCTAAAAGGTCTTAAGAATGGAAAAGAGGTGCTATGCACTTACAATAATGGGTTGGATAATTGAAATAAGGAAATGGTGAACCAATTGTCGGTATCTCGGTTTCCGCAATGTGAAATTTACATGGTTGAATCCGAAATTTTATTACGGACTCATAGGAAAAAGAATCGGTCAAAACGGACTTACGAGTAAAAAGTTATGACAGTTTAAAGTTAGAATTTTTACAAATTTCGGAGCTGGGCAGATATGCAGGGATTTAAACCTGCACCTGCTGGAAAACGTGTTCCCCCGCGCCACGCGGAGGAATACATGAATACCCCCGCGACACGCGGAAGCCGTCGTGAGTCGCGACGGATTTGACGTCTCCTGCCGCGACACGCGGGAGGATCAAAAATCAGAATTTTTATTTTTCTTTTATTAAATTAATGCTGGAACTTGTTTATAAGTATTATGTCAATACCAAAACTAATGTTTTAGTGGTTTTGACCTTAGGTGACTATGGTGGGTTTCCAGATGGCGGTCAAGCAATGTCGAAGAACCGAACACGTATTTTGAAGCTTCCGTGTTAACTTAACTTTGTTTTAGACAATGATTTTGATTTAAATGAATTGATAACCATGACCTAAGGTTTTAAACTAGTCGGTAGTGACTAGTAGAAGTTACTTTAAACTTTCGTTTTGTACTTAACATGTTCGCGTTTGGTATTTTGAATTCGAAAACATTTTGTAAATTGGGATTTTAGTTTAAACTCATGTAATATATTAAGTAATCTCATTATCATAAAAAGGGTGTTACAAGTGAGCGTACAATCCAAACGTTGGAAGACATGCTTCGTGCATGCGTGATTGACTTAGGTGGTAGTTGGGATAACCACTTGCCATTAATCGAGTTCTCATATAACAATAGCTACCATTCGATCATTAAAGCCGCGCCTTTCGAGGCCTTATACGGTAGAAAGTGCAGAACGCCCATTTGTTGGGCGGAAGTTGGAGATGTCCAACTGACAGGACCTGAAATAGTCTTTGAAACGACGGACAAGATTGTCCAGATTCGTGATCGCCTGAAAGCTACCAGAGATAGGCAGAAAAGCTACGCAGATTTAAAGCGTAAACCTCAAAAATTCGAGGTAGGTGACAAAGTGTTGCTCAAAGTATCACCCTGGAAGGGAGTGATGCGATTTGGTAAGAAAGGTAAGTTAAGCCCGAGATACATAGGACCATTTGAGGTCATCGAATGTGTCGGATTAGTTGCTTATAAGTTAAACTTACCTGAAGAGCTCAGTGGTATTCACAATGTATTCCACATCTGCAACCTGAAGAAGTGTTTCGCTGATGAAGCACTAGTCATACCACATACAGATGTGCACATTGAAGAGAGCTTGAAGTTTGTTGAAAAACCTGTGTCGATCGAGGATCGACAGGTTAAGAAGCTTCGTAGGAAGCATGTGCCAATAGTAAAGATTAAATGGGACGCCCGAAGAGGTCCCGAGTACACATGGGAGGTTGAGTCCACAATGAAAGAAAAGTACCCTCGTTTATTTCAGTAAATCTCGAGGTCGAGATTCCTTTTAAGGGTGTGAGGATGTTACACCATGAAAAATTCGTGTTCAATAAAATTACGACACGTGTTGTGCAAAACAAAGTGTTATAAACCCAGATCTAGTCAAGGATGTATGGTAGGATTTAAAAGCGTCGACATGTTAATTAAATACCTCTGAACGACCTAATTATAAATCCCAAGACCCTAATCTATATTATAAACATCCGATATACTCAAATCCGGTAAATGCTAGCAATGATTGATTCAAATTACACAAGAATGGGATCCTACGAGGATATGCACGACAACCTTCATTTACGGCACTTTCAAAAGGATCCAAGAAAACTTTATATCATATCATGGTGGTGTAAACTGTTCATGACCCAAACATGAGGCCCCATACTGAAAATAATGGTCCAAAATCGTAATACATTAGTTACCCGTTCGTAAGCTTGAAAGGACAACAATTTTTGTCTTCTGGAACAGGCTTACGGACCGTAAGGGTCAAGCCTTACGGTCCGTAAGGCATGCACAGCGACCAGATTATTGACAGTTGTCTGTTATGAACGTTTAACCGACTTAACAAGATATTTTCCACTCCATGGGCGACACCTACATGCTTTTTAGACCTTAGGGACACTTGTGGATGATCCATGATCAGTTGTAGCATGAATTGTCATGATCACAAGGCCTCAAATTCACTATAAAAAGGCCCTCATGTTGCAACATTTTGATCACACCTTCCATCTGCATTTATGGAGCTTCCTGGAGCATAAGAGCAGACCCAAGTCATCCCTAGTCGTGCATTAGACTTTGGTATGTACCCTTGACCTTCCTTAATTGAGTTTTACTTAGTTATTAGCTTAAAAGTCAAACCGTCGTAATTAACGTTTGACTTAGCGATTAATCATTAATGGTCCAGTGATTAGTCAAATTGAAAGTAGTTATAAGTTGGTAATTATGTGGGCAATAAACCCTTAAAAGGGCACCCTCTGATTCCCATTCTAACTAGATCAAATGTCGGGTCAAAGTTGTTTATAAAAAGTCAACAGAAGCATAATTTTCGAATTAACGCATAATTAGCAATGTAGAAGGCATGTAACCTATTTTATCACTCATATAACTTGGTAATAAGTATAAGAACTGGTCTAAGCTTGCTTGATCCGACAATTTTCTGTTTAGACCCGGTTTGGATCGAAAGTCGCAAAACTTTGACTTTTGCTTTGACTTCAGTTCTGACCCGATTTAGTATGATTTGGAAATGCCTTAGAGCTTCATTAGGACTAGGTTACATGTTGGAATAACCCTCTGTGTTTGGTTCGTTGATTGCTCGATTCGTTTACACGTTTCCGTTAAATGCCTAATGTTGACCAATATGCCCTTTTGACCATAAAACGAGAATTTTGGAAATGTGAGAGGACAATAATCTTTTCTACCGATTTATAAACTTGTCCCTAAAATTTCACATCACTTGGAGGTCTAGATTAGGAGTTATGCTCAATAGCGCACTTAAAAAGCTTTTTGTTAATTAAACGGCGCAATTAGCGTAAAGCCTATCTAAACCCAATTTTTGACACCAAACCTTTTACCCACGGATGAAATATAATATTTTTGGGATTTTTAAAGATTTTTAATTATTTTTAACCTGCTCATAACCTAAGGTTATGGCATTAATTCGTTAAATACCAATTATACCTTTTTTGTGTATAAAATGAGTTTTACATAATGTTTTGACACCAATCCAATTGCTACTGATTCTATATGATAAATAAAGTATTTTGAACTTTATAACCTGATCAGAAAACTCAGATATCCGGTATAACCCGGAAATCGCTTAAAATGACTTTTTAAGCGCATTAAACACATAGTTTGGGTTTAAAACCATTTTGTCACATAAGACTTATCACCGACTGTTATAACCTAATAAATTAAGTTGATTTACTGATTTATTCAGACCCGAATCTCAGAATTTCATTTAATCTCTTTTATAATCTTTAAAATAACCAAAATACCCCTACGGGGCTTAAATTGAGATTAAACTCGTTTCGGGCATAATGGAAGGCATCCTACTGATGTCACAACATATTTAAGATATATTAACTTAGGAAACCTGTATATGACTCTTATGGTTACCCGTTACGCCTCTTGCGCGTTCGGTTCGGTTTATGTAACTAGTTTGCATAAATTAGCTGAAACGGGTCAAACCTTATCGTTTTTATCTCAAAATCCAGAATGTGTTTAGATTACCCACATTATAAAAGTCTTCAAAATTGTCGGGTCTAAATCACATTCTATTCCGGTCTTCGCTTAATCGTGCGTTTGAACCGTATCTTCCTTTAAAACTAACCGGTCTAAGTTTAGGCTTAATTAAAGACCATTAGGATTCTAATAGGTTATTATAAACCTTCGTTCCAGAATAGGAGACCCGGTAAAAGCTACACGCATTTGCTATTTGTGATTGATATTTGCAAAGGTAAATACTTTTAACTTATTTTCCCTTATACGGGTTTGGGGGTACGGTATATAAAATACCGCTTGGTCGGGCATTCGACCTTAATCGTTTGGTGGTTAAGTATTATCGAGATGACCCGTTTAAAAATTTGTTTTGTTTGCTTAACGCCTTTGGGGGGTTAATGACCATGTCCCGGATATCCTTGGCATCATTTTACGAAATGGCCACGACCTAAGCGCGGGGTGTAGGCGTACACCTGTCAATGCCTAAATAAATAATGTGGTGTGTCTATTGATCTTTAACCCGGCACGAACCGGGCTACTGAACGCATAAGGAACATGTAATTCCTTTACAAGTATTATATTCAAATAATTTATCCCAAGTTATAAAATGTTTGTGCCACGTGCATCCAAATCAATTTTTAATCATTTTTAAAATGAGTCAGTTGATTGTATTTACCAGTGTAAACTGACGTATTTTCTCAAAAAGGTTAAGTGCAGGTACTACTCGTAATAGGCTGGCTTTCTCCTGGCATCCACAATAAGTCTCACAAGCTTGGATGACATAAAACTGTTGAACAACGTTACATTTTATTTTGATCCACCTGTGGATTATATTTTTCAACTATTTGTGATACTTGACATTACAATTATATTCGGTTGAAATACATCTATCTTTTGCTTCCGCTGTGCATATTAAATATTGTGTTGTTTGACCATGATGATATCAACTACGTCACGATACTCCCCACCGGGCCCACCGGTAATACGTGGAAATATCGGGGTGTGACATTTATACCTCTGAGTGACCATTTAACGAACTGGGAGCTTGATGACGTTCGGTCATACTCTCGGGTGTGCCAAACATTGGCCATGAGGGGCTAAATATGCTAATTATAATAATGCATACAAGTATGGTAGTTGAGGGACCTATTGTGTCAAGTTCCAAAAATTAATTTTCTGGCCGGACCCCTTTACGGACCGCAAAGGCTGGAACTTACGGTCCGTAAGCCAAACACAACGACAAAAATTCTCCTTGCAGCCCACTCAAGTCTGCCAATACCTTGTTTTCGATACTAGGTGCATTATGGCTGCACTAGACTCGTAGGTGGACACTTGTTATCATCTCCTAAGCCCTCATAACACCTAGAATCATCACAATGATCCTCAAACACTATAAATTGAAGTGTTAGCAACACTTTAAACTTGCTCATTCTTGAAATCCTTCTATCTTTCACTTATGGAGGTTCCTAACCCATAGGAGCTTCCTAATCAAGTACATTTTCATCTAAGGATCACTAGTAAGTACTCTTTCAGTTACTTTTTCGTTTATTAGGCTTTTAAAGCCAAAAGTCAAGCATTTTCGATAAATGCTTTGACTTTCGGTTTTGACCTTAATGGTCCAGCCATTGTTTGAGACGAACATGGCTACGTGATCGTAATTAGGTAGGTGTTAATTGTTGGTGCATATTTCGTACTTCTGCCACTGTGCGAATAGCTAGATAGAGCGTGTGTTGAATATTGTATAGAATAGGAGAAAGTTGGACAGGTTTTGATAATGTAAAGGTCCATCCGGACGGATGACCATCCGGTAGGATGGCAATCCGATCGGATGGCAATCCGATCGGATGGACACATAGTGTTAGTTGTCTATAAATAGGGACTTGGGGTTCCCATTTGGAGAAGCTTTTGGTTCCCAGAGGGGACATGTTGTCCAACTGGTCTCGTGGTGCTATAAAGTTGCATAATCAATAGAGACCAGATTGAAATTGACTGCTCGGTGTCATATTCTGTTTCTACTCCTTTCTTAGTCGTAATAAACGCGCCGAACACGTCGGATCGGGACCGAAGCTCCGCCAAACTCACAGGTTCCTGGAATCAGCATTAATCCCTCAATAGGGCACCTCCTGAAAATCACGTTTACTTGGTCAATTGACGGGTTAAAGTTTAATGCTTTAAAAAGTCAAACGGGTCAGATTTTTTTGAATGTTATAATCTGAGTTTATATATGTTCTAAAATATTTTTTAACACTTAAACAAGTTGGTAATAATTATTAGAACATGTGTAAACATGTTCGGCTCGTCAATTCCAATTTTAAGGTCGACTCGCAACCGGAAGTCGCAAAGTTTGACTTCTACTTTGACTTTTGATTCTGACCCGATTTAGATTAGTTTGCTACTGATTTAAGGTTGCATTATGATCATAATTTAATGTAGCATAACCCTCCGAGGTTATATTACATGATCATAATCGTATTCTTAGTTTTTGTTCAAGTTCCGTTATTATGCCATACTTTGACCGAAATGCCCTTTTTACAATAAATAATGTTTTAATCATTAATGAACTTTCAAATGACTTATGTACTGAAATGTTAAAGTAATTAACATATTTTGATGTTATTAAACTGATCATAAACTGAGTTTTCATATAAGATCGTAAACTATGTTTTATAATGACCAAATTGCCCTTTTGGCAGTTAGAATGATTTAAACATAATTTCTCACATCAAACTCATTACCTACTGATATTATATCATAATTAAAATATTTTGGGATATCAAATTAGTTCCTAACCTGAGTTTTTACTAATGATCGCAAATGTCGGTATTTGATGACCGAACCGCCCTTTTGGCGCATAATATGGTTTTAAACCATAACTATCAATCAAAACTTGTTACCTACTAATGTTATAACTTATTTATAATATTTTCACAGTAGGTACATGATCATAACTCAGATTTACGGATAAGTTTTCAAACTATGTTCATAATGACCCAAATGCCCCTTCGGTGCATAGTTTGGTCTTAAACCATAAAACTCACATATATTTGATATCCTACTGATATTATTTCATAATAAAGTGATTTTACAGAATGATAATGTTTATAACATCAGCTTATACGCAAGTTCCTTTAATACGTCGCTTAATGACCAAATTGCCCTTATAAGGCATATTTTGATTTTAAAACCTTAACGGGCATATAAGTTGATATCCTACTGATATAAGTATAACGGGCGCATACCTCTCTTAATGACCACCGTGTGTCTCGTACCGCACTGTAGAACTCATACAGAAGGTGTAGAAGATGAGAGAACTGAACAATCTTTGAATACACTGAATATTCACAGATCAACAATCACACACAGTGAAGAACACACAAAGTTAGGGTTTGTTTCTCTCTCTAGAATACAATCTTGCGCAAGAAGTTTTCTCAAAAAGCATCAGTTTCATTACCACTGATTGCATACATCCACTTAGTATATATACAAGTACAAGTTCAGACACTCAAGTCCTTACAAATGAAACCCTAGTCATTATATATACCCTAAATACAGACAATACATATCTAAATAACCATGTCAGTACTTAACATATAAGTACTGACATTACATAAAGGATAAATTCGGACACCTTATAGCAAGAACTACAAATGCGGACATCTAGATGAAAGATATAAGTTCTGACAAGCCAAAAACTACAAATGCGGACCATCAATACTTGACAAATGCGGACATATTTAACACATAACTTGTCCGCATCTGTATGTTACTTTATATCAACTTTTAACAAACTGCAAAGCAAGTCCTTGAAGTATGAGTCTTTGGCAGCATCCAACATTTATCAACCTGAGGTACAGTCATAGCTCGGTCAGCATCGTGACTTATCGAACCCGTACATATAAATCCAACAGGTTGTTGTGCCAACCACCTTCTAGTCCTGTGCCTTTTCTCCGGGATGATTTGGTGGAATATCGGTGTTTGGTTATGTTTTCAAATCCCAGGTCCTGATTCTTCTATAAAAAAACCTCTCCGGGACGATTTGGTGGAATATCGGTGTTTGGTTATGTTTTCAAATCCCAGGTCCTGATTCTTCTATAAAAAAACCTCTCGGGACTGTTGAGAATTGGCAAAAGTCGAAAGAGAGGCAGATGGTATGTAATTTGATTTTGAGCACTACTATTTGGAAGTTATTTCTGATCAGAAACAAGAAGGTATTTGAAGGTAAATTGGTTTCTATTATAAATGTGTGGAAGATATCAAGGAGATGGCTTATTTATGGATGACGATCAGATCCAAATTCCAAATTTTGTCATGGACGTCCTGGAGTTCTTTTGATGACAATGTCATTGTTTGATTTCCTTGTTTTTCGTTTTCCATGTTGTACGTTTTAGCCTTTAGCTTCTCGTTATAGGTTTTGAGTTTTAATAGTATTCTCCTTTTCGGCCAAAAAAAATATTAGATATTTGGTATTACTATGGTTAAGTGAAATGTTATATACAGAACAAAAAACCATATACAATAAAAGACATAGGATTGATGCTTTCATGGTTAGCCAAAGTTTGCACGCAAATTAGTTATTCTCGGGTTCCCTTGTTAAAGTAAAAGACAGAGGATATTTGCTTTTTTTTTGTTACCCAAAGTTTACAAGCAAATTATATATTCTCCACTCTCCAGTTCCCACACTTTTGCTTCTGCTATATGGTCACCACCAACCTTAAGATCTGTTTATTAGATCACTTCTTCAATTCAAGAGCCCAATCCACAAGTAATGTCTTCAATAGCACCAGCAAGGTCTCTCTCTCTCTCTCTCTCTCTCTCTCTCTATATATATATATATATATAGGGCAAGGCTATATTGAAAACCCTATATATATAGAAAACCCTAGAAAACCCAACCTCCCGACATTTTTTTTTTTGAAAAAAATAACACATGTAATATACATGTTTTTAAGAGTTTTGGGCCAAAAACAATAAAAAAAGCGCCGAAGGGATGATTTAAAAAAAAAAAAAAATTCAGCAATTTCTGTCTTTTGTGCCTAACACATGTTAGGCAACCGGACATTGCTGAAATTTGTTTATTTTTTTAAAAAAAAATCCCTTCGGCACTTTTTTTGTTTTTTTTGGCCCAACACACTTTAAAACATGTATATTACATGTGTTATTTTTTTCAAAAAAAAAAATGTCGGGAGGTTGGGTAAAAATTGGAGGAGATTTGAGTTTCCAGAGTTTTCTAAAAATTTAAGGGTTTTCTGTCTAGCCTTCCCTTATATATATATATATATATATAGGGTAGGGATCCTAAGAGAAGTCCACCCTATTTGAGAAACTTGAGAAGCAATCTGGACCATACATTTTTCCAAAGCAAAAAATGCAAAAAAAAGGTGAAAAAAATGCAAAATTTGTTTTTTTTTTTTTTTTTTTTTTTTGAAAAATCGCAGCTTTTTCTTTAAGGATTAAAAAAAAAAAATTTAAAAAAATTTTGGATTTATACATATGTGTATATTGTTAATCTTTTAACTATACATATATGTATATTGTCAATTATACATATATATATATACATGTTTAAAATTGAAAAAATGTGTATATTGTTAATCTTAAACCATAAACACTAAAGCTAAACCTTAATGCTAAACCCTAAACTCTAAAGCTAAACCCTAAAGCTAAACCCTAATGCTAAACCCTAAAGCTAAACCCGAATTCTAAACCCTAATGCTAAACCCAAAAGCTAAAACTAAACACTAAAGCTAAACCCTTAATGCTAAACCCTAATACAAACCCTAAAGATAAAGCTAAACCCAAAAGTTAAAGCTAAACCCAAAAGCTAAACCCTAATGCTAAACTCAAAAGCTAAACCCTAATGCTAAACCCTAAATACTATTGCTAAACCCTAATGCTAAACCCTAAAGCTAAACCCTAAACCATAAAGCTAAACCCTAAACCCTAATGCTAAACCCTAAATAACACTTATTTTTCAATTTTAAACGTGTATATACATATATGTATAATTGACAATATACATATATGTATAGTTAAAAGATTAACAATATACACACGTGTATAAATCCAAAAAAAAAAAATTTTAAAAAAAATTAATTCTTAAAGAAAAAGCTGCGATTTTTCCAAAAAAAAAAATTTGCATTTTTTCACCTTTTTTTTACATTTTTTTGCTTAGGGAAAATGTGTGGTCCAGAATGCTTCTCAAGTTTCTCATTTAGCCTACTACTTCTCACATGATCCTTATCCTATATATATATATATATATATATATTTATAACACTCAATAAAAAACTATTTAGAACTTGTAATTTCCAATTATATATCTCTAGCTGCCTTAGTGCGTGTAGCTCAATTGGTTAAGAGTTAAGTCCTTAACAAACGAAAAGAAAAATTGTATTTATCTAGCTGGTTAGTTTTTAATAAATGAAATGGGAAGTCTGTAAACTTTTTTTCTTCACGAACTCCCATTTATCTCTATCTTACAATATTTACTATCAAAACCATTTTGAGTGACTTGCTTGTGGACGTTGAACAAAACAAAACCATATACACAATGAGAGCGCATAGATGGAAAGAGTAAAGAGTGTGCAGAAGGCTTAGTGTAGAATACATATAACATTATTACTTTCCTTTATTTATTCAAGAATCAAATTAAGATATATGTATGTGTCTAAAAGATTCCTAACATGCATGTGCGCAAATATATATACGGTAAGTTTAAAAACGAGAACTCATGGTTTTTTTTTTTTTTTTTTTTTTTTTTTGTGAGAATCAAAAGAATAAAAAGTCATTCACATTAAAAAACTTACACTTATAATTATTTTTGATTTAATATTATAAATAAAAAAGATGTAAACGTGTTTAAATCTACCATTTTTGTAAATTTTTATTTATTTATGCGTGTATAAAAAAAATTTAAGAGAACAGATTAAATTATTGGAAAGTATATATTTTTATTGATGTATTTTAATAATAATAATGGTAATAATAAAAAATGACTTTGATTGGTTTTTTCAATAATTTTTTCGGTTCTTACAGTATTTAGAGTTTTTAAGATTACATATATATATAAGAAACTTAATCTAAACTTTTCGTAATATACACATATATATAGTTTAAAATTGACTATATACATATATTTATATTGTTAAATCTTGAATTATACACAAATATATAAAGTTAATTTTAAATTATACATATGTGTATATTACAAAAAACTTAAGGAAAATGTGTGATCTAGAAATACTTCTCAAATTCTCAATTAGCCTAGTACTTCTCACACGATCTTAACCATATATATATATATATATAGGGGATCCTTCAAATGAAAATCACTTTTAACGCGAAAACTCGAAAACTAACTGAAAAACCTAAAAAACACACTAAATTTTTTTAAAACTTTTTTATTAAAAATCGCTAGTTTTGTATATAAAAAAACTTTTTTTTGAAAAAAAAAATTGTAGTACACATACACATGTGTACTATTACACATGTGCACTACAATTTTTTTATTTTTTGAAAAAAAAAAATTTATATACATAAAATAGAGAAAATTGATAAAAAAAAAAAAAAATTGGTATGTTTTTTTAGGCTTTTTTAGTTAGTTTTCGCGTTAAGTAGTAGTTTTCATTTGAAACTTCCCTTATATATATATATATATATATATATATATATATATATAGGGAGAAGATCATGCGAGAACCACCTCTTATTGTGAGAACCGCGAGAAACAATGTGAACACACCAAAATTGCCTAAAAATAGCTAAAAATCACAAAAAAAAAATTTTTTGATTTTTTTAATATTTTTTAGGTTAAAATCGCTACTTTTCGAAGCAAAAAAAAAAATTTAATTTTTTTTTTTTTTTTGCTTCGAAAAGTAGCGATTTTAACCTAAAAAATATTAAAAAAAATCAAAAAAAAAAAATTTAGATTTTTTTAGGTTTTTTGAGGGTTTAGTTTTTAGCATTTTAGCTTGGGGGGGGGGGGGTGGGGGGGTTTAGGTTTTTGGGGGGTGGGGGAGAGGGGTTTAGGTTTTGGGGGGGGGGGGGGTGGGGTTAGGTTTTTTTAGGGTTTTTTTAGCTTGGGGGGGGGGGTTAGGTTTTTTTTGGGGGGGGGGGGGGTGGGGTTAGGTTTTTTTAGGTTTTTTTTAAGTTTTTTTAGCTATTTTAGGTTGTGTTCACATTGGTTCTCAAGGTTCTCACAATAAGGGTGGTTCTCGCATGAGCCCCTCCCTATATATATATATATATGGTTAGGTTCATTTGTGAACAAACCCTTCAATTGTGAATACCAATGAACTAATCCTAGCACTTGATTATCAATACACAAGTGTAAATCAATGGTCATTATTTGATCATGAAAATACACTAGTGTATTTTACGATATTATGTTTTAAATCAATTGTCTGGATTTGTTCATTCACTTCACAAATACACCAGTGTTCACTCTAGAACACCACACAAACACACACACACACACACACATATATATATATGCGAGAACCACCCTTATTGCGAGAACCGCGAGAACCAATGTGAACACAAAATAAAATCTAAAAAAAATAAAAAAGCACTCAAAATTTTTTTTTGTTTTTTTAATATTTTAAAAAAAATCGCTTTATTTCGTTACCATAAAAAAAAACTTTTTTTTTTCGAGTAACAGTTATCCATGCACATGTGCATATGTATCATTACTTCGAAAAATTCGGTAATACGTTATCAGGAATAGAAAATTGCACTTTAATTTACAATACCATTAGTATTACTCTACTTTTTACATTACTAATATTCAAAATGCACATGTGCATCATTAGGTATAACCATAATATAACGTGTTTTGGTACAAAAAGTTTGTGATTTTGAATGGAGAAGTAGGGCCATATACATGTTTTTTGTTAGTTATTTCTAATGGTTGATGGTTTGGTTATAGTTGTCAATTTATGATTTAATATGTTCATTGGATGGTATAAATGGTGTTTACATACATGTAATAAAGTGAAAATATTATTAATGGTATTGTATTATGGATGGTAGGAGGTAATAATATTGTATTATGGATGGTAAGAGGTAATGGTAGTGTATTATGGATGGTATGATAGATGAAAGGGAAATTGCATTCAAAGTAGTGTACCAAAACACATTATTTCATGTTGATACATATAAATGCACATGTGCATTTCTAATATTGGTAATGTAAAAAGTAGTGTATTACATATGGTAGTGTAAATGAAAGTGTAATTGTCTAATATGTGTAATGAATTACGGAATTTGTCAAAGAAATGACAAAAAATGCACATGTGCATTCTTGTGTATTATGGATGGAATGATAGATAAAAGAGAAAGTAGTGTACCAAAACACCTTATTTCATGTTGATACATATAGATGCACATGTGCATTTCTAATATTGTTAACGTAAAAGGTAGTGTATTACACGTGTTAGTGTAAATGAAAGTGCAATTGGCTATTATTTATAGTGAATTACGGAATGTGACTAAGAAATGACACATATGCACATGTGCATTGATAACTGTTACTCGAATTTTTTTATTTTTTTTTACTTTTTTTATTTTTTTTATTTTTTTTATTAACAAAATATAGCGATTTTTCCAAAAAAAAAATAGTAAAAATATAAAATAAAAAAATTTTGGGTGTTTTTTAGATTTTTTTAGGAATTACTGTTTGTGTTCACACTGGTTCTCGCGGTTCTCGCAATAAAGGGTGGTTCCTAATGGATCTTTGTCCTATATATATATATATATATACACGTAGGAAGATTATCGTACATTACGGCTTAACTACATCATGTATGACAGGTAATTACGTACGTTCACTTTAAAATCACGCACGTTATAACTCAAAAATCCAAAATCACGCATGTTGAAACACAACAATCACGCATATTGAAAACGCTAATCACGCATGTTATAGAACAAATCACGCACGTTGTCGTACGTGAAGTATGTTAAGCGGTAATGTACGATATACTTTTTCTATATATATGGAGAGTATCATGGAAAAACTACAAAAAGTGTATAAAAACACACCAATTTTTTTACAATATTTTATTTAAAATCAATGTTTTTAATGTATAAAAAAATTAGTACCCCACATCTACATCATATGTATATGTTGCACATGCAATTCAGCCTTAGGATTTAGGTTTAATTATTACCGCACATCTACATTATATGTGTATGTATGTATGTATGTATATATATATATATATATGGTGGAGGATCATGTACATTAATTTAGAAGTGTGAGAAGTGTATTATAACACTATATAACACCATATAAACACCGTATAACACTATGTAACACCATATAACAAAAAATAACACTATGTAACACTATATAACAAATATAACACTATATTTTGTCTAATAGCATGTCTATGATAGATGTATAGTGTTATATATTGTTATATAGTGTTATATGTTGTTACATAGTGTTATACGGTGTTTATCTGGTGTTATATAGTGTTATATATAGTGTTATAATACACTTCTCACACTTCTAAATTAATCTACACGATCCTTACCATATATATATATATAATAAAACACCCAAATATAACATATTAAAGATTACTAAAACACGATATATGTAGGTTTTGTTTTGTGTTTTCGATGATAAGACCCTGATTATCCAATGACTAAAATGATGTGTTTTATGTTGATTATCATGTTGTGTTTTATATTTATAGATCTACGATAGTGTGTTTGAAGTTTTTTATAGTCTGCTAGGGTTTGAATATAGTGTTTTAGGAATCTTCATTCTATTGTTTTTGAGTTTTGGGTTTGTTTTAGGGTTAATTATGTTGTTTTATGACTTTGTACACTTTTTAAAAGATGTAGACTTTGTAGCCAAACCCCTATATATATATATATATATATATATATATATATGGGAGGGTTATCTTGAGAACGCTAAATATTGCGAGAACCGTGAGAACGAATGAAAAAACCAATCAAAACCATTTTTTTAATACAAACCTCATTGTAATTAAGATACAACATCAAAAAAAGAATTTAAAACATCAAATAATTCATTTCTCCTTTCAAAATCACTATTTTTATATTTTTTACACATGTGTAAATATAACAGATTTACACATGTGTAAATGGCAAACTTACACATGTGTAAATTTTATTTATTTACGAATTCACGTAAATTTAAACCTGTAAATTAAATTTCTAACATTGTATTCGAATAATAATGATAAGTGTAGAAAAAAAATTTGAATTTGAATTGTTTTTGACCAAGTTCTCCCGGTTTTTTCATTTGTTCTCACGGTTCTCACAATATTTAGTGTTCTCATTTAAACCTTCCCCTATATATATATATATATATATATATATATGAATAAGTTAAAATGAGAACCACCTCGAGTTGTAAGAACCAGCGAGAACCACCCCCGCGGGGGGCCGTTGACCACGAAATTTTTTTTACACCTAGATCCGTATATTTTAACACGGGGGGTAAATTTTGGGTTCAAACGGCGCGCCCGAGGGGGTAGTTTTTTACGCCCAAAGTTTGGTAAAAAAAAAGAAAAATTAAAAAAATTAAAAAAACCCAAACTTTGGGCGTAAAAAACTACCCCCTCGGGCGCGCCGTTTGAACCCAAAATTTACCCCCCGTGTTAAAATATACGGATCTAGGTGTAAAAAAAATTTCGTGGTCAACGGCCCCCCGCGGGGGTGGTTCTCGCTGGTTCTTACAACTCGAGGTGGTTCTCATTTTAACCTTCCCCTATATATATATATATATATATATAAGCGTCCAACTGTGAAAAATACATATATAAACAAATAGAAAGAACAATATCTAATGGATTAGAACCTCTTTTTAGTTCTTTTCTAATTATATTACAAGGGTAAAACAGTTTCTGCATAAGTATATGAGTTGATTACATGGTTAGTACCTATGATTTCGTAAAAGTAATAATGCTGAGTACCAAGGGATTCAATTAACAACTTTTGGTTTTATGTTTTATTTTTGTAACAATGTTAGGTTTTAACACTACTGTTCGTTAAGTATTCTGTTAAACTTAGATAAAATGACTAAAATACTCTTATTACTTAGAGTAAATTGCCAAAATCATCCCTGATGGGTGGGGATATTCGCCAGTTTCTTGCAAAACAACTTTTTTGTATCATGTTTCCCCTCACTTTTGTGATTTTTTGCAATTTTCATTTAAAGCTAATAAGGGGAAAAAGTGTTTGACAAACTCATAATCACTTTTCAAAATGACTTTTTGTATAGGGAGGAAAAATTAGTTTTGAAAAGTTACTAAGAAATGACTTTTTGAAGCCACTTATGACTTATTGGCTTCTCCCGCCTCTTTTAGTCATTTTACATGAATAAGCTAAGCCAGACACTTTTTAGAAAACAACTTATTGACTTATTAGCTTTTCTCACCCCATAAACTAATCCAAACTTTTTTTTTAAAAAAACTCTTTTTAAAAGGTGATAAGTCAAGTCCTCTTAACAAAAAGTAGTTTCAGAGTTGAATAAGTTTAGCCAAACAAGCCCTAAGACAGGCTCATATGCTACCTGTTTAGCATCTCCTTAGAGTTTCTTGAAAATAACAATATCTTAACCACAGACGAATTTAAAATCTAAAAGAATATACACATCAAGGAACACGTTGAAACGTCCAGAAGATCTCGCAAACTTCCCCGATGGAGGTCCGGAATTGCGGACAACCCGGCTGACCGATGTGACAGCTATATACTTTTTCATGTTTCAATCAGTTATGGGTTTGTTTACAAGTGGATTTACTAATTTAAAACTAATTTCCATTTAAATTGTTATTATTAAATCTTAAAAATTTAGTTCGTTTTCTTATGTTGGTATGTTTAGCTACTTATAACTATACCTATTTGGCTATTCGACAGCTTGAGCCTATTAGAGATGGAGATGACCGAAAGTGCACATTTAATTATTGAAAAGGAAATTTACCAAAATAGCCAAGAATATAGTTTGACCACCAAAATAGCCATTTGATGCCTCCTTGGAGCAGGGCATCACGAATTCAAATGTGCGGGATGCCTCTTTCAAGACCCCTCATGCATCTTTAAATATGGAAGTGACACGTGTCTCAATGATTAGGTAGACTCATCAAATGCCTCAGCAGACTCTTCCAATGCCTCAGGCAGACTCATCCAATGCCCCTCAGCAGACTCATCCAATGCCTCAGCAGACTCCTCCAATGCCTCAAGCAGACGCATCCCGGGATGCGTCTGGGAAGTGCCGGGATGCGTCTGGAAGTGCCGGGATGCGTCTGGGGAAGTGCCGGGATGCGTCTGGAAGTGCCGGGATGCGTCTGGAAGTGCACGGGATGCGTCTGAAAGTTGCAGTCATCTCAGGCGAGTTGCAGACGCCTCCGGCTCCGTCTCCGGCGAGTTGCATACGCCTCCAGCTCCCGTCTCCGACACCTGCAACTAGGGGGCTCGATTTCAGATCGTTTTTCCAGCAACCATGGCGGTGGTTGGGATTTTGGGGTGGAGATCCGTCGTGCCACCGTCGTAGTCGGTCGACCCGCCACCCTCCATCTCCGCCTTATTATTTTCAGTCATTTTTATAAAAACCTGCAACAAAAAAGTCTTGAAGATGATGAGGAAAAGTAAATGGAGGTGGAGGTAGGGTGTAGGGGTGATGTGGGGGTGTAGGGGCTATGGAGGGGTGATAGATGGTGGGTCCCATAACACATGTCCATTTAAGAGTGAAGGACTCATAAGACTATCTCGGGATCTGTGATGCCCTGCTCCAAGGAGGCATCAAATGGCTATTTTGGTGGTCAAACTATATTCTTGGCTATTTTGGTAAATAGCCCTTATTGAAATCCCCTGTAGTCAACCAGTCAAGGACTACATTATGCGTGTGGGCAGGGAATGGGATGACTGCCTTAAATGCAAGGAGACCACCAAAGGCTATGAACGTGAACGACATATGGAGAAAGTACCACCGTTAGTCCTAAAAAGCGAGAAAGGTAGTAGAAATAGCAAGTGCTACGAGCCTGCAGTGGTTTCACTTGGCCCATACCACCATAACCAACTAGCCCTTGCTCAAGCCGAGAGATACAAACTCATAACACTAGAAGCATTTCGTTTGAGCACCGGAAAATCTATTGCTTTTTTGTACGACAAGGTGTTTGAGGTGGTACATGATGCCAGAAAGTGTTATATCGATGGTTCTACAGATGATTACAACGATAAGGAGTTTAACCATATGATGTTACGCGATGCTTGCTTTATTTTGTCATATTTAGAAAACTTGTCGTGTGGACACCAAAATATATTTTTAAATCATGAGTATTTGGGCGCAATAGGGTTGGCGAACGTAATGCGTGATCTGTTTTTACTAGAGAACCAGATCCCTTTCGTAGTACTTGAAGTTTTGTTGAAGTTGAAGTTCCCCGAAGATGATGGCGAAGATATTTTGAACAGATTTTTTAACTACTTAAACTACGGCGAGGTGATGATAAAGAAGGATAAAAAGGTGCTTAAATACAAAGATCCCCTTCATCTGCTCGAGCTTTACAGGTTTTATTTCATCTCGCTTAATGTTTTCCCTATTCTCCATTCATCTGGAATAGTCAGTGAAGAGAAGCATTCACATGAAGGTTATAATTATGTAAAACGAAGTCGATCGTTTGCTTCAGTAACGCAACTCAAAGGTAGATGGATTTTCATGAGGCGTACCACGGATAAGTCTCCTTGTGACATGGAATTTAAGGCGTATCGATTCTATGGTGAGTTTAAGCTTGCGCGTAGAATGGTGTCCTCGTATACGAAAGCTATATACCTGAACATGATCGCCTACGAGATGTGTATGCATAACCCGAATGACTTTCGAGTTTCAACTTATATTCGAGTAATGAAATCGTTGATTAAACAACGTGCAGATGTGAAGGAGTTGCGACACAATGGTATCTTGCTTCATAATCTTGGTGGTGATGAAGACGTGGCGACAATGTACGATGAGATTGAAGTTGCGGCCGTTAATGTTTACATGTATAATGAGATCCGGCTAGGGATAGAAAAGCTGAACGAGAGCAAATACAAGACGTGGGTGGCAGAGCTGATTACGAACTACTTGGGCAGTCCATGGAAAGCAGTGGGTTTGTTGGTGGGTGCTGCTATTATAGTCACTGGTTTTGTGCAGACCTACTTCGCGATCAACCCACGGGACCGGTGAATCCAATGCAACGCAAGTAGCAAGCTAGTGTATGTGTGTGTATATAGGAAATGACCATTTGATAAGAAACTTAATGTGAGAGCGAAAAAAGAAATGGCATAAATAAATCAATAAATAGTTTATAACTCATTCCATTAACTCTCCGTTCATTAATTGACAAAAACACTTTATCCTATATTTTCAAAATTTATTTTACACGTGTCGGAATTTATCATAGATATATCCTATACATTGTTAGCATAATAAGGATGTTAGTGTAGGTTTGGCCCATTAGTTTCCCTACTATATAGTTTGTATTTCCTTTTCATTTGTTTAGTTAATGTTTTCTATTTAATAAACTCTAGCCACTTTTGGCTGCACATGTTTGTCTTTCAATATGGTATCAGAGCGCTATTCGATTCATGTTTATTGATTTGAATGTGAAAAAATAAGTTGTAGCAAACGCTAGCTTCGTATTGAGTTTATTGGAGTTGTTGAAATTTGTTATCGGTTTGGACGGAATAGGGTACGGCAATCCAGGTTTGTTTGGAACTAATGTATTTATTCTTTGAATCATTGATTTTGGTGCATTGAATTTTGCGAAGAATTAAAATTGGTGAATTGGAGTTTAATTCTTTCCTTGGTGGACTTAGGCTGGACGGTATGGGTCCGTCCCCTCCTCCGTCTTGGTTTGGCGACGCGCGGCACACCACGCCAGCCCCCCTCCGTCCCGTCCCTATCGTCCGAATATTGCCGTTTGCGACGGACCAAACATGTGGGTCCCCATCTGAAAAGTATCCGTTATTAAAAAAAATGAAATTTGCATTTATTTCACAAGTCCAACGGTTATTTTTTAAAAAAATACCCAATTCACTCCCACTTTTATAGATACCCACTTTTATAGATACTCACCTCTTTTACACCTTTTTTCACAACTTTTCACCCACTACAATCTCATATCTCTCTCACATTTTATAACCCCTCTTCCCTTTTTATAAAAACTCATATATTTTTATACCATTTTTTACCCGCTACCATCCCATCTCTCTCTCAAAAATTATCATGGCTTCACCTTCTTCCATTTCTTCAATTTCTTCCATCTCTTCATTATCTTCGTCTACGTGGTATTCTTCATCTTCGGAAGAGGATGCTATTATGCATAACATGATTATGAACGCGACTCAGATCTTCATGGCGGGTGATGAAGCGTCGTCCCAACGGCTAACTAGACGAGTAAAATTAAACCGAGACCAAGAAGGTATTTTAGTATTTTTTTTTCCTTATGTTTTATATAGATTTGAAAATGTATTTTATAATTAATTTCATTAATGTTTCGTTTTAAATTTATAGCCGCCCACGTTAAACTAGTAGCCGATAATTTGCCGACGAACCCATGTACCCAGCCGAGATTTTTCGACGTCGGTTCCGCATGAGTCGTCCACTGTTTTTACGTATTGCAGGCGACATGGCACAGTCTGAGCCGTTTTTTACACTACGAAACAACGCTAGGGGGCAAAGGGGTTTCAGTAATTTACAAAAATGTACGTCGGCCATTCGCCAACTGGCATACGGTTACGCACCCGATGCATTAGACGAGTATATAAGGATGTCTGAAAGAACCGCACGTCTATGTTTGCACAAGTTTTGCGAATGGGTTGTCAAATTGTATAGCAAGCGATACTTGCGGAAACCGAACGCAAACGACATTCAAAAATTATATCAAGCACACGAACAGAGACATGGTTTCCCAGGAATGCTCGGGAGCATTGATTGCATACACTGGCCGTGGCAGAACTGCCCAGTTGCCTGGCAAGGTCAGTATACTAAGGGAGATCATGGACATCCGACTATTATTCTAGAGGCTGTTGCGTCACAGGATCTCTGGATCTGGCATGCTTTTTTTGGTCTACCTGGTTCGCTCAAGGACCTTAACATCATATACCAGTCACAGATATTTGAGGATGTAGTGGCGGGTACAGGTCCAGACACAAGCTTTACGGTTTCGGGGGTGGATTACAGGCGAGGTTACTACCTAGCCGATGGAATATACCCAACGTACTCGACAATCGTTAAAACTATTCCGTACCCGACAGACGAAAAAAGAAAAAAGTTTGCGAGCGAGAAAAGATATTGAACGGGCTTTTGGTGTTCTACAAATAAAGGGCAAATCATTGAACAACCAGCACGTTCGCAAACACCAGATAGGTTACGACACATTATGTACGCTTGTATCATCCTTCATAACATGGTCATTGAAGACGAAGGTAGAGCGATATGCGAGTACGACGAAAACGCGTCTACTGGAAATTCTGTTCCAGTTAGTGGGGAACAACAAGATTTAAACATGTTCGCTCTACGTAACGAGTACACACATCATAACCTACAAGCGGACTTGGTGGAGTACATTTGGAACAACGCTCAAAACGAACCCGACCACGACATGGAAGACGAAGACTAGTAGCTTATTTTAATATATTAGGATTTTTTTAAGTTTATGTTTTTTTTAAGTTTATGTTTTTTTTTAATTTATTTTTTTAAGTTTATTTTTTTTTAAGTTTATGTAATGTTTTTTAATATTAATGAAAATATTTTGTTAGTTTATTTGTTAAATGTTAAAAAAAGTATAAGATTAAAAAAATAAAAAAACATAAAAGTGGTGGGGAGGACAATGACTAGGACCATCCTCCCATACCCTCTAGTTTTGGGGGATGGATCATCCTTGGGAGGAGTATGACGTGGCGCCTACGTGGTGGATCATCCTCCCTTGGAGGACCATCACCATACCCTCTAGCCTTAGAGTATTTAAACGTATTGATTTTGGTGCATTGAGCAAGTTTTCCTTAGGCTAGAGGGTATGCTGATGGTCCCCCAATGGAGGATGATCCGCCACGTAGGCGTCACGTTATAGTCCTACCAAGGATGGTCCATCCCACAAAAGTAGAGGGTATGAAAGATGGTACTAGATGATCCTACCTCATCATTTTTATGTTTTTTATTTTTTTAATCTTCTACTTTTTTTTAACATTTAACAAATAAACTAACAAAATATTTTCATTAATATTAAAAACACATTACATAAACTTAAAAAAGAAATATAAACTTAAAAAAAACATAAACTTAAATAATTTGATGCTTTTTAATGATGTCGGTTTGTAGTTTTTTCAACATCGAACGTTTTGGCTCGGGATACTCATCGACATCCATCGTTATTATTTCTCATTCCTTGAGCCGAATCTTTGGATTTTTTCATTGGACAATTTGACATTTTCGCGTAACTTTTCTTCCGCCACACGAGTCTTTTCTTCGATGGCCCGCTCCTTCGCCTTCGCCTTTTGGGCCGAGACGTCCGTGTACGTTTTAAAGTGTTCCATAGACTCTTCCATCTTCGGGTCCACCTTTTCCTTTTCTTTCCCCTTCGCCCGCTCCTTCTTTGATTTGTCTCGGCCCGGTGGACGCTCCGCTTCATGTACGGCGTATTCCTCTTCGTCAAACTCGGCGTCATCGTTTAAGTTTATGTGACACCTCGCGTCCGATCCACCGGCGCTAAAACTACCCGATTCCGATGTCCTTTGCCGCTTCGCCATCTCCACCTCGTTGGGAATCGGCGCCCATTTTTGGTGCGTTTTCAAAACTTCCCACACGTGAACGTGTGCAAAGTTGGTATTACCATTGTTCGCCTTATACTTCTACAACACATGTTTAAACACATTCTCGTCGCTCATGCCGCTACGACGCCCACTTGTATATATTTTATTATATTTATCGCAAAACTTATTGACGAACCCGTTCATTTTCCGCCACTTTGATGACATCGAGTCGATATCTCGATAAGGGCCTTGGTCCATTAGCTCGAGGAACTTCGCCAAAACCGTCTTCCAAAACCCGTCACCCGTTTGATTATTACCTATAAAATATGTTACAAACAATATGTTACAAAAAATAAAAACTTTAAAAAAATATAAACTTTAAAAAAATATAAACTTAAAAAAAATATAAACTTTAAAAAAATACCAACTTTTTGTCGGGTGTGTAGACGTGCCTATGTAAGCCTTAGCTAAGGCTTCTTCTTCGATTGGCGTCCACGGTTTTGCCTTCGGTTTGGATGGTTGCTCACCCACCACTTGCTTGCCTTTTTTTCGTTTGCCTTTTTCTTTTTGCGGCTGGGTTTCGGGAACAACTTCCACATCGTCGTCGGGTTCAGATTGTTGAACGGGCTGCGTCGGGATCGGTTGGGGTTGAACGGGTGGCATCGGGTTCGGTTGGAGATTAAAAGCACCCCGCATTATCATTTGTTGAAGGCCTTGATTTTGAGAGAATTGAGAGAATTGGTTCGGTGAGTGTTGGAATGCGGCAAAGGCGTTTGACGAATATTGAGAGAATGGGTTCAGTTCGAGCGTCGGATAACATCCCGGAACCGAGAAAACATTCGGTTGGGTCGGGTTGTTGGGATTGTTCTGGTTGTTGAAGGGATCCATGGTAGAGTATAACGTTATAAAAATGGAAGAAGATTTATAAAAATAAAGTGAGAGAGATGAGAAAATTGGGTTAAAATGGTGAATGGAGGTGAAAATAGATTTGAAATTTATATATTTTTTGTTTTTTGACCATTGATTTTTTTTTGTTTAAAATGGAAAATTAATTTTTTTTATTATAACGGTAACTTTTTGAAGAGGGGGCCCAAATAATTGGATCGTCGCCAACGTCAACAACTCGATGCTGAGGACGGGACCGGGGGGCGGGACGGTGTGCCGGCGTCGCCGGTCCTCGACGGGGGTGGGGACGAACCCCATACCATCTAGCCTTAGTGACCAACGGCAACCTTTCAATATTCATGGTGTGCATGTTTTTTTTTCTAACAAATTTTATGCAAGAGATGCATTCGGTTGATAGAATATAAGTAAGTGATTGTGATTTCCAGTTCGTATTTGGTTCAAATTGGAATTCGTGTTTGGTTTGTATTTGTTGCTTCTGCTATTGGTTCGTATTTGCTTCCGCTGTTGAGTTCGTATTTGGTGTTGTTATCGCTTTCATTCGAAGGAGTATATTGTGATTCGCTCATCAAGCTATTTATAACAACCCTCCAAAATAATTTCGATACCCCTAATATAATTAAAATATCCCAATATGCCCTAAAATATACCCCGTATACGAAAATGGGCCCTGAATACCTTTATTTTTGTTAAAATTAAATAAAAACAATTTTTATTAGTCTCTGGCGGGCCGCGTAGCCCTTGGCTACCTCTTACGCGGGACGCGACAACTCAACCACCAGGCCGCACCCGGTGCTGCCACGTGGCATAACACGTGTGAAGGCTAGATCGATGACTGGGCCAGGCTAGGGCCTAGCCAGCCTATGTCGTGGGTCGCGAAGGCCCTGCCTTCTATCTACGCAGGCCGCGAGGGAAGTCGAGAAGACACTATATATAGAGGCTTTCAGCCTTAGTCCCAAATCGCTCACAACTCTTTCTCTCTCTAGAATTTCTGAGTAGTTAAAGTAATTTCCGGGTGTAATACCGTCCTAAATAACGAAGTTCTGCCCAGTTGTAAGTATTATAACCCCGGTTACGTATTAGATACGCTGCCCGATTGATCCATGGTTCCGTAACGGTTGTCGTGGTTCTACCCGACGTAGTCGTTGCAATGCCGTCTCGGAGAGGGTATTACTAATGTAAATATTGGGTTATTATACTAACGCGTGTGCATTTGTGGAAATTATAGATAATCACCAGGAAACCCTTAAAGGAAACCTAAGACAGCAATGTGAGTAATCTCCTTTTTGCAAAACCTCACTTAATTAATGATATATTAAACGGTGATTGAGTATTTGTATTCTACAATTATCGTCGGTATGTTGGGGTTTTGTATACAAAATTTGTTACTGCCTTGCGAGGAGTAACATGACCACAAGTTGGGTTGACAGTACCGTGGGTGGTAATTGAATAGATGGAAACAAATGTAATTGCGCGACCGCCCTCAATACTGTACAATGGTTTTTATTAAACTTGATTAAACTGGGATTTACTCACCAGTATTTCCCACTGACAAAATGTTTTTAAACGCGTACCAGGTAACAAAATTTGAAAGCCAAGTAGAAGCCAGCTGGACAGCACTGAAGGCTTGGAAAAGTGGCTATAAAGTTACCTAAAATAAAGAGATGTTTTATTTAAATAAAATAGGGTTTATCCCTATGAAAATGTGTGTATTTGAAACTTGGGTTTTTCCCATGTGTTTAATATTATGAAAGCGTGGTATTTTACTCTCATAAAATATTTCCTAACTACGGTCATAATGAAAACTCCGTTGCCAACCAAGATAAAACACAGACACCACCAAAAGTGGTCGCGGCCGCCCGTTCCCGGGATTGCTAGGGGACGGGGGTTGCGACACTATTTTATTTGTTGGGTTTTGGCAGAAAAAAATCTGGTCTCTGGAGAATTGTTAGGTTTTGGCGAATTGTTTGATTTTGGAGATTTGTTGGGTTTTGGCAAAAAGTTGGTCTTTGGAGAATTGTTGGGTTCTACCGATTTTTTTTAGAGGAAAGTTGTTATCTAGAGAAAGTTTTAAACGAAAAGTTCGGCTTTGTTTGACTTGATTGGTTTGATTTGACTCTCGTGTTTTGGTTGCTCTCAGTTGTGCCACTGTTCTATTCGGGTTTCAATTATTTTCAGCATGGATGATTCTTTTCCATCTACATGTGCTTATAAAGTTGTCTTCGATCAATGTGCTTATTGCAAACAGAAAAATTATTGGAAGTCTCAGAGTCCATTGTTGCTTAACAAGACAACACAACAACAATATTGCATTTCAAATCCTAGTGCACCTTTTGGTCCTACTCCATTGCATGCTTCAGATCCTCAGGTTTTTGAGCAATTCTAATTGTTTCTAAATTCAGGCATGTCTTCCTCTAGTACCTCAGGTATTCCTTCATTCTTCTGGATTCTAGTGCATCTCATCATATATCACCCTACTTGTCATGTTTTGTATCTTTCACATCCGGTTCATTTGTGCATGTAATGTCTGCTAGTGCTACATCAATGCCAGTAGAGGGGGTGGGATTTGTTGTTACCCCTCATATTTCTCTCACTAATGTCTATTATATTCCAAATCTCGCTCTAAACCTTGTTTCAGTTAGTCAGTTGTGCAAATCGGGTTATTGGGTGTTCTTTTCTAATTCCATTTGTTGTATACTGGATTCACGTTCTATGCGGGTGATTGGGACTGGCCGTAGGGTAGGTGAACTTTATGTCCTGGATAATCTCAAAGAAATTGATGTTGCTACTTCTAGTGTTCACTTGTCTACCTTTTGTTTGAGTCGTTCATCCCTGATTTTTATCGGTGGCATTCTCGTTTGGGACATGTGTCAGCATCACGTTTACAATTTTTGGCCTCTACAGGTGTTCTAGGTCAATTGAACAGTTGTGATAGTTCTGATTGTAGTGGTTGCAAACTTGCTAAATTTTCTACTTTGCTTTTTGAGAAAAGTATCACTCGTTCTATTGCTCCTTTTGATTTTATGAATTCTAATGTGTGGAGTCAATCACTAGCATCCACTAAGGGTGGGTCAATTTATTAAGTATCTTTTATTGATGATCATACTCGTTATACCTGGGTGTACCTTATGAAACATAGATTTGAGTTCTTTGGCATTTACAAAAATTTTACTGCCAATGTTAAGACGCATTAACTGTGATAAAGTGCTTCAAGTGTGACTTAGGGGGTGAATATACCTCAAATGATTTTACCTAGTTACTTGCATCTGATGGTACAAGACACCATGGCCTCTTGTACTGACATCCCTCAGCAGAATTGTGTCGCTGAAAGGAAACACCATCATTTTATGGAGACTGCTCGCTTGTTTCTTCTATACGCTGATGTTCTGAGTGTTTTTTGGGAGAAGCACTCCTGATTGCCCAACATGTGATTAATCAGATCTCTACTTCTCATAATTCTAGGATGTTTCCATTTGAGAAACTATACTACGAACTTCCAAATAATGATAAATTAAGAGTTTTTGGATGCACTTGCTTTGTTATATGTCCTCATGTTGAATGAGACAAGTTGTCAAACAAGTCAGCCTTATGTGTATTCTTGGGTTATGCTAGTGATCCGAAATGTTATAGCACCGGACAGAAAGGGTATCGTTGTTTTGACCCTGTAACTTTAGAAGTTATATGTTTTGAGGCATGTTATCTTCCTCAAGCATATTCCTTTTTGTTCGATTCCATCCTAATCGCACGACGTAACGAAGTCAGGTCTCCTAAACATTGATCCTTTTGTTTGTGACACTAATACATCATCATCTTCTGATGTTCTAGTTGCATTTACTAAACCCAATTGGCCAATAGAACTCGATGAGTCAATTCAAGAATGCCATACTTCGTCAAACACACCTTCAGGCCCAGTTATACATGAGACAGCTCCTTCGCCTGTTGTGACAGCTCCACATCCAACGAGGTCCACTCGTGAATGTAAGTCCACCAAGTTACTAGATATTGTTTACTTTACTTACTCGGCTTCGTTTGCTTCTTTTATTGCAAATATACATCATATATCTGAACCTGAATCGTATAGAGAGGCCATCTCTAATCCTATTTAGCAGAATGCTACGGCCGAAGAGCTCACTGCTCTTCATCAAACACTGACATGGGATTTGGTTCCATTACCACCTGGTAAACATGCAATTGGTTGTTGTTGGGTATATAAAATTATAACGAAGTCTAATGGGTCTGTTGAGCGATATAAAGCCAGACTTGTAGCAAAAGGTTACTCACAAAAGTATGGTATGGATTATGAGGAGACATTTGCCCAATGGAAAAAATGACCACAATGTGTACCCTCATAGTTGTTGCATGTGTTCGTTAGTGGAAGATTTTTCAAATGGATGTCAAGAATGCATTTCTGAATGGTGATCTTAATGAAGAGGTCTACATGACTCCTCCCACGGGAATTTCTCAACAGCCCGGTAAAGTCTGTCGGCTTCAAAAAGATTTATATGGCCTCAAACAGGCCCCTCACGCTTGGTTTGAGAAATTTTCTATAGTGATTACATCCATTGGTTTTTTTTCTAGTAATCATGATTCAGCATTATTTATTCGATGTACTGGAACATGACACAATCTTTTTCTTTGTATGTGGACGATATGATTATTACAGGCTGTTTATCCAGGAACTATCAATTGGATATCACAAACACAATTCTAAGTGCGGAATAACAAAGAAAGGTGTAGAAGAAGAACAGAAGTGTCTATTGTTATTAAGATAATTGCACACAATCTCTAGGATTGTCTGGTACAAAGCAATGAATAGCAAAACAACCAACAACCATTGAAGACCTAGGTGCACCCTATTTATAAAAACATAGGGGCAACCTAATACAACTGGGCCAAGCCCAACCCCACACTAATGACATGATCAACCAAACAAACTATCTAACCAATCCATAACCAATGTATACAAGACAAACGTAAACCTATTAGTACATGTCCTTATAATTACCCCTAGGTTTATGTTGTCTTGGCAATTTTAGCTTCACTTACGTCTTTTCTTCTGCAACTGAACATTAGGAAGTTTGTTTTCAATATAAGGACCAAACAATTGTGTTTCCACTCTTCCTCTCTGTCCAGACCATAGCTTGAATAATGTGATTTGAGCGATTCCAGTAGTATACGATTTGGCACAAACTTCGTACTGTGGATCACTCTGTATCTGTGACCTTCCTAGCAGCTTGATATAATTTTCGCCAAACCTCATAAGATCTCGAACATCAACAACTCGATACTCGTCATGCTCACAGACAATCACAGCTTGACCAGAAACAGGATCATACATCCAGAACCTGAAATCCTTCAGACTGTTATCTGGAAGATCCTTAAGCAATGGAATAGTCTTTGTCTGTTTAGTTGGAGGCCATAGTTCATATCTTTAAAGTTCACCGGTGCTTGTTTTTGCAGCTTGTTGTAAAAATTTCACCCAATCTTGCAGTTATGATCTCTACATTGATCGTGATATGAAGCCCGGCTCAGCTCACGTAGATCAACTTAAAAACAACAAATATGCTAAGAGCCGGTTGGTACTTGTAAATAATGTTATTTGTAATAACTTTTTACCGTAAATTTTGTAATAAGATTGTTTGCTTAATTTACAAACTCCCATTTTTTTTCTCTTGCAATATTTCTATCAAACCTCTTTTCAGTGACTTGCATGTGCACATTCAACAACACAAAAACCACTTAAATACACATATATATCCATAGAACAAGATATACAAAAGGGGAAATAAGAGTGGGTACTTATGCATCTTATAGTGGGTTTGTTTTTAGAAGCTTTTGTACACTTTTTATTTTAAGGAGCCTTTGTATTTGATCATAATCCGTATCTTATAATGGTTTGAGGTAAAATACAAATGATATCACTCTTTTCTTTTATTTATTTATTTAAGTTTCACAAATAAACCATGATTCTCACCACACACCACACTCACACACATATACGAATGTACATGTTTTGTATCCCGACTACGTGTATTAGCTAGCTGTAAGGACGGGCTTGTCTTTCCACCATTAAAAGCCGTCACAATCTCATTTCCGTCAAAAAATGTTCCCAAATAGGTTAGTGACAAAGTATTTGCGATTGAAATTTATCCAAAAATGTTCCTTCAAACAATTGACAAAGTATTACGTTGTAGTGTCTTAACTAAATTTATCAGCTTTAATTTGGTAGCGGCGCAGCTTGTTGCCCGTTTACCAACTATCTCGATGTAAATTATTATACGTTAATTTGGTAATTATTTTAACTTGATCTACATTTTTTGATAAAAGAAATGAATTAATAAAGTCACATCCTATTATATAACCTCTTTAAGCATAAATTGATCTACATTTTTTGATAAAAAAAATGAATTAATAAAGTCACATCCTATTATATAACCTCTTTAAGCATAAATATTACTTGAAATAAATCTATATAAGTAATTAAACCGCTATGATGTTTCAAAAAAAAATTCAAACTTAATATAAGCTAGTAATTTTACATGCCGAGCGTTGCGGCGACGTCGAAACGTAAAGTAACTCCTATTTATACCGTCAAATGAAAACGTTTTATATTGGACTCAACTCATTTCCAAAAAAACAATTACGTCGAAACGTAAAACAAATTGAATTTATACTGACACGTGTATAAAAATCATGGCGTAAGAAAATAGTGTTTTTAAGTATTCAGATAGTATTTTTAGAAAGTTAAAAGGATATAAGTGTTTATGCTGAGCATGGCAAAATTAAAAACATAATGGGTGTTAGGGTGCTTGAAAGATTACAGTAAAATAAAAAGACTTTTTAAGTGTTCTTTTGGTTTATTTTATATATAAAAAGTTCAAATCATTTATTTTCTGAAATATTAACTATAGCAATTCCTAAAAAAAGTTGTTGCGCTGATGTTGAAGGAATTAAAGCAAAACAAACAAGTGAAAAAAATTGTTTTAAGAAAATAGCATAGATCGATTGCAACAACGGTATCCAGTGAAATTTCACCCGTAACAAAACTATTGATAAAGTCTGTTGAAATAGTGATGTAGATAATCCATATATACCTATAGATGCTACTTCCCGAAAGACCTTCAACTTTTAACCACGTCTGAACATAAAACTTATATTAGGGCTTGTTGGAGGCAACAATTGGATTAAGAACAAAAACACGCACGGTTTTGAGAAACCTTCTCGATACTTTTCTGTTTATTGGAAAACTTTCTTAAACAATTACAATAAAACCTATTGGTATATATAGGACTACTATTACTTGAGAAAAAAAGCTAAACAATAATAATTATATTCAAACTATGACTCCTAATAATTTGAAAACTTAAACCATCTGATTACTAGCTTCCACTAATATCCGTAAACTTATTTTAATGAATTCTTTGCTTCCCAAGTTTTCTTTGCATGGATTAATTAGTTCACAGGGCTTACGGAGAGGGAGTTGGGGAGGGCCCGGTGACACCTGGCCCTATCCGGAAACACCACCCCCGGTTGGGTAATGTTGATGTGGCACTCCGGGAAATGTGAGAAACACTAGAGAGAGTGAAGAAAAATGTTGATGTGGCACTTAGGGAAATGTGGGGAGTCTAGAATGACTCCCTCCACGCTTAGAAATAAAGATCGATTATTCTCAAAGATTCTAAACAAAAATAAAAAGTACTAAAAATATATAATCAGTAAGCTAATAATGAAAAAGTATAATTGTAAAAGATAAAAGATGAAAAAGTATAATAGTAAAACTATAAAATAAAATTAGACAAGAAAAATCTAATTTAGTGTACAAAAAGTAGATTTAGAGATTCTAGATTTCCATGCAAATTTATTAATAATTTGGTTGATTTTATCATCTAAGTTTTATATGTTGGTATATTTAGCTACTTATAACTAATATTGTCGGTCCATGCAGGGGCGCAACTTCCTTGGGGCGGGAGGGGGCGCCCGCCCCCACCTCCCCCGAACTTTTCGATGCGTAATGTTATGAACAGTACCTTCGTATAGAAATTTTTAGGTATATATATTTTCGCCCGTCCGGAATTGAGAAAAATCGACCCCCCAAGCTTCGCCAATGGGTCCATGCATATTTTTGCAGCTCAAATATTTCGGAGATGGAAATGAAGTTGGAGATGGATGAGATTGAGACAGAGATGGGAAAAAATGAGCATGCATGTAATGGTTGAATTCTCTCCTTACCAGAAAAACGATAAGATGGCCTGGGAGAGGGTATCGCGCATGTACGGCTATAGGGATATAGAACCCTGCCAACATAAACGATGTTTGGAAAAAGTACCACCGTCACTGTTAAAAAAGCAAGAAAGGTAATAGAAACTCCGAGTGCTACAAGCCTGCAGTAGTTTCACTTGGCCCGTACCACCATAACCGGGAGGATCTTGCTAAAGATGAGAAGTACAAACTTATAACACTAGAAGAGTATTGTTTGAGAGCCAAAGTAACCAGTGATGACTTATACAAGAAGGTGTCTGAAGTGGTAGGTGATACGAGAAAGTGTTATATAGATGGTTCTACCGATTCTTATGAAGATGAGGAATTCAATCTAATGATGTTACGCGATGCTTGCTTTATTTTATTCTCTATTGAATGCGTATCTGATCGAAACATCATGATGATGTTGCCTAACGAGTATTTGGGCTCAATGGAGTTTATAAACATAATGCGTGACATATTCATGCTTGAGAATCAGATCCCGTTTGTAGTACTCAAAGTTTTGTTGTACTTGAAGCCCGATAAAGGCGAAGTGATACGGAACAATTTCTTTAACTTCTTAAACCATGGCGTGCTGGAAACCAAGGGGGAGGTGATGGGGTATAAGCAAAAACCGCTTCATTTTCTCGAGCTTTACCGGTCTTATTTCATCTCGCTTCCCAATTCCCGTAACATCAGTTCACGTATATTTATAAACTTTGATGAATATGAGTATTGAATCAAGGATACTATTCTCATTATTTACAAATCAATATATAGAGGTACAAGAGTGAATACAATAATTACAAGAGCTTGATTCTAGGGAGAGAACTATGCAGTGTTTACAAATCTTGTTGACTAAGTAAATCTATACTATCTATAAAAGGAGCTTAAAGGCTGACCTCACTTTGCTTACTTGTCAGCCTCTCAGCTATGCCACATAGGATGCCACATAAGCTCCGCTGATGTCATTCCGCTTATGTCATTAATCCGATTTTGTTTTAATCATTTTAATCTCAATGTATATACATGACCAAGTATTTTAATTTAAAAAATTACAAAAATCAAATTTGTTTTAGGAGGTAAATTTGAAAATGCATGGGGAGTTGAATCCCCATTTAATGCACATCATATCACTGGAGCTTTCTTCTCAAATATATACTAATACCTTCTCTTTCTTCTCAAAGCTTTCTTCATTCAAATTCTACATTTCTCTGTTTCTTCATTTCAGGCGATTTCTCAAGAAAATCTAGGGTTTCAAAATACAAAGCATTCTCAGCAAAATGTCATCGGAGAATAAATCCGTCGGTGAATCAAAGTGTTTGTCAATCAGTTTCATAGACGATTTGAATCCATCCAAAGATATGTGGACTATCAAGTGTCGAATCATCCGCAAATGGATTCAGCCCTTTCGGATGGATCTCGTGTTGATCGATGAGAAGGTATTAGTATTTGTGTATTGATGATTCTCTTATTTTACTGTTTTAGTGTTTATACAGAGATGATTCGACAAATCCCCATGATTTTGGGTTTGTTTTTTATTTCTAATCTTCTTGGTTTTGTAATAGATGTTTGTGTTTGTGTTCTTTGGACAGTTTAGGTTTGTGTTTTTTCTGATACTCTTACATGTTTTAGGGTTAGATATAAAGGACTGAAGATGAATATTGTTTAGTTGGTTATTGATCATCGATAGATGTTTGTTCTGTGAAGCATAAAGTATGTTTGTTTTAGTGTTAGATGAGTTTAGGGTGAGTTATAAAGAATCACAGACTGAAGATGAATATTCTTTAGTTGGTTATTGATCATCGATAGATGTTTGTTCTGTGAAGCATAAAGTATGTTTGTTTTAGTGTTTGTTCTGTGAATCACAAAGTATGTTTGTTTTAGTGTTGAAAGTTATTTTGTGATTTCTGTAATTTACTTTTGTACACAAAGTATGTTTGTTTTAGTGTTGAAAGTTATTTTGTGATTTCTGTAATTTACTTTTGTACACAAAGTATGTTTGTTTTAGTGTTGAAAGTTATTTTGTGATTTCTGTAATTTACTTTTGTGTATATTTTCTCATGTCATGAAACTGAGTTGAATATTATTTGGTCTTTCTTTGTTTTAGTCTTCTTAAATTTGATGCTATGGTATCTTACTAATTGTTGCTTTGTTTTGTGTTATTTGGGCTTGTCTATATTTTCTGAAAAGTATGTTTTATCTTTTTTTTGAGGTATCGTTTGGTTGTTTATTTCTATACTTCTGAAAAGTATGTTTGTTTTAGTGCTAGATGAGTTTAGGTTGAGTTATAAAGAAAGAAAGATGCATACTTTGGTGAAGTTTTAATGTTGGTGACATGAAATGAAATGGAAGGTTTTTTTCAAAAGTTATTTTGTGATTTGTGTAATTTACTTTTGTACACAAAGTCTAACTAAGTATGTTTGTTTTAGTGTTGAAAGTTATTTTGTGATTTCTGTAATTTACTTTTGTACACAAAGTATGTTTGTTTTTAGTGTTGAAAGTTATTTTGTGATTTCTGTAATTTACTTTTGTGTATATTTTCTCATGTCATGAAACTGAGTTGAATATTATTTGGTCTTTCTTTGTTTTAGTCTTCTTAAATTTGATGCTATGGTATCTTACTAATTGTTGCTTTGTTTTGTGTTATTTGGGCTTGTCTATATTTTCTGAAAAGTATGTTTTATCTTTTTTTTGAGGTATCGTTTGGTTGTTTATTTCTATACTTCTGAAAAGTATGTTTGTTTTAGTGCTAGATGAGTTTAGGCTGAGTTATAAAGAAAGAAAGATGCATACTTTGGTGAAGTTTTAATGTTGGTGACATGAAATGAAATGGAAGGTTTTTTTCAAAAGTTATTTTGTGATTTGTGTAATTTACTTTTGTACACAAAGTCTAACTAAGTATGTTTGTTTTAGTGTTGAAAGTTATTTTGTGATTTCTGTAATTTACTTTTGTACACAAAGTATGTTTGTTTTAGTGTTGAAAGTTATTTTGTGATTTCTGTAATTTACTTTTGTACACAAAGTATGTTTGTTTTTAGTGTTGAAAGTTATTTTGTGATTTCTGTAATTTACTTTTGTGTATATTTTCTCATGTCATGAAACTGAGTTGAATATTATTTGGTCTTTCTTTGTTTTAGTCTTCTTAAATTTGATGCTATGGTATCTTACTAATTGTTGCTTTGTTTTGTGTTATTTGGGCTTGTCTATATTTTCTGAAAAGTATGTTTTATCTTTTTTTTGAGGTATCGTTTGGTTGTTTATTTCTATACTTCTGAAAAGTATGTTTGTTTTAGTGCTAGATGAGTTTAGGCTGAGTTATAAAGAAAGAAAGATGCATACTTTGGTGAAGTTTTAATGTTGGTGACATGAAATGAAATGGAAGGTTTTTTTCAAAAGTTATTTTGTGATTTGTGTAATTTACTTTTGTACACAAAGTCTAACTAAGTATGTTTGTTTTAGTGTTGAAAGTTATTTTGTGATTTCTGTAATTTACTTTTGTACACAAAGTATGTTTGTTTTAGTGTTGAAAGTTATTTTGTGATTTCTGTAATTTACTTTTGTACACAAAGTATGTTTGTTTTAGTGTTGAAAGTTATTTTGTGATTTCTGTAATTTACTTTTGTGTATATTTTCTCATGTCATGAAACTGAGTTGAATATTATTTGGTCTTTCTTTGTTTTAGTCTTCTTAAATTTGATGCTATGGTATCTTACTAATTGTTGCTTTGTTTTGTGTTATTTGGGCTTGTCTATATTTTCTGAAAAGTATGTTTTATCTTTTTTTTGAGGTATCGTTTGGTTGTTTATTTCTATACTTCTGAAAAGTATGTTTGTTTTAGTGCTAGATGAGTTTAGGCTGAGTTATAAAGAAAGAAAGATGCATACTTTGGTGAAGTTTTAATGTTGGTGACATGAAATGAAATGGAAGGTTTTTTTCAAAAGTTATTTTGTGATTTGTGTAATTTACTTTTGTACACAAAGTCTAACTAAGTATGTTTGTTTTAGTGTTGAAAGTTATTTTGTGATTTCTGTAATTTACTTTTGTACACAAAGTATGTTTGTTTTTAGTGTTGAAAGTTATTTTGTGATTTCTGTAATTTACTTTTGTGTATATTTTCTCATGTCATGAAACTGAGTTGAATATTATTTGGTCTTTCTTTGTTTTAGTCTTCTTAAATTTGATGCTATGGTATCTTACTAATTGTTGCTTTGTTTTGTGTTATTTGGGCTTGTCTATATTTTCTGAAAAGTATGTTTTATCTTTTTTTTGAGGTATCGTTTGGTTGTTTATTTCTATACTTCTGAAAAGTATGTTTGTTTTAGTGCTAGATGAGTTTAGGCTGAGTTATAAAGAAAGAAAGATGCATACTTTGGTGAAGTTTTAATGTTGGTGACATGAAATGAAATGGAAGGTTTTTTTCAAAAGTTATTTTGTGATTTGTGTAATTTACTTTTGTACACAAAGTCTAACTAAGTATGTTTGTTTTAGTGTTGAAAGTTATTTTGTGATTTCTGTAATTTACTTTTGTACACAAAGTATGTTTGTTTTTAGTGTTGAAAGTTATTTTGTGATTTCTGTAATTTACTTTTGTGTATATTTTCTCATGTCATGAAACTGAGTTGAATATTATTTGGTCTTTCTTTGTTTTAGTCTTCTTAAATTTGATGCTATGGTATCTTACTAATTGTTGCTTTGTTTTGTGTTATTTGGGCTTGTCTATATTTTCTGAAAAGTATGTTTTATCTTTTTTTTGAGGTATCGTTTGGTTGTTTATTTCTATACTTCTGAAAAGTATGTTTGTTTTAGTGCTAGATGAGTTTAGGCTGAGTTATAAAGAAAGAAAGATGCATACTTTGGTGAAGTTTTAATGTTGGTGACATGAAATGAAATGGAAGGTTTTTTTCAAAAGTTATTTTGTGATTTGTGTAATTTACTTTTGTGTATGTTTTCTCTTTGTATATTTTGTGTTTTGTTTTAGTGATTCATTTCATCAAACTGAGTTCAATCTTTTGTGTATATTTTGTGTTTTGTTTTAGTGTTTCATGTCATGAAACTGAGTTGAATATTATTTGGTCTTTCTTTGTTTTAGTCTTATTAAATTTGATACTATGGTATTTTACTAATTGTTTCAGAAGTTTAGAAATAATGAGGTATCGTTTGGTTGATTATTTCTAAACTATGGTAATTTCATTACAATGGTCAGGGTCGTAAAATTCAAGCAGGTATTAAGGCTCCATTGATACCTGTGTTTATCTCTCAACTCCATGAGGATGAGGTTGTTATTCTATCCAGATTTGGTGTTGGAGAAAACACTGATACCTACAAAGTTGTTAATCATGGTTACAAGATTAACTTTTACCGTTGTACGGTTGTTACACGTGCCAGTGGTTGGGAAGGGGTTGATTATGGATTTAACTTCATGGCACATTCAGAAATTCTTAAAGGAGAGGGAAAGAATCTGCTCACTGTTGGTAGGACTGTTTCTCATAGTCTGATATATATTTTGCTTACATTTTTGAATCTGATGACTGTTGCTATGTTTGCCATTTTAGATGTTGCTGGAATTGTTGTGTCGTGTGGAGATATGGAAGTCTTTCTGAATGAAAGAAAACAGATGAACTTTGATCTTCAAGATGTGCAGTAAATTTTTCTATCCCACTTAAATAAATTTGTTTGTGTGTTATTATTGTATTTAATTAATGTATTGAGGATTCATTAAATGATTTTTCTTATTCATGTTTTTTTATAACTGTTTATGGTTCTTTAATGATTATGTTATTATTAGCACATTCATTGGAAATAATGTGAAGACAGATTGTTGTTTTATTATTGTCTTTAATTAATGTGGGAGTTGGACATTCATTGCATTTAATACAAATTCTAATACAAAGACAGATTAAATCATTGGCATTATTTATTGTGACTGATTATTGTTCTTTTAATACAAAGTTGTTAATCATGGTTACAAGATTCTTTTAATGTATTGAGGATTCATTAAATGATTTTTCTTATTCATGTTTTTTTATAACTGTTTATGGTTCTTTAATGATTATGTTATTATTAGCACATTCATTGGAAATAATGTGAAGACAGATTGTTGTTTTATTATTGTCTTTAATTAATGTGGGAGTTGGACATTCATTGCATTTAATACAAAGACAGATTAAATCATTGGCATTATTTAGGGTGACTGATTATTGTTCTTTTAATAGATAGTATAAATTTTAGTCGAACTTTTAATACTGTTTTTTTTTATCTGTTTGTTGTAGGGGAGAAGTAGTTCGTTGTACTTTGTGGAATGGATATGCACAACAATTTAATGATTTCTTGACGCAAAACAATCCGATTGAGAATGTCATGGCTGTCATTCAGCATGCGAAGAGTAAGCTGTGGCAGGGTAATTTACATTTGACTGATTCATTTACTTTAGTGTTTCCAATGTGTTTTTTTCATTTGTAATGAATTTGTTGTATATGTATATTGTTACATGCAGGACAATATACCGTTCAGAATGATAAGTTTGGAACTCGACTGTTTCTCAACGAAGAAATTCATGAGGTGGATGAGCTTCGTAGGAGGTACTATTACTGAATTATATTTCTTATTTACAAATTTTTTTTTCTTAATACGAGTTTGAGTTTTAACACGAATGTTGTTTTCATAGGCTTTTAGTGAAACACTTTCAAGCTGGTGCTTCTTCTCAAACCGTTCTTTCATCTCAGAGTGTATTTCCAGTCCGTCAAGAATTTCTAATTGATACTCCTAAGAAACATGTTGATGAAATAATTGAGATTGAAAGCGTATGAATATTTCTATATCCATTCAAAGTCATTTAATTTCCTTTAGTGTTTTCTATGTTTTATAATATTAGTATGTTAATAAAGTTTTGTCTTTCATTTTATAGGTAATGTCATGTGTGGTAGTTGCAACAATCAAAATTGTTCAAGAAAACTATGGGTGGTTTTATCCGGCATGTCGAAACTGTAACAAGAAGGTGTTGACTAAAACTGAATACTTACAATATGCTAAAATCATTTCTGATGAGGTCATGAATCTGTCTCCTGCTTCATTGGTTTGTCCGAAATGCGATAAAGAATGTACATCGATAACCATTAAGTAAGTTAATGTTGCTTTATAGGTTTATTGCTTCCTATAATATGAATGTAATTTAACTACTATTTATTTCAGGTTCAAGGTACATTTGAGAGTCCAAGATGAAACCAGTAGTATCTCTTTCGTGATGTTTGATAAAGATGTAATGAAGCTCATTGGTTCAACTGCGAGTGATATAAGGGAACGCCAAGTGAAGGCCAATGATACTGAGAGTTTTCCACATGAAATATCTCGGTTGGTTGAAAAAAAGTTGGCTTTTAAAATTGAAGTTTCTGATTACAACCTTAACCATGACTATCATGTTTACACTATCCAAAAATTATGTGATGATCCGGAAATACTTGCTGAGTTGGTTGCTGGTAATCGTAATGGTCTTGAGGTTGTTGATGAGGTAATAGTTTTTGGATATCTTTCTTTGATGTGTTTTTGGTTTTCAGTTTTTGTAGTTTAAATAACTTAGTTGAATTTTTTTGGTAATATTTTGATAATAGGTGTTTAGTCAAGAAGGTTCAGAAATCAAAGTTGAGAGATTATCTGAGTCCTCACAGATACCTGGTGCTGCTATTTCAAAGGTGAATATGGATTCTATGATTTTGTTTTTTCAGCCCATAGATTATATTACCTTATTTGATACTTTAGTAGTTGTTTTGTGATTTAATTCAAGGATGTTGTATCTGTTACCGCCGACTCTTCTGTTGTCGAAGCCGAGAAGGATTCGGGCACCAGTCCGAATGGTAAACGTTCGTTGCAGGATGTGGAAGGTCAAAATATCGGGGAACTGTCTTCTACCAGCAAAAATACTCGGAAGAGGTCATCTAGGGTTAAAACCTAGCTCCTTTCATGTCTTTATCTTTTGATGTTTAAGCGACTCTAACTTTTGGTCTGTACTTAAGTATGTGTTTTTGGAAGTTGGGTTGTTGTTGGTAAGTCTTAACTACTGAAAAAGTTTGTATGTATGTGTTAGATGTTGGTAAGCCTATGAACTTGGATTGTGTGGTAAACCATGATGTGGTTTAATTTTTGGTATTATAAACTATGTTTTTATACTGCTAACTATAATCTTTACTTATAATATGTGTTTTGATTTTTGCAATATAGTTTATGTGATGCTTAGTATGCTTTGTCGTAGTATAAATTCTAACTCACCAATGGTACGTTTCAATGTATGTTTAGTTTATAACCACATTATAAACAAATTCTTAATATCCACTAATTATGTCAAACAAGTTATTAAATTAAAGTTCCAGCAGTAAGTTTTCTTTATGTCAAATTGATAATTTAATATAGATAACTCATAAATATGTAGGAACCAATAGATTGATAAGACGAATACAAAGGATGTTTGGAAAATATGTAGCATTTAAATCCATAGAAGTTTCTCCATGCACATAAATTAAGGATCACATAAATTAGTAAGAAGGTGTGACTCCGTTAAAATGAATCATCAAACTTCAAATCCAAATATAAATCGGGTATATCTCAGGTATGGTAACTTCATTGTAAGAATGTATAGATTCATAAAACCAAGACAAGCATGATTAACAAAATATGTATTAATTAAATCCATATAAATTATGTTAAGTATCAATGTAAATTACTTAGATATGGAGCATCCAAAAAACAGTTTGTAAAGAAACAAAGTAATAAAATCAGTACAAAATGGTATAAGCCTTTCAATAATTTATGGTCCATAAGTTGTGAACTATAAAACCAACCCATAAGGCCCAAAACTTTAATCAGTTTTCTTAAATCCTAATCTCATTACCTCCGCTAAACATACCCTCTTATTAACTCGCTCTGTATCAAACTGAAGATCAAAAATTAGCGCCAAATCTTAATCCATATTTGAGAACCCTCACACTTTAGAAGCACTCGATCAACATTTAATTGTAGGTTTTTCTATTCCAGAAGTTGGAAATCTTCTCTGCAGGTTTGTCTTCTTTGATTGTTTTTTTAGTTAGGTTTTTAATGTGGATGTTCAATCATCACTATCTGTTTAAAAAATTGATTTTTTGGACAGTGGTTACTAGCCCTAAATCAAGTATATTTCCCCAATTCTTATGTATAGTTATGGAAAATAATAAGAATTTTATAGCAAGAGATAGAAAGTGTTTTCCACAATGCAGTACCCAAATGTCCAAAGAGACAAGGAGGATAAGAAAGTCTATTCTGAATAAGCGTAGAAACAGTGGTGTGTCTCACTCTCTACAGACATCTCCTATTATTCATACACTTCCGGCCAATGTTCTTATTACTACAAACGATAATGGAGGTCTGTTTTTGATGATTGTTTTTCATAATACGTATATAATTTTAATATTATATTAACTGAAATCTATTTGCGTATCTATAACAACCAGTATCATCAAAAGGTCTGTATGAACCCTCAAGTCTATATTACAAGCCCAGGAACTTAAATCACAGTCAAACTGTAATGTCGTCCGAATCCTCTTCTACAAATATCGGTAAACAACTCTATTGGTACTTTTCAAATTGTTTCACATACTAATTGTAAAAAATGTGAAAATTGTAACTATTTATTTCTGGAATTAACCAAATCTCATCATGTACAGCATGTCACACGCCTGCCAAGTTAGATCCATCATGTGTTAGTAGGATCCATTTGACTTCATCCAGTTTTGGTAAGTTTATAAATCATATTTTTTTAAGGTATGATATCATATTTGACCTTGTCACTTTGTTTCAATTTTTAGGACAATTGGAAAATGCTAATTATGGTGTGCATGAGTCTAGAAAGAGGAAACAAAGATTGAAAATTATTGAAGGTGATGAAAGGAGGACAACTTCAATGGTTACACCACCTGCATCATCCAATCATTATATTCAGAGCAGTCCTTTAATGAATATTACAAACTGTAAGTTCTTTATAGTTTTCTTATTACTGTTAATCATTCATTGAATGTTGCTGGAAGTTGTATAACATTTGTATATTTTTTTCTTGCAAGTGGATCGTGTTACAGTAAGTTCCCGTGGAAGTCATATTCCAACTCCTCCGAATATTGATATTAGAACTTCTCGACGTTTGCCAAAGTGTTCGGTAGTAGGTACTAATGGTATGTGGTTTATTTTTAGCAATCTGACTAAATATACGTTTCCGATTCATTGTATTTTGAAAAATGTATTCCATATGCTCCTGCCTGTTGAAACTGAGTTTAATGGTCATTTCTAAAATGAAACGGCAGGAAAAGAAAACTCTTACCCTGGTCAAAGCTCTAACTGTGATGATTCCAATTCTTCTGATCGTTTACCATCTTCTGTCGTAAAAAACATTTCCGGAATTGCAAGAGGTACATACCCTCTTTTAACCTATCAAAGTATTTTGATCTTCAGATAACACTGACATCTCCTAATATTTCTCTTATATAATCATCTTTCTTATGTATCTATTTAATTTTGTAGAGTACGTTGATCATGGAGATGCTATTTTTACATGTTCTTACTGTCATGCAATGCTTTGGAAAGATGAAATGCTTAGGGGGAATTTGGATTCTAAGAAATCGGCTTTTTCTCTTTGTTGTTCGAACGGAGATGTTGAATTACCACCCTCACCTGATCCTCCTCCATTTCTTGAAAAACTTTACAGAAGAAGTTCGCTTGAAAGCCGCAATTTCATGAATAATATTCGAGCATACAACATGATGTTTTCCTTCACATCTCTTGGTGGCAAGGTTTCTAAAAGTTTTCAAAAAAGCAGAGGTCCTTATGTTTTTGGATTACAAGGACAAAATTACCATCGCATTGGTACTCTGCTACCAAATGAGGGTGAAGAGCCCAAATTTTCACAGCTTTATATTTATGATTCCCAAAACGAGGATTTTAATCGTCAAAAGGCTGTAAGGTAAATTAACAATTCACTAAATATTCGTTTGAATACCTCTTTTAGTTATATCTCCTATATGTACTAAAATAATTTTTTATATAGTGTCAAGGAAGGTTCCAAAACAACTACAAAACAACTCCTTGATCTTTCCATCATATCCAGTGTTAAAAAAATGTTGGATTCTTGTAATCCACTTGTGAAGTCATTTAGAATGGTACGAGATTGTTTTAAAGAAAATGAGTGGCAAGATGTAAGACTCAAGCTCATTGGAACAAGGGATAAGGATGGTAGAACTTTTAACTTGCCTACATCTGAAGAAATTGCTGCATTAATAATTGGTGATTTTGATGGAGCCTTTGATAAAAGAGATATCATAGTCCAAACAAGATCAGGCGGTCTTCAGAGAATTAGTGAGCTTCATCCCTCTTATCTTGCATTGCAATATCCACTTATTTTCCCATATGCAGAAGATGGATTTAGACTTGGTATTAAACATCGAGGTATTTCAGTTGATTCTGATATAGTTAGAACCAGCACGACAATGAGAGAATTTTTTAGTTACAGAATACAAGACAGACCCAACCACTTTTCATTGTTACTCAATGCTGAAAAGCTATTCCAACAGTTTGTGGTTGATGCTTATACAATGATAGAATCTGCACGGTTAGCTTACATAAAGACACAACAACCCAAACTTAGAAGTCAAACCTTTAAGAATTTAAATCAAAGTGTTCAAAGTGGAGAAAGCGATGCGTCAAACTGTGGAAAACGAATTTTGTTGCCTTCATCATTTACCGGCGGATCGAGATATATGATGCAAAAGTACCTAGATGCTATGGCAATCTGCAAAGCTGTAGGATATCCAGATCTCTTCATAACAGTCACCTGTAATCCCAATTGGCCTGAGATTTATAGATGTTTAAAAGACAAACGACTGAATCCTCAAGACAGACCGGATATTATCTCACGTGTATTCAAAATTAAAATCAATGAGCTAATTCAAGATTTCAAGAAACATAAATTCTTTGGTGAGATACAAGCAAGTAAGTGATTGTAAAATGTTTTAATTAATTTGTCAACCATACATTCTTTAATAATAGTTTTTTTCATGTAAAATTTCAGTTATTTATACAATCGAATTTCAGAAACGTGGCCTACCTCATGCTCATATATGTTTGTTTTTAAGTGCCAAGAACAAGTTTCCAACTGCTAAAGAAATTGATTTGGCTATTAGTGCTGAAATACCTGACAAAGAGACGGATTCTGAACTGTATGAACTTGTCAAACAGTTTATGATGCACGGTCCGTGTGGTACAGACAACCCTCATTGTCTATGCATGGTTAATTTAAAATGTTCAAAGAAGTTTCCAAAAAAGTATGTAGATGAGACTTGTGTTGATTCTGAAGGATATCCTATCTACCGTCGTCGTCAAACACGTAACACTGTAGAAAAAAATGGCGTGTTGCTTGACAATAGGTTTGTAGTTCCCTACAATGCTATGTTACTCAAAAAGTATCAGTGTCACATAAATGTTGAGTGGTGTAACCAAACAGGATCCATCAAATATTTGTTCAAATACATTAACAAGGGTCCAGATAGAGTGACAGCTTCTGTTTACCAAAGTACAACAACTGCTGGCAAGAACAAGGAAAATGAGAAAATGACCAATAATCAAAATCCGTCAAACAAAACAGAAGTAGATGAAGTTAAAGCATATCTTGATTGTAGGTATGTTTCAGCATGTGAAGCTGCTTGGAGAATCTTCAAGTTTGACATACACTATCGACTTCCAGCTGTTGAAATATTGCCTTTTCATTGCGAAGATGGTCAGGCTATTGTTTATGGCGATAATTCAAACTTGTGTGACGTGGTTAGTAACCCAACTGTGAAAATGTCTATGTTTACAGAATGGATGAAATGTAACCAAATGGATGCATTCGCTAGAACATTGAAGTATATAGAGTTTCCAAGACACTTTGTATGGATACGTAAAGAACGAAAGTGGATTCGTAGAAAAAGACCTTTTGGTGCCGTTGGTAGGATACATTATGTACCTCCATCACTTGGTGATTGTTATTTCTTGAGAATTTTATTGAATCACGTTATAGGACCAATGAGTTTCGATGATATAAAAACAGTTGATGGAAAAATTTATCCTACCTTTAAAGATGCGTGCCTCGCTCGCGGTCTGTTGGATGATGATAATGAGTATATAATTGCCATGGAGGAAGCAAGCACATGGTCCACTTCTGATTTCTTGCGTACATTTTTTGTAATGTTGTTGATGTCAAATTCCATTTCTAGGCTTGGTCATTTCTGGAGACAAACAAAATCTCTGTTGTGTGAAGATATATTATACCAGCAACGGAAGGTTACTGGTATTTCTGGTAATTTTAAAACTTTAAATAAAGCTCAAATATTCTATTCCGTTTGTAAATAAATATTTTTATATGCTAATTACCAAACATCTGTTTTATTTTTCAGATTTGGTTCTTCCAGAGGAAGAGATTGAAAACATTTGCCTATCACATATTGAAAAATTGTTACTTGCTTATGGAAGTACGTTAAGCTGCTTTTCAGACATGCCGAATGTTCCTGGAAACTACATTTCAGCATTGAACAATCCAATGATAATGAAAGAACTTTCCTATGATCGGAGTAGCTTAAAAAAGGAACTTGCATCTTTCTTAAAATCTTTAACTGATGAACAGCACAAAGTGTATCAAACTGTCATGAATGCAGTTGCTAAAGGAAATGGAGGTGTTTTTTTTTCTATATGGTTACGGTGGAACTGGTAAAACATTTCTATGGAAAACATTTGCAGTGGCCTTACGCTCCAAGGGTGAAATTGTTTTGAATGTTGCATCCAGTGGTATTGCATCACTCCTGTTAGATGGCGGTAGAACAGCTCATTCCAGATTTGTTATTCCGATAAACATTAACGAGGATTCTATATGTTCTATAGAACCGAACAGTGAGCTAGGAGGCTTAATAAAAGAAACTAAGATGATAATTTGGGATGAAGCGCCAATGACACATAAGCATTGTTTTGAAGCTTTGGATAGAACAATGAGAGATATAGTCCGTTCCAATAATTCGTCCTTGCAGTCCAAGCCTTTTGGTGGAAAGATAGTCCTTTTTGGCGGTGATTTTAGACAAATCCTTCCGGTCATTCCAAAAGGTACTAGAAGCATGATTGTAAATTCTTCATTGAATTTTTCTTATATATGGCATGATTGTCAATTACTCAAACTAACTCAAAACATGAGGTTAAGAGTCGGTACAAAAACAAGTAATCTTCAGGAGACCAAGGAATTTGCTGAATGGATTTTACGCCTTGGTGATGGTCTACTTGGTGATCCAAATGATGGAGAGGTGGAGATTGAAATTCCAGATGATCTACTTATATTAGATGAAGTCAATCCTATATCCTCATTGATATCATTCACATATCCGGATATGCAAAACTTTATGTGGGATTCAAATTACTTTCAACAAAGAGCCATTCTTGCTCCGACAAATGATGTTGTTGATTCAATAAACACAGAACTGTTAAATAGTATCGTTGGTCAAGAGAAGATATATCTAAGTTCGGATTCTTTATGTGATACTGAACAACATTCCGACCTTGACATGGCATTGTTTCCTCCGGATGTGCTAAACAAAATGCATTTGTCAGGATTACCTAACCATAAATTGGTTCTTAAGGTTGGAGCTCCGGTAATGTTACTTAGAAACATTGATCAAACAAATGGTTTGTGTAACGGTACACGGCTTCAAGTAACAAAACTTGGAAAACTTGTAATTGAAGCAAAGATTATTACCGGAACTAATATAGGTCATCATACTTTGATTTCAAGATTGAAAATGACACCAAGTGATAAAAGATTACCAGTGAAAATAGCTCGAAGACAGTTCCCACTATCCCTGTGCTTTGCAATGACTATCAACAAAAGCCAGGGACAATCACTTGAACGTGTAGGACTATATCTTCCACGTCCGGTTTTTAGTCACGGGCAACTATACGTAGCTGTATCTCGAGTAAAGAGCAGGAGTGGTTTGAAGATTTTGATATGTGACAGCGAAAAACAAGTATCTAAAACCACAACTAATGTGGTCTACAAAGAAGTTCTACAAAATCTGTAGTGCTCGTAAAAATATCATTTTGTATAAAACTCTTTTTCATGTATGAATGAATATGTTATAATCTTTTGAATATCCTATCAACATGGATCTTTTATCTAATAATAATGATGGTTATTAATATTGTTTTAACAAAATGTAGACATGTTTAAACTGTGATAGATTTAATAGTTATAAGACAATGAAAGACAAATAATAATAATATATAGAGTAAATTGCCATTTTAGTCCCTGAGTTTTGTCCAAATTTGCCATTTTGATCCAAATAGTTTTTTTTTTTCATCTGGGTCCCTGACTTTTCACTTTTATTGCCATTTTGATCCAAACCACTAAAAATGTTTGGATCAAAATGGCAAATTTGGACAAAACTCAGGGACTAAAATGGCAATTTGGACAAAACTCAGGGACTAAAATGGCAATAAAGTGAAAAGTCAGGGACCCAGATGCAAAAAAAAAACTATTTGGATCAAAATGGCAAATTTGGACAAAACTCAGGGACTAAAATGGCAATTTACTCTAATATATATACAAAACACAAGGAATCACTAATGTGAGTAATACTTCCATTCATTAGTCATTAGGAAGAATACATGCTTTTAATACATTGAAATTTTAGTATTGATTAACAAAAAAAAACTGATCTGTATGTACACCCTTCGTACCACAGGGTCAAAACTGCCGGTTTCAAGTATTACAAACCAGTTTTAAGTAAACCAAAAACCATATTCCAAAATCATTGTTTCCATACATCATAACATAAACTCCACCAGCCATACAAGCATTCAGTCAAACAAGAAAATACCTTTACCCATCACGAACTTAAGGGTAAATTCTTCACGAGGAACCATCTTTTTGTCCTTCACAAAATTCTTCATGTTTTTTATGTAAAACCGACCATCCGGAGCCTCGATTCCCACTTGAACATCCCAAACATTACCTTCAGCATCTACAATCTTTAAACACCTCTTCCTATGCAAGCCAATTTTTTTAGCAAGATGTTTTTTAATGCGCTGTAACAAAAAAACAAATTATGTTAACAAAGATAATATAATGATATCATTAATACATCCTAAAGATCGTAAGTACTTTTTGGTTACAGAAACTTACAAAATGATTGTCCACGCGAAAAACTATTGGAATAGTTTCCTCATTCCTGGCTACAGGGAGCATATTAGCTTCTGTGCGATTAGTAACCTCATACACATCTTCAGCATCAGAAATACTAATAACGTCTTCTTCAATTTCTTCCTTAACAGCAGCAGCATATAATTCCGGCGGCAACAGTAAATCAGCATTTTTTGAACAATTGAAAACGAACATATCAAAATTGTGAAGATCAATCATTTCAAACACTAGCATATGCTCATCAGTTATTGACAATTTCTTCTTAATCCGATCCCATCCAGTGGTTATGTAAAGCTGATTGTCAAAAACTTCCATTCGAACAAACACTTTAAGCTTTCCAGGACCTCTAATAACTACTGGATAGTTTGGGATGGTATTGTCCATCTTGTGTTGTACAAATAAACGATTGATATGCTTCAATGAAAAAAAGTTAGACATTAGTAATATATATACTAACAATAAATAAATAACAAATCATAATCAATATAATGAATTCAGATTGTGAACTACATACCATAGCATCCGGTTTATCAAAAGCACCATAGGGTCTGTAGTAAAAATAATCAGATGGAGCAAATTCAATATTGTCATAGAAATAAAATATTCGGAAACTTGATAATGCTTCTTCATACTGAAATACCAGCCAGGATCCAGATTGTAGCTTCAAAGTTTGAACAACAGAATGCCACCCATTGTAAAAATAACAGAAGTTTGCTAACTCATATACCTTCACTTCAAAGACCTGCCCATTCGTTGTCCGCATTTTCACAAAGCCCAATGGATAGTTAAAGTCTGTTATCCATTCTTTATATTTTTTTTGGGAGAACCTATGCATAAATAAATTAAAATTAGAAATTGTGTAATATGATATTATAAAGAAAACTAAATTTACCATAACCGAGAGCAGGGTACTAACCAAACATTTTCTTTGGTTGTCCTCCATGTAACATGCAAAACCATACATCCTTATAACTTTGAGGTATCAAATAAAATTGTATTAATATCATTAATAAATAAAATAATAAAATATTAAAAGATTATTCAAAAAAATGTTAAGAATACAAAAAAAAGACTTCAAAACATAAATGTATCATCTAAACTGAAATAGTGCCAATAACTGTTGAATATGGATCACCAAAAAAAAGACTTGAAAACATAAATGTATCATCTAGCTCATTGATTAAATAATCAACCAAAACTCCTGTTGCTACCCAGGAAGCCGATCTACTGTTCCTAAATGACATTCAATCTACTATTTAGTGCAATTTACTGTTCCTAACGCACACTCAATCTACTGTTTAATACAATCAACTGTTGCTATAAAACCCTGTTGCTAAGCAATATTACAATATACTGTTCCAACCCAAAAGTATATATCCGCACTATTTCAATATCAAAAACACAAACTAAAATTATAATAAACAACATAGTCTTACAAAATTTTTATACAAAATTTTATACAAAATCTTTATACAAAATTTGAAGACTAAACAACATAAACTTGCAGATTTTCATTATTTCTACATATTTGATTTCTGATATATGTTGTTTTAAAAGGTCAACTAACAAAATTTAGACCATTACATAACAGCCAGTCATATGTACATTACAAAGCTTCAATCATACATCCATAAAATGTATATTAAATCTGCACTATAATTCCCATGTAACTCGATACGATTTAGAACGATTTTAGAATCCACAAGTAGCTGACATTTCAGAATTACAGTCAAAAAGCATTTCAGAATTACACTATTTTTTAGAAAATCAAATCAAAATTCTATTAAAATACATATTGTTACTCGAACATAATCTGTTATTAGTCTAGACTTGCGGTAACTTGGTCCAGTTCAGCAAATATCATTCCATACATAATCGTACAAAATCTTCATACAAAGTCTAATAAACACTCCTTTTTAACATTGCCCTAATTGAGTTGAAATAAATTAAATTGACAAATACTAAAACTATTAACTTCAATCGATCATCAATGCCTACAACTATTAACTTCAATCGTTCATCAATATGAAAATCAGAAGTATAAGTCATAGAATAAACACCCAAGAGCCGAATATATACTACCGTCGTATAATAAATTAACAGAAGAGAACATTTTACAACAACAAACTCTTCGATTGATGCATATAGATGATTACCTGTGGATTCGTTTGCCAAAGTTCTTGAAGAAAGGTCTCCGTTCGTTCTCGCAAGTTACTTCCGAAAGACTTCAGGGCTATATGTTCGATACAAAATGTCTTTAGGGCTATATGTCAAACACAGGGCCTTCAACCCACATCAACCCACAAGCCCATTGACAGCTTCTAATTGGATACAAATTCTCTGGCCCATTTTGAAATTTGATTATTTACAACCTAAAATGAATAGGCCTTTTATTGAATTATACAATAACAATGGACTTTTACTGAATTTTACACTAACAATGTGTCAAAATAAATTAATGTCATATATAAGAAGTTATTACACAACATAAAATTAGGTCATGCTTATCAAACATGTAGACTAAAACAAACTATCTTTAACATTGTTTTATAAAGATATGTAACTAAACACAAAAATTTAAATAATATGTTATAATATTTTTTTAGCATTTGATTCCGATTGTTATTAGAACAAACCCGTGTGTTCACACGGGTGTACACCTAGTGGAATGATAATGGAGAATAATTTGCAATTAATGGTGACTTAATTTGTGGTATTGATACGCCCCCACAAGATGGAGGATCCATTGGAGATTCCAATCTTGGACCGAAAAGACAGGAAAAGTGCCCGCGAAAGTGGTTTGGTGAGGACATCCGCAAGTTGGTCCTTTGAGCTGAGGTGAAGAACTTTTAGTTGCCCGGAGTTGACTTGTTCCCTTACATAGTGATAATCCAAAGCAATGTGTTTCATGCAGGAGTGGTAAACTGGATTGGCACATACATAAGGGCCCCCGATGTTGTAGCAGTAAAGTGAGGGAGTGATCACAGTCGGTAAACCAAGTTAAGTGAGTAAATTTTTTATCCATTATATTTCAGCGGTGACATTGGCAAGATCTTTGTACTCAGCTTCGGTGGATGAACTAGAGACTGTTTTTTTGTTTTGCAGATTTCCAAGAGATAATGTTTGAACCAAGGTATAAGAGATATGTTGTGGTTAACCGTCCTCCAACATTAATACCCCCAGTCCGAGTCCGAGAAGGCTTGTAAGGTATGGATGGTGTTACACTTCAAGAACAACCCGTGGTGTACCGTTCCTTTCAAATATATGAGAACCCGTTTGAGAGCTTGCCAGTGGGATTGTTTTGGTGAATGCATGAATTGTGATAATTTATTGATGGCAAAAGATATGTCTGGACGAGTGAAGGAAAGGTATTGCAGAGTACCTACCAGTTTTCGGTAAGGTGTGGGGTCGACTGGAGGAGAGGAATCATTAGGGGAAAGCGGATCAGAAACGCTTAAAGGAGTGAGAAGCTCTTTTGCACCATCCTTTTTAAAGGTGGTGAGAACATCTTGAATATGGCGATGTTGAGAAAGAAATATAGCATGGGGTGTAGGAATGACTTCGATTCCTAGGAAGTGATGGAGAGGGCCTAAGTCCTTGATAGAGAATTTTTTTCTTAGGGCTTGAACAAAATAATCCATGAAAGGATTGTGATTTCCTGTAAGTACAATGTCATCAACGTAGACAAGAAGGTAGCAAGTGATACCATTTGAGTTGTATACAAAGAGGGAGGTATCAGAAAGACATTTTTTAAAACCAAATCCAATGAGGAAGGTGGTTAGTTCAATGTACCAAGCACGCGGTGCTTGTTTAAGGCCGCAAAGAGATTTTTTGAGATTGCAGATGTGACGTGGGTATTCTAAATTTGTGAATCTGGGAGGTTGTATCATAAATACATCTTCATGTATGGTACCATGAAGAAATGCATTGTTTACGTCAAGTTGGCGTAAAGACCATCCTTTAGAAAGAGCAACGGAGAGAACGGTGCGGATGGTAACTGGCTTAGTAACAGGGCTGAATGTGTCATGGTAGTCTTTACCATGTTGTTGGTGAAACCCTTTAGCAACGAGACGTGCTTTGTATTTGTCAATAGTGCCATCGGGTTTTCGTTTAATTCGGAACACCCATTTGCAACCAATGGGAGTTTGGGTGGTGTGAGGTACAAGCTCCCATGTGTTGTTTTGGATGAGAGCGTTATACTCAAGATCCATGGTGTGAAGCCAATCCGGATCTTTCATGGCTTGAGTATAGGTGGACGGTTCAAGAGACACGGGTAATGGATGAAGAGTGGTAGAGTTAACAAAGTTTGAGTTGTAGTATTTGGGGTTGGGTTTGGGTTGTCTGCGCATTGATTGATGGAGGTTGTTGGGAGGGTCCGTAATGGAATCAGGTTGGTTGGTTTGGGAGTTAGTTGAGGTAGGAGTAGTAGAGGAGTTGGCAGCGGTTGAGGGAGTGGGCGGACTGTTGGGCTGGGTCATTGGGCTGGGGTTTAAAGGGTTGGTGGAGGTGGAACTTGGGTTGTTGGGTTGTAAGGTAGTGGGCATTGGGTCATGGGTAGAGGGAGTGGCAGCGGATTGGGCCTCGGATGATCCATGCGATTGGGTAGAGTTTGGATGGGATGTAGTGGGTTGAACATTGTGAGGTTGTTGAGTGTTGGGTTGTAGTGGAGTTTGGTGAGGTTGTGGTTGTGGTTGTGATGTGCTGATGTCGTTGGGTGAGGGAGGTGTTGGTAAGGAAGTGGGAGCCGAGGCTCTTGTGGTTAAGAAGGTGTCGAATGACACATGTGTGGGGTTGGAATTTATGGCTTGAGAAGGAAAGATATGGGGAACGAATTGGACATGGCGGGAGTGATAGAGTTTGTGATTAAGAGGGTCATAGCATTTGAATGCTGATTTAGAGGATAAGTACCCAAAAAAAATGCACGCCATGGAACGTGAATGTCATTTGGAAGTGGCATACGGTAGTAACCATGGGTAACAAAGGCAACCAAACGGTTTGAGTTTGGGATAACTAGGAGCGGTTTTGAACAACATATCATAGGGTGATTTGTTGTGAAGAGTGGGTGTAGGCAAACAGTTTATGAGGTGGGTAGCGGTTTGAAAAGCATGGGACCAAAAATGTTGTTGTAAGTGATAATAGTGAAGTAATTGTAACACCACGTAAAAACGTGTCCAATTATGTGAAGACACATGTCCTAAATCCTAATCATGTGGAAGATTGGGCTTGAAGGACTAAAGTTGTAAAATGATCAAAATATGAAACCGAAGGGACTAAAAGTTTCATCATGCCAAACCTGTGCCTCTGAATGACCACCCACGAAAAATATATTCTTAAACGAGTAATTAATTGGATATAAGAAGCCGTTTGTGAAAATAATCGAAAGATTATAAACTACAGGGGTTAAACGTGTCAACATGTTAATTCTTACCTCTGAGTGACCTTTTAACAAACCCGGGGCTCCGAAATATTCAAATATACTCTCAAGAATAAGTGATATAAATTTCACGAGGTTTCGAGATCATTATGCGTTGTTTACGCGAATTCCCAAGAATTTGGGTTTAAAGCGTCAACGAGGCGAAACTTATGTTTTCGGAGATCGTTTAACGAAACCGGGCCTAACGGTGTTTGGTTATACTCCCTAGATCATCCACAAATTAACTACAAGGGCCAAGTGTGCTTAAAATGAAAGATTAAAGGCATGAAAAGGTGCAGGGACTGAAATTGTCAAAGAATAAACTTGTTTGGCTGGTTAACCAGGTGGTCGCGTGGCGCGACCTTGGGGTCTCTCAGCCGTCGCGCAGCGCGACGACAGTGTTTCGACAGCCAGATGTTGGCAGCTGTAGGTTTGTTCTCTTCCTTGGTTGCCAAACAAGTTAAATCGATTCAATGGACTTGTAGATGGTGTTTAGAAACCACCAAGACACTTGTACAGCCCTGATAACATTTCTAAACACCTGGGATCATCAGAATCATTTGGATTTCCCTATATAATGAGCCCTTTGTCCATTCTTTCAAGTGCTTATTCACATATTTTACTCTCAACACTCCAAGCTTGAGTTTTGAACACTTCTGGGGATAGCCAGCATTAGGAGAGGATTAAGAAAGAAAAGATAGCAAGGACCTTATGTAAGTGTTTTAATCCCCGCTTAGTCCATTTTATTACCTTAAAAACCGAAAAGTCAAACATATCGTAATTAACCTTTGACTATCGGTTTAATCATAAATGGTCCAGCCACTGACCGAAATAAAAGTGGTTATGGAACCATATTAAGGTAGGTGATTAACCCTTAAAAGGGAACCTCCTAATTATTTCATTTGACTAGTTAATTGTCGGGTCAAACTAGATAGTCAAAAAGTCAAACTGGACAGAAACTTTAAAAATGATTTAAACTAATAAAACAGAAGTTATAAATTATATTTTAGCATTCTAATAACTTGGTAATTAGTATTAGAACATGTTTAAACATGTCTAACCCGACAATTATCAGTTTAAGGTCAGTTTATAACCGAAAGTCGCAAAAGCTTGACTTTTGCTTTGACTTTCAGTTCTGACCCGATTAAATTTGATTCTTCCATGTTTTAAGCTTCCATTAGGACCGTATTATGTTATAGTATAACCACCTAAAGTTATATTACCTGGTCCTTAGTGGTTTGAATTATATGGTAATCTCCGTTAATATGCTTATAAATGCCCATTTTGCCCTTTTGACATATAAATGAGATTTTTATAAATGTGAGAGGACAAAAACCTTTGCTACTGATATATAAGCTTGTCCCAAAAATTTGACATCAGTTCTTGGTCTCAAACAGAAGTTATGCTCGATATCGTAATTAGAAGCTTTTTATTAATTAAATTGCGATATCTTGCATAAAACATGTTTAAACTTGGATTTTGAACCAAAACTCATTACCTACTGTTAAGATATTATTTTTAAGGAATTTTAAGATTTTTAGTCAGATTATAATCTGTTTAAATCATAAAGTTCTTGTGTAATTCGGTAAATGACGATAATACCCTTTTCATGCATAAAATGAGATTTACAAATGATTTGAATACCAAACCTTTTCCTACTGATTTCATACATTAAATAAATTATTTTGAGCATTTAAAACTGATCAAAATCTCAAATTTACATAAGCATCTTGGTTATTGTCAATTAGCGAGTTTTACACTAATAAAGTGCATAGTATGGTTTATAACCATATTTAACACCTAAGACTTATTACCTACTGAATTTTTAAACAAATTTAAATATTATTACAGTAGGTATAAGTTATGAACTCAGATTTTCAAAAATGTCCTTAAAAGCATATGTGAAATGACCAAAATGCCCTTTCGGGGGCATAGTTTGGCCATGAATGGTAAACCTCACATATATATAGTATCTTACTGATGTAATGAGATAAAATAAATATTTTTACTGATTACCAAAGACCAGAACTTCAGTTTATTATAAAAATCTCTTTTATAATTATTAAAATCACCAAAATGCCCTTACGGGACTTAAATTGGTTTTAATTACTTTTTGGGCATATATGTTAACATCCTACTGATGAATTAACATATTTTAAGCATAATATCATTTGACACCTGTATATAACATATTTTCGGATCGGTTTATGTGACTAGTTTACGTGAAATAGCCGAAACGGGTTTAACCTTGCCATTAAATCCTCAAATTCCAGAATGTGTTTAGTTTACCCATATTATACAAGTATCCAAACTTGTCGGGTCTAAACCACATTCTATTCCGGTCTCCGCTTAATCTAGCGTTTAGAACCGTAAAGTTTCTTTCTAGCTAGCCGGTCTAAGTCTTTGACTTAACTAAAGACCCGTTAGCATCCTAATAGGTTATTAAACCTTCTATACAGATTAAGTAGCATCCAGTAGAAGGTATCATCATAAAGCTTTAGGATTTTACGGCTGAGTGACTTTTCACATTTAGCTCAGGTAAATACTTTTAACTTATTTTTCCTTATACGGGCTTGGGATATGGTATTATAATAATACCACTTGGTCGGGTATGAAATCATTTAATCGGATTGTGATTAATAAATTTACATAACCCGTTTTAATCTGTTTTTGTTTGATAACATAAGCATTGGGGGTTAATACGACCATGTCCTGGATATCCTCGGCTCATTTCATTTGAAAATGGCCACGACCTATGCACGGGGTGTAGGCATACACCTGACATATGCAAATGCTAAAATATAAACCCACATGTTGGGGATAACTCCTTTGTGGGTTCTATAAGTGGTGAGTCGGTTAATCAAGACCGGCTTCCAACCGGCCCCAATTGTATGACAAACATATAAATCTGTATACAAGATTATTTTAAATAATTGTCCCAAGTTATAAATGATTTGTGCCTTGTGCACTTAAATCAATTTTCATAAACACATTTCAAATGAGTCAGTTAATTGTATTTACCAGTGCAAACTGACGTATTTTCTAAAGACTGATTGACAGGTACTTCTCGTAAATAGGGTGGAGCTACTAGGTGTCATATAAGAGGATCTTGCAAATCCCTAGATACCTGAAGTCTGTTATTTTCCGTTTCTTGTATTTTATTTATGATCCGCCTGTGGATCTTATTACAACCCAGTCTGTATATTCTTTCATTTGGACACTCAGACATTATGGTTTGTAATAGTTTATTCACCAAGCCTTCCGCTGTGCTATTATATTGTGTGTATTGACTATGATGATATCAACTACGTCACGAAACTCCCCGCCGGGCCCACCGGTAATATGTGGAAATATCGGGGTGTGACAGTAATGCAAGGCCGGTTTCAACAACGTGTCAATGATGTCGTTCGGCAATACCGTTTTGTTCCGGTGTGTGAGGCGGTGTTGTGTAATGGGAAATGCCTTGAGAGGTAAGATATGGTGAAAGACACACATATTCACCCCCATTATCAGTGAATAACGCAACTAGGTTGGTTTTGAAAAAAATTTCAACAAGAGATTTAAACTATGGAAAAAGAATTTTGACATCGGATTTTCGTTTAATTGTGTATAACCAAATATATTTGGAATAGTAGTCAACAAAAATAACATAGTATTTAAAACCATTGATTGATGTTTTTACGGGTCCCCATACGTCCGATAGATAAGTTGTAGTGGTTGATTTGCAACAAAAGATTTTTTGCCAAACTGTAGTTTGTGGCTTTTATTCAAGGAACACGAAATACAATGAAAAGCCTCATGGGTCACCTTATTACGATGAAGTCCTAATCTGGAAATTAAAGACTTAAATACTTAAAGCGATGGATGTCCAAGTATGTGGTGCCACATGAGAAGAGAGTTTGTTTGGGTGTTGTTGACTTGAGGAGATAAGGAGATTGGTCCATAGTAGACATCATTGATGTTCACTCCCCGCATGAGACACGCCCCCGTGCGTAGATCCTTGACAAAAAAATGATATGGAAAAAATTAAACCGAAACACGATTAGTACGACAAACTTTGGCAACAGATATAAGATTATTTCGAAGGTGAGGAACAATTAAAATGTTATTTAAACGAAGTGGATGTGAGTTTGTAGGAATAATTGTATGAGCAATAACTGTTATAGGAAGAGTTTTACCGTCACCTAGCACGATCTCATTGGGTCCTCCGTATTCGGAAAGAACGGGAAACTGTTGTTGGTTGTTTACGGTGTTGTTGGAAGCGTCGGTGTCCCACATCCAATATGGGGTTGGGGCCGTAGGGTAAGGGGTTGTGTAGTTAACCACCGGAGCGTTGTTGCTTTGAGGAGAAATATTGTGTTCTCGTGGAAGCGACAAAGTTTGCGAAAATCTTTTGTGTCATACCCGGGAATGTTGTAATAGTAACAATGGGTGTTGTTGTTGCGGGTTGGGCGAGTGATGTTATTGGTGTTGCGAGATTGCCATTGGTTTCGGTTTGTGGGTGGGTTTCGGTTTCGGTTTAGGCGATTATCATATGTAGGTGGTTGACGGTTTTGGCTGGTGCGAGGGGAATTTCGGTGGTGGTGAGGAGAGGTTTGGTGAGAGTTTCTTTTAGGGTTCGTTCATGGTCGAGGAGTTTTTCAAATAGGTCGGCAAAGGAGATTGTGGTTTCACGAGTCCGAAAGGAGGCGACTAAATTGGAGTAGTCGTCTCCTAGTTGGTTCATGATGTGGACGACAATGTCTTCTTCGGACATGGGACTTTGAGCAATAGCAAGTTCATCAAACAGAGATTTCATTTCGTGTAAGTAGGGAAATGGAACGATTTCCTCTTGGGTTTTTGGCTAACCTAGATTTGAGAGAGATGATGCAGGAACGCGAGCGACTCGCATAGCTTGAGTTTAGGAGTTCCCAAGCTTTGCGGGCTGTTTTGGCAAAGGAAACAATGGGTTGGATTTGGTCGGAGCAACTACCAAGAAGGGCACCTATGATCATTTGATCTTGACGAAACCAACGAAGGTGTTCCGGGTTTGGTTTGGTGGTTTGGCCGTCAGCAATAGTTTCGGCAGGGATGTTTTCGGGACCAATGATATGGTGGTCGAGTTCAAGGCCAATGAGAATGGCGGTGACTTGGGTGCGCCATGAGGGGAAGTTTTGGGAAGTTAGTTTGATAGGGAAGTGGGTGGCGGCGGTGATGTGAACAATCGGTTGAGCCATGGTTAGTCGGAAAAGAAAAAAAAATCGGACAGAAATAGGTAAGGGATCGATGACGGTGGCTTAGAGGAGCTTTAGGCTCTGATTACCATATAAACTTTGATGATTATGAGTATTGAATCAATGATACTATTCTCGTTATTTATAAATCAATATATAGAGGTACAAAAATGAATACAATAATTACAAGAGCTTGATTCTAGTGAGATAATTATACAATGGTTACAAATCTTGTTGACTAAGTAAATGGAATGATAATGGAGAATAATTTGCAATTAATGGTGACTTACTTTGTGGTGTTGATAATATTTAACTTGGTTATAGAGAAACATCCAGATGATGAATATAATTATGTAAGAGAAGATCGATGGTTTGCTTCGGCAACGGAACTCAAAGCTAAATGGATTTTCATGAAGGAGTGTAGGGGTGAAGCTCATGACATGAAATTCGAGTTGGTTCGTACGCATGGCGAGTTAAAGATTCCGTGTAGAGCGGTGTCCACGTATACAAAAGCTATTTACATGAACATGATTGCGTATGAGATGTGCCCGCATAACCCAAATGACTTTCGAGTTTCCACTTATCTTCGAGTGATGAAATCCTTGATTATCCAAGATACGGATGTAAGGAGTTGCAGGATAGCAATGTATTGATTCATGGTCTTGGTCGAGCTGAAGATGTAGTGAAGATGTTCGATGAAATTGAAGTCCCTGCGATTAGTCTTCCCATATTTAATCGGCTCCGACGTCAGATCGCACCGCTCCACAAGACCAAGTTTAAGACGTGGATGTCGGCGCTGATTACCGACTACTTTGGTACTCCATGGAAGAGAACGGGTACTCTGGTGGGTGCTACTCTTCTGGTCACAGCTATTGTGCAGACTCACGCGGCGATCAACCCACAGGCCCTACAGGGTCGATAAAAAATGACTACATAGGCGCGCTTTACTTTGTGCTTCCACCAACACCTGTTTATAATTTGAATTCACCTGATAAGCTATTAACTACTACCTTCCTTTTCATCCATATTCAAAGCTTGTAATGATGCTCTTTTTGGCTTGATTTGTAAAATATAATAAGTTGTAACGTACTATATACTCGTTATTAAATAAAAAAAGTATAAGGGGGATAGGGGTGGGCTTCACTCACCACTCACAACATCCAATCAATTTCTGCTATGTCATCGAGCTTTATTCAATCACTAGTAATGGTTTTTAGTGGAAATACCCATCACTCACCACACACTATCAAATCTTTAAAAAAACAAAACAAAACTGAATTCAAATCAATTCTTCACACGTGATAAACTTGACGCGTCATAAATTTGACGACTGATGAGAAAGAGTGGCGGTGGTGTATCACTTGCTATAACTCGCGATGGTGGTGATATAACGGACCACCCCGTCCCCCTAAACAACAATAATGTTATCGATCTTGATATCATTTATATTGAACGTTTTCATGTCTTGATATTATTTAATGATATATTCATCTTTGTTGAACGTTTTCATGTCGTGATATATTTTGATGATATATTCAGCTTTATATTAGTATTTTACAGGGCTGGCCCAATGGGCTAATAAGGCTAGGCACACGTTTAGGACCTTCAAAATTAAGGGGCTCCAACTTTTTAGAATGTTTATATGTATAGTATTTGGAATAGCTCCGAAAACAAAATCAGTGTTTAATTAAAAGGGCCCAAAAAAAGCTTTATAAAAGGCCCAATTTTGGAAGTCCAATCCAAACTCCAACTAATAATGCGTTAAGTGATATACACGCCATCCCTAAATTAGGGTCGCCATTGGTGTTTTTTCGTTACATCACTTGGTAAGGCTATAGGGTGTGGTCATGACCCTTATGACCATCATGACCCTCCACGTCAATGTCATGTCACCCAACTCTAATTCACAATCTAAAACCACTACCCTAAGGGTGTGGTCATTACTCAAACCACTATCCCCTTATTTATTTTAATTTATCTTAAGAAAAAAGAAAATGATTACTTGAAAAATAGAAAGGAGGACCATGGTTGTCATGGTTTAATCCATGCAAACCATGGTGGATTAGGGAAGGGGTGGTACAGCCTCCATTCATGTTTGAGAACTTGAATAATTTCCAAGATAATTATTTCATTGATAGCAAAGAACATATATATACACAAGTAATTTACATAAAAATGGAAATACAATATTTACTAATCAATACAATAATAATTGAGAATAAATCAAGGATATTGGAATCCTTGATTTACGTCTTCTTGTTACCCCCCGTCAATCCAACAGGTGGGGGACCGATACGTAACATGTTGCAGAACTTTTCGAACAAGGGTCATGAGAGACTTTTGGTGAAGATGTCAGCTACCTGAAGATTGGAAGGAATAAACTTAGTGTATAGATGCCCTGAGGAGACCAATTCTCGAACAAAATTATAATCAATATCTATATACTTGGCTCTTTTATGAGACCCCGGATTCTGACTGAGGAAAATAGCACTTTTGTTATCACATAAAAGAGTTGGACAATCCATAGGAGGAGCATGAAGCTCATGAAATAGATGAGTGAGCCAAATAATCTCTGCTGCAGTGTTAGCCATTGCATTGTATTCAGACTCGCAGCTAGACCGAGCAACTGTAGGTCATTCTTAGCACTCCAAGACACTAGGTTACCACCTAAATAATTAGAGTAACCGTAAGTAGAGCGGCGAGTTTCAATGCAACGAGCCCAATCAGCGTCCGAGTAGCCAAGTAAAGTAGAAGTAGACTGTTTTGAGAAATGTAGAACAAAGGCGAGAGTGCCCTTGACATATCGGAGGATCTGTTTCACAGATTGAAAATGAGAAATTGTGGGCGACTGAAGATGTTGACTAGCTTGATTCATAGCATAAGACAGATCTGCACGTGTGATAGTCAAGTACTGAAGAGCTCCAACTAATTACCTGTAAAGAGTTGGATCATGAAACAGTTCCCCATTGGAAAGAAAAACTTCTGTTGAGGACAAAGGGGTAGTGATAGGCTTTGCATCCAATAGACCTGCACGAGCTAAAATATCATAGGCATACTTTGTTTGAGTAAAAAATATGCTATGATTTTTGTTAATAACTTCAAGTCCTAAAAAATATCCCAATGCTCCCAAATCTTTGATGGAAAATTCCTGATGTAGTTTGGCCACAAACGTATTGATGAAGGCTGTGTCATTACCCGTAAGGATAATATCATCGACATAGACAAGAAGATAAACCAGCACTTGTCCCTGTTTAAAAACAAATAAATATGTATTCGCTTTACTGCAAATAAAACCATTGTTAGTTAGAAAACTACTAAGACGTTGAAACCACGCGCTCGGGGCCTGTTTGAGACCATAAAGAGCTTTCTTTAAACAACAAACATGAGTAGGAAAGCGATCATCTATAAACCCGGGTGGTTGTTCCATAAAGACAGTCTCAGTGAGATTTCCATTTAAGAATGCATTGCGAACATCAAGCTGGCATAACGGCCAGTCGTACATTGTGGCAAGAGCAAGGACAACACGAACTGTAGATGCCTTGACCACGGGATTGAAAGTATGTGAGAAATCAGGTGTAATTTTCATTTAGAGAATAAATGTTGTTAATGCAACAACACAAACCAACTAATTGTAGACCACCCCACGTTATATGAGGTTGACTATGGTGGTCGGGTTTGGTTTAGCTAACAAATTCGGTTTGATTAAGTGGTATTACATACACACATGCTTTTCTTTATTTATTTTTACTGTAAAAGTGAGGTGTGGCGTGGAGTTTTTGAATGGTTTAGTGTTGGAAGAAAAAGTAAGTTTGTAATGGTTGAGGTTTGGAATGATGTGGCGAGTGATGTGACGGGTTTGGATTTTGGGCTTTAACCAGCGTTTTGCATGCTCTTAGTATGAGACTGATTATGATTAGATGCTTTTAGTATGATAACTGATATCTGAATCACCTTATGTCAAGAGAAGAGATGCTTCCAACAACTCATAAAATTTTGAATAAAAGTAGAGTTGCATTTGTCTTTAAATTTAATTGTCCAACTAATCTATATTTGAAAATTATTTTTAATTTTGAAGACGTTAACATTTAATTAATATACCTTATTAGTCACGCATTATTCATTATTTAAAATATATATAAAATTGTGTTTAAGAAAATTTAAATATCCGATCCGCGAGTACTCGCGGGTTATAACCTAGTATAATATAAACTAAATTACAACTAGACTGAAACCGTTGTTCATCTTAGATATTTTATAGCGGCTTATTGAGAGGAAGTGGGGGCCAAGAATGATTAGTGGAGTAAAAGAACAGGAAGAGTGTTTACTAGGAACCGGCCAACGTGAGTAGTAGTAGTAGTAGTTTACGAAGAGTGTTTACTAGTAACAAAAACAATAATAAGGGGAAAATGAATACGGTGCTGTTAACCGTGTAACCTTACACGCAAAACCCATCAAAACGACGTAGTTTTGATTAAATCTAATTATAGAATAACTTAATTTTTAAAACCTGGTTCGTCTCTATCCCATCTTAGTTGTTTCTGCTCTCACGGGTCTACAGCTCTCCTCCGGTTCCTACTTTCTTTCACCAATGCAATTCTATTTCAAAATCAATTGTTTTATCCCAAGCGTTAATCAAAGATGTTAATATAAGCACGATTAAAATGTGTTCTTATAATGAGATTGCTGTGAATTATATAAATCATGTATTCTTACCTAATTAAACTAAAGCTTAAACCAAGAATAATTAAATCTTAACAATGGATACTGATAAAATAATAAACAATTGCTACCAAATTAATTTCAACTGTAAATTGTACTTGTGATTTTGTGAACAATTCTAACAAATCGCTTATAATGATGAAACGATTGCCAGCAAAATAATTTTAACTGCAAATGAATACTATGATTTCGTGAAGAATTCCGTTCATCGTGCCAAACTTGTGTATTAACAGAGAATTGATTTTAATTAAACTAGAGCATGAAGAAGGATGCAAATATTGTTGTGATACTGATTTGGGGAACGACAACTGGAAATTACGTCAATTATAGACTCGTTGGCATTGGATTTTTAAGAACAATTACAAGAGAATAAAGATGACAATATTGAAGAGAGATAATGGAGATAAGATATTAAAAAAAATAAAAAAAATAATAATAATGGAGATAAGATATTAAAATAAAGAGATTTACTTAAATTTAATCAAAACTACGCCGTTTTGGTTGGTTTTGCGTGTAAAATTGCACGGCTAACAATTAATAACTAAAATTGCTTTCTATTGTCTAATTCCCTGCGCTACGGCGGGAACATGATGAAAATCGGTTCATTTCGTTACGGAATTAAAATTCGCTATAGCGACCGAAATAGAACAACTAGAAATAAAGTCGTGATATGTTTAAAAAAAATTGAGACATATTTTACATCGATCTGAAACTATAAAAACAAATACTGGTACGGTAGTCCGATTCCAATAATACCAATACTGCTACCGATGTTTTTCAATCAAAACCGTTTCAGTTCATTACGATACCACACTCATATAGCTTGCCCAAAAAGATACTAACATCTGTTATGAATATTAAATAAAGAAAATTAAACTGGGAAAATTTGTAATAAAATTGTAATATTATTTTGTTATAAAATGGCAAAACAAAAATTACAAACAAATGATAGATAATGGGAAACAAGTTGCGCCTCAACCCGCTTTTGAATTGCATAACCGATCCTACTAAAGACGAAACGACTCTTAAGGGTCAAGCCATTATTGTTCACGACCCCCTGTACCCTGTTAAGGAATTCCACAGCCTCCGGGGCTAGAGACACAAATGTATCAAAAGCAAATGTAATAAACACGTGTTGATTATCTAAACAAGCTTTCTCGTGTTTAGCGACTTTGCTTGATTCCGCCTTCAACGTTGCCTGGCCAGCAACAAACCCATTATCCCTAAGCCCAACAAGAGGGGATACCCCTGTAAGGTCCACACAAGCGTATTTTGCCATTTCCCACCCAAACACAAAAATATCAGTTGGCCAAAGAGTAGACCTTCCATCCAGCGGATCTGTCAGAATGTTCACCAGAGCCTCCTTTTTAGCCGAAATCACTGTCCGCTTTAGAACATCACAAAGAATATCTGTAACCAAATCATGCTTGTATTTAAACCTAGGTAACTCCTTGCAATGGACTGTATGTTCACCAAAAGTGTCTAAACAAACCTTGCAACAAGCTGGGCGGAGCTCATCAACCGGGAACAAAGGGATCATTAGCCGATACTTAAGAATTTCCTGGTACTCCAAAACCAACATGTGTTGGCCCAGTCCTTTAATGGGGATGACTGTTAGGAAATCTTGAGCATGAGGATCCCGGAGATAATCAAATACAGCTTTCTAACGAGGGGATAGACCAAACTTCTCTCCCAAACTCTAGACAGTTTTACTACATCATTGGCTTTAGGGGGCAGTGTCCTTATTAGATAAACTGCCAAGATCAAAATCAGAAAAGGACATGTGCATGCTATCCAACACGTACACATACTTAGAATCTAGCCCGATATTATTTATAGGGTATATAATCTAAAAAAACTTGTATCCTAAATTGCTAATAGTGATTGCTTCGTATTTAGCAAACTGTTAAAGTTACAAAATTACAAAGCCTAAACAACGATAGTGATTGCTTCGTATTTAGCAAACTGTTAAAGTTACAAAATTACAAAGCCTAAACAACGAAAAGCTCTGACCAACTAAACTAACCCATGGCATTTTATATTTCATATTCCATTTTACTTTTATTAAATCAAAGATTAAAAGTTTTTGTTAAAAATCATATTCTTTTTTTAAATTAAAAAAACAGGTATCTATAAACCAACATACCTTATATATAGGGGATGAAATAGCCAATAATGTGAAAACCCCTATTTATTGTTGCTGGTCATGATGTTATCATTTAGTATATATATATATATATATATATATATATATATATATATATATATATATATGCTGGTCATGATGTTATCATTTAGTATATATATATATATATATATATATATATAAGGGCGTCCGTGCAATGCGGTGAGAGTGACACTTTTCATTACGATACTCGTTTTTACTAGTTTTCTTATTCGTATAATATATATTGTAGCATCATTGTGGTGGATATACGTCACAAGCGAAGTTATTGTAAGTCCCATTATCACGGATCTATAACGAGATTGATAATCAACTAAGAGTATGGAATCCTCTTAGTGGATCAAATAAGAACAAAAACAAGTATAATAGATGGCAAAACTCGCAAACACAATTAAACTAGTATTCTATTGATTATCAAACTGAAATTACAATCAATTCAATACCTAAACACAAGAACTCTCACACTCACATCCTTTCTCTATGAAAACTCACTCAAATTCTTTCTCTGTAATGTCTTACTCAACTACTTTACCCTAATACATAATGTGTTTGTATAACACACATACATGCATATTGGGCCAAGCCCAACAATATTTAACATCAAACTAATACGGGCACTTATCCCGGACACACACCAGGACAATTTCCCGAACACTACTTAAAGACACATGTCCAGCAAGACATATAACCTAGACCCTCAATGTTGTCTTTTCCGGAACGTTACATAGTCAACATTTCCTGAATAGTCTACATGCAGTCTTTTCCGGACACATATTTACCCCATATCATTCTCATGGTAAGTATTTCCGGGCGTTGACATCTGTTGACTTATCCAAAGACCTAAACATCAAGTTGTTGTCACATAACATGCACCAACAAACTCCCCCTTGATAGTGCCAAGGTTGTCTTCATTTTAGTCGTCTTGCAATCTTTGGTATTTGGATAGCTTTAGCTTCAACAGCTGTTGACATCAACAGACTCCCCCTTAGTCGATGCATCCAATCTCCAAAACTTTCATACATTATAGATCAACAAATTAGCAAACTCTGGTTAGCAGCATCTCAATCTTCAGTAACCCTTTGCAATGTAGAAGGAGGATTCTACCATGCAATCTATCTTCTTCACTCCACTTTACATAGATTTTACACTTCATTTTAATAATTGTATCAATCTGTTTAGAAACATAAGCAAGTATTTCAAAAAACTCATTAGTCTTTTTCATATAGAGTTAAACCAATATTTAAAAACAACTAAACAAACTAAAAAATATTAATAATAACTCTTTTTGTGAGAATCATGTGCAAGAAGATCATATCAGCTTTATTAAATTGTTTCACACTATCAGCTTAATTTTCTTTATTAATTTTGTGAATAACAGTCCAAGATGATTACCAGTATTGTTTATCCACTTAAGCAAATAACATGAACTTTGAAGTACCAATACCTTCTGATATTATTCAGTGTATTAAATACTATTATACTAGTGTATCCCACTTTAGGACATACCCCCACAATCAAGGTAAGCACCAACTTCCTCGTAATAGGTAAGTATACTGTTTTCATCCTTATTTGATTTACAACGTCAGACCATGGTGACCAGGTATGTACCACCGTACAGTCAAAGTGACCAATGTTTATGTCCAACGACGGTTAGGCAAATACCAATTTTGGTACGATTTATGCTCTTTGCATATTAAATAACTCTCTAGGAGAGCTTTTTCATTTCAAGGGTTTTTGGCATTTATAGCTCTTTTAAGATATTCAGGACCGTATCTAGGTATGTATATATCTGGATATAACAAAAGGACAGTCATGGTATCCTCGAATGAAATAACACTATAAAGACCAAAAATCCCGGATTTTGGCAATCTATCAACACATGATTTAAGGTTATAAAACCATACGTCGTGATATGTTACCCACTTGGGACATAGTTCGTTATGTTTATATCATGTTGTAAGTTGATTATTTCATTTTCTTGCCTACTGGTACATCATATGATGGAGCTACTATCACACTTATGCTCTTTTAATTTCATTTTTAGTGTGACAGTCTAATCGCTGATGTACTATCATTTCTTCTCTATCACATACTGATATCTCAACTTTTATTTTTTTTAATGTTTTGTTATTTTATAATTTGTAAAGTACTCCCCTAAACACACGCACTATCTAAAATCTTTTTGGCTTAAGGAAATTTCTCCTCTTAAAATTTTGTTTTTATGGAGTAAATTGTAAAAACTGAAATTTATAAACAAACAGACTCCGACTTTATCCTGACAAAAAGTTTTTCAAACATGAAATTTAGAATAATCATATCAATCGTAAAAGTAAATAATTCGTTACCATATGTAACCTATCATTCATCTTAGATGCTTTATAGGTAGAACCATTGTCGAACATATTAACAGTCCTCCTTGGTCATTCAGCAATCACTCAACAACTTAGTTAGATTGGAGAACACAAGCATGAAACATCCTGAGTTGTCCAAATTCATCAACGTAAAATTCTTTCCAATATCCATCACAGTCTTAGACCCATTGTTCATCGATTGTTGTGCGCAAATATTTCCACTAGAACTTAGGTTTTGTTCATCTCTCCGTCTCTTTTTTTCTTTTTCTTCTAATAATCCTTGAACTAATTCCAAATAATGTAATGCGAGTTAGAGTAAACAAATCGATTGAGCAAAATTATATAGAAATTTCTTGAAAAAGAGTTCATAACTAAATTTTAATCCAAACTACAAAAAGTAAAACAAAAATCTATTTAATTTTGGGTAATATACATATAAGTTTAAGTTCAGTGACCCAATTTTTCTGAATTTTTACTATATATTAATTTATAATTAGGGCTTAATTTTTTCTACTCGTAGAGGGACTCCAAAGGCTCTTTCTAGTTAGTAGTCTTATACTCTTATAAATGCATTTAACTATTTAAGATCTTTGATAAAACAAAAAGAAAATAAAAAGAGGAAGAGAGAAAATGATTTGTTCACCAAACAGGATGGAATAAACTTATAATTTTGTATTATTATACTAAATTCTTCTCCTAAACAATGTATTTATCTGATCAGCGTACCCGTGCGGTGAAAGGCATACCGATGCCATCAACATATGATCCAACATCGCGGCCATCCGAGCAAAGTATCCACCTGTCAAAAATTGTTGGAACAATTGCCCACTAGGGTTGTCCAAACTGCTCGACGATCGAGAATCGCTCGACGATCGCTCGAAAAATGCTCGTTCGATTCCCGCTCAGTTTGTAAATGAGCCGCTCGGATCGGTTCGATTCAAATTCAATCCAAGCATGAGCAAAGGTCCGCTCGCTCGTCGATCGCTCGGTTTCGCTCGAATTATTTTTATTAATAATATATATATGTATATATATATATTAGATTTTAAAGATTAAAAGCCCAAAAAATATACTAGCCCAAAAAAACTAAAAGCACAAAATATATACTAGCCCAACTTAATAGTTAATATCAAAATCTAACCTTAAATCCCTAATTCCTAAAACAATACTCATAAACTGATTGTTCGAATTCGAAGATCTGCATATCTATCGCCGCTGCCAGTTGCCTTTGCCACACACCAAAATCTAACCCTAAATTTAGTTATGTATTGCTTTTGTTAGTTAAGTGTTGGACATGTTTTAATTAAGTTAGGATTTATTTTTGTTGAATACAGCCTTATAATTCACTCGAGCGAAAACGATCCGCTCGATTTTAGTTAGGATTTGATAAAAACCGAGCGAAAACGATCTGATCGATTCAAATTCAATCCGAGCATGAGCATCACTTTTTTGCTCGGTTTTGCAAATTCGATCCGATCCGATCGGTTGTAATTCAATCCGAGCATGAGCAGACCCTCGATTGGATCGGATCGGCTCATGAACACCCCTATTGCCCACCATGACTCAACTAGTCTCTCTATAGGTCTATAATTCACGATAATAGGATGTCAAGACAATCATCTCCCATGAAGGGGTTTTCTCACATATTCAGAGGTTATGCATCATTTGTGATCATCTTTATGGTACTGTCCATCCCTCAGTGACCATGGACTGGGTACTAGCGATTCTCTTGCAAAGTTGATGGTTGAACTTTAAGAAAAAATAATAGTAAAATGCACGGATAGTCCCTGTGATTTGGTGAAATTTCATTTTTAGTCCCCAACTTTTTAAAATTACACTCTTAGTCCCTGTGGTTTGACAGGTTGTTACTCGGATAGTCCCCAAAGCAGATGGATGTTAGTTTTTTTGGTTAAACTAGTAATAAGGCCACGCGCGTTGCGGCGCGGGTACATCGCAAACATCAAATAGATTAGCGCAAGCGTTATGTAATGTGTCAACCATATAAAACATGTGTTTTGACGTATCCGATATAATCAATGTAACTTATATAAGCATTTAAATCAAATAACAAAATCCAAACCAGGTTGGTTCATTTAGTGGGGTTCCACCTAATTACTACACAACCCTTACATTTTCATTAAGACTTAGTGGCCTCAATGCGCATAGTGACTCGTATGTCAAATCATAAACCAACTAAAACGTACATAAAAATAAGCACAAAAACGTATTATATTTGACCATGTTCATTAACATAAATTTATATTGACATGTACATATAAAAATGAGCATGTGAGAAAATAAAGTGTTTACATCAAAATGTATAACAACCTAAAACATACATAAAAATAGGCATGAAAACGTATTATATTAGACCCGACTCATTTTTAGGAAAACTTTAAGTCGAAACGTAAATGTGTACTGTTTACGTCCAATGCAGATACATGAATATGTACCGAAATGTCCATAAAAATAAGCACGTGAGGAAATAATTTTTTTTTTAAGTTAAAGAATGAAAATAAGGTGCTCGCGTGTTGTGGCGCAACATTTAAGGGCACATTATCGTTCGTTAAGCGCGTTGGTACGGTGACATTAACGTGTTTAAGCACACGAAAGAAACATATAAAGATACGGTACGATTAAACGAAATGTATTAAGTTGTGACGAACCAACTACCCGTTTCGAATTTATAGCAACATGTTAACGTGATATAAACTAAAAACACAAAGGGAAAAAAAGAAAAAAAAATTAAAAACGAAGGAAGTAAAAGTGAATAGTTAGAAATTTAGACGTTAGATTTGTTATTGTGTAAGTTTTAGGATGAAAACAAATCAGTTAAAAAAAATGAGGGAGCAAAAATGGAAAATTTTGAGGTAGCCAAAATGAAAATTACATTAAAGGACGAAAGGAGAAAAGGACAAAATTGTAATTTGGAGTAGATTGTCGGTGGCCTTTGCCACCGACTTTCTACTTTAAGTATTTTGGTTAAATAGGTGTGAAATGACAAAGAATATCCGAGTAACAACTTGTCAAACCACAAGGACTATCCGAGTAACCTTCATCCGCTTTGGGGACTATCCGAGTAACAACTTGTCAAACCACCGGGACTAAGAGTGTAATTTTGAAAAGTTGGGGACTAAAGGTGAAATTTCACCAAACCACAGGACTATCCGTGCATTTTACTCAAAAAATAATAAATAAAACTCTGTGAAATTTCTAAAAGGTACTATGAGATTGGGAAGAATTCATGATTAGGCATTTAAATATCTGAAACTGATAGTTAAGAGAGTTTTATAAGAGCCAATTTTTTGTGTATATTAAAGAAGGTATTTTTGTTCAAACTCAATAGAAACAAAAAATAGATTATACGATACATACAAAAAAAATGGACATGAACGGTGTGGTTCCCATAATAGATGCCTTATATAGAACAAATTTGAGCAAGTACTATTCATTGCTTTATACTAAAGAGATGCTTGCGAAATGAGGCGGGAAACACAAATACGGGTAAGCACGTAACATATTATTTTTTTTAAATAAAAAAAACTAGCAATACCATACTCAAATTAAAAAAGAGGGTGACTAGTTCAGAATTACCAAGCCTTAATAGTTTCTTTAGTCTCATTTTCTTATCAACAACTTAAGTTGACTTCCATACTTTCTTGGCATAGAAATATCTCATTATACACAATGAATACTTCTTTCACAATGGAAGTATGTCCTTGATATGCTACCTGAGTGTGGAGTACAAGGCTGCAAGCAAGTTAATCGCATGATGCTTTAAAAAGGATCCAAAACAGTTGGTTGAGAAACTTAACTACTCGAAAGTTACTTGACTATATATTCGCTTACTAGATGTGTTATGAGTCAACTAATTATGGCCCTAACATACACTTGGATGATGCTTTTCATGTATTGAGGTGTCTCAAGATCACACTCTATCTGTAAACATATCTTGGGCACAGTCGCGCAGGTACATTTACCAAGGATGGAGATGGAAGAATATCGAATTATTATACGTGGATTGGGTAGAATGCCACTATCTTCCAGATTGCAATTTGACACCATATCTTCCACTTTTTGCCTAATGAAACCTCGTGGTGGAACTTTCATCAGTTTGATGTTGTGATTGATGATGTTCCAAGAAAGAGCAAGGTTTCTGTTGTTTAGATTATGGATTTTTGGTAATGTTTTATTTTTGATACTTTGTTAATGCGATGTGTTGGTAGTTCTTCAGTTTTGTAGTGGAAGTCTTATCGGTTTACGAAATCACTCTTGATATTATTTTGGTTATCTGTCTAAGCTGATGATGTTGAACTATTGTTAACTTAATCGCCCAATCTTTTGCTTATTGTTATTACATTTGTGTGAATTGCCACCGTACTTATGTATCTATCTAATCAAGTATTATTGGGTGGTCATAGAATTGTGATGCTTTATTCAATGTTCTACAGATAAAAGAATTTCAACCAAAAGCTAATAAAGTTTGGTCTGAATGTGATGGTAGGGATGATGGTGGTGATGGTGATGGTGGATGGTGTGTGATTGTAATAAAAATGAAACCAAAGGGGCGCATATTGTAATAGAAAAAGGGTAAAATAGTCTTTTACTATTTTCTGACGGTCAACCTAACCGTTAACTGACAACCGGATGCAAGGTGTAATGAAAGTTTCACCATGGGGTTTCTTTAGGCAAAAAGTGAAAGATAGGGTGTCAAATTGTAATCTGGATTAAACCACAGGACAGTAAATTGTGTTGGTTTCAGGTCCCACACTCACACTATCACAACACACTGTCAATCCCTCACGTAATCTATTATTATATATAATAAATGAAAGTTATTTTGGCCACGTGTCACTTAATTAGGGCATCGTTTTTCCTCTTTTCCCGCCCAACAGTACCACTGCCCTCTTCTATTTATATCCTCCCTCATTTACTCATTTAGGGCTTCTTGCTTTCTCCCTCCCTCTGCTCTGCTCTATTCCGATCGATGTTCAGATCCTCTTTCTCTCTGATGTCATCCTTCTTCTTCTTCTTCTTCTTCTCATATTCATCTCCTCAACAACGTACGACAGAGGTTACTTCTATTGGATACATCTGCGTTTGAAACCCTAAATCATGTACTGTCGAGTGGTTGAAGAAGAGAATAATCATGTAAGATCTATTTTTTCATTCTGAAATTTTATTTCGTTTTATCTATTTTCTCATACTCAGCACGATGAACCCTTTTGTACCCTCAGAAGAAGAAGCAGATCTCCTAGGGTTTCATATCGTACTCGATGAACGCTTTTGTACAAGCTCCTCTTAATCGGTGACTCTGGTATGTTCTAATAATCTTTTTATTATTGTATATATCTGAAATTTATAAATAACTCTGTTTGTAGCTTTTGATTTTGTCTTTCCTTTGTTATTGTTTATTCAGATGCTTGCTTTGTTGTATCATGTGATTATGAGTAGATTTATTTTGATATGTTTTGTAGTTTATGTCTTTCCCAAGTTTTTTGTTCATGTATAGAGTTTGTTGATTAGAAGCTACCTCTGTCGGACGGTTGTTGAGGATATGGAAAAGTGAAAGGTGATACAGGTCTGTTGATAGGTGATACCAGCGCAAAAGTTTAGGCTTCATCCATTTTTGTTATTTTGGTATGGTACTCCTTTACATTCCCACTTTCAATGAGGTTGTCTTAGTCATGTATTTGATTTTGGTATGGTACTCCTTTACATTCCCACTTTTAAGAAGGTGCTTTTGTCATGGACATGAAAGTGATTGCACAACACCAAGGTAACTTCAATTGGTGTGATTTATTTTTTTGTATTTGTAACGTTTTGATTTACCATTTATTGGTGCATTGATTCATTTGTAATCCCTTGCGGATCTCCCGTCATCTCAATTTGAGCAATTAAACGTAGTTTTCTTACTCACCATCAGTGTTTTAATTACTAGCAGTGCTTAAAAGTTTTCCATCAGCTGTTTGACTTAACAGTAGTTTGCGATATTCATTCTAAATTCATCAGTTGTTGTAGGTAAACTGAAGTTTTTCCTACAATAAGCACTGCCCAGCTAAGTTTCCTACAATGACAGTGGTTATAACAAGTTAATATGGCAAAACCCTGATCTTCCTAACAACTGTTGGATATAACCATGGTTGTACATAAATTCTGATGAACATCATCCACTGTTCAATTACGAAACCACTGATCAAGACCAAAGCACCTGTTGAAGACAAGCACTGATCAACTAAATGTGAAACACTGTCTAACAACAAAAGTGGTTCAACATCAACATTAGTTATTCTATGTTTGTTTATGTTAACAGTGTTTTTCACATCAGTGTTTTATAGTCTGTTAGGTTGTTAGATGTCATCACCTCAGTGTTTTGTATGTAACAAATTTTATGACATCAGTGTTTATATATAACAGTGTTTATCACAACAGTGTTTACATGTGACAGTATTTATCCCATCACTTCAGTGGCTTGATCTGTACTATAAATTGAACAGTTGTTTCATCTTTATACTAATAAATAAAATTCCTATACACTTGGATGATTATTAAGCTCCTCATCTTGATTGTTTGGGTATAGTATTCTTGAAATTGGTTCAAACATTTGATTGTCCCAAGTTATCCACTACTGAAATACAACCTCTGTTTCTTCAATCTCCATGTTGACCACTGTCTCACCAAACATCAGTATTTCAAAAACCGGTGGGTATCCACTGATAGGAAAAAATAGCCACTGCTCACTTTTACATTGTTGACATCCACTGATATTGACCATCAGCGGTTTCCCTAAAAAATAGTCACTTCTCACATTTTTATTATTGATGTTGTTAATTATTGATATATTGAAATTATCAAATGAAAACTAGAATTACAATCAAATTACCATTTTACCTAATCTTTACATTCCAATGACATAAGAGTTCCTCCAACATTATTTTCATGATAAAATTTAAAGTTAAATTAAAAAATAAAAAATATTATTGATGTCTATTTGTTCCCAATCAAATCAGTAATTAATGCTAATTTCTTGAGTTTTGGACATTTAATTAAGCAAAATTTGAATTTCAAATTGACGGTTATTATATCTTAATTAAAGTTAAAATAAAATTTAAAAAAGTCATTATGACATTTGCTTTCAAATCAAGTCAGTAGTTACTGATAATATCAGTAATTTTGAAATTCAAAATATGCAAAATGGTAATTTAAAATTTTCGTTCTCTCTCTTTTTTTTTTCCTACTTTGCATATCATTTCTAATATTTAATTACTTTAATAAAGCAGCATATAACTCTCTCTTTTTTTTCCTACTTTGCATATCATTTCTAATATTTAATTACTTTAATAAAGCAGCATATAAGAATATCCACTACTTACCTTTGAAATTAAATCTGAAATTTATGACGTCCAACAACAACATTGGTTCAGCATCAACTTTAGTTATTCTATGTTTGTTTGTGTTAACAGTGTTTTATAGTCTGTTAGGTTGTTAGATGTCATCACCTCAGTGTTTTATATGTAACAAATTTTATGGCATCAGTCTTTATATGTAACAGTGTTTATCACAACAGTTGTTTATATGTAACAATATTTATCACATCACTTCAGTGGTTTGATCTGTACTATTAATTGAACAGTTGTTTCATCTTTATACTAATAAATAAAAATCAAAATACACTTGGATGATTATTAAGCTCCCCATCTTGATTGTTTGGGTATAGAATTCTTGAAAGTGGTTCAAACATTTGATTGTTAAAAGTTATCCACTACTGAAATAGAACCTCTGTTTCTTCAAACTCCGTGTTGAGTGTTGACCACTGACTGACCAAACATCAGTGTTTCAAAAACTTTTGGGTATCCACTGATAGGAAAAAATAGCCACTACTCACTTTTTTATTGTTAACATCTACTGATATTGACCATCATCGGTTTCCCTAAAAAGCTGTCACTGCTCACATTTGATTTATTCATGATGGTAATTAGTGATAGGTTGAAATTATCAAATGTAAACTAGAATTACAATCAAATTACCATTTTACCTAATCTTTACATTTCAATGACATAAGAGTTCCCCCAACATTATTTTCATGATAAAATTTAAAGTTAAATTAAAAAATAAAAAATATTCTTGATGTTTATTTGTTCCCAATCAAATCAGTAATTAATGTTAATTTCTTGAGCTTTGGACATTTGAATTAAGCAAAATGTGAAGTTCAAATTGACGGTTATTATCTCTTAATTAAATTTAAAATAAAATTTAAAAAAGTCATTATGACATTTGCTTTCAAATCAAGTCAGTAGTTACTGATAATATCAGTAATTATGAAATTCAAAATATGCAAAATGTTAATAGTGTTTTATAGTCTGTTAGGTTGTTAGATGTCATCACCTTAGTGTTTTATATGTAACAATCTTTATGGCATCAATCTTTATATGTAACAGTGTTTATCACAACAGTTGTTTATATGTAATAGTATTTATCACATCACTTTAGTGGTTTGATTTGTACTATTAATTGAACAGTTATTTCATCTTTATACTAATAAATAAAAATCAAAATACACTTGGATAATTATTAAGCTCCTCATCTTGATTGTTTGGGTATAGTATTCTTGAAAGTGGTTCAAACATTTGATTGTTAAAAGTTATCCACTGCTGAAATAGAACCTCTATTTCTTCAAACTCCGTGTTGAGTGTTGACCACTGCCTGACCAAACATCAGTGTTTCAAAAACTTTTGGGTATCCACTGATAGGAAAAAATAGCCACCGCTCACTTTTTTGTTGTTGACATCCACTGATATTGACCATCAGCGGTTTCCCTAAAAAACAGTCACTGCTCACATTTGATTTATTCATGATGTTAATTAGTGATAGGTTGAAATTATCAAATGAAAACTAGAATTACAATCAAATTACCATTTTACCTAATCGTTACATTCCAATGACATAAGAGTTCCTCCAGCATTGTTTTCTTGATAAAATTTAAAGTTAAATTAAAAAATAAAAAAAATTCTTCATGACTATTTGTTGCAAATCAAATCAATAATTAATGCTAATTTCTTGAGCTTTGGACATTTGAATTAAGCAAAATGTGAATTTCAAATTGACGGTTATTATCTCTTAATTAAATTTAAAATAAAATTTAGAAAAGTGATTATGAAAATTGCTTTGAAATCAAGTCAGTAATTACTGATTAGATCAGTCATTTTGAAATTCAAAATATACAAAATGGTAATTTAAAATTGACGTTCTTTCTCTTTTTTTTCCTACTTTGCATATCATTTCTAATATTTAATTACTTTAATAAAGCAGCATATAAGGATATACACTCCTTACATTTGAAATTACATTTGCCACTGCATTCAATTAAAATTTTTATTGGAGAATCGGTAAGCTTGAATTCCAATCTTGATATTTTTTTAAGAACATCCATGCTTATTGTATTATCATATTACGTTTAGCAATAGTTATGTTTTGTTTATTCTTTTTTTTATATACAGTCTTCAAATGGAGGTTGCAAAGGTTAGCATGCTTAACGATCTTAATACATTCTCAAACAACTATTCTATTAGAGTGAAGATTGTTAGCATTTCGAAGAAGATGATGAATGATAACAAAAATGAAATATATCGTCTTGATATGATCTTCATGGATGAGATGGTACCGTATATATTTGTCTTATAATTTTTTTGGACATATGAATATCCAAATGTTATATAACACGTTTTTTTATTTAATCGGATGTTTCATATTCTTAGGGAACTATGATACAAGCCAGCTGTTTGCATAAGATGCTTGGAAAATTCAAAGACTTCCTTCAGTTGGATGAATGTCTTCTTATCACCAAACCGTCTCTTGCTACTAATAAGTCCTCTGCTAAGTATACCAAGAGAAATGACAAAATATCACTGTATTTCTATACTTCTGTTGAGAAATGCCTTGACTGGTCTGGACTGAAATACCGTTTTAATTTCGTTAACCTCAAGGATGTTGTTACAAATAAAATTAAAGTTAATACAGTTATTGGTATGTAAATCACTACATGATATATATCTATTGTTTTGTCTTATTGTTTTTTTTTTGTTGTTGTCTCTTCTTAATGCTGTTTTCTTTTAACAATATATTTTTGTTTATAGATTGGATTAGTTATGTGGATGTATGTTTCAATCTAGAGGATACATCAAAGAAGGATGAGAGCAAGGGCAAGAGACTTAATCTTAGACTTGAAGACCTTGAGTGAGTTCTTTTTATTAAGTTGTTGCATTTTGACGTTTAAAGCATTGCAAGGTTGCTTGATGTTATTATGTTTTATGTTAATATTTTAGAGGCCAAACGTGTCCGGTTACTTTGTGGGATGGTTTTGCTATTGACATGTTTGCTTACATGAATGATAAGAAACGAGAGAAATATGTTGTTATCCTTTGTCATTTTGGGATGGTCAACCTTTACAAAGGTACAATTTAAACTTACTTAGTTTAATTTTTTTTATTTTTAGTAATTTATCCTTATATTTATTTATATATTTTAAATTTGACACTGTTTATATTGATCTACATTTGTTTTTATTTTTAAATTCAGGCAAGCGTGGAGTTGCAAATGGGTTTGAGCTGAGCAGACTTTTTATTGACACTGACATTGAAGAGATATCCTCTTTTAGGAAGAGGTATAGTTAGTAATATGCATATAAACATTGAACAGTATTATTTTGTACTTACATTTAATTTTTACGTTTTAATTTGATCGCATGAGTCTGTTTAGGTATGTAGAGAAAATTTCTGCTTCATCTTCATCAAATGAGCATGTTGGTTCAAATGTTATCTCAAGTGTTGAAGATGAGTTTCTTAATAACCCTGATTTCATGCTTATTGGTTTCCTTGGAACGATATCAACGGTGTGTATTTTCTTATAAGTACTCTAGATGCTGAGTTTTTTTATACTCTTTTCTAAGTGTTATTATTTTTGTTTGATATTGATAGACAAAGAAGGTTTTGATTCTTGGCACAATCACAACTATATGCACTGACAAACTTTGGTATTACAATGGTTGTAACCACTGTAAGTCAGGTGTGGAGGAAAGATTTGTAACGAAAGAAAATGCCGATGGTTCATTTGATGTTGATCATGCAAAATCGTAGGTGTGTACAAATGATAAATGTGAAGGAGTCGACATCTATTCTATTCCGCGATTTGAGATTACAGTTTTATTTCCTTGTACTAAATACTAATATGAACCACCCTTTTGTTATTAGTAATACTAATGTTTTCATTTGTTTTTAACTTTGATAGGTTCAAGATACCTATTAGGGTGCAAGACTCTTCCGGTATTGTGTCTTTGACACTGTTTGATTTCGAAGCTTACAAGATTCTTAAGAAAACTGCCAAAGAGTTACTTTCAATCCAAGATCAGGTAACAAATACATGCATTCAGTTATTTGGCCATGTAGTTAATATAATTTAAAATTAATTTTTATAAAATTCTATGTTCTCAATTATGGAATCATTCTGCTCATTGTAATTTATATTAATTTTGATAAAATCATAGGTTGTTAATTCTGGAGAGATACCAAACCCATATCCTGAGATCTTTGACACATTGATTGGAAAGAGGTATGCGTTCATCATAAGTGTTAAAGACTATAACATTGAGCATCAGGTTGAAAACTATGGTATTTCAATGGCCACTAACGATGATGAGATCCCTGCCGCGCTTTCCGCCAAATTCAGTCTTAACCAGGTTTAAATCTTCATTATGTCATTCTTTTAATTTTATAGTCATATCGTTTTGAAATAGATTTATACCATTGTGTGTATTTTATGTTATTGTGTATTTTGTACTTAAAGCATGAGCAGTCCGAATCGTTGGATGTTCCAGATTCCTACAGTTTGTCTACTCCTGCTGACCTTATGAAGGTAATATGAGAATTTGATTATTTGTACTAAATTTTTTGAAACGTTAGTACTTATTTTCTTTTTACATCAGGATGAGATGTCATGCTGTGGTGACAATGTTACCCCTGCATCCCAAGCACTTGTAGGCACTAAGAATCCCTCTTCAGATGAAACAAAACGTAATATTCATGAAGTGTTCGATGTGGATGATGCATTAGGTTGCTCCTCGACAAAGCGCCGCATCAGTGATGAACTGTGTCAGGATGAACATGCTGGTGTTTCGACGCTTTTGATTCCAAAGATTGAGAAATAGTTTTTTCAGTATTTTCAAATACATTTACGTGTTGATTTCATATGTTGTTGCCATGTTGAACTTATGGTTTTCGTTTTGTTGCTTTTGGGTGTTTGGTGGGTTATGTTTTGGACTGATTGTGTGGTTTTGAATTCCTGAAAACTTATCTGCTTATTATACTGTTATGTTCTAATATTATAATGACTATGACATTTCTTTGCATATTATAATGTATATTGTTAAATAAATATTGAGATGTTCAACAGTCAATATTTAAGTTTAAAATTTATGTGTATGAATAGGAGCAACAATTTATAATATATATTGTATAAACCCAAATAACAACTTTTTTATCTACAAACATTTGTAATCTTTAAGCAATTTTAATCTTATTATCTTATCTCATAATTTATATAGGATTATCAGTGGATGTGGTTGTTCTTTATTGGTTTTTACCGTTATCCCTGATGGCTAAGATTTAATAAGTATCCGTCATATGTTACAGTTTATAAAAAATATTTAATTTGTGCCTGTTTCTCCCATTAACTTATTTAAGTAATCTCATTCAATAGCTTTTTTATATACTTCAAATTTTGTCTAAGTCATTCAAAGTATGTTGTTCAGAAAAATCGTAACCAAGTATGAAGCGTAAATTCAAACCCATTTTATTTGGTTTTTTGTTCGGTTTATCGATCCACGTTTTATTTTAATTGTTTTGTTTGGTTTATTTGGATAACTGAAAAAAATACAGTTTAACTTAATTATTTATTAGATAAAGATAATAATATTTTATTTTAAAAATCATATACAAATAAACTGTAAACCTAACCGATGAACATCCGATTTACATTCCACAAAGATTACAAAATTTGTTGTTAAGTTTTTTATCAATGTAATAGATTGCTTGGAATAATTTATTCAATAATTTGAAACAATTCTATTTTGCTTTTCATGAAATGATTTTTAATTACAAAATGATAAAATGGAATATTATAATTTATTAAGGTTATGTTAATCCCTAGAATTGACATATTGTACTTCAAAATTTAAAAACCACTGTTTTCTTCTATTTTTTTAATGTTCCTGATCTTTTACTCTTTCTTCTTTTGAAAGCATCCCCTTCTTTCATGTATGCAATGTCAAAGAATTCACGTTCATCTTCTACAGCTGCTAATTCATCTCAACGAAATTTACATAGTAAGTGAAATTATAACTTCTTAACTCATCATTTCCCAAATCAAAATCAGCTTTCAGATTAAAATCATAATTCTACTTGGTTTTTTTGTAGGTCCTCTTATGAGAACTCCTGTTTCAGATATCTCTAATAGATCTCCTCTTTCAGATATCACAAATGGTAATAGCTCTTGAATTTGATTATAAGTGTACTTTTTTCCGTTTTATGTTTCTAAGTGGACCGATTCTTGTGTTTCGTACATATTATACTTTCTTTGTTATTTAGTTACTTCACCGAATGAAAGGCGTAAGCTTCAAAAATTAATACTTGATAATAAGAAATTAAAGAATGCATCGTCATCATCAACGAATGTTCATAACATCTTTTCTGATAATGCAAATTTGGACGAATGTTCTGATACTACGGATCAACATATGTACTCCATTGCATGTCGAGCAGTTAGAAATGCTACTGGTTCTTTAATTTCAACTACACCAGGTTTGTATTTTGTTTCTTTATTATTTATTTTGATAATACTCCTATACCTATGCTCTTGAATTTGATTATAAGTATACTTTTTTCCGTTTAATGTTTCTAAGTGGACTGATTCTTGTGTTTCGTACATATTATACTTTCTCTGTTATTTAGTTACTTCAACGAATGAAAGGCGTAAGCTTCGAAAATTAATACTTGATAATAAGAAATTAAAGAATGCATCGTCATCATCAACGAATGTTCGTAACATCTTTTCTGACAATGCAAATTTGGTCCAATGTTCTGATACTACAGATCAACATATGTACTCCATTGCATGTCGAGCAGTTAGAAATGCTACTGGTTCTTTAATTTCAACTACACCAGGTTTGTATTTTGTTTCTTTGTTATTTATTTTGATAAATACATTACTAAACCACATACCGGTACTAACATGAATGTTTTAATATTAGATGTTCATATAACAGCATTAACATAGGTACACCTCTAGATAGCAACCGTCGATATTCCATTACTTCTAGCATTATTAGCAGTAACAATCAGCCGATATTGGGTAGTAACTCTACGCTTACACGTCTGTCTTCTGGTAAACGTAACCTCGAGCACAAGAAGCGTGATAATACTCCTGTACCTATGCTCTCTTTGGATTCAGATCAAGACAATGTGTTCTTGTGCACTGATGAAGATCCTTATAAAGGGATATCTAAAGGTTTTAATATATTTTATTGTTTTAGGACAATTGTTGTGTTCCACCTGTAATATAACTCTGAATCATTTGTGAACAGATTATTTGGACCATAGTGACCAAGTGCTTACATGTCAGCTTTGTAGAGCAAACTTATTGACATCAGAAGGTGGAAAAGGTCGTTTAACTTTAAATAAGCTATGTTATAGTATGTGTTGTGGGTATGGTAAAGTTCAGCTACCGTCTTTAAAGGATGCACATCCGTCTTATCAAAATTTGTTTTCTTCCTCAAATGCAAAAAGCAAGTTCTTCCTGAAGAATATAAGACGATATAACTCTATGTTCTCTTTTACATCTATGGGTGGAAAGCTTGATTCTAATATCAGCAAGGGCAATGCTCCGTTTATATATCGTATCAGTGGCCAAAACTATCATTGCATGGGGAGTCTCAAACCTCCAGCTGGAAATGAAGCTAAGTTTTGTCAGCTATACATACATGATACTGAAAATGAAATAATAAACAGACAGGCATTATTCAGGTACGAGTGATTTCTAAGTTCCATTTTTATTCTATTAAAGAACAACTAGAAATTTAACCATTTGTAGTTCACTATTAGTTGTTATGTACCATCACTTAATCCTTAATCACTGATTCTCTATCCACTGATTACTACAACAGCAGTTGTTAACCATTAGTAGTTCACTATCAGTTGTTAAGTACCCTTAGTGTTTTAATCACTAGCAGTGCTTACAAGTTTTTCATCAGCTGTTTCACTTAACAGTAGTTTCACTTAACAGTAGTTTGCTTTATTCATTTTAAATTCATTTTAAATTCATTATTACAATTAAAGCCAACATAACTGCACACTTGCATTATGTTAAACATACAACACGGACACAAAACGTCATACCAAGAAAGATAGAAGGATATCCAACTTGGTAGACTTGACGGAACCTACAGACTCGATAACAAAAGACCATAACATACAACGAGTTTTCGAATTTCTTCGTGATGAAAACTCAAGGAGTGAGTGGTGCACTTCGGAATGTAGCTGATAACCCCCTTTAGTGTAGCTCTTCGATTTTCCTTGAAATTCCCAAGCTCGCTAATTTCATATCTGCCACTGGGGTTATATTAATTCATATGCACCAATCAGCTTATCTTTTAGCAATTGATCATTCTGATCAATCACTTCCTTATGTGCACCGCACTAACTTATAGGAGGTTGTCAAGTATTCTCGCCAATGTTTTCGTAGTTGGTGTTTTGCGTATCTTTACATCCGCAACCATTCTGTACAATAAAAACATCCATAGTAAGACGGCTGATTCAGTACTTTCATAATGCATATACGTATACATATATGATGAACCCAATATGAGGAACCCAAAACACAGTTGATCTCATATGAAGAAAACACATTCAAATGACCAATACGAGGAACCCAAAACATATAGTCTTTAACCAACTTTATATGAGAAACAAAACAACAACCATACCCAAATTTCAACATGAACAGCAGAGACTTAAGAAACCCAGATTTCAACATTAACAGCAGATACTTAAGAAACCTGACCCTGTTTTAATCGATTGTATATTTTAAACATTTCAAACAAACTATAACACAAAAACAATCTTAGATTAACGCCAAAAACTAAAAACCCAGTATTAATAAACAGAGAAAACCAAAAACATCACAAACAAACCTTTATAATAACCAAAACCCAAACCTCTGTTTTGATACCCGAGCCAAAAACCCACAATAATCAAGCCATATTTTCACACAAAACCTGTTACATTCTAGCATATCAAAAACATATACAGATAAGAAATGTAAAAACATCAGTGGTGAAAATGAGATATCATCAAACATCATTAAACATCAACTTACATAGGGTTACACAAGCATCTAACAAGAACAGATGGTAAACCATAGTGTCGATCATGCTTTAGGTATGTGATTTTGCCTTGGATTGTTATAACAACAAATGGTTGGTGAGGAGATTCAATGAAGATGAAGATGACGAAGATGAAGATGAAGATGAAGATGATGATCGGTGTTGGGAGAAGAGATTTTCAGATATTTTTGAGAAGTGTGATCGGTGTTAGGGAATTAGGGATTATATGTGTTTATCATTAAGGGTTTAAAGGATATTTCACAATTGTCAAACAGTCAACAGAGGGAAGTGTGACGGAGGGACTCAAACTGTTATGAATTTATAAGATCAGGGGCCCAAAAAACCAAAAAATGAATTTAGGGGCTCAAGTTGATGTTTCACACATACCACAGGGACGCAAATTGCATTTTTCTCTAAACTTAAATGTTACTTTTTCTCAACATATTTTATAAGTTTTGGGCTGATATCAGCAGATGTTAACCACTGCTCTTCCTTAACATTTAATCCTTAATCCCTGCTTCTGTATCCACTGTTTACTGCAGCAGTTGTTAACAATCTGTAGTTCACTATCAGTTGTTAAGTACCATCAGTGTTTTAATCACTAGCAGTGCTTAAAAGTTTTCCATCAGCTATTTGACTTAACAGTAGTTTGCGTTATTAATTCTAAATTCATCAGCTGTTGTACGTAAACTGAATTTTCCTACAATAAGCTCTGCCCAGCTAAGTTTCCTACAATGACATTGGTTATAACAAGTTAATAAGGAAAAATACTGATCTGCCTAACAACTGTTGGATATAATGACGGTTGTACCCAAAGTCTAATTAACCCCATCCAATGTTCAAGACTAAACCACTGAAGAAGACCAAACCACTGTTCAAGACTAAACCACTGAAATGTTACTTTTTCTCAACATACTCTAAAAGTTTTGAGCTGGTATCAACAGTTGTTTACAAGGTTTTCATCAGCTGTTTGACTTAGTACTAAACTGTTTTTCCTTAACACTTAATTATTAATCACTGATTCTCTTTCCACTGCTTATTACAATAGTTATGTTATGTTAATGTTTTGTTGTTTTTTTTTTCTTTTAACAGCAAAAGAACCAAACCTTCATCGCCTGCTGATAAAGAACTTGATGTTGAAATGATAGAGTATTTGAGGGCTTTATTAGATTCACAAAATATGTTGGTTAAGACATATAGGATGGTCAGAAACCATTTTCACCAATCTCCAGATGCCAACCTTAGTCTGCGACTAATTTATAGAAGAGAAAAAAGACGGCAGGACATATAACTTACCCACCACATCTGAAGTTGCTGCTTTGGTTGTCGGAGACATAGATAAAGCTATAGACCATCGTGATATTGTTGTCGAGACTCAGTCGGGAATGCTGCAGCGTATTAGCGAATTACACCCATCGTATCTTGCTCTGCAATATCCATTACTTTTCCCATATGGTGATGATGGTTATAGAATTGATATTCCTCATAGAGATTTATGTCCACACAAAAGAAAATAAAACCAAAGTGCACAATGAGAGAATTTTTTTCATATAGGATCCAATATAGAACTTATGGCTTTTCCTTAATTTTAAATGGGCGAAGGTTGTTACAACAGTTTTTGGTTGATGCGTACACAATGATTGAGAGTGAAAGATTAAAGTACATCTGTAGGCAACAAGCAAACCTTCGCTCTGAAACATTTGAGAATCTTCAAAAGTATAAATCTAAAGGTAAGGAAGTTTTAACAAATACTGGAAAGCCTGTTATACTTCCTTCTTCATTTACTGGTGGTGCAAGATTCATGCAACAAAATTACCTTGATGCAATGGCCTTATGTAAGTGGTATGGGTACCCTGATTTCTTCATAACTATAACATGTAATTCTAAGTGGCCTGAAGTAAAAAGATTTCTAAAAGATTCAACCATCAAAGCCGAAGACAGGCCTGATATATTGTGTCGATTGTTTAAAATGAAGCTTGATTCCTTACTCAAAGATTTTAAGGATTCCAAGTATTTTGGTGAGATTAACGCTGGTATGTTATTTTGTTTTCACATCTTATCTTCTGATGTATATTTTGTAATCAACGTTATTAACTAATAAATCTATTTATTTTTCCTTTTTATTTAGTTGTTTATACAGTAGAATTTCAAAAGCGTGGTCTACCTCATGCACATATATGCTTATTCATGAAGGTCGATCACAAACTTACAACCATAGATCACAAAGATCCATTTATTTCTGCTGAGATTCCCGATAAAAAAGAAGATCCTGAACTTTATTCTCTTGTAAATGATTATATGATTCATGGTCCGTATGGGAATGCTAATTTGAATTGCCCTTGCATGGTTGATAAAAGATGTTCAAAAAACTTTCCGAAGAAATTCACACCACATACAACTATTGATTCAAGTGGTTTTCCGGTATACAGAAGAAGAGATTCAGGTCATACAGTTATAAAATCTGGTGTTAGATTAGACAAAAGAAATGTTGTTCCTTATAACAAAAGGCTTTTGAAAAGATATCAAGCACACATTAATGTTGAATGGTGTAATCAAGCCGGTTCAGTGAAATATTTGTTCAAGTACACTAACAAAGGTCCTGATATGGCTACTGTGGTAGTTTCTGGTGATACAAGTTCAACTATCAAAGAAGAGCCAAAAGACGAGATCAAGGAGTATTATGATTGTAGATATATTTCAGCTTGTGAGGCATCCTGGAGAATATTCTCTAATGAGGTTCATTATAGGTATCCTGCTGTTATGAGGCTTCCCTTTCATTTGCCCGACCAACAGAATGTTGTGTATGGTGCGGATGACGATATTGATAATGTTTTAAGCAAGCCTTCTGTTGTTTCTTCAATATTTGTGCAACGGATGAAGTTGAACGAGACAAATGAAGATGCTAGAAAGCTGACTTATGTTGAGTTTCCTTCCAAATTTGTTTGGATACTTAAAGATAGATGTTGGCAGATACGTAAGATGTACCAATGTGTTGGTCGTATTCATTCTGTATCTCCTGCATTGGGTGAACCTTATTTTTTGAGGATACTACTCAATAAAGTTAAAGGGCCTAGATCATTCGAGGAGATACGTACAGTTAACGGTCAATTATTCCCGACTTTTAGAGATGCTTGCTATGCGATGGGACTCTTAGATGATGACAATGAATACGTTGAGGCCATTAAAGAAGCAAGTTTTGAAGGACATGTTGGGTATCTTCGAGCGTTATTTGCTACCCTGCTTTTATCAAATACTCTATCTCGGCCAGAATTTGTTTGGGAGAATACATGGAAATACTTAGCTGATGATATTGTTTATAGACGTCAAAAAGAAACAAATATTTCAAGTTCTGATCTATTTTTTTTTATTTCACATACTACATTTTGATTTTTTATTTAATAATGTTAATTTTTTGATTTGCTAGGTTTAGTGCTTCCTGAATATCAGATTAAGAACCTTACTTTGTTGAAAATTGAAAACTATTTAATTTCCAATGGTTCATCATTACGAAGGTTTGTCACTATGCCGTACCCTGATGACGATTCCTTACGTGATGCTTCTAATCGTCTGATCAATGAAGAGCTGTCACATGACCTAGATGAGGTACAAGCTGAGTTTAACAGGTTGCATTAATCTCTTACAGATGAACAACGAGCGGTTTTTGACGAAATAATGGAAGCAGTTGTAGGGCGTAAAGGAGGCCTTTTTTGTCTATGGTTATGGTGGAACTGGAAAAACCTTTTTATGGAAGTCTTTGGCTTCAACTGTTCGATGCAGAAATGGAATAGTTTTAAATGTGGCTTCAAGTGGTATTGCTTCATTATTACTTTCCCGTGGAAGGACAGCTCATTCTCGGTTCCATATCCCCATTAATCTAACAGAAGATTCAATGTGAAACATTAAGCCAAATAGTGATATTGCGAGATTATTAAAGGAAACCCAATTAATCATATGGGATGAAGCACCGATGGTACACAAACATGCCTTTGAAGCTTTAGATAGGACGATGACCGACGTATTTTCGGAGGGTAGGAGTATTCGTTCGGATATTCCTTTTAGAGGTAAAGTTATTGTATTTGGTGGTGACTTTAGACAAATACTACCTGTTATTCCTAATGGTACTAGACAAGAAATTGTTAGTGCATCTTTAAGCTATTCATACATATGGGCAAAATGCAGACTCTTACGGCTGACTAAAAACATGCGTCTAACTATTGGAGCTGAAAGTTCGAATATGAAGTCTATCAGAGAATTTGCAAAATGGCTTATTGATATTGGTGAAGGAAATGTTGGAGATGATAATGATGGTGACGCCATTATAGAGATACCAGATGATTTACTAATCACCGATATTTGTGACCCGATACAAAGTTTAATTGACTTTGTATATCCTTTAATTATTGAACAATTTAGGATTCCTGGATTTTTTTCTGAGCGAGCAATTCTAGCAACCAAAAATGAGGTAGTTCATGAAATTAATGATCGATTGCTTTCGTTATTTCATGGTGATGCAAAAGAGTATCTGAGTTCTGATAATATATGTCAAACTGAACAAATTCTTGATTCTTTTCAAGAAAGCTTATACTTAACAGAAAATTTGAATGCTCTTAAGATTTCTGGCTTGCCTAATCATAGATTAGTTCTTAAAGTTGGTGTTCCTGTGATGCTTCTTCGAAACATTGATCAACAGAAAGGGTTACGTAACGGTACAAGGCTTCAAATTACTTTTCTTGGTAAACGAGTTATAGAAGCTGAAGTTATATCTGGTGGGAACATTGGCACGAGATTTTTTATTCCAAGGATTAATATGATCCCGTCTGACAAAAAAAATACCTTTTCAATTTCAACGAAGACAATTTCCGTTATCAGTTTGTTTTGCTATGACAATTAACAAGAGTCAAGGACAATCGTTATCAAAGGTTGGTCTTTATTTGAAAGATCCTGTCTTCACTCATGGTCAGTTGTATGTTGCATTATCAAGGGTCAAGACCAAAGAATGCGTTAAAATACTAATATTCGACGCTGATGGAAAACCAACAAATAAGACTTCTAATGTTGTTTACAAAGAAGTTTTTACTAGCTTGTAATCATTGTGAGCAATGTTAAAAAGCTGTTTGACCAAAGTCAAGCTACTTATGTTAAAAGCTAATTATAATAGATAAAACACTGTTTGAGCAATGTTAAAACGCTGTTTGACCAAAGTCTGTTTGACCACAGTCAAACTACTTTTGTTAAAAGCAACTTATAACAAATAAAACACTGTTTCAGCAATGTTAAAACGCTGTTTGACCAAACTCCAAAGTCTGTTTGACCAAAGTCAAACTACTTATGTTAAAAGGTACTTATAATAGATAAAACTAGATTTTCACCCGGCATTGCTTCTCGAGGTCATGAAACTTACTTATGTTATAACCTAATTATGATTAATACATGATTTAAAGCATTGAAAGTATATGATATGTTAATGGTTTTGCTATAAGAAAAATTATTTTTCTTTGTTAATTTGAATACCAAATCAATTCAACTAATCATCTACTTTACTCTTGTATCTCAATGTAAATGTAAATAACAAATTCAATAAGGGATGCATGTGTAAATATTTTTCATCAGTTGAAAATATGGGAAGAGAAAAACACAACCGTCATTATTTCTTCATCATCATTACACATCAAACATCTATCATCTCTTCTTTCAAAAATTTCTTCTTCCCAGTCATTTTCTAGGGTTTCACTTTTCTCATCCTCCGTCTTCTACACTTCAATCACCTGAGGTTTTATTATTTTTTCTTCAGCAACTGGTATGTACATTTCTATTGTAATGAACTTTATATTGTTTAATCGATCTTAATTTAAATCCTATCTTGCTACTAATACGATTTTAAATGTTTATTGCTATACATTCAAGAAGGGTTTACTTATGTGTTTGAATCATTTGTTGAGAACATGTTAAAATAATTATTATTTGCAGAAATTTTTTAACTCATACTCTGTTTCTATGATTAATTTCACTACATACTCTGTTAATACAAAAACTTAATGTTCATTTTCGAAGCCAACATTTTAATTACAATCTTTTAACATCTTTACTGATTCAGGTTTTATAATGTACACTACATTTGTTAAGTTTCTTGATAACCCAGAATCTTTGAAACTGGTATGACATGTTTTTACATACATTATTTATTTTTGTTGAGATATATATTTAACAGTTCTTATGTTTTATATTTTCTTACACTTTTTAAAAATTATATACAGGATGTACCTATATTCTTTGCTAATCAAAAGTGGGGAGATTGTTGGCAAAAAAAATAGGTTGCGAATATATCATGAGTCTAGTAAAAAATGGGTTGTGAGGGTCAGAACATAAAATTCAACGCCGATAATAACTGACGGTTGGGACAATGTTGTTAAAGATCTCAATTTGCAGAGGGATACTTTGTTGGTTTTCAAACCGTTAGTTGATTTTGGACTTGAACTTTCATGTTATGTTAATGGCATGTGTAGGGAATCTTATTTCACCTTTAATCGTTATGCAAGATTTGGTTTTACGGTATGAGTATTGATCTTAACTTCAATTCTTTTGCATCTTTAACGTGTTAACACTTATTCTCATAAGATACATACTTCACGTATAGTATTCATTATTTTTAATTTTATGCAGGTAATTGAAGACTGCTTCATTAAACAATTTTACGTAAACAGCCCACCAAGTGGCAAATTTCAAATCTGTTATAAGGGTTCCTACTGGAATGTTGAGGCGTCTAAGGTTGATACCAACTTTGTATTTTCTAGAGGATGGGCGGAAATGTGCAACGATGTTGGTATACTAGAGGATGATTTGCTTGTGTTTAGGAGAATTGATGATGTTGTTTTTGAGGTAGTAGTTTATAGAGATGAGACTGAGATTTGCTTTTTGAAGAAACCTGAATCTGATGATGATAGTGTACTTGAGATATCGAAGGCTGATTATGTTGATAATGCATTCAAGGTACGTAAGTATTTATCATTAGTAATAAAAGTTTTAATTTTTTAGCATTATATTAATTATTTCATTAATGTTGACCAGGACATCTATGAGGATGAAGAAGTTGTGTCTGTAGGTGAAGGTAAAACCGTTACTCAGGTACTTGCTAAATTATTAAAATTATTTATTTTTAATTTAACACATATAAGAATTTAATGTTTTTACAACTATTAGTAATGTTGTTTACTGATGTTATATTTATCCAATAATGTATTATTTAGAAGAACTTACCAATCAATGCCGAATGCACGTCGAAGAGACGCATGTCTTCACGATTGAACAAAACCCAAGATGTAAGTTTTCCATCTTAAAGATTGTTATATTACTATTGTTATTAAACTTACTCTATGACAACAGGTTAAGAAGAAAGGTAAAGTTACTTCTGAGAGAAAGGAGATGGTCAAGAATAGGACTAAGGGAAATGCTGCCTTACCTGTCGACACAAGTGATCATATTGGATGTTCTTCTTCTGTTCATAAAGGTAAGGTATCTATACTTGCCAGTTAATTAGTATATGTTATATAAACTGTTTTTTTTTTGTGCATATATTCAACATTCCTTTAATTTACATGTATATGTTTACTTTTTCATCAAGGGGAAGAGAGCTGCCAACGCTCAGAAAAAGCTTAACCGTAGAAATAAGATTGCAAAGACTGCAAAAAAACATTCTGGACATCCTCTCGACCCTGAGTTCTTTCATTTTGATCACAAAGGAGACTATAGGCTGGTATACCATTTTTTATAACAAACTAATGATTTATGTTTATTTGTCTGACTATTATTTTTTTCCACACAATACATGTAGCGTCTTCCTGCTGAAGTTGCCAGACGAGCAGATCTTTCTCTTGATCTTCATCCTTTGAAAGTTCAAAACATGGTTGGAGTTGTGGAGGTTTATGATGTTAAGTCGGAGTTAAATGAATTGAACCCACGTTATGCGTTGGACGGTTGGCGAAAGTTTATGACTGGCAATAACTTGAGGTTTGGAGATATGTTGCACTTCACATATGTGTCTTCGCAACAGAAGATTGTATTAAATCAAGTTACATCAGTTTAACAAACACATTTAAGTCTGTTCTGATATCAAATACTATAACTATGATTTTTTTGATGGTGATGTTGTATGTTTTTTTTTAAATTATTAACTTGATGATTTGTTGTTATGTATGGCTAAGATGATAAAACACTGTTATTAGCACTTTATGTTTTATATTTGCCCAATTAGATTATGTGTTAAATTATAGTTCTTTAAGTCATTGTTTCATTTTCTTTAATTCTATCTAATTTTGTAAAAAAGTTCAATAGCAAACAGTGGTTTGAACATATGTTTTTTGGTCAACAGTTAATGGAAACCCATGTTAGGTTGAACAGTCTTTTTAAGAGGAAAACAGTGTGAGAAGATAGTAGATCTTAGTAAGTTAAACATCTGTTAAGGCTTAAACAAATGTTTAGCCTTTAACAGATGTTTGGCCTTTTATATTAGTTGTTTGGACTTAAACAGTTGTTTGACCTTAAACAGATGTTTGACCTTAAACATATGTTTTGCCTTAAACAGATGTTTCGCCTTCTATATCAGATATTTGGACTTAAACAGATGTTTGACCTTAAACAGATGTTTGGCCATAAACAGATGTTTGGCCTTAAACCAAACATCTGTTTAAGCTCAACATCTGTTTGACTATTTGTCAACATCTGATTGACTTTTGGTCAACATCTTATTTTATAAAGAAGTACAAAAACAAAGATTTTTACAAAATCTCAAATCACCCTATCATGTAAGTGCATTGAAGTAAAAGTGGAAATGATATTATTCATATGGTCCTGTTGTACTTTTGTTTGTCCTCTAATATGAGTTCATGATCTAATCCGGTGATTTGAAGACATTGTTGTTGAATCGAATGAGATGGTTGATGTAATGTGGTTGTATTAGTAACAAATCATGAATAATTTAGTTTCTTTTTAAATAAATTTTTTCTCATTCATTTGTTTTCCAGATTTAGGACGATATGCTACACGATTGTATGTTCGTCTATGGTTCCATGGACTCTAGCGGGGTTTAAGATCCCTTGACGGTAGTACATATTGGTAATGGTCCATCTTCTAACTAAATGACTAAAGAAGTTTATTCAAATTAACTTTTGACAATGTTATTTTATTGAAAATATCAATAATGATATTTCATTGGAATATGCCTTTGCCTTTAGCATGGAAAGTGTTTTTGGTTTCAGTGATATGAACCAAGCCATGAGGGAGAAGAGGAGCCATAATGATATTTCATTGGAATATACCTTTGCCTATACTAATTTTTTTTAGTAAAAATTTAATTTTAATATATTGTGGTCGTATTAATAACAAATAGTAATTAATATAACTAAGTTTCTCGAGCCCGGGAAGCAATCCCGGGTAAAAACCTAGTATGTATATATGTGAAAGCTATTGTTACTTTTAGAAAATGGGTTACTATATTTAATAAACGAAGAGGCTTTATATATAGCCTTACATACACATACATGGGTATGAAAGAAAACAATAAAATAACAATTCCACCTAAAGAGCAGGTAAACCCATAAACTCACGTTCAATTTATCTAGCTCCTTCAAACTTAATTAAACTCAACCAATTATATATATATATATTGATTTCGAAGAACGATGAATAGTAACTTTATTTTTTATAATAATATATAGTTTTTTTATTATTTTATTATTTAATATATTTTAATAGTTTATTATTATACTTACTTTTATTACTTTTTTTAAACATATATTTCCTTTACCTTTAATATTTTTTTCTTTTTTTAAATATATTAATTTATCAATTAATTTGATACTCCTTTTAATAAGTTACGTTTATAATTTTTTTCTAAAAACTTAAGTACGTAGTTGTGCTTGATTTCTTTATCTGACATTCCGTTATAAGTTTTGTTAAAATGATTTTATACTCAAAATAAAGTGTTTATTTGGTATCATAAAACGGTACGATAATAAACTAAATCGTTCTAACGGTTTGACTTAATGATACAACACGCTTAATTTTCAAATCATGTTTGTTTTACATTATCATTTGTTCGGTTTCGCCGCAACGCAAGACAAAAAAAAACTAGTTCTTTATTAACTCATGTTTCATTTAAACCTTGGATGATCCATTTTATGACATGTGACCCATTAACCTGCCGATCTGTGTCCCGCGACCCATGAACAATCTCGAATAACCCAACAATCACCCCCTTAATTGATATTTGGTCACACCACTTTTCTTCACCGCAGCGCTGAATCACCTTCTCGAACCATTTCGACTTTTCCCGGACACCCGACCTTCACCTTGTTCACGCCCAAAGTTTTCTTCTACTCGACCTATCCTGGACCATATTTGACCTCTCCTCGGTCACGTCCAAGGCCATCTCTGATCGTGAATTCACTATTCTGTCAAACCGTTCCTTGATAAGCACCCCATGCGTATTATAACAACTATCCTAAAATTCTTAAAACACCCTTATATGTCCTAAAATACACCCTGTATACTAAAAGTGGGCCCGAAATACCTTTGTTTATAAAAATTAAATAAAAACAAGATTTATAGGGCGCTCGCGGGGCGCGATCCCTTTGGCTACATCAGTCACGGGCGGCGACCCGCTGACACACCAGGCATAACCCTAGGCTGACACGTGTCCCAGCCGTGTCAAGGCTATAGGTCAACTCAGCAACCCTAGGACCTACTCTAGAAGACCTCGCGGGACGCGAAGGCCCCTCTTGTTTCTCTCGCGGGCCGCGAGGAAGTCTCTGATCAACACTATAAATAGGAAAAATCGGTTTCAGTTGGAAATCGTTCAAAATTCTCAAATCCTCTCAATTCTCTAATTAATAGAATTATGCTCGGGTATAATAGCCACTAAATAGCGAAGCTATGCCTCGATGTAAGTATTATAACCCCCGGTTACGTATTAGTTACTCTGCCCGATTGATCTAGTGCTCTGTAACGCATGTCGAGGCTCTGTCTGACTCAGTCGTTGGAGTTCTGTCTCGGGGAGGGTATAGCTAATGTAAATTGGGTTATTATACTAACACATGTGCATTGTTTAATTTAATAGATTATAACCAGGAAGTCACCAGGGAATAACTAAAATAACAATGTGAGTAATCCTTCTTTTTGTGTAAACATTTTTGTGAGTAATTCCTCTTTTTGTAAACTATTTTTACAAAATCTCAATTGTTTTGAATTATATTTAACAGTGATTGAGTATTTGTAAATCTACAATTATCGTCAGTATGTTGGGGTTTTGTATACATAACTTGTTACTATACTGTGAGTAGTAGCATAACCACAAGTCAGGATTGACAGTACCGTGGGTGGCAATTAAAGTAGATGTAAACAAATTTAATTGTGGGTTGCCCTCAATACTGTAAAATGATAAAACTTGTTTTGATTAAACTGGGATTCACTCACCAGTATTTCCCACTAACAAAAATGTTTTAAAACGCGTTTCAGGTAACAAAATGTGAAAGCCAAATAAAAGCCAGCTGGAGAGCACTGAAGGCTTGGAAAAGTGGCTATAAAAGTTACCTAAATAAATGAAGAAGTTTCATTTCAATAAATTAGGGTTTATCCCTATAAACAATGTTGTAATGGAAACTTGGGCTTTTCCCATGTATTTATTATTATTATAAAAATGTGGTGTTTTACTCTGATAAACTATTTCCTAACTACGGTTCTGATGAAATTTCCGCTACCAAATAAATAAACACCGATACCACCAGCTCTGAGTAGGCCAAGGCCGCCGGCCTCCCGTGGCAAGGGATCGGGGGTTGCGAAAGAATGTGGTATCAGAGCTACAACCACTGATTTCAGCCACATAAGTGTTCTGCTGACATAAAAATTTATCAATTATGTTAGGAAATAATCTATGTGATTACGTGCATATCTGTATATTATTGTTTTGTGTTATTTAACAATCTGTTAATTTACAGTATGAGTGATCAAGGACCATCTGACGCCTATCGTCACCTGTCTAGTTCTCCTAGAGATGAAGGAACTTCCTCCCAGCCTACTCCCTCAGGGTATTCAGCTGACACTGAAGAGGGGATCTTTATTTTTAAGGCGCAATCCAAAGAACCATTCCCTACAAAAAAGAGAGGATGGTTCAGTCGGGAAGCACATGAGCGTAGGAAACGAATAAGGAAGTTACAGCAACAAAGGGTTTTAGCAGCAGCAAATAGGGAAATGAACGCACAGACCCAAGACATAGTCAATAGGAGATTGGCCAACTTTCACATACTAGCCACCACTGCCGCATACCCAAACCTAGAACAAATCATTTCACCACTGCCAATGTTTCCAACTCAGCCAATGGAAATAGAGCCTAACCCAGGAAACGAGCTTCCCATACCAGCTTTTAACCCTTTTAACCCTGATGAGATACCTAGAGTCCTAGCACCCAATCCTCTAGCTTATGATCTATGGAATGATGAACATAGGGATTATCAAGAACTCTACCCACAGGAGGAGCCCATACCAAACCCATTAGCACCATATCCCAACCTTGACCCTCTAGATCCATATTGGGATGCCGATCAGTATGTTCGGGAAATACTAGAAAACCCATACCCATATGGAGAACCTTTACCTATGTACCCTGACCCAGTACCCGCACCACGACCACCCATGAGTAATGAGAACGTTTAGTAACTCCGCTTGTATGGTGAGGAGTTGATAGATGAAGGAGAGAGGATGAAAGAAATAGGAGAGAAGCTCGTGGGGAAATACGACGAGCATGAGATGCAGTTTAATACATAATATATATATATATATATATATATATATATATAAATATGAGTAGTTTGAAAAAAATCAACTAAAATAGATAATCTAATACCTACTGATGCATAACTAGTAGTGTATTTTAAATTCCATTTGCAGCTTGTAATAGATGCGTATATATATATATATATATAATAGAGTAAATGTCGCAATGCTTGACGGTTTTGACCAATGTGTTTGATTGTGTAATTGTTAGCATTACATCTTATTCTGTAATATTAATACCTGATAATTGTAAATCCAGATGGACAACGAAGAAAACCAAGAAAACCAAGAAAACCAGAATAATGATAACCAAATAAATAACAGTGTCATCCAACACATAGTAACACAAGGAATTAGAGATGCTATGCCATATATTATCTAGACCGTTAAAGAAGTGGAAAATAATAAAAGTAATAATGGAAGTAAACGACCACCTACTGAACCCAGTCACAACATAAACAATGGACCATTACTTCAATTGCCTATTCCAAAAAGAAGAAGAACCATGTCATATGGTTGTTCTTATAAAGAATTCTGGTCTTGCAAACCAATAGAATTCTCTGGCAATGAAGGAGCCATTGCAGCTCTACGCTGGATAGAAAAGACAGAGGCCATCTTAAAAATAAGCAAATGTGCAGAATAAGATAAAATCATGTTTGCTTCTAATATTTTTAAGAATGCAGCCTTAGAATGGTGGAATACTATTCTCCAGTCTAGGGGAAGTGACAGAGTCTATAATATGAAATAGACTGAGTTTAAGAACGTGGTTGAAAGGAAATTCTGTCCTCCCAATGAAAAAGAACAAATTGTTAATAAGTTCTTAAACCTTAGAATGACTGGAATAGACTGTAAAGGTTACACTACCATATTCTTCGAATATGCTAGAATAGTGCCAACCCTAGCCTCACCAGAACCATCATTAATCTCCCATTATATCTGGGGATTAATTAGTGAAATCCGACATGTAGTCAAAGCAGCTAGACCACAGACCATAGAAGAAGCCGTAGAACTAGCTAATACCTTGACTGATGAATTGATTCGTACGCAAGAAGAAAACCAGAGAAAGAACCTAGCCCAGAAACTTACCCAAGAATTTCGTTATGGAAATAATTATCGTGGGAAAAGTATAGGTTCTACCTCTGCACCTTACTGGTAAGTTTTGCAAGAAGAAACATTCGGGAAGATGTTCTACATACTGCGACTTCTGCAAAATACCGGGACACAAGGAAGAAGACTGCAGGAAGAAACCCAGTAATGGAATATGCTTCAATTGTGGAGAAAAGGGGCATATCAAACCAAACTGTCTGAAACTAGCTCCAGCCATGAACAACAAAACTACTAAGAATGCTAGAGCATTTGTTCTAACTGCAGAAAAAGCTAAGATGATTCCGGATGTGATTGCCAGTACGTTTTTAGTTAATGATGTTTTTGCTAAAGTATTATTTGACTCTGGTGCGAACCAAAGTTTTATTAATACTTCATTTTGCAAACTTCTCAATCAACCATTAACTAAACTTCAACAAGAATGTCTAGTGGAAACGGCAAATGGAGAATCCATTAAGATCACTGAAATCTTGTAGGGAGGAAGAATAGAAATTTTAAATCAAAATTTTATTGCTAATCTTTACCCAATGAATCTGGCTGGATTTGATATTGTATTAGGAATGGATTGGTTAGTAACCAATAAAGCCAGTATTCTATGTGATCAAAAGTTAATACAAGTAAGTTCACCAAAGGGTGAAAAAATCACAATTAAAGGAGATAAGCCAACAAGATCTACAAAATTCATCTCTGTGATGAAAACAACAAGCTATTCAAGAAAAGGATCACTAGTGTATATGGTTTCCATAATCATTAACACTAAAGGAAAAGAATTGAAAGATATTCCCGTAGTATCTCAATTCTCAGATGTTTTCCCAGAAGAGCTACCAGGGACAGCACCGATTGCCAAGGCACCTTACCGTTTAGCACCAACAGAGATGCAAGAACTGAAGAAGCAATTGGACGAACTTCTGGAGAAAGGTTTTATACAACCAAGTTCATCACTATGGGAAGCACCAATCTTGTTTATCAAGAAGAAAGACGGATCAATGCGTATGTGCATTGATTACCGAGAATTGAACAAACTCACGATTAAAAATCAGTACCCATTACCGAGAATCGATGATCTGTTTGATCAACTGCAAGGAGCTTGATTCTTTTCTAAAATCGATTTATGCTCAGGATATCATCAATTGAAAGTATAGAAATAGGACATTCCTAAAATTTCCTTCAGAATAAGGTATGGTCATTATGAATTTACCGTCATGCCATTTGGTTTAACCAATGCCCCAGCCGCATTTATGGACATGATGAACAGAATATGTAAACCATATCTGGATAAATTCATAATTGTCTTTATAGATGATATTCTCATTCACTCTAAGAGTAAAGAGGAACATGCAGCGCATTTGCATACACTCCATATCTGGATAAATTCATAATTGTCTTTATAAATTTTCACAATGTGAATTTTGGTTACAAGAAGTGCAATTCCTTGGACACCTAGTCAATCATGAAGGAATCCATGTGGATCCCACAAGGATCGAGGCGATTACTAAATGGAAAGTCCCTGAATCACCAACGGAGGTGAGAAGTTTTATTGGACTGGCAGGTTATTATAGACGGTTTATCCGAGATTTTTCTAGAATAGCCATTCCATTAACAAAACTGACCTGTAAATCAATTAAGTTTGAATGGGGACCAAAACAGGAAGAAGCCTTTAGAATCCTTAAGCAAAAATTAACCAATGCACCTATACTTGCGTTACCAGAAGGAACTGAGGACTTTGTAGTCTATTGTGACGCTTCTAAGTTAGGTTATGGATGTGTGTTAATGCAACGTCAAAAGGTTATAGCCTGTGCCTCTAGACAACTTAAGAATCATGAAGAGAATTATACAACCCATGATTTAGAGTTAGGAGCCATAATTTTTGCCCTTAAAATTTGGAGACACTATTTTTACGATACTAAGTTTACCATTTTCATCGATCATAAGAGTTTAAGATATGTTTTCGGGTAAAAGGAGTTAAATATGAGACAGAGACGCTGGATGGAAATACATAGTGACTATGATTGTAATATCCAGTATCATGCAGGAAAGGCTAATGTAGTAGCCGATGCTTTAAGTCGAAAGTATCATGATAAGCCCAGAAGTGTACGTTCTCTCAAATTAAATCTGCAGATAGATTTAAACGAGCAAATTAGAGAAGTACAAGAATCAGTAATCAAGGACGATACTGAGAAATTAAAAGGAATGATTAAGGAATTAGAACAAGGAATAGATGGAATTTGGAGATTCCATAAGAAAAGAATTTGGATACCTAAACAAGGAAACCTATGCCACCGAATTTTAGAAGAAGCCCATAAGTCTAAATATACGATACATCCTGGAAGTGATAAAATGTATCAAGACTTAAAAAAGAATTTCTGGTGCATAGGAATGAAAAAGGATATAGCAGCCAATGTGGCCAAGTGTCTAACATGTTCACAAGTTAAAGCCGAACATCAGAAACCCTCAGGTTTATTGCAGCAATTAGAAATGCCAATATGGAAATAGGAATTGACAACAATGGATTTTGTTACCAAATTCCCCAAGACACAAAAAGGTAATGATACAATCTGGGTGATTGTAGACAGATTAACCAAGTCTGCTCATTTCTTACCGATGAAGGAAATTTTCAGTATGGAACAATTAGCCAAGTTATATGTAAATGAAACACTTTCATTACATGGAATTCCTTTATATATTGTTTCTGATAGAGATAGCCGTTTTACTTCTCATTTTTGGACTAGTTTCCAAAAAGCAATAGGAACCAAGTTAAATCTTAGCACAGCTTATCATCCTTAAACGGATGGACAAAGCGAAAGGACAATCCAGACAATGGAAGATATGCTTAGAGCTTGTGTAATTGATTTCGGAGGAAATTGGGACTATCATTTACCATTAATAGAATTTTCTTACAATGATAGCTATCATACCAGCATTAATGCTGCACCGTTTGAAGCACTTTATGGACAAAAGTGCCGAACTCCAGTCCGTTGGGCAGAAATTGGAGAAAAGCAACTATCTGGACCAGAGATAGTACAAGAAACAACGGACAAGATTATTCAAGTCAATGAAAGACTAAAAGCAGCACGTGATCGACAAAAGAGTTATGCTGATAACAGGCGAAAACCGTTGGAATTTCAAGTAAGAGACAATGTATTATTAAAAGTTTCTCCTTGGAAAGGAGTAGTTAGATTCATCAAAAGGGGAAAGCTAAGCCCCAGGTATATTGGACCCTTTGAAATTATTAGAAGAATAGGACCCGTAGCTTTCCAGCTACAACTACCAGAGGAAATGGCAGGAATACATAATGTATATTATGTATGTAATCTCAAAAAGTGTTTAGCAGATGAATCATTAGTAGTACTTCTTAAAAATATAGAGGTAAATGAGAAGCTTAAATTTGTAGAGAAACCCCTACAGATTGAAGACAAAAAGATCAAGAATCTCAGACACAAAAGATTAGTTCTAGTCAAAGTAAAATGGGATTCCAAGAGAGGACCCAAGTACACTTGGGAGCTTGAATCAGAAATGCAGAGGAAATATCCACACCTGTTCCAGTAGACCTCAAGGACGAGTTCTAAAACAAGGTGGGGAGGATATAACAACTCTCCTAAAATTCTTAAAATATGTCCTAAAATACACCCCGTATACGAAAAGTGGGCCTGAAATACCTTTATTTTATAAAAATTAAATAAAAACAAGATTTATGGGGCGCTCGCGGGGTACGACCCCCTTGGCTACATCAGTCGCGGGCCGCGACCCGCTGACACCAGGCATAACCCTAGGCTGACACGTGTCCCAGTCGTGTCAAGGCTATAGGTCAACTCAGCAACCCGAGGGCCTACTCTAGAAGACCTCGCGGGGCACGAAGGCCTCTCTTGTTTCCCTCGCGGGCCGCGAGGAAGTCTCTGATTAGCACTATAAATAGGAACGATCGGTTTCAGTTGGAAATCGTTCAAAATTCTCAAAATCCTCTCAATTCTCTAATTAATAGAATTCTGCTCGGGTATAATACACACTAAATAGCGAAGCTCTGCCTCGATGTAAGTATTATAACCCCTGGTTACGTATTAGTTACTCTGCCCGATTGATCTAGTGCTCCGTAACGCATGTTGAGGCTCCGCCTGACTCAGTTGTTGGAGTTCTATCTCAGGGAGGGTATAGCTAATGTAAATTGGGTTATTATACTAACACATGTGCATTGTTTAATTTAATAGATTATAACCAGGAAGTCACCAGGGAATATCTAAAATAGCAATGTGAGTCATCCTTCTTTTTGTGTAAACCTTTTTGTGAGTAATTCCTCTTTTTGTAAATTGTTTTTACAAAACCTCAATAGTTTTGAATTATATTTAATAGTGATTGAGTATTTGTAAATCTACAATTATCGTCGGTATGTTGGGGTTTGTATACTTAACTTGTTACTACACTGTGAGTAGTAGCATGACCACAAGTCAGGATTGACAGTACTGTGGGTGGTAATTAAAGTAGATGTAAACAAATGTAATTGCGGGTTGTCCTCAATACTGTAAAATGATAAAACTTGTTTTGATTAAACTGGGATTCACTCACCAGTATTTCCCACTGAAAAAATGTTTTAAAACGCGTTTCAGGTAACAAAATGTGAAAGCCAAATAGAAGCCAGCTGAAGAGCACTGAAGGCTTGGAAAAGTGGCTATAAAAGTTACCTAAATAAAGAAGAAGTTTTATTTCAATAAATTAGGGTTTATCCCTATAAACAATGTTGTAATAGAAACTTGGGTTTTTCCCATGTATTTATTATTATAAAAATGTGGTGTTTTACTCCGATAATCTATTTCCTAACTACGGTTCTGATGAAATTTCCGCTGCCAAATAAATAAACACCGATACCACCAGCTCTGAGTAGGCCGCGGCCGCCCACCTCCCGGGGCAAGGGGTCGGGGTTGCGACACGTATCAACCACCAACTAGACACCAGCCACCCGCTGCACCGTCTTCGAGTCGCTAAACGAATATCTCAGCCACCTCACTATTCTGTTTCTATCACGCTACACCCATTGGTTTTTCTGCCATAAGAATTCGACGCCTCCTTGCGATTCTTCTCCTAGGCAAGAAAGAGTATCCGACAATAAAAGCGCGATCCCTTCTTCATTTTCAATCAACAAAACTGGGTTAACAAGCCCGCTGATTTGGCCTGAATCACGACTTGTCTCCGCTACCCTCTTGACCCGCTAGAACCGTAACCTCCAAACTGACCTGTGATCACCTAAGCTTTTTCGATCATTGCTAATCTAAAATATTCTGATCACTGCACGTCGGTCGCTTCTGTACGTTGTAATCCTTTTCTTCCACTTTGATCACAACTAACAGCCACGAGACACACCGGTATTCACCCGTCACCCTGTCATCGACTAATGGGTATTCAAAATCCTATATTTTTTTTAAGAAAACTATAGCAATAGGCTGCTGAATTAAAGAGAATGAAATGCTCGTTAATATGATGTATTTTTTTAAATATTAACGTATAAAAAGGTTATAGGCGTTTGAAAATCAGGGGACCGTTCACTTAGGAAAGGACCAGAATACCCTTGCTGCCAATGACACGTGTCCTCCCCTCTTTCTCGTGTAGGTCTCGTACAAAAATATAGTCTTGTAGAGTATCCAATCTCTACATATGATTATGTTTTAAATTGTTGTGTTAATTTTCTATATTATACAATCTTAAAAGAATCTAGAACACTATGTCTGAAATTTAAAATATAATGCATTCATATACTTCTCACACTTTATAGGAAAAATGTCTTTTGTAGACTAACATTACCCATATATATATATATATATATATATATAGGGGACCGCTAGAATGAGAACCACCTCCAGTTGTAAGAACCGCGCGAACCACTTTCTAGCCATTAGATCAAGATGATGGATGGATGAGATTAAAAGTATTTAAAAATAATATTAAGTATTTTTTGTCTTATTATGTCTTTAATATTTTAATTCAAAAGGGTATTTAAGTAAAATTATTTTTTTTTTGTCTTTTTATATATATTATATTTAATTGCCTTTTTGTCCTATTCATTAATTACTTTTTATTAAAAAACAGAATTTTTTGTTAAACAATATTTTTAAAATCAGATTTTTATGATAATTTTTTTTAAGATTTACAAAATGGATGGATGAGATTAAAACATTTTTAAGAGCCGTTCTTTACGAGCGTTTTTTTTACGGAACGTTTTACGACATGTTTTTACGCTCCGTTTTTTTCGCATCGTTTTTTCGACCGGTTTTTTACGAGCCGTTTTTTACGTTTTACGTTAAAAAAAAATTTACATAAAAGAGTACGTTTTACATTTCTGCGTTAAAAAGTTTACGCTTTACGATTTAATTTTTACATTTTAGGTTAAAAGTTTGAAAAGTTTACGTTTTCGGTTTTCGTTAAAAAGTTTACGTTTTACGTTTTCCGTTAAAAATTTTACGTTTTACGTTAAAAAAGTTTACGTTTTACGTTTTACATTTTATGTAAAACTTTTTTCGTTTTACGTTTCACGTAAAACTTTTTACGTTTTACGTTAAAAAGTTTACGGTTTACGTTAAAAAGTTAACGGTTAATTTTTTTTTTTTACAAAAACTTTTTTACGCCAAAACGAACGCACCAAGAAATCGCAAACTCGGGGGGTGTCTCAGATATATTGTTATCATCATCGACTAGGGGAAAAAAATAAAAAACCAACGACATCAAAAAAGTTTACGTTTTACGTTTTATTTTTACGTTAAAAAGTTTACGTGTTACGTTATAAAGTTTACATTTTACGTTAAAATGTTTACGTTTTTACGTTAAAAAGTTTACGCTTTACGTTTACCGTTAAAAAGTTTACGCTTTACGTTAAAAAATTTACGTTTTACGTTAAAAAGTTTATGTTTTACGTTAAAAAGTTTACGGTTTTAACAATTTTTTATAAAAAAAGTTTTTTACACAAAACGAACGCACCCAGAAATCGAAAACTCGGTAGGTGTCTTAGATAGATTGTTATCATCATCGACTAGGGAAAAAATAAAAAACCAACAACAAAAATTCAAAACAATGTGCGGATCTTGAAAAAAACGGGATCTGGCTCAAACTTTTCAATAATCAAGGCTGCAAAGTAGGGTTGCAGGTTCAAAACCTACCCTCCACTATCCTCGCCATGCCATCTTCATTAATTCTCAGAAAAAATGGTTCGAACTATCATTGCCAAGTTAACCCCCAATATCAAAAACACAAATCAATCACCGGAGAATCCCACTAGAATCACCTTATGCAATCACAGGGTCACTTTATGCAAACACAACTATGGCACACATATAAAAATCTTGTTGAATTTTATATGCATCATAAACCAATTGGATGGTACCAAAAAATCCAAAACTAAAAAAACATTAGTTTTTAGTTTTCAATTGCAAGTAACCAGAAGAATCCAAAGAAAATAAACAAAACACCAAATCCTATTCAAAACCCAAATATTAAAATTTTAAAATAAACATAAAGTAAAACCTCGTTAGGTGTGTGTAAAGACGATGATTTCAACAGTTTATGAATCGGTTCACTAGCATTCATCGTACGCTTCCCCTCTGGGCACAGTAATCACCTTATGCAAACACAGGGTCACTTTATGCAATCACCGGAGAATCCCACCACAAAATCCACCATTTCTAGAGAAAGAAACCCACTTTATGCAAACCCACTTCTAAAATCCGGCAAGTGACTTGCGATGGCTCCAGGTCCGTCCCTAACTCTGGCACCATCTGTCTGCCTGAAGTTAGAACTTGACTCCGGTGACCTCCTGCACCATCAGCCTGAAGTTAGAAGGATCGGGTTCAGAAGCCGGTGAAGATGGCCGACGGCAGGGCCGCGTTTAGAGCCAGTGGCGGTGACGGTGGGGACGGCAGCCGGTGGAGACTGCCATGACTCCCAGTGTACGACGCGATGGCTCCAGGTCCATCCCTAGCTCCGGCAGCGGCTTCGGGACCCGGAACTGGCCACCGACACTTCGACGGTGAAAAGTCAGGTCTATCCCTAGCTCCGGCACCAGCTCTTTTGAAGTTGATTTTTGTGGTTTCTTTATTAAGATGAGAAATGATGGATTTTGAAAGTTCTGAAACAATTTAGAGAGAGAGAGAGATGAGAGGTTTTGATTTTTTGGGAGTGATAAAAGTCTTTAAAGATGCTAATAGAGAGACAGACAAAAGATAGAGACAGTGGATTAGACATTTGAATCAAATGACCAAAATACCCCTTAGAATATAAAATAAAAGTGCACATGTGGCAAATTTTGATTGGTGGAGAATGGTTCTCGCGGTTCTTACAACTGGAGGTGGTTCTCATTCTAGCGGCTCCCTATATATATATATATAGGATAAGGATCATGTGAGAAGTACTAGGCTAATTGAGAAACTTGAGAAGCATTCTGGACCACACATTTTCCCTAAGCAAAAAAATGCAAAAAAAATGTAAAGAGTAAACTGGCATTTTGGTCCCTGAGGTTTGGTCACTTTTGTCACTTTAGTCCAAAACTCAAACCTTTTGCATCTGGATCCCTGTGGTTTCAGTTTTATTGCCATTTTGGTCCAAAAGTAGAATCAGGTCATATTTGTCTTATAAAATCCTACTATTTTGTCATTTTTCTCAAGGGCAAAATGGTCATTTTGATAAGATAGCAGGATGGTCAGGAAAAATGGTCATTTTCCTCAGGGGAAAAATGGTCAGAAAAAAAACAAAATAGCAGAATTTTATAAGACAAATATGACCTGATTTCACTTTTGGACCAAAATGGCAATAAAACTGAAACCACAGGGACCAAGATGCAAAAGATTTGAGTTTTGGACTAAAGTGGCAAAAGTGACCAAACCTCAGAGACCAAAATGGCAGTTTACTCAAATGTAAATAAATGCAATTTTTTTTTTTTTGAAAAATCAGAGCTTTTTTCTTTAAGGTTTTTTTTTCAGGGATTTATACACATGTGTATATTGTTAATCTTTTAACTATACATATATGTATATACATGTTTAAAATTGAAAAATAAGTGTTATAAATCTTTGATTGAGGTGAATGATTTAGTTTTAGCTTTAGAATTTAGCATTAGTATTTATGTTTTATCATTGGTTTAGCTTTAAGGTTTAGCATTAGTATTTAGGGTTTAGCTTTAGGGTCTAGCATTAGGGTTTAGCATTAGTATTTAGGATTTAGCATTATAGTTTAGCATTTGGGTTTAGCATTGGGGTTTAGCATTACGGTTTAGCTTTAGCTTTAAGGTTTGCTTTAGTGTTTGCTTTAGGGTTTAGCATTAGTATTTAGGGTTTAGCTTTAGGGTCTAGCATTAGGGTTTAGCTTTAGGGTTTAGGGTTTATAACACTTATTTTCAATTTTAAATATGTATATACATATATGTATAATTGACAATATACACATATTTATAGTTAAAAGATTAACAATATACACATGTGTATAAATTCCTATAAAAAAAACCTTAAAGAAAAAGCTCCGATTTTTCCAAAAAAAATTGCATTTTTTGCTTAGGGAAAACGTGTGTCCAGAATGCTTCTCAAGTTGGGTGAACTTCTTTTAGGATCCTTACTTTATATATATATATATAAACGGGATCAGGAGAAAACGCTCAAAAGTGTGAGAACGGTGAGAACGCTTCCTGGCCTAACACGTGTCACACCGCTTAGAAAAAGGCGGAGGGGCTTTTTTGTCCTTTCATATTTCTTTTTTATTAACGCGTGTCCCTTCATCTTTTCATTTTTTTGGCGTTTAATAAATACACGGCGTTTTATTGTTTTAGATAAGGTTTATATTAAATATTTTGGCGTTTTAAGTATTGTTTTGGCGTTTTATTGTTTTTTAGATCAGGATGCAGGCTTTTAATGTAAAAAACATCAGTAATTTTCTTGATTTTATTATATCAAGTGTTTTGCCGTTTAGTATACAGGCCTATAATGTGACAGGCAATTATGGTGTTTTGAAAAGATAAATAAATTTCAATTTTCCATGTAGTGTCATTAATATAACTATAATATTTTGGCAATAAATGATTCCGTCTCTTTATTTTACTGTTTCTTTTCAATTTTCTTCTGTCAATTAGTGTTGATTTTTCCAGTAATTCTTTGTTTGTGTTTTTTGGCGTTTTATATAGCAACTTCATACTTTGCTAGCATTCATTCTCACAGTTTTCAAACTATCAGGCATTTTGTTGTTTGTAGTTTTTGGCGTTTTATACTCAATTTTTTTAAAATAAAGAATTGGATGATAAAAAACAGAGAATTGCATAACAAACAATAGAAAATGAAAAAAAATAAAAAATTATAATCTAATTTCTCATTCAAATCTTCACTGTCATCAGCCTCTTCTACTTTAAATTTTTTGGCGTTTTGAACATGTTTTTGAATGCCTTATGTAGATCCTTATTTTCCTACATACCGGTCGTCTTTAGAAGATGCTTATTTTTTGTGGCATCCTTTATGGTGTGTGGATATATACTTGTTTGATGACATGTTGAAGACCAACGCCTACTCTAATATATTGATCCCTTCATGCCATCCATATATCCATCAAGAACAAAGTAACATGATGTCATATCAGTGTCATCAGTCTCTTTATCTTGAATATTTGTCCATCTCATTCAGCAAAAGATTATAGAGATACCCAACTCACAGAAGAATCCATTCAGTGAAACCACACTCAGATCAATACTCAATATAGCAGAATCGAGGTTCTGCATCTGTGGATTTTTTAAGTATTATTTTTTGACGTTTTTAAAGTGAATGGTTTCTAGGGAATATGGCGTTTGTTTCTGGTTTTGTGATAAGTTGTTTGTGCAGAGAAGTCTCTTTTTATAGGATGTTTTTGGCGCGTAGTTTAGGCGGGTTTTTATTTATAATAAATGATATTAATAAAGTAGCCGTTTTTTCAGTTTACTGTGTATTTTTACTGTTTTTTATGTTCAGCTGTTTATGAGTTTTTAGGGTCATAGACTTTCCATCTCCCAAGTTTGGCGTTTTTGAATGGGTTTAAGTAGTTTTTGGCGTTTTTTTCCATTTTAGCTTTTATTAATTAATACTTTTGCAAATTACTTTCATTATAGTTTGGGAGTTTTTGGCGTTTTTACTCCATTTATGCCGTTTTTCATATGCATTATGATTGTTTTGGCGTTTTATTAAGATAATGTATTTTTTATTTTAAGTTAAAAAATACATAGCAAACAACAGAAAAAGAAAATTAAAAAATAAAAATAAAAACAATTCATCTTCCAAATCTTCACTGTCATCGGTCTCTTTGTTCATTGAATTATGTTCGCTGGTGGTTTGGCTTAGCCATGCTTGTGTTTTTGTGGCCGTTTGGGAAGGCAAAATGACATGAGTTTTTTTTTTTTTGAATATGTATCTTCAAACAACTCATTAGTGTCATTTGTCTTTTCATGCCATTAAAATATTCATCAAGAACAAAATACAGAAAATGACATAAGTCTGACCCCAGCATCTTTTTGTTTATAATTTGTCCATCTCATGCAGCAAAATGTTATTTGAGTCCCAGCACCTCAGGGTAGAATGCATTATCCGAAACTTTGGCGTAGAACAATATTTTGAATATACAAGAAACGATATTTGGCATTTTTGGCGTTTTACCGAAGAAATAGTTTATCTGAAAGAACCTTCGATCTTTTGGAATCTTTTAATGTTTGAGTGTTTTGGCGTTTTCTAAGCTGAATGATATATAGTAGAAAATATGGCGTTTTTGAGTAGTTGTGTTTGATGTTTTGGGGATTTTGGCGTTTGTAAGTTGAATGGTATATAGTTGAAAATATGGCATTTCAGGTTCTGGGGGGGGGGGTGTGTTTTTATGTCTTGGATGTTTTTTGTTTATATAGCGATGTGATTTGGTCCGTAATGGCGTTTTATTCATCAGTATGGCATTTTGGTATAGAGGTGTAAAGACGCTTTTACCCTTAATGAGACGCGTCCACGTAATAAAATTGATGTTATTTACGAAAACGCCACCGCGCAATCTAGTCCATTGATTGTTTTGATCGGACGATCCATAATCGTTCTCACCGTTCTCACACTTTTCACCGTTTTCTCCAAATCCCGACCCTATATATATATAACGGGATCAGAAGAAAACGCCCAAAAGTGTGAGAACGGTGAGAACGCATCCTGGCCCAACACGTGTTACGCGACATAGATAAGGGCGGAGGGAGCTTTTTTGTGCTTTCATATTCTTTTTTTAAATGCGTGTCACATCACCTTTCCATTTTTTGGCGTTTAACAAATACGCGGCGTTTTTATTATTTTTATTCAGGATCATAGTAAACATTTTGGCGTTTTAACTAAGTAGGATGCAGGCCTATAATGTGACAGACAATTATGGCGTTTTTAGTTTTCGGCGTTTTATATTAATTTTTTTTGTTAGTAGAGAATTAGATAATAAAATCAAAGAATTAGATAACAAACAATAGAAAATGAAAAAATAAAATAAAAATTATAATCTAATTTCTCTTCCAAATCTTCACTGTCATCAACCTCTTCTACTTTAACCTTTTTGGCGTTTTGAATACCTTGTGTAGATCCTTATTTTCCTATATACCTCCCGTCTTTAGAAGATGCTTATTTTTTGGGCATCCTTTTTTGTGGTTTGATATATACTTGTTTGGTGACATGTTGAAGATCATCGCCTGCTCGAATGTATTGATCCCTTCATTCCATCAATATATCCATCAAGAACAAAGTGACATGATGACATATCAGTGTCATCAGTCTCTTTTTCAAGAATATTTGTCCATCTCATTCAGCAAAAGCTTATAGAGATACCCACCTCAGAGTAGAATCCATTCAGTGAAACTTCATTCAGAACAATAACAATATAGAAGAAATGAGGTTCCGCATCTATGGCTTTTTTAAGTGTCTTTTTTGGCGTTTTAAAGTGAATGGTTTCTTGGAAAGATGGCGTTTATTTTTGGTTTTGTGATCAGTTGATTGTGCAGAGACGTCTCTCTTATAGGATGTTTTTGGCGCGTAGTTTAGGCGGGATTTTTATTTATAATAAATGATATTATAAAGTAGCCGTCTTTTCAGTTACTGTGTTTATTTTTTACTCTTTTTGTTCAGCTTTTTATGAGTTTTTATGGTTATAGACATTCAATCTTCCAAGTTTGGCGTTTTTAATGGTTTTAAGTAGTTTTTGGCGTTTTTTTTTCATTTTTAGCTTTTAATAATACTTCTCCAAATTACTTTTATTATAGGTTTGGAGTTTTTGGCGTTTTACTGTACTATGGCGTTTTACTGCATTATGGCGTTTCCCAATCTTTATGACTTTTTGGCTCTTTATTAAACTTTTTTATTTTTAGTCGAAAAATACATAACAAACAACAGAAAAGGAAAATTAAAAAACTGAAAATAGAAACAATTTATCTTCAAAATCTTCACTGTCGTCAGTCTCTTTTTTCTTTGAAACATGTTCACTGGTGGTTTGGCTTTGTCATGCTTGTGTTTTTGTGGTCGTTTGGAAAGACAATATGACATGAGCTTTTTGTTTGGATATGTATCTTCAAAGCACTCATCAGTGTCATTCGTCTATTCATGCCATTATAATATTCATCAATAACAAAACACAAAAAATGACATAAGTCTGACACCAGTATCTTTTTCTTGAAGTTTTGTCCATCTCATTCAGCAAAATGTTATTTGAGTCACAGCACCTCCGGAAAGAATGCATTCTGCGAAACTTCGTGTAGAACAATATTGAATATACAAGAAACGATTTTTGGCATTTTTGGCGTTTTACTGAGTAAATAGTATATCTGAAAGAAACATCCATTTTTTGGAAATTTTTGATATTTGAGAGTTTTGGCAATTTCTAAGATAAATGGTATACAGTAAAATATGGCGTTTTTTGAGTAGGTGTGTTTGATGTTTTGGAAATTTTGGCGTTGTAAGATTAATGGTATATAGTAGAAATTATGGCGTTTCAGGTTGGAGAGAGGTGTGTTCTTATGTATGAGAATGTTTTGTTTATATAGGGATGCGTTTTGGCCAGTAATGACGTTTTATTCATTACTTTGGCGTTTTGCTATAGAAGTGTAAAGACCTTTTTACCCTTAATGAAGCGCGTCCACTCAATAGAATTCGTGTTATTTACGAAAACGCCACCACGCCAATCTAGTCCATAGATTGTTTTGATCGGACGATCAATAAGCGTTCTCACCGTTCTCACACTTTCCACCGTTTTCTCTAAATTCTTACCCTATATATATAGGTTCTTTTGAGAAGAAAATATAATTCAGAAGAAAAAGAACAAATGGTACAATTGTAAAATATTAAATAGTTTTTTTAATCTTATTTATTATTATTTTTAACTAACTATTTAAACAAAGGGTACAACTGTAAGAACATTGGGGTCAATTTGGGTTGTATTGTATTGATGATGGGTGAAACGGCTAAAATAAGATGACCTAACTTCCTTAATGCTTTTTGTTTTAAAAATAATGAACTATTATTTATTTATTTATTTATGTGAAAAGTTTTAGTATAACCCCAGTTGAAATTTTTATTATGACCCCAGTTTAAATAAAAATGAAAATGAGAATTTCAGTACAGTTGTTTTTTTTTTTCTTTTAATGTTATTATTTTGTAACGCAAGACGCCCATTCAAAAGGTTGCCCCACTACACTCAGTCTTATTGACCCTTTGACAAAATTCAATTCATGATTTTAGAGTTTTGTGGATTTTTTGACTTAGGCACTTTTACTATTAGAATAGCAAAACTGAATGATAATGTCAGATTGTTATTGCAAGATCAATGCACCCAAAGATTTGCAAACTGAGGTAGAATTTTTTTGCTAATTTCTCTTTTTTTTCGTTTTCCTCATTTAGCTAAAATATGTTATGACATAAAATGACGATTATGCCCTTCATTTGAGTGAGGAAAACGATAAAAAGGGGAAAAATTAATAGAAAATTCTAACACAGTTTGCTAATTAGATGAAAATGACAATAAAAATGAAACTTCAGGGACCAAATACAAAAACTTTCATTTTTTGAATGAAGTAGCAAAAGTCGCGTAAGGGACCATTTTGGCATTTTACTCAAAGTAAAATAAAATATTATCAAAGTCTAGCGAGGTTATTAACGATATGTCTGAGCCTCAGTTTGCAAACACAAAATCAATTTTAGATAATACACTTGATTTTTTTATGATTGGTATGAGAAAATTTAGTTGATATGTATTGTTCTATTTACATATTGTTCGTTAAGCAATTACAAAGATAATATAGTACGCTCAAATCACATAAAAAATAACCTCTCGTCGTGATAAAAAAAAACCGCCCCGCAACGCGGGGCTTCAATCCTAGTTAAATGTATAAACGATTTAAATTAAATATATTTGACTTAGGAGGCACATGTCTATCTCAAAGAATTTGATACTAATTACTATATTTGTCTAAAAATATTAAGTTATATATGGAAAATTAGAAAATTTTGGTAAGAAAAAAATGGTTATACACATGGCATTTTTAAGATCATTTATTAGAATAGATTTGTGTAAATGTATATTCATTTTATATTGTTGTATGTATGAAAAGTAATTCAGATATGCATTTTTTAAAACATTACATAATTTCTATCATCAACACATGCAATACACATTCTTTATTAATTTGATTGCATGTTGTTAATCCTCTATAAATTTATCTACAACGTGTTAGGTTAATCAACATAAAACAATACCTAAAATATATGCCTGATTTAAATAATTAAAATCAAAATGGATTTTAGTATTTATTTAGAAATTAATTAAAATATAAAATTATAAATCCAAATATCACTGTTATGTTAAGTTGTGTATTGATATGTGTTTCTTTATTGATGAAACTTGCAAAATTTAGATTTAGGTAACATAATAAATTTACGTATGTTAATATGATATTAACTAATTATGTTTTTGTGGGTTTATAATTCAATTATGTTGCAATATTTCCACTAAAGATAAATGTAAATTTAGATTTAAATATTTATAATAAATTTATGTCTATTAATCTAGGGAAAAAATCAAATAGGAAGTTTATTTTGGCTAGGAAGTGTAGGAAGCAATATGATTAGGACATGTGGCAACATTTAAAATAAAGAAAAAGGGTATTTTAGTCAATCCAACCCTTTCTTCTTCCTTTTCAAAACCCAGTAACTTAAAAACCCACCATTTTCAAAACCCACCATCTTCAACTATTTCTTCACTTTCTATCTCAATAATCAATACATTATAGTGCGATTTTCATCACAAATCAATGATTCAAACACCCGATCAACGTGTTCTTCAACTTTTTTGAAGAAAACCCAGTTTAATTTCATAAAAAATCTCGTTTTTCCCGGTGATTTTAGAGATAATCACTCGATTCGTTCGATTCGAGTGCTGATAAGTGTTTCAATCATTCAAACTTCGTCAATTGTTGAAGAAATCATTTAGATCAATGTAATAAATTCTTTAATTTCATTTTTACGATCTGGGTTTTTGATTTAGTCATTGCGTTTTACGATCTTGGCGGGGGTCCGGGGGCACCGCCCCTGGTAGCGGGGTCCCAGGGGCGGCAGCCCCTGGCGGGGTCCAAGGGGCAGAGCCCCTGGCTGGGGTTGAGCGGGATTCTGGTTCTGTGAACAACAGTTTCTGGTTCTGTGAACAACAGTTTCTGGTCATTGCGTTTTAGACAGTTTCTGGTTCTATGAACAACAGTTTCTGGTTAGTGCGTTTTAGACAGTTTCTGGTTCTGTGAACAACAGTTTCTGGTCATTGCGTTTTAGAAATAAAACATTTTTGAAGTGTTTTTACTCATTGCGTTTTAGGTAAACACATTTTTATGTGTATTCAGTTCATTGCGTTTTAGAGAGAACAGTTTCTTTTGTGTTTTTAGGCCATTGTGTTTTAGAAATAAGACATTTTATGTGTTTTCTAGGCATTGCGTTTTAGAAATAAGACATTTTTAAGTGTTTTCTGGCCATTGCGTTTTAGAAATAAGACATTTTTAAGTGTTTTCTGGCCATTGCGTTTTAGAAATAAGACATTTTTAAGTGTTTTGGGTGCATTGCGTTTTAGAAATAAGACATTTTTAAGTGTTTTGGGTGCATTGCCTTTTATAAAGTACAATTTCTTTTGTGTTTTTAGGCTATTGCGTTTTAGAAATAAGACATTTATTTGTGTTTTCTGGTCATTGCGTTTTAGAAATAAGACATTTCTTTGTGTTTTTTGTGCGTTGCGTTTTAGAAAAAGTCATTTTTTTACGTTTTTTTTTCATTGCGTTTTACGCAACTGGGTTTTCTCCATTGCGTTTTACGCAACTTGGTTTTCAATTTTTTTTTTCAAAAATATAGCAATAGTATACTCGTTTTAAAGATAAAAAAACGCTGGTTTTTTTGGTGCAATTTTTATAAAAAAATAATGTCGTATGAAAAAGTTATTAACGTTTAAAAAATGGGGGGGGGGGGGAATTGGAGGAGAGAGAAACTATTGTGCTGAATTGACTAGAATGCCCCTAACAAACCCACGCGCCTCTTTTTTTTGCTTCAATTTTATTCATTTAATCTTAGCCCTTGATTAATTAAATGGATGGTTAAGATCACTTCCTAGCCTTCCTAGCCAAATAAACTTCCTATTGTATCTCCACCCATTAAATTAATAATTAGTAATATTAACAATATTATTACTAAATTAGTGGAGAGAATGTCATGTGACATTAATAAGACTCAAATATTAAAGAAGAGGGTGCGTATATTAAATATTAGATATTAAATATAATAATTAGCAATATTAACAATATCTATATATAACTATATAAAGCAAATGTGATGTAGTAATTTTACATCGCGTCCAACACTTTAAGCAATATATACAATTAATGAATACTTGTTTTGTGAGGGTAAAGTTGTAAAGAGTACACAAGTTTAAGACGCTACGTGGGTATAATAGTAAATCTGACCTAAACCCATACTCACAAAGTCAAAACCCTTTACTTCCCTGCCCCTCAAGAAACCAAAGCGACATATCATTGATTTGCATTTAATCTTCCATCTCCATATCTGATCTTTCCCTTCACTTCATATTCATCTTCCTTTTCTCTCCAAACAAAAGTCTTAGTAGACAGAGAGGCGACTAAATATAAAGAATCGTCGGTGTTGGAGCCGACATCCGGAAGGAAGAAATAGTTATCGTCATCGTCGGTCGGATCTGGCCTTTGTACCACACTCTTCCTACATAGGTAACTTTTCTAATTTTGTTATTATTGAAAAGAGATTAATCATTGTTGGATCGTTGTTTGACCCGACTGAGTCGTTCAGAAGAGCTTGTAATCCGATTCAAAGGCGGAATCAGTGAAACGGACACTCGATGTAATTATAATGTCTCTTATATTGATATAAAACTGATTTACAACCTAGAGACGATCCGACAGAGCTTCGCTACTCAGATCCGAAAAGTTACAAATGAATAACCAAGTGTACCTATATATAGTAGTGAGATTTCGCTTGAAATGAATCATTGATGCTTCAAGCGAAATCAATTCCTTATGATTTCGCTTGAAATGTCACTTGATACTTTGAAGCGAAATCATCACCTATTTCCTCAAAAACTGTTTCTAGCACCTCGAACACCGGTTATCCTATCCTATCTCATTTCATGACTTGATACAAGACGAAGTCAATAGACATAGTGCACTAACAGACTCCCCCTTGGATATTGACGAAGTCTTCAGTGTCTAATTTCTATCATAACACCTCTTCAGTCTTGATCAGTCTTCAAACTCTATCCGAATTGTAACACTGTAAGCATCCTTCAATTTTTATCTTCTATCAGCTTCAGGCTCCCCCTTTCATCAAGCTTCCGTGCTTTAGGATCGATGCCTAGCTTTCCATCTACAAGCTCCTAACTTTCAGCTTGTCTTCAGACTCCCCCTAAGACTCTGCTCTCGGGATCGTAATCTGGACTATCATCTGCAATTTCTCAAACATTTATGAGTAACAGCATTTTGAATTCTCAAACAAATTCTCTAATCCACTTCCCCTATCAACAAACTGTATAGATTTAGCAGTATTAAAGAATCCAACTCCCTCACAGTTAATCATCCAAGTCCAAATTAATGACCTTGGAGATATCACAAACTGTTTTTGATTTTAAAACTTCAAGTTTCAAATTAATGAACTTGTTTTATTTTCATAAACACAATCAGCTTACTTAGATTTTGAAACTTAGCATTTCAGATATCAGTTGTCGAAAATAAAGCAGAAATCAAAATCTTTTTGTATTTTCTGTAAATATAAAGCAGTAACGAAATATGTACAAACATATTTACAAACAATATTTTTGTTTGAGTATGCGTCAGAGGATCATATCAGTTTTCGACAAGTCACAAGTACCGTTGAGCTTAAAATCACATTAAGTATTAAACAATTCACTTAGATTGTCGATATACTTGTCCACTTAAATTTTCATACAAATTTCAACTGATTCAGGATACGAATTAGGTATTTTAAGAACTTAAACTCATTCATGTGTCCCATCTCTTGAATATACTCCCGTATCCAGAATCCCAATAATCAGTCTTACAGGTGAGTATACTACAATGATATCTGTATATAAATTAGGTATGCGAGGGCCGAGGGATCTCAGGTCGATACTTCCATATACGCAGAGAGATATCAGCTTCGACTTTACGATATGTCCCCTTTAGAGGATCTTTTTGTTTACAACAGCAGCGACTATCAATTTTATTGTTTCATCGGCATGCTGAGGGTTTAATGCTATGTTTCAAGCATTGCAGCAAGTATTATCCAAGGACTAGGTCAGAACTACCGTTCAGCAGAAGTCCCGGAATAATACCCTAGACATCATTGAGTATAAAGACCTAGTATATCAGATTATGAGACCTTTCAAACGAGATTTCAGGGGTTACCTATATATCCAAGTAGTGTTCCCCACAAAATAAGCAAGTTTGAATTTAGGTTTATATCCCGAAAAAGTTTACTAAGTGTATAAAAACCTATCGACACATCCACGGTGAGATCGTTTAACACATTTAAACTTTCCATTTCTTTAGCGTACTGTAACTGTCTACTGATGTACTATCATTTCCTCTTTTTACGCAAAAACTCAATTTTCAATTTTATCATGTTTTTGACTTTATCAAATTTTCAAATGTTTTTGTATTTTCTAACAATATTACTCCCCCTAAAATGCAAAATCATATAGAGAAAATTTGACAACCAACACTAATAGCTTTGTCTCGCCATCCATTTTCTGCTAAAAGTGCTCTGATTTGCAGAAAATATAACATACCCCCATGATTTACAACCCATTGATCTTAACAGTTTGAAAACCGTTTTTCAATCTGATGAAAGTAATCATGTTTGTTCAGCCGTGAGGGTTTCGGCGTATTCAATCAAAAACTCCCCCTTACAACAAACTATTTTCCCATAATGATTTCAAAACACTTAAGTTTGTTTTAATCAGAATGGTTTTTCCGGAAAAATTAGTTTGTTTACCCATCACTTGTGAGTTCGGGGTCATCACATCACCTTGTTCTCTTTTAACCATTTTGAAAAATTTTAACAATATAAGAACAAATACCACTATCTCTTGTAGAAAATCAAGTACAATTTAATGTCCTTGATTAACCACTTGTAACACGAAATATCACAGTTACCATCCTGTGAATTTCTCAAGAATGATGCCGATACCTGCTTCACGCTTACCAACCTGGAAGCTCCGGCAAGTCAGATTTTTCTATTTGAAAAGTTTCACCCAAGCCTGACTGTCCTTGGGTGTATTTTGAGCTTTTCTCTTTTCTTCATAAAACTCTTTCACTCCTTTTTCCTTACCATCAACCATCTTACTAAAAATATGTTTAACATTGCTATTAAACATTTTTCCAGCATCAACACCTTTTGATTTTGTGTTTGTGGCTTGTAATGGAGGAAATTTTTCATCATTCATCAAAAGAACAGTTTCTTCCTTCTTTACCTCAACTTGTGGCTCCTCTGATTTTGTGGAATCAGATTCATTGCCCGAACTTGGCTTATCTGACTTAGATGAGCCAGATTCATCACCTGATGGTGGCTTGTCTGACTTTGAAACATCAGATTCATCGCCGACCATTTTCTTCTTTTCCTTTTTCTCTTTTGTCCTCAAATTTGTATCTGAAGAATTCGATTTGCTTGACTTTGCTGTCGAGTGAATCGATTCATCAGAACTTTTATTCGAACCAACCGGTGAACCCGAAGACAAAATTTTCTCAAGATACTCTCTCGCCTTCTTTCTCTTCTTCCTCAGTCTGTCTCTCTGCCCCTGTGAAAGCTTTACTTTCTTATCTTCCACTTTCTCTTCTTTGGGCTTGACAGTGACTGGTTTCTTTACCATTCTCTGAGATTCAACCCTTGATCTTCCCATCGATCTCCTTGGGCAATCTCTAGCAATATGTCCTCTGATATGGCAATTATAGCATCTTCTCGTTTCAAAACTCCAATTCTGGCAGTTAACAGCAATGTGTCCTCTAACACCACAGGTGTAGCACACTCTGTTATCGTACCATCCACTTCTATCAGTCCAAACCTTCAGATTATAAAATTGTTTGGCTTGGTGATAATCATTTCTCCTCTTCAATGCTGGATTTATCTTTTGAGCACTATGGTCAAACCTGCACCACTTATTACCATCATTTTGTGAGTTTTCATTTACAAATTTTTGTGATTTTTTATAATGATTGGATGACTGTACTGATGAGCTTTTATTTTCATTTTTAGAATTTTTCAAAATTTTATCTTTTTGTTTCTGTTCTGCCTTCTTCTTAACAGGTTTTTGCTTTGAGCATTCACCTGTTTCAGTAGATTGCAACACAGTATTTTTAAATTTTTCTTGTAAATCTAAAAATATTTTTCTTTTCTTTTCTTTTTCATCATCAGATATTTCATCACAATCTTCAATTTTGACTTTAACTTTGTCAAAATTTGTGACATTGTCACTTATTGGAACAGAATTGATCGGTTTTGGACAGGGGAACTCAGATGAAGTCACAAAACCTTTCAATTTCTTTTCAAGTTCATCAATTTTGTTCCTTGAATTCTCAGCTTCATTTTCAAGCTGAGATATTCTCTCAAAATGAGACTTGATTGTCTTTTCATTCTCAATCTTAATGTTTTCAAGAACAGACTTTTCATTTTCCAAAGCTTTTATCTGTTCTTGAAATTTTGTTTCATTTGCTTTCAAATTTTTGTTCTCAAGTTTTATCCAGAAATCTTCATCTTCTGAAGATTTCTTTTTGTTTTCAAAATCCTTTTCTTTCTCTTTCAAAGCATTGTTTTCTAATGTCAAACTGTTCAAATTACCCAACAGTTTGTCATTTTCAGTTTTCAACTTCTCACAATTTTCTTTCAAAATAAGAATCTGCTTATCATCAGCTTGCTTCTCATCTCTCAACTTCTCGACTTCTGATGTCAAACTTTCTGCATCCTTCAAAGGTTTGTCATTTTCAGCCTTAAAGTTGTCACATTTAGAGCACACTGATTCTGAACTTGAAGATCCAAGCTTCAAAGATTCTTCGTTCTTTGGAATATCCTTTGTTTCCATCTTATATGTTCCTGCACAAAAGAGTTTAACGAAATCAAAAGGATTCATACTTTCATCAATATAACATTTCCTTTTAATATCATATTTCAGAATACTCTTTGTTGCAAGACACACACGAATTCTATTATCAATTTCAGTAATTACATCCAATTCCAATTTTTGTAAATTCTTTTCCATTTCGGTCAAAAATTCCTTCTTTTTCTTATATTCCTTACGAAACTCTCCATTAACCTCATTAAAAAACTGTTTTGGATAAAGTTCTTGAAAAAAATCTTCCCTTTTTAGCTCAACCAAGAATTTATCCCATTTAGCAGGTAATGCATTTACCAATTTCGATATCTGTTCATCATTTGATATTCTAATATCCTTGTTTCTCAAACTGTCCATTAAAATTTTAAACCGTATTTCCAACTCATCCAACGTTTCATCCTTTTGACACATGAAATATTCAAATCTTTCAACTAAAACCTCCTTTTTCTCAAAAGAAGAACAACAAGTCCAATTGTTTATTCTTTCAAATTTAGTGTTTTCCAGTTCATCAAACATTTTGAATTCTTGGTATTTGTGCCGTGTAAATCACCTCGAATCACCTGCAAACAAACAAACACAATCAGTATACACAATAATATCCTGAAATAGACTGATACACAGTTGACGTGAAATAATCTCGACACGAAATTTCCCTTTTCAAGCGAAATAGAAAATTTTAATCAAAATCACTTGTTGAACAGTTGAAGCGAAATCAACTGTTTGCCTCTTGAAGCGAAATCAACTATTGGTCTCTTGAAGCGAAATTAACTGTTAACTACTCGAAGCGAAATCAGTACTATTCTGTTCAAGCGAAATCCCAAGCTGATGTTTCAAGCGAAATCGATACTAAGCTGTTTCAAGCGAAATCAACAGATATTCAAGCTAAATTGCACTGTTCGTTCAAGCGAAATCTTGTTTTTGATCCAATTCAGTCACTTTTAATGCGAATTTCGGTCTCAAACTTTCAAGGCTTTGTTAAACTGTTGTTTTGCATATTCGGTGAGAAGTTCAATCCATTTTGACCATGAAATCTCGTTCAGTTTGAAAAAGAAAGTGTAGAAGTCAGAATCTAATTGCAATCGAGCTAAACTCTTCCTCCTGAGCTCTGATACCACTTGTTGGATCCTTGTTTGACCCGACTGAGTCGGTCAGAAGAGCTTGTAATCCGATTCAAAGGCGGAATCAGTGAAACGGACACTCGATGTAATTATAATGTCTCTTATATTGATATAAAACTGATTTACAACCTAGAGACGATCCGACAGAGCTTCGCTACTCAGATCCGAAAAGTTACAAATGAATAACCAAGTGTACCTATATATAGTAGTGAGATTTCGCTTGAAATGAATCATTGATGCTTCAAGCGAAATCAATTCCTTATGATTTCGCTTGAAATGTCACTTGATACTTTGAAGCGAAATCATCACCTATTTCCTCAAAAACTGTTTCTAGCACCTCGAACACCGGTTATCCTATCCTATCTCATTTCATGACTTGATACAAGACGAAGTCAATAGACATAGTGCACTAACAATCATCAATTTTATTGATTAGGTCATTAGGCTTTGTTTTCTTTTAAGATTGGGGGTTCCAGGGTTTGTTTTAGATGATGTAATCAGTCGCACACATGTATGTAACCTCATTTGATCTTCAATTTCTACAAAGTAAACTCTAAAATTGTCTGCTTCAATTTTTTGTGGTTTGATTTTGATGTTTATGAGTGTAAATTTTGGAGTTGTTTGCCACCCTAATCTAATGGACATTCGATATAGATCCTAACCCTACATATTTTCTTCTTTATTTGGAGCATGGAGGGCGTTAATTATGTGAAATGCATTTTAAGTTTTGTGGTTTTTGATGCGAGACATGGTGTATCGTGTCATATTATCGGGATTACTCGCTTTCTAGTGAATCATCCTACTGTAAATAAATAATGAATGTTCAGTTTTCCATTACCTATTGAGAGAAAGATTTGAAGAATGAAATTATGGTTATCTCAGGCAACTAAGGAACAGAGATGCAACTCTAAGATCAATCGCTTTATTCAAGATGGCATCCCTTCACTCTTGAAATTGATGAACCCTAGGTGAGCCCTGAATCCCTAAACTCGTATCTTAAATCTGATGAAATTTGTGTACAATCAGTGGCGGAGCTTGACCAAAAGTTTCGAGGGGGCGTAAAGTGATGGACCCAAATTTTTTTTCCTATGATTATGTTTCGGGTCGGGTTGGGTTGGGTTGGGTTAGTTGTTCGATTCAAGTCGGGCCAAATAATAATAGTTCCAAATAAAACAAAGTGTATATCTATCAAACTACCCATCATTTATATACAAAGTTTATAAATATTTAGGATATACAATTTAGGAAAAATAATCGGGGGTAGGGGGAGGGGCGGTCCTATATAATTTTAAAATTTTCGGATGAAAAATCGAAACTTATACAATTCTAACCGAAATATTGGGGTGGGCGGGTGCACCCCCGGTCACCCACAATACTTCGCCCCTGTGTACAATCTTATGCATATTCCCAACAATTTAGGCCCTAGTTTCTTTTCACCATTTCTCAACTCTGTTTTCGTTAAGATTAATTTGCAGATAAGTCGTTCTGTTATTGTGCTCGATTCGTATATGACGAACCCTAAAAAGATTAGCTTTTTCATTAAATTTTGTTGGGGTGTTTGTTGATGAAGCGTCGTTGGATGCTTGTGCTTCTCTTGGTTAAATTATAGGTAATCTTTTCATTGTTTTTATTGTTTCTGTAACATTATAGTGTAATTTTGGTATATTTTGCATCAAGTATTTTTAATTGCTAATATTCATAAATTAAACTTAGTAGCAACAAAACTGGACATGAAAGTAATGATTTTTACCCTTAAAAATGCCACAGGTAAGTATTAAAACCTTAATAGCATCGCCATAATCACTTTAGGTAACTTCAACCCATTTGACCCATTTGTCCAGTTTTCTTCACCGTAATATATTTTTCTTTTTACTCACTTGAACCGTTTGAGATAAAGAATAGCCAAATCAACCCATTTATAAGTAAACGGGTTGAAATTTTGACTTCTTTTACGTTTTTATGCAAATCACCAAATGGGCACCATGTGAACAACCAAGTATATCATTTTATGCATCTCTGAAGCCAGTTTCAAGTGGCCTTTGGCCCAATGGCATCTTTTGGTTCCGTGTATATCTTAGATTGCAATTTTAAGTCTCTTTAGAGGTATTTGTTGTTACATTTATGTATCATTATGTTGACTATTTCTATTCTTTTCTTTCCCATCTCAAGAATAAACGAACACATAAACATAAATTGGCTAACCCACATCTTTGGCCGAGCATCTTTTTGCTAATGCATCAATTACAATTTTGACTTATAGGCATGAACTTGGAATAACTACAACTTTATTCGTCCCGGCTTAATGTAGGATCATGTCTACAGTCTACAGGTGATGTTGCACTCTTCTCCCAATTTTGATTTTTTCCAAGAAACCTTCTTCTGAGTTCTTAGTTCTTACCTATATTTTATTATTTTATACATGACAGACTCCTGAAGATGTTGACAAGCTTTGGAGTATTAAAGTGAAAACCATATTTTGCTTGCAACAAGACTCAGATCTCGAGTATCCACACCAAATTATGATACAAAGCAAAGATATTAAATAGCCTATTATTGGATTAAATTTGTAGGTTTGCCTATTGTATATAATTGATGTTGCATATGTGATACGTTCTTGGTCAACTTAAACTTTTAACCAATGAGGTGCATTTCTTGTTTTCCATTTAACAATTATACTAGATATTTTAGCATCGACATCAGTGCAATTCGTGAATATGCCAGCACATTCGATTGCATTCAACAAATACGTGCTGAAATAAGGTAACTGTTATTCTTTGATGAACTATACTGCTTTATTTAAAAGTTAATGTGTCGTCTTGTATCATGCATTGAACGTGGTTCACTTGATGTAAGTTTAACATTAAATATTTTGGATCAGAGACTTTGATGGAACTGATTTGAGGCTGCGACTTCCAGCTGTGGTTAACAAATTACACAAAGCTGTTAATCGAAATGGTGGAGTGACTTACATACATTGCACTGCTGGACTTGGAAGAGCTCCTGCAATTGCTGTATGCAGAATCTGAAATTAAACTCTACAACTGTTTTCTTTTTTATTAATGTTTTCTTGCATTAATTCTTGTGGCCATCCATCTATTCATATTATTCCAACATTGCATGCATTACACATGTCACCTGCACCATCGTATAATTTTGTTTTAGGGCAGACCATACTAAAATCTTTAAAAAAAATACGGCATGTAGTTTCTGAAAGTTTGCTTCTCATAGCATGCCTGTGCATATGTGCTTTTTTCCAAAAGGATGTTCTTTGCTTGCACGCTTGTAAAATTATTGCGTCCAGCAAATGCAGATGACCATATTCTTGTCTTTAGTTACTTATCTACCTTCAACATCTTAAATTGACATACGTGCCCCTTTTAGTTTGTAAACTCTTTTACACCAAACTTTATTAGTTATAGTTTGGCATATTACTTTTGTTCACTATAAACACAACTGAGTGCCCAACGAGACTAAGAAGTATATTTACAAAATCATTTCGGCGGACTTTAAACAACTGTGTAAGTTAGGCTTAGCTGCAAACTACACTTCTTTGACAATTTGTTCTTTTTATTTGCTTATATGTAAATTGATTAAATAAACAAATAAGTATATAATAACACATAAAAACAATTAGTTTTTTTTTGTTCTAAGTGATTTGACTTAAAACAATTTTTGGTTCTCGGCTCGGATGTCGACCACAGTTTAAAGGAAAACACTTTGGTTTTGGGTCATCCTTTTAATTTATCCGTTATGATTTTTGTTTTAAAATTCATCTTTCTATATATTTATACTAGTAGAAAGACCCGTGTGAACACACGGGTAGGTTTAATAACGATCGAAATGAAATAGTTTATAATAGATTATAATATATCATTTAAATTGTTTGCGTTTAGTTACATATCTTTATAAAACAATGTTAAAGACAGAATGTGTTAGGACATAAAAATTTTATTACTATGTTACGAAAAAATTATTAGTTCAGGTTTGATATAGAAATAAGCTAAGTAATTGATAATATGTTGTCTAAAATGAAGGGGGTGAACCTTTTGTGATTATAGGAAGGTGGATAGCGAACACAAAGAGAAGTCAAGGGTGTCCGTTGTCATCTTTTTAGATCAACTACTATGAACTGCAATTCATACGTATAAATATGGTGACATTTGATTTCATAAAATATACTTCATTAGTCGTTTGCTGCTCATTAAAATATTAATCAAAAGTCAATATATGGTTTTCGTTGCAAAATAAACCTATCAAAGTAATGCTTGGCATAAAAATTCTAAAAGAAATGCACTTAGTGGGGGCCTGTACAGCCATGATGAATGAATAACATAAAACATGAAAAAATGAGCATAACAACAATGATAACATATGACTTAACTGAACTAATTATTATATTTTCCAACCGAAAAGAAATTTTAGAAAATTGAAGGTTATTAATCATCTAAGCAAATTTTTATCTTTCAGAATACCACATATCTTAAGTTTGGTGTATAATTTAAAGTCTACCTTAAAAGTCAAAAATAGTTGTTTTAGCATATTTAAACAATTGGTCATCAATTTCTACTAACAGATACTCACATGTTAACTTCCATCCATAGAAGCAATAGCTGCAATTTTTTGTAGCCTGGAATTATAGTTCAGTTTGACCTGCATCATCAAACAAACTATGATTAGGTAAGGGAAAAAAATAGTTGGAACTTCACAATTTTTAATTTTGCTTCCAAACACAAATAACTCAACAAACTTACTTTTTGTTTTAAAAATATTGCTTTCAAACACAAATGACTCGAACCCATGGTCATCGGAAAAAGTTAGCCCTAATTGAATCAATTTTAGCATATTAAAATTGTCTTTTAACTGCTCTATTAATAGTATATAATATAATGATGAATTATAAGGTTAGTTATTTTCACTTACACAACTATGGGAATTTAGTATGGCAGCTGCACAAACCAAATGAAGTAGGGTCCAGCAATGTAAGACTTATATCAGAAAAATCTGCATTGGAGTATTTTTTTTCTTGACTCATTCCATTTAATGCTATAACCAACAAAGCAATATTAGCATACAACAATTATGAAGATCGCATACAAATTTTTTTTTGGCAAATACCATAAGTAGTATAATGAATACAAATAAAATATAGAGCATAATTCGGATGTAAGATCAATTTAGCTAGATGAAAGATAAATTCTTTATTACGTTAGAGCCTTTAAAACCCTCCCTCATTGGTTCACCAGCCTGAAAATAAAATCACGATTGTAAGTAAAATTACCTTAGAATCAAAAGAGAGTGTTGGAACTAAAATTATAAAAATACATGATAAATAAAGGGCTGAAACGACGTTGAAAAGAACGGAGCTGCCATGATCGAAGAACAAAACACAATAGTTCACAGAATAAATCTGAAGGGGTAAGGTCCCAAAAACCTCATAAAAAGAATTTGAGACCATACCACAAACCAACCTTTTTAGCCTTTCGACCTTGCGCGGCCGCGCATTGGTCTTACAAAGAGGAAGAAGAAGTCAGCGATCTATAATCGCGCGCCCAAAGGAAAACATAAATCCTTGTGCCTTCTCCCATTTAACAAAGGATTAAAATCCTTTGTTCAATACCTCCGCCTAAATATCCAGACTTGGATATTATTTTACCCAGACTTGGGATTTATTCGTCTGTATCCACACAGCAAGGTGTCACACCAGATTACAGCAGTAATCTTCTAGAAAGAAATACAATCGTGCACCACCCAGACGGTTATAACCGTCTGGACACGTGTCATCACCACAAGCAACCCTGGAATCACAACGAAGGCATGCAATTGGAGAGTAATCTCCACTTAATCACTTTCCACGTGGCAATCCCCCAGCCATAGATCAAACCACGATCCGTGTGCATTCACATCGGATCGAGACAACTTGACGTTGGATCAAAGAACTTAACGGAAGAAAATATAACCGCTACGGCGTTAGCATCTTCCGTCATCTTTTCAATAACATGTTTTCCCTCCCAAACTCCCGGTTATAAATACGAGAACTGTTCAGGTATAAACTCAGTTCACACTCACTTCTCAAATACTTTCTCTTCTCCATTACCGATACTTATTCTCACACCGGAGTCGGGTCACGGAGAGAACCCTCTTCTCCCCTTGGCGAGGCTAACGGTGTTCTTTTTTGCAGAATCACAAGAGAAGAAGTTCAGCTACAACTGAATCAACCGAGAGAGAGCTAACCCTTTTATGCGGATTCAAACCCCCTAGATATTTCGGTTCCGACCATTTATCTAGTGTTTCTTCATTGGCGCCCACCGTTTTCTCAGTTTTTCTAGTTTCTACCTCGTTTCGATTCAGTTCATTCCATTTTCTGTTTTTACACATGGCAGAAAATTCGTCATCTCACCAGCAACCTAGTCCTCGACCAAACGTCGGAAACAATTTACCGGTGGAAGGGATCGTAGAAGAGGCCTCGGACGATAATGAGGTTCAATCCAATCGAGCAAATGATCCTGTTACTCCAGGAATGTTACCAGCAAACCCTGCACAATCAATTTTACCACCAGGAGAAACTCCGATATCATGGTATGTCCGGTCCCAAGGGGCATTAAACGCAGTATACACACAGTTGTGTGCTCAAACTGCTCCCGTGACCCAATCCCGGAGGCCGGGATCTAGAGCTCATGCCTCTCAGCGAGAAGAATCAACTTATGATGATACAGGCAGTTATCAGAGACAACACCATGGTGAACCACACCCTCGTCGAAGACAATCGGTTCATGACAGGTTGGGTTCCCAACGGGATACTCATACTGATGAATCCGATCAAACATATCGTTTGAGTGCAAACACCAGCGTATTCAACAGACTGCAGCCAAACTATAACAAATGCAGGCCTCGAGCGGTTTATAACCCTGAGGCAGAGCATAACTATGACTTAGTTTATCGCCCTGCTGAAGCGGCGGAAAACTCGAAGTTCATATTGGAGATAGCTCTAGCTCCATTGGAAAGGGCCAAATTACCATCTAACATTGGGAAATTCAATGGGTTAACTGACCCTGATGATCATCTAAGAGTATTCACCAGCGCAGGGTTGGTTGGCGGTTGGACTCTTCCGCTATGGTGTCATTTGTTTGTGCAAACACTAACTGGCCCAGCGCGAATCTGGTTTGATAACCTACCAACGGGGCAGATCGAGTCGTGGAAAGATCTGCGTAGAAAGTTTTTAACACACTTCAGCCAACAAAGGCGATCAATGCGTGATACATCCGACATCATGAACATCTAGCGCCGCGATGACGAGAATCTGGAGGATTTTATCACCAGATACAATAAAGAAGTGTTGGAGATTGGAGGCGTTAACGAACAACTAATCCGTGCTCAGTTCAAGTACGCGGTTAGATGTGACGACATGGTCAAGGTATTATCAGGAACAGAGGGCCTTCCCAAGAGTTGGGAAAAGATAATGGCGGCGGCCAAGGTTTATGCGCAGACCGAGAAAAACCTTACTACAAACAGGCCACCACCACCACACAACAGGCCCGCAGACTTAAGCGCAACCGGTGAAAGAAGGTACAAAAAGTCATGGCGCGAGTCATCAGGAAGTCGTTCCTCTGAAGATGCCCGCACAACAATCAACAAGCTCTCTGCACAAAGAGAGAACAAGCACGAAAATAGGGAGAGACAGTGGACTCCCCTAACAAAGACCCCGTCGGAGGTTCTAAGTACTGAGGACTACCAATTCAAACCTCCGATTCCGATAAAGAGTAAACGTGGTCAAGACCCGGCGCAATACTACGAATATCATAAAGACAACGGGCATACCACGAACAACTGCATATCTCTGCGCACGGAAATAGAGAAGGCCCTCAAAAATGGAGAACTTACGCATTTACTCCAGAATATGTGCAAGGAGATTAAGCAGATTACCCGGGGAGAAGAAAGCACAAGCAAACGGGCCAAAACTTAAAGGACTCTATAGGTTTTCCGCAGAAAAGACATGACTTATCAAATGCGGCGGAACTATCAGGGAGTAAGTTAAGTTCCATTTAATTATCAAAAAAACTTTGTAACGCCTCTGAGCTTTATCCATGAATAAAATTACAAAGTTTCTATTATTTTTGTGTTTACAAAGTGCATGCAATTTCTTTTTATTAAGCGCAAAAACATTATGGTAGTATAAAACAAGCTCCATGCGCGGTCAGTGATCACGTCACAAACGACCATAAACTCACACATGAGCTTCATACCAACTTCATTCGCCTTACTCAAGTAAAAGCAATTGTACTCATGCAAAATATTGTAAAGTCATTTAACAAAACAAATAGAAACATACTATTTTCAGCGTACAAATACGCCCTAAAAAGCTTCAAACACAGCAGTGTTTAGAATTCTTGTGCAACAGCGCACAGACAAAACAAGGATCTACATCCCACAAAAAACAAATTGTTCAAAACAATTTCATCCTACTCTAAATCTTCACCCTCATCCGGAAAGATTTCTTTGAGTTGCGCCACGTGATCATCCGATTGCAACGCCACATTTATCAACTCCATAACTGGAAGTTGCAAATTATTAAACTCCGTCTTCATGGAAGCAAGCGTGGCGGCAGTATTTACGCCAAAGGTAGCAGACTTGCTATCATCCCAGTTAACTTTCAGTGCGCTATTCACATGTTGGGAACACTCCGCATAACCTTGCGCGTACCCATCTCGCCGTGCAGCAACCATCAAATTGGCAACAGTTTTATCCAGTTCTTCAGAGTTTAACACAGATTCAGCAACCTATGAAATCCAGCGAAAATAAGCATCAAAAAAGCGCATATATGATTTCACAGCAAAAAAGGGAAAAGGAACTTACACAAGCAATCCCGCGATCCTTCAACCAGGCCATATCATTCTTTAAAGGCTCAAGCTCGCTTTCCGCTGTAACCCGCGCCGTTTCTAAATTTTCCAGTTTCTCTTCAACCTCAGTCAAACGGCGGGAGGTTTCAGTATTTTCGGAATGCGCAAGCTCCAGATCCTTCTTCAGTTGTTCCTGGTCAGAAACCAAAGCAGTAAGTTCCTCTAATTCTTTATCTCTAACGGCAAGAGTGGCTAAAGATTGTACCTCCCGTTGCTCACTCCGTTCCCTATGAGAACGCGCCTCCACCAGCATAGCTTCCATAACTGCTTTTTCTTTCTTCAATCTTTCTACCTCCGCATCTTGGTTCTTCAGATTTTCAACTTCAGCCTTGAGGTTATTTATAATATTGCGAAGGTTTGCTTTCTCAGCATTATCCTTCTCACAAATTCTCCTCCAATTTTTGCGTTCCTCAGATAGAAGCGCAGCTTCAGCTTCAGCTTTTCTTTTCCAACCAGCAACAGACCATTCCTCAGTCTTGCGCTCAGCTTCAAACTTAGCTTGCTCAGTCTCTAATTTAGCCTTCAACTGAGCCACATGTTTTTCATTTTTAGCAAATTTCCTTTGCGATGCTACAAAAGATGCCCGCTCTTTATGCATGCTATACCACTCACGCACTATACGGTGAGTAGTAGAAATATGAGAAGCAGTTTCTGCAAGGTAAGACTGATAGGTCTGTTCATAAGGCTGATTTTCCTGAAATTTAATCTCACCAGGCGGAAGTATCCCCTGCAACCAATCTTGGCATACACGCCAATCCGAGAAGGTATCACCTTTTTTCACATTCCAAACAGGGACATGAGGATCAGAAGCATCTTTCTCCGTATAAGTCCGGTAATAATATTCTCCCAGGGTTTCTTCTGGACGAATTGGAGATTGGTTACCAACACCAGCAGATGAACTTGTCTCCTCAGTTGTGGCCTTCTCAGTATGTTCGGGTATAGTTTCAGAAGGTCTAGGGGGAGAAGACTGAATTTTTTCAGCAGTTTCCTTTTTTCCCAAATCTTGAACAACAGTTTCCGGTGTCGGTGGATTATCAGCATCATCTACCACACCCGGTTCAATAATCTGATCAGTCTCTGTATTAACACCAACAGGCTCCTCAGCCTCAACAGCTTTCTCAACACCTTCCCCAGCTATCTCTGAAGGCTCTAACGGGTCTGCAACAGCAGCGCGCGGCGGAGTAGGGGGAAGTTCTTTATTAACCACAGATGGTACTTCTACAGGAACAGGAGAAACAGGAACTTCTGGACAAATAAAAGTCTGTAAGAATCCCATCCGCTTAAAAACAACAAGGGAAAACAACACTTACCAGGAACAGATTCTGAAACAAAAGCATCAAGGTTTCCTTTTCTGGTAATTTTCTTCCTCTGCACTTTCTTGGGAGGTTGACCCTCCGCATCAGCATCAGCTTGCTTTCTTTTACCAACCTTCCTATGAACCAAATGTTCGGGACTAGAATCCAGATCGATAGGCTCATTCGGGTTGGAAGGAGGAATATCAGCAGAATCCTTTAGTTCAGGCTTCGGTTCCCGCATAGTCACTACAGGAGTAAGACCCTCCAAAGAGTCAGAAACCACCACATAATCACACCTGGAGACAGAAGAACGGCGCGTACCTTTCTTCTCTCCAACATTTTTCTCCTTCAAAGGTTGAGTCTTAACAGTCTCACTTCTCTTCGGCGCAGAAGTGGACGTAGTTGCGCGTTTTTTCTTTTCAGGGCCTACGCCTAAATTCAACAATTCACCTACAAAAGCGCAAGGCAAAAAATTACTCAAAGCAAAAAAAGAAAGGAAAAACAGATATAAACTCACCAGCACCAGCAGCCGGTTGAACAGATAGGTCCGCATCCCGCGGAAGAACAAAATTTCTCACGATACGATGATACTAGAGCTCCTCTTCAGGCTTCTTCTTGATAGTACCCATTCTTCCGCCTTCCCTCTTGAAGGCAACAACATATAAAGAAACAACTACATTTGAAGAGAGAGCAGGTAAAAAAAAAAGTAAAGAGAAAAAGCCTCAAACTTACTATGACCATCCTCCGTGTATACGGGTTTGTCATCACGCTCCATCTTCCAATTTAAACTTATGCCGGCTCCGACAAGAGCTTTCTCCGGCAAAGCAATATTGGGCACATCCTTCAGATCCTGATACCAGTTTTCATCAACCGGAGTCTGAAGGGTTTCGATCGAAATATCTTCTTTCCCTCTAAGAACCATCCTCACAGGAATTACTCCAGCTTTAATAAAGAAGAATTTTTGCTTCCAATCATGAAAAGATTTTGGGGGTTGATGTAAAATCTTCTTTGCAGAAGCCCTCTGAACGAATGAATAAAATCCTTGGGTACAATGCATCTGATAAAAAACCCTAAATCGGGGAACGGTTGGCTCCACATGTATCGTCCGGCATACGAATTCGAAATGTCGAACCCTAACCATACCAATAGGGTGAAGTTGGGAGATGTGCAGATTGTAAAATCCAAGAATTTCAAGGAAAAATCTGGTGACAGGCAAGCGAAAGTTACCGTCACAGAAAAAATCCCAAAAGAGGGTAATATACCCGGCCGGAGCATCTGCTGCCGTTTGCCCCTCTTCAGGATACAAAGCACCCCAGTTCTCCGGAAATTTGAGATTCTGAATCAAACCCTCAAAAGACGCCCTAGGCCACTTCAATGGTGGAAGTTCAGTCGACATATCTTCAACAAGATCCTCTTGACGTTCTCCGGTTGACATAAGCGGAAGAAGGATGGAAAATTTTCTTAAGAACAAGGAATGGGGAAAAGTTTTCAAACAAAGCAATGATTGCACAGAGGAGGTTACTCAAACGTTATATACCCATCGCAATAAATAGCATCGGTAACCGTCACAGCACTGTTCCGGGTGTCACAGTTCCCCAAGCAACAGAAAAAGAAGAGGTCAGAACATACACGCGTTTACGCGCGCGCGTGTAAGACACGGACAGTAAAAAACAACTGACAATGACAGGTTGTCAAAATCAATTTAATGTACTAGCTTCAAGGCAAAGATTTTCCATAAAAAAATCTTTACAAACTCAACAAATTCAAATCGTCTCATAGAAGCTTTCTTACTTTTTCACGCCCAAAAAACATTTCCCTCTCATAAGTCCAGTGCTCCACTTATTTGCATAAGTACAACACTAGACTGGGGGGACTTGAAGGGGTAAGGTCCCAAAAACCTCATAAAAAGAATTTGAGACCATACCACAAACCAACCTTTTTAGCCTTTCGACCTTGCGCGGCCGCGCATTGGTCTTACAAAGAGGAAGAAGAAGTCAGCGATCTATAATCGCGCGCCCAAAGGAAAACATAAATCCTTGCGCCTTCTCCCATTTAACAAAGGATTAAAATCCTTTGTTCAATACCTCCGCCTAAATATCCAGACTTGGATATTATTTTACCCAGACTTGGGATTTATTCGTCTGTATCCACACAGCAAGGTGTCACACTAGATTACAGCAGTAATCTTCTAGAAAGAAATACAATCGTGCACCACCCAGACGGTTATAACCGTCTGGACACGTGTCATCACCACAAGCAACTCTGGAATCACAACGAAGGCATGCAATTGGAGAGTAATCTCCACTTAATCACTTTCCACGTGGCAATCCCCCAGCCATAGATCAAAACACGATCCGTGTGCATTCACATCGGATCGAGACAACTTGACGTTGGATCAAAGAACTTAACGGAAGAAAATATAACCACTACGGCGTTAGCATCTTCCGTCATCTTTTCAATAACAGGTTTTCCCTCCCAAACTCCCGGTTATAAATACGAGAACTGTTCAGGTATAAACTCAGTTCACACTCACTTCTCAAATACTTTCTCTTCTCCATTACCGATACTTATTCTCACACCGGAGTCGGGTCAAGGAGAGAACCCTCTTCTCCCCTTGGCGAGGCTAACGGTGTTCTTTTTTGCAGAATCACCGGAGAAGAAGTTCAGCTACAACTGAATCAACCGAGAGAGAGCTAACCCTTTTATGCGGATTCAAACCCCCTAGATATTTCGGTTCCGACCATTTATCTAGTGTTTCTTCAAAATCAAATATTGCTGAAATCAAAACCCTACGGAATAGATCGATCTCAGATTGTATACATAAGGATCGATCTTTGTTTTTGTTATTGAAGATTTGACATATTCTCGAAACTCTGATGCACCACTTATAACAATGGATTTGAGATTATAAAATCAAGCTAAAATGAATCGAATTGCTTCGATCTTAGAACACGAATTCATTCAAAAATCTTGAAGGTCAAATTACAATTAACAATGTTCACATGTATTTGACAAACTATAGCTTAAGCTACATTATATCCCGTGTACTTGCTTTCTTGAAACTTTTTCCAAATGTAATTTTGTAAATCTTATTTTTTTAAAGAATTTATATATCTGTAGTTTCATGTATGTACTCATTAACAGTTGTTCAGACTTCAAATCTGTACTTTGATAGATTCACCTATGGAGGCATCGATCCACAACATCAGCACACTAAACAAAAAGATAAAAATTATAAGCAATTCGCTCTAGTTTAGCAGCTTACCTAAGCTCCACAACTAACCAGAATACGTTTAAGTGTGGAGGATATAGTCTGTTCTTTTATTATAATCTACCTGTTATATTTCAATTAAACAAAATTTAGATAAACCAAAATTTCAAATCTATTTATATTTACAAATATAACTTCTTCAATTAGTTCAACACAAATATACTCCATTATTCAAATAAATACATTTAATTAAAAGCTATACCTTCTTCAAATTTGCATATCATCAAACTGAAAGCACATATCATCAAGTTACATTTTAATGTAACAAACATATTGTGTAGTACTTGCATAAATAAAAGCCAAACCTTCTTCAAATTTGCATGTTTGCTAGGAAACAGCAAGAAAACTCAAAGTAGCAATAAACTTAATAATGTAAACACTCTTGAACTTGACTTGAAACCGTTTGAAGTAGGATTGTCTTCATCGTCCTTCACAAAAAGCCTTAAAAATAAGCAATCAACAACAAAATTAGCAAAGATACATGTAAATTACTAACAAAACAACTATCAATTGCTGTCATTACCTCATGGCATCAAAATTTATTATAAATAATTTCCAAATTATAAATAATCTCCAAATTGCAAAATTAGGAAGTATTCTACAACAATAAATGATTCATCTACATAATTCCTCATGTAATCAAATTGCAAATTCAAACATTAAACAACCATAAATTATGGTTTACTAAACTAATACTTATCATCAATTTGCAGTTCTCAGATACACATATATACAATCACAGTCCAATTAAATCACAGTCCAATCAAACCTTAAAACAATTATCGGATCAAGAATGAGACATACCATCCAGATATTCAAAAGAAAATAAATAAAATTTGACAAATGATTGCAAAATGTCAGACCTCGCGTATATTCGGGCCGACGTTTGCTTCATCGGAAACGCATCTAAGTTACCGGAAAGTGCCCGAAACCCTAGTTTCCTACCAAAACACTCTGGGAGCACCTTCAACCCTAGAATCATCGGAAAACACCATAGTTTGTCTCAGGTGAGACGCATCTCATCAACATCATTGACTGAATATCCCTTACAATCTAAAAAACGTGGTCTTAGGTGAGATTGATCTCATCATCATCGACTGAACATGGATTACACCCAACGCTACCTAGGACAGCCGCGAACAGCAGCCGACAACGATGGTTTATATGTTGCAACAACAGGACAGATCTCGCCATCGTAGCCTTAGATGACAAAATCATCTTCATCGGTCTGAGTAGAGATGTTCAAGGTTCACAGGCGACGACTTTCTCTCTCCACTTCATCTTCGTAGTGAGAGAAGTAGAGGGACTGAGATCATGCCTGAAAAAAGGTATTGAACAGTCACTGGAGATGACCTCTCATTCTAAATCTTTCATGAAATCCATAACAGTAGATGAATTTCATGAAACCCATTGCAACAGATGAAGATTATTTGAAGATGGATTGAGAGGTAGCTGCGTATAAGGAAAGCTGGAAAGGTTTGAAATTTGAAGATGGTTGAGTAAAGTTTTTGTTTAGAAAGAGCTCATGTCTTTGTTCTCTGAAATGTGGAGTAGGGTTTGAATTTTGAAATTCAAATTTTCCTCCCTCTTTCTACTGACTTTTTGAACAACTTATTATTATTATTCATTATTATTCATTCATATTTATTAATTAAAACTGATTTAATAATTGGAATGTTTAATAAAGATTATGACATCAGCATATCCTACGTGGCATGCCTAGATGGTAGATGTCACACCCCGATTTTTCCACGTATTACCGGTGGGCCCGGTGGCGAGTATCGTGACGTAGTTGATATCATCATAGTCAAACAACACAATATTTAAATGCACAGCGGAAGCAAAAGATAGATTCATTTCAACTTTAATAAATTGTAATAATAAGTATCACAAATAGTTGAAACAGATCCACAGACGGATCAAAATAAAAAGGAAACATTGTTCAACAGTTTTATAACATCCAAGCTTGCGAGACTTATTGTGGGCGCTAGGAGAAAGCCAGCCTAGTTCGAGTAGTACCTGCACTTAACCTTTTTAGGAAAATACGTCAGTTTACACTGGTAAATACAATTTAACTGACTCATTTTGAAAAGTTTAATAAAATTGATTTGAATGCACGTGGCACAAAACTTTTTATAACTTGAGATAATTATTTGAATATAATCTTGTAAAAGAATTACATGTTTCTTATGCGTTCAGTAGCCCGTTTTGTGCCGGGTTAAAGATCAATAGACACACCACATTATTTATTTTGGCACTGACGGGTGTACGCCTAGACCCCGTGCTTAGGTCGTGGCCATTTCGTAAAATGATGCCAAGGATATCCGGGACATGGTCATTAACCCCCCAAAGGCTTTAAGCAAACAAAACATTTCCAAACGGAGCATTTCAATGATTTAACCACTATCCGATTAAAGATTCAATGCCCGACCAAGTGGTATTTTATATACCATACCCCAAGCCCGTATAGGGAAAATAAGTTAAAAGTATTTACCTTTGCAAGTATCAATCACAAACGGCAAGTGCATGTAGCTTTTACCGGGTCTCCTATTCCGGAACAAAGGTTTTTAATAACCTATTAGATTTCCTAACGGGTCTTTAATTAAGCCTAAACTTAGACCGGTTAGTTTTAAAGGAAGATACGGTTCAAACGCACGATTAAGCGAAGACCAGAATGGAATGTGATTTAGACCTGAAAAGTTTGAAGACTTGTATAATATGGGTAAGCTAAACACATTCTGGATTTTGGGACAAAAATGATAAGGTTTGACCCGTTTCGGTTGATTTATGCAAACTATTTACATAAACCAAACCAAACGCGAAAGAGGCGTAACGAGTGACCATAAGAGTAATATACAGGTTTCCTAAGTTAATATGCCTTAAATATGTTAAGACATCAGTAAGATACCTTCTATTATGCCGAAAACGAATTTAAACTTAAATTATGCCCCGTAAGGGCATTTTGGTCATTTAAAAGGCTATAAAAGAGTTTTAAATAATAATCTGAGTTACGGGTCTGATATAATCAGTAAAAATACTCATTTTTATAAATTATAACAGTAGGGTACTAGATATATGTGAAATTTATCATTTAAAACCAAACTATGCACCTTAGGGGCATTTTAGTAATTTCACTTAGGCTAAAAAAAGTCAAAACTGGAATTCTGACTTTAAGGCTTTAGCTTACTGTCAAAGTATGAAAATATACTTAAAATATCAGTAGGTATCAAACCTTATATGTTTAAAATAGTTTTAATACATACTGTGCGTTAAAAACGCTTAAAAAGGCGATTTGGAGCCATTTCCGGGTTCTCTATAGAAGGCTGATATTTTTATTATTCCAGAAGGTTTAAAATAATTTATTTATCATATAAAATCAGTAGCAAAAGGTTTGGGGTCAAAAAGATTTGTAAAACTCATTTTATAGCCCAAAAGGGCAAAACCGACATTAACCGAATTAAAGCTACAAGCCTATGTTATGCTCAGGCTAAAATTAATTAAAAATCTTTAAAAATCCCAAAATATTATTTTATATCAGTAGGTAAAAGGTTTGGTATTAAAAATCGGGTTTAGATAGGCTATATGCTAATTATGCCATTTAATTCACAAAAAGCCTTCTAATTACGCTAATGAGCATAACTCTTAATCTAGACCTCTAACTGATGTCAAATTTTGGGTACAAGTTTATGAATCAGTAACCAAGGTGTCTACTCTTTTATATTTGAGTAAAATGCACGGATAGTCCCTGTGATTTGGTGAAATTTCATTTTTAGTCCCCAACTTTTTAAAATTACACTCTTAGTCCCTGTGGTTTGACAGGTTGTTACTCGGATAGTCCCCAAAGCGGATGGATGTTAGTTTTTTTGGTTAAACTAGTAATAAGGCCACGCGCGTTGCGGCACGGGTACATCGCAAACATCAAATAGATTAGCGCAAGCATTATGTAATGTGTCAACCATATAAAACGTGTGTTTTGACGTATCCGATATAATCAATGTAACTTATATAAGCATTTAAATCAAATAACAAAATCCAAACCAGGTTGGTTCATTTAGTGGGGTTCCACCTAATTACTACACAACCCTTACATTTTCATTAAGACTTAGTGGCCTCAATGCGCATAGTGACTCGTATGTCAAATCATAAACCAACTAAAACGTACATAAAAATAAGCACAAAAACGTATTATATTTAACCATGTTCATTAACATAAATTTATATTGACATGTACATATAAAAATGAGCATGTGAGAAAATAAAGTGTTTACATCAAAATGTATAACAACCTAAAACATACATAAAAATAGGCATGAAAACGTATTATATTAGACCCGACTCATTTTTAGGAAAACTTTAGGTCGAAACGTAAATGTGTACTGTTTACGTCCAATGCAGATACATGAATATGTACCGAAATGTCCATAAAAATAAGCACGTGAGGAAATAATTTTTTTTAAGTTAAAGAATGAAAATAAGGTGCTCGCGTGTTGTGGCGCAACATTTAAGGGCACATTATCATTCGTTAAGCGCGTTGGTACGGTGACATTAACGTGTTTAAGCACACGAAAGAAACGTATAAAGATACGGTACGATTAAACGAAATGTATTAAGTTGTGACGAACCAACTACCCGTTTCGAATTTATAGCAACATGTTAACGTGATATAAACTAAAAACACAAAGGGGAAAAAAGAAAAAAATTAAAAACGAAGGAAGTAAAAGTGAATAGTTAGAAATTTAGACGTTAGATTTGTTATTGTGTAAGTTTTAGGATGAAAACAAATCAGTTAAAAAAATGAGGGAGCAAAAATGGAAAATTTTGAGGTAGCCAAAATGAAAATTACATTAAAGGACGAAAGGAGAAAAGGACAAAATTGTAATTTGGAGTAGATTGTCGGTGGCCTTTGCCACCGACTTTCTACTTTAAGTATTTTGGTTAAATAGGTGTGAAATGACAAGGAATATCCGAGTAACAACTTGTCAAACCACAAGGACTATCCGAGTAACCTTCATCCGCTTTGGGGACTATCCGAGTAACAACTTGTCAAACCACAGGGACTAAGAGTGTAATTTTGAAAAGTTGGGGACTAAAGGTGAAATTTCACCAAACCACAGGGACTATCCGTGCATTTTACTCTTTATATTTTTAAAAATCATATTTTATGGTGAAAATGGCATACTAGTCAACATTTAGGCAATTAACGGAAACTTGCATAATAATTAGACAACTAGTGAACCAAGCCGTACAATCATAGAGGGTTATACTAACATGTAACTAGGTTCAAAAGAAGCTCTAAGGCAATCCTAAACTAGGCTTAAACGGGTCAGAACTGAAAGTCAAAGCAAAAGTCAAATTATACGACTTTCGGTTCCAAACCGGGTCTCTACTGAAAATTGTCGGGTTGAACATGTTTAGACATGTTCTTACATTAATTATCAAGTTATATTAATGATAAAACAGGTTACATGGATCCTACATTGCTAATTATGTATTAATTTGAAAATAAGTATTCTGTTGACTTTTTAAAGTTAGCTTTGACCCGACAATTGACCTAGTTAGAGTGGGAATCAGAGAGTACCCTTTTAAGGGTTTATTACCCACATAAATACCTACTTATAGTTACTTTTAATTCGAGATTTGACCAAACAAATTTTAATTAATCTCGAAGTCAAACCTTAATTACGACGGTTTGACTTTTAGCTAATTAACTAAGCTAAACTGAATTAAAATGGATTAAGGACGCTTACAAGAGTCCTAAGTATGCTTATGGATCCTAAGAGAAGTTGGTTGCTGTCCAGAGAGCTCCAGAGATCAGTTGAAGTGAGCTTGAATGAAGTGAACAAAATGGTTGCAACTTCACCCTCTTATATATTGAACCCAAATGCATAATATCATGCCAAACTACATGTATTGCAAGATCATCCCAGGTGTCCCTATGATGCCAAAACCAGTTACAAGACCCTTGATTTTTCGAATACCACTTATCTAAGGCGGTGCAACCTGCTGAACAGGCACCTATCCAAATCTGCTGCCAGCGACGTCCTTACGGACCGTAAGCCTTAGCTCTTACGGTCCGTAACCGATGCACAGAGACAAAATATTTTGCAACTTCTAGGCCTTGCTCCTACATTTCTTACAAGTCCGAATCTTGTGCATCTTTTTAGTAGAGGGGACAAATTTTCAGTTCTTGCATGCCTTGCATGTACTTGCACAATTTTGGATCTTTGTGGGAGGTTTTTAAATGTCGGAAATACCAAGAATTTATAATGAATTCATGACTTAGGTTATAATCAATTTGCTATTTAGGATAACCAGATTTATTTGCATAATTTGAGATGTTGATTAAATATATCATGGTTAGGGATTTATTAATAGGTCGCTCAGAGGTATAAATTAACATGTCGACGCTTTTAAATCCTACCGTACATCTTTGTCTAGATCCGTTTTCATAACACGTTTGCATCACATGACACGTGTCTTTATTTTATTGGGCATGATTTTACGAGGTGTTACAGTAGACACGTATACAAACTTACATTAGCTCTACTTCTCCTTTTATAGATAGTATAAGATGTACTGATTTGGGTTTCTAAAATTACATATTGATGGATTTTCTACTAATGCTATAACGAATGCTAAACCACATATGGTGTTGTAGCGGTGTTACAAGATGAAGATGATGATAATGTTGATCCGCATCTTGAGCGAATAAAGAATGAAGCTGGTAGTGAGTTAGTGACAAAGAGAATAAAGTCTAATCATAACTTTGTTGTATGTTTTTCATTTTTTTATCTTAAATTCGTTTGAATTATGTAGGATGAAGATTTTATTGCTGACAAGGAAGATGGAGCGTAATCTACCAATGACTCTGGGGGAGATGATTCTGATGGTAGTTTGAGTGAAGGTGACAAGGACGTTAGTAGTCGGGGGTTTTTTTACATCATATTATAAATTTCTTTTTAGTTTCTAACATATTATATTTCAGAAACCTGTAAAGAAGGAACCAAAGAAAGAACCTACTACTTCTCTAAGGTTGTTTCAAATCGGAAAAGAACCAAAAGGGGTGAAGAGGATGTGTCGAATAAGAGAAAGCCCAAGAAAAAAAAAACAAAGACCCGAGTGCATCAAAGAGAGCTAAGTGCTTTTGTGCTTTTCTCACAACTTGAAACAGAGCTTGGTATACATTATATACGTATGTGTATGTATGTATGTGTGTGTATACACACACATTTATACTATGTTGAGTTTAGGTAGTCAGTTAGATCAAGGAATTCACTATAATGAATCACATGTATTATGATTTCTCATAGATTGTGTTTTATCTTCATAATATAAAAAAGGATAACACTGGTATTGCATTTCAAGAAATCGTCTATCATGTTGTAAATTGTTTTTTACGTCAATTCTTTGATTTATGCTCGCTTGCTCTTTGTGAATAGCAAATTGGTATTAAAAATATATTATGTGAAATCCTCCACGCAATGTGCACCAAAAAAACATAAGTACCCGAAGCAACGCGCGGACATTCCCACTTGTTATTAATAAGTTAGTAAAGAAAATGCTAAGTGACATTAATAAGATTGTTTTAATAGTATTAGAATGCTATGTGGCATTAATAGGAATGCTTTATTAGCATTAGATGTAAATATTATATAAAGTAAAATCAAACATTCTTATTAGTTGAAACTTCTCTTTTCTTATTACAAAAAATTTCTTCTTATTTGAACCATCCACTATATATATATATATAGGGAGGGGCTCATGCGAGAACCACCCTTATTGTGAGAACCTTGAGAACCAATGTGAACACAACCTAAAATAGCTAAAAAAAACCTAAAAAAACCTAACCCCCACCCCCCAAAAACCTAAACCCCCCCACCCACCCACCCCCCCCCAAGCTAAATGCTAAAAAAAAACCTAACCCCACCCCCCCCCCCCCCCAAAAAAAAAAACCTAAACCCCCCTCCCCCACCCCCAAGCTAAAATGCTAAAAACTAAACCCCCAAAAAACCTAAAAAAATCTAAAAAAAAATCTAATTTTTTTTTTTGAATTTTTTAATATTTTTTATGTTAAAATCGCTACTTTTAGAAGCAAAAAAAAAAAATTAAATTTTTTTTTTAATTTTTAAATTTTTTTTTTCTTCGAAAAGTAGCGATTTTTTTATAAAAAATATTAAAAAATTCAAATTTTTTTTTTTGTGATTTTTAGCTATTTTTAGGCATTTTTGGTGTGTTCACATTGGTTCTCGCGGTTCTCACAATAATAGGTGGTTCTCGCATGATCTTCTCCCTATATATATATATATATATATATATATATATATATATATATATATAGGGTTAGGATCGTGTGAGAAACACTAGGCTATTGAGAAACTTGAGAAGTATTCTGGACCACACATTTTCCCTGAGCTTTTCATAATATACACATATATATAGTTTAAAACTGATTACATACATATGTGAATAATTCAAGATTTGACAATATACATATATGTATATAGCGAATTTTAACCTATACATATGCGTATATTACGAAAAGCTTAGGGAAATGTGTGGTTCAGAATGCTTCTCAAGTTTCTCAAATAGGGTGGACTTCTCTTAGAGCATTCACATCCTAACCATCAAATTATGTGAGGAGGGGTTTTTATATTATAAAGGGTATAAAAAGTGGTTGTGAGTAGAGGAGAGAGAAAATGTTACTGTTCATCTGTATATTTGGGGGGACACTGTTCACCCGTTATAATTTTTTAATATATTTTGAAAGTGGTTGTGAGTGGAAGTGAGAGAAAAATATAATGATAATATTATTTAATTGAAAGGAGAGAGAAAAAGTATTTGTTTTTAGTGGAAATATATTGATATAGGAGTTGTTTTTTAGTGGAATGTATGTATAATTTGATGGATTGGATGTGAATGCTCTTAGGATCCATACCCTATATATATGAATTGGGTAAAATGAGAACCACCTAAAGTTATGAGAACGTATGAGCCAATATTAACCATTGATCAAATGTGTTTTGATGGTTGAGATTAATAAAACAATAAACCAGTGTAATGATTCTACTTTAATTAATGAGAATTTTGTTTTTAGTAAGCTGAAGGCTAATTGAACTTTTATTATGAGAGAATTTTGACATCGTCATCATAATTTCGTACATGTATCAGACATCAAATCTCACTTCCCCCTCACACTCCTTTCCCTCCCCCAAGAATTCAACTTATCTTCTTCACAAAAACTTCCTTTTCCTTATACCCCCAGACAATTATCGGAGAAAACAGAGCAACATAATCGGAGACAAAATCTCACTTCCCCCTGTTACATTCCTTTTCACCAACCTCCTTTTTGCCTCCGACCACCAGGCAACAAACCAATATAACGGGCACCCCTGTCGGAGGCGCCTTTACACCGCCGTCGACAGCGAGCCTGGCAGTCAACTACTAAGGACAATAAAAAAAGGTTAGTGTTTTTATAGGTCTCGTTTTCCGGTGTGTCCATATTTCCTTCTTACTGATAATGTTGCAAAGGGATGGGGGTGGGGTTCCATGTAAAAGTCTAGGGTTTCCCATGATGAGGGGGAATGGGTTACCATTTGATGTTATAGGATTTTTTAGTATTTGATGTTTTTTGGAGTGGTTGCACGTTGGAACCTACCTTTGAAATTATTTACATAATGTTTGTTGGTGTCTTTTCTTGGCATGAACATGGTTGCAACCTCCCGCAGGTCTAGCCGCGGTAAACAAAAGATTGATCAGACACTAAGTGTGATATATCTCAGTTTAGGTAAAACGTGGATCACTTAACTTGTGCTTTGATTATTTGGTTTGTTGGTGGTTATAATGGTTTTCACGACTTGTAGAAAATGAAGGGCGACGGACGAGGAAAAGGCGTAACGAAACGGATGTACATCGTTTATTAGTATCCGTTGATGATAGCAACACTCCTAAGCGAATTATTGCCACACGTTCTTTGACAAAGAAGCGTAAAGAGATTTTGAACGTTTCTGATGGATCAACTGAGAACGAAAAGAAACAAAAGGGCATGCAACAAATGGAAATAGCAAGCCTAAAGACGCGTTCTTCGCCCAAGCAGCTATATAACGCAATATGAGTCATGTCACAGAGGCAAGAGGAAGCTGTTAAGCAAATGGGTTTGGGAGGATTGCTAGCATTTGTCGTTGACGGCATTCCTGAAAAATTGGCCTTTCATGTTGTTGATCAATATTACGCTGATACTTTGACTTTGAATCTTGGAAACACCCAACTGGTCGTCACCGCCACTTTGATCAGCAAGCTGTTGGGTATCCGTGAAGGAGGTTTGAGCTTTTGCGCCATTGTGTCGTCCAAGAAACTGCACCCATTGTTGAAAGGATGGCGTTCTAGGTACCCCCAAGTTTTTACATATCCCCAACTTTAATATCCACGGAGATCCAAGAAGACAGTTATGATGATACGATGTTTTTCTGTGTTTATTTCGTGTTACTTTTCCTTTCGATAATGGCTTCATCACAAATGAATGAGTATGTGAATGACAAAATATTAAACCGTTTAACTGTTGAAACCCACTTCGAAGAGTACGACTGGTGCGCTTTCATCGTGGACTGTTTGCGTAAGTATAAGAAGAAGTGAAAGCCATGGGACTAAACAATTGGTTGGCTGCCCCCCTGACTGTCTTGATGATACGTCTTCAAACTCCTACCGTAAAGTTTAGTAAAAAATATTTTTTACACCTGGTGATTTGGGAAAAAGTTTGATGTGGTTAACGACCTACTTTTTTGTGTAGTTGTTGTATGTCGATAGCATAGAGCTGCCCCCGCTAAGCACCAGGGTTGGTGTTCTCAGTTTTGGACTAAAGACATGTTGGCGCGGCGACAAGAGTTCGAAATCAAGAATGGTGGGTTTGGGGATGGCAAGTTGAAAGAGATAAGCGTTGGTGCAGTTCAAGTAGGCTTGGACGTAGATGATGAGGCATTTGGGAATACGCATATATTTTTGCATTTAAGCGCTTTTTGGTTGACCGTAAAAACAAAAAAAAAAGTAAACCAGCAACCCTTGCATCGTACTTTTTTAAGCCTTGTCTTAATTTTGTTCTTATAATAGGAGGTTGTTGACTGCGTTGAGAAGTGGATAGATAGGTTGGCTTCCCTTCGGGTTAAGATTGAAACGCACTTAGGTGCCCGTTTATCCGAGGATCCAACCAACAAGGCCCTCCAGCGGCTAAAGCATAGGTACATTGAAGTGTTGGATGGGTTGCCGATTTGGCCGGCCGAAGGGTTGGATATCTTTGAAGAGGGACAAATGTTCAAGCGGGCATTGACAAGCACCCAACGCACCCCGGACGCAAGGGCATGTATAGCAAAGCACCCCACTCACTTTTATATACGATATACGTATCTGAGAATGTGACAAAAATGATTTCAGATGCAGCCGCTTCGGAGAGCATAGCACTGGTACTGATTGAGTTAAATGCATCTTCGGTGGAGAATACTTACACACACAAAAAATATAGGACACGCAGACGACTAAGTGGTGGGTCCTTTTTTTAAAAATCTTACTTGTTGTCCGCCCCTTACTAGATCCGTATCCTGTTATTTTATTGGCATCCTTAAATCATGACCAGGCGTCAAAGGGTTTGAGAGTTCGAAAAGTTTGGAAGCAGATTCGGTGGCTAGCGACGATGGAGACGCGGTTGATTTAGGTGCCTCTACACCTATTGTTCCACATGTGGAAACCAGTTCTGATAATCCCATGTGCCATGTGACGGATAACGTGTGCATACCGAACGTGGAGGTGAGTATAGGCGGTTTGAATGAAGTAGCGGGAGTAGAGGCGGAAGATGATGGGCGTCGAGGCAGTGCGGTTGAAAAGGTAGATTCGGTATTGAGAGACGCAAGGATGCGCTATCCACTTGGGACCAAGGTACGGTTATGACGAAAAGTAACAAAAAAAATGTTTTAGTCTTAACAGCCAGCATGGGGTCGTATATATATGTGCATATTATTTTCAACATTTGGCTACGGGATAAAAAACAGCGTATGTTGATTTACCACAAGACAGGCTAAGTGCCAAAAACGACACCTCAGCCATTATGGGTGTTTTGGATGGGGTCGAAGGGCTTCTAAATACAGGTATGAAAAAAAAAGTTTATAACTCTGTTACGTTATCACTCCCAGGTTGAGTTTCTGTTGGTTGTGTGCAGAGGAAGGTGCTGAAATGTCGAGCGATGAAAGTTCACAGTTGGGGTGTCGCAACCCCCGTCCCCTCTTGACCCGGGAATGGGCGGCCGCGGCCGTTTTCGGTGGTATCGGTGTTTATCATTTTGGCAGCGGAAATTACATCAGGACCGTAGTTAGGAAATATTTTATCAGAGTAAAACACCATATTTTATATAAATAAATGAACACATTAGGATAAAACAAAAGTTTTCATTATAAACTGATTTATGGAGATAATCCCTATTTTATTGAATAAAACATCTCTTTATTTAGGAAACTTTTATAGCCATTTTTCCAAGCCTTCAGTGCTGCCTAGCTGGCTTCTATTTGGCTTTCACATTTTGTTACCTAAATCACGTTTAAAAATATTTTTTCAGTGGGAAATACTGGTGAGTGAATCCCAGTTTAATCAAGAAGAGTTTTATCAATTTACAGTATTGAGAGCGATTACAATGTTTATATCTACACAATTACTCATTCAGTACTATCAATCCTGACTGGTGGGTCATATTACACATTGGCTAACTCTTTGTCCAATGGTAACGTGTTCCACATTTTGTATACATAACCCCAACATACCAGCAGTAATTGAAGAATACAAAGACTCAATCACTGCTAATCACATTGCAAAATAATTAAGGTTTTTGTAAAAACAGTTTACAAAAAAGATTTCACAAAAAGGAGATTACTCACATTGCTGTCTTAGGGTTTTCCTTAAGGATTTCTTGGTGATTATCTATTATATTACACAAATGCACACGCGTTAGTATAATAACCCAATATTTACATTAGTAATACCCTCCCCGAGACGGTATTCCAACGACTACGTCGGGCAGAACCACGACAGCCGTTACGGAACCCTAAATCTACCGGGCAGCGTATCTAATACGTAACCGGGGGTTATGATACTTACAACGGGGCAGAACTTCGTTATTTAGGGGGTATTATGCCCGAGTATAGTGCCTACTATGTAGAAATTGAGAGAGAAAGTTGAGAAATGAACGACGTAAACTGAAGGCATGAGCTCCCATTATATAGGGCTGGTCGATCAGGTTCTCGCGGCCCGCGAAGGGAAAGGGAGGGCCTACGCGGCCCGTGGAATAGGGTCCGTAGGGCCTAGCCTTGATTTGTCACCAAACTAGCTTCGCCACGTGTTGACACGTGGCGGCTTCCGGGTTAGGCCGCATGTCCGGGCGCTCGCGGCCCGCGTAAGATGGAGAGTGGGTCTTCGCGGCCCGCCACAGCCCTAAAAATTTGATTTTTAATTAAATTTAATAAAAATAAAGGTATTCGGGGCCCGTTTTCGCATACGGGGTATATGTTAAGACATATAGGGACTTTTTTAATTTATATTAGGTGTGTCGAAAAATTATTTAGGAGGGTTGTTATATCCTCCCCACCTTGTTTTTGAACTTGTCCTCGAGGTCTTACTCGAATAGGTGTGGATATTTCTTCTGCATCTCTGATTCGAGCTCCCATGTGTACTCGATTCCTCTTTTGGAGTCCCATTTTACTTTGACCAGAACTAGTCTCTTGTGCTTGAGATTCTTGACTTTACCGTCTTCAATTTGTAGAGGTCGTTCCACAAATTTTAAGTGCTCATTTACCTCTATATCCTTAAGAGGCACTATCAGTGATTCATCAGCTAAGCACTTTTTGAGATTACATATATGAAATACATCATGTATTCCTGCCATTTCTTTTGGCAATTGTAGCTGATAGGCTACAAGTCCTATTCTTTTGATAATTTCAAAAGGTCCAACATACCTGGGGCTTAGCTTTCCCCTCTTGATGAATCTGACTATTCCTTTCCAAGGAGAGACTTTTAATAACGCCTTGTCTCCTACTTGAAATTCCAATGGTTTTCGTCTGTTATCAGCATAACTCTTTTGTCGGTCACGTGCTGTTTTCAGTCGTTCCTTGACTTTAATAATCTTGTCGGTAGTTTCTTGTACTATTTCTGGTCCGGATAGTTTCTTTTCTCCTATTTCTGCCCAACAGACTGGAGTTCGGCACTTTCGTCCATAAAGTGCTTCGAATGGTGCAGCATTGATACTTGTGTGATAGCCGTTATTATAAGAAAATTCTATAAATGGTAAATGATCGTCCCAATTACCTCCGAAATCAATTACACAAGCTTTAAGCATATCCTCCATAGTCAGAATTGTTCTTTCGCTTTGTCCGTCCGTTTGAGGATGATAAGCTGTGCTTAGATTTAGCTTGGTTCCCATTGCTTTTTGGAAACTTGTCCAGAAATGAGAGGTAAAACGGCTATCCCTATCAGAAACAATTGATAAAGGAATTCCATGTAATGAAACTATTTCATTTACATACAATTTAGCTAACAGTTCCATACTGAAAGTTTCTTTCATTGGTAGGAAATGAGCTGACTTAGTTAGCCTGTCTACAATCACCCAGATTGTATCATTACCTTTCTTTGTTTTGGGTAATTTGGTTACAAAATCCATTGTTATCAATTCCCATTTCCAAACTGGCATCTCTAACTGCTGCAACAAACCTGAGGGTTTCTGATGTTCAGCTTTAACTTGTGAACAGGTTAAACACTTGGCAACATAAGTTGCTATATCTTTCTTCATTCCTATCCACCAAAAATTCTTTCTTAAATCCTGATACATCTTATCACTTCCAGGATGCATCGTATACTTAGATTTATGGGCTTCTTCTAATATATGGTGGCGTAGGTTTCCTAATTTAGGTATCCACATTCTTGTCTTATGGAATCTCCAAATCCCATCTGTTCCTTGTTCTAGTTCCTTAATCATTCCTTTCAATTTCTCAGTATCCTCCTTGATTACTGATTCTTGTGCTTTTCTAATTTGTTCATTTAAATCTACATGTAGATTTAATTTAAGAGAACGTACTCTTTTTGGCTTTTCATGATACTTTCGACTTAAAGCATCAGCTACTACATTTGCCTTACCTGCATGATACCGGATATCATAATCATAATCACTAAGTATCTCCATCCAGCGTCTTTGCCTCATATTCAACTCCTTTTGTTCGAAAACATACCTTAAACTCTTATGGTCGGTGAAAATGATAAACTTACTACCATAAAGGTAATGTCTCTAAATTTTAACGGCAAAAAATATGGCTCCTAATTCCAAATCATGGGTTGAATAATTCTCTTCATGATTCTTAATTTGTCTAGATGCGTATGCTATAACCTTTTGTCGTTGCATTATACACATCCATAACCTAGTTTAGAAGCATCACAATAGACTACAAAATCTTTAGTTCCTTCTGGTAATGCTAGTATGGGTGTATTGGTTAGTTTTTGCTTAAGAATTCTGAAGGCTTCTTCTTGTTTTGGTCCCCATTCAAACTTAACAGATTTACAGGTTAACTTAGTTAAGGGAATGGCTATTCTAGAAAAATCTCGAATAAATCTCCTATAATAACCGGCCAATCCTAAGAAACTTCTAACCTCGGTTGGTGACTCAGGGGTTTTCCATTTGGTAATTGCCACGATCTTGGTGGGGTCCACATGAATTCCTTCATGATTAACCAAATGTCCAAGAAACTGTATTTGTTCTAGCCAAAACTCACACTTCGAAAATTTTGCATAAAGTTTTTCTTTTCTCAATAAACTTAGAAGTGCTTGCAAATGCATAGCATGTTCCTCCTTATTTTTAGAGTAAATGAGAATATCATCTATAAAGAAAATTATGAATTTATCCAAATATGGCTTACATATTCGGTTCATCATGTCCATAAATACGGCTGGGGCATTGGTTAAACCAAATGGCATGACAGTAAATTCATAATGGCCATACCTTGTTCTAAAAGCGGTCTTAGGAATGTCCTCTTCCTGTACCTTTAATTGATGATATCCTGAGCGTAAATCGATCTTAGAGAAAAATCGAGCTCCTTGCAATTGATCGAACAGATCATCGATTCTCGGTAATGGATACCGATTTTTAATCGTGACTTTGTTCAATTTGCAGTAGTCAATGCACATACGCATCGATCCATTCTTCTTCTTGACGAATAAAATCGGTGCTCCCCATGGCGATGAACTTGGTTGTATGAATCCTTTCTCCAATAATTCGTCTAACTGCTTCTTCAGTTCCTACATTTCTGTGGGTGCCAAATGATAAGGGGCTTTGGCGATTGGTGCTGTTCCTGGTAGTAGATGAATTCTGAATTCAATTTCCATGTCCGGAGGTAGTCCTGGTAATTCTTCTGGAAACACATCTGGAAACTGAGATTCTATGGAAATATCTTTCAGTTCTTTTCCTTTTGGGTTAATGATTATGGAAATCAAATACACTAATGATCCTTTTCTTACGTAACAGGCTATTTTCATTACAGAGATGAATTTTGTGGATCTGGATGGTTTATATCCTTTAATTGTGATCTTTTCACCCTTTGGTGAATTTACTTGGATTGACTTTTGATCACATAGAATACTGGCTTTATTGGCTACTAACCAATCCATTCCTAATACAACATCAAATCCTGCCAGATTCATTGGATAAAGGTTTGCAATAAACTTTTGATTTAAAATTTCTATTCTTGCTCCCTGCAAGATTTCAGAAATCTTAATGGTTTCCCCATTCGCTGTCTCTACTAGACATTCTTGTGGGAGTTTAGTTAATGATTGATTAAGAAGTTTGCAAAATGAAGTATTAATAAAACTTTGGTTTGCACCAGAGTCATATAATACTTTAGCAAAAACATCATTAACTAAAAACATAACGGCTATCACGTCCGGAATCATCTTAGCTTCTTCTGCAGTCAGAACAAATGCTCTAGCATTTTTAGTATCCTTGTTGTTTGCATCTGAAGCTAGCTTTGGACAGTTCGGCTTGATATGACCTTGTTCTCCACAGTTGTAACATATCCTGTTGTTAGGCTTCTTCCTGCAGTCTTCCTCCTTGTGTCCAGATATTTTGCAAAAATTGCAATATATAGAGCATCTTCCAGAATGCTTCCTTTTGTAATATTTGCAGTAAGGTGCGGTAGAACCTACATTTTTCTCACAGTTGGAATTTCCATAACGGAATTATTGGGTAAGCCTTTGAGCTAGATTCCTTCTCTGGTCCTCTTCTCGTGTACGTACTAATTCATCAGTCAAGATGTTTGCTAGTTCTACAACTTTTTCTATAGTTTGAGGCCTAGCTGCCTTAACTACATGCCTAATCTCACTGATTAATCCCCAGATATAACGAGAGGTTAATACTGGTTCAGGTGATGCAAGGGTTGGCACTATTCTCGCATATTCAAAGAATAATGTAGTGTAACCCTTACTATCCACTCCAGTCATTCTAAGGTTTAGGAACTTATTTGCTATCTGTTCTTTTTTATTGGGAGGGCAGAATTTCCTTTCCACCATGTTCTTAAAATCTTTCCATTCCATATTGTAAACCTTGTCACTTCCCCTAGACTGTAGGATAGTGTTCCACCATTCTAAAGCTGAGTTCTTAAATAGATTGGAGGCAAACATTTTCTTATCCTCTTCTGCACACTTGCTTATTTTTAAAACTGCCTCAGTCTTTTCTATCCAACGTAGAGCTGCAACGGCCCCTTCATTGCCCGAGAATTCAATTGGTTTACAAGACCAGAATTCTTTATAAGAACAACCATAAGACATGGTTCTTCTTCTTTTGGAAATGGGCACCTGAAGTATGGGTCCATTGTTCATGCTGTTTTCTGGTTCCGTGGGTTGTTTACTGCCATGGTTACTTTTATTATCAGCTTCCCTAACCGTTTGGATAATATATGGCATCGCGTCTATAATTCCTTGTGCTAATATATGTTGGATGGCACTGTTATCCACTTGGTTTCCATTGTTATTGTTATTCAGGTTATCGTTATTCGGGTTATTGTTACTCTGGTGTTCCTGGTTCACTTCGTTGTCCATCTGAATTTTAAACATTTGCCAATTATTAATATCATAAGATAATATTTGATACAATTAATCACACAACACACATATTGATCAAAATCGTCGAACATTGCGACTTACTCTTTCTTATATATTATGCATCTAATAAAAACTGAAGCTGGAATTTAAAATTACAATACTATTAGGCATCCGTAGCTATTGTCTAGATTTTTTTTCAAACATACACACGTATTATATATTATTATTATTATTATTATTATTATTTTATTGTTATTACTACTATTACCATCACTGATATGGGTTCATCTAGAACTCCATATTACGCTCGTCATACTTCCAGACGAGTCGTTCTCCTATCTGCCTCATCCTCTAACTACCTTCTAAAATCTCCTCACCAAAGGTTCAGAGTTCTTGCACATTCTCTGCACTCATTGGGGTGCAGGAGCTGGTACTGGGTTTGGGAATTGGGGCATGGGTTCCTGGTAAGGATATGGATTCTCTAAAATTTCCCTAATGTGTTGGTCATTATCGTAATAGGGATCTAGGGGGCCCAAGTCTGGGTAAGCTGCTAAGTTGGGCATAGGTTCATCTTCTGGTATTGGGTAACGTTGCTGGTAATCCCTATGGTCATCAAACCACGGATCATAGTTTGGGTCTAAGGGATTGGGTGCTGGTATTATAGGTGTCTCAGCTGGGTCAAAGGCTGGTGCTGGGAATTGGTTTTCTGGGTTGTTTTCAATTTCCATAGGCTATGTGGGAAACAGTGGTAAGGGTTGAGGTGCTCTAAATTAGGGTCTGCAGCTGTAGTTGCTAGAATATGAAAATTTGCTAAACTCCTATTGAGCATATCCTGAGTGTGAGCATTTGTTTCTCTCTTAACGGCTGCTAAAGCACGCTGTTGTTGCAACTTTTTCATTCTCTTCCTACGTTCTTGCGCTCCTCTACTGAACCATCCTCTCTTTTTAGGAGGGAATGACTCTTCAGTCTAAGCCTTAAACACGAATATCCCATCTTCATTGCCAGCTGAATACCCAGAGAGGGTAGGCTGTGAAGAGGTTCCTTCGCTCCTAGGTGAGCAGGACAACTGACGGTAGGCGTCGGAAGGTCCTTGGTCGCTCATACTATAAACTAATAAATAGTCAAATAACACATAATAATATACAGATATGCACGTATATCTGTAATTAATTTTCTAACATTTTGCATAATATCTCGGTGTTAGCAGAACACTTTTGTGGCTGAATTAGTAGCTTAGCTCTGATACCACCTTCTGTTGCAACCCCCGTCCCCTCTTGACCCGGGAACGGGCGGCCGCGGTCGTTTTCAGTGGTATCGGTGTTTATCATTTTGGCAGCAGAAATTACATCAGGACCGTAGTTAGGAAATATTTTATCAGAGTAAAACACCATATTTTATATAAATAAATGAACACATTGGGATAAAACCCAAGTTTTCATCATAAACTGATTTATAGATATAATTCTTATTTTATTGAATAAAACATCTCTTTATTTAGGTAACTTTTATAGCCACTTTTCCAAGCCTTCAGTGCTGTCCAACTGGCTTCTATTTGGCTTTCACATTTTGATACCAGAAACGCGTTTAAAAATATTTTGTTTGTGGGAAATACTGGTGAGTGAATCCCAGTGTAATCAAGAAGAGTTTTATCAATTCACAGTATTGAAAGCGATTACAATGTTTATATCTACACAATTACTCATTCAGTACTGTCAATCCTGACTGGTGGGTTATATTACACATTAGCTAACTCTTTGTCCAATTGTAACGTGTTCCACATTTTGTATACAAAACCCCAACATACCGGAAGTAATTGAAGAATACAAAGACTCAATCACTGCTAATCACATTGCAAAATAATTAAGGTTTTTGTAAAAACAGTTTACAAAAAGATTTCACAAAAAGGAGATTACTCACATTGCTGTCTTAGGGTTTTCCTTAAGGATTTCCTGGTGATTATCTATTAATTACACAAATGCACACTCGTTAGTATAATAACCCAATATTTACATTAGTAATACCCTCCCCGAGATGGTATTCCAACGACTACGTCGGGCAGAACCACGACAGCCGTTACGGAACCCTAAATCAATCGAGCAGCGTATCTAATACGTAACCAGGGGTTATGATACTTACAACGGGGCAGAACTTCGTTATTTAGGGGGGGTATTATGCCCGAGTATAGTGCCTACTATGTAGAAATTTAGATAGAAAGTTGAGAAATGAACGACGTAAACTGAAGGCCTGAGCTCCCATTATACAGGGCTGGTCGACCAGGTTCTCGCGGCCCGCGAAAGGGAAAGGGAGGGCCTACGCGGCCCGCGACATTGGGTCCATAGGGCCTAGCCTTAATTTGTCACCGATCTAGCTTCACCACGTGTTGACACATGGCGGCTTCCGGGTTAGGCCGCATGTCAGGGCGCTCGCGGCCAGCGTAGGATGGGGAGTGGGTCTTCGTGGCCCGCCACAGCCCTAAAAATTTGATTTTAATTAAATTTAATAAAAATAAAGGTATTCGGGGCCCGTTTTCGCATACGGGGTATATGTTAAGACATATAGGGACTTTTTTAATTTATATTAGGGGTGTCGAAAAATTATTTAGGAGGGTTGTTATATGGGGGTATCGTCTTCTTCAGATGTAGAGGTTCGGGATCGCGTGGTATGCGTACTCTATGTGCCAAGTCGGGGTCCTCCCACAGGCTTCCTGTCGTGCTCGCACCTATGGCTGTTGCCCCCAGGGTGCGGTTGACAAAAAGTTTGATTGCTGCGAGGGTAGCAGGAACATTAGTACACGGTTTATTTAGTAAAACCCCACGTGATAAGATATAAAAATTATGAAATCTTCGTGATACTTTTGTAGAACTAGAAAGGGCGCGACGCACAGTAGGGGACGCAGTTTCTGTGGGGGGGGGGGGGAGCAAGTCAGCGACTTTCTTTTTTTTTGATATTTTTGTAACAAAAACCGATTTCCCCCTTTAAAGTGACTAATCTTAAATTAAAAAAAAAACTTCTGACCCAACCCTCATGTGGGAATGTGTGGCCGTAGGGAATGCAGTTGAGGAGCATGCGGTTGATAGTGCTTCTTCCGTGGGCCGCATGTCGAGTGGATCAAAAGTTAGTTTAGACCCTGGTGGGTAAAGAAAAAAAAAGCCTTATTTAATGTCATTGTGTTTTTACTGTGCATGTTTCAAAATATGTTCCTACTTTTTTAAAAGAAAAACAGGACCCGTAGTTGACGTGCTGAGCCAACCAAGCTTCAGTTTAGGGATATCTCAGGACGTCATGGGTGACGATGAACGGAAGGGAGAAAATCTGGTATGTAAAACTCTGAGTAGAAATTTGAACACTGTAAAAAGGCCATTTTCCAGGAAAAATTACCTTCGTTTTTTTAGCCAAATTTTTTTACGTTCATTTATTTTAGTTTTTTATGCAGACGAAACGATAGTTGATATGAGCAAAAAGGTAGGTGGTGCTGGGGGTCCATCAGGGCCAACTAGCCCCGCTGGGCCCTCGTCGAGTTACCCAAGTTTCAAATGACTGGATCCCCGATGTAACTGGGGATCATAAAGAGACTTGGCAGGAGAGTACTAGAATGGGGGTGAATTTTCTTCGGGTTCAAAAGTGGCGCCTATTAACCCCCAGCCGGTGATGCCTATTATGGCGAAACCAATTCACAGTTTTCGCAAAAAGACCAACACAGAGGCCGCGCCAGGGGACATCAGCATAGAACCGAAATAGTTAACCTGAGATGAGCAGAAGGTCTGGGGATTTGTTTTCCAACAGGACTATGGAGGGGTGGATCAAACAAACGAAATGGAACTGCGACTCAGGTAATTCGACTGAACCCCATTGCATGTATGCATGTCCTACACGCATTTTTTAGGGCATAGATATTTATTATAGTTTTTGGGAGGGGTTGTGCAGGGACCCAACGGCAAATGTCGTAGTGGGGGATGCCACAGAAGAGTTCCCGTAAGTTAATCACAAAAAAAACTTTCCGTTTAGAAAATTACAGAAGGTGCAAAAAATCTAAATTTTTTACGTGTGTAATTTTTTCTAGGTATGTAATGTTTTAGGAACAGTATGGGACCCGTGCAGAGGCATACAAACTTCAGACGCTGGCTATTGGGTGCGACGTATCGGGGGCGGTGGTGGATGCGTGGGTTCACTGTAACACCCTGTGTTTTCGAGAAGTCAAAGTCAAAGTCAACGACCGATTTCGCGCAACTTGACTTGTAGTGAATTTCTTTTGTATGTTTATTTTAGTTGTATTATGTGGAGTAAGTGTCAATAATTACCATAATCGACGTATGATTTTCGCTATTCAATCGACCTACGACTGTGAACTATAGGAAGTAACAATGCGATAAAGTTAACTAAACGATGACCAAACTATGCTAATCGAATCGACATCGAATCGAATCGCAACTCGAACTACGTATTTTAATTACTGTTATACGTGTGTGTGTGCCTTATGTGTTACTTGTGCATGTTCTTTTTTATGTTATGTGTGGTAATCAATCAAAATGCAATCGAAATTCAAAACGCAATGGAACTTAATCGAAATCGAACTATGATAGATATAGTAGTTGGGATTAAAAGTAATTTGACTAGGAAAATCTATCGCATCGAACCGCTCGCAACCGAAACCAAAACGTCAAAAATCGTCGCGTCAAATACTCGAACCAAGTGCCATCCGGCCGGATAGCCATCCGACCGGATAGCCATCCGACCGGATAGCCACTTGGCCATGAGTCAGGTGCCATCCGACCGAGATGTCATCCGACCGGATAGTCATCCGGGCGGTATGCCATCCGACCGGACAACACTTTCCCCTTCTGGAATCCTATAAATACCACTGTCATTGTCATCATTTCTACTTTTGGAAACCTCTGTCCGACCAGCTTGTGTTCCTCACCTTTTCTTCGATTTCTCTCAATCCTGGTAACATCAATTCCTAAATCTTGTACTTTCTTGACCTACACACACTCCTACACCTTTCTATCTTTTGAATCTTGACTTTTAACCGTGAAATCACTAGATTCGAGGTGTTCTAGGATGATGTCATCATGAGTTCTTGAAGAACTTCTTGTTTTGGCCTCAATCCACCAAGAACAACTTAAATCTAATAGATTTCCACACAAATACACAAAGATCTCGCGTAGATCTAACCATAAACATGGTGAAAATGGATTGAAAGATGGTTTCTAACTTTCCTTCAACTCTCAATACACTCAAAACCGATAGGATCCGACCCTAATCTAGTCTTCTACTCATTCTTAGTGTTGTACTAGCTCAAGATCTGGATTCTAGCCACGAGACTACCAATTTTGGGTTAAACGAGAATAACCGTCTTGAACCGGTTAACTGGCCGAACTAGGGTGATTCCTGGTCGATCAGGTTACTTGGGACAAGATGGGATTCTGTTGGTTAACACGTTATCAAAACATCTCGATAAGACGACAAACAACCAAAACGAACAAGTGTAAGACGAAACGGAACAATCGGGACAGAATGCTGTCTGACCGGACTGCTGTCCGAGTGGATAGGCTACCCGAACGGATTGCTGTCCGAACGGATAACACCTTGGGTCCCACACTTAATCAACTCTATTTAAAGTTTGAGTATTGAACGAATTGCCATCCGATCGGATTACCATCCGACCGGATTACTCTTCGGATCATGAGATACTAGGACTTTAAAGACTTAAACAATTTTCAATATGTTCATTAACAGAGTTGCCACCCGGTCGAATGGGCATCCGACTGAGTAACTCTTCTGTTATGAAATGTTTCCACAAAGTAACCTCATCACTAAGGTCGCTGTCCGACCGGACTACCGTCCGACCGGATGACAATCTAAACGGATTATTATCCGCATGATTGACCGTCCGATCGACCGACTTGAAGTATAGAGTTACTTCAATGTTTTCAAAATGCTACAACGAAAACTTCAAAAGACAAGCCATCATACACAAACACATTCATCTCATAGGAAGAAACAATCCACTCGAATAGTCATCCGACCGAACTACCGTCCGACCGGATGACCATCCGAATGAATTGTTATCCGCACGGATTGCTGTCCGATCGGATTACCATCCGACCGAATTGCTGTCCGACCCACTCACATTTTGTACCTTTTTTTGAGTCGCTTATCGATATGCTATCAAACTATTCAGGCTAACCTTACTCGCTAAGCGCTCCCTTCAATCCATCAACCGCTGTGAGTATACTCGATCCCTTTTTGCTTTATGCGCTTTTGGGTGTTACATACGTTACAACTATTCAAATCACATCAAACACACTACTCAATACTATTTTAACGCTAACCGCTAATGCATGTTATACGTGGCTTATGAATGCTTGTTTGTTATGTTTACCCATGGAATGCTGTCTACCTGCCTTAGCAACGATAGTACTATAGTTTGGACTCAGAACCTGTTCACACGGGGGTTGTTAAGGACAATTACTTGCATGGATTACGGTGGTAATCATGTATTGCGAACTGCCTCGGGCAGTCAACCCGCAGTCATTGGTATCGATGGATCTATGTCGATAACTAACGTACTTCATTTCACTATGTGTACGTGCTGGTTATGCGTAAACGAATTCGAACTTTATATGCTATTATCAAACTTGTATGCTCATCTTTACATTTTATGTATTGACTTTATTTTAACGTATGTGACAGGTGCTTAGGATGCACATTTGGTAGGAAATCGAAGCTAGAATAAAGCTCTAGAGCCCAACAAATAGTTGTCTGTAGTAATTGAATCAAGGGTCTCTAGAAGCAGATAAACAATTGCTCTATTTAAATCTGAGTTGTCGGAACAGAATTATTTGCCTAGTTTTTATCTGTAATAATTTGTTTACTGTTTGAGACATGGTATGGGACATGTTATTTTAAATTGAATAGTAATGATAATTGTTATGGAAACTTCTAGACAATCTGTTTCGCTCAGTGCCATGCCCCAATGATTCCGCCATCGGTTGGGGTGTGACAGATTGGTATCAGAGCCATAACTATAGGGAATTAGGCAAGACACGACCTAGTCCGGGTCGATGTCTTAGATACCTAGTCTATAGTTAGGAACTAACAGACCGACTTGGGTACATCCAGTAGGGATTAAGTACGAGCTTATTTCTCACTACTCTCGCTTATGCCACACTATCACTGCACTCGAATTTTCAGCTATGAATGAGCAATTAAGCCGAGATTAGGTGTGAAAACCGCCAACTCTCGACTAAAGTTGCTTAATCGACCCGTATTTTATCTACAAACGGGGAGAATTATGCCAAATCAGGAGTGAAATCCATATTTTGATGAATAATCTCCTCTATTTTATTAATACAGGGACAAAGTTGTTAAGCTAGGGGTGAAACCCTAACCTTGACTATTTGTTCCGCTCATTTTACAAAACTATCACCAAAGTCTCGACGGACTCCAACGACCTGAAGTCACGATATGACTAACGGGATGCGTGCCAAATGCCCAGGAATCGAGGCAAAGGCGTTTCCCTGAAGGTCAAATGTGCACGACAAGTCTTTGTGAATAGTCGAACCACTTTGGGTAGTCGAAGTCTACTAGCCGCAGACAATCTACATCTCGAATTTTACGTGTTCGATTCTGAGCCGCAACTGCTGACTCTGATGATTCGTCGATTTTATGTGATTTATGTGGTTATGTTTATTTGTTAGCGTTTTGAGGTACTATTGGATTCGATCTAACACCTTTTGCTTCTGCTGATCACACAACACACTACACATTGTTAACAAATCGCTGAATTGTGGACGAACTTATGTTACGCTTATACTACACGACTCGATATATCGAATGCGAACGCTATATTCGAACACTCGCAAACTTTGAATGATAGGTTTCTGTATTCTGACTACCTCTTAAATGATAAAGGAACACGTAAAATATGTGCTTAGGTGAGTTATGTGCTTAGGTGTCTATATGCTTACGTGACTGTGCTTATGTGAATCTGTGACTGATTGATTATGTGTTTATGTGCCTACATAATTGTATGTGTTCCTGAGCTTTAGTAAGTAGTAGACGTGTGGGGTGAGATTCGAATACAATGTGTTGAGTCCTGTGACGATGTCTGTTGCAGACAATGTCATCTGGATCCCATCATCCCTTACTTTCTCATCAAGAAAAGAGAGACAAACGCCTTGCTGCCATCATCGCTAAAAGTGTAGCAAATGCCGTGAGTGATGTTTACGAGAATGCCAGCAAATCATCTGAGGAATCAAGGACCGAAACTCCTAAAGCTACCTCCAAGGCCTTCAATTTCAAGTAATTCAAGTCATGTGGGCCAAAAGAATTCACTGGCGAGGGAGGTCCTACTGCACTATTCCAATGGTTTGATTCCATTGAGGTCACTCTACGACAGAGTGGTTGCCCCGATGACCTCCGAACTCTGAATGCTACCGGCGTTTTCCAGTCTCGTGCACTAGACTGGTGGACGGCCGAGAGGAACAAGCGAGGGAATGATGCAGCCTACGGTCTGTCGTGGGACGAGCTCAAGGAAGTCATGCTAGAAGAATTCTGCCCTCCTCACGAACGTCAGAAGTTAGAGGATGAATTTTGGCACATACAACAAAAGGATGGTGAAAATGTTGCGCTCACTGCTCGCTTCAAACAGCTCAGCATCATTTGTCCCGATCAGGTCAAGACTCCATACATGGCAATCAAGAAGTATATCCGAGCCCTGCCTGACTGTGTGGCTGATTTCGTTCAAGCGGCTAAGACTACAACGATCGACGAAAATTATCTACTGGCCGCTGAAATCAACGACAAGCGGGCCAAGGCCGGTGTCTGGGATAAAACTTCAAAGCACCTGCATCAGGCTACCACCGCCGCATCAACTGCTGAAACAACCACCCCATCGAGCAACAAGAGGAAGAACAAGAGAAAGAACAACTCCAGCAACAAGAACTGAGCGATCACTGCTGCAACAATTCAAGCTGTACCAGCTCAACAGCGTCAAGTAGCGGTGCCTGTGGCAAATGCACCGCCTGCAAAGCCTGCATACACTGGGCCACACCCGCTCTGCCCTACTTGTACCTACCACCACCCGGCTGCCATTGCTTGCCTTTTTTGTGCTCATTGCAATAAGTACGGCCATTTTACTACCAACTGTCTTGCTCGATAAGCTCTTGCTCCTCAAGCTCTACTCACCGCCCCTCAGGGTCAACAAGCTCCTCCGGCCCCCGCGGTCAACGCCAGAGCCTGCTTTGCATGTGGCGATCCTAACTATTTCGCCAACATGTGCCCAAACAGGGTTGTGAAACAAGAGCCCCAGCAGCAGCAGCAGCAACAACAGGCCGCACGTGCCAGAACTTTCAACATCAACGTGCGTCAAGCCCAAGCCGACAACAACGTAGTTAATTGTACGTTCCTTGTGAATGGTATTTATGCTTCGTGTTTATTTGATACTGGAGCCGATAATTGCTCTGTGTCGTTCGAATTCGAGAAACTCCTTAGTCGTAAACGCTCTCAACTCTCCTCGACGTTCGATGTTGAAGTCGCTACCGGAAGAACTGTCGCCGTCAATTCTATTCTTCGTGATTGTACTCTTGAGCTCAACAATCACATCTTTCCAATCGACCTCATTACGATGCAACTTGGAAGTTTTGACATCATAATAGTCATGGACTTTCTTCGTGAAAACCATGCTGAAGTTGTGTGCTTCGACAAGATGATTCGTTTCTCGCTCGCGAATGGTGATTTATTGTGTGTCTACGGTGATACAACTTCGAAAGGTCTCAAGCTCATGTCATGTGTTCAAGCTAGCAAGTATCTCCGCAAGGAATACAGGGCTTTCTTGGCTAACATTGTAGTAGCGGAGAAGGAAAAGAAAGAGAAGAAGGAAGTGAAAGACGTTCATGTGGTTCGAGAATTTCCTAATGTTTTTCCAGAGGATCTTCCCGGACTACCGCCAAGTCGTGATATCTACTTTCGTATCGACCTCATTCCTGGAGCCAACCCTATTGCCAAAGCTCCCTACCGACTCGCGCCATCCGAAATGCGCGAACTTTCAAACCAACTCCAGGAATTACTTGAGAAAGGCTTCATTCGCCCGAGCACCTCTCCTTACTTGAGAAAGGCTTCATTCACCCGAGCACCTCTCCTTACTTGAGAAAGGCTTCATTCGCCCGAGCACCTCTCCTTGGGGCGCGCCAGTCCTTTTCGTCAAAAAGAACGATGGTTCGTTCAGGATGTGCATCGACTATCGGGAATTGAATAAGTTAACTATCAAGAACCGCTATCCCCTACCCCTCATCGATGATTTGTTTGATCAGCTACAAGGTGCTACGTGTTTCTCGAAGATCGATCTACGCTCAGGATATCACCAGCTACGTATTCAAGAGGAGGATATACCCAAAACCGCATTTCGCACTCGATACGGCCACTACGAATTCGTTGTTATGCCCTTTGGTTTAACCAACGCACCTGCGGTTTTTATGGATCTGATGAATTGCGTGTGTAAACCATATCTCAACCATTTCATCATCGTATTCATCGACGATGTCTTGATCTATTCCAAATCGAAAGCCGAACACGCGCAACATCTACGTTTGGTTCTCGAACTACTCCAGGGCAACCAACTCTATGCCAAGTTCTCTAAGTGTGAATTCTGGTTGGAGGAAGTTCAGTTTCTGGGTCACATTGTTAATAGTCAAGGTATTCACGTCGATCCTGCGAAGATTGAAGCTGTTAAGAGTTGGATTACGCCTAAGAACCCATCTGAAGTCCGTTCTTTTCTTGGACTAGCGGGCTATTATCGACGATTTATCGAAGGATTCTCAAAGATCGCTGTGCCGCTTACCGCTCTCACGCATAAAGGCAAACCTTTTGTTTGGGGAACCAAACAGGAGTCTGCGTTCCAAACCCTTAAACACATGCTTTGCAATGCTCCCGTTCTCACATTTCCTGACGGAAACAACGATTTCATTGTCTTTTCTGATGCTTCCAACCTTGGTCTTGGTTGTGTCCTCATGCAACGGGACAAGGTTATAGCTTACGCATCTCGTCAGCTCAAAATCCACGAGAAGAACTATACAACCCATGATCTCGAGCTAGGCGCAGTTGTTTTTGCGTTAAAGATTTGGCGACACTATCTGTATGGTACCAAGTGTACGATCTTCACCGATCATAGGAGCCTACAACATATCTTTAATCAGAAGGAACTTAATATGCATCAACGCCGATGGGTAGAACTTATCAATGAATACGACTATGAGATTCGTTATCACCTAGGCAAAGCAAATGTTGTTGCCGACGCACTCAGCAGACGGAGCTATCTGCTTAGCACTCATAATGTTCAAGCCCAACAAGACCTCGAGACCCTCATCTGCGAAGCTCAGCATGCATGTTTTAATGAACGCACTCTGAAGAAGGAAAGAATCTACCACGATGGAGCCCAGCTTGTGAGCAAATCGAATGGGATACTCCACTTTCTGGACCGAATCTGGATTCCCAAACGAACCGATTTACGACAGATCTTGATGGATGAAGCCCACAAATCCCGGTATTCTATTCATCCCGGTTCCTACAAAATGTACCAGGATCTTCGCTACAAGTACTAGTGGCCCGGCATGAAAAGGGATATTGCCCTCTACGTTGGAAAATGCCTGACATGTGCAAGAGTCAAGGCTGAACATCAAAGACCCTCTGGCTTACTCGAACAACCACCGATCCCCATGTGGAAGTGGGAGAATATAGCTATGGACTTTGTAACAAAGCTACCACACACGTCATCAGGTCACGACAGCATTTGGGTTGTGGTTGACCGTTTGACCAAATCAGCTCACTTTCTGCCAATACGGGAAGACTACAAGGTAGAACGATTAGCCCGAATCTACACCGACGAGATCATTTATAATCATGGGACGCCTCGCGACATCATCTCTGATCGTGATGCTCGGTTTACCTCACGACTGTGCGAAACATTTCAAATGGAACTCGGTACATCGCTAAATCTAAGTACCGCTTTCCACCCTTAAACCGACGGTCAGACAGAAAGAATGATTCGTACTCTTGAAGACATGCGCCGTTCGTGTGTCATAGACTTCGGTGGTAATTGGGATAAATACCTGCCGTTAGTCGAATTCTCGTATAACAACAGCTATCATGCAAGCATTCAAATGGCACCATTCGAGGCTTTATACGGAAGAAGATGTTGATCGCCTATTGTGTGGCACGAGATCGGTCACTCACAATTAACTGGTCCTGAGCTATTACAAGAAACGACAGACATAATTTTCCAAATTCGAGACAACCTGGTGAAAGCTCGGAATCGACAGAAAAGTTATGCCGATAGACGACGCAAGCCCCTTGAATTTGACGTTGGTGACTACGTACTCTTAAAGGCATCACCTTGGAAGGGTGTGGTCCGATTCGGCAAGAAAGGAAAGCTCGCGCCTCGATATGTTGGACCTTTTAAGATTCTGGAAAGGATCGGAAAAGTCGCCTACAGACTCGAACTACCGGAGGAACTTAGTAACGTCCACCCGACTCTCCACGTGTCAAACCTCCGAAAGTGCCTAGCCGACCACGACTTACATGTTTCACTCGATGACCTGCAAGTGAACGAAACATTATACTTCGTGGAAAAGCCTGTCGAAATCATGGACCGCCAAACCAAGCAACTCAGACGCTCTCGCATTTCTATTGTGAAAGTCCAATGGGAAGGCAAACGAGGCGCAGAGTTCACTTGGGAACTCGAAAGCGACATGAAGGCGAAGTACCCGCATTTATTTAAAGAGAAAGTCTAGAAAGAGAAAGTTCTCCAAAGTAATTCACGGTGTTGTACAACTTCCAGCCTAATTTCGGGACGAAATTCCCTAAACAAGGGGAGGCTGTAACACCCTGTGTTTTCAAGAAGTCAAAGTCAAAGTCAACGACCGATTTCGCGCAACTTGACTTGTAGTGAATTTCTTTTGTATGTTTATTTTAGTTGTATTATGTGGAGTTAGTGTCAATAAGTACCATAATCGACGTATGATTTTCGCTATTCAGTCGACCTACGACTGTGAACTATAGGAAGTAACAATGCGATAAAGTTAACTAAACGATGATCAAACTATGCTAATCGAATCGACATAGAATCGAATCGCAACTCGAACTACGTATTTTAATTACTGTTATACGTGTGTGTGTGCCTTATGTGTTAGTTGTGCATGTTCTTTTTTATGTTATGTGTGGTAATCAATCAAAACGCAATCGAAATTCAAAACGCAATCGAACTTAATCGAAATCGAACTATGATAGATATAGTAGTTGGGATTAAAAGTAATTTGACTAGGAAAATCTATTGCATCGAACCGCTCGCAACCGAAACTGAAACGTAAAAAATCGTCGCGTCAAATACTCGAACCAAGTGCCATCCGGCCGGATAACCATCCGACCGGATAGCCACTTGGCCATGAGTCAGGTGCCATCCGACCGAGATGTCATCCGACCGGATAGTCATCCGGGCGGTATGCCATCCGACCGGATAGTCATCCGGGCGGTATGCCATCCGACCGGACAACACTTTCCCCTTTTGGAATCCTATAAATACCCCTGTCATTGTCATCATTTCTACTTTTGGAAACATCTGTCCGACCAGCTCGTGTTCCTTACCTTTTCTTCGATTGCTTTCAATCCCGGTAAGATCTCTTCCTAAATCTTGTACTTTCTTGACCTACACGCACTCCTACACCTTTCTATCTTTTGAATCTTGACTTTTAACCGTGAAATCACTAGATTCGAGGTGTTCTAGGATGATGTCATCATGAGTTCTTGAAGAACTTCTTGTTTTGGCCTCAATCCACCAAGAACAACTTAGATCTAATAGATTTCCACACAAATACACAAAGATCTCGCGTAGATCTAAAATAAACATGGTGAAAAAGGATTGAAAGATGGTTTCTAACTTTCCTTCAACTCTTTTACACTCAATATACTCAAAACCGAAAGGATCCGATCCTGATCTAGTCTTCTACTCATTCTTAGTGTTGTACTAGCTCAAGATCTGGATTCTACCCACGAGACTACCGATTTCGGGTTAAACGAGAATAACCGTCTTGAACCGGTTAACTGGCCAAACTGGGGTGATTCCTGGTCGATCGGGTTACTTGGGACAAGATGGGATTCTGTTGGTTAACACGTTGTCAAAACATCTCGATAGGACGACAAACAACCAAAACGACCAAGTGTAAGACGAACGGAACAATCGGGACGGAATGTTGTCCGACCGGACTGCTGTCCGAGCGGATAGGCTACCCGAACGGATTGCTGTCCGAACGGATAACACCTTGGGTCCCACACTTAATCAACTCTATTTAAAGTTTGAGTATTGAACGAATTGCCATCCGATCGGATTACCATCCGACCGGATTACTCTTCGGATCATGAGATACTAGGACTTTAAAGACTTAAACAATTTTCAACATGTTCATTAACAGAGTTGCCACCCGGTCGAATGGGCATCCGACCGAGTGACTCTTCTTTTATGAAATGTTTCCACAAAGTAACCTCATCACTAAGGTCGCCGTCCGACCGGACTACCGTCCGACCGGATGACAATCCGAACGGATTGTTATCCGCACGATTGACCGTCCGATCGACCGACTTGAAGGATAGAGATACTTCAATGTTTTCAAAATGCTACAACGAAAACTTCAAAAGACAAGCCATCATACACAAACACATTCATCTCATAGGAAGAAACAATCCACTCGAATAGTCATCCGACCGAACTACCGTCCGACCAGATGACCATTCGAACTAATTGTTATCCGCACGGATTGCTGTCCGATCAGATTACCATCCGACCGAATTGCTGTCCGACCCACTCACATTTTGTACCTTTTTATGAGTCGCTTATCGATATGCTATCAAACTATTCAGGCTAACCTTACTCGCTAAGCGCTCCCTTCAATCCATCAACCGCTGTGAATATACTCGATCCCTTTTTGCGTTATGCACTTTTGGGTGTTACATACGTTACAACTATTCAAATCACATCAAACACACTACTCAATACTATTTGAACGCTAACCGCTAATGCATGTTATACATGGCTTATGAATGCTTGTTTGTTATGTTTATACATGGAATGCTGTCTACCTGCCTTAGCAACGATAGTACTATAGTTTGGACTCAGCACCCGTTCACACGGGGGTTGTTAAGGACAATTACTTGCATGGATTACCGTGGTAATCATGTATTGCGAACTGCCTCGGGCAGTCAACCCGCAGTCATTGGTATCGATGGATCTATGTCGATAACTAACATGCTTCATTTCACTATGTGTACGTGCTGGTTATGCGTAAATGAATTCGAACTTTATACGCTATTATCAAACTTGTATGCTCACGTTTACATTTTATGTATTGACTTTATTTTAACGTATGTGACAGGTGCTTAGGATGCACATTTGGTAGGAAATCGAAGCTAGAATAAAGCTCTAGAGCCCAACAAATAGTTGTCTGTAGTAATTGAATCAAGGGTCTCTAGAAGCAGATAAACAATTGCTCTATTTAAATCTGAGTTGTCGGAACAGAATTATTTGAATAGTTTTTAGATGTAATAATTTGTTTACTGTTTGAGACATGGTATGGGACATGTTATTTTAAATTGAATAGTAATGATAATTGTTATGGAAACTTCTGGACAATCTGTTTCGCTCAGTGCCATGCCCCGATGATTCCGCCATCGGTTGGGGTGTGACATTCACGTCCCTAACAATGATCCAGCCTATCGCGATCCAAATCTACCTAGACGTTTATTTTGTGTGCGGTAATGGGTATTCACTTTACCTTTCGCTTCCTAGTTGATTTGAAAATAGATAGGTCACGTCTTAGGTTGCTAACACGAATATCTTCCACACAGCTTTAGTGGATGTTAAGTCTGGAGACCCACCCTTCTGGTAGTCGACTTTCTGCTATTGAGTCTGGATTGAAAAGCAGCCTTTGCAGCCGGGAAAATCTACTTGATCTGAAGGAGATTGATATATTGTTTGTGCCCTTAGTGGAGAGGAACCACTTCTATCTGCTTGTGTTTGATTTGGAGAGAGACCACATATACCTCGTAGACGACATGGGTGACGGGGAGTCTGATGTGTGGCTCAAAGACCATGAAGAAGATGTTTTCAAAACAACACCCTTTAAAGTGGTTTGTGACTGATCTTACCATATTCTTTTCCAGGATATACGGTAACAAAACTCTGGACATTAATCATCTTGCTTTTGTTAACTTACGTGCCATGCAGAAACGTATATTCGTTGAATATCTAGAGCTGGTGAAGCACCCAAAAGCAGCCGTTATGCGTTCAACTATCAGCAGCCGTTATGCATTCAACTATCATCAGCCGAATGTTGATTCTGCCATTTTCGTGATGAGGCATATGGAGTGATTCGTTGGGTCTCTGTGTGATTTCTTTTGTGGTTTTAGCTCGCACGGTTCACGTAAGAAGGCCCAGTGCAATTACTTGTATAAGAAGTATGCAAGCCAGATACTCCTCTCTGCAGTGAACAAATATCACGGGGACATGAGGCATCACATTGATAGAAAGTAGATGCATGCGGGTGGTGAATGCCTTTTGGGTGTTGTCTTTTGGTTTGACTACGCTATTACTCTGTAATTGGTAGGGGAGTTGTGTACTATATAGCTATTTGACAATGTCGTATGTATCTTGGACAGTCGTGATGTTGGTTTACGAATCGTTTTTGGGGGGCGTATGCCCCGGGAAAAAAAAATAGTTGCATATGTGTATATGATGAACCTTTTGTAACTCTGAAATCGAAAATTGATGTATTATGTTTGGAAAACCCGTTTACAAAAGTATATTGTTTTGCCTAAAAAAGAAAATATGCGTGTTGTTCTTTTTATATATAGAAGATGATAGGTAGATTCCCAAAAACAGGTAGTTTGTGTGGGACCCCATACTTCATTGCCTACACCACAGAAAAAGATAGAGAATCACACCAATTGACTGATTGAAAAGAGGGTCCTTTATGTCTTGGTTCCTATCAAGTATAGAGAACTCAGGAATCTACATAATTGTAATTTGGAAACTAGGATGGCTTTTGTCTTATATGTACATGAGGTATGTCTATATATGTGACATCTGTGTCTCTACGACCATCAAACAAATACCAAATCAATGAAATATTGTGTTTAATACTTGGGATTTGTATAAATATGTGTATCATTTGCACATATCAATTCTTGTTCGATTTTGAGCTCTAAATCGCTTTCTGGAAAGTTATACGCGAACCGATGCGTAAACGTAATCAGTTTAATGCGGAAAACACTCCGAAATAGTCACATGGGCTTAACATACCTTAAATAACCTTTACATAACTTTGAAATAAGTTTTGGAGGGTTTGGTGTGTCGAAATCAAGTTTATTCGATCGCAGGGACTATTTGCGTCAAACTGCAAAATTCTGCTGATTCGTATGGTATCGAACATTACGGAGCTTTAACATAAGTTAAACATGCCCTAAATATCCTTTACATAGCTTAGAAATAGGCTTTGAGGTGTTTGGTGCGCAAAAATAAACTTATGTGATCAACAAGGACCAAAAGCGTCAAAAAGTGCACAATTTGGCACTTTCGCGCATATCTTACGTTCTGAATATATCTGGACATCCAAAATTTTATTTAATCATTTAAATATTTTATTTTAGTGATTATCAAGATAAAATTCCATTCGTCGCGTAATTTGGATCGTTTTTCGCGTCCGTTCGTGTCTCGTCGTAATTAACCGAACAACGCAACCGTACGGCCGAACGAACCAACATCCGAGATATTTTTGAGCATGTTTTATGTTTCCTATACTTTAACTTCATTTTAGAGCCTTGAAATGAGGTTAACGGGGCTTAAATGTGCTGAAAAAGCATCGAAAACCAAGATTTACAACTTCAGGGACCTAAACTGCAAATCTGCCAAACCTGGCTTACACGGGGCGCGTAAGACTTCCCTGACTCTTATGCGGGGCGCGAGAGCTGTCCAAATCTGCAAAAACCAGTTTCTGCAATAGGCAGCTGGTTTCTGGCTTTGGTTCTTGGTTTTTCAATACCATGAGTTTGTTTTGGGGCACCCATAGGTTTGTAAACAATGGGCACACATGGAGGGCCAAGATTGAAGCTCATAAATCGAGGAACGATCCTAACGGTGGCCTGAAATCTATAGATACCCATCATATTTCATTTGCAACCTCACACCTTGATTCATTTCTGCTCTAACTTGGGGTTTCCACACCTCATACCTGAGCAACTTGAATCAAATCTCCATTGCTTGGACCTCTTGGAAGTTTCTTTCATGCTTTTATGCGTTTTAAGCGTGAAAGTCAAACAATGTTTGACTTTCTGCTTTGACCGGTCAATGGTCAATACGAAGTTTGTTTGAACTTCGCAACGTGAGCGTAATCACGATGGTCATAGTCCTTTGTGACTATACCTACTGATTACCACGTTATTTAGGCATAGTGACGAGTCATAGTTTCGGTCAATATACGCGTTTATGCGTATTTTGCAACCAAACTATTCTTAGGTATCAAAACCCTTTGTTTTGATATCAAACTTGTTTTCTAACTTAGTTAAACATGTTTTTACATGTTTAACTCGTCACTTTTAGTTTAGTGCTTATATAGGGTCGTAAGATAAGCGGTCTAAACAACCGCTTAGACTTTCGAACCCGACCCGTTTGGTCAATCGTTAGGATCCTCACAAATATATTTTGTGACCATATTTGTATAGGGAATAACCTTCCGAGGTTATACCTTATGGTCACTTCATTTAGTTAGTTGTATGATAGGTAGTTTATATGCCTTAAGAAAATGACCAAAATGCCCTTTTTACGCATAAATTCATTTTAAGCATATGTAACCTAAATTTTTATATCTAAACTGATTAAGTAACATTATTAGACATGTTAAGGCATATAATACTTATCATAGGACTAGTTAGGCGGTCCAAACGCGTTTCACGCGAACGACGCGTTAAAGTAGCGTAAGCTACCTAAACGGGTCGTAATGGGTCGTAAGCACTTAGGATAGGTTTAAATTTAGAATGTAGGCTTTGTTAAACCATATTACATGAGTTCCTATACTCATTTGGTTTACGAAACCTCATTCTATCCGATCTTCGATTCAGGTCCGGTTTATTAACATAGTTACCTATATTAGGTGCCGTTTGATTCCGTGATCTCTCCAACTTTGCTTGGTTGTTGTTCAAGACTTATAAGCATCCTCAAGTGAGTACATAGACCCCCTTTTTTACTGTTTTCAAATATTTTGGGGTGAAACACATGTGCCTACTTGTTACTTTCGTGCTTTTCGTGCTTTCATAACATATACTTGCTATGTTCATTAGTACGCATATAGTACATGATTTCATATTGTTTTGCTATGTATGTTCACTTGGCATGCTAGAATATTGATTTTCATATATTACATTTTTGTTGCATATGTTCACTCAGCATATGGACACATTGATTTACATTGCATTTCTGTTGCATATGTTTACTCAGCATATGGACACATTGTTTTACATTTCTACTTTGTATGTTCATTTAGCATATTTAGTACATTATTTTCATATAACATGGTTACATTTGGTATGACATTTTGTTTGTTTAACGGGTCATAAATACATTCATTAACACCGATCATGCCGCTCGGTAGTAGGTAGTGGTACCATAAGACTTGACAACTCCCATTCCTGAAATCCTAGGTTTGTTTGGACGTAAGGGATGACAGAATCCGAATTCATTTTTGGTTGACCTTTGACATTGTTCTAGGGTTTATCTTACAGTCGCAAGGTTTGAATGTAGGCGTTAGAACAATACCACGTAGATGTTTGTATAAGTAAAGCATACATTAATTTTACAAAACATAAGTTTTGATTTATTCAAATATATTGTTTTGTGCATATGGTTAGAATAAGTATTTCTATTTATTTTGCCATACATGACATTTGATTATACATGAACAAGATTTACATTTGGCATTTGACATTGATTACACAAAAAACATTTTGACATTGGTTTAAACAATTCTTTTGGTGGTTTGTTTGGGTAAGTGATTTGAATAACGAGGCGCGTGTAATATGATAAAAGCATGGTGGATACGCCGCTGGTACTTCCTATATATAAGTGCTTTTATGATATTACATGTCGTAGCGTTATTTAAACCATTTCAGTTTAGATATATTACATTTTACACAGATAACATATTTTTACATAAACATTGTTTTACAAATAAACGTATTTTATACAAACTCATTTTTGCTTGGTTATTTACTTGATTATGTGTTATTCTTTTATATCATCTGGTTTCTTATAATTTTTGTATGATTTATAAAAGAAAACATTTTTAAGGTTCATGACTAACTTTTTGTTAAACATATTCTTTAAACTTACAAGTCACAACTCCTATTTTAATAAAACCTATGTATCTCACAGGCATTTTTATGCTGACGTACCTATTTTCACATGTGTTTCAGGAAATGATGCATAGAATTGATCAAGATACACTTAGGCGAACTTGGGCCTTAGTGACAATAAAAGATGCAAGACTAGTTAATTGTGTTATGTTTCTTTGTTTTTAAGACAATATAACCTCTTTTAATTCAATAAAACAAAACTTAAATTTCCATGTGTTATGAAACAATGATTCTGTTGCTCGACTCCCCGACGTTTCCGCTGCAGTTTGTTGTTTTACGCAGTCAGGGTGTGATAGAAGAGTTGGTATCAGAGCTCATGGTTTTAGGGAATTAGGTTATTAGTAATGCTTTGACCTAGTCTATAACCTTCCTAGGACCCTAACACAAGATTCTTGTGTTTAGATCTTAAAACAATATCGTCACCTATCTTTAGGCGACAACCACAATAAGAACAAAAATTTCAAATCCGCTTTGAAAACCAATCATCTGTTCTAGGATGATTTATTATAAGGTTTTGAACCCTCAAAGTTTTCAAAATATCGTCAAAGTTTGGGTCTTATAGTGTGTACACGTGCAATCTGGAAGAGTGGATGCCTGTATCCCGAGTTTTCTGTCTAAGGCTAGAGTGTTCGTACAAATCCACATAATCGGACCAGTCACTCTTACCTGGGAACTCTTGGGGTGAGTATCCACTTATAGGCTAAAGCATGTCTTCACGATACATTAATATGACCCGCTTACTTTGATTAGTCACCGTCTCATTTGTTTGCCTTAGGTAACAAACAAATGATCACAATTTTTATGCGTTGTCATTCTATTTGATTTATCCAATAACATTTCACTTGTTTCTTCCTATGTCTTCCATTTCCTCTAGAATGTCTCTTCATCGCAGCGACGCTCAGATGTCCGAACTGGCTACCAAATTTGCCCAACGAATAGGCGTAGTGATCCAGAAAACTGTTGAATTAGCTGTTGCCATGTCTCGCCTCCAAGATGAAGCCACCCAAGAAGCATCAAAGGAAACAGAAGCCAAGCCTTCGAAGAGATCAAAGAAGCGTAAAGTTTCAAAGAATCTTCCAAAAAATGTTCCTGATCATGCGAGACCTAGCCAAGTGACAACACCACCAGCCAAAAACCGTACTTGGGAACTGCTCCTTGGTGCAATCAGTGCAACCGTCATCATCCGAATCACATACCCTGTTTCAAATGTACCCACTGTGGACGATAGGGACATTTGGTTAGCATATGCCGCTTTGCTATCCAAAACAAAGCTGCTGCTCAACCTCCTGCAATGAAACCTTATGCCGGTATTGCACCGATATGCAATAAATGTAATGCACCTCACCAAGCCTACCTACAGTGCCGTCTGTGTGCATCATGTGGGCAAATCGGTCATCTGGCAAATCCTTGTCGTTTCAACCCAAGCGAAGGTGGTCCAAACCAACCCCAAGTCAACCCTGCTCAAGTTCGTTTCCCGCCTGTTACTTGCTACAACTATGGCGAGACGGGTTATTTCAGGATCTAAAGAGCAAAGGTTGTCAATGAAAATCTGGCCCACAGATAAGCATTGGTTGATTAGAAGACGCTGCTGCTTTGGATTAGCTTAAATCTTATGCTTTTGTCTCTTTTGTTTTTCTTGAACTCTGAAACAACTTGTTTGGTTTATAAATAAATAGTTGTTCACAATTCTGTTGTACAAGTGTAGTTACATGTGTGTATGGCGTACCCCGACTATACCTACACTAAAGAACTATGTTCTTTATAAAACAAACTACTCTTGTTGTTCTCCCATTCATGTGATCACTCATGATTTTCTCAAAAATTCTAAGTACTCGTTTCATTCTAAGAAACGAAGTACAGAATATAAGTGACATTTTGAGTAATCACTTTAAATCGTTGTTTGGATATTTAAGGGTACTTTTCATAAGTCTTTCAACAGTCTTATATGATATACTTATATGTATATATCATTACATTCTGGTTTTCATAACAACATACATAGTATATGTTTTTCAAAAACAACCTTCATGATTTCAAAATATTTCATATACTTTGAAAACAATTTTTAACATAATATATTTACTTAATATATCAAGTGCATGATTTCAAAAACATCATCCATGTTTTCAAAAACCTTATACATGATTACAAAATTCATCTCTCATGATTATAAAACAATTTATAAACATATTTACCTAATGTATCTACCGTATGAATTCAAAAGTATTATGTAAGGTTTTAAAAACATTAAACAGATTTTTGAAGAACCTCATGCATTTCTTTCGAAAGCATTCTGCTCATATGATTGACTTACGTAGTACCCAACCTCCAAATCCTGCTTCATATGTACAACAACCCTCCTGATTTTTTCCGACACCCTAAGATATTTTATAATATCCCAATATGTCTTAAAATACACCCCGTATGTGAAAACCGAGCCCAAAATACAATATAACATTAAAAATTAATTAAAAACAAGAAAATTGAGTTTGTCGCGGGCCGTGTAGCCCATGGCTACGTTTTACACGGGGCGCGGCAGATCATCAACATATTATAATTTTCGGGCCTTCAGTCGAAATTCGCTCACGAACTCTTTCTCTCTCGAAATTCTGAAGATTTATTATAATTTTCGGGTATAATACCCCCTAAATAACGAAGTTCTGCTCCGTTGTAAGTATCATAACCCCTGGATACGTGTTAGATACGCTGGCCGATTGGTCTAGGGTTCCGTAACGCTTGTCGTGGTTCTGCCCGACGTAGTCGTTGGAATGCCGTCTCGGGGAGGGCATTACTAATGTTAAAATGAGTTATTATACTAACACGTGTGCATTTGTGTAAATTATAGATTGTCACCAGGAAACCCTAAAGGATAATCTAAGATAGCAATGTGAGTAATCTCATTTTTGTAAATTGTTTTTACAAAACTTCACACGATTAATTATGTATTAAACAGTTATTGAGTAATCTCCTTTTTATAAATCTAAGACACCAGTATTTCCCACTGACAAATTGTTTTTAAACACGTATCAGGTAACAAAATGTGAAAGCCAAATAGAAGCCAGCTGGACAACACTGAAGGCTTGGAAAAGTGGCTATAAAGTTACCTAAAATAAATAGATGTTTTTATTAAATAAAATAGGGTGTATCCCTATGAAAATGTGTGTACTTAAACTTGGAATTTTCCCATATGTTATTATTATAAAAGCGTGGTATTTTACTCTGATAAAATATTTCCTAACTACGGTCCTGATGTAAATTCCGCTGCCAAATTGAATAAACACGCGATACCTCCGAAACTGGCTCGCGGCCGCTCGTTTCTAGGAAATAGGGATCGGGGGTTGCGACAGAAGGTGGTATCAGAGCTAAGCCACTAATTCAGCCACATAAGTGTTCTTCTGACACCAAAATTCAATCTGTTAGGAAATAAATTACGGAAATACGTGCATAATTGTATTTTATTGTCGTGTGTTATTTGAGTATTTGTTAGTTTACAGTATGAGCGACCAAGGACCATCCGACTTGTATCGTCAGTTGTCTGGTTCGCCTAGAAGCGAAGGCGCCTTTTCTCAGCCTGCCCTCTCTGGGTAATCTGCTGATAATGAAGAAGGAATATTCGTGTTTAAGGCTCAGTCTGAAGAGCCATTCCATCAGAAAAAGAGAGGATGGTTCAGTAGGGGAGCACATGAGCGTAGGAAACATATGAAAAAGTTACAAGACCAGAGAGCACTAGCAGCAACCAAAAGAGAAACCGATGCCCATGCCCAGGACATGATTAATAGGAGTTTAGCTAATTTCTATATCCTAGTAACCACTACAGCTGACCCTAACCTGGAGCAAATAATAGCACCCCAACCACTACCGTTACCCGACCAGCCCATGGAAATAGAAAATAACCCTGAAAATCAAGTAGAAATGCATGATTTCAACCCGGAGGAGATACCTAGGGTAACAACACCAAATCCTTTAGACCCAAATTACGACCCATGGTGGGACAACAATACGGACTATGTGCAATGTTACCCGATACACAAAGACATGCCCATGCCGAATCTAGGAGCCTACCCAGGTTTGGACCCTCTAGATCCCTATTACGATAACAATGTATACATTAGGGAGATTTTAGAAAATCCTTACCCATTTCAGGCACCTACACCTCCATACCAGGAACCCGCACCCCAGATTCCAAACCCAGTCCTAGAACCTGCACCACAATGAGTGTAGAAAATGTACAAGAACTCGGGATATTTGGTGAGGAAATCTTAGAAAGTAGTGAAAGGATGAGACAGGTGGGAGAACGGCTCGTCTGGAAGTACGACGAGAGCAATATGGATTTTTGATTGAATCCATATCCATGAATGTGATGGTAGAGATGGTAGTAATAATAATAATAATAATAATAATAATAATATAATATGTGTGTATGTGAATAAAAAAAACTACGGATGCCTACTATTAGTAGTGTAGTTTTAAATTTCAGTCGGTATTGTAATTTTAATTTCCAGTATCGGTTTGTACTAGATGCATATTATATAAAAATAGAGTAAGTCGCAATGATCGACGCTTTTGACCAAAATGCGTGTCATGTGATTGGCTATATTAAATATTATTTTGTGATATTAATATGTGGTAACTGTTTAAAATTCAGATGGACAACGAAGTGAACCAGGAAAACCAGAATGATAACAACCCGAATAACGATAATCTGGATATTGAGAATCCGAACAACAATAACAATGGAAACCAAGTGGACAATAGTGCCATCCAACACATAGTGGCACAAGGAATTATAGATGCAATGCCGTTTATTATTCAAACTGTTAAGGAAGCAAATAATAAAAGTAAACATAGTAGTAAGCGACCGACTAAACCGGAAAACAGCGTGAACAATGGACCTGTACTTCAAGTGCCCATTCCCAAAAGAAGAAGAACCATGCCTTATGGTTGTTCTTACAAAGAATTCTGGTCCTGTAAACGATAGAATTCTCGGGCAATGAAGAACCCATTGCAGCTCTACGCTGGATAGAAAAGGCTGAGGCAGTCTTAAAAATAAGCAAAGTGCGGAAGAGGACAAGATAATGTTTGCTTCCAATCTGTTTAAGAATTCATCCTTATAATGATGAAACAATATTCTCCAGTTTAGAGGAAGTGATAGGGTTTATAATATGGAATGAGAGGAATTTAAAAACATGGTAGAAATGAAATTCTGCCCTCCCAATGAAAAAGACCAAATAGCGAATAAGTTCCTAAACCTTAGGATGAATGGAGTTGATAGTAAGGAGTACACTAAGTTATTCTTTGAATATGCTAGAATAGTGCCAACCCTTGCATCACCTGAACCAGTAATAATCTCCTGTTACATCTGGGGATTAATTGGGGAAATTAGGCATGTAGTCAAGGCAGCTAGACCTCGAACCATAGAAGAAGCTGTAGAATTAGCAAACACCTTGACTGATGAATTAGTGCGTACATGAGAAGAAGACCAAAGAAGGAACCTAGCACAGAGACTTACCCAGGAATTCCGCTATGGTAATTCTAATCGTAGGAATGTAGGTTCTACCTCTGCACCCTACTGTAACACTTGCAAGAGAAAGCATTCAGGAAAATGCTCCACTCACTGCAATTTCTGTAAGTTACCAGGACACAGGGAAGAAGATTGCAGGAGGAAATCTAGTAATGGATTGTGCTTCAATTGTGGAGAAAAAGGTCACATCAAGCCAAATTGTCCAAAATTGGCTCCAGCCGCGAACAACAAGAACACTAAAAATGCTAGAGCATTTGTTTTGATGGCAAATGAAGCCAAGATGATTCCGGACGTGATAGCCGGTACGTTTTTAGTTAATGATGTTTTTGCTAAAGTATTATTTGACTCTGGTGCGAACCAAAGTTTTATTAATACTTCGTTTTGCAAACTTTTTAATCAATCATTAACTAAACTTCCACAAGAATGTCTAGTAGAGACAACTAACGGAGAAACTGTTAAGATTTCTGAAATCTTGCAGGGAGCAAGAATAGAAATTTTAAACCAAAAATTTATTGTAAACCTTTACCCAATGAATCTGGCAGGATTTGATGTTGTGTTAGGAATGGATTGGTTAATAACCAATAAAGCCAGTATTTTATGTGATCAAAAGTCAATTCAAGTAAATTTACCAAGGGGCGAAAAGATCACAATTAAAGGATATAGACCATCTAGGTCCACAAAATTCATATCTGTAATGAAAACGGCAAGCTATATAAGAAAAGGATCATAAGTGTATTTGATTTCTATAATCACTAACACTAAAGGAAAAGAACTAAAAGACATTCCAGTAGTGTCTCAGTTTTCAGATATATTCCCAGAAGAATTACCAGGACTACCGCCGGATAGAGAAGTTGAATTCAGAATTCACCTGCTACCAGGAACGGCACCAATTGCCAAAGCACCTTACCGTTTGGCACCCGCATAAATGCAAGAACTAAAGAAACAGTTAGACAAATTGTTGGAAAAAGGATTCATACAGCCAAACTCATCGCCATGGGGAGCACCAATTTTATTCGTTAAAAAGAAAGATGGATCAATGCGGATGTGCATTGATTACCGTGAACTAAACAAGGTCACGAGTAAGAATCGGTATCCATTACCAAGAATCGATGATCTGTTCGATCAATTGCAAGGAGCTCGATTTTTCTCTAAAATCGATTTAAGGTCAGGATATCATCAATTAAAGGTACAGGAAGAGGACATTCCTAAGACCGCGTTTAGAACAAGGTATGGCCATTATGAATTTTCTGTCATGCCATTTGGTTTAACCAATGCCACAGCTGCATTCATGGACATGATGAACCGAATATGTAAGCCATATTTGGATAAATTCATAATTGTTTTTATAGATGATATTCTCATTTACTCTAAGAGTAAAGAAGAACATGCAAGGCATTTGCACGCACTTTTAAGTTTACTAAAAAAGGAAAAGCTTTATGCTTAGTTTTCAAAGTGCGAATTTTGGTTAGAACAGGTACAGTTTCTTGAACACTTAGTCAATCATGAAGGAATTCATGTGGCTCCCACAAAAATCGAGGCAATTACCAAATGGGAGACCCCTGAGTCACCAACCGAGGTTAGAAGTTTCTTAGGATTGGCAGGTTATTATAGAAGGTTTATTCAAGATTTTTCTAGAATAGCCATTCCCTTAACTAAGTTAACCTGTAAATCTATTAAGTTTGAATGGGGAACAAATCAAGAAGAAGCCTTTAGAATTCTTAAGCAAAAATTAACCCATGCACCCATATTAGCGTTACCAGAAGGAAATGAAGACTTTGTAGTCTATTATGACGCTTCTAATTTAGGTTATGGATGTGTGTTAATGCAACGTCAAACGGTTATAGCTTACGCCTCTAGAAAACTTAAGAATCACGAAGAAAATTATTCAACCCATGATCTTGAATTAGGAGCTATAATTTTTGACCTTAAGATTTGGAGACATTACCTCTATGGTAGTAAGTTTACCATTTTCATTGATCATAAGAGTTTAAGGTATGTTTTCGGGCAAAAGGAATTAAATATGAGACAAAGATGCTGGATGGACATACTTAGTGATTATGATTGTGATATCCAGTATCATGCAGGAAAAGCAAATATAGTTGCTGATGCTTTAAGCCTAAAGTATCATGAAAAGCCAAAAAGGGTACGTTCTGTCACACCCTGACTTTTGCAGAAGCGTGGTTATTGGTGTGACTTAGTTAATACCATAGCATTCATTCATAACAACGCTATATGATAAAACCATAAGATGTTCATCCATAAATTAAGTTTGAAAATAACACAACATACTTCTCTGGAACGTAGACACCAAGTTTTAAGTTACAAGTTCCACAACATGTTTGAATCAGTTCATAAAGACTCAACAAAAGACCTTAAATAAAACCGAGTTTAGGAACATGTATCCCGTCCAGGAATAAGATACACCTCCTAAACCCTACTACCACGGATGACATCCTTTATTTATAACGCAACTTGAAAACATACAACACCTGCCAGATCCACTTAGTTCCTTGAAATACATGTAGTTTAAAAATATCAACAAAAGTTGAGCGAGTTCATGTGTTTGTATAAGTATGTATAAACCTTTGTAAACAGTGTATGTTAATCCTGGTATGAAAGCAAACAAGGAAAAGATCACCAATGGTTTGCAAGGCCACTGGTATGTGTGAGGGTGTAGGAAGACTCAAACCTAGCAAATTTGTACCGGGCTTTCGGCTGGAAGACATAGTCACCCTATGGGCCACCATGGTCCTCATGGGTGTGGGCTCGCTACACCCAAATAGATCTATCACTCATGCCCCTCAGTCCTTATACGAGGATTAATGGTCTCAAGTATCTGCCTACCCATTCACATGATCTATGGTTCTTTCCTAGGCTAACCATACCAATTGTATTTGTATGTAATCATTTTGTAACATGTATTTCACCCCCCGAAGTAAATAAACAAAAAAATTTAAAGAAAAGGTGGACATGAACTCACAGTTTTGCGTCTTCATAATCGTAACTCTTGTCACTTCAGCAAACACGACTCCCTACAATGTACTAGGGTCTATTAGACGAAAGGGCCGTGCCTTGCCTTGCCTTAGTATTCACGTTTTTGAGTTACGTTTCTTTTATGTCCTCAATATTATTCCAAGTTATAATTACTTGTTAAAATAATAAATACTTCAACTTAAATTATATTTAAATTTTGGAATAATTGCTAAATAATATTTTTGTAACAATACTTCTCAAGTATTTATTTTCGTATTTCCTTCCCAAGGATGGGGGTATCTTATACATGTATTTTCGTATGCTTGTATTTGTAATACCAAAATAATATATTTCCAAGTCTAACTTTAGAAAATATATTTAACTTATTTTTATCCATAATTAATGTATTCCAAGAAAATATATATATTTTTCCCAAAAATGTTATATCTTCTGAATATTCTAAGAAAAATATATTTTTATTTCCCAAAAATAATATATTTTTCTTTTTTATTTCCCAAAAATAATATATTTTTCTCCTTGTCAAAATATGATATAACTTTGTAATATTTACAAAAATCATATTTTCATTTCTTGTATCCAAAATAATATCTACCAAAGATTATATTTATAACGGTATTTTCAGGAATATTTTGTAAGTTACGTTCTTGCGTTTGGTTTCACTATATTAAGCGTGTAACTTATATATTTACTCCTTGTGATTTTTAGTATTATTTTGGATTGTAAATTCTTGGTGTTTTGTTAAGTTATATTACTTTAATTCCTAAAATAATATAACTATTACACCAGGTATACAAATAATCACAAACAATGTGACTTTAGTGTAAATATATATTCTAAATACATATTTATCCATTTTTATTTATAAAAACCAACCTCCAATACTTGTATTTTGTAACAAAGTTTATGGCAAAGTTTATATTGAAAACCATAGTGAAAACACACTTGTAAATATTTGTTTAGAAAATATTTTTCTAAGTGTTTATATTTTTAGAAAATTTTGCCATAGTTTCCCCTAAAAATGGAGGTGTCCATGCTATCAAAGCATATAATTTTCTTTTCAAAAGTCATCATAAACAATCAACAATCAATCTTCACTTACTAAGTGCTAAAACAAAGCTATCTACATAATAATCATGAACTTGAACTTTCATAAAAACTTGTAGTAACTTGGTAGTGTATTTAGTAGGGTTTAGTTATCCTTCAAAGTGTGTTTATTTCTTTAAAAATCTCATTCTTAAAGGATTTAGGTGTTTACAACTTACTAGATGATTTTTCCAAAAATCATTCTTTTGTATTTCTCTTGTAGACAATGTATTATTATACTTGTTTCAACACTAGAAACATGATTAGTTCTTTTAAAACAATGTTCATGTAAATCTTTGTGATTTAGCTTGGTTTCTTTGGAAAACTATTTTTGAAATCATCCAAGTTTATGTTTAGTAAACATGTTACATGTTACATCATTCACAAAAATCATTTCATTTTTCAAGTTCATGAAACATAAGGCATGATGATCTTGGTCTTTCACAAGATCACCACCTTAATTTACTAGATCATGTGTTTACTCACAATCTAGTAGGTTCCATATGATGTCTAACATCATTAACACAAATCATCAATCATCAAGAAGCAAATAAACACAAATCAACATGATTTCATATGCTAATAAGCTTATGTTAGAGATTTATGATTATGTCTTTTAGTGTTCATCATGTTTAACAATGTTCATTGCCTATTAACCAACAATATATGAAGTAACAAAGGGTTATGAGGGCCTTACTACTAGCACAAGGCTAGGGAAGAACACTTGATGTGGTAGATGACAAACGTGGAGGATAAAAGCTAATGGGAGAGGTCCTTCAAGATCCAAGACCACCAAGATTGCTTAAACACCTTCTTGCATCATGAAATGAGCTTGGAATGGATGATCAAAATTTGATGATGATGGTGGTGTGCTTGTGGGTGTTCAGGCCGAGAATAGAGCAAGGGAGGAGAAGGTGAGTGATGTTGTGAAGTGTGTGTGAGAATGAGGACTTCAAGTCTTCTTATAACCATCCAATGTTATTATCCATTATGTATTATGTTCTTAATAGTACAAGCAAGATCTTTAACAATCCAAGTGAGATCAAATAGGATCAAGGGAAGATTAAGCAAATCTTGAGAGTGGGCCACCTAGTGGCCATCCACTTATATGGGGGGGGGGGGGGGTCTTGGTTGGGATTAAATGGGTAGTTAAGTGATTAAGTTAGATTTAGTTAGGTGTTATGCATAATGTGTGTTATATAGTGTGTTAGGGTGTTCGAGGATCATGACTAGCTCAGAAACATTAAAACAATGCTTCTATTATAATTTTGGTGTTTCGTGTAATATCCGGTTGTTCGGTTAGATACCGGTTCGTTAAAGTGTCAAACTATTCCGTTTAGTGATCTTTAAGTACTCTTTTGTGACACTTTTAATTCCCGACACTTAGGAAAGCATTCAGGACCATTTAGTCATGTTTTTGCATGTTACAAACTTGTTAAATTGCTGATTTTTGATGAAAAATGCTGAATTCAGCACTTTAAATGGGTTTTAGGCATTTTCCGGCACTTAAACTATCACCTAGTGAAGCAGTTTTGTGGTGCTTACTTCCCTACACACTATACTAGTGTAGAACTTGGTTTCCGGCTCATACTGGGTCTCAAAACACTGTCTGTCTATGTACTGAACATTGTCAGCATTTTCTGAGTTATCCGCTAACTGTGCTAACTGTGCTTTGTGCATCGTTTATGTCACTAAGAGTTTGTATGTAAAGATGATGTGACAGTATGAAATGTGATGCACATGTAAGTATGATACAGTAATCAGAAAGCAATTATTTGTAATTCAGCACAGTCATTAAGCACTAGTCAATATTAATTAATTGTACGGATACCTGTATTTTTTACGGTTGTCACACTCTCCCCCTGTTAAGAAAATTTCGTCCCGAAATTTTAGTTCTGCTACTAGCTACAGGGGAGTTTGGGAACAAATGTGGGTATTTCGCCTTCATGCGATCCTCACGTTCCCAAGTGAACTCTAGGCCGTGTCGCGCATTCCAACGAACCTTGACAAGTTTAACACTACTCCTGCGTGTCTTGTTAACCTTCCAATCAGTAACCTCAACAGGTTCTTCAGTAAAGTGGAGTGTGTCGTCAATGTGGACTTCATCGGCAGGGATGATAACTGTTTCTTGAGTTGGACTCCTTTTCAGATTAGATACATGAAATGTATCATGAACGCCATTCAGTTCTGCGGGTAGATCCAACTTGTAAGCTACAAGACCAATCCTCTCCAGGATTTTGAACGGTCTAATGTATCGCGGATTCAACTTCCCACGCTTCCCAAAGCGTGCTACACCCTTCCAGGGTGAGACCTTTAACAAAACCATATCTCCTACCTCAAACTCCAAAGGTTTCCTCCTTTGGTCCGCATAACTCTTTTGTTGATCACGAGCCGCCTTGATGCGTTCTCGGATCTGTATAATCTTGTCTGTATTCTCTTGAACCAATTCGGGACCAACAAGCTGTCTATCACCCGCGTCTGCCCAACATAACGGTGATCGACACTTGCGTCCATAGAGAGCTTCAAATGGTGCAGCTTGGATGCTTGCATGGTAGCTGTTGTTGTACAAGAATTCTACCAAGGGTAAGTGAGTGTCCCAACTATCACCCAAATCCATCACGCAAGCTCATAACATATCTTCCAACGTTTGAATCGTTCGTTCGCTTTGGCCATCAGTCTGCGGATGGATCCAGTACTCAGATTCAACTGAGACCCAAAGGCTTCTTGGAAGGATAGCCAAATCCTTGACACAAACCTTCCGTCTCTATCAGAGATAATCGAGAGAGGCACTCCATGTCGTGCAACTATCTCTCTCAGGTATAGCTCAGCAAGCTTGCTAGTGTTATCCTTTTCCTTGATCGCCAAAAAGTGTGCAGATTTCGTCAGACGGTCTACGATTACCCAAATCATATCATGACCTCTGGGTGTTTTTGGTAACTTCGTTATAAAATCCATTGAAATCTGCTCCCATTTCCACATGGGTATTTCAGGTTGTTGCAGAAGGCCTGAAGGCTTCTGATATTCGGCCTTTACCTTGGCACAGGTCAAACATTTGCGAACATACGTTGCAACATAATCCTTTAATCTCGGCCACCAATAAAAATCCTTTAAATCTTGGTACATTTTATCCGATCCTGGATGGATCGAGTACCGTGACTTGTGAGCTTCATCGAAAATAACGTCTCGTAGACCACCGAAGAGGGGAACCCAAATTCTTCCCATGAAATACAATGTTCCTTCCTCGTTTGGTACCAACTGTTTCTCCATCCCACGGAGATACTCATCCTCAAGATTCTTTTCCTTAAGAGCTTTTCTCTGCGCGGCACGAATGCACAATGAGAGGTCCGGTTGAATAATCATTTCCAAAGCCCTAACCCTTATGGGCTTGATTCTTTCCTTCCGACTCAAGGCGTCTGCGACTACATTCGCCTTCCCTGGGTGATACTTGATTTCACAATCATAATCATTTAACAGCTCTACCCATCGTCTCTGTCTCATGTTAAGCTCTTTCTGATCGAATATATGCTGTAAGCTCCTGTGATCAGTAAAGATTGTGCATCGCATGCCATACAAATAATGTCGCCAGATCTTTAATGCAAACACCACCGCGCCTAATTCCAAATCATGCGTGGTGTAATTTTTCTCGTGAACCTTCAACTGGCGCGAAGCATAAGCTATAACCTTCTGTCGCTGCATCAGCACGCAGCCTAAACCTTGATGCGAGGCGTCGCAATATACTATGAAGTCGTCAGTGCCTTCCTGTAGGGATAAGATGGGTGCATCGTAAAGCTTGTTTTTCAACAACTAAAATGCTTCTTTTTGCTTCTCTCCCCATTCATACTTCTTGTCTTTCTGTGTAAGGGAGGTCAACGGTTGTGCGATCTTCGAAAAATCTTCAATGAATCTGCGGTAATATCCTGCCAAACCTAGGAACTGACGGATCTCTGTTGGGGTCTTCGGAGTTTCCCAATTCTTGATCGCTTCAATCTTTGTAGGATCCACATGGATTCCATCTCCGTTAACCACGTGACCAAGGAACTGAACCTCACGCAGCCAGAACTCGCACTTTGAGAACTTAGCGTATAATTACTCTTCCTTGAGCAGCTCTAAGATAGCTCTTAGAAGTTGCTCATGTTCTTCCTTCGTCTTCGAGTAGATTAAAATATCGTCAATGAACACGATCACAAACTTCTCGAGGTACGGCTTACAAACTCTATTCATCAAATCCATGAATACTGCTGGCGCGTTCGTCATACCAAACGGCATAACCAGAAACTCGTAATGTCCATACCGAGTCCTAAAGGCAGTCTTTGGAATACTCTCCTCTTGAATTCTCAACTGGTGATAACCCGATCGCAGATAGATCTTGGAGTAAAAACTCGAACCTTGTAATTGATCGAACAGGTCATCAATCCTTGGCAAAGGATACCGATTCTTAATGGTCAATTTGTTCAGCTCTTGGTAGTCGATACACATGCGGAAACTACCATCTTTCTTCTTAACGAACAAAACTGGAACTCTCGAAGGCAAGAAGCTTGGTCTGATAAATCCTTTGTCCAACAGCTCCTGAAGTTGTGTTGACAGCTCTTGCATTTTTGAAGGCGCAAGTCGATAAGGTTCCTTGCCTACAGGCGCGGCGCCTGGAACTAGGTCAATATGGAATTCGACTTGTCTTTGCGGCGGTAATCCTGGCAAGTCTTCGGGAAAGACTTTAGGATATTCCTTCACGACTGGAATGTCTTCAAACTTTGGCTCAACGGCTTCCTTGTCCACAATGTGTGCCAAGAAGGCGACACATCCTTTCTGCAAACTTCTAAGGGCTTTCAAACAACTAATGATCCTTAAAGGCGTATCGTGCTTCTCTCCATGCACCACAATTGTTTCTCCATTCGTCATCGAAATGCGAATGATCTTCTCATGACATACGATCTCTGCTCGGTTGCTTGACAACCAATTCTAGGTGCATATGTCTGTCGACTTCGTCTTGTACTAGTTTAGAAAGATCAGGGCACAAAAAACGAGAATGTGTGATGGAAGTTGATTTCGCATGAAATAACAAAGAGTCATTTCGTACGAAATAGCTTGTGGCTATTTCGCACGAAATGAACTCCTGGTCATTTCGTACAAAACACTCTGCCTATATATAGTTGTTGTGCCTTGTCATTTGTAACGATTCTTATTTCCGGTACCGAACTGCTGCCGACGTGTCTACTGATTGTAATCTTTATCAAATCAATAAACAAGACATTAAAAGTGATTGTGTGTAGATCAAGCCGATTCCAAGTTGATACGATTGTTTCCGCCTTTCGTATTGATAAGAACGGTTCTAAACGACTCGTTTTGGTAGTGAAAACAATCCTACAAGTGGTATCAGAGCTCAGGAGGAAGAGTTCTTGCCAAATCAGCGTGATTTCCCCAAAATTTCTAACTTCTACACCTTTTCAAAATTAAACAGAATTTCACGGTTAAAATGGATTGAATTTCACATATTAAGTGCGAAACATAGTTTTAACAAAGCCTTGAAAGAATCAGACTTAAAATCAGATAAAAACTTGGTCAATTTTAGCAAAATCTGTTCGAAAAGATGACATCAGCAGCATTTCGCACGAAATAGCCATATTTCGTTTGAATCAGGTCCTTATTTCGCACGAAATACACCTTGGAATCTCCATTTCGCACGAAATAGCCTCAGTTCTTGTTATTTCGTACAAAATCACCTATTTCGTACGAAATCACCATCATTTCGCACGAAAAGCACTGTTTGGACCTCATTTCGCACGAAATCAAACTTCATTTCGTTTGAACGGATCATTTCGCTTGAAAGTGGTCATTTCACACCAAAGGGGTATTCCGCACTAGAAGTCATTTCGTTTGAGGAGTTGTTTTCGTGTGAAATAGTTCATTTCGCACAAAACTCATTTCGCATCAAAAGGCATTTCATTTGAAAGTTGTGATTTTGTGAAAAAGTTTACTGAATCATGGAAGAAGAATTTTACAATGTGTTTGCTACACCAATTGCTCATGTTACAGCTGCTGAAACTATTTATAGTGAGAATGAGACAGGGAGTTACCAAAAACCGCCAAAGCTTATGTACATTAAAGATTTTAAAGGATGGCAAAATCGGTTTGAAAACTGGGTGCAAGCATATAAGTTTGATGCATGGTGTGCCTTAGATGTTGATTATGTTAAACCGACAGATGAACGTGGGAATGACAAAGCTTTTAGTGACTATTCAGATGGTGAGAAATTGAAGTACACAAGTGAGAAAATGATGATTAGCATTCTACAACAAGCAGTAAAAGAGGATATCTTTGTTTTGCTTCAACATGAGGATACTGCTAGATCAATTTGGTTGGCTTTGATTGAAAAGTTTAAGGGAAGTGCTGATATGATAAAAAAAAGGTGCTTTACTAAAGAAATATTTTGATTTGTTTGTAGCTTTTGAAGGTGAAACAACAAAAACGACTATAGATAGATATTGTCGGCTTGTTCTTGAAATGAGAAGATTGGACATCAAGAAGGAAGATGATGAATGGGTTGATAAACTTGCTGATGCGCTACCACAGAATAAATGGGGAACATATTTGTTGATTCGAAAGCATATGAGAAAACATGAAAGTATGAATTTGGCTAAATTCATTCAGAAGCTTGAAGAACATGAATTGGATGTACAGAAAACTGCTATCATGAGCAATCCGAATGCTCAACAAGATGTTAGTCTTTACTATAGAGGAAACAAATTTGAAACTACTCCGAGTCCAAAGGTTAAGACTGCTTTCAGTGCTGATAGTTCTTCTGGAACAAATGGTAGCACAATTACTCAGAGTGGTGGATATTCGTCATCGTATTCAAGTTTTGATCCGAATTTTTCAACACCAATTCCTCAATGACAGAATTCAACAAATTTGCAATGCAACGTTACTTTGAACATTCAGAATAGTCAAAATCTTTCTCCAGAAATAGCTAAGCAACACATGGCATCACTTGTGCTTATGTTAGAGTCGTATGAAAGCTTAGTTGCTAGAAGAATCGGAAATCCGATGCTTACAAAAGAGGATTATGATCAGATTGATGCTGAAGAACTCGAGTTGATGGACATCAAGTGGTGTCTAGCCAGTGCAGTAAGAAGAGCAGAAAAATTTACACAAGTCACCGGAAGAGATGATTTTTGTGAAATGGGTGCATCTCCGATAGGGTTTGACAAATCAAAAGTTACGTGTTTTCGTTGCAAAGAAAAGGGACATTTTAAACGAGAGTGTAAAAATAAAGAAGCAACTGGAAGACAAGATGGAAAAAATGATTATTATCAAAAGTCAAATTTTCACCAGCTTGTTCAACAACCATCATCATCCCATGCCATTGAAGTTGAGAAGAAGAAAGCGTATCTTGTTAATCAAGATGATGAAAAAGTTGCAGAGGGATTTAGCTGGGACAAATATATTCCAGCTGGTTCAGGTCTTGTTGCTCAAATCTCGGAAGAAGGAGAAGTCAAATCTTAGCAGAAAAGAATACCTATTTTTAGTGAATTAGGATGTGATGCAGACACTGATGATGAAGAAGAATATATCAATAAAGATAGAAAAGGTCTGGATACTTACAGTTTTAATTTGTTTTTTGCAGATAAGATCGAGATGTTGAATGAGAAGAAGGCTGCTAGATTGAAAAGAGAGTTGAAAGCAAGAAGGATTGCTGAAGAAAAGGCAAAGTTGGAAGCTGAAGAAAATTCGACAGAAAAGGTCAAAGATGAAGAGTGTGAGGTAAAAGTAGAATTTGATGAAGAACCGATGATTGAGAAGGTGGTTGAGAAAATTATTGAAGTTGAGAAAATAGTTGAAAAAATCATCGAGCTTGAAAAAATTGTTGAAATTGAAAAAATTGTTGAAGTAGTAAAACCTTGTCTAAAATGTTTGGAATTTTGCAAACATGGTGAAGAGAAAGACAAGAAGATTCGTGAACTTGAAGAGATGAAAGAAAAGTTGTTGTTTGATGTGAAGTATGTGAAAGAATCGTATGATGTGTTAAACAGAACAGTTGATGGTTTGAACAAGACAAATTTGGAAGTTGATGCTGCCATGACAATGATGAGTTCAACATTAATGACGAAGCAGAAGGTTATCAATGAGTATATTGAAGATTGTGCAAAACTGAAGCAGGATTTGGAACTTGAAAAGATTGAAAGTGAAAGAATCAAATGATTACTGCTGAGTTATACAACTTGTGATTATTTGATTGATCGAGTTAATCCTACTGTTGCAGGTCTTGAAACTTTTCAAGATAAAAGACGGAAGATATGGATGCTAGTAAGAAACCAAATGTCAAGTATAGTAAGTGTTCGCCTCCGATTTGGAATAGTTATTCTCCCAAAAAGCCTAATGAGGAATGATTAAAAAAAGCAGTCAACATCAAGTTAAAGTCTGAAACCATTGATGAGTTACCAGATAACAATGATGTTACACTCACAGCGTCTGACACTGATCATGAGTCTGAGTTATTAAAGAAAGTGGTCGATCAGGTGTTGGATATGGATGAAGAGTCAAAGTCGGAGTCTAAATCTGAAAGTTTAAGTTCATCAGACAAGAGTCCGAGTTCACCGGTCAAACGGGTTTACGATAAAGATTTTCTGTTATCAAAGAATAACTTGAATGACGAAACATTTAAAGTAGCATATACTTTGAATGATTCTGACAAATTATTTTCTGATGAAGAATTCCCAATAAGAAGTGTCAAAACTGAAGAGATCAAACAGGTTTTCAAATTAACAGAAATTAATATTTCTGAAATAAAAGATATAAATCTTTCTGAAAAACCTAAAAAATACACTTCAAGAGTTCAACAGAGAGTGAACAAGAAAATGGGTTACTGTTGTGGTTATGGTTTTCAAAAGAAACCAAACCATAACAGTAATTTCAAAAAGAAGGGACTAGGTTTCATTCCCCCAGAAAATTATAAAAATGAGAAAACTTATAAACCAAAAACTAAATTTGTTTCAGGTACAAGTTCAGAGGAAGAGAAAGAGAAACTGTTCAGGAAACAGTCAAATCAAGAGTTTTTCGCTGAAAAGAAAAAGAATATGATGAAAGAATCTGAGAAAAGAGTTGAACGAAGAACCTGTTTCAAATTCCACAAGATTGGACACATTGCTTGGAACTGCCCAATGTCCATCAACCCAAAACAGGGAGTTACTTCTAACTCAAAGTTGAAAAAGAAATGTATTGATGAGAAGAAACAACCAACAGAAAGTTTTAAAAAGTTCAAAGATTCGACTTTCAAAACTGGTGAAAGTTCGAAACGTTTTTACAAAAGAAAAGTTGATTTGAACAAACAAAGATGGGTTGTTAAACCTGAAAGTAGTTCTGACAATGAATCTGACTCGTCAAAATCAGAGGAGTCATTTGTTGTGAAAAGTGAGAAGAATTCCGTTCCAGAAATGAACGAAGAAAATTTTCCAAAATTGTCAAGAGAAAATTTGAAGTCAAAAGGTAAGTTTGAGATTTCAGATCAATTCTTCTCTGGTAATGAAGAATTTGATGCTGAAAAGGTGTTTAATGGTAAAGTGAAACATATTTTTGGAAAGATGGTTGATGGTAAAGTAAAGGGTGTAAAAGATTTTTATAAATCTAAAAGATGGTGGGATAGAGATGATTCAAAATCACCCAAGGCTGGTTAGGTTTGGGTGACAGCTTTTTCTACTTAAAATACTGACTTGCCGGAGCTCCCAATGTTGGTAATCGTGGAGCGGGAATCGGCATATTTCTTGAGAAATTCAAATTTGTGAAATTTCGACCTACAAGTGGTAGTATTCTTGAAATTGTTATATTTCGATTTTACAAGTGGTTTTGGTTGATAAGGGAATATCTTTCTGAGATACTAGGTCTTTATGCTTAGTGATATCTGGGGTATTATCCCGGGACTTCTGATTTTGCGGAAGCAATGGCCTAGTCCCCGTATAATACTTTTCGCTTGCTTGAAATAATAGCACCCCGCTCAGCATAAAAAATGATGAAACATTGCAAAATGCTAATCATGTGCTGTTGAAGAAAAGATTCTCTAAAGGGAACACACCTAAAGTCGAAGCCATCATCTCTCTGATTTTGCGGAAGCAATAACCTGAGCTCTCATGGCCCTCGCAATTAACCCTTTACATATATCATCTAGGTATATTCACCTGTAAGACTGAATATTGGGATCTGGATACGGGAGTATATTCTGAGGTGGAACACTCGAATAAGTTTAAGTGCTTAAAACATTAATCTCGTATCTCGAAACAGTTGAACTTTGTGTGAAAATTTAAGTGGATCAGTATACTGAAAATCTAAGTGAATTGTTTAGAACTTAAAATGTTTAAAGCTTAATGGTGTTGGTGATTTGTCTCTTTAACTGATATGATCCTCTTTCACAAACTCACAAAAAAAAACTTTGTTTGTAAATATATCTTTACTGCATTTCTTTTAAATCAAAATCCAAAAAGATTTTTAGTATGTTTTAGCATAATTTTTGAAAATACAAAAAGATTTTAGACAACTGATGATGAAAAGCTGATTTTCAAAATTCCAAGTGCTGAGCATGATGAACAAATTGTTTGGGAAAGTTTGATTGAAATGAATTTTGATTTTGAAAAGATTATAGATTCATTAAATTGAATTCAAATTGAAATGTTTTTTTTGCAAGTAGTAAGCAGGGATTCTAAATTTGTTATATCTTATCTATTATGAAACTTATGTTTTGGGTAGAGACTGTGCAGGTTAGCCAGGTTTCGAATCCTGAGCAAATGCTGTATAGAGCCAGGAATTGTTCCTGAACCTGTAAAGATTGCAAAGCATGAGCAAAGTATGAGCCAGGTCACGATCTTGGAACATGAAAGCTAGACTACGATCCCAGCACAATTCAAGGGGGAGTTTGCTAGCAAAGAGTGAGGATGATTACAATGTCAGATATGTTGGAAGAGTACGAAGACTGATAAAGACTGAAGACTGTGAAGACTCGACACCAAAGACTTCGTCAACATCCAAGGGGGAGTCTGTAGGTGCATATGTCTGTAGACTTCGTCTTGTATCGAGTCTTGTACTAGTTTAGAAAGATCAGGGCACGAAAAACGAGAATGTGTGATAGAAGTTGATTTCGCACGAAATAACAAAGGGTCATTTCGTACGAAACACTCTGCCTATATATAGTTGTTGTGCCTTGTCATTTGTAACGATTCTGATTTCCGGTACCGAACTGCTGCCAACGTGTCTACTGATTGTAATCTTTGTCAAATCAATAAACAAGACATTAAAAATGATTATGTGCAAATCAAGCCGATTCCAAGTTGATACGATTATTTCCGCCTTTCGTATTGATTAGAACGCTTCTGAACGACTCGTTTTGGTCGTGAAAACGATCCTACACCAATCAATCCCCACTACCACGTCGAAGCTTCCCAACTTGACTGGGAGTAGATCAAGCGTAAACTCGTGTTCTCCCAGTTCTATCACGCAACCTCTAATGACTTCATTCGCTTCTACTAGCTTTCCATTTGCTAGTTCTATCGAATACGGAATGTCTAGCTTACTAGCTACCAACCCAAGTATATTCTTAAATTCTAGGGATACAAAACTATAATCGGCACCGGTATCAAATAGTACAGAAGCAAAGAGTTGGTTGATAGGGAACGTACCAGTGACCACATTTGGATCTTGGCGAGATTCCCTCGCTCCAATGTTGAAAACCCTTCCCTGAGCTTGATTGAGCTTTGGGCACTCTCTCTTGAAATGCCCCACGTCTCCATAGTTAAAGCAACCTGGTCCCCGACCATTTCCATCCCCATTACCCTGGTTGTTATTCGCTCCCCGGTTCCCACTACCAGCTTGATTCCCAAAATTACCACGATTACCATTACCGCCATTTCCTTATTGAGGGCGGTTTCCATACCCATTACCACCGCGGTTACCGTTTCCATTCCCACTACCATAACCTCTCTGACCACCATTTCCACGGCCGGCACCCACCCAACATGTTTCTTTGGCATGGCCAACTTTTCCACACGATTCACATCTTCCGTGTCGGCATCGTCCATTGTGATGCAATTGACACGCATCGCATTTGGGCAAGGTGCCCATATACCCTTTTCCTTTGTTTTCAACACCAGTTTTGACCTTGGCTAGTGCGTTTGCCTCTTCCTTCTTGCTAGCACTGCTGGTACCCTTCTGGAAATTTGAGAACTTCCTTTTGTTCTCACCGGATGAATCAATGTGAGTCTCCTTCTTCTTCTGGTCAGAGATCGAAAACTTGTTCAACCTGATTGCCTCTTCAGTTAACACCATACTTAGATCAATCGCCTCCGTGATTGTGGCAGGCTTCGACGTTGTCACCATACTCATAATCTGAGGTGCCAACCCCCAGATAAAACGCTCAATGCGCTTGAATTCTGGATCAACCATGTATGGTACCACGCGAGATATGTCGTGAAATCTCTGCACATACTCGGCAATCTTCGGGCCATCCATCTTGATATTCCAGAATTCAGTTTCCAACTTTTGGATTTCAGCCCTGGAGCAGTATTTCTTTCACATGAGTTCCTTCATTTCGTCCCATGTCATGGCATAAGCAGCTTCTTCTCCCAAGGTCTGGACTTGAAGATTCCACCAGGAAAGCGCTCCGTCTAAGAACAATCCGGAGATATAGGTGACTTGGTGTTCCGGAGCACACTTGCTCATTCTTATCACAGAATCAGTCTTCTCCGTCCATCTGACAAAAGCTACAGCACCCCCGGTGCCATTGAAATTCAATGGCTTACAGTCTAAGAACTGTTTATAGGTACAGCCTGTACAAGTAGCATCATTCACATAAAGCATTAGCGATCGCACATGGAATATCCAAATGTAACGTAATGTTTCTTTAGTGGCTCAAACATTACCAAGAGGTGGGTTGCTTCCCGAGGTACCTCCGCTATGCTCGGAGCGTAAGGCCTCGTGTTGTCTATCGCTCGTGAAATCCGTTCTTGTAATTCGGCCTCAGTTATAGGCAGTGTGTTATCTCTTCGAGGAGGCATCTTCTAAAGAAGATAGTATAGGTCAGGTCTTATGCATATAAGTATGTAGTACGCGTATGTAATAACATTTTTCAACGCAAGTAAACACATAACATCCCAATCATAATGTAAACAAGTAATTCAACAATGTATGTAATGAGAATGTTGCGATTGAGCTTTCATATATCAATGACCACAATTACAGTTTTACATGTTCTACAATGTACCATACATCGAAAGGGACTACAGGGTCACATCACCCTTGTCCAAAATATCCATCAAACTACAACAATCAAAAGTCAAAAAGAAAAGTGGTCTTCAAAAGGTCGTGTAATCTGGGCTTAATAGCAACACTCTCACCAAAAGTATGCTACCTGCATAAAACCAAAAACTGCTATGCTGATGGTGGAGGAGGAGGAGGTGGAGGAACGAAAAGCAAACTGCACAGATGCGCTAACTTCTCCTCAAGAGCATGAACGATATGCAACAGATAGCTAATATGCTACTCCATAGTAAGAAAACGGACCTCAAAATCTGGGTATGGCAGGAGAGGAGCGGGTGGAGTCGTGAATGGTGACTGACAAGGACAAGGCGGAGGACGTGAAATCCTCTCTAGATCCATGACTCTCCGACACAACATCTCCTGCTGGAGCTGTAACGACAAAAGCTGATCATCCCTCGTGTATCCAGTATAATGTGAAGGATGATATGGATCAGAAACAGGCATTGTGTTGTGTGGAAACCAGATAAGTGGCTCGCCTGATGGTGCAGAAGCAAAAGGTGCAGTATGTGTAGCAGTTGCAAACGGTGGCATGAAAGGAAAGGCTGCTGACACAGGTGGGGTATGGCCAGACGGCTGGCTGGATGGCCCTTCCCCTGGACGGGGTGGAGGGATATCCTGTAAGAACGTGATCGGCAGATCGGTGCGGTGTATGTCAGACACATGTGGGTGCAACGGGGCAACGTCAACTGGTGCATGTGTAGGTGCAGGTGGGGGAGTAACAGGCTCAACGAAAGGAGGCAAATCATCATCATCCTCTATCCACCCATTGCGGGTGAATGCATATCTGGGGTCTATATGGGCAGCAAAAGGAGCATGGTCTGCGGGTGCAGGTAGAGGGTCAGGTAACAGTGGTGCAACAACAGGTGCAGGGTCATGCTCAGGCAGAGGATCGTGAGCAGGTATAGGCTCGGGTGCAAGCATAGGCTCAGGGTCGACTGGTGCTAACTCAAGATCAGCGGGTACATCAAAAAGCTGATCATCAGGAATGAAGTCAATCTCATGCTCGGGATCAATGTCAGGATCAAACTCATCATCAAACTCGAAGTCAAGTGGAGGAACAGGTGCGGCAGATATAGCCGTGTCAGAATCAGAATCGGTGGGATAACGCTGCAATCCCAGTGCGTGCAAAGTAGTAGATGACACAGACTCGAATAAATCAGGACCGTAATGGTCAGATGAAATCTCAACGATAGGAATCTCAATAAGCGGTACAACAATGACATCATCGACTGGAATCTCAACAAGTGGAGCGACAACGACATCATCGACTGGAGCTCCATCACCCTGGGCACCCTCAGAGGGACCCTTAATAAAAAGATCGATGTCGTCGTCAGCAATAGCGTCAAGAGGCAGATCCTCGAGAGGAAATTGTCACAGCCCCCGACCCGGTTTGACCCGTTTCAGGAGGCGCGGGACAGAAATCCTGCGGTATTTAATTAATTGAGTTTGACTGCGGAATTTTTTCATCAGGATCTTTTAAAATGTAAATATTTCCCGATTATTTTATTTTCACAATTCGGGATAAAACCCGGTAATTTACAATAATTTGATTTCACGAAGAAATCTTTTATTTTTACAAAACATGTTTCTTTATTTTATACTGAGCCACTTCCTTGAGCTTGTAGTGCTATATGGCACTTTTCCTGATTCATAACAGATTACCTGAAACATGTTTGAAAAAGGTTTTGTCAGCGGGAAATACTGAGTGAATCATTCTATTTTGCATAATGATGCATAGTTATCAATTACAGCATAAGAGCGATTACAATGGCTTCTATCTTATTTTTATCTGCCATTCTGTCACAATGGTGACGATGGTCATACCACTATTAGATCAATGAACCTAAATAGTGATGATTATCCCTGTAGGTCAATGAACCTAACAGTGATTATCCCGAGTAGGTCAATGAACCTAATTGGGAGAAAATTAGTAATGTGCACAATACCCCACTAACCAGTAATTCAAGATATCCACGACTTAGTCCCTGTAATTATAACCTTGAAAATAATTTGAGGTATTGTAAAATAGTTTGATAAAAAGAGAATGACTCACATTGCAGATTTCTACGGGCAGAGTTTAGCCTACTGATTAGCCTTTTTAACCTAAATTTAATAACAGGCACACAATTCGGGTTTAGTAATCAATACAACATTTACGATAACTGACGAGATCAACCCTCACAACGAATGACAAAGTGCTATGCTTAAACATCAATCGAATTAACGACTAATGACAAAGCATCACCCTAATGTGGGCAACACTTAAACATCCATTGAGTAATAATTAATACTTTTTGATGAGAGTTGTTACATTCTCCTTACCTTAATAAAAAATCTCGTCCTCGAGATTTACTGGAATAATTGAGGATACTTTCGCTTCTTTTCTGATTCCAGTTCCCAATTGTATTAAGGTCCTATCTTTGAATCCCACTTTTCTTGAACTAACACTAATCATTTGATCTTTCTATCTTTTATCTGAAGAGGTTTTTCCACATATTTTAACTTTTCGTTTACCTCTATATCTTGAAAAGATACTACAAATGAGTCGTCTGATAAACATTTCTTGAGATTGGATACATGAAATACATCATATATTCCAGCTAACTTTCCTGGTAGTTGTAAACGATAAGTAACTGGTCTTATATGTTAGATCACTGGAAATGGTCCTACTTACCTTCGGACTTAGCTTTCCTTTCTTTCCGAATCTAACAACTCGTTTCTATGGAGATACTTTCAATGACATTTTGTCTCCAACTCAAACTCCAACGGCTTTCCTCTATTATCTGTATAACTCTCCTGGTGGTCTCTAGCCGTCTTCAGCCTTTCCTTAGTGATATTGAATATCATAGTCGTATTTCCTTTTTGCCTCATGTTTAATTCTTTTTGCCCAAAAATTTATCTTAAATTCTTATAATCCGTATAGATAGTACTCTTACTTCCATACAGATAATGTCTCCAAATATTAAGGCAAAAATTATGGTTCCTAATTCTAACTCATGAGTGGTATAGTTCCTTCGTTCTTTTTCAATTACATTGATGCATACGCAATTACCTTTTTGCGTTGCAAAAACTTTGAAGCATTACCTTATACTTCAAAATCTTTAGTTCATAAGGCTAATATCTGAGTATTTGGTTAATTTCTACTTTAAGATCCTCATTCAAACTTAGCTATTTTACAAGTTAACCTAGTTAATGGTATAACTATCTTTAGAAAAATCCTTAATAAATCGTCTGTAGTATCCGACTAACTTCTAATTTCCATTGCAGATTAGGGAACCTTTCATTTGATAATATCTTATCAGAATTTACGTGAATACCTTCGGAATACACCATATGACCTAAAATTGCACTTCTAGCAGCCAAAATTCATTCTTCGAAAATTTGGCGTAAAGCTTTTCTTTTCTTAACAAAGTTAAAAGTACATGCAAGTGCTGATAATGTTCTTCCTGATTTTTGGAATAAATAGGTATATCGTTGTTGAAGACAATTACCAATTTATCCAAATATGGTTTACAGATCCTATTTATCATGTCCATGAATGCTGCAGGTGCATTCTTTAATTCGAAGGGCAGGACTGTAAACTAGTAATGACCATACCTAGTTCTGAAAACAGTCTTAGGTACATCTTCCTCTGATACTTTTAATTGATAATATCCGGAACATAAGTTGATCTTAGAAAACTATCTATCTTCCTGGAATTGATCGAATAGATCATTAATTCTAAGTAATGGGTATCGATTCTTATTTGTAACTTTATACAATTCTTTATAAGCAATACACATTCTTATTAAACCATCCTTTTTCTTAACAACCAATATTGTGCTAACCGATAAGGTTCCTTGGCTTATCGGTAAAATTCCTGGAATTAGATGAATCCTAAATTCTATTTCCCTATCTGGTGGTAATCCAGGTAAATCTTCTGGAAATACATCTGGGTATTCTGAAATTACAGAAATTTCCTTAATTTCTTTATCTTTAGTATTAATGATTACTGAAATCATATATACTATTCCTTGCTTTCGTTCATAATTAGCAATTTTCATTACTGATATGAACTTTATGACTTATTTCCTGTAATCATTATTACTTCTCCAGTGATTGCTCAAACTTCTATAGAATTCTTATTACAGATAATTCGAGCATATTTGTTTTACTATTCAATCCATTCTTAGCACAACCTTGATTTCAACTAATTTCATTGGTAATAGGGTTGCAGAAAATTTATGACTTAAAAGTTCTATTTGTATGTTTTGCAGAACCTTATTTAACTAAATTCCCATCTGCCAATTCTACTATAGAAATTTATCTAATGCTTGTTAACGGTAAGTTAAGAATTTGGCAGAGTAAAGTATTTATAAAACTTTGGTTTGCACCAGAGTCAAATAATACTATTGTGTAAACGTTGTAAGCTAAGAACATACCGGCTATCACATCTGGAATCATCTCGGCTTCTTGAGTAGTCAGCTGGAAGGCTCTTACATTTCTTTTTGCTCCTTCTGCTGGTTTGGCTTGATTGTCAAATGGTTTATTCAGTTTTGGACAATCTGGCCTAAGATGTCCAGTTTCTCCACAGTTGTAGCAAACTGAAAATTTCTTCCTCCTACAGTCTTCTTCTTGATGCCCTGGAATTTTGCAAAAATTGCAATATCCTTTGCATCTTCCAAAATGCTTCCTTTTGCAAAAATTGCAAAATGGACTAGTAGAAGATTGCCCATTCCCTCCTTTCTTGAAATTGTTATGGTTACCCGAACGGAATTCTTGGGTAATCTTTTGGGCTACTTCCTTCCTTCTATTTTCTTCTCTTGTCCGTACTAGCTCGTCAGTCAGAGTATTGGCTAATTCTACTGCATCATCAATCGTATGAGGTTTCGCAGCCTTGACGATATTACGGATTTCGGAAATCAATCCCCAAATATAACGAGAAATAAGTACCGGCTCTGGCGAAGCCAGGGTTGGTACCACTCGAGCATATTCGAAGAATGTCGTAGTATACCCTCGACAATCTACATCCACCATCCGATGGGTTAGAAACCTATTTGTCATTTGTTCCTTTTCATACTCAGGACATAATTTTCTTTCTACAAAGCTCTTAAATTCTTCCCAATTCATAGCATACGCCATCCTTCTTCCTTTTGCCTGTAACACTGTGTTCCACCATTCTAACGCCCCTTCTTTGAAAAGATTTGACGCATACATGACCTGATCATCCTGAGCACATTTACTTATGGCAATTACTGCCTCGGTTTTCTCTAACCAACGCAGTGCTGCAGTCGCTCCTTCATTGCCTGCAAACTCAGTGGGTTTACAAGCAAGAAATTCTTTGTAAGTGCAACCAGGCGTTGCAGCTTTCATTTTCTTAGGAGGAGGAACTTGCAGTGGTTCATTCTCATGATTAACATGATTATTGCCTCCGTTTACACTATTACTGAAATTATCTTCAGAAATACGTTTGCTTGGAATAATTTGTTGAGGTTCAATTGGATTTTTAACAGCAGCAATGATTGCTAGAATAGCATTGGCTATCCCTTGAGCAACTATTTCTGGAATAGTGTTGGCTATCCCTTGAGCAACGATATTTTCTATATCTTGCCTAGTCACATATTGATCCCCCGGTTGTTGCTCAGATTGATTAACCTCATTAAATGGTTCATTATTAGCGTTTTCCATCTGATATCTAATTTATAGATACATAATTAGTATAAAGGAAATAATCCAATGTCACAATTTAATTGCACATAATCACGTAAACGAATATACAAACAAAATTTGTAACTTTCTAAAATTTCTTTATATCATGCTTCTATATACACCCGTTTTATTTATTCTACACATACTGATTTTACTATTACTATTACATAACCACAGTTTCATAAATCCCCTATCCTTTTGTCAGATGATATTCTAGTAACGGCGTTCCTTCTCATCGTATTTCTAGGAGATCTGTCCCAAAATCTCTTGGATCCTATTCCCAGCATCCATTTTGTCAAAATGACGAAGTTCAGTCATATTCTCGTTACTTCTTGGTGAATTTGGTAAAGGTTCTGGATTGAACTTAGGAAAAAGCCTATAGGGATGGTTTTGTAACAGTATTTCATTAGTCACCCATTCGTCTATTTGCGAGTGAATTGAAAGGTTTGAAATAGCTGGTTCTAAATTCATTGGTAGTTGTGTTTCAAGAGAATGAATAAAATCATTTTCATTAACAGGCTCAATAGTATCATCGGTTGCCATTATAAAATCTAGTTCTTCTTGAGATGGTAATCTTTCAATTTGCCTAGAACTTTCCCCAATTTCCATTTTCTTAGGCTTAGGTTTCTCAAGAGGTAAAGCGTTGAATTCTATAGGTTCTTCTATGTCTGGAATATACCTATTAAAATCTCTGGAAACTTCGATTCTTACTGGATAGAGATTTAAATTCTGAAGGGCTTCCGATAGATCACTCATGCTGTTTATGCAAGATACACACAATTACTAAGTTAAAAATTATATCAAATTTCATAGAAAACTTTTAAATATTATTTCATATTGGGTAACTATGAAACAACCGAATATAAAAACATACTAGGCTTTATTTGTAAATTTATTTACTGAATAAGGTTTCTAGACTGTATATAATAAAAGTGCTAAAACTTTGAGTCAAATTATGTAAAGATTTATATTTACTTACTACAGTAGCTAACATATAAAAATCTGCCCATACTGTTTAAAATTAGTCAGATAATAAAACATATAATCACAAAATAGCAATTAATAAAAATTAAGTATTTTCTAAGTACTTAATTGGCTTAAATCAGTGGCTCGATAAGTGGCTCTGATACCACCTTTTTCTGTCACAGCCCCCGACCCGGTTTGACCCGTTTCAGGAGCCGCGGGACAGAAATCCTGCGGTATTTAATTAATTGAGTTTGACAGCGGAATTTTTTCATCAGGATCTTTTAAAATGTAAATATTTCCCGATTATTTTATTTTCACAATTCGGGATAAAACCCGGTAATTTACAATAATTTGATTTCACGAAGAAATCTTTTATTTTTACAAAACATGTTTCTTTATTTTATACTGAGCCACTTCCTTGAGCTTGTAGTGCTATATGGCACTTTTCCTGATTCATAACAGATTACCTGAAACATGTTTGAAAAAGGTTTTGTCAGCGGGAAATACTGAGTGAATCATTCTATTTTGCATAATGATGCATAGTTATCAATTACAGCATAAGAGCGATTACAATGGCTTCTATCTTATTTTTATCTGCCATTCTGTCACAATGGTGACGATGGTCATACCACTATTAGATCAATGAACCTAAATAGTGATGATTATCCCTGTAGGTCAATGAACCTAACAGTGATTATCCCGAGTAGGTCAATGAACCTAATTGGGAGAAAATTAGTAATGTGCACAATACCCCACTAACCAGTAATTCAAGATATCCACGACTTAGTCCCTGTAATTATAACCTTGAAAATAATTTGAGGTATTGTAAAATAGTTTGATAAAAAGAGAATGACTCACATTGCAGATTTCTACGGGCAGAGTTTAGCCTACTGATTAGCCTTTTTAACCTAAATTTAATAACAGGCACACAATTCGGGTTTAGTAATCAATACAACATTTACGATAACTGACGAGATCAACCCTCACAACGAATGACAAAGTGCTATGCTTAAACATCAATCGAATTAACGACTAATGACAAAGCATCACCCTAATGTGGGCAACACTTAAACATCCATTGAGTACATTGATCGATCGGACAATGAATCGTAATAGCGATCGTGCTAATACCCTGATTGCGGCATCGATTTTAGTGCCTGTGTGTGTTAATTGGAGTATACAGAACTTATCTCAGCGCACAAAGTGAATTTGAGCGTCGTTCTGAAGCCAGAATTCAAGTCCCAATCTCCTGTATTTATAGGTGAATTTTGACCCTCAGGCGGCCCGCGTGAGATCTTAAGCTAACCTTACGCGGCCCGCGTAAGAACTATTTTTAGGCATAGGGTTGCCACGTGTGGGACTAGCTCAGCTGAGTCGACAGTTTCTGAAAATTCGAATTGGACAACTATTTATGTGGATAAACATAACTAGGAAATACCCCCTCTGAGTTTTAGGGGCCCTGATCCTGATTCTGATTTTTCTGAAAATCTTAGGGTTTGTGCAGAATCACTTGGGTTTTCTTAATTAGGGTTTCCTATTGGTCAATTAAAGTAATAATTAATACTTTTTGATGAGAGTTGTTATAGAAATGCAGCAAGAGGAAAAGGAGCAGGGATCTGAACAAGAAGTAGATCCTCACCAGGAAGACCATCAGCTAGCGTTATATCATCGCCAAAATCTGGTAAGGCAAACGGCTGGAAATCATCATCATCGCTACTCTCAGTGTCAGATGTGAAAACCTCAGGGTCCGGGACAATCTCATCGTCCGAAACTATAGCCATGGGGTCTACTGTATCAGATACTCCACTCTCAGAGTAGGACATGGTATCTATAACAAAGTAATCACAACATATGCACATATATCAACAATCATCAAATAAGCATGTAAGCAGTAACAATGTAAGCATGTATGCATCCTAGTCTTCTCAAGGCTATCCCACCCGGCCTCTCAGATTGACTACTTAGTCTCTCAGACTAAACCTCCCAGTTTCTCAAACTGTCCCAACTAGTCTCTCAGACTACCCAGTCTCTCAGACAGAACTACCCAGTCTCTCATACTGCCCTACCCAGTCTCTCAGACTGAACTACCCAGTCTCTCAGACTGCCCTACCCAGTCTCTCAGACTGAACTACCCAGTCTCTCAGACTGCCCTACCCAGTCTCTCAGACTGAACCATAAATGAATTCCTTGAAATGTATTTTGCTTCTTTTATTTGTAAAAATGTTTGTTTCATGGATCTGGACACTTCGTGTATGCAATGAAAATATGTTATGAAAACATTTTCGTGAGAGCCCTAATGATCGTAGTCTAGACTCGAGAAAGAATCCTAGTTCGCTACGATCGCCGCTCTGATACCAAGCTGTCACACCCTGACTTTTGCGGAAGCGTGGTTATTGGTGTGACTTACTTAATACCATAGCATTCAATCATAACAACGCTATATGATAAAACCATAAGATGTTCATCCATAAATTAAGTTTGAAAATAACACAACATACTTGTCCGGAACGTAGACACCAAGTTTTAAGTTACAACCACAACATGTTTGAATCAGTTCACAAAGACTCAACAAAAGACCTTAAATAAAACCGAGTTTAGGAACATGTATCCCGTCCAGGAATAAGATACACCTCCTAAACCCTACGACCACGGATGACATCCTTTATTTATAACGCAGCTTGAAAACATGCAACACCTGCCAGATCCACTTAGTTCCATGAAATACATGTAGTTTAAAAACATCAACATAAGTTGAGCGAGTTCATGTGTTTTTATAAGTATGTATAAACCTTTGTAAACAGTGTATGTTAATCCCGGTATGAAAGCAAACAAGGAAAAGATCACCAATGGTTTGCAAGGCCACTGGTATGTGTGACGGTGTAGGAAGACTCAAACCTAGCAAATTTGTACCGGGATTCCGGCTAGAAGACATAGTCACCCTATGGGCCACCCTGGTCCTCATGGGTGTGGGCTCACTACACACAAATAGATCTATCACTCATGCCCCTCGGTCCTTATACGAGGATTAATGGTCTCAAGTATCCGCCTACCCATTCATATGATCTATGGTTCTTTCCTATGCTAACCATACCAATTGTATTTGTATGTAATCCTTTTGTAACATGTATTTCACCCCCGAAGTAAATAAACAAAACAGTTTAAAGAAAAGAGGGACATGAACTCACAGTTTTGCGTCTTCACAATCGTAACTCTTGTCTCTTCAGCAAACACGACACCCTACAATGTACTAGGGTCTATTAGACGAAAGGGCCGTGCCTTGCCTTAGTATTCACGTTTTTTAGTTACGTTTCTTTTATGTCCTCAATATTATTCCAAGTTATAATTACTTGTTAAAATAATAAATACTTCAACTTAAATTATATTTAAATTTTAGAATAATTGCTAAACAATATTTTTGTAACAATACTTCTCAAGTATTTATTTTCGTATTTCCTTCCCAAGGATGGGGGTATCTTATACATGTATTTTCGTATGCTTGTATTTGTAATTCCAAAATAATATATTTCCAAGTCTAACTTTAGAAAATATATTTAACTTATTTTTATCCATAATTAATGTATTCCAAGAAAATATATATATTTTTCCCAAAAATATTATATCTTCTGAATATTCTAAGAAAAATATATTTTTATTTCTCAAAAATAATATATTTTTCTCCTTGTCAAAATATGATATAACTTTGTAATATTTACAAAAATCATATTTTCATTTCTTGTATCCAAAATAATATCTACCAAAGATTATATTTATAACGGTATTTTCTGGAATATTTTGTAAGTTACGTTCTTGCGTTCGGTTTCACAATATTAAGCGTGTAACTTATATATTTATTCCTTGTGATTTTTGGTATTATTTTGGATTGTAAATTCTTGGTATTTTGTTAAGTTATATTACTTTAATTCCTAAAATAATATAACTATTACACCAAGTACACAAATAATCACAAACAATGTGTCTTTAGTGTAAATATATATTCTAAATACATATTTATCCATTTTTATTTATAAAAACCAACCTCCAATACTTGTATTTTGTAACAAAGTCTATGGCAAAGTTTATATTGAAAACCATAGTTAAAACACACTTGTAAATATTTGTTTAGAAAATATTTTTCTAAGTGTTTATATTTTTAGAAAATTTTGCCATAGTTTCCCCTAAAAATGGAGGTGTCCATGCTATCAAAGCATATCATTTTCTTTTCAAAAGTCATCATATACAATCAACAATCAATCTTCACTTACTAAGTGTTAAAACAAAGCTATCTACATAATAATCATGAACTTGAACTTTCATAAAAACTTGTAGTAACTTGGTAGTGTATTTAGTAGGTTTAGTTACCCTTCAAAGTGTGTTTATTTCTTTAAAAATCTCATTCTTAAAGGATTTAGGTGTTTACAACTTACTGGATGATTTTTCCAAAAATCATTCTTTTGTATTTCTCTTGTAAACAATGTATTCTTATACTTGTTTCAACACTAGAAACATGATTAGTTCTTTTAAAACAATGTTCATGTAAATCTTTGTGATTTAGCTTGGTTTCTTTGGAAAACTATTTTTGAAATCATCCAAGTTTATGTTTAGTAAACATGTTACATGCTACATCATTCACAAAAATCATTTCATTTTTCAAGTTCATGAAACATAAGGCATGATGATCTTGGTCTTTCACAAGATCACCTCCTTAACTTACTAGATCATGTGTTTAATCACAATCTAGTAGGTTCCATACGATGTCTAACATCATTAACACAAATCATCAATCATCAAGAAGCAAATAAACACAAATCAACATGATTTCATATGCTAATAAGCTTATGTTAGAGATTTATGTGTTCATCATGTTTAACAATGTTCATCATCTATTAACCAACAATATATGAAGTAACAAAGGGTTATGAGGGCCTTACTACTAGCACAAGGCTAGGGAAGAACACTTGATGTGGTAGATGACAAATGTGGAGGATAAAAGCTAATGGGAGAGGTCCTTCAAGATCCAAGACCACCAAGCTTGCTTAAACACCTTCTTGCATCATGAAATGAGCTTGGAATGGATGATCAAAATTTGATGATGATGGTGGTGTGCTTGTGGGTGTTCGGCCTAGAATAGAGCAAGGGAGGAGAAGGTGAGTGATGTTGTGAAGTGTGTGTGAGAATGAGGACTTCAAGTCTTCTTATAACCATCCAATGTTATTATCCATTGTGTATTATGTTCTTAATAGTACAAGCAAGATCTTTAACAATCCAAGTGAGATCAAATAGGATCAAGGGAAGATTAAGCAAATCTTGAGAGTGGGCCACCTAGTGGCCGTCCACTTATATGGGGGGGGGGGTCTTGGTTGGGTTTAAATGGGTAGTTAAGTGATTAAGTTAGATTTAGTTAGGTGTTATGCATAATGTGTGTTATATAGTGTGTTAGGGTGTTCGGGGATCATGACTAGCTCAGAAACATTAAAACAATGCTTCTAGTATAATTTTGGTGTTTCGGGTAATGTCCGGTTGTTCGGTTAGATACCGGTTCGTTAAAGTGTCAAACTATTCCGTTTAGTGATCTTTAAGTACTCTTTTGTGACACTTTTAATTCCCGACACTTAGGAAAGCATTCAGGACCATTCAGTCATGTTTTTGCATGTTATAAACTTGTTAAATTGCTTATTTTTGCTGAAAAATGCTGAATTCAACACTTTAAGTGGGTTTTATGCACTTTCCGGCACTTAAACTATCACCTAGTGAAGCAGTTTTGTGGTCCTTACTTCCCTACACACTATACTCGTGTAGAACTTGGTTTCCGGCTCATACTGGGTCTCAAAACACTGTCTGTCTATGTACTGAACATTGTCAGCATTTTCTGAGTTATCCGCTAACTGTGCTTTGTGCATCGTTTATGTCACTAAGAGTTTGTATGTAAAGATGATGTGACAGTATGAAATGTGATGCACATGTAAGTATGATACAGTAATCAGAAAGCAATTATTTGTAATTCAGCACAGTCATTAAGCACTAGTCAATATTAATTAATTGTACGGATACCTGTATTTTTTACGGTTGTCACACGTTCTCTTAAGTTAAATCTACAAGTAGATTTAAATGAACAAATTAAAAAGGCACAAGAATCAGTAATCAGGGATGATACTGAAAAACTAAAAGGTATGATTAAGGAATTAGAACAAGGAACAGATGGAATTTGGAGATTCCATTAGAGAAGAATGTGGATACCTAAATTAGGAAACCTACGCCACCATATATTAGAAGAAGCCCATAAGTCTAAGTATACGATGCATCTAGGAGGCGATAAAGTGTACCAGGATTTAAGAAAGAATTTTTGGTGGATAGGAATGAAAAAGGACATCGCAGCCTATGTTTCTAGATGTTTAACTTGTTCACAAGTTAAAGCTGAACATCAGAAACCCTCAGGTTTGTTACAACAGTTAGAAATGCCATTATGGAAATGGGAATTGATAACAATGGACTTTGTTACTAAATTACCCAAAACAAAGAAAGGTAATGATACAATCTGGGTAATTGTAGATAGGCAAAGTAAGTCAGCTCATTTTCTACCAATGAAGAAAACTTTCAGTATGGAACAGTTAGCTAAATTATTTGTAAATGAAATAGTTTCATTACATGGAATTCCTTTATCAATTGTTTCTGACAGAGATAGCCGTTTTACCTCTCATTTTTGGGCAAGTTTCTAAAAAGCCATGGGAACCAAGCTGAATCTAATCACAACCTCTCATCCTCAAACGGACGGACAAAGCGAAAGGACAATTCAGACGATGGAAGACATGCTTAGAGCTTGTGTAATTGATTTTAGAGGAAATTGGGACGATCACTTACCGTTAATAGAATTTTCTTACAATAACAGTTATCACACAAGTATCAATGCTGCACCGTTCGAAGCACTTTATGGACGAAAGTGCCGAACCCCAGTCTGTTGGGCAGAAATTGGGGAAAAACAACTATCTGGACCTGAGATAGTGCATGAGACAACCGACAAGATCATTCAAGTCAAAGAACGGCTGAAAGCATCACGTGATCGACAGAAAAGCTATGCTGACAACAGGAGGAAACCATTGGAATTTCAAGTAGGAGATAAGGTATTATTAAAAGTCTCTCCTTGGAAAGGAGTGGTAAGATTTATCAAAAGAGGAAAGCTAAGTCCCAGGTATGTTGGACCTTTTGAGATTATTAGAAGAATAGGACATGTAGCTTATCAGCTACAACTGCCAGAGGAAATGGCAGGAATACATGATGAATTTCATGTGTCTAATCTCAAGAAATGCTTAGCTGATGAATCATTAGTAGTACCTCTTAAGGATATAAAGGTAAATGAACAACTTAAGTTTGTAGAAAGGCCTCTACAGATTGAAGAAAGGAAAGTTAAGAATCTCAAGCACAAGAGATTAGTTCTGGTCAAAGTGAAGTGGGACTCCAAAAGAGGACCTGAGTACACATGCGAGCTTGAATCGGAAATGCGAAGGAAATATCCACACTTGTTCCAGTAAATCTCGAAGACGAGCTCTAAAACAAAGTGGGGAGGATATAACAATCCTCCTGGTTTTCTCTGACACCTTAAGATATTTTAAAATATCCCAATATGTCTTAAAATACACCCCGTATGTGAAAACCGAGCCCAAAATACAATATAACATTAAAAATTAATTAAAAACAAGAAAATTGAGTTTGTCGCGGGCCGCGTAGCCCATGGCTACGTTTTACGCGGGGCGCGACAGATCATCAACACGGCGAAACCCTGAGCCGACACGTGTCATCATCGTGGCAACCCTACTACGCCCTATTACCCTATGTCGTGGGCCGCGTAAGCCTTAAGCTTACCTTGTGCGGGCCGCGTAAGACCCAAAATCTGGCCCTACAAAGCTGGAGATCGGGCCTTCAGTTGAAATTCGCTCACGAACTCTTTCTCTCTCGAAATTCTGAAGATTTAATATAATTTTAGGATATAATACCCCCTAAATAACGAAGTTCTGCCCCGTTGTAAGTATCATAACCCCTGGATATATATTAGATACGCTGCCCGATTGATCTAGGGTTCCGTAACGGTTGTCGTGGTTCTGCCCGACGTAGTCGTTAGAATGCCGTTTCGGGGAGGGTATTACTAATGTCAAAATGGGTTATTATACTAACGCGTGTGCATTTGTGTAAATTATAGATTGTCACCAGGAAACCCTGAAGGATAATCTAAGACAGCAATGTGAGTAATCTCCTTTTTGTAAATTGTTTTTACAAAACCTCACACGATTAATTATGTATTAAACAGTTATTGAGTATTTGTAAGTCTACAATTATTGTCGGTATGTTAGGGTTTTGTAGACAAAATTTGTTACTGCCTTGCGAGGGGTAACATTTTCACAAGTCGGGTTGACAATACCGTGGGTGGTAATTGATATGACTTGGAAACAAATATAATTGCGAGACCGCCCTCAATACTATACAATAGTTTTTATTAAACTTGATTAAACTGGGATTCACTCACCAGTATTTCCCACTAAAAAATTGTTTTTAAACACGTTTCAGGTAACAAAATGTGAAAGCCAAATAGAAGCCAGCTGGACAGCACTGAAGGCTTGGAAAAGTGGCTATAAAGTTAACTAAAATAAATAGATGTTTTTATTAAATAAAATAGGGTTTATCCCTATGAAAATGTGATTACATAAACTTGGAATTTTTCCATATGTTTATTATTATAAAAGCGTGGTATTTTACTCTGATAAAATATTTCCTAACTACGGTCCTGATGTAAATTTCGTTGCCAAAATGAATAAACACGCGATACCACCGAAACTGGCTCGCGGCCGCCCGTTCCCGAGAAATAGGGATCGGGGGTTGCGACAATATGTCGCCTTGGCATATCTAGCACCCCAACTTCATGAGCGTTCTACCTCATGTATTGACTTAAGCACGTCTAGTGCAAGGTTTCTAAGTGTCTCCCGCTCTTCGAATTCCAAAATCCATATAGGATCTTCTTATCTTCACAATTAGATCCTTGTGGATGATTATCGTTTAAATCAGAGCCCTTAATTGGATTCTTTGTATGCCGTGATACGTACATTACAATTCAATAAGGACATAGCCGAATTCCTATAAAGATCTTCTTATCTTCATACTTAGATTTTTGAAATATTTAAAGTACCAAATGAAATCCACGAATTGGATTCCTGGTGGGCTTTAAATGCTCGCGTACAAGTTAACAAAATGATAACAAATTGAAGATTAAGTTAAACAATTATGTGATTATGTGTTTAGGCGTTATCTTTTATGTGTTGTGTTTTTGTTTAATGATTTTTCATTATCCAAATCCTCGTAGAATCTTCCATATCTTCATATGAGGGATTCATAGTAGGATATCCAAAGGTACTACCTTAAATCCTAAATGGGCTTCTACGTAATAGTTAAGACCCTTGGATTATAAAGTACTATTCCATAATTCAAAAGAGACCCTTTGAGTGGTCTAGTTAAAAAGATTGATTCAGAATCTGGTTAAGACTGGCATGTGATGATATAGCTGAAAAGACTCCTTGATATTCCCCTACACATTATAAAACAAACTGTGCGGACTGTGCAAGGAATTACGTAATTATGGATACATACATAATTATGTAATTTAGTGCACAGAAACCACATCAAGTTTTATCATGTATCAATAGTTGACTCTATTCATTTCCAATTCTGATGAAGAACCCGTTGAGGAAAATGAAGCATCCATTCATTTTCGCTTCTAAAGAATATCCGTTGAGGGAAATGAATATCCTTTTGTTTATTCCTTCATTTCCATTTCTGACGAAGAACCCGTTGAGGATAAATGAAGTATTCCTTCATTTTCGCTTCTGAAGAATATCCGTTGAGGGAAATGAATATCCTTTTGATTATTCCTTCATTTCCATTTCTGACGAAGAACCCGTTGAGGATAAATGAAGTATTCCTTCATTTTCGCTTCTGAAGAATATCCGTTGAGGGAAATGAATATCCTTTTGATTATTCTTTCATTTCCATTTCTGACGAAGAACCCGTAGAGGAAAATGAAGCATTCCTTCATTTTCGCTTCTGAAGAATATCCGTTGAGGGAAATTAATATCCTTTTGATTTTTCCTTCATTTCCATTTCTGACGAAGAACCCGTAGAGGAAAATGAAGCATTCCTTCATTTTCGCTTCTGAAGAATATCTGTTGAGGGAAATGAATATCCTTTTGATTTTTCCTTCATTTCCATTTCTGACGAAGAACCCGTAGAGGAAAATGAAGCATTCCTTCATTTTCGCTTCTGAAGAATATCCATTGAGGGAAATGAATATCCGTTTGATTTTTCCTTCATTTCCATTTCTGACGAAGAACCCGTTGAGGAAAATGAAGCATTCCTTCATTTTTTCTTCTGAAGAATATTCTTTGAGGGAAATGAATATCCTTTTGATTATTCTTTCATTTCCACATCTGACGAAGAATACCTTGGAGGAAATGAATCATCCATTCATTTTCGCTTCAAAGTATATCCACTGGGGAATAACAAGATTATGCCTTGCAAATCTTGATGGGTTACTCTACGCAAATAGATGACGCCCTAGAATTCCCTACAAGATGGTTATTTAACACAACGTCACAGACAGACTCCTACGAATAAATTTCGGGACGAAATTTCCTAAAGTAAGGGAGACTGTGACATCTGTGTCTCTACGACCATCAAACAAATTACAAATCAATGAAATATTGTGTTTCATACTTGGGATTTGTATAAATATGTGTATCATTTGCACATATCAATTCTTATTCGATTTCGAGCTCTAAATCGCTTTCTAGAAAGTTATACGCGAACCAATGCGTAAACGTAATCAATTTAACGCGACAGACACTCTGAAATAGTGACATGGGCTTAAAATACCTTAAATAACCTTTACATAACTTTGAAATAAGTTTTGGAGGGTTTGGTGTGTCGAAATCAAGTTTATTCGATCGCAGGGACTATTTGCGTCAAATTGCAAAAGTCTGCTGATTCGTATGGTATCGAACATTCCGGAACTTGACCATAAGTTAAACATGACCTAAATATCCTTTACATAGCTTAGAAATAGGCTTTGAGGTGTTTGGTGCGCAAAAATAAACTTATGTGATCAACAGGGACTAAAAGCGTCAAAAAGTGCACAAGTTTGCACTTTCGCGCATATCTTACGTTCTGAATATATCCGGACATCCAAAAATTTATGTAATCATTAAAATATTTTATTTCAGTGATTGGCATGATAAAATTCCATTCGTCGCGTAATTTGGATCGTTTTTCGCGTCCGTTCGTGTTTCGTCGTAATTAACCGAACAACGCAACCGTACGGCCAAACGAACCGACATCCGAGATATTTTTGAGCATGTTTTTTATTCCCTATAATTTAACTTCATTTTAAAGCGTTGAAATGGGGTTAACGGGGCTTAAATGTGCCGAAAAAGCATCGAAAACCAAGATTTACAACTTCAGGAAAAAGCATCGAAAACCAAGATTTACAACTTCAGGGAGCTAAACTGCAAATCTGCCAAACCTGGCTTACACGGGGTGCGTAAGACTTCCCTGACTCTTACGCGGGGCGCGAGAGCTGCCCAGATCTGCAAAAACCAGTTTCTGCAATCAGCAGCTGGTTTCTGGCTTTGGTTCTTGGTTTTTCAATACCATGAGTTTGTTTTGGGGCACCCATAGGTTTGTAAAACAATGGGCACATATGGAAGGCCAAGATTGAAGCTCGTAAATCGAGGAACGATCCTAACGGTGGCCCGAAATCTATAGATACCCATCATGTTTCATTTGCAACCTCACACCTTGATTCATTTCTGCTCTAAGTTGGGGTTTCCACACCTCATACCTAAGCAACTTGAATCAAATCTCCATTGCTTGGACCTCTTGTAAGTTTCATTCATGCTTTTATGCGTTTTAAGCGTGAAAGTCAAACAACGTTTGACTTTATGCTTTGACCGGTCAATGGTCAATACGAAGTTCGTTTGAACTTCGCAACGTGAGCGCAATCACGATGGTCATAGTCCTTTGTGACTATACCTACTGATTACCACGTTATTTAGGCATAGTGATGAGTCATAGTTTCGGTCAAAATACGCGTTTATGCGTATTTTGCAACCAAACTATTCTTAGGTATCAAAACCCTTTGTTTTGATATCAAACTTGTTTTCTAACTTAGTTAAACATGTTTTTACATGTTTAACTCGTCACTTTTAGTTTAGTGCTTATATAGGGTCGTAAGATAAGCGGTCTAAACAACCGCTTAGACTTTCAAACCCGATCCGTTTGGTCGATCGTTAGGATCCGACCAAATATATTTTGTGACCATAGTTGTATAGGTAGTTGTATGATAGGTAGTTTATATTGTAACACCTGTGTCTCCACGGCCATCAAACAAATACCAAGCCAATGAAATATTGTATTTCATAATTTGGACTTGTATAAATATGTGTATCTTTTGCACATATCAACTCTTGTTCGATTTCAAGCTCTAAATCGCTTTCTGGAAGGTTATACACGCTCTGATGCGTAAATATAACCAGTTTAATCCAACGAACACTCTGGAATAGTGAAATAGGCTTAACATACCTTAAATAACCTTTACATAACTTAGATATAAGTTTTGGAAGGTTTGGTATGGTGAAATCAAAGTTTAATCGCTTACAGGGACTAAAGTTGACAAACTGCGAAAGTATGTCAATTTGAACTGTAATGAACATTCCGGAACATAACCATAAGTTAAACACACCTTAAATATCCTTTACATAGCTTAGAAATAGGCTTTGAGGGGTTCGGTGTGCTAAAATAAACTTTTGTGTCATTCAGGGACTAAAAGTGTCAAAAAGTGCACAAGTTTGCATTTTCGCGCATAACTTACGTTCTGAATACATCCGAACATCCAAAAATTTATGTAAGCATGACTACATTATATTTTAGTGTTCGCCTTAAGAAAAATCCATTCGTTTCGTCATTTGGATCGTTTTTCGCGCTTATGCGCATTCCGTCGTAATTAAGCGAACATCGCGTTCGTACGACCAAACGAACTGATATCAGACATATTTTTGAGCATGTTTCATGTCCACAATGTTTAGGCAACATTTTAGGGCCTTAAAGTTGGCTTTACGGGCCTTAGAAGTGTCGGAAATGGCCTTAAACACGTGCAGGGACTGAAACTGTCATTTTTCAAACATATGTGCAGATCAGAGGGCCCAAGCGGCCCGCATTGTGTTTGCATGAATCTAAAGCGGGCCGCATGGCACCTTCAGACCAGATTCAATGTTTGTTTTTGCAACTTGCAGCTGATTAAACCCCATCCACATGTTTTAAACTTGCCTAATCAGCAAGATAAGATCAAGATTTAGCCACCATAACATTTGGACAAGTGTACGGCCATGATCGTTTCCCCTTTTCCAAGAAACGATCTCAACGGTGGACCGAATACTATAAATACCCCACCCCCCTTTGTTCAAAATCACTAGAAATTCACTTTGAGAAACTCTAAGTTGAAACATTTGTTTCATACCTGAGATTTTCGAATTGAGTTTAGCATTCGGGGACCCTGGGTTAGTATTCTTTCGTTCTTTTCCTTATTTTTACTGCTTTTCGAGTCAGAAAGTCAAACTTTGTTTGACTTTCAGCGTTGACCAGTAATGGTCAATGCGAAGTTCGTTTGAACTTCGCAACGTGAGTGTAATCACGTTGGTCATAGTCCTTTGGGACTATGCCCACTGATTACCACGTTGTCTAGAGTCGTAGGGTAGGCGATCTAATAAATCGCCTATACCTTCGAACTCGACCCATTTGGTCGATCATTAGGATCCGACCAAATACATTAGGTGACCATAGTAGGTAGGGAATAACCTTCCGAGGTTATACCCTATGGTCACATCGTTTAAGTAGTTGTATGATAGGTAGTTTATATGCCTTAGGTAAATTACCAGAATACCCTTTTCATGCATAATTGGTAATTTAGCATATGTAACCTAAACTTTTGCCACATAACTGATTATGTAACATGTTTAGGCATATAACACTTGTCATAGGGCTGGTTAGGCGTTCCAAACGCGTTTTACGCGCACGATGCGTTAAAGTAGCATAAGCTACCTAAACGGATCGTAATGGGTCGATAAGACTTAGGTCAAGTTTCATTTAGCATGTAGGTTTTGTTAAACCATATCACATGAGTTCCTACACTCATTTGGTTTACAAACCCTAATGCTACCCAATCTTCCGACTTAGGTCCGGTTAATTAACATAGTTACCTATATTAGGTGCCGTTTGATTTCCGTGATCTCTAGCATTGTTTGGTTGTCACTCAAGGACTACTGAGCATTCTCAAGTGAGTACATAGACCCCTCTTTTACTGTTTTTCCAAACTGTTTTGGGGTGGAACACATGTGCCTACTTGTTACTTTCATGCTTTCCTGTTTTCACATCATATACCTGCTATGTTCGTTAGTACATTATAGTACATGATTTCATTACATTTTATGCTATGTATGTCCATTGTGTGCATACTTAGTACATTGTTCTACATTACATTTTGTTGCATATGCTCATCCAGTATATGAACACTTTGACATATTACCCAATACATTTGACAATTGATTTGACATAGACATTTCGGCATAGACATTTTAACATGATTGACATTTGATCATGCATTTTCCCACAAAACATAACTTTGATTTAAACCAAGTTTTACTTCAATACTTTGTTTTTGTGCATATGGTTCAGTTGAGACCTTTCACTTGCCATACATGACATATTTGACATAGACATTTGACATGGATATTTGACATAGACATTTGACATGGATATTTGACATAGACATTTGACATGGATATTTGACATAGACATTTTGACATGATTTACATCTTGACATGAACATTTTACATTGTTTGGTTTGGTTTGATTAAGTGATTAAGTAACGATGCATATGTAATATGATACAAGCATGGTGGATACGCCGCTGGTACTTCCTATATATAAGTGTTTGTATGGTATTACATGTCGTAACGTTATTTGAATCATTTCAGTTTGAGACATAGAACATTTTATACAAATAACATATTTTTCACAAGACATTGATTTACAAACAACTTATCTAATACAAACTCATTTTACATGGTTATTCATTTAACCATACATTATTTATACATATCATCTGATCTTATCGATTTTCAAATGATTTACAAAACAAAGCAAATAACAAGGTTCATGACTAAACATTTTCTCAAACATAAGTCATGAAACCTATTTTCACAAAACCTATGTATCTCACCGGCATTTTTATGCTGACGTACCTATTTTCACATGTGTTTTTCAGGAACTGTTGCATAAGATGATCAAGATACATATAGGCAGACTTGGGCTTTAGTGACAATAAAAGATGCAGACTAGTTAATTATGTTGTATTTCCATGTTTGTTTAGACATTGTAACACTTTTAATCAATAAAACGAAACTTTAATTTCCATGGTTGTGAAACATTAATTCTGTTACAACACTCCCCGATGTTTCCGCCACGTTTTGTATGTTCTACGTGGTCGGGGTGTGACAGAAAAGATGGTATCAGAGCTAATGGTTATAGGGAATTAGGTTATTAGTAATGCTTTGACCTAGTCTATAACCTTCTTAGGACCCTAACGCGAGTTTACTTGCGTTTAGTCATAAAACAATACCGTCACCTATCCTTAGACGACGACCACAACAAGAATATGAATTTCAAAACCGTTTTGAAAACTAATCATCTGTTCTAGGATGATTTATTACAAGGTTTTGAACCCTCTATTGTAAGGTTTTGAACCCCTTTGAATTTTCAAAATCTCGTCAAGGTTTTGGGTTTTAAATAATGTGAACACGTGCAAACTGGAAGGGTGAATGCCTGTATTCTGGGTTTTCTGTCTAGGCAAGCACTTCGTATACATCTCATCAGACGCGAGACCAGTTGTGCTTACCTGGGAATTCTTGGGATGAGTGTTCACTTATAGGCGAGCATGTCTTCATGATACATTATTTTTGATTCATCTACTTTGATTTGTCACTGTGTGTCGTTTGTTGCTTTGTAGTAACAAAAAAAAAATGACCACTATCCTTGCTTTCAGCAGATTTGTTCATCTCATTCTTTTCATCTAGTTCTCTCACTCGTTTCTTTTCATGTTTCCTCTTTTAGAATGCCTCCTCGACGCGAGAACCAGATAGCGACTGCCGAACTGGCAGAAATCATTGCGCAGCAAATGGCTGCTCAATTCCCAAACCTCTTTGCTCAATGGAATCAAGCCAACAACAACAATGTTACATGCAAATACAAGGATTTTAACCAGGCTAAACCACTCAAGTTTAGTGGTTCTGAAGGGGCGACTGGGCTTCTTCAATGGTTCGAGAGCATTGAGAATACTTTCCGCCATGTGCAGTGTCCTGACAATCGCAAGGTCGAGTTTGCTTCGAGTGTGTTCCAGAAGAGAGCCCTTACGTGGTGGAACGGGGTTATGAGGGATCGTGGTGCAGAGGTTGCTCTAGCACAGACATGGGCCGAACTTAGGGCTCTCATGATGAAGGAGTTTTGTCCTCGTCACGAGATCAGGGCTTTGGAAAGGGAATTTGATGATCTTAAGCAAGATAGCGGTGAGCATCGAGCCTACACGGACCGTTATGAGGAGTTAAGTCTGTTATGCCCAAACATGGTCACGCCTTTGGATAAGGCAATTGAAAAGTACATTGATGGCCTTCCTGACTCAATACAAGACATTTTGACTGGTAGCAACCCTACTACTGTTAGGCAGGCCATTGAGCTATCTGCAACCTTGACTGAATCGCAGATCAGGAAACGTAAGCTTTTCCGTAAAGGTGACAAGAAACTGGTCGAGGAATCGAAACCAATCGAGGAATCAAAGACCATGGATGAACAGACTGGATCCTCTAAGAAGTCAAAGAAGCGAAAGGCTTCTCAGAACTTCGCCGTGGTCGCTCACAATGATCAAGCCATCCCCAACCAACCAGCTCAACCCTCTGCTAGGAAACCCTACAACGGAACTGCACCCTTGTGCAACCAATGTGGCCTACATCATCATGCTGGTGTAAAGTGCCGCATATGCCAAGTTTGCGGACTTATAGGTCATGCAGCGAGGGTTTGCCCAACAGCAGCAGCACCAAATCAGATTAACAACAATCCTGCTCAAGCTCGTTTTCCACCGGGGTCTTGCTACAACTGTGGCGAGATGGGCCATTTTAGTAGGAATTGCCCCAAGACTTGCTAATGCAAATCCAGCGCAGGGATGAGCATATGATCAACTAGAAGACAACATCGTTTAGAAATAATCACGTCTTATGTATTATTTTCTTTTGTTGTCACGATCCATGAAACGGTTGTTGTTATCATTGTTTATAAATAAATCTTTTATTTACATCGCAATGTATTTATGTGATTGTAAGTATAAACAACATATCCTCTACAATACCGACAATCAAGGAACCGCATTCCTTGAAGAGCAGACTACCCCCCAAATTTCTTCCCTTGTTTAATCTCTTGCGTTTCCACGAAAATCCTAAGTACCCGTTTCTTCCAAGAGAAACAAGGTACGAGGCGCCAAGTTTATAGCAATCAATAACAAGATGGTAACAATTAAACAATTATGTGCTTATGTGCTTATGTGTTTCCCTTTTATGTGTCATGTGATTCAAATTATGTTATCCAAACCCTCGTAAAATCTTACATATCCTTGTGCAAGAGATTCCTAGTAGGATACCCAAAGGTACTACTTAAAATCCTTAATGGACTTCTACGTAGTAGATAAGTCCCTTGGATTATAAAGTACTGCTTCATAATTAGATCCCTTGAGTGGTCTAGTTAAACTGGATGATACAAGCTGAAAGGACTCCTTGGTGGCCTAATTAAGAAGATCCTCTGTAGATCTAATTAAAAAGGACCCTATGGTAGTCTAGTCACCGTCATCACTAGTTCGACATCCTTCCCCACAACATTATAAAACAAACTGTGTGGACTGTGCAAGGAATTACGTAATTATGGATGCATACATAATTATGAAATTTAGTGCACGGAAATCACAGCAAGTTCTATCATGTATCTAGAGTTAACCCTATTCATTTCCAATTCTGATGAAGCATCCGTTGAGGAAAAATGAACTAGCTATTCATTTTTCACTTCTGAAGAATATCCGTTGAGGAAATGAATATCCGTTGTTTATCTTTTCATTTCCATTCTAAAGAATAACCGTTGAGAAAAATGAATTATCCATTCATTTTCATTCTGAAGAATATCCGTTGTTTATCTTTTCATTTCCATTCTAAAGAATAACCGTTGAGAAAAATGAATTATCCATTCATTTTCATTCTGAAGAATATCCGTTGAGGAAATGAATATCCGTTGTTTATCCTTTCATTTCCATTCTAAAGAATAACCGTTGAGAAAAATGAATTATCCATTCATTTTCATTCTGAAGAATATCTGTTGAGGAAATGAATATCCGTTGTTTATCCTTTCATTTCCATTCTAAATAATAACCGTTGAGAAAAATGAATTATCCATTCATTTTCATTCTGAAGAATATCCGTTGAGGAAATGAATATCCGTTGTTTATCTTTTCATTTCCATTCTAAAGAATAACCGTTGAGAAAAAAATGAATTATCCATTCATTTTCATTCTGAAGAATATCCGTTGAGGAAATGAATACCCGTTGTTTATCTTTTCATTTCCATTCTGAAGAATAACCGTTGAGGAAAATGAATTATCCATTCATTTTCGTTCTGAAGAATATCCGTTGAGGAAATGAATATCCGTTGTGTAGTCCTTCATTTCCAACTCTGAGGAAATAACCGTTGAAAATGACCCCGTTAGTTCATTTTCGTTTCTGAAGATTTATCCGTTGGGGAAATGAATATCCGTTTGTCTGTCCTTCATTTCCGTACCTGAGGAAACAACCGTTGAAAATGACTCCGTTATTTCATTTTCGTTTCTGAAGATTATCCGTTGAGGAAATGAATATCCGTTGATTTTTCTTTCATTTCAAATTCTGAAGAACAAACCGTAGAGAAAATGACCCCGTTTGTTCATTTTCGTTCTGAAGAATATCCGTTGAGGGAAATGAATATCCGTGGATTATTCCTTCATTCCCATTTCTGACGAAGAATCCGTTGAGAAAGAATGAATCATCCATTCATTCTCACTTCTGAAAAATATCCGTTGAGGAAAATAATCAGATTATGCTTTACATATCTTTGATGACTATTTGACACAAAGTCATAGACAGACTCCTACGAATAAATTTCGGGACGAAATTTCCTAAAGTAGGGGAGACTGTAACACCTGTGTCTCCACGGCCATCAAACAAATACCAAGCCAATGAAATATTGTATTTCATAATTTGGACTTGTATAAATATGTGTATCTTTTGCACATATCAACTCTTGTTCGATTTCAAGCTCTAAATCGCTTTCTGGAAGGTTATACACGCTCTGATGCGTAAATATAACCAGTTTAATCCAACGAACACTCTGGAATAGTGAAATAGGCTTAACATACCTTAAATAACCTTTACATAACTTAGATATAAGTTTTGGAAGGTTTGGTATGGTGAAATCAAAGTTTAATCGCTTACAGGGACTAAAGTTGACAAACTGCGAAAGTATGTCAATTTGAACTGTAATGAACATTCTGGAACATAACCATAAGTTAAACACACCTTAAATATCCTTTACATAGCTTAGAAATAGGCTTTGAGGGGTTCGGTGTGCTAAAATAAACTTTTGTGTCATTCAGGGACTAAAAGTGTCAAAAAGTGCACAAGTTTGCATTTTCGCGCATAACTTACGTTCTGAATACATCCGGACATCCAAAAATTTATGTAAGCATGACTACATTATATTTTAGTGTTCGCCTTAAGAAAAATCCATTCGTTTCGTCATTTGGATCGTTTTTCGCGCTTATGCGCATTCCGTCGTAATTAAGCGAACATCGCGTTCGTACGACCAAACGAACTGATATCAGACATATTTTTGAGCATGTTTCATGTCCACAATGTTTAGGCAACATTTTAGGGCCTTAAAGTTGGCTTTACGGGCCTTAGAAGTGTCGGAAATGGCCTTAAACACGTGCAGGGACTGAAACTGTCATTTTTCAAACATATGTGCAGATCAGAGGGCCCAAGCGGCCCGCATTGTGTTTGCATGAATCTAAAGCGGGCCGCATGGCACCTTCAGACCAGATTCAATGTTTGTTTTTGCAACTTGCAGCTGATTAAACCCCATCCACATGTTTTAAACTTGCCTAATCAGCAAGATAAGATCAAGATTTAGCCACCATAACATTTGGACAAGTGTACGGCCATGATCGTTTCCCCTTTTCCAAGAAACGATCTCAACGGTGGACCGAATACTATAAATACCCCACCCCCCTTTGTTCAAAATCACTAGAAATTCACTTTGAGAAACTCTAAGTTGAAACATTTGTTTCATACCTGAGATTTTCGAATTGAGTTTAGCATTCGGGGACCCTGGGTTAGTATTCTTTCGTTCTTTTCCTTATTTTTACTGCTTTTCGAGTCAGAAAGTCAAACTTTGTTTGACTTTCAGCGTTGACCAGTAATGGTCAATGCGAAGTTCGTTTGAACTTCGCAACGTGAGTGTAATCACGTTGGTCATAGTCCTTTGGGACTATGCCCACTGATTACCACGTTGTCTAGAGTCGTAGGGTAGGCGATCTAATAAATCGCCTATACCTTCGAACTCGACCCATTTGGTCGATCATTAGGATCCGACCAAATACATTAGGTGACCATAGTAGGTAGGGAATAACCTTCCGAGGTTATACCCTATGGTCACATCGTTTAAGTAGTTGTATGATAGGTAGTTTATATGCCTTAGGTAAATTACCAGAATACCCTTTTCATGCATAATTGGTAATTTAGCATATGTAACCTAAACTTTTGCCACATAACTGATTATGTAACATGTTTAGGCATATAACACTTGTCATAGGGCTGGTTAGGCGTTCCAAACGCGTTTTACGCGCACGATGCGTTAAAGTAGCATAAGCTACCTAAACGGATCGTAATGGGTCGATAAGACTTAGGTCAAGTTTCATTTAGCATGTAGGTTTTGTTAAACCATATCACATGAGTTCCTACACTCATTTGGTTTACAAACCCTAATGCTACCCAATCTTCTGACTTAGGTCCGGTTAATTAACATAGTTACCTATATTAGGTGCCGTTTGATTTCCGTGATCTCTAGCATTGTTTGGTTGTCACTCAAGGACTACTGAGCATTCTCAAGTGAGTACATAGACCCCTCTTTTACTGTTTTTCCAAACTGTTTTGGGGTGGAACACATGTGCCTACTTGTTACTTTCATGCTTTCCTGTTTTCACATCATATACCTGCTATGTTCGTTAGTACATTATAGTACATGATTTCATTACATTTTATGCTATGTATGTCCATTGTGTGCATACTTAGTACATTGTTCTACATTACATTTTGTTGCATATGCTCATCCAGTATATGAACACTTTGACATATTACCCAATACATTTGACAATTGATTTGACATAGACATTTCGGCATAGACATTTTAACATGATTGACATTTGATCATGCATTTTCCCACAAAACATAACTTTGATTTAAACCAAGTTTTACTTCAATACTTTGTTTTTGTGCATATGGTTCAGTTGAGACCTTTCACTTGCCATACATGACATATTTGACATAGACATTTGACATGGATATTTGACATAGACATTTGACATGGATATTTGACATAGACATTTGACATGGATATTTGACATAGACATTTTGACATGATTTACATCTTGACATGAACATTTTACATTGTTTGGTTTGGTTTGATTAAGTGATTAAGTAACGATGCGTATGTAATATGATACAAGCATGGTGGATACGCCGCTGGTACTTCCTATATATAAGTGTTTGTATGGTATTACATGTCGTAACGTTATTTGAATCATTTCAGTTTGAGACATAGAACATTTTATACAAATAACATATTTTTCACAAGACATTGATTTACAAACAACTTATCTAATACAAACTCATTTTACATGGTTATTCATTTAACCATACATTATTTATACATATCATCTGATCTTATCGATTTTCAAATGATTTACAAAACAAAGCAAATAACAAGGTTCATGACTAAACATTTTCTCAAACATAAGTCATGAAACCTATTTTCACAAAACCTATGTATCTCACCGGCATTTTTATGCTGACGTACCTATTTTCACATGTGTTTTTCAGGAACTGTTGCATAAGATGATCAAGATACATATAGGCAGACTTGGGCTTTAGTGACAATAAAAGATGCAGACTAGTTAATTATGTTGTATTTCCATGTTTGTTTAGACATTGTAACACTTTTAATCAATAAAACGAAACTTTAATTTCCATGGTTGTGAAACATTAATTCTGTTACAACACTCCCCGATGTTTCCGCCACGTTTTGTATGTTCTACGTGGTCGGGGTGTGACATATATGCCTTAAGAAAATGACCAAAATGCCCTTTTTACGCATAAAATCATTTTAAGCATATGTAACCTAAATTTTTATATCTAAACTGATTAGGTAACATTATTAGACATGTTAAGGCATATAATACTTATCATAGGACTAGTTAGGAGGTCCAAACGCGTTTCACGCGAACGACGCGTTAAAGTAGCGTAAGCTACCTAAATGGGTCGTAAGCACTTAGGATAGGTTTCAATTTAGAATGTAGGCTTTGCTAAACCATATTACATGAGTTCCTATACTCATTTGGTTTACGAAACCACATTCTATCCGATCTTCGATTCAGGTCCGGTTTATTAACATAGTTACCTATATTAGGTGCCGTTTGATTCCGTGATCTCTCCAACTTTGCTTGGTTGTTATTCAAGACTTCTAAGCATCCTCAAGTGAGTACATAGACCCCTCTTTTACTGTTTTCAAATATTTTGGGGTGAAACACATGTGCCTACTTGTTACTTTCGTGCTTTTCGTGCTTTTCGTTCTTTCATAACATATACTTGCTATGTTCATTAGTACGCATATAGTACATGATTTCATATTGTTTTGCTATGTATGTTCACTTAGCATGCTAGCACATTGATTTTCATATATTTTGTTGCATATGTTCACTCAGCATATGGACACATTGATTTACATTGCATTTCTGTGCATATGTTTACTCAGCATATGGACACATTGTTTTACATTTCTACTTTGTATGTTCATTTAGCATATTTAGTACATTATTTTCATATAACATACTTACATTTGGTATGACATTTGGTTTGTTTAACGGGGGTCATAAATACATTCATTAACACCGATCATGTCGCTCGGTAGTAGGTAGTGGTACCATAGGACTTGACAACTCCCATTTTGGAAATCCTAGGTTTGTTTGGACGTAAGGGATGACCGAATCCGAATTCATTTTTGGTTGACCTTTGACATTGTTCTAGGGTTTATCTTAAAGTCGCAAGGTTTGAATGTAGGCGTTAGAACAATACCGCGTAGATGTTTGTATCAGTAAAGCATACATTAATTTTACAAAACATAACTTTTGATTTATTCAAATATATTGTTTTGTGCGTATGGTTAGAATAAGTATTTCTATTTATTTTGCCATACATGACATTTGATTATACATGAACATGATTTACATTTGACATTGATTACACATAAACATTTTGACATTGATTTAAACAATTATTTTGGTGGTTTGTTTGGGTAAGTGATTTGAATAACGAGGCGGGTGTAATATGATAAAAACATGGTGGATACGCCGTTGGTACTTCCTATATATAAGTGCTTTTATGATATTACATGTCGTAGCGTTATTTAAACCATTTCAGTTTAGACATATTACATTTTACATAGATAACATATTTTTACATAAACATTGTTTTACAAATAACATATTTTATACAAACTCATTTTTGCTTGGTTATTTACTTGATTATGTGTTATTCTTTTATATCATCTGATTTCTTATAATTTTTGTATGATTTATAAAAGAAAACATTTTTAAGGTTCATGACTAACTTTTTGTTAAACATATTCTTTAAACTTACAAGACATGACTCCTATTTTAATAAAACCTATGTATCTCACAGGCATTTTGATGCTGGTATACCTATTTTCACATGTGTTTTCAGGAAATGATGCATAGGATTGATCAAGATACACTTAGGCGAACTTGGGCCTTAGTGACAATAAAAGATGCAAGACTAGTTAATTGTGTTATGTTTCTTTGTTTTTAAGACATTGTAACCTCTTTTAATTCAATAAAACAAAACTTAAATTTCCATGTGTTATGAAATAATGATTCTGTTGCTCGAATCCCTGACATTTCCGCCGTGGTTTGTTGTTTTACGCGGTCGGGGTGTGACAATATATAGCATAAGGCATTTTGGGAGTTTACTTGAAGTTGCATCCCCCTCTCTCTGTAGTGAAAAGAAAGCTCCAGTGGCAAGAGTATTTTTTTACACCTTCAGTTATTTCCTTTTTCAGTAATTAAACATTGAGCCTTTTTTCATATCTGCCAGGAAACAAACCAAAAATGGCGGATGGTTGCAAAGTGTGGTGTCCACGTAACACTGCATCCTCAGTAGGTTAAGATACACAAGCCTCTTTTGGCGGGGATTCTGATTTATTTTTTTACGTGTGTACTTAATTTGTAACTCACTCATTTGTGTTTGGTGTTACGTTTATTAGGTAGATTAGAAGACCAGTCTGTCAGAAAATTGGTGATGCGCGCAAGTTACCCTAGTCCCCCCAGCAGAATAGGGAAAGCAAAAAAACGCAAGTACGGGATAGTCGACAACTAGGGCTGCAATCAAACCCAGACACAGTTTAGCTCCCCCTTCACCAGGATACGGGAGGGATGGGGGTACAAGTGTGGGATCATCGATAGCTTGGGTTGCAATCGAACCCAAACTTGGTTTGGTACCCCACTCAGCCGACAGGCTCCCCTACTAACCAACAAGGTACCTCTAGGTCCCACTTTGGTTCCTCCACGACCAAATTTGGTTCTTCTGGACCCTAGTTTGGTTCCCCTCTGAGCCACTTTGGTTCTCCTCCCACCAACTTTGGTTCCCCTCATACCCATTTTCGTTCCACTCGTTCAGTCACCCTAGGTATGGGCCACTTTGGTTCCCCTCAAACAACATTTGGCGGGTCCCGAACCCCCGTACCCCATTTCAACCACTTTGGTTCACCTCCTTCAAATGTAGGGGGTGGTTTTCGTCCTTCATGTGTAGGTGGTTTCGGGTCGCCACCTTCTACGAGTGGTAGCGGGGGGCAAAGGGATACCGAAGAAGGTAACAAGTGAGGCTAGTAGCGGTGACTATGATTGGTGGACGCAACAGGTGGGGAGGAATGCAACTCTGATACGGATTGGCCGTGGTAAACGTTCCACCTGCTTTGCTGCAAGAATTGGACTTGGTTGTAATTTGGCGGTGTTTTAGGTGTTTTAGGTGTTTATAGGCTTTCCATCCATGTGATTTGTTTAGTATCGTTGTGTGCACTATGTGCATGTGATATATGTGTTATGAATACAATGGGATGTAAGTGTTTGGTTATAAATTGTTACGTCGGATAAATTAAGTAGAGCTTTTTAAAAAAATTTACGGATTTTTTAGACTTTCAACATACAGTTACATCCATGTTGGAAAAAAAAAATAAAACCCTGTGTAACAAAAAAAGACGCATTAGTATATTTTACATACATGGTTAAGTGTTGGATATTACCGTTTTTTAATTTTACGACCAGTAATTTTCCGCACGGTATCGTGTGTGAAAACGTTGCAGTTTTTACATGAGGCGTAAAGTTTGCGAAAAAATATTCACGTAAGGCGTCGATTGTTTGGCTAGGGTTTTTTAAACTATTTACGGGGGGGGGGGGGGGGGGGGGGCGTAAAAAGTTTGCTACAAATTTACACATGTGGTTGAGTATAGGCATTGTTTACGCATGAACGTGAGTGTAAAAAACGTCCTGCTTTATATGATGTAAAAAATGTTGAAATTTGTTACGTCAGATAAATTAAGTAGGGGTTTTAACGGGTTTTTAAAACTTTTAATACACAGTTACATCCGTGTTAAAAAAAATGTAACCCATGTGTAAAAGAGACGCATTTGTATATTTTACGTACATGATTGAGTGTTGAAATAAGGGAATATTACCGTTTTTTAATTTTACGACCACTAATTTTACGTACAGGTGTCATGTGTGAGACGTCGCAATTTTTATATGGGGCATAAAAGTTTGCAAAAAAAATTTACATAAAGCGTCGATTGTTTACCTAGGGGTTTTTTGATGTATTTTTTTAACATTTGATGTAAAGTTTTATGTATTTTTTTTACATTTGATGTATTTTTTCTTTACATTTGATGTAAAGTTTTTACGGGTAGCGTAAAGGTTTACAAACAAATTTACGCATGCGGTTGACTATAAGAAATATTTTACGTAGAGTTTTTACGGGTAGCGTAAAGTTTTTAAGTAGAGTTTTAAAAAGTTTTTACAGGTTTTTTTTAACTTTGAATACATAGTTTTTACGTACATGATTCGACCACATAATTTTACGCAAGGTGTTGTATGTGAAAACGTTGCATTTTTAACATGGAGCGTAAAGTTTTCAAAAATATTTACGTAAGGCGTCGATTGTTTAACTAAGCGTGGACTGCAAAAATTTTGCGGAGGTCATAAATTTTGAAAAATATTTACATGCAATGCATTTCGAAATTTCGTGTTAACGTACATAGACGTTGAATGTCCAGTGTTTTTTTACGTTTTATGACGCTTTTCCGGAATTTTGTTTACGCATGGAGACAAGTATAAAAACGTTCTGCTTTTTACGTACAAAGTTCGAATTTTAAAGAAGAAAATATTTACTTCTATGTACGGCGTTGAAGGTGGAGTTCTTTTACGTTTTATGAAGATTCTCCAGGATTTTGTTTACGCATGGACGTGAGTGTAAAAATGTTGGAATTGTTGTGTCGGATAAATTAAGTAGAGTTTTAAAAAGTTTTTACGGGTTTTTTTTTACTTTGAATACACAATTTTTACGTACATGATTTGACCAATAATTTTACGCACGGTGTCGTGTTCACACGTTGCAATTTTTACATGGGACGTAAAAGTTTGCAAAAAATATTTACATAAGGCGTCGATTGCAAAATATTTTGCGGAGGGCGTAAATTATGTAAAATATTTACATACAACGTTGCATTTCGAAATTTTGTTTTTACGTACAACGACGTTGAATGTCCAATGTTTTTTTACGTTTTATGACGCTTTTCCGGAATTTTGTTTTACACATGGAGACAAGTGTGAAAAAATGTTCTACTTTTTACGTACAAAGTTTGAATTTTAAATACGAAAATGTTTACGTCTATGTACGACGTTGAAGGTGCAATTCTTTTACGTACGTGATTTGACCAATAATTTTACGCATGGTGTCGTGTGTGAAACATGGGGTGTAAAGTTTGCAAAAATATTTACGTAAGGCGTTGATTGTTTAACTGGGAGTGGACTGCAAAAATTTTGAGGAGGGCGTAAATTTTACAAATTATCTACATACAACGTTGCATTTCGAAAATTTGTTTTAGCGTACATCGACGTTGAATATTCAGTGTTTTTTTACGTTTTATGACGTTATGCTTTTTACGAACAAAGTTTGAATTTTAAAGACGAAAATATTTACGTCCATGTACGGCATTGAAGGTGCAATTCTTTTACGTTTTATGACGTGGGTGTAAAAAAAACGTTCTGCTTTATATGATGTAAAAAATGTTGGAATTGTTACGATGGATAAATTAAGTAGAGTTTTAAAAAATATTTACGGGTTTTTTAAACTTTGAATACACAGTTTTTAGGTACATGATTTGACCAAATAATTTTACGCACTATGTCGTGTGTTAAAAACGTTGAAATTTTTACATGGGCCGTAAAGTTTGCAAAAAAAAATTACGTAAGGCGTCGATTGTTTAACTAGGCGTCGACCGCAAAAATTTAGCCGGGGGGCGTAAATTTTTCAAAATATTTACATACAACGTTGAATTTGGAAATTTGTTTTCAACGTACATCAATGTTGAAATGTCCAGTGTTTTTTTTTACGTTTCATAGCCGGGTCTTGGTCAGTCAACACAAGAGTAGGCTGCTTGTTGTGCGCTACAAGGAATGAGGTTAGCAACCAACTGTAAACCTCTATGGTCTCGCAAAACAAAAGCCCCGCTCCAAATGTCACGCACCTTTTGTTGTTGTCCAATCCGGTAAAGGGGACGAAAATAACATTGTACCTATATGATACGCATAAATTTACGGTTCATTTCAATTTTTTTTACAATAATTAAAAAAACAACATATTTTTTTACAAAACTAAAAAAACAAATGTTGTGGCGATAAAATGCTGAAATACAATAAATGGGCGAGTATAATTACTTGTTTGTTTGGTATGTGTCATCGAACGCAATAACATCACCAAATGCTTGGTAGTTGAGCTTAGCAATGTTACACCCTGACTTTTGCGGAAGCGTGATTATGTGTGACTTGCTTAATATCATTGCATTCAACCATAACAAACAACTATATGATAAAACCAAGATGTTTATCCGTAGATAGTTTTAGAAACATTACATGCACTGTTGTTTTAAATCCCAAAACATAGACTTCGCGGTCAGAATACAACACCAACAAGTTTTAAGTTCCATAAGGACATCACAAAAGACACTAATGAAAACTAGGCTTTGAAATATGTATCCTATCCAGGATGGGATACACACTCCAAACCATTCGACACTGGATGACATCTATTATTCCAAACAACCCTTGAAACTTCAACGCCCACCAGATCCATACTTAGTTTCCTGAAATACATGTAGTTTAAAAACATCAACAAAAGTTGAGTGAGTTCATGTGTTTAGTGTGTGAGCTCGAATAAACTTTGTAATCATTGAAAGTATGTATGTATGTTTATAAACCTTGGTATGAAAGCAAACAAGGAAACATATCATTAATGGTTTGCAAGGCCATTAATATGTGTGGCGTGATGCAGGAAGGCTAAATCCTAGCAGATTTTCCATCGGGCTTCAATTTGAAGACATAGTCACTGTCACACCCCCAAAATCCACACGCGGAGTCCACCGCTTGGGAGCGTGACTGACCAGGATCAAGCCACCAATCATATAGAACGATGTATAAAGTAAAAGTAATTGCAATTTAACCAAGCCAATCCATATGAAAGGTGTTCCAAAACATAAGATGTTATCACTGTTTAGCGGAAGCGTATAAATAAACCCAACATAATAAAGTATGAAATGTCATAATGTCTAATCAAGTATTCACGATCCTTGTCCACAACGACTGCGCCTCCCGTGCAAGCTCCATAAGTACCTAAGGTCCTGCAAGGCATGTAACAGAGGATCAACAACTAGTTGAGCGAGTTCACAGGAAGTAAATGCGTAATAGTAAGTTCGTATGTAACATGTGGCTCTACTGGGCCGATAGTACGTTCTATTGGTGGGGGCTTCCCATGTTGTATATCCACTAGACTATTCGTAACCATAAGTATCCTTCCCAATCCGAGGATAGTAGTAAGTATAAGTTTACGTAGGTTTTACGTAAGTGCCCTTCCCAACCGAGGACAGTACGTAGCGAGTACGTAGGTTTAGCGCTGGCGTCCTTCCCAACCCGAGGACGGTAGTACGTAGGTTTAGCCCTGGCGTCCTTCCCAATCCGAGGACGGTAGTACGTAGGTTTAGTGCTGGTGTCCTTCCCAATCCGAGGACAGTACGTAGGCTTTATGTAGAATTTGACACAGGCATCCTTCCCAATCCGAGGACCGTGATAAGTAGTCTAGTGGTAATGTAAGTACAAGTAATCATTCAATCCCATTCCCAACCCAACTGGGGAATCCCATGCCTTGGTAAGGGTGTGAACTCACCTTGGTTTGCTCGGTATGCTAAGTATGTGCTCAAAGTAAATCAATCACGTCCTAGAGTATGCACGTATACATAGTCAGTTTGTGTTCAAGTTGTTCACGTATAAACATGTAGCACGTATTCTCAATCATTCAAGTCATGTTAAACGTCTAACAGCAGTTAATTATTCCAGTTAACATTTAACAGAATTAACTCAAGTTACTGCACAGATCAGCTATTCGGCGAAACACACATTTGGCGAAACACAATAGTTGGCGAAACACATGCTTTTGGCGAAACACTATTGTTTCGTCGAGGTCTCCTTCGGCGAAACAGAACTTCTAATTCGTCGATGACCCTTGGCGAAACACATTCTGTTTCGCCGAGGGTTCTGTTTCGTCGGACAGTTCTGTTTCGTCGGACAGTTCAGTTAGTCAATCAGATAAAAACCTTAACACAGAAACCCTAATCCATCTTAACAGCCGTCAATAGCAACCCCAAACATGCAGAAATCATATGAAGGTCAATGTGCATCTAGAATCATCACAACTCAATCATCCAAGAATTATTGTCTAGCATAAACCCTAGTTTATGTGTATAACATATCAATTAACATACAACATCATATCATTGAACCCTATCAAGATGCTACTTGTATTCATAATCAGAACATAATAACAATATCCAGAACCGAGCATTCGATTGCAATAAGTTTCGCATAGCATTGTATATCCTACTACATCATACATAATCGAAATCTATATCACCGTCATACTAGAATCGCAGCAGTAACACGCATCAATCATTTACACAAACATGAATCAAGATGGTACAGAATCAAGAAACCGATTAACATACACACGACTAACCGAGATAAGAGGAATACGAATCGATCGCTAAGGATATCTTCAAGAAGCTCCAACTGCCGTCACACAGGAGAGAAGGGTTCTAGGGTTTCGATTGTTTTGAGAGCAGATGTAAAACTGAGGCTGTTACACGTTTAAAACCCGAAATAACAAGCTGGGCCCGAACTGGGCTTTGGCGAAACTGGGCTCGGCGAAACTGACCTGTTTCGTCGAGTGGATGGTTGGCGAAACAATCTGTTTCGTCGAGAGTGGTTATGGCGAAACACATATTGTGTTTCGTCGAGTTGTTCAGGTCTCAAACAGTTTACAATTAATCATGCAGTCAAGTACTTATACCTTATCACTCAAAAATCAAGATTATCATCTTAACTATAATTTAGTGTGCACAATTACCAGGTAAATAATTCGTGTAAGCAATAATCTAGACAGTCAACGTGCAATAAATGCGAATAAAGAATGTCGGAAATTCGAGTTGTCACATTATCCCCAACTTGAAAGAAATTTCGTCCCGAAATTTAGCATGCGTTTACTGAGGAAGCTAGTGGTGTGACGTTGTTTACCTGTATTGTATCGCGGCTCCCCGAGCAGGTTTGCGAAGATTACTTGTTTTCTTGGGGTGTCACATTATCCCCCCGTTGATTTGGAAATTTCGTCCCGAAATTCTGTATTGGTAGCTTCAGCCTCAGTAGTAGTTGCATTGGTTCCGAATAACTGGGGATACTTGAGTTTCATTTGATCTTCACGCTCCCAGGTGAACTCTGGGCCGCGACGGGAGTTCCAACGAACTCGTACAAGAGGGATTCTCGTGTTCTTGAGGACCTTAACATCCTGGTCCGTGATCTCAACTGGTTCCTCGACGAACTGCAACCGCTCGTCGATAGTGAGTTCCTTAAAAGGAACTACGTGGGTCTCATCTGACAGACACTTCTTCAGATTCGACACGTGAGAGACGTTGTGAACTGCACTGAGTTCAGCTGGTAAGTTCAATCGGTAGGCTACCCTGTCTATCTTCTCAATAACTTCGAAAGGTCCGACGTATCGTGGATTAAGTTTGCCCGTTTGCCAAAACGAACAACACCCTTCCAGGGTGAAACTTTGAGTAGCGCTCGATCCCCAACCTGGAATTCGAGTAGTTTTCTGTCTTTATCTGCGTATGCTTTCTGACGGTCGCGAGCTGCCGCCATGCGTTGTCGTATTTGAGAAATCTTTTCAGTAGTATCGACTACCATTTCTGGACCTGTGATTTGACTATCTCCCACCTCTGCCCAACAGAGAGGTGACCGGCACTTACGCCCGTACAATGCCTCGAATGGTGCAGCTTTAATGCTGGTGTGGTAGCTATTGTTGTACGAAAATTCTACAAGTGGCAGATGTTTTTCCCAACCGTTGCCAAAGTCGATTACGCACGCCCGAAGCATGTCTTCTAAAGTTTGAATAGTGCGCTCAGACTGCCCATCGGTCTGAGGATGATACGCCGTGCTCATGTCTAAACGAGAGCCAAACGATTTATGCATTGCTTGCCACAGTTCTGAAGTAAAACGTGCGTCACGATCAGAGATGATGGAGGTGGGCACCCCGTGCCTCGAGACCACTTCTTTTAAGTAAATGTCTGCTAAGGTAGAGAACTTGTCTGTTTCTTTGATAGCCAAGAAGTGAGCAGACTTTGTGAGTCGATCCACGATCACCCTAATAGTATCGTTTCCGCGCTGAGATCTAGGTAAGCCAGTAACAAAATCCATGGAAATTTGTTCCCATTTCCATTGTGGTATCTCAGGTTGTTGGAGTGGTCCTGACGGTTTCTGGTATTCGGCTTTGACTCTTGCACAAGTCAGGCACTTGCTGACGTAAGTAGCTATGCGGGCCTTCATGCTAGGCCACCAGTATGTAGTTTTGATGTCGTGGTACATTTTATCCGCACCTGGATGTACCGAGTAACGAGACTTATGAGCTTCGTCCGTTACAAGCTCGCGTAAATTACCATAGAGTGGGACCCAAATGCGTCCTGTTACGTAATAAGCACTATCTTCCTTCTGTTCTAAGCGTTGCCTTGAGCCGCGTAGGACTTCTGCCCTGACGTTTTCTGTTTTCAATGCTTCCACCTGAGCATTTCGTATCTAAGAAGGAAGACTAGACTGTATAGTGAGTTGTAAAGCTCGCACGCGCTTAGGCGCGGTGTCCTTTCGACTGAGGGCGTCAGCCACAACTTTGGCCTTGCCTGGATGGTATCTGATTGAGCATTCGTAGTCGTTTAGCAGTTCGACCCATCGTCGTTGTCGCATATTCAGTTCCTTCTGTTTGAATATATGTTCGAGGCTTCTGTGGTCAGTGTAGATAGCACATTTGGTGCCATACAGGTAGTGTCGCCATATCTTAAGTGCAAAAACAACCGCTCCCAGCTCTAGGTCGTGTGTAGTGTAATTCCGTTCGTGAATCTTGAGTTGGCGCGAAGCATAAGCAATGACTTTATCCCGTTGCATCAACACACATCCAAGACCCTGGATAGATGCATCGCAGTAGACTACAAAATCATCCGTGCCTTCAGGCAGTGAGAGGATAGGTGCGCTACAGAGTCTATCCTTTAAGTGCTGAAACGTTGTTTCCTGTGCGTTACCCCAACGATAAACAACACCCTTCTGCGTCAGTAGTGTGAGCGGCTGTGCAATCTTTGAGAAGTCTTTAATGAACCGTCTGTAATATCCCGCCAAACCCAAGAATTGGCGTATTTCAGTTGGTGTACGAGGTGCAGGCCAGTTCTTGATCGAATCTACCTTGGGTGGATCGACGTGAATCCCATCCTTGTTTACCACGTGGCCTAAGAAGTGGACTTCACGAAGTCAGAAGTCGCATTTTGAAAACTTAGCGTATAGCTGTTCCGTTCGAAGAAGTTCCAAAATAAGTCGTAAGTGCTGCTCATGTTCCTCCCGACTCTTCGAATAGATCAGGATGTCGTCGATGAAAACAATGACGAACTTGTCGAGGTAAGGTTTGCAAACCCTGTTCATAAGATCCATGAAAACCGCAGGCGCGTTCGTTAACCCGAAAGGCATGACCAGAAACTCGTAATGGCCGTAGCGTGTTCTGAACGCTGTTTTGGAGACGTCCTCATCCCGGACTCTCAGTTGATGATACCCTGACCTTAGATCAATCTTCGAGTAATGGCTCGACCCTTGCAACTGGTCAAATAAATCGTCGATGCGTGGAAGAGGATAGCGATTCTTCACAGTTACCTTGTTCATTTCGCGGTAGTCTATACACATGCGGAAGGTACCGTCCTTCTTCTTTACAAATAGTACTGGAGCTCCCCAAGGCGAAGAGCTAGGACGTATGAAACCCTTTTCCAAGAGTTCTTGCAGTTGCTTAGACAGTTCTTCCAGTTCTGTTGGAGCTAAGCGATAAGGTGCTCGAGCTATAGGTGCTGCTCCTGGAGCTTGTTACTATGAATTACGAAAAGTTCTTAACCAGCATGAGGAATGCGGACGTTCTTTTCTTTGCAAAGAATCTCTGCTCGAAGTTGAGGTAGCCGATCCATACCGATAACGATGTCGAAACCATCACAACATTGGGGTCATTCCTAGCATCATCTTGACCAATCACGAACACTCGACCCCTGGCACCATTGCCGTCGTTATTACCCCCATTGTTGTCTCCACTAGTTCTCGTTTCCTTGGTTGTGGTTCTAGTTCTGGTTCAACCGTGGGCAGTGTCTTTTGAAGTGACCTTCAGCATCATCTGATAACATCCCTTGTTACCCTGATGTTGCCGCCGATTCTATAGATCTTGTGATCGTTGTTGTTGGTTCTGGTTTGCAGGACGTAAGTTTCTACCATCTTTGGTTCCATGACCAAGCTTGTTTCATTATTGACAATGATTGCGTTTGCCCTGCCCGCTGTGGTGCAGGTTACATCGTTTGCGCTTAGGGTGGCTTCTCCTGTATCCACCCTGCCCTTGAATACTAAATGTTGCTGATCAGGACTTTAATTGTCATCGACCTTTCACTGATGTGCCTGGGACGGAATCGTAGTCGAACCCTTGCTAGAGGTTCCATCCCACCTTCATTCGTTGTCACTGAGGGTAGCAGAAGTAGTTGAAGTAGTAGCGCTGATACGTTGAGGCAGCTTGTTCTGTCCCACTGCCTGGTCTGTGAGACGATGAGCAAGATGAGTAACATCTTGAATAGTAGCAAGTTTAGCCGTCTTCACATGGTTTTGAATTCCTGGTACTAAGCCTTTGAGGTACAGCTCAAAGCTCTTTATGGGAGGATCCACCATAGTTGGACACCAAATTTGCCAGTTTGTTGGATCGTTTCGTGTACGCTTCTATCTCTGACCCCGTCATCTTCATGTTAAAGGACTCCACTTCCAGCTTGTGGATGTCATCACGACTGTAGTATTCACGTTTGATCAGTTCCTTAAAATCATCCCATGGGGTGGCATTAGCAGCCGCCAGCCCCAGTATCTGAACTTGCGCGTTCTACCAAGTTAACGCAGTGCCTTCGAGAATATCAGTGGCATATTTCACTTTACGAGCCTCGGATCATTCTCACACTCGATGACCGATTCGAGTTCCTCGAACTAATGGAGGAGTCCAACAGCTCCTTCAGTGTCGCTGAAAGTAGTAGGACGACAGTCCATAAAAGTCTTGTATGTGCATACAGGTGGCTGAGCATGTTGACTTGTCGTGTGCGTAAGAGAAATCGAAATTAAGCACAATTGTTGAGTTACGAGAGTTGGATCTAAAGATCCTAGAGTAAGTGGTGATGGCAGGTTACACCTCCTGCCTCGGCAGCTGCGAGTGTTGCAGTAACTTGTTCAGTGATCGAAGCCGCCAACTGGGCTTGAGTTAGGTTAACGCGTCCACTCATGATCTTGACATCAAGGAGAACATGTGGGTGAGAGGTTCGCGAATAGTGCGAAGAGAGTGAGCACACAAGTATTCTCGAGCAATAACATATAATAGGTTCTGTAATCTGAGCATACCACGAGCAAAGTTCTATGTAATTCTAGCAAGTAGGTAATAAACATAAACCTTATTACCTAGGATGTTGAGTCTTGCACGTGGAGCGAAGCGTCGTTGTGGATCGTTGAGCACTGTACTGGTTATAGTCTGGTTTTAATAAAAACGTTTTCCCCATATTAAAACCGAGTTCTCTATAACCAATGGCTCTGATACCAATCTGTCACACCCCCAAAATCCACATGCGGAGTCCACCGCTTGGGAGCGTGACTGACCAGGATCAAGCCACCAATCATATAGAACGATGTATAAAGTAAAAGTAATTGCAATTTAACCAAGCCAATCCATATGAAAGGTGTTCCAAAACATAAGATGTTATCACTGTTTAGCGGAAGCGTATAAATAAACCCAACATAATAAAGTATGAAATGTCATAATGTCTAATCAAGTATTCACGATCCTTGTCCACAACGACTGCGCCTCCCGTGCAAGCTCCATAAGTACCTAAGGTCCTGCAAGGCATGTAACAGAGGATCAACAACTAGTTGAGCGAGTTCACAGGAAGTAAATGCGTAATAGTAAGTTCGTATGTAACATGTGGCTCTACTGGGCCGATAGTACGTTCTATTGGTGGGGGCTTCCCATGTTGTATATCCACTAGACTATTCGTAACCATAAGTATCCTTCCCAATCCGAGGATAGTAGTAAGTATAAGTTTACGTAGGTTTTACGTAAGTGCCCTTCCCAACCGAGGACAGTACGTAGCGAGTACGTAGGTTTAGCGCTGGCGTCCTTCCCAACCCGAGGACGGTAGTACGTAGGTTTAGCCCTGGCGTCCTTCCCAATCCGAGGACGGTAGTACGTAGGTTTAGTGCTGGTGTCCTTCCCAATCCGAGGACAGTACGTAGGCTTTATGTAGAATTTGACACAGGCATCCTTCCCAATCCGAGGACCGTGATAAGTAGTCTAGTGGTAATGTAAGTACAAGTAATCATTCAATCCCATTCCCAACCCAACTGGGGAATCCCATGCCTTGGTAAGGGTGTGAACTCACCTTGGTTTGCTCGGTATGCTAAGTATGTGCTCAAAGTAAATCAATCACGTCCTAGAGTATGCACGTATACATAGTCAGTTTGTGTTCAAGTTGTTCACGTATAAACATGTAGCACGTATTCTCAATCATTCAAGTCATGTTAAACGTCTAACAGCAGTTAATTATTCCAGTTAACATTTAACAGAATTAACTCAAGTTACTGCACAGATCAGCTATTCGGCGAAACACACATTTGGCGAAACACAATAGTTGGCGAAACACATGCTTTTGGCGAAACACTATTGTTTCGTCGAGGTCTCCTTCGGCGAAACAGAACTTCTAATTCGTCGATGACCCTTGGCGAAACACATTCTGTTTCGCCGAGGGTTCTGTTTCGTCGGACAGTTCAGTTAGTCAATCAGATAAAAACCTTAACACAGAAACCCTAATCCATCTTAACAGCCGTCAATAGCAACCCCAAACATGCAGAAATCATATGAAGGTCAATGTGCATCTAGAATCATCACAACTCAATCATCCAAGAATTATTGTCTAGCATAAACCCTAGTTTATGTGTATAACATATCAATTAACATACAACATCATATCATTGAACCCTATCAAGATGCTACTTGTATTCATAATCAGAACATAATAACAATATCCAGAACCGAGCATTCGATTGTATTAAGTTTCGCATAGCATTGTATATCCTACTACATCATACATAATCGAAATCTATATCACCGTCATACTAGAATCGCAGAAGTAACACGCATCAATCATTTACACAAACATGAATCGAGATGGTACAGAATCAAGAAACCGATTAACATACACACGACTAACCGAGATAAGAGGAATACGAATCGATCGCTAAGGATATCTTCGAGAAGCTCCAACTGCCGTCACACAGGAGAGAAGGGTTCTAGGGTTTCGATTGTTTTGAGAGCAGATGTAAAACTGAGGCTGTTACACGTTTAAAACCCGAAATAACAAGCTGGGCCCGAACTGGGCTTTGGCGAAACTGGGCTCGGCGAAACTGACCTGTTTCGTCGAGTGGATGGTTGGCGAAACAATCTGTTTCGTTGAGAGTGGTTATGGCGAAACACATATTGTGTTTCGTCGAGTTGTTCAGGTCTCAAACAGTTTACAATTAATCATGCAGTCAAGTACTTACACCTTATCACTCAAAAATCAAGATTATCATCTTAACTATAATTTAGTGTGCACAATTACCAGGTAAATAATTCGTGTAAGCAATAATCTAGACAGTCAACGTGCAATAAATGCGAATAAAGAATGTCGGAAATTCGAGTTGTCACAGTCACCTCATGGGTCAAACCCTAATCCACATGGGTGTGGGCTCGCTACACCCAAATAGATCTATCACTCATGTCCCTCGGTCCTACTACGAGGATTAATGGTCTTAAGCGTTATACCCACTACTCACATGATCAAGCAGTACCTTTCCTTAGCTAACCATAACAAATGTAATCGTATGTAAACAGTTTGTAACATGTACTTCACCCCCGAAGTTATAAAACCAAAAACAGTTAAAAGAAAAGAGGGACATGAACTCACAGTTTTGCGTTCTTCGAATCCGACTGTAACTCAAAGTTACCTCTGGTGTACACGACTACCTACAACGTACTACGGTTTATTAGACGAGCGGGTCGTGCCTTGACTTCGTATTAATTAGTGTCTTTGAGTTACGTTCCATTGTGTCTTTAATAGTATTCCAAGTTATATAATTATTTGTTAAAATAATAAATATTTTAACTTAAATTATATTTATCAAATTTTGGAACAATAGTTAAAATAATATATTGTAACTTGTTCTTTTTACGTATTTATTCATGTATATCCTTCCCAAGGATGGGTGTACTTGTATTCGTATTCTTATACTTGTATATTTTTGCTAAGTATCGGTGTCGTATTCCGGAGTGTATTTATACGTACGAAAATACGTATTTTTATTGTGTTTATTAAGTATCCTTATACTTAATTTTTGTATTAACTTTTCCGGAATAATATCTTTAATAAAAATACATCAATATATATTTCCAAAATATATATTTTAAGAAATATTACTTAGAAAAATTATTCATAATTTTCCTTTGTCAAAAATATTTGTATTTTCATATAAGTCCCAAAAATAATATATTTTCAAGTCTAACTTGGAAAATATATATAAACTTATATTTTTTTACCCAAAAATATTGTATTTCTTGTTTATTTGAGAAAATATATTTTCTTCCAAAAATAATATATCTTCCATTAATTTCAAGAAAATATATATTTATTCACCCAAAAATAATATATTTTCTTCTTGTCAAAAATATGATATAACTTTGTAATAATTGTAAAAATCATATTTTCATTCACTTCGTGTCCAAAATATTATTTTCCAAGATATACTTATGAAATAATTTTCCGGAATATTTTTGTGAGTTATATTCCTTTGTTTGGTTTCTCCAATATTGTGGGTATAATTTATATGTTTTTTTTTTTTCCTTAGAATTTTGGTAATATTTTGGATTGTAATTTTTGGTATTTTGTTGAGTTATATTATTTCAAGTCCTAAAATAATATAACTAATACACATAATATACAAATAATCACACACATGGTGCCTTCTAAATATATATTTCCTAAATACATATTTAGTCACTTTTATTTATAAAAATCAACCTCCAATATTTATAATTTTTGTAACAAAAATTATGGCAAACTTTATGTAAAAATTCATAGTTTGAAATATACTTGAAAGTATTTGTTTAGAAATATTTTTCTAAGTGTTTAATTTTTAGAAAAATTTTGCCATAGTTTCCCCTAAAAATGGAGGTTTCCATGCCTTTAAGGCAAATCATTTTCTTTTGTAAATCAACACAATCAACAACAAATCAATCTACACTTACCAATTTGCCAAAATCAAGCATAAGCTACTACCTCATGAACTTGAAATTTTACAAAAATGTGTAGTAACTTACTAGTAACTTACTAGTGTGTTTAGTAAGCTTAGTTATCCTTTAAAGTGTTGTTGGTTCTTTAAAAACATAATTTTTAAAGAAGTTGGTTCTCTACAACTTGTAATCATATTTTCTAAAAATATTTCTTCTTGGATTTTTCTTGTTAAATACATGATCCTACACTTTATTAACCACCAAAAATGTGGTTTATTTCTTGAATAACCAAGATTAAGTAAACTTTTTATTTTTAACTTGGTTTCCTGAAAAACCATTCTTGAAATCTTAGATTTACAAGACTTACATCTTACTTTGATCATCATTTTACAAGAAATCAACTTATTCTTTCAAGTTCATGATTTATGTGAGGATGATCTATGGATCTTTAACACTTTCACCCTCTCATCTTGCTAGATTATGTTTTTAATCATTATCTAGCAAGATCATATGATGATCAACATAAAAAACATGAGTAAATGACAATCAACAAGCATAACAACACATAAATATCAAGATTTCTTATGATTTTAAGCTTATGTTCATGTTTCATCTTCTTGATTCTTAGTGGTCTTCATGAAAATCATCATGTATCATCTTTTAACCACTTAAACAAGATGTAAAATGAAGAGTATAGTGTTCTTACTACTAGCTCAAGGCTAGGGATGATCAATGGAAGAAAAGAAGTGGATAAAAGCAAATGGTGAAGGTCCCTCAACTTCCGAAAGCTCCTAGCTTCCTTACTATGCTTCTAACACCTTTGAGTAGTAATGAAATGGATGAGAGTTGAATGATGATGGTGGTGGTATGTGGGGGTGCTTACGGTCGTAGGTAGGGGGAAGGAAGGAGAGAGCTTCAAGTGTGGTGTGTTTTGAGAAATGAATGGTTATGAATCCTTGGTTAAATTTATAAATTCCCAACACCTAAGTTTCCAATGGTTCTTGTGTTTTAATAAAGGGAAATGATGTGTGCAAAATGCAACATATAAATTACATCAAATGAGGCATAAAACTAACCCTTTTTTAGTACTAATGTTGGAAAAAAGTGTGCTTTTGTCTTCCTTTTGTATTTTCAGGGTTAAAAGAGCTTAAATGAACAAAAGAAGCAAAAATGCAGCCAAATCCAGCATAAATACAAGAAAAAGGAATAAACATGGCATGCCCGACCCCTCGACAGCATCCTTCCCAAGAAAAACAAGAGAACAAAAGGCTGAACACGCCCCGTGCTCACAGAGCATGGGGGCGTGCCCAAGTGTCTGCAGAAAAGACAAAGTTGTAGAAGCTTCTATCACCCACCACGGGGGCGTGCCCAGCGGACATGGGGCCGTGGTCAACTCTAAGATTCGCAGAATCTAGGAAAATCTTGATAGATACGCTTCTGCACACGGGGTCGTGCCCAGCGGACACGGGGGCATGGTTAACTAATGCAGACAAACTGCAATTAATGAAGAAAGGGAAGATGGGTGGACACGGGGTCGTACCCAATGGACACGGGGCCGTGCCCGGGCTTCTGTGCAGGCTATAAATAGTAGTGCTTGGCTCATTTGCAAACCATCCCTTAGCAAACCACCTCTCTCACACTTCACTCACCCACCACTACCATCACAACCCATCATCCACCACCATCATCCATCATAGAGTGTGTGAGCAGTCTCAGGATCCAAGATTGATCGTAAGAGTTCTTGACAATCAAAGGCCATGTTTGCCTAAGTCTCTTACATCACTTGGTGAAGACAAGTGTTTAGTGTATTACTTTTTATTTTTAATCTTTTCGCACTTTTTATTTGGTTATGTATTAATGACTTTAATAACTAGTTTCATATGTTGAAGGTGAGTCTTCCTTATCGTTTGTCCGTGGTGTCTTGGCATTATCTTACTGTCTATATAAAATAAAATACTTTCACCATTCATATCTCCACGGTCTATATGGAGGTATGTTGGCTACCTGGTCGGGGTGTTAAGGGAACGGTTTGGTAAGAGTCTTGCCTTGTTCAGTGTATAGATCCTGCAAGGACCTGGGTCAACTTTAGTAGGACCTCCTTCAATACCCACTTGTAATGGATGGCGGGGGTCCGAACTCCTTGATCCCCTCATATGTAAACTACTATTAAAACTTTAACCCGGCTACTTAGGAATGTATCCCTGCTGACTCAGACTACTTAGCCGAGGGTAACGTCACCTCCAGAAGAGGGGCCTACCACAATATGCATTAATAACTTAATTAATTATCTTTCAATAATCCAACCCTTTAGGATTGTATCCTTGCAGACTAAAACTAATGGGTTGAGGGTAACGTCACCTTCAGAAGAGGGGCCTACAACAATAACTAAGATAATCTCTTAAAAAGTGCAAAAGTGCGGAAATAATCAAAGGTTACACTAAACACGAGTCGGATCCAAGTGATTCACTTGTCTATCTGTTTTATTTTTATTTTTCAGCATTTTAGTTAGTTTTATATTTCTTGTTTAAAAACCTTTTTCTAAACTTTTGATTCGATTAGACGTTGAGGATAAACCGGTACTAAAAGCTCTTGTGTCCTTGGACGACCTCGGTATCTTACCAACACTATACTACGCTCACGATGGGTGCACTTTCCCATATGTGTGTTTAGTGTTAGTAAATATCGTGTTTTATAAATTTAAAACTTGGCTAAAAATGTTAAAGGGCTTAAAATATCGTGTTTTACATAGCCTGAACACGGGGCCGTGCTCACTGAACACGCCCCGTGCTCAACGAAATCAGTAACTTAATTAAAACAACCAGATACAAAATCTGAACACGGGCAGTGCTCACTAAACACGGGGTTGTGTCCAGCCTCTGTTTCCATTTTTATTTTTGTTTTCTGGTCTCGAGACTTTGTTGTGGTCTGCTGAGTGATTCTCATGGATCAATACTCAGGTGATTACAACTACACCTATGAGGAGGATAATTATAGGGAAGACTATTGCACCATTTGTGGTGACCCGCACTCAATTCAATATTGTGACTTATTTCAACCATCCACTTCATACACCTACTATGAGGAGCCCAGGTACGAGCCATCAACTTCATACACATCCTATGAAGACCCAAGGTATGAACCTCCTCCCTCATACTCATATTTTGAAGACCAAGGTATGAGCCTTCATACTCGTACTTTGAGGAGCCACGATATGAGCCACCACCTTCATATACTTATTATGAGGAACCATGGCGTGAACAACCCACCTCATATGAGTATTATGAAGAACAAAATTACGACCCTTATCCATCATATACTTACAATGAAGGACAATGGTGTGAACCATCTACTTCCTATGAGTAATATGAGGAACAAAGGATCGAACAACCGGATTCGAGCTTTGAGGATCCCGATCCTTACTCTATCACCGACATAGCCCATAGGATAATAGAAAAAATTAAAACTATCAAACGTTGCATATTGGAATCTCGCGCAAGGGAAGAGGAGTCCCGCGCAAGAGAAGAATTAAATAAAAAAAAAGATAGTTGAAAACGTAAAAATGGAAGAACAAATAAGTGAAAAACCGACACATGAGTTAAGCAACGAAAAGGGTGAGTCCGTTAACGTTAAAATTAAAAAAGAGTCTAATTTTGAAAAAATTAATCGCTTGTCACCTTCTTTTGAAAATCTTTGTTTAGTACCCACTCATGCTAAGATTTTAAAAGAGTTAAACACTAACACTAAAATTGATGAAACGGTAAGCGTTAAGTTAACTAATGATCAAACTTCGCTAATAAAAGAAGATCCATTTGAAATTAACATTACACCGGTTCCATATTTTTTTTCAAAATTCATTTATTAGTAATATCACAATTGATAAAGATCTTTGTGTTAACATAATGCCAAACTACATTTTCGAAAAATTAAGTATTGGTGACTTTTCTCCACTTCAAATACCCATTTTTCTATCCAATCGGAAAGTAATAAAATCAATCGGTGTAGTTGAGGATGTCTTGGTTCAAACAAATCAAATAGTAATCCCAACCGACTTTGTCATCCTTGATGACGCTCCTCTAGTGTTGGGACGACCTTTTTGTGAAAACCCACAAAGCTTTGAAAAACCGGAAGCGCAACAATCTACCTATTCAATTAGGGGCATTTAAAAAGAGTGTCGATCTTGAGCGTTCAATGAAATATCCATTCGGCAATAATGACCTCCTAATTGAAGATGAAGATGAACCACCCGATACAAGAGAAGAAACTGACCACTTTGTTGAAGAAGAGGTCGCCATAGAACAAACTTTTGTAGTTCTTGATCGAAATGAGCATCCTAATAAGGAGTCTCCGAAAGACTCTCCTCTTGAGCTCAAAGAACTTCCAAAAGGTTTGGAATATTCTTTTCTAGACAAAGATGGTAAATCACCTGTAATTATTTCGTCTAAATTATCTAGCTTAGAAAAAGAAAAAGAAAAATTAATTACACTTTTGAAAAAACACAAAAATGGGATCGCTTGGAAGCTAGTAGATATTAAAGGAATAAGTCCTTCCATGTGCACGCACAAAATTTTAATGAACGATGACTACAAATCGGTAATACAACCACAACGTAGAGTAAATCCAAATGTCCAAGGAGTGGTTAAAAACGAAGTCATCAAATTGCTTGACGCCGGACTTATTTACCCCATATCCGATAGTCCTTGAGTAACTCCCGTCCAAGTAGTTCCAAAGAAAGGAGGTATGATGGTAATAACTAACAAAAAGAATGAATTAATACCAACGAGAACCGTCACAGGATGGAGGGTATGTATAGATTATAGGCGATTAAATGAAGCAACAAGGAAATATCACTTTCCTTTACCCTTCATTGATCAAATGTTAGAAAGATTATCCGGTCATAAATTTTATTGTTTCTTGGATGGTTTTTCAGGTTACTTTCAAATCCCGATAGCACCCGAAGACCAAGAAAAGACAACTTTCACATGTCCCTATGGAACTTTTGCTTATCGACGCATGCCCTTTGGTCTATGTAATGCCCCCACAACTTTTCAGCGTTGCATGGTGGCCATCTTCCATGATATGATAGAAAAGACAATGGAAGTCTTCATGGACGACTTTTCTATCTTTGGAGACTCATACAACCAATGCCTCGATAACCATGAATGAATGCTATCCCGATGTGAGGAAACTAACCTTGCCCTTAATTGGGAAAAATGCCATTTCATGGTAACAGAGGGAATAGTACTCGGTCATAAAATCTCAAGCGAAGGAATGGAGGTTGATCGGGCAAAGATAGACACTATTTCTCGATTACCACCCCCATCCTCCGTTAGAGCAATCAGAAGTTTCTTAGGAGATGCCGAATTCTATAGGAGGTTTATCAAAGACTTTTCTAAAATTTCAAGACCTCTAACAAAATTACTTGAAAAAGATGCCCCTTTCATCTTTGACAAGGATTGTAATCAAGCATCTCTAGCACTCAAGGAAATGCTAGTCAATGCACCTATCATGATAGCGCCTGATTGGAAATTACCTTTCGAAATCATCTGTGATGCAAGTGACTTTGCAGTTGGATCAGTCTTGGGACAAAGAAAAGAAAATCATTTTCACCCAATTTATTATGCTAGTAAAACACTTAACGGTGCACAAGAAAATTACACAACAACAGAAAAAGAGTTACTAGCTGTGGTATTTGCTTTTGATAAATTTTCGTTCTTAACTTGTTCTTTCTAAAACAATTGTCTATATGGATCATGCAGCTATTCGATATCTCTTCAAGAAACAAGATGCTAAACCGCGTTTGATTCGGTGGATTCTACTCCTCCAAGAATTTGATATTAAAATCAAAGACAAAAGAGGAGCAGAAAACACCACAGCAGATCATCTTTCGCGCTTAGAAGACCCAGCTTTGGAGGCAACCAGGGATGAACAAATCAATGAAAAATTTCCAACGGTGTCCTTGGAAATGGTGGAATACAGAGAAGAACCATGGTACGCCGACTATGCTAACTACTTAGCTAGCGGTATAGTCGCAAAAGGTTGGCCACATCATCAAAGAAAAAAGTTCTTTGCTGATGTAAAGCATTACTTTTGGGAAGACCCTTATCTTTTCAAAATGTGTGCCGACAAACTCATCCGCCGATGCGTACATGGTAGTGAAGCAAGGAGGATTCTCCGCCGTTGTCATGAAGGTCCATACGGAGGACATCATGGTGCCACTAGTACCGCACGAAAGGTATTCGATTTAGGATTTTACTGGCCAACCATTTACAAAGACGCCCAAAGTCTTGTCAAAACATGTGACACTTGCCAAAGAACAGGTAATATTTCTTCCAGAAATGAAATGCCACAAAATGGCATTCTTGTTTGCGAAATTTTTGATGTGTGGGGACTCGACTTTATGGGACCTTTCCCACCTTCAAAGGGAAACAAATATATACTTGTGGCAGTCGATTACTTGTCTAAATGGGCCGAGGCCGAGGCATTCCCAACCAACGATGGAAGAGTCATGGTAAGATTTCTGAAAAGATTATTCTCTAGTTTTGGAACACCAAAAGCTTTAATAAGTGATAGAGGTACCCATTTTTGTAACCATCAACTTGAAAAAAATCTTAACAAGGTATGGGGTCTATCACCGGGTTTCAACGGCATATCACCCTCAAACAAACGGACAAGCCGAAGTGACTAATAGAGGTTTAAAATGAATACTCGAAAAAACCGTAGGGTTAAATAAGAAAGAATGGGCCGATAAATTAGATGACGCTTTATGGGCTTTTCGAACTGCTTATAAAACAACAATAGGTACAACCCCATATAAGCTCATCTATGGAAAAAGCTATCATTTGCCAGTAGAAATTGCACACAAGGCCTACTGGGCAATTAAAAATGTAAACTTAGATTTAGAATTTGCCGGTAAAAACCGATTTTTTCAATTAAATGAATTAGACGAACTAAGGAATTATGCATACTCTAACTCCGAAATTTATAAGGAAAGAATAAAGAACTTGCATGATAAACACATTAAACCTAATGAATTTCAAGTAGGAGATCGAGTTATATTGTTTAATTCACAACTTCGATTATTTCCTGGTAAATTAAAGTCTAGGTGGTCAGGACCTTTTTCCATCACTCATATTTTCCCACACGGTGCAGTAGAAATTAAATCTCGAAATGGAAATCCATTCAAAGTCAATGGCCAGCGGCTGAAGCTCTATCAAAGATTCATTGAGGATGAGGAGGAATAAATCTCGTTTCAAACGATCGAAGAATGAAAGCATCAACATCATACCTGATAAGTTACGAGCAAGCAGGGTGACATCTAAATCGGTAAGTCTTCTAACCGAGTTTTCAGGAAACAGGGCACTCACACGAGCACTTAAAAAAATTTAAACTTGCTCGCCCACGGGGCCGTGTCCGCGTAACTGTCGGGATAAAACCCCTTTTCCAAACAGTTTCTTCATTTCCACACGCCCTGTTTCCCCGAAAACTCTCTGGTTCAGGCGATTTTCTGCAAGATTCCGACGTCTCCTCTACTTCTAACAACATCAAGGTATGATTCTATCATCTTTAGTAGTTAGATTAAGCATTTGCATCTAGTTAAAACATCAAAAATTTGGGGAAAAATCTAGGGTTGTTGAACTTCATCCGGATTGAACCTCAAATTTTTGCTTAGATCTGTTAGCATTAGTATAGATACGTGTAATAGGAAGTAAATCAACTTGTATTGTTTATAGATTTGCCCGATTTCTCACAAAAACCCCAAACCCTTGTTTTTTAACCGAAAAAGATAAAATTGAAGGGGTAAACGGTTTATTTTGGGAAAAACGGCATTTCGGGTTTCATTTTCGGGGAAAACCGCCCCTACTGGACCAAAAAATTTCAAGTTTTCGGGACCGGGTCGAAAAATGGGATTTTTGGGAAACAAACGTCTGGACACAGGGCCGTGCTAGCTGAGCACGGGGGCGTGTCCAGCCAGTTTCCGGCCAACATGGGGCATATCCGCTGAACACGGGGCCGTGTTCAGCCGACTGTTTTCAGTTTTCTCCAAAAATTTCACTATTTCATGCTAATTGTTTGGTGCTTCCTTTCAGATGTCCAAGAAATTCACGCGGTTCAATGCAAATGAGTTGGATGCTAAGGCAAGATTCGACATGCTTCGAACCAGGCCGAGGAATACCCACGAACAGTATGCATGGATCTTCTAGGGGCAGTGAACCAGCTTGACCGATTTAACAACCTAGTCACCGGCCCACTGAGATCCGCTCTGTGCACTCGACTTCGCTCAGTGCATGAATATAACCTGGAATTCTTTAGCACATTTGCTTACAAAACAAGAGCCGATCCATTCGATAATAACGGTGTAGAATTCTGGTGCGGAGGGACTAAGTACTCAATCTCGATAGCACAGTTTGGGTCTGTAGTTGGGTTGTATGCGGAGGAAGATGCAAGGGATGAAGAAAACACCGGCGGTCTCCGCGAGATCAAGGAGAGTGACCGCCAAGCTGCGTGGGCACAAATAGGAGAAGGCATCTACAATCCCAGCAGCACTAAAAGCACTAAGCTGAGGGACCCTCTTTACCGCTACATTCACAGGGTCCTCACTTACTCTCTTAGTCAGAGACACGATAGCAGCGGTGTTGTAGGTTTGAGGGATCTACTAGTCCTTCATTGCATTCATACCCGCACCAACCTTGATTTTTCGTACCTCCTGCTCCGAAACATGCATTGGAACCAGCTTGCTTCTCCCCTGACTCCTATCTTCTTTGGAGGGTGGATATACCGTCACTTCAAGCATTTCGTGAAATTCCCAGGTCTTTCGAAAAGGGGCCATCGTCGGGAAGAGTGGACATGGTCATCTGCCGCTCAATGAACCTGATTTATGAAGCAGAAGACGGGACGGTCAGCTTCCAAAGAGTCCAGGGGCATGCATGGAACCCGCAAGAGGCACTCGTCTTACATGCTCCACACTTCCAACCTCCTCCTCAGTACCATTACCAGCCCCAGGGTGATCCGGGCCAATCCTCCTCACAAGGAGACAGTTTTCCTAATTTTCAAAGCTTACATGACTTATTGCAGGAAAACCTCATGTGCACCAGGAACACCTACAACATGGCCAGCAACACGTACGCCCGGGTCGGAGCAATAGAGAGAAACATATCCGACATACAGGATGACATTGGGAACATCCGGGAGTACATGGCGGGGCACGGAGGAGACGATGATGATGAAGACGAGGACATGGATAAGGCGGGAGGAGTGGTGGTAGCGGCTCATGATTGGAGGTCCACAAGTTAATCCCTTATCTCATGAACAATTTCCGGCCTGCGTGCCGTGTGTTGAACAATTTACTTTCCTCTAACACTTTTTACTTTTCTGCATTTTCTTTATTTTAATTTTGTAGTATGGATGTTTGAACAATGGCAATTTATGATGCTTGCTATGGTTTGGTGTAGTGTTTATTAATAAAACAGGTACATGTGCGGCTTAGAGTACTAGAACATTAGTGCTACTAAAGCCGGGACAGGAAAACCGAAGCCAGAAACCTGTTTTTCACCTTTATAGTTTGCCACACGGGGACGTGTTCAGCCAACACGCCCCCATGCCCATTGCCCCAGACCTGCTGTTTGTCTAAAATATGCAGACTTTTTACCAGACACGGGGTCGTGCTCAGCCGACACGCCCCCGTGTCCACCTTCTGTAAGTTCTTGTTACTGGCACTCTGACCACGGGGTCATGTTCATCCGACACGGGGCCGTGTCCAGATGGCCAGTAACATACATTTTTGCTTTTTCACATCTTTTTACACATTCAATCAACCTAAAAACTTATTTTTGGGACACATTGAGGACAATGTGTAATTTAAGTGTGGAGGGGGGGATGCTAAAACCTTGAATTTTGCAAGTCCTAATTACAAGCCTTACACAAAACTCTATTGGAACCGCTAAACACCACAATTTTTTTCAAAAATTTTCATTTTTTACTTGTCTTGGTTTAAATTGGGAATTACAAGTTCTAAAAAGTTGATATTTTTACAAATTTACAACCGATAGCGTCGTGATAAAAAAGAACCAACATAAGAAAATTATGAAACGGCATGACAAATCTAGTTAAAATTTGATTATATATACTTGATCACATAAAAGCCCATTCCAACAAAAAGTGAGTTTTGAGCATTTATTGAGCATAAAAAATACACATCTTTAAACTAAATGCTCATTGTTCGTTTCTTGTGTGAATAGCCGCTTGGTTCTTACGACTCTAGAACTTGCCACAATGATACATTCCCAGTCCTTACCAACTTAAACCCAAGTAAGTAAATGATGGAGGCATTAGGACTAACCCTTTTTATTTCTACACCATTATTTTTTTCCTTTTTTTTTACCACCTACCCAAAATCCCCCTAGTTAACCCCTTTGAGCCTAAACCTTTTCACTTCTTAACCCAAAACAAACACCCTTTTACCCACTAAAACCCTTTTTCATTTTAAACACTTTATTTTAGTAACAAAGCTTGGTTTCTCTTTCCCTCGTTTCCCAAAAAAAAAGCTCGGTTTCTCTTATGACTTTCTTATATAAAAAAAATGATGAAGCCAAAAGAAATAAACAAACAAGTTTATCAAAAAGAACTTTGTTTGAAGAATTGGTTCATCAAAATAAAAGGTCATAAAAATAAAAAGTCTTATGAAGACCGATGCTTTTTACGCCTTTTGCCCTTTTCTAACTAACCACTAACCCAACCACCTACCTTTAACCCAAGCCTAACCCTTCCCCAAAAGCCCTCTTGATATTTACAAAGGTTTGTAGTTAAAAAGGAGGAGGATTGATTGCTTGGAAAGCATATGGTAGAACTAAGTTCCATGCCGCTCTCGAGTGTTTCACAAAAATACATCTTCGGCCGAGTGTTGAGTGATCCCCCGTGAGGTGTGTGAACTTGTATATAAATGGAATTTTAAAAAAGGCATGTTATGCCCTAATAAGTAATTTATCTTATGTAGTGTTTTAAATAAATCATGACGAATAGGATTGTAAATAAATAAAAATAAAACTTAATAATGAATCTTGGAAATCCCGACACTCTATGACAAGCCCAAAACCTTCTCTTCTACCCATTCCATTTGGGAGTGTAAGCCACATTATAAAGAGGTTTGCTTGAGGACAAGCAAATATTCAAGTGTGGGGGTATTTGATGTGTGCAAAATGCAACATATAAATTACATCAAATGAGGCATAAAACTAACCCTTTTTTAGTACTAATGTTGGAAAAAAGTGTGCTTTTGTCTTCCTTTTGTATTTTCAGGGTTAAAAGAGCTTAAATGAACAAAAGAAGCAAAAATGCAGCCAAATCCAGCATAAATACAAGAAAATGAATAAACGTGGCATCCCGACACCTCGACAGCATCCTTCCCAAGCAAAACAAGAGAACAGAAGGCTGAACACGCCCCGTGCTCACTGAGCACGGGGGCGTGCCCAAGTGTCTGCAGAAAAGACAAAGTTGTAGAAGCTTCTATCACCCACCACGGGGGCGTGCCCAGCAAACACGGGGCCGTGGTCAACTCTAAGATTCGCAGAATCTAGGAAAATCTTGATAGTACAGATACGCTTCTGCACACGGGGTCGTGCCCAGCGGACACGGGGGCGTGGTCAACTAATGCAGACAAACTGCAATTAATGTAGAAAGAGAAGATGGGTGGACACGGGGCTGTGCCCAATGGACACAGGGCCGTGCCCGGGCTTCTGTGCAGGCTATAAATAGGGGTGCTTTGCTCATTCGCAAACCATCCCTTGGCAAACCACCTCTCTCACACTTCACCCACCTACCACCACCATCACAACCCATCATCCACCACCATTATCCATCATCCATCACGGAGTGTGTGAGTTGTCTCGGGATCCAAGATTGATCGTAAGAGTTCTTGACAATCAAAGGCCATGTTTGCCTAAGTCTCTTACATCACTTGGTGAAGACAAGTGTTTAGTGTAGTAACTTTTATTTTTAATCTTTTCGCACTTTTTATTTAGTTATGTATTAATGACTTTAATAACTAGTTTCTTATGTTGAAGGTGAGTCTTCCTTATCGTTTGTCCGTGGTGTCTTGGCATTATTTTACTGTCTATATAAAATAAAAGATTTTCACCATTCATCTCTCCACGGTCTATATGGAGGTATGTTGGCTACCTGGTCGGGGGGTTAAGGGAACGGTTTGGTAAGAGTCTTGCCTTGTTCAGTGTATAGATCCTGCAAGGACCTGGGTCAACTTTAGTAGGACCTCCTTCAATACCCACTGGTATTGGATAGCGGGGGTCCGAACTCATTGATCCCCTCATATGTAAACTACTATTAAAACTTTAACCCGGCTACTTAGGACTGTATCCCTGCTGACTCAGACTACTTAGCCGAGGGTAACGTCACCTCCAGAAGAGGGGCCTACCACAATATGCATTAATAACTTAATTAATTATCTTTCAATAATCCAACCCTTTAGGATTGTATCATTGCTGACTCAAACTACTTGGTTGAGGGTAACGTCACCTTCAGAAGAGGGGCCTACTACAATAACTAAGATAATCTCTTAAAAAGTGCAAAAGTCCGGAAATAATCAAAGGTTACACTAAACACGAGTCGGATCCAAGTGATTCATCTTGTCTATCTGTTTTATTTTTATTTTTATTTTTCAGCATTTTAGTTAATTTTATTTTTCTTGTTTAAAAACCTTTTTCTAAACTTTTGATTCGATTAGACGTTGAGAATAAACCGGTACTAAAAGCTCTTGTGTCCTTGGACGACCTCGGTACCTTACCAACACTATACTACGCTCACGATGGGTGCACTTGCCTATATGTGTGTTTAGTGTTAGTAAATATCGTGTTTTATAAATTTAAAACTTGGCTAAAAAGTGTTAAAGGGCTTAAAATATACATTAAAAATCTAACGACACTTCACACGCATCAGGAAACATGATCTATTTTAATAACAAAATAAAATCTTTGGGTGGGGCCCTTATTTGCCGATTGTAGGTGGGGGTCTAGGCTTAGGTAGTAACTAGATAGTTAGTTTAGTTAGTTAAGATTCAAGTATTAGTTAGGTATTTAGTTACTAGGTGTTATATAGTGTGTTATGATGTTCGGGGACCGTAACTATCTTGGTAATGTTAAAACAGTGCTTCTAGTGAAAATTTGGTGTTTCGGGTAGTGTTCGGTTGGTTACCGGTTCGTTAAGGTGCTAAACTATGCAGTTTAGTGAGCTTTATGTTACCTTTTGTGACAGTTTTGATTCCCGACACTTAGGAAAGTATTCAGGACCATTTAACCATATTTATGCATGATATTAGTGTGTTTAAATGCTGAATTTTGCTGAATTCTGCAGTTTATGTGAGTTTTCGGCACTCTCCAACACTTAAACTATCACTAGGAAGGCAATTTGATTATCCTTACTTTCCTACTCACTATACTAGTGTAATACTTGGTTTCTAGCTCATTCTGTGTCTCAATACAATGTCTGTCTTTTTACTGAACCCCGTCAGCATTTTTCTGATTTGTCTAATAACTCTGTTGCCGGTGTTTCCTGCATCGTTCAAATCAACAAAGTTTGCATGCAATAATGTTATGTCATTTGCAATATATGATGCACATGTTTGTATAATAAAACAATCAGAGAGCAATTCATGTCATAAATTGTAAATCAGCACAATCATTAAGCATTAATCATCGTCTAATAATTGTACGAATGCATGCAAATTTGACAATTGTCACATTCTCCCCCTGTTAAGAAAATTTCGTCCTTGAAATTTATACTACATTAACTCCTTAGGGTTACGTTACACGTGTATGGATATGAATAATACCAAAGTGCTTAACCACGAAACTGAATCAAAACTTATTCGAATCAGGTGAATCCAAGGACATATTACAACAACAAGAACCCAATGGTTAAAAGGTATGTGTTTCAGAATTTGATGTCAAAGGATACGAGAAGTATAGATGTATAATCTAGTGTAACTTATCTTACAGGGGTTCAATAAAAGAGGAGTTTTGACCGATAGAATTCCAAATGTCTGTTTACAATATGCAAATGAGTTTTAGAAACAATAACATCCGCTAGATGAACTCAGAATCAGCAAGCTCAAATGTAATGGTAACATGAAAACGTTCCGTCAACTTTCAAACAAATAAATGAATAAAATTAGTGTGTTGACATTATTGAATTGCGAGAATGCATCGAATTGAAATACAACCGAATCTGGTGTATCATTATCTGAATTCGTAGTTGCATTGAGAGTGTTTAAAGGACTAGTCAAACAAAAGTATGTGTAGTTTCGTGTGAAACGGTTGACCTTGACTAGCACAAGCTACAAGTTTGTAACGATACCACAAGGTGTCGTAATGACATAATTCAATAATAGCGGTGACCGAACAAGTTCACCGTGTTTGAAATTAAATGAAAGTGTAATGAAGCAGACCTGAAAATTTGATTCAAACGGCATCGTAGGATTTTTCAATTGGATATTGAACACTAAAGAACTACTGTTTCCGATTGAAGATGGAAAACAATAAATACTGCAAGGCATTCGATCGATTATGAAAGAACCGTTAGGAGGTACACTGGAATATAAAATGAATTTATGTACCATTTCTTAACACACGATTGAGTTAAGACTGCTTTAATCATGATAAAACTTAACGAATTTAGAGCAAGCCAATGAATAAATAATTAAATCCGTGTATGAGATGCATAAACGAGATTAGCGAAGGCTTCAAATTAACGAGACACCACCACAAGGTGTGGGAACCAACAGGCATTTCAATGGAGCCGTAGACCAAACAAGTCTACTACGAATCGGAACAAAAGAGACACTTGCAAAAATGAATTTAAATATGATGCTCTCAATACATCATACGGTGTCTTGAATTAAATATGCGAAATGGACAAGTTCAAGCAATTGAACTTGGTTCCAGTGCAATCCGACATTAGTACATGTATCGGAAAAGGAATTCCGACCTGGTTACAAGGATAAACCATGTATGTAACTGAAAAGAAAAGAAATTTCAAGGAGGTTTTGTTGACTCAGTATCGAGGAGTTCATACTTACAATAATGCAGAATATCCGAGTCACAAGGCAATAATCGGATATAGCGAAATAATATTTGCAACTTTGATGAAAACGATCATCAGAAGGGAAGCCACACGCGTAACAACCGATGCATGTGTATCGTATGAAATGATCAAGTACCGAAGCAAATGAGTGTTTGCTCTAATGAAGAAAATTGTTGTGATGCAACTACCGTTAAGAGGAGTAGAGATGTAAGGTCTTCTTGCTGGAAGCAAATGTGGAAATTTATATATAAGAATTTCGAGTACTTCACCTGTTCGTTCAACTAAAATAGCATGCATGACAGAATAATGGTGTGTGCTCGAGTTAATAGACATGGTTCCTAAGTGATAATCTTTAATGAGTTTTGTCATAAGTTTCCAAAGGTTCTAAGTGCATGTCTCCTAGATTCTCAAAGTTTTGTATTTTGTGTCTAACTGTTTGTGTACTAAGCATAAAACACAACGCGAGCGTATGTCTAGAAACAAATTGTTGACTCACTATTCTTCGGTATGCCTTCTTTCTGAATCCACAGCTGGCGATAACTTGATCGAAGATCGATCTTGGAGTAGTAACTTGAACCCTGAAGTTGATCGAATAAATCATCAATCCTCGGCAAGGGATACCGATTCTTGATGGTTAGCTTGTTTAGCTCTCGGTAGTCCATACACATACGAAAACTACCGTCCTTCTCCTTGACGAACAGAACTGGAGCTCCCCAAGGCGAGAAGCTTGGTCTAATGAATCCTTTATCCAGTAACTCCTAAACATGTGTCGACAACTCTTGCATCTCTGAAGGCGCAAGTCGATAAGGTGTCTTTGCTACAGGTGCGACGCCTGGAACCAAGTCAATGCGGAATTAGACTTGTCTTTGAGGTGGCAATCCCGACAAGTCTTCGGGGAAGACTTTAGGCTATTCCCTTACCACAGGGATATCTTCGAGCTTCTGTTCTTTGGCTTCTTTGCCCATGACCTGAGCTAAGGAGGCAACACATCCTTTACGCATGAACTTCCGTGCCTTCAAACAACTAATAATTCATACAGGCGTATCCTGCTTCTCCCCGTGTATCACAATCGTCTCTTCATTCGCCATCGGGATGCGGATAATCTTCTCATGGCTAACAATCTCCGCACGATTACTCGATAACTAATCCATTCCAACTAAGACGTTGAAGCTTCCCAACTCAACTGGCAGAAGATCTGACCGAAACTCACGCTCTCCAAGCTCTGTAACGTAGTCTCTAATCACTTCGTTGGCTTCCACTAGTTTCCCATTAGCTAGTTCTATCGAGTACGGGATGTCTAACTTACTAGCCGCTAAACCAAGTATATTCTTAAATTCTAGAGATACAAAGCTATAGTCGGCACCAGTATCAAATAGCACAGATGCAAAGTGTTGATTAGTAGGGAACGTACCAGTGACTACGTTCAGATTCTGGCGTGCTTCATGAGCTCCAATGTTGACTACTCCATGAGCTTGGTTGTTCGTAGGGAAATCTTTCCAAAGGTGCCCCACGTCCCCACGTTTGTAGCAACCTGGAATTCTACCATTATAGCTTCCGTCTTGGTTGCCGTCCTTCCTTTCCGCACCTACCGCACTTAGGTCTCAGACATCGACCTTCATGGTGAAACTTGCACTCATCACATCTCGGCTTAGTTCCCAAGTAAGCCTTCCTGAAATGCCCTATGCCCCCACAATCAAAGCAATCTTGACCTAGTTCTTGATCATTGCCATTTTCGCCTTGATAATTGTTGTTTTCGTTGTTTTCTCCGCGATTTCCGCTACCATCTTGACCTCCATTTCCACGTTCAGTACCATACCAACATGTCTCCTTGGCATGCCCCACTTTGCCGCAGACATCACTTTTTCCATATCTGCATGGCTCAGCACGATGAAGTAGGCAGTTGTCGCATATAGGCAGGGTACCCATATATCTTTTTCCCTTTTTGGAATTGTTGTTGTTATTCTCCCGAGTACCCTTTTTGAAATCAGTGAGCTTCCTTTTGTTCTTTCCAGATGACTCCACCTGAGTTTCCTTCTTCTCATCAGGGGTTGAAAGTTTTTCCACTCTAAGTGCTTCTTTAGTGAGCGCCACACCTAAGTTACTCGCATCGATAGTTGTTGGAGGCGTTGATGCCGTCATCAAGGTCAGAATCTGAGGCGCCAATCCCCAGACGAATCGTTATATCCTCTTAAACTCTGGTTCCACCAAATATGGAACAACTCACGACAAATCGTGAAGTCTTGGCACGTATTCCACCACCTTTGGACCTTCCATCTTTAGGTTCCAGAATTTAATTTCCAGCTTCTGGATTTCCGCCTAAGAACAATACTCCCTACACATCAACTATTTCAGCTCATTCCATGTTAAAGCATACGCAGCAGTCTCGCCCAACGTCTGAACCTGAAGGTTCCACCATGACAGAGCCCCATCTTGAAACAGTCCAGAAATGTATGTGACTTGTTGCTCTGGAGTACATTTGCTCATTCGCAAAACAGGATCCGTATTCTCGACCCATCTCACAAAATCTACGGCACCTCCAGTGCCGTCGAAGTTCAGAGGCTTGCAGTCCAAAAACTGCTTGTAAGTACAGCCTGTACAAGCAACATCATTCATAGAAGGCATTAACAAAGCACACTCGGAAATGTCCAAACGTATTGTAATGTGTCTTAGGTGACTTAAACATTACCGTTAGGTGGGTTATTCCCTAAGGTACCCCCACTGTGTCTGTAGAGAAGAACCTCGTGTCGTGCGATGACCTGTGTGATGTGTGCTTGTAATTCTGCCTCGGTCACGGGCAGCCGAATGATCTCTTGAGGAGGCATCTTTTAAGAAGGAGATCAGATTGGTCAGGTCTTATTTGTTCAGGAAATGTATATAGTTGTCTAGAGGTCGTATGTACATACACATAATAAATCATTATATCAAATAGTCATGCAACGACACAATCATAACATAAACAAGTAATCCACAATGTGTTTAATGAGAACATGACGATTGAGCTTTCATTAATCATTTACCACAGTAATATTGTCTACAAAGTACCACATCAAAAGGGACACAGAGTCACACTACCCTTGTCCAATAAGTCTGTCAATACAAAAGTCATACAATCAAAAAGGTGGTCTTCAAAAAGTCTTCACTACCTCTGCTCAATAGTGATGTTCTCACTGAAAGTAGTGGAATCTGCATAAAACCAAAAACCTACGGTATTGATGGCGGAGGTGGAGGTGGGAGGAAAATCAAACTGAGGACATGTACGAGCTCCTCCTCGAGCTTGTGCACATGAAGTAGCAAGTGACAAATCTGCTGCTCGACCGTAAGAAATCGAGCATCAAACTCTGGAAAAGGATTAGGAGGGGCATGTGGTTGTGCAAAAGGAGACGGTGATGAATGCGGGGGAACAAAAGTAGACTGACAAGGACACGGTAGGGGACTCGGTGTCGACTCAAGCTCCAAGACTCTGCGACTCATAACTTCAAATCGAAGCTGAAGCGAATAAAGTAACTTATCCTGTGTATAGCCAACAAAATGTGAGGGATGGTAGAGGTCTGAGATCGGCATAGAATACGGCTGGGACCATCAGAATGGCTCATCAAGTGGTGAAGAAGTAAATGGAGCAAAAGGTGCATACTGAGGGATCTGTGGAAAAGCGGTTGAAACATAAGGATCATGGCTATACTGCTGTCCTAAAGTACCCTCTCCTGGACGTGGTGCAGGGATGTCCTGAAGAAAAACTATGGGCAGGTCGGCGCGGTGGACATCGGACTTCATAGGGGGAAAAGGAACAAAATCAGCAGGTGCAGGTGCAGGAACAAATGGCTCAACGTCAGGAGGGTCAACAGGTGCAGGAACTGGGTCAGGTATAAGGGGTGTAATGTCAGGTATGTCAAACGGAATAGGGTCATTATCAGGCATGGGCTCAGGATCAGCAGGTGCAACATCAGGCTAATCAACAGGAACAAAATCTGGCTCAGGATCAAGCTCGGGGTCGTGTGGTGGAGATGGTGCAGCTGACATGGTTGTGTCATCATCAAAATCAGTAGCATAACACCGTAATCCAACTGCCTGCAAGGCGGAAGACGTCACAGACTCAAAGGAATCTGAGACAGAGTGCAAACTAGTATCAGAGGATAACTCGATAACAGGGATCACAAGAAGCGGAATAGCAACAACGTCCTCATCTAGCTCTCCATCACCATGGGCGTCATCAGGAGGACCATCAATAAACAAATTATCGTCATCATCAAACAGATCATCAAAAGGCCAATCCTCAGGAGAGGTGACCACTAGAGGAACGGGAGCGAGGATCGGTACCACAATATGCTCACCATCAGGATGCCCGATGATAAGATGATCATGGACTGGAATAGGAATGAGAAAAGGATCCTCGTCTGGAATACCATCAGCAAGCGGTAAGTCATCTCCAAAGTTAGGCAACACGAACGGCTGCAAGTCATCCTCGTCATCGGATATCATGTGTGGGTCGCTCTCAGTGTCGGATGTAAGTATCTCGGGCTCGGGTGCACTCTCGCTATCATAGACGAGGGCCATAGGGACATCAGTGTCGGACAATCTGCTCTCGGATGAAGACATAGGGCCTGTAACATGACAATCATGACATATGCACATATATCAACCAATACTACTTAGCATGCAATCAAAGACAATGTATCATGAAATCACGTATCCTTGTTATTCCTCATGAAACCTCTCTATCCATCCTAGTCTCCCAGACTAAACAACCTAGTCTCCCAGATAAAACCACAAATGTAAACCTTGCAATTGTGTTTCTTGTCTTTCCTTTTGTAAAAATGTTTGTTTCCCTGGATCTGGGCGTTGTGTATGCAACGAAAACATGTTGTAAAAATATTTTCGTGAGAGCCCTAATGATTGTAGTCTAGACTCGAGAAGGAATCCTTGTTCGCTACAATAGAAGCTCTGATAGCAAACTGTTACACCCTGACTTTTGCGGAAGCGTGATTATGTGTGACTTGCTTAATATCATTGCATTCAACCATAACAAACTATTATATGATAAAACCAAGATGTTCATCCATAGATAGTTTTAGAAACATTACATGCAACGTTGTTTTAAATCCCAAAACATAGACTTCGCGTTCAGAATACAACACCAACAAGTTTTAAGTTCCATAAGGACATCACAAAAGACACTAATGAAAACTAGGCTTTGAAATATGTATCCTATCCAGGATAGGATACACACTCCAAACCATTCGACACTGGATGACATCTATTATTCCAAACAACCCTTGAAACTTCAACGCCCGCCAGATCCATACTTAGTTTCCTGAAATACGTGTAGTTTAAAAACATCAACAAAATTTGAGCGAATTCATGTGTTTAGTGTGTGAGCTCGAATAAACTTTGTAATCATTGATGATTGTAAACCCTGGTATGAAAGCAAACAAGGAAACAGATCATTAATGATTTGTAAGGCCATTAATATGTGTGACGTGATGCAGGAAGGCTCAATCCTAGCAGATTTTGCACCGGGCTTCAGTTTGAAGACATAGTCACCTCATGGGCCAAACCCCGGTCCACATGGGTGTGGGCTCGCTACACCCAAATAGATCTATCACTCATATCCCTCGGTCTTACTACGAGGATTAATGGTCTTAAGCGTTGTACCCACCACTCACATGATCAAGCAGTACCTTTCCTTAGCTAACCATACCAAATGTAATCGTATGTAAACAGTTTGTAACATGTACTTCACCCCCGAAGTTATAAAACCAAAAACAGTTAAAAGAAAAGGGGGACATGACCCCTTAGTTTTGCGTTCTTCGAATCCGACTGTAACTCAAAGTTTCCTCTGGTGTACACGACTACCTACAACGTACTACGGTTTATTAGACGAGTGGGTCGTGCCTTGACTTCTTATTAATTAGTGTCTTTGAGTTACGTTCCATTGTGTCTTTAATATTATTCCAAGTTATATAATTATTTGTTAAAATAATAAATATTTTAACTTAAATTATATTTATCAAATTTTGGAACAATAGTTAACATAATATATTGTAACTTGTTCTTTTTACGTATTTATTCAAGTATATCCTTCCCAATGATGGGTGTATTTGTATTCGTATTCTTATACTTGTATATTTTTGCCAAGTATCGGTGTCGTATTCCGGAGTGTATTTATACGTACGAAAATAAGTATTTTTATTGTGTTTATTAAGTATCCTTATACTTAATTTTTATATTAACTTTTCCGGAATAATATCTTTAACAAAAATACATCAATATATATTTCCAAAATATATACTTTAATAAATATTACTTAGAAAAATTATTCATAATTTTCCTTTGGCAAAAATATTTGTATTTTCATATAAGTCCCAAAAATAATATATTTTCAAGTCTAACTTGGAAAATATTTATAAACTTATATTTTTTTACCCAAAAATATTGTATTTCATGTTTATTTGAGAAAATATATTTTCTTCCAAAAATAATATATCTTCCATTAATTCCAAGAAAATATATATTTATTCACCGAAAAATACTATATTTTCTTCTTGTAAAAAATATGGTATATCTTTGTAATAATTGTAAAAATCATATTTTCATTCACCTGGTGTCCAAAATATTAGTTTCCAAGATATGCTTATGAAATAATTTTCTAGAATATTTTTGTGAGTTATATTCCTTTGTTTAGTTTCTCCAATATTGTGGGTATAATTTATATGTTTTTTTTTCCTTGGAATTTTGGTAATATTTTGGATTGTAATTTTTGGTATTTTGTTGAGTTATATTATTTCAAGTCCTAAAATAATATAACTAATACACATAATATACAAATAATCACACACATGGTGCCTTCTAAATATATATTTCCTAAATACATATTTAGTCATTTTTATTTATAAAAATCAACCTCCAATATTTATAATTTTTGTAACAAAAATTATGGCAAACTTTATGTAAAAATTCATAGTTTGAAATATACTTGTAAGTATTTGTTTAGAAATATTTTTCTAAGTGTTTAATTTTTAGAAAAAAATTTGCCATAGTTTCCCCTAAAAATGGAGGTTTCGATGCCTTCAAGGCATATCATTTTCTTTTGTAAATCAACACAATCAACAACAAATCAATCTACACTTACCAATTTTCCAAAATCAAGCATAAGCTACTACCTCATGAACTTAAAAATTTACAAAAATATGTAGTAACTTACTAGTGTGTTTAGTATGCTTAGTTATCCTTTAAATTGTGGTTGGTTCTTTAAAAACATCATTTTTAAAGAAGTTGGTTCTTTACAACTTGTAATTATATTTTCTAAAAATATTTCTTCTTGGATTTTTCTTGTTAAATACATGATCCTACACTTTATTAACCACCAAAAATGTGGTTTATTTCTTGAAGAACCAAGATTAAGTAAACTTTGTATTTTTAACTTGGTTTCTTGAAAAATCATTCTTGAAATCTTAGATTTACAAGACTTACAACTTACTTTGATCATCATTTTACAAGAAATCAACTTATTCTTTCAAGTTCATGATTTATGTGAGGATGATCTATGGATCTTTAACACTGTCACCCTCTCATCTTGCTAGATTATGTTTTTAATCATTATCTAGCAAGATCATATGATGATCAACATCAAAAACATGAGTAAATAACAATCAACAAGCATAACAACACATAAACATCAAGATTTCTTATGATTTTAAGCTTATGTTCATGTTTCATCTTCTTGATTCTTAGTGTTCTTCATGATAATCAACATGTATCATCTTTTAACCACTTAAACAAGATGTAAAATGAAGAGTATAGTGTTCTTACTACTAGCTCAAGGCTAGGGATGATCAATAGAAGAAAAGAAGTGGATAAAAGCAAATGGTGAAGGTCCTTCAACTTCCGAAAGCTCCTACCTTCCTTACTATGCTTCTAACACCTTTGAGTAGTAATCAAATGGAGGAGAATTGAATGATGATGATGGTGGTATGTGGGGGTGCTCACGGCCGTAGGTAGGGGGAAGGAAGGAGAGAGCTTCATGTGTGGTGTGTTTTGAGAAATGAATGGTTATGAATCCTTGGTTAAATTTATAAACTTCCAACACCTTGGTTTCCAATGGTTCTTGTGTTTTATAAAAGGGAAACATGATCTATTTTAATAACAAAATAAAATCTTTGGGTGGGGCCCTTGTTGGCCGATTGTAGGTGGGGGGGTCTAGGCTTAGGCAGTAACTAGATAGTTAGTTTAGTTAGTTAAGATTCAAGTATTAGTTAGGTATTTAGTTACTAGGTGTTATATAGTGTGTTATGATGTTCGGGGACCATAACTAGCTTGGTAATGTTAAAACGGTGCTTCTAGTGAAAATTTGGTGTTTCGGGTAGTGTCCGGTTGTTCGGTTGGTTACCGGTTCGTTAAGGTGCTAAACTATGCAGTTTAGTGAGCTTTATGTTACATTTTGTGACAGTTTTGATTCCCGACACTTAGGAAAGTATTCAGGACTATTTAACCATATTTCTGCATGATATTAGTGTGTTTAAATGCTGAATTTTGCTGAATTCTGCAGAATTCTGTAGTTTATGTGAGTTTTAGGCACTCTCCAGCACTTAAACTATCACTAGGAAGGCAGTTTCATGATCCTTACTTTCCTACTCACTATACTAGTGTAATACTTGGTTTCTGGCTCATTCTGTGTCACAATACAATGTCTGTCTATTTACTGAACTCCGTCAGCATTTTTTTGATTTGTCTGATAACTGTGCTGCCGGTGTTTCGTGCGTCATTCGAATCAACAAAGTTTGCATGCAATAATGTTATGTCATTTGCAATATATGATGCATGTGTTTGTTTAATAAAAATAATCAGAAAGCCATTCATGTCATAAATTATAAATAAGCACAGTCATTAAGCATTAATCATCGTCTAATAATTGTACGGATGCATGCAAATTTGACATTTGTCACAAGCAATCTCATCCGCCCAGAACATGTGGCATAGCTCCCGTTCTCCAGGCTATATTTAAAAGTGTAGTTTGGCAAATGATCGACCCGGTCTTTCATCTTGTCGATGACTAGTTGCGCATCCCTGTCGCCGATGAACATGCGAAGACTCCATGAAAAATTCTTGTAATCTCCTGTCATACCCTTAACATTGTGATGCCCGCGCTTCAAACTTACTTGGAGTTTGTGGGCCACCGAGGGTCCAACCTTGTTAAGGATAACTCGGTGGATGAAATCTTTAGATGAAAAAGCAAGTCTTCATCCTTTTTTGGTGAGATCTCTATTATATGAGGGAACCATCGGATGATTGTGATGTTCTTCAAAGTGATACAACACCCACGTTTGCGAGGGCTGATCAAACTTGACACGGATACAAGCTTTGTAGTCGCAAACCCTAAACATGGACTGACTAATGTTTAAAGAAGTGTCATCCAACGTGTCAAACTTCCTTTTCAGTTGTGGTTTGCCATGGTTTGTGCACAAAATGTAATGATGCGTGATGGTTCCATGCTTCCTCTTAACGGTTCCCATCCTAATCGAAAACCCGCACTTCTCGGTGTACCTATCATACATCTCAACTACGTCCTGTCATTTCTGGAACACGGTCGTCAGTTGTGGCTTAAGGTGGGGTGTGGCATACGGGGTCCAGTAACGCGTGCCGTAGGGGGTGAACCAGGACGGGCATTCCTCTTCGCTTTGTTGGCCACGCTCTACATGTCAAAAACAAAAAAAGCCAAAAAAACATACATATCATTACACCTTTAGAAAACAAAAATACCTTTGTAGCGACTAAAAGTGACAAATTGCATGCAACTTTTTTTCGTTTTTCGCGTCACACGAGGATATATTTTTAAAATGTAAACTTAGACATAAAAAAACAAAAACATGTTTTAAAATAGTTGGAAAAAATGAACAAAGACATAGTGGTTGAAAAATGCAACCCTTAAACAATCTCAACAACTCGACCACTACAAAACACATCAACATTCGCGACTAGAACTGTTAACCTAAGTTATCCATCTAGGGGTTTTACAACACAGATGACAAACATGATAAGTATCACGAGTAAAATTTGTTTAACTAGGTTCAAAATCTAGGGTTTTTAACGACCATAACTTCAAAAAAGAAATCACAAAAGAAAATTAAAACAAATAATGATGTTTGACAGAGATATATTACCGTTTTCATTGACTTGAATCCTTGGGTTTGTAGGAGTACTGAATGAGAGCGAAGATGAGCCATGTTCAACGTTCACCAGGGGAGGTGCTTCAGGTGATATTTGGTTGCTAACAAGCCTTCGAGCATGGTCGAAGATCGAATCGTCTACTGTTGCACCAAGAAAGTGATGAAGACCGGAGAACATAGTATCTCCGGTGAGATGACCATCACCGGCTTGGGGGGACCTCTAAGACATGGTGTGAGTTGTGGGTTGATGGAAAAGTGTCATGTGAGATATGGCAAAGAAGAAGGTGTATCTCTAGTGAGATCGCCATCACTGGCGTTGGGTAAAATGAGTGACATCGGGTGAGTTGTCTATGGGTGGAAGAGCTGGGTTGTGAGATAATGGCAGAGAAGAAGAGGGCAGCGTATATAATAGGAAAAAATGGGGGGAAATGTGTATTGGGATTGTTGATAAGCCTGTGTCTAATCATCCTTGTGTATTGATAAACAAAAAATACAGCTGATTGATTAGAAACACTCCCCATAAAGACACTAAATTACCATATTAACCTTCCATAATCTACACATGATGAAATGATGTGGCATTCTTTGATTGGTCCAAAATGGTTCTTACGTTTCTCGCAACTCGGTTTGGTTTTCTCTTGAACCGGATCCTATATATATATAGAGTGCGGATACTGCGGAAAGTGTGTTTTTCCTAGAAAGTGTAGGAAGCGATCTGGGCCTTTAGATGATTGTGTTTAATGGTTGAGATCATTTTGGTGGAATTTTGGTAATATAAGTGTCTTTAAAATAGGCTAATTTAATTGATTGAGGGGTAAATGTGTCATTTAAGTTGTTTTAAATAAGGAAATAACTACCGATCATAAAACCACCTCCAAAAATGTCGCAATTTTTTCTCTCTCTCTAATCCCTCACATTTGAAAACACCAAATCATACAAAAAATAACGATAAATCAAATCTAGATGTGTTCATAGTAGTGTGTTTTAGCGATAAAACACAATGTGACGAACTAGTGACTGACTGCTAAAACACAACATCAAGAATGCCAACTGATAAAACACAACGTGAACCAATAACTGATAAAACACAACATCAAGAATGCCAAAATCATATCAACCAGTAACGGATAAAACACATTGTGATGAAACAGTAACTGGAACCAGTAACTGATAAAAGACATTGTGATGAAACCAGTAACTGATAAAACACAACATCAAGAATACCAAAATCACATCAATCAGTAATTGATAAAACACATTGTGATGAAACAGTAGATAAAATACCAAAGAACATGCCATTCATGAATCATAGCAGGTATAACACATTGTAATGAAACCGGTAATTGATAAAACACAAAATCAAGAATGCCAAAAATTAGATCAACCAGTAACTGATAAAACACATTGTGATGAAACAGTAACTGAAACCAGTAACTACTAAAACACATTGTTATAAAACTAGTAACTGATAAAACACAACGTGAACTAGTAACTGATAAAACACAACATCAAGAATGCCAAAAAACATATCAACCAGTAACTGATAAAACACATTATAATGAAACATTAACTGAAACCAGTAACTGCTAAAACACATTGTGATGAATCCAGTAACTAATAAAACACAACGTGAAGAAATTGTTAATGGTTTGAACTTTGTAATTTAAAGTAACTGCCCTTTTGAAATCGTAATGATTTGAAATAGTCAAAGAGATATACGTTTCCATAAATATCTGGATAGTTAGTTTAGGATATATAATATTCCAAAATTAAATTAATAATGAAATTACCATCATGCCCTTTTGAATAACACCAATAGCTTCCGCATCGTCTGGTGACAGTTGGAGAATATCCGTCGCTAGTTTTGTAATTGCTGACACATTAATATTACTCGACAGCTTTGAAATTCCACTCTGAAACCTCCCTCCGATCTCCGCAAAGTCTCTCCATATTCCAGACACCGGTTCCGGATCTAATGGATCCGAATAAGGATGATGATCGGACGGTGGAGGAGCGAGAAAGGATGCGACACTCCAACGCTTGGTGGTTAGGGTTTTGGTGATCTTTGACAAGTCTTCTTTGATGCCTCGAGATGAAGGTGAAAATGAATCGTCTTTTGGCTCGGGGTATGGATCTGTTGAGGTGTTTGGAGAGTGTTGTTATGAGGTGTCTTCATTGTCATCGAGATTGAAGGTGTTGGCGATAAATCGAGTGAACCATGACATTGTAGAATTGCTGTTTTTAGGAGATGAAGGTGATGGTGACTGTGACGGTGCAGCGACGGTTTGATCGGAATAGGGATGGGTTAGTTGTAGGTTGTGGTTTTAACGATTCATCACTTGTTTCAGAGTCGGTGATGTTGATTTAGGTGACAAAATTATATTCAGCAAGATCTCCCCTAGCACTTGGTGGCAGGTGGGTGTTGGTGACGGTGGTTGTGGTGGTGGCCGGTGGAAGTAAGTGGGGGTGGAAGGGAAGTTAGAGAGGGATAGAATTGAGATATAGAGAGAGAATTATGTGTGTGTATATAATATTTTTTAAACATAACTAATGTATTTATTATTTTTTTATGATTATTTATTTCAATATTTAAGGTAAAATCGTCACACGCTGACTTTTGCGGAAGCGTGTGCGTGTGACTTGACCAATATCATTGCATTCAATTATAATAAACAACTATATGACTAAAATTGATGTTCATCCATTCATAAGTTTTAAAAATAATACAAACAAAAGTTGTTAGGTTTCAACCCACAAACTTCATGTTAAGTTTACAAACCATCCTAAATAGTAATAAGTTCCATAAAAGGACTTTTAACAAAAGACTTTTAAACCAAGTTTTTGCTTCATATATCTTATCTAGGATAAGATATACAATTCAAACCCTTCAAAATAGGATGACATCAAATCTTGAATTTACTTCTTGAAAACTTTCTCAATGCCGCCAGATCCATTTAGTTTGCTGAAATACATGTAATTTGAAAACATCAACAAAAGTTGAGAGAGTTCATGTGATTGTATTTGAGCTCATATAAACTTGTAATTATTTGAAAGTATTCTTTTTTGGTAACCGGTATGTAAAGCGTCTATGAACAGATTAATTAATGTTTTGCAAGGACATTAATATGTGTGCAATGGCGTAGGAAGGCTCAAACCTAGCGAATTTTGTACCGGACCACCCGGCTGGAACGGCATAGTCACTATATGCTGCCACTTCTAGACCCATGAGTAGGGCTCGCTACACCCAATAGATCTACCACTCCTGCCCCTCGGTCTTTATACAAAGATTAATGGTCTTAAGTATGCGCCTACCCATTCACATGATCTAATAGTTCATTCCTTAGCTAAATCATACCATTTGAAATATTTGAAACATGTATTCCACCCCCGAAAGTTATAAATCCGAAAACAGTTAAAAGAAAAGGGGGATATGAACTCACTAATTTGCGTAGCTGTCTCGTATACTCAAAGTTTCGCTTCCCGGGTCGTACCACTACCTACACACGTACTATGTTTTATTAGACATTTAGGTCGTGTAACGACTCTTAGCCTTAGTTGTTCATTAAGACTTATTTTGGAATTTAGTATACTCTGAGTTATACGCTTGATGTACATTATATAATTCCAAATTATATGATTATTAGTTAAAATAAGGATATTTTAACTTAAACTATTTCCATCCAATTATTTAGAATATTGTTAAAAATAATTAATTTTTAACTTGATTTGTCATGTATTTCTCGCATATATATTTTCAAGTATAGGTATACTTACATTTGCGTATTTTACCAAGTATTGGTAGTGTATTCCGGTATGTATTTATACGTATACATATTTTCTTCTATTTTTAAGTATTTTACACTTAATTTATATAGAATTTTCCGGAATATTATTATTGTATAATTAAAAATCACCAACTTTATACTCTTAAAGGATATATATTTTAAGAGGATTTTTATAGAAAAATATCTATAAATTTCTTTGGCAAAAATATGTACACTTGCATATATATCTTAAAAATAATATATTTTTAAGATTAAACCTATAAAAATATTTGGAGATTGAACCTATAAAAATATATTTTTTTAGTTTTCACCAAAATAATATATTTTTAAGTTGTTCTTGAAATTATAAATTTTCTCCCACTTCAAAATAATATATTTTCTACTTTGAAAAAAGTATGATATATTTTATGATAGTTAGAAAAATTCATATTTTGCCGTTTCTTCGATTTCAAAAATACCGTGTATCACATTTGTCAAGTTACGAATTTATTTCCTAAATTTATATATACATTGTCCAAATGTCCTTTGTCCGATTTGTCCGATATTTGGGTATAAGATATATATTTATTTTCTTGTGATTTTGGTAATATTTCATATTACAATTTTTCGTATTTTGGTGTGTTATATTATTTTCAAGGTTCCTAATTTTTAATATAACTAATAAAAACAATATACAAGTAGCACATAATTTTGTGACTTCTAAATATGTATTTTTCTAAATATATAGTTAGTAATTTTTATTATTAAAAAATCAACCTCCAATACTTGTAATTTTTATAACAAAAATTATGGCAAATTTTTATATTAAAAACCATGATAAAAAATTACTTGTAAACACCTATTTAAAAATCTTTTTCTAAGTGTTGAATTTTTACAAAAAAAATTGCAATAGTTTCCCTTGAAAATGGAGGTTTCCATGCTTATTAGCATATCTTTTTCTTTTCAAAAATTCATGATCAATCATCAACAATTATCATACAACTTACCATAGCCATAAACATGCACTTTTATAAGATGATATGAACTTGAAGTTTTACAAAACCTTGTAGTATTTTAACATGTTTAACAAGGTTTGATAACCCTAAATCCATGGTTTTTACTTCATAAAATTCTTTCTTACAAAATTTCCATCTTTACAACTTGTAACATGTTTTTACAAAAATTTATCTTCTTGAATTTTTCATGTTTCACATACCTTTCTAGCTTCATTTTAACATATAAAACATGGTTACTTTCTTTTTAAACCAAATCATTTTGAATATTGATGTAAACTTTAGTTTCTTGAAACTTTTATTTTTGAAATCTTATATTTTTAAGATTCACAACTTGTAGGAATCATCATCCTACACAAAATCATGTTCATCTTCAAGTTCATGCTTAACATAAAGGATCATCATCATAGATTTTTCAAGATACATCCTCATACTTGCTAGATCATGTTTTAAAGAGTGAATTGCAAGTTTTGTCCTTTATCTTTAGGCCATTTTTCAAGTTTTGTCCTTTATGTTTAAAGTTGACGAGTTTTGTCCTTTATGTTTGAAAATCAAGCACGTTTTACCCTTTGGGCCTTAAAAATCAAGCACGTTTTGTCCTTTATGTTTAAAAATCAAGCATGTTTTGTCCTTTATGTTTAAAGAATCAAGCACGTTTTGTCCTTAAAAATCAGGCACGTTTTGCCCCAAAGGGCAAAACGTGCTTGATTTTCAAACATAAAGGACAAAACTCGTCAACTTTAAACATAAAGGACAAAACTTGCAAAATGGCCTAAAGATAAAGGACAAAACTTGCAATTCACTCTGTTTTAAATCATCATCTAGCAAGCTTCATGTGGTGATCTACACCATACATACAAGTAATCAACAAACAAGTTCATTACATACACTTAAACAACTTAGATTTTCATGATTTCAAGCTTTATGTTCATGTTCCTGTTCTTGTTTTGATGAGATTCTTTAGATTATCTTGTTACTACTTACTTTAACAACTAAAATCAAGTGTAAAAACAAGTTCAAGAGTGCTTACTACTAGCACAAGGGCTAGGGAAGATCAAGAAGCAAGATGATGAAGAAATGTGGTGGTTATTAGCTCTCCAAGAAGGTCCTTCAACTCTCCTTGCTTTTAACCTCCATAAGTATGCTTGATACACATTAGGAACACCTTAGATTACTTGGAAATGAGTTGGAAAATGATGGAGATGGAGAGGGGTGCTTGGCCGAGAGTATGTAGAGGGAGAAGGAAGAGTTTTGTTGGTTTGAATGATGATGAAGATAAGAATTTAGGGACTAGTGGTTTTTATTAAGTGATTTCCAACAAGTGTTTATTCAATGGTCTAAATGTTCCATATCTAAACAACAAATCAAATAAATAAATTAAAAGAAATGTGGGGTGTGGGACCCCACATGTAACTGTCCATGAGGGGGGGGGGGTCTTAGTTGCATTTCAACTTCAAGTTTCAAGTTTTAGTTAGATTTCAAGTGTTAGTTTAGGGGTTAATTGTGTTTAAGTGTTTTAAGTAGTAATATGATGTTTAGTGTTGGTAACTAGCTTCATGAGTTTAAAACAATGTTGAGTGAATTGCAAGTTTTGTCCTTTATCTTTAGGCCATTTTGCAAGTTTTGTCCTTTATGTTTAAAGTTGACGAGTTTTGTCCTTTATGTTTGAAAATCAAGCACGTTTTGTCCTTTGGGGCAAAACGTGCCTGATTTTTAAGGACAAAACGTGCTTGATTTTTAAGGCCCAAAGGGTAAAACGTGCTTGATTTCAAACATAAAGGACAAAACTCGTCAACTTTAAACATAAAGGACAAAACTTGCAAAATGGCCTAAAGATAAAGGACAAAACTTGCAATTCATCTAGTTCAATTTTGGTGTTTCGGGTAGTGTCTGGTTGTTCGTTTGGTTACCGGTTCGTTACGGTGCAAAATTGCGCAGTTTAGTGTGCTATGTGATACCTTTTATGACAGTTTTCATTCCCGACACTTAACAAGTCATTCTAGACATTTAAACCTCATTTTTGCATTATATTTTGATGTTAAAAAACTGATTTTTGTTGTTTTCTACAGAATTCTGCAGTTTGAGTGTGTTTCGGACACGTTTTAATGCTTAAATCGTCACTCGGAAGGCAGTTTTATAACCCTTACTTCCATACATAGTATTCTAGTGTAAATCTTGGTTCCGGGGCTCATTCTGTGTTCTAACAACATGTCTGTCTGAGTACTGAACTCCCGTCAGTACTTCTAGTTTATCTGATTATTGTGCTAGTCTCGTCTTGTGCACTAATTGAACTATTTCGGGTTACATTTAATAATTATAAGCAACATACAACATCTAATGTATTTGTATGCCCTTGAAAGTAAACAGGAAATCACTCGTATCATAAGTTCAATCATGCACTGTCATAAAGTACAAATTATAGTTCATATTGTACGGATATTACATGGAAAAGTGCCAGTTGTCACATTCTCTCCCCGTTAAAGGAATTTCGTCCCGAAATTCAAGCTGTGTTATCGGTTGAAGGGGAGTTGTGAAACAAGTGCGGATACTTAGACTTGATTTGGTCTTCACCTTCCCATTTGAACTCTGGGCCATGACGTGAATTCCAACTGACTTTGACTAGTTTAATACGACTTCTCCGTGTCTTGTGGACTTTCTAGTTCGTAACCTCAATAGGTTCTTCAGTAAATTGGAGTTTGTCGTTGACGTGAATCTCGTCTGCGGGAATGACGACTGTTTCTTGAGTCGGACTCCTCTTGAGATTAGACACGTGAAACGTGTCGTGGACACTACTAAGTTCTTCTGGAAGTTTTAGCTTGTATGCAAGAGTTCCGATTCTCTCCAGAATCTCGAAAGGACCAATGTAATGCGGGTTCAACTTTCCACATTTTCCAAATCGTACCACGCCTTTCCAAGGCGAGACTTTCACAAGACCATATCTCCAACTACAAATTCCAATGGTTTTCGTCGCTTGACGGCGTAACTCTTCTGTCTATCATGGGTTGTCTTGATACGATCACAGATCTGAGCAATCTTGTCTGTAGTTTCTTGAAACAACTCTGGACCAATGAGCTGTTTATCTCCAGTATCTGCCTAACCCAGCGGGGACCGACACTTACGTCCATATAAAGCTTCAAACGGGGCGGCCTGAATGCTGGTGTGATAACTATTATTGTAGGAAAACTCCACTAAAGGTAAGTGAGTATCCCAACTTCCACCAAAGTCCATCACACAAGCACGTAACATGCCTTCCAAAGTCTGTATCGTTCATTCACTATGGTCGTCCGTCTGAGGGTGAAATGCAGTACTAAGGTTCAGCTGTGATTCAAAAGCCTTCTGAAACGTTTGCCAAATCCTTGACATAAAATGACCATCTCGGTCGGATATGATAGAAACAGGAACTCCATGACGTGCCACAATCTCCTTGAGATATATTTCTTCAAACTTCTTTGTGCTATCTTTCTCACTGATCGGTAAGAAATGTGCAAACTTTGTGAGTCGATCAATAATTACCCAAATCATATCATGACCTCTTTGGGTTCTTGGTAGTTTAGTAATGAAATCCATCGATATTTGTTCCCACTTCCGAACGAGAATCTCAAGTTGTTGCAGTAGCCCTAATGGTTTCTGGTATTTCGCCTTAACTTTGGCACAAGTAAGGCAGTTACCCACATATGCAGCAATATCAGCTTTCATTTTGGGCCACCAATACCAATCTTTCAAGTCTTGGTACATCTTGTTGGATCTAGGATGTATCGAGTACCTTGACTTATGAGCTTCGTCCAGAATAAGCGCACGTATATTTCCGCGGAACGGAACCCAAACTTGTTCCATAAAGTATAATGTTCCATCTTCCTTGGGAAACAATTTCACTTCCATTCCACGTAACGATTCAGCTCGTAGGTTCTCTGATTTAAGCGCTTCCTGCTGGGCTCCATGAAACTGAACTGTGAGATCAGTTTGTGTTGTCATCTCTAGGGCTCGCACCCTTAGAGGCTTTGCACGTTCCTTGCGGCTCAAGGCGTCCACTACAACGTTCGCCTTGCCCGGGTGATACTTTATCTCACAATCGTAATCATTCAATAGCTCGACCCATCTTCGTTGTCTCATGTTTAAGTCCTTCTGATAAAAAATGTGTTGCAAACCCTTATGGTCTGTAAAGATCGTGCAACGAGTACCATACAAGTAATGACGCCAAATCTTCAACGCAAATATCACAGCTCCTAACTCAAGGTCATGCGTTGTATAGTTCTTCTCATGCACCTTCAATTCACGTGACGCGTACGCGATGACTTTGTCCCATTGCATCAACACGCAACCAAGACCTTGTCGAGAAGCATCACAGTAAACCACAAATCCATCGGTACCATCAGGTAAAGATAAGATAGGTGTGTCGCAGAGTTTATCCTTCAACGTCTGAAAAGTTGTTTCTTGTTTCACTCCCTAATCAAATTTCTTATCCTTCTGGGTTAGGGTGGTTAGCGGCTAAGCAATACTTGAAAAATTCTCAATGAATCGTCTGTAATAGCCCACTAACCCCAAAAATTGTTGTATCTCAGTTGGCGTCTTTGGGGCTTCCCAGATCTTGATTGCTTCAATCTTGGCAGGGTCAACATGAATTCCATTCTCATTCACCACGTCACCTAGGAATTGTACCTCGCGAATCCAAAATTCGCACTCTGATAGCTTTGCATACAACTGTTCTTTCTTTAAAAGTTCCAAGATAGTTCGCAGATGTTACTCATGTTCTTCCTTGGTCTTCGAGTATATAAGGATGTCATCAATAAACACAATCATGAACTTATCCAGGTATGGCTTGCACACCCGATTCATGAGGTCCATGAATACTGCCGGTGCGTTCGTTAAGCCAAACGGCATGACAAGGAACTCATAATGTCCATAGCGAGTCCTAAAGGCCGTTTTAGGGATACTTTCTTCGTGTATTCGCAGTTGATGATATCCCGACCTCAAGTCGATCTTTGAGTAGTAGCTAGAGCCTTGTAATTGGCCGAACAAGTCATCAATCCTCGGCAAGGGATGCCGATTCTTGATGGTTAACTTATTCAACTCCCTGTAGTCGATACACATATGAAAATTGCCATCTTTCTTCTTAACAAACAGCACTGGAGCTCCCCAGGGTGAGAAGCTCGACCTGATAAATCCCTTATCTAGCAGCTCTTGCAGTTGAGTTGAAAGTTCTTGCATCTCAGATGGAGCAAACCCGTAAGGTGCCTTCGCCACTTGTGCCTCTCCTGGCACTAGGTTTATTCAAAACTCCACTTGTCGCTGTGGAGGTAACCCAGGAAAGTCTTCAGGAAAGACTTCTGGAAATTCCTTCACAACTGGGATGTCTTCTAGCTTTGGCTCCTTGGTCTCCTTGTCGATGACATGAGCAAGGAAGGCTATGTTGCCTTTCCGAAGACATTTCTGCAGTTACATGCAGTTCATAATCCGTAAGGGCGTCTCGTGTTTTTCTCAATGAATCACAAGCGTCTCCTTATTCACTAACAGGATGCGAAAGGTCTTCTCGTGGCAAACTATTTCCACACGGTTGTTAGACTACCAATCCATCCCAACAACAACGTCAAAGCTTCCCAAATCAACCGGTAGGAGATCAATAGAAAATTCGTTCTCTCCAAGTTCCAAAGTACAACCCTTAATCACTTCATTTGCCTCTACTAACTTTCCATTAGCCAGTTCTATAGAATACGGGACGTCTAGCTTACTTGAAACTAGGCCAAGTGTATTCTTAAAGTCTATAGATACGAAACTAAAGTTGGCGCCAGTATCAAACAGAACAGATGCATAGTGTTGTTTAATAGGGAACGTACCCGTAACCACATTCGGATCCTGGCGTGCTTCTCTAGCTCCAATAGTAAACACTCTTCCACGGGCCTGATTATTCTTAGGGCAATCCCTCTTGAAATGCCCCATGTCACCACAGCCAAAGCAACTTTGGCCACGTCCGTTATCATTTCCGCCTTGGCCATTATTGTTGGTGTTACTGTTTGCCCGCGTGCTCTTCTTGAAATTCGTAAACTTCCTCTTGTTGTCGTTCGAGGATTCCACGTGAGTTTCCTTCTTGCTTTCACCAGATTTAGAGAACTTTCCCAAGCGAATAGCTTCCTTAGTAAGGGCAACACTTAGATCGATAGCCTCTGCGATGGTCGGAGGCTTAGAGGCAGTAACCATGCTCCAGATTTGAGGAGCAAGTCCCCAAATGAACCACTCGATCCTCTTAAATTCAGGCTCGACAAGATAGGGAACAACCCTGGATAAATCATGGAAGCGTTGGATATACTCAGCAATCTTCGGTCCATCCATCTTCAGGTTTCTGGATTTCGGCCCTAGAACAGTATTTCTTGCGCATCAATTCTTTGAGCTCGTACCATCTCAGTGCATATGCAGCAGCTTTACCAAGAGTTTGAACCTGAAGGTTACACCAGCAGAGTGCGTCATCCAAAAACAGTCCTGAAATGTAGGTGACTCTCTGCTCGGGCGCACATTTGCTCATTCTCGGGGCTGAATCAGTCTTTTGCAACCCAACAAACAAAAGCCACGGCACCTCAGGTGCCATCAAAGTTCAAGGGCTTACAATCCAGGAACTGCTTATAGGTACAGCCTGAAACACATACAACAACAATTCACGAGTGAGCATCGACAAGCACAATCTGGAAATATCCAAAAGATTTGTAATGTGTCTTGGGTGACTTAACATTACCAGTTGGAGGGTTATTTCCGGAAGTGCCACCGCTGTGTTCAGAGCGGAGGGCTTCATGCTGTGCTCTAGCTTGCGATATGTGCTCATTGAGTTCAGCTTCAGTTCTCGGTAACGTGTTAGTGTTCGTGCTATGTCTGGGTGGCATTTTATTCTAGCAAGAAGTATTGGGTCGGTTAGACAACATTCATCAAATAATTGTCTATGGGGTCTATATATATATAGATATACATATGATATAGATAATCATCACATCAAGCAAACATGGAATCACATAAACATCACATGCACATATAAATCAACAATGTATAAATGAGAAAACGACCATTAAGCTTTGATAAATGTTTAACAACTTGGTACATTATTTTTAATAGTAGAAAAACAAAATGGACCCAAGGTTACATCACCTCGGTCATACAAGTTTTCAACAATACAAAAGTAGTAATCATTTTCCTTCTACATTGTCTTCTGGGGTCTTCAAAAGTCTTGAGCTCAATCTTGGACTTCATAACAAAAGGTTACCTGCAAAATAAAAGGTCTAGAATGGTGGAAGTGACGGGGGAGTCAGAAAAATCAGACTACGGAGATGAGCAAGCTCGTCCTCAAGCTAATGCACACATCGGACCAAAAAGTTGATCTGCTACTCAGCGGTCAAAAATTGGGTGTCGAAACCCTCAATAGTAGTAGGAGCAGATGATGGAAATACAGGAGGAGGGAACGACAGTGGTGGTGGAGTAACAGGTGGAGGATATGAAGGTGTTGGAGGATGTCTGGCGCTCGCCTCGCACTCAAACTCCAAGACTCGACGGCTAAGAATCTCAAACTGTAACTGAAGAGAAAGGAGAAGGTCATCACGAATGTACCCAGCATGGTGAGATGGGTGGTAAGGATCAGATAATGGCATCGAATACGGGGGAAACCACCTAGGAGACTAACAATACGGGTCTGCCTCGAACGGAGTGAAATGAGGTGTAGGCAAGAAACCAGCAAATGCAAAAGGGTCAAAACTAGGAGGTTGGCCAGATGTGCCCTCCCCAAGGTGGGGAGCAGGTATCTCGTGCGGGAAAATGGTGGGGAGATCATGTCGGTGTGCATCAGTAGGAAAGGATGGGAGTGAACTCCCTAGAATATGAGGGGCAAAAACAGCAGGTGGGGGCTGTGAGACAAGTGGTGCAATGGGAGGTAAGTCAATTGGAGCTGAAACGGGATCTGGGATGTGATCATATGCAGGTGGGGGTGTGGCAACATGAATGGGAGAGGAGGGGGCAACAGAAATGGCTTCGTCGTCAATATCGGTCGGATATGCCCTAACTCCTGCAGCAAGCAGGGCTGATGAGGTCAAAGACTCGAAGTAGCCCACAACAGAGTCTAGATCGGAGTTGGAGGAGATGTCAATGATAGATATCACGGGAGAAGGTATGTCTAAGATAACGACGTCGTCCACCTCGCCATCACCCTGGTCGCCCTCAGGGTGATCTCCCTCAAGAAAAGCAAGATCATCATCATCTAAGTCAGCAAAGGGCCAATCCTCTGCTGGAATAGCAGCGAGTGGAATAACGTCGATCGGGATAGGCTCCACAAGATGCTCACCATCGGGGTGCCCGATGATAAGCTGGTCATGAATCGGAAGAGGGAAAGCGAGAACGTCATTGATAAACGGGATGTCATCTCCGAAATCTGGCAGCGCAAAGGGATGAAAATCATCATCGTCGTTCGACAGCATCTCCGGGTCACTCTCGGTGTCGGGGGTAAAAATCTCTAGGGTGGGTGCCACCTCATCAATCGGAGACGATCGCCATCGGATCGTGCTCCTCGGACAGTCCACTACTCTCTGATGATGACATAAGTACCTGTAACGTAAAACCATAACATATGTACATATATTTATTATTACATAGTATATACAGGAAAAGGGAGGCATCACATCACATGCATTCATGTTGTTCCTACGAGGGTCATTTCTAGTTTGGCAAGTCTACCCCATATAGATTATACCATCCACTAATGTCCTTGCTTGTTTTCCTTTCTTTCCTTTGAAAAATTGTTTGTTCCATGGATCTTGGCATTTTTCGTACATGCAAGGAAAAATATTTTGTAAAAATATTTTCGTGAGGGAATCCTAGTGATTGTATTCTAGACTCGAGAAGAAATCCTAGTTCACTACAATCGAAGCTCTTATACCAACCTGTCACACCCTGACTTTTGCGGAAGCGTGTACGTATGACTTGATCAATATCATTGCATTCAATTATAATAAAAATCTATATGACTAAAATTGATGTTCATCCATTCATAAGTTTTAAAATAATACAAACACAAGTTGTTAAGTTTCAACCCACAAACTTCATGTTAAGTTTACAAACCATCCTAAATAGTAATAAGTTCCATCAAAAGGACTTTTAACAAAAGACTTTTAAACCAAGGCTTTGCTTCATATATCTTATCTAGGATAAGATATACAATTCAAACCCTTCAAAATAGGATGACATCAAATCTTGAATTTACTTCTTGAAAACTTTCTCAATGCCGCCAGATCCATTTAGTTTCCTGAAATACAAGTAATTTGAAAACATCAACAAAAGCTGAGCGAGTTCATGTGTTTGTATGTGAGCTCGTATAAACTTGTAATCATTTGAAAGTATTCCTTTGGTAACCAGTATGTAAAGCGTCTATGAACAGATCAATTAATGTTTTGCAGGGACATTAATATGTGTGCAATGGTGTAGGAAGGCTCAACCCTAGAAAATTTTGTACCGGGCCACTCGGCTGGAACGACATAGTCACTACATGCGGCCATTTCTGGACCCATGAGTGGGGCTCGCTAGACCCGATAGATCTACCATCCCTGCCCCTCGGTCTTTATACAAAGATTAATGGTCTTAAGTATGCGCCTACCCATTCACATGATCTAACAGTTCATTCCTTAGCTAAATCATACCATTTGAAATATTTGAAACATGTATTCCACCCCCGAAAGTTAAAAATTCAAAAAGAGTTAAAAGAAAAGGGGGACATGAACTCCCTAATTTGCGTAGCTGTCTCGTATACTCAAAGTTTCGCTTCCCGGGCCGTACCACTACCTACACACGTACTACGTTTTATTAGACATTTAGGTCGTGTAACGACTCTTAGCCTTAGTTGATTATCAAGACTTATTTTGGAATTTAGTATACTCTGAGTTATACGCTTGATGTACATTATATAATTCCTAATTATATAATTATTAGTTAAAATAAGGATATTTTAACTTAAACTATTTCCATCCAATTATTTGGAATATTGTTAAAAATAATTTATTTTTAACTTGATTTGTCATGTATTTCTCGCACATATATTTTCAAGTATAGGTATACTTGCATTTGCATATTTTACCAAGTATTGGTAGTGTATTCCGGAATGTATTTATATTTTGCCGTATTTTACAAAGTATGATATATTTTATGATAGTTAAAAAAATTCATATTTTGCCGTTTCTTCGATTTCAAAAATACCGTTTATCACATTTGTCAAGTTACGAATTTATTTCCTAAATCTTATATATATTGTCCAAATGTCCTTTGTCCGATTTGTCCGATATTTGGATATAAGATATATATTTATTTTCTTGTGATTTTGGTAATATTTCATATTACAATTTTTAGTATTTTGGTGTGTTATATTATTTTCAAGGTTCCTAATTTTTAATATAACTAATACAAGCAATATACAAGTAGCACGTAATTTTGTGACTTCTCAATATGTATTTTTCTAAATATATACTTAGTCATTTTTATTATTAAAATCAACCTCCAATACTTGTAATTTTTATAACAAAAATTATGGCAAATTTTTATATTAAAAACCATGATAAAAAATTACTTGTAAATACTTGTTTAAAAATATTTTTCTAAGTGTTGAATTTTTAAAAAAAAATTGCAATAGTTTCCCTTGAAAATGGAGGTTTCCATGCTTATTAGCATATCATTTTCTTTTCAAACATTCATCATCAATCATCAACAATTATCATACAACTTACCATAGCCATAAACATGCACTTTTATAAGATGATATGAACTTGAAGTTTTACAAAACCTTGTAGTATTTTAACATGTTGTTTAATAAGGTTTGATAATCCTAAATCCATGGTTTTTAATTCATAAAATTCTTTCATACAAAATTTTCATCTTTACAACTTGTAACATGTTTTTACAAAAAATTATCTTCTTGAATTTTTCATGTTTCACATACCTTTCTAGCTTCATTTTAACATATAAAACATGGTTACTTTCTTTTTAAACCAAATCATGTTGAATCTTGATGTAAACTTTAGTTTCTTGAAACTTTTAGTTTTGAAATCTTATATTTTTAAGATTCACAACTTGTAGGTTTCATCATCCTTGACAAAATCATGTTCATCTTCAAGTTCATGCTTAACATAAAGGATGATCATCATAGATTTTTCAAGATCCATCCTCATACTTGCTAGATTATGTTTTAAATCATCATCTAGCAAGCTTCATGTGGTGATCTACACCATACATAGAAGTAATCAACAAACAAGTTCATTACATACACTTAAACAACTTAGATTTTCATGATTTCAAGCTTTATGTTCATGTTCCTGTTTTGATGAGATTCTTTAGATTATCTTGTTACTACTTACTTTAACTACTAAAATCAAGTGTAAAAATAAGTTCAAGACTGCTTACTACTAGCACAAGAGCTAGGGAAGATCAAGAGCAAGATGGTGAAGAAATGTGGTGGTTAATAGCTCTTCAAGAAGGTCCTTCAACTCTCCTTTCTTGCAACCTCCTTAAGTATGCTTGATACACCTTAGGAACACCTTAGATTACTTGCAAATGAGTTGGAAAATAATGGAGATGGAGAGGGGTGCTGTCACAGCCCCCGACCCCATCCCGGGAGCGGGAGCCGCGAGACTCAGAGCAGATGGTATCGGTGTTTATCAATTTAGCAGCGGAAAGTTTCATCAGGACCGTTGTTAGGAAATATTTTTATCAGAGTTAAACACCAAAATGTTTAGAATAGATAAATGGGATAATACCCAAGTTTTAATGATAATACATTTATAATAAACAAGTGGGACAAAACCCGATTTTCATTTGTAATATGTTTATAGGGATAAACCCTAATTATTGAAAACAATTCTCCTATTGAATTAGGTAACTTTTATTCCCACTTTTCTAAGCCTTCAGTGCTCCCCAGCTGGCTTTTATGGGCTTCACACTAAGTTACCTGAAACACGTGTTTAAAATATTTTATCAGCAAGAAATACTGGTGAGTGAATCCCAGTTTAATCAAAACAAGTTTTATCATTTTACAGCATTGAGGGCGATCACGCAATTACATTTTTTTATATTTCTACCTTAATTACCACCCACGGTACTGTCAACCCGACTTGTGGTCATGCTACTACTCACAGTGTAGTAACAAATTTTGTATACAAAACCCCAACATACCGATGATAATTGTAGAATTACAAATACTCAATCACTGTTAATTATCAAGTAAAATAATTGAGGTTTTGTAAAAACAGTTTGCAAAAAGGAGGATTACTCACATTACTATTTTAGGTATTTCCTTGTGACTTTCCTGGTTATAATCTAGTTAAATAAACAATACACACGCGTTAGTATAATAACCCAATTTATATTAGTTATACCCTCCCCGAGACAGAACTCCAACGACTACGTCGGGCAGAGCCTCGACAGGCGTTACGGACTACTAGATCAATCGGGCAGCGTATCTAATACGTAACCGGGGGTTCTAATACTTACAACGAGGCAGAGCTTCGCTAATTAGGGGGTATAATGCCTGGGAATTACTTCTATTATTTCAGAACTGAGAGTGATTGATAGAGAATTGAACGAAAATCAACTGAAGCTCATCGATCCTATTTATAGTTCCTGACATGCACTTTCTCACGGCCCGCGAAGGATACAGGGAGGGTCGTCGCGCCCCGCCAGAGACCTAGAGGTGGCGACAGTGTTGCTGAGTCATGGCAGGTTTCGACGCGTGTCATGCCACGTGGCTAGCTGTGGCTCTCCCACTTGTTGCTCGGTCGCGCCCCGCGACAGCTGAAGAAGAGTCTATTGCGCCCCGCGACAGACTGTTATTTTTGTTTTTATTTGTTATTTATTAGTATAGGTGTTATTCGGGTCCGTTTTTCACATTCGGGGAGTATTTTAGGACATTTAAGGGTGTCCAAATTATTTTAAGGAGGGTTTTTATATCCTCCCCACCTTGTTTTAAATCTCGTTCTCGAGATTCGAGCTACTATATTCCCTTGAAGTCATATCAAGTCTTGTAGTTAGTAAAATTAGTGTCAAAGCGTCTTTGGAAGCATTTAATGGACGGAAGTTCCGAACCCCAGTCTGTTGGGCAGAAATTTAGAGAAAAGAAACTTATCTAGACTCGAGATAGTGCAAGAACAATAGACAAGATAATTCAAGTTAAAGCAATACGAGATTATCAAAAGAGTTATGTAGATAACAGATGGAAACCTTTCAAGTGGGAGATAAGGTTTTGCTAAAAGTTTCTCTATAGAAAGGGGTGGTCAGAGTTGTTAAAAGAGGGAAATCAAGTTCCAGGTATATTGGACCATTTATTAGACGAGTAGAACCCGTAGCTTATCAGCTACCATTGACAGAAATGATGTAGGTATGAAATCTTACAAATGCTTAGCAGACGAATTCTTAGTGAGATTTTTCTAAGGACATTGAAGAAAATGAGAAACATAAATGTTTCGATTAGTTCCAGGAATTATTAACTAAACGTGATACAATTAAGTTTCACAAGATCAATAGAGGCATTTGAATATAAACGACCTGTAGGGATAATAGAATTCAATGTCAAAAGAGAACTTACTTTGTTTGTTTAAAAAGAACTCTGAATCAATAATCTCAATTGAAGATAGAAGTATGAAAAATGATTTGTCAAGTATTTAAACCAGAAATCAGTGACGTTTCATTAAATGGCGAGGATACACCGGACAAATACAATGGAATTTAGTGTATCATTGTCTTAATACATAACTGCATCAGGAATACTTAAATGATGAGGCAAACGAATGACGTATGAATTGATATGATTAGGATTTACTATTAGCACGGGCTATGAATTTATATAGACACCGCAAGGTTTTGTAGTGATTGAAAGAATTCAATGATTACGGTGACCGAATGAATTTACCGTTTTCGAAATTAACTGAAAATTTCAAGGAAGTGAATCTGAATGTTCAAAAGATAGGATGTTCAATGAATAATTGAATATCATAGGGTCGATCAAAGAAATGTTGGTGGCATATTGGAATAAGAATTTAGGTACCTTTATCTTAAGACAAAGCTGGTTTAGGATGATGAATCGATAAACAGATAAATTCGTACCTCATGTGTGAAAACGAAATGAGTCCAAGTTTTCAAAGAAACTGCCACCTCAAGGTGGTTTAACAAACGATTTATTGGAGTCGTAGACTTTGAATAAGTCTACTATGATTTAAACAAATGGAATTACCTCGAATATGATGATCTCAATTCATCATATGGGATTTTGAATCAAATGTATAGGAGTAAGTTTAAACAATTTGAGCTTGGTTTAGACATATTCCAACAATGGATATATGTATTGACAAGAAATGGTTATAATGAAAACCCGATAAGTGAGTTTTGAAAAGAAAATGAGTTTTCCCAAGAAATCTGTTGACTTGATATCAAAAGTCAACATTACGTAATCATATAAATTATCAGAGTGAGTATAACGAAATATTTATTAAAATTCATGAATACATGATCTTTTTGAAGTGAATTCACATGCATGACAAGCAATGCACGTGCAACATATGAATTTGTCAAGAGATGAGACAAATGAGAATTGGCTCTATAAAAGAAAAATAAAGACCTTTTATTGATGAAGATTTGATAGAAATTAAAAGTCAACTAACTTAAGTATAGTCAAAACATAAGGGTGCTTATTTTAGAAGTTGTTGTTGCCTCCGATATTGTAAAATTTATGCGTTTTCCTTAGCCTCATCTGGGTTTACATCCTCGTTGTCGGGTGCCTTAGATAGTTTCGGGCAGTAGAGACGGAAGTGGCCTGGATCTCCACATTTGTAACATACATTAGTTTTCCTTCTCCTTCTACATTCTTCCTCTGTATGCCCAGTCTTTTTGCAGAAGTTACAGCGAAGTGTCTTCTTAGAATGGCGTTTTCTTACGTGCTTCTTGTTATGGTCGTTGCAGGTAGGTCGCGTGATTACTGGTTCCGTTTCTTTGTCCTTACATGATTTGTCGAAGCGGAATTCTTCACAAGAGTAGCTATAGGTTGTGATTTTCTTTTCGTTTGCAAGATGGAGTTTTGATACGAATATGAATTTGTTAAGAGATGAAACAAATGAGAATTGGCTCTATAAAAGGAAAAATAAAGACCTTTTATTGATGAAGATTTGATCGAAATCAAAAGTCAACTAACTTAAGTATAGTCAAAACATAAGGGTGCTTATTTTAGAAGTTGTTGTTGCCTCCGATATTGTAAAATTTATGCATTTTCCTTAGCCTCATCTGGGTTTCCATCCTCGTTGTCGGGTGCCTTAGATAGTTTCGGGCAGTAGAGACGGAAGTGGCCTGGATCTCCACATTTGTAACGTACATTAGTTTTCCTTCTCCTTCTACATTCTTCTTCTGTATGCCCAGTCTTTTTGCAGAAGTTACAACGTAGTGTCTTCTTAGAATGGTGTTTTCTTACGTGCTTCTTGTTATGGTCGTTGCAGGTAGGTCGCGTGATTACTGGTTCCGTTTCTTTGTCCTTAAATGATTTGTCGGAGCGGAATTCTTTACAAGAGTAGCTATAGGTTGTGATTTTCTTTTGTTTGCAAGATGGAGTTTTGATACGAATATCATGACCTCCATTGTTAATAGGGTTAGGTTTGAAGTGATGGGTATGCTTACAACGTAAAGTAGGACTTTCATTTATAGGCATAGAAATTTTAATAGCTTCAATGATCGAAGGTATGGCATTCGATATTCCTTGAGCTATTATGTTTTCTATAGTGCTCTTGTCCAAAGAGTTTTTATTACTAGCCTGAATTTCTTGATTACATGTTATTTCCTTTGACATCTGAATTGCAAACATATTCCGATATAATTATCAAAGAACTAAGCAATTATACAGGCACATTTTGTTGCTCATATATTTAGCACAAGTATAATCATACCTATCAGTATGATGTGTTGATATATATATAAACATATTATATTTTAACATTTTCTTTTCACTATATTTTTTCTTATCAAAATATAAGGAAAGTGTGTATATATATATATATATATAATATTATGTGTTATTCCCTTTTATCGTAGTTATAGACGAGCTTTTATTCTAAATTATAGGCTCGGTGGTTTACTAATAATAACTTTATATTTTCTCAGCTTAGCTTATATTCTCAGGGCTCTTAATTGGATAAATATTCGGGATATTTGGTGGGAACTGCGGTTTTGACTGTGGCTAGAATTAAAGGTTTATATAAGATCCTGAGATTTCTAGTTATTGATTCTACTATTTTTCCTTTGGTGCTAACCCGGGTGTTCTTAGGGTTTCTTTTAAGTTAATTGTGGTTAATGGGTTGAAAAATCATTTGGATAATTTCTTGGTAAACAGGTAGATCTGTTTCTTCTGTTACATACAAAAATTTGCTTTTCTACAGAAGACATTTGATTATTATATCGTATATATTATCAAGAAATTTTTATCCTGTACATGTATACGTATAATTTTTCAAATTTCCTGTAATACATATATATATAATACTAAATTATTTATAAGAGTTCAATCATATAACTAATGGTATTAATTATTCTGTTTATTCTCATAACTTTATAATAACAATAGTAATTGAAATGAATTTTTGTTGAACATACTATTTTGAAATAAAAGGGTGAATAATATATAATCCTTACGGATTCCTTGGAATAATTTTAACCAGATGGTTGAACCATATTGGTTGAAAATATTAGGACTTGATTCTTAATTTATCAATTTTATTTATTTAAAGAATCATAATAGATAATACAAAGTTTGGCGTTTCTAAATTTGTTCCTTATTGTATTTATATTAGAATATACATACATATGAATCAAATATAGTTTAAGAAATGAGTTAAACTATTAAAATTCTTACGTTATTCCCTTGTGATATACATGTATTACGTACATATATTTTAAATTATACAGTACCAAATATTTTTGTACATATTTCCATTTTACGTATGAAATATTATTTATGAAATATAGAATACTTATATATTCTTCGCTCCGTTTTCATGTGTATATATATAGGTACATGTGCTTATATCATATAACAAAAGCATATGTAATAATATATAATATTGTCATAGTATCATTATGAAAATTCTATTGTAATATTGTATTAAACAATAAACATGTTTTAAGTATGCTGAGATATTATATTTTTAACAAAATAAATATAATTACTTGTTTTGTCAAAACTTTGACAAAATATATAGATATTTTAAGTTGAGTAAAATTTTGGGTTATATCATAATTCATAAAACATACTACTTGCATCAAGTAATATTTTATATTATAAGATTTCAATGACATTATATCTAAAGGTGTTAGATTATATCCTTGATTAAGATATCAATATCATAATATTATTATAATTTATATTGAATTGTATTCGCATAAATATATGGGGATGATATATATCACCAATTTTAACATAAATATATTAAGAATATATCTTCTTTATATATTTATAGCATAATCATATTGTAAAATAAAAATAGGGATTACATATACTGAGAATTTAAATGACATAAAATTATTTAAGTATAATATATAAATTATATTATCTTAATATTTATATTATGCTATTTTTGAATTATCATACCTGAATTGTGTTATCTTATATTAATATCTTTGACTAAGATATTAAATATTCGTATCATACTATTATTATAATGTTATAAAATTTATATTGAATTATATTCACATAAATATATGAATAATATATCACAAAATTTGATAAGGCATGTCATTATTAATATATCACCTATGTAGATATACTTTTTAAACATATCCTAACTGTGAGATACACATAGGGGTAACACATATTGGGAATTCAAAATTTGTTAAATGACATAAAAATCATAATAACCATATTAAGATTTTATGTTCACAGGATAATACATAAGAGATTAATTTCCTAACATAACATAATTGTTTAAGATTTAGGTATTAAAAGAACACCTAAATGGCTTAAACAAGTGACTCAGCTCTGATACAACCTTTTGTCACAGCCCTCGACCCCATCCCGGGAGCGGGAGCCGGAGACTCAGAGCAGATGGTATCGGTGTTTATCAATTTAGCAGCGGAAAGTTTCATCAGGACCGTTGTTAGGAAATATTTTTATCAGGGTTAAACACCAAAATGTTTAGAATAGATAAATGGGATAATACCCAAGTTTTTCTGATAATACATTTATAATAAACAAGTGGGACAAAACCCGATTTTTATTTGTAATATGTTTATAGGTATAAACCCTAATTATTGAAAACAATTCTCCTTTTTAATTAGGTATCTTTTATAGCCACTTTTCTAAGTCTTCAGTGTTTTCCAGCTGGCTTTTATGGGCTTCACACTAAGTTACCTGAAACACGTGTTTAAAATATTTTATCAGCAAGAAATACTGGTGAGTGAATCCCAGTTTAATCAAAACAAGTTTTATCATTTTACAGCATTGAGGGCGATCGCGCAATTACATTTGTTTATATGTCTACCTTAATTACCACCCACGGTACTGTCAACCCGACTTGTGGTCATGCTACTACTCACAGTGTAGTAACAAATTTTGTATACAAAACCCCAACATACCGATGATAATTGTAGAATTACAAATACTCAATCACTGTTAATTATCATGTAAAATAATTGAGGTTTTGTAAAAACAGTTTGCAAAAAGGAGGATTACTCACATTGCTATTTTAGGTATTTCCTTGTGACTTCCTGATTATAATCTAGTTAAATAAACAATGCACACGTGTTAGTATAATAACCCAATTTATATTAGTTATACCGTCCCCGAGACAGAACTCTAACAACTACGTCGGGCAGAGCCTCGACAGGCGTTACGGACTACTAGATCAATCGGGCAGCGTATCTAATACGTAACCGGGGGTTATAATACTTACAACGAGGCAGAGATTCGCTAATTAGGGGGTATAATGCCTGGGAATTACTTCTATTATTTCAGAATTGAGAGAGATTGATCGAGAATTGAACGAAAATCAACTGAAGCTCATCGATCCTATTTATAGTGCCTGACAGGCACTTTCTCGCGGCCCGCGAAGGATACAGGGAGGGCCGTCGTGCCCCGCCAGAGACCTAGAGGTGGCGGCAGTGTTGCTGAGTCATGCCAGGTTTCGACGCGTGTCATGCCACGTGGCTGGCTGTGGCTCCGCCACTTGTTGCTCGGTCGCGCCCCACGACAGGTGAAGGAGAGTCTGTCGCGCCCCGCGACAGCTGAAGGAGAGTCTGTCGTGCCCCGCGACAGCTAAAGGAGAGTCTGTCGCGCCCCGTGACAGACTGTTATTTTTGTTTTTATTTGTTATTTATTAGTATAGGTGTTATGCGGGTCCGCTTTTCACATTCGGGGTGTATTTTAGGACATTTAAGGGTGTCCAAATTATTTTAAGGAGGGTTGTTATAAGTGATTGGCCTAGAGTATGTAGAGGGAGAAGGAAGAGTTTTGTTGGTTTGAATGATGATGAAGATAAGAATTTAGGGACTAGTGGTTTTTAATAAGTAATTTCCAACAAGTGTTTATTCAATGGTCTAAATGTTCCATATCTAAACAAAAAATCAAATAAATTAATCAAAAGAAATGTGGGGTGTGGGACCCCACATGTAACCGTCCATGAAGGGGGGGGGGGGTCTTTGTTGCATTTCAACGTCAAGTTTCAAGTTTTAGTTAGATTTCAAGTGTTAGTTTAGGGGTTAATTGTGTTTAAGTGTTTTAAGTAGTAATATGATGTTTAGTATTGATAACTAGCTTCATGATGTTAAAGCAATGTTTCTAGTTCAATTTTGGTGTTTTGGGTAGTGTCCGGTTGTTCGTTTGGTTACAGGTTCGTTAAGGTGCTAAATTGCGCAGTTTAGTGTGCTATGTGATACCTTTTATGACAGTTTTCATTCCCGATACTTAACAAGTCATTCTGGACAATTAAACCTCATTTCTGCATTATATTTTGATGTTAAAAAGCTGATTTTTGCTGTTTTCTGCAGAATTCTACAGTTTGAGTGTGTTTCGGGCACTTTTTGATGCTTAAATCGTCACTCGGAATGCAGTTTTATAACCCTTACTTCCCTACATATTATTCGAGTGTAAATCTTGGTTCCGGGGCTCATTCTGTGTTCTAACAACATGTCTGTCTGAGTACTGAACTCCCGTCAGTACTTCTAGTTTATCTGATTGTTGTGCTAGTCTCATCTTGTGCACTAATTGAACTATTCCGGGTTGCATTTAATAATGATAAGCAACATGCAACATGTAATGTATTTGTATGCCCTTGAAAGTAAACAAGAAATCACTCATATCCTAAGTACAAATTACTGTTCATATTGGACGGATATTACATGGAAAAGTGTCAGTTGTCACAAAAATGACTAAAGTACCCCTATGCGGGGTCTAATTGGTCAGACTTAACTACGAAAATTAACTGAGTTAGGGTCAAAGGACATAACGTGTAAGGGTTTGCAAACATCAAGTACGTTTGTTGTACTTATTAAAGACATAGAACACAGTTTGCAATAAGTAGCATACATAAAGGACGATTTATTTACTCTAAAATATAACACTATAACACTCTATACAAACCTTCATTCTGCAACCATCACTATATAACACTCTATAAAACCTTCGTTCTGCGATTTTCAGAAATTATAATTGGTGAACGATAACTCACATAATCCTAATGGATCTTAAAAAAATTCAAATTCGTATTCCTATAATAAAAGGAGGCGGTTATGGAAGGTTATCAATTAATTGAATCAATGAGAAAATTACTTGTTTACCCTTTTGAATTAATTTAGATTGCGTACACATATCATCTCCACAATATTTCTCACACTTTTTACACTTTAGTGCCTTTGTACAGGATCTTTAATCTATATATATATATATTACCCCTTGAACTAGCGGTCAAACTAACTCCATGTTACCGGATGGACTCAAATGGTAGCGAATTTCATAGGAAAGAGACTCAACATGCAAAAAAAATCACTTGGGGGACACGAGTTAACACCGACTACTTACCTCAGGGACGCAAATTGCATTTTACTCAAAAATAATAATATTACATCATATTTATCTCGATTCTATATCTTATTAGATAATATCATTAAATCATAATTTTCCGCTTATCTCTTATTTATTTAATATTTAATTTCTTAATTATTTCTTTTGTTTTTCCCTTTTATTAATAACTATTTAATATTTTATTAATCCAACTACGTATAATATACAAGTTTCTAACCTAATAATAACGATAATAAAACAAAGTAAAATGTTATAACCCCTGTAATACGCAAGTTTTTAAGCTAATAATAAATAAAAAAAAAGTAAATGTTATAATAAGTAAATAATACATCAAAGATCATTTTAAAAAAAAACATATGTTCACAACTGTATACATTAACTGATTACACTATAGTTATTGAACTTATGTAATACACCGAATTTTAACCTAGTTATTCTAATATTTATTATTTTATGGCCTAGTGGCTCAATACAAATTTTCCTTTGTTCTTTCATTTAATCCTATCTAAATTATTTCCCTAATTTGAAATTGAATTAAAATTTCTATCTTTTCCTATTAAAAATACATGTGTATATATGTATATATATATTTATTTAGTTTATATGAATATATACATTTAACTATTATTTAGTGTTGCTCTTTGTTTTCTTTATACGTGTATAGTAGAAACATAACATAAATAAAAACAAATTAGCCTTCCAACCAAAAAAAAGATAAAAACAAATTAATCACTTTCATTTAAGGAAAAAAATTCAAATATATGTTCAAGGTCACAAAGTTCGGAAGACATTTAAGGTTAACAATTTATATTTTATAATAAAAATTGATTAAGTCAATAATTAATTAATAAAGTGAAGCTATCCAATAAAATTAAGAGTAAGAAATTAGAAAAGTGAGATAAAACACTATTTTGGTAAATATTTTTAAAACAATACTACTATGACACTAGTTTAGAAAAAAAAAACTCCACTTTACATCCATAGATATGGAAAATAAGCAATTATATTATATATATTATATATATTGTTAGTGAAGGAACATGAATGAATAATAACTTTACTTTTGTAATAATATATAGTTTTTTATTATTATTTTTATTTAATATATTATAATAGGTTATTATTACATTTACTTTTAATATCATATTTTTAATATTTTTTCCTTTTTTTATAACCATATATTTTCATAACCATTTTTTTAATATTCCTTTTTTAGAACATATATTTATTTATCAATTAATTTGATACTTCTTTAATAACTAGGTCTAATTGATGTCGCGCGTTGCGACGAAACAGAGCAAATGATAATGTTAAACAAACGTTATTTGAAATATAACATATTGTTTCAAAAGTCTAACCAACAGAATCGGTTTAGTTTATCATTGTATAGTAAAAACGATACAAAATAAATAATCTATTTTGAATACAATTTCATTTTTAACAATACTTATATCGGAATGTCCAGTGGAAAAATAAGCGTTTTTTTTTTTAAATTAGCGTACGAAAGTTGTTAAAGAATATTAAATTAATTAATTGATTAAGGCAATATCTTTTGAAAAACATAAAAAAAAGAATTATGAAAAATAAAAAGTAAATGATAAATGAAAATATCGTTAGAAAAAAATATGTTAAAATTAAATATAATAACAAAGTACTATGCTATTAAAATAATAAATATTAAAAAAACTATATATTATTATAAATTTAAAGTTACTATTCATCGTTGTTCGACAACAATATATATATATATATATATAATTTATGTTTATAACTTTAAAAAAAAAAAAACTTAAGTACGTATTTGTGCTTGATTTTCCCTCGATATTCCGTTATATGTTTTGTTAAAAATGAAGTTGTACTTAATAATTTTTTTATTTGTTATAATAAAACGGAACGATGATAAACTACACCGTTCTAATAGTTTGACTTTCTAAACTACACGATACGATGTAAAACAAATGTGATTTGAAGATAAAGCATTAGAACGGGTTTTTATGTTATCTTCAAATCACATTTGTTTTACATTATCATTTGCTTGGTTTTACCGCAACGTACGACTTAAAAAAAAACTAACATTGTTAAGTAGGTGAAAGCAAATGCACAAAAACTCAACACAAAATCATCACAAATATTGAATAAACGATTGACAAGTTGTATATATATAGAACAACAATCAAATTAGTTTACTCTTTATGCACATTTTCTTTTGAATTTTGTAAAGCCATAAAAAAGCTATAACATGAAAAAAAAACAAAAACAAAAAAAAACCTCGAGAATGTTGCGTTTCGCAAATTTTATAATTTTGAAAAGAAACTCGATAAATAATTAATGAAAAAAATAACTTTATTATAATGTTTTTATTATAGGTTTCTGAAATAAAATAAAAGCGTAAACTTCATTCTCCAAAATTGATTAGTATTTTATGTTAAAATCAAAAGTAGCGATAAATTATTAAATTATATATATATATATATATATATATATATATATATATATATATATATAGGGGAGGGTTCATTGGGGAACACTAAAAAAGTGGGGAACAGGGGAACACTTTTAAAAATTATACTTAACATGTTAAAAAAAATATTTTTCTAATTTTTTTTCAGCGCTTTTTCTTATAAATACAAGTAGAAACATTTTTGATAAAAAAAATCAAAAACAAAAAATATAAAAAAAACAGTTATATCTTATAGAATTAACTTAACATGTTAAAAATAATTTTTTTTAAAATTTTTTTCAGCGCTTTTCTTTATAAAAAGGAGGAGAATCTAGTCGAGTAAAAAAAAAATTTCTAAAAAATTTTTTTTTTAGCCTTTTTTTAATTTTTTTTTTCAATATTTTTAGTTTTTGATTTTTTTTATTAAAAATGCTTCTACATGTATATATAAGGAGAAGCGCCGAAAAAGATGTTTAAAAAATTAATTTTTAACATGTTAAGTTAAATTTTTAAGAGTGTTCCCCGGTTCCCCACTTTTTTAGTGTTCCCCAATGAACCTCACACTATATATATATATATATATATATTTTAATGACTAACGTTACTCACCAAAACTACAATATTTACAAATAACTCACCCTTGCTTGGGATTGAACCCAAGACCTCCCACTAAGAGGCAAGAGCCTCTACCAAGTGAGCTAGACCCACTTGGCTATTAAATTATATAGGGGAACTTTTGTTAGCTTTAAAGATTATTCCTTGTTTAATTATTACATTAATGATTAATAACGATCAGCAATTATAAATTTTAATAATATGGTCTGCGTCACATGCGTAGCACATATAACGGCTAATAAATTCCTTTTTAAGCAATTATCATGTCACCAATTAACAAAACAAAGATATTATGGGTTCTCTAAGGTATCAATTTGTATTTTTAACTTGCATCAATTTTTTATAAAATCAAATTTCATATAAGTCAGTAAATTTTTGTAGTATCAATTTTGTTTCTTCTATATAGAATATGGTAATAACTTTTGCAAGATTTATAAAATACGAAAATACTCTAAAGTTTGTAGCTTTTGTCTAAGTTATAAAATGATGAATTATTCTACTTGAAAAAAAGCAACTATATGTATATCGTAAAACATATCTGGTTTTAAGGGGCATAACTTTGTTATTTTAAATATTTGTAGATTGGAGACCAAAGCTTTAATTTTAGTTTTTTACATTAGAGTCAAATGACATTTTAGTGTTTATGGTTTGGGTCATTCATGTCAATTTAGTCCAAAGGTTTCATTTTTCGTCTGTGAAACTAAAAAGGTTTCACAGTTGCCATTTTAGTCCACTGGGTTAACTTCATTTATTTTTTATGTTAACGGGAAGGGCAATTCAGTCATTTTATATGTAATTCTGTTAACTAAAAGGTCAATTCGACCATATAAAATGACCGAATTGTCCTTCTCGTTAACAGAAAAATGGATGAAGTTAACACAGTGGACTAAAATGGCAACAGTGAAACCTTTTTGGACCCACAGACGAAAAATGAAACCTTTGGACTAAACTGGTAAAATGGCCCAAATCACAGGGACTAAAATGGCATTGAACTTAACAAATTATTAGTAAGGGCTCGGATATCGACGGTGGGGTTTAAGTGGACAGTATACCTGCAATCTTAGTTAATGTGAGATTAGATTAGATTCGTTAATTAAGTAACCGAATATATTAACCATTGATTCCGATTGTGATTCCATTGCAATTGTATAAGTTTCGTATATGTTTTAGTCGTTTTAACGCGTCGTTTCGTATCTTTATGTTGTGCTTAGTGTGTGCCGGGTTTTCTAGGCTTAATAGGTGCTTAACGAGGTAAAAGTAGCATACAAGCAGGACAACGGGTTCAACGGGTCAAACTGGTAGCTCAAAACAGTTCTGCTGGAAAAGTGTTTCCCGTGCGCCACGCAGGGGAAACACCTTGGACATCTCGTGCCGCAGGGGAAGCACCTTAACCGCTTTTGTTGATTTTGATAAAAGTTGATTTTACTTGAATTATTTGACTGTTATCAAGTGTATTTGTGATTTCCTTGCATCATTAGCGGGCTGTAAATTTGGTGGTAATTGGTCTAACTTAATGGATTGTTAGGTCGTTATAGTTATTATTAAAAATTGTCCCAAATAATTAATCAAAATCATTAATTCCAAAGTCATCTCTATGTGGTGTTTGAATCAGTAAATGGGCTTTTATGTTAATTTGGTAATCCGAATTCCAGGTGGGGGTTACTTCTTCTCATATGGATAACACTTTTCTTAACAAGTTGCGTTTTTCTCAATCAACCAAACAAACCCCCAATTTAGATAACATTGTCTAGTTCATTTGTTCACTAAACACTTACTACAAATTCCCTATGGATACGACCTTACTTACCCATACTAGTTTGGTATTTAAACAAAAATACTTTCTTTTGGTTAGCCCAGGATAGCTACATCAGGGGCCCGCTTTTCACATTACAATAGGATGCTAGAGTCAAAAGTCAAAAGGGAAGTTTCTACTTTATAGAAATGCAAATCGGCAATTCGTGTCTAAAAACATCATAGGAAAGTTTGTACAAATTTTGCAAAGTTGTGGTCAAGCTATATAGTAAGAGGTATTTGCGAAAACAAAAATGGAATGGCATCCAAAAATTGTATGACACGCACGAGGGAAGACATGGTTTCCCCGGAATGTTTGGTATCATCGATTGTATTCATTGGTCGCGGTGTAATGCCTTAATGCATGATAAGGCCAGTTTACACAAGGTGATCAAGGACATCTCACAATAATGTTAGAAGTTGTGGGTTCACAAGATCTATGAATTTGCATGCTTCACCTTTAGTGGCATATAGCCCGTTTATCCGACCTGCCACCAACAATGAATCAACGTGTGTTTCTAGGTTTTGTACCCTCATTTTTACTGCTAGGTGCATGCTGCGAGAAAAGCTTCGTACTCCACTTTGTTGTTAGTACTCTTGAAATCATGGTAGATAGCCTATGTGGACTCCTACTTGTCTAGGTTAACTTGTAACAACTCCCAAAAGACCCTAGAAAGAACCCTGATTGAAACCCCGGACGCGCACGCCGAGACTCAGCGCGAAAGAAAACTGGACATCCCAAGAGCCACGCGAGAGAATCCCCTGATTCTCCAGTGACGCGCGGGAAAGTATCAGGCCACGTGGCACCGTTTCACGACAAGTGGCAAAGCTATGATGTTGACCAGGCTGCCCTAGCCCTAATAGGCAGTTGTCGCGCCATGCTGGGGAGACCCTTGATTCTCAAGCGACGCGTGGGATAATCTAAGATGGGTGATATAAGGGCAACCGTGGGAGAAGTCACAGCGCACCTTTTCGATATCAAAATCGATACTCCTTCTTTCTCGTTCTACTGTCTGAATACCTGAAAGCCCCTAAGCCCCTAAACCCCAAAACTCTGCTCCGTAATCAGCGTGCTAACCTTAATAACTAGTACGATACCCTGTCTGATCGATCTGAAACCAAATCAACGGATGTTTAGTGCTACCTGAATAATGTTATACTTTGTCATCTATGTTGTAGTTTTGATCTCGTGATTATCGTTAAAGTTGAATTGGGTTGATACACTAATACGTGTTGCATTGTGTGTTTAATTAGGAACCTAAGACTTAAATCAGATGGCTATTACTTAAAACCCTAAATCTACAAAGTGAGTCATTCTTTTTAATCAAAATGCATTTCAAAACCCTAAATATTTTCTTTTTATATTTACAGTGATTAAGTCTTTGTATTCTGAAATTACAGCCGGTATGTGGGGTTTTGTATACATTACTTGATAAGCTTTTGTGACAACTGGCACCAAACCGGTAACTTCCGTACAGTTTAATTATTACTTAATGTCTACAATTATGTGCTTAAATGTCAACATTGTCTGATTTCATGCTATACATGTGAATTCATGCTCGTTTTATACTTCAAATATTGCTTTATGCATTACTGTTAGCGCTGCGTCAGAAAGACTAGTAAACTCACCGGTAAGACACATTGTGTCAGCAATTCTGCAGAAAGCAGTCAGACAGTAGAATTGGGGCCTAGGAGTAGGTCCAACGTCTAAAATACATTAAAACCCAAGTATGGATACAAGGGTTAATATATAGACTTTCCGGAAGCTAGAATATGCACTAAAAAGTACCCGAAACGCACCTTAAATGCAGAATTCTGCACAAATCAGCAAAAAATCAGCTATAATCAGCTTTTTAACACATAAATATCATGCAGAATTCATGTTTTATAATCCAGAATGCTTTCCTAAGTGTCGGGAATTAAAAGTGTCACACAAGGGTACTTAAAGATCACTAAACGGAATACTTTGACACTTTAACGAACCGGTATTTAACCGAACAACCGAACACTACCCGAAACACCAAAATTATACTAAAAGCATAGCTTTAATGTTTCTGAGCTAGTTATGATCCCCGAACACAATAACACCTCTTATAACATATTAACACATTAAATCCCTAATCAAGACACTTGAAACCTAACTTGATTATGTAATTAGTAATTGAAACTTACACTTTACCCCCCCCCCCCCCCCCTTTAAGTGGACGATCACAAGAGTGGCCCCACCAAAAATCTTCCCTTGATTCACCAAGATCTCACTTGATCTTCCTAGATATTATGTGATCTTGTAAGATTTGTGAAAAGATATGGTCTTGTACTAATGAGACATATTAACCTATGGATAAACCACTAAACTTGGTTATAAGTATTGAATGAAAGATCAAAGCTCATTTATCTCACACCCACACACCTTCTTCTCCTCCCTTGCCCCACTTTCGGCCGAGATCAACCCACAACACCACCACCATCTTCATCCAATTCTCATACAATCCCAAATTATCACAAGGTGCTAGAAGGTGTCTAAGGAGGTTTGGAGCTTATGGATCTTGAAGGACCTCTTCCAATTGCTTTTATCCAACACATTTATCATCTCCTTCATCTAGTGTTCTTCCCTAGCCCTTGTGCTAGTAGTAAGCTCCTTGTAACTTGTTTTTACTTCACATTTTGATGGTTAAAAGATGATGAACATTGTTAATCATGAAGAACACTAAAGAACATAATCATGAATCTTAAACATAAGCTTATTAACATATGAATACATGTTGATTGTGTTTATTTGCTTCTTGATGATTGATGATTTGTGTTAGTAATGTTGGACATCATAAGAAACCTACTAGATTGTGATTAAACACATGATCTAGTAAGTTAAGGTGATGATCTTGTGAAAGACCAAGATGATCATACTTTATATGCATGAACTTGAATGATGAAATTTGTTTTCATATGTAAAGACGATTTAAACAAAATATAAATCTTGTAAATAGATGATTACAAAACTAATTTTCTCAAGAAACCAAGTTTATATATAAGATTTACAAAGTCATGGTTTCTAAGTAAACTAATCACATTTTTTTGTAATCATATTACAAAAATCAAATGACAAGTTGTAAATGACTAAATCTTCCAAGAATGTGATTTGTAAACAAATGACATTGTCATTTGTTTAAATCAAGTTTAAATACAAAAGAACATGATTGTAACAAGAAAAATACAAAAGAAATATTTTTAGAAAAATGACAAGTTGTAAATGACAACTTGTCGTTTTTTTGTAATCAAATGACAAGTTGTAAATGACTAAACCAAGTTTAAATCAAGACTAGGAACATGATTGTAACAAGAAAAATACAAAAGAAATATTTTTAGAAAAATCATATTACAAGTTGTAAATGACTAAATCTTCCAAGAATGTGATTTGTAAACAAATGACAATGTTTTAAAGGGTAACTAAACCTACTAATTAACTTGGTAAGTTACTACAAGTTCTTACAAAAACTTCAAGTTCATTATGTAGTGTAATTTACATGATCTTGGCTTATGGTAAGTCTTGATTGTGTTGTTGATGAGTGATGATGATTTTAAAAGAAAATAAACACATGTTTTGAAAACATGGGAAACCTCCATTTTTAGGGGAAACCATGTCAAAATTTTTATAAGATTTTGACACTTAGAGAAATATAAGTTTCGGTGGAACTTATTCCCTAAAAATGTACCTAAAAATATTTACCACGGTTTCCCTAATTTTTGTGTAAATTTCAAGTTAAGAAATGATGATTTATTCAAGATAAAAATTGATATTAAGTATGTATATTTTTTAGGAAAATATATATATTTATTGGTCACCAATTTTTTTGCTAAGTGTATGTAATATGTATTATCTGTAATAGTGTATTAGGACTTGAAAATATACTAAATACTCCTAAGGAGTAAAAATACACATACAACATGCATAGACAAATACAAGAAAATATATTTATGTAAATATATTTCCTAATAGATTATATAACTTGGACAAGTTATGAACTTAAAATGTAGTTTTGGACAAAAATATATAACTCGGGTGAAAAATACAAGACACTTATTTTTATTTTTGAGAAAATAATATAAGTAAGATACATAGTTAAAAATATAAAATATTTTTAACAACAAAGAACACATACATAAAAGATGGTGACTTGTACTTGTGCGATACAAGTCTAGTGACTAACGTTAATAAAACACGTATAGGTCACGGCGCTATATAAGCAAACCCGGTGAAGTTTACGGCGCAGGAAACGCAAAGTTGTGAGTTCATGTCCCCACTTTTAAACTTTTATATGCTTTTTAATCTTGGGGAAAATACATGTGTTATGGTATGTGGAATACAAAAACTAAGAAATGATACTTTAGATCATGTCACGAATAGGGTACCATAAGTACCATTAATCAGTTACATACCAAGACCGCGGAACAAAAGGTTAGATCTAATGGGTTTCAGGCAGCCACACTCTTGGTTATAACTAATACCAAGCAGTGCTTTTGTGTCTCTAGTCGTGAATCGACAGTCATGGATTCGACAGCTAAAAATGCCTATGGTTTGGATGCTTCCTATGTCGTGTCACATGTTAATGGACTTGCAAACCATTAGCAATCTCGATTTTCTTATATTTACAGAAATACTTGGTTCATACAAATTACATACCATGTTTTCATTCAAAGTATATAAACGTTCAATACAAAAACTGCATGAATTCACACCAACATTATGTTGACGATTTTTCAAAAACTCACATGTATTTCAGGTAACTAAAGTGGATGTGCGTGCGGTCATACTCTTGCTCTTGGATGTTGTTTATGTTGTTAGCTATGTTGTGTCAAGACTCCTATGCCGTTTTGCTGGGTTTGGTTGTTATGTCCCACTCCGTGTGGTGATATAAGGACCAAAACCTTTATGTTCATCTTTTAAATAAAGTTGTAAACTTTTCAGACAATATGCTGTCTTGTGATGTAAACACTTAACCTATGTTTTCTGTTATGTAATGTTTCGGCATTTGGGGTTATTTTTTTCGAGCATGTAGTATGTTTACCAATCGTATGCAATGAGAACCTTTCAAGATCACACCTCATGCTTTCGCCTTAGAAAGGGGTGTGACAGATTGGTATCAGAGCTGCGATTGTAGTGAACCAGGATTCCTTCTCGAGTCTAGACTACTATCTTTAGGATCCTCTCACGAAAACAAATTTTCAAAAGTTTTCATTCCATAAAACTTTCTGTGACATCCACTACCTGAAACTATTTTCAAGGAGTCAAGTAAGGACACTACGAAACTTAGGGTGCACTGGAGTAGCACTTGTCTTTGACTAGAAATTACTTGCAACTATGTGTGATAATTAATATATACATATACTAGAAACAAAATATCTCAAGTACGCTTGTCTTCATCTGAAAGCAGTGGCCTATCTAAAGGAAGTGATCCGATGATGAAACGAACTTTGCAGACTATGCAAGGAATTACGTAATTATGGATGCATACATAATTATGGAATTCAGTGCACAGAAACCACATCAAATTTTGTCACGTATCATAAGAGATTCTTTCAGTACAAGAAAAGGTCAAACGTGAACACCCTCACCCCTCCCCCAGCCTATTAAATGCTCTATTGGAGTAATAATTTAGGGTATAAAGACAAGAACCGCCAATGTGAAGAAAGATATTTTGTCCTTTACAAATATTAAACTTGTACTTTGGGGAGATGTAAGCCTTATGCATTCTGTTTACCTCACAAACAATGATGTAACAAGTTGCCCTGATATGTGTAAAGACTCGGTGAATATCTTATGACACATCATTATTTATCTATTTATGCATGCTTGTTGCTGTATAAATTGATTTATACGTTTGGCGGATTGTTTGATGTCACTTATGTGGGTATATGTCTGTGTCTATATACTACTACTATCTCGTAGGACGATGTCAAACAAATGTCTAACCCTACTATGTTGTGTTCTTTCAGAACATGGCACCTAGGAGAACTGTGAACAATCAGGATTCCGATCAACCCCCTCCTCCTCTTCTGCTGAGGACTGCTGAAGAACTGAATGCCCTACTAGAAGAAAGGATCTTCGCAGCTATCGCCCAATACGAGGCAAACCGCACTGAACAAAGTAGAGGACCAAGCAATGCTAGACGTAACGGACAAGGAGATACATCTGGAGGAAACACAGCTCAAGGCTGCACCTTCAAGCAGTTTCTCGACTGCAAGCCACTGAACTACGACGGCACTGGATGTGCAATGGCTTTTGTACGCTGGACGGAGAAGACTGATTCCATTATCCGTATGAGCAAGTGTACCGTGGATCAGCAAGTCACTTTTGTTACGGGGTTGTTTGTCAATGAAGCTTTGACTTGGTGGAATTTGCAAGTCCAGACTCTTGGTGATGATGCTGCGTACGACATGACGTGGGATGAGCTAAAGGAACGAATGAGAGAGAAGTATTGCTCCCGTGCTGAACTCCAAAGGTTGGAGACTGAGTTCTGGCACTTGACCATGGAAGGTGCTGACATTACAGGTTACACCCGAAGGTTCCAGGATTTGTCAAGAGTGATCCCCTATATGGTGACTCCCGAATTTAAGCGCGTCGAGTGCTACATTTGGGGACTGGCCCCAAAGTTTCGCAGCATGGTAACTTTGGCTAAACCTGAAACGATCACTCAGGCTGTAACTATGGCTGTCAGCCTTACTGAAGATGTTGTCCGAATGAAGAAGTTATCGCTGAACGCTACTGAAAAGACCGAGACGCATGCTGAGTCGTCTGGTGACAAGAAAAGGAAGCATGCGAGCCTGAATCAAGTGACACGCAACAACAAGGGTTCCAACAACAAGAAGTGTGACCCCAACCCGCCTCAGGAGGCGAAAACTCTTGCAGCCATGAATGACGCTCCTACCAGGGGATACCAGGGCACTCTCCCCCTCTACAACTAGTGCAAGCGTCATCACGAAGGAGCTTGTCGCATCCCAAAATGCGACAAGTATGGAAAGCGGGGTCACCATACTGAGAACTGTTGGGGAAAAGGAAATGGAAATGGTAATAGGAACGGGAATGGAAACCGCAACGGTGCTGGTAATAGAAACGGTGGTGGAAATGGCAATGGCAATGGTAACCGGAATGGTAATGGAGCAGGGCAAAACCAAGGATGCTTTGGTTGTGGAAGCAAGGACCATTTCAAGAAAGATTGCCCAAGGGAGAATCATGCTCAGGCTCGAGCATTCGTGATTGGAGCAAGGAACGCACGCGAGGTCCCTAATGTGGTCACCGGTACGTTTCTCATTAACAATCACTTTGCATCCATACTATTTGACACTGGTGCCGATTATAGCTTCATGTCTGTGGAATTTAAACGTATGCTTAGAATAAAATCTAGTAGATTAGATATTCCTTATTCCATAGAACTAGCCAATGGTAAACTTGTCGAATCGGGCGAAGTTGTTAGGGGTTGTTCATTAGAACTTGGTGAACGAAGATTTAGCATCGACCTCTTACCTATTCAATTGGGTAGCTTCGATGTAGTGGTCGGAATGGACTGGTTGTCCAAGAACAAGGCTAAAGTTGTTTGTCATGAGAAAATCATTCGCGCCCCTCTAGAGAATGACAAAACTCTCATCGTGCATGGAGAGAAACGAGACGCGCCTCTGCGAATCATCAGTTGTATGAAGGAGTAGAAGTGCTTAAGGAAAGGATGTGTTGCTTTCCTGGCGCATGTTGTAGATAAGAAGGCTGAGAAGCCGAAACTCGAAGACATTCCTGTGGTGAAGGAATTCCCTGATGTTTTTCCTGAAGATCAGCCAGGGCTACCTCCGCAACGACAAGTCGAATTCCATATAGACTTGGTTCCAAGAGCCGCTCCTGTAGCCAGGGCACCCTATCGACTTGCACCATCCGAGATGCAAGAATTATCTACACAACTTCAGGAGTTGTTGGATAAAGGATTCATAAGGCCAAGCTTCTCGCCTTGGGGAGCTCCAGTATTGTTCGTGAAGAAGAAGGATGGAACTCTGAGAATGTGTATCGACTATAGAGAGTTAAACAAGCTCACAATAAAAAATCGGTACCCACTACCGAGGATTGATGACTTATTTGATCAGTTGCAAGGATCGAGCTACTATTCCAAGATCGAACTTCGATCTGGATACCATCAGTTAAGGATCCAACAGGAAAGCGTACCAATGACTGCATTCCGAACACGTTATGGGCATTACGAATTCCTTGTGATGCCATTCGGACTGACGAACGTGCCAGCGGTATTTATGGACCTGATGAACCGTGTTTGCAAACCATATCTCGATAAATTCGTGATTGTATTTATCGATGATATTCTGATTTACTCGCGAACAAGAGAAGAGCACGAGCAACACCTCAGGACCATTTTGGAACTACTGAAGAAAGAGAAATTTATACAAAATTCTCAAAGTGCGAATTCTAGATTCGCGAAGTGCAGTTCCTTGGTCACGTTGTGAACGAGAAGGGCATTCATGTAGACCCAGCCAAGATAGAAGCAATAAAGAATTGGGAAGCCCCCAAAACCCCAACTGAAGTTCGACAATTTTTGGGCTTAGCGGGCTATTACCGACGGTTTATCGAGAATTTCTCCAAGATAGTTCAACCGCTGACTACCCTTACGCAGAAAGACAAGAAGTACGACTGGGGTAATAAGCAGGAAGAAGCCTTCCAACTGCTCAAAAATAAGCTATGCGATACACCGATACTATCCTTACCCGAAGGCACTGAAGACTTCGTGGTATACTGCGACGCTTCGCGTCAAGGTTTGGGTTGTGTGCTCATGCAACGCCAAAAAGTCATCGCTTACTCTTCAAGACAGTTGAAGGTGCATAAAAGGAATTACACCATGCAAGACTTGGAGCTAGGCGCGGTGGTATTCGCTTTGAAGATCTGGAGACACTATTTATATGGTACTCGATGTACAATCTTCACAGATAACAAAATCCTGCAGCACATATTTGATCAGAAGGAATTAAATATGCGTCAACGATGGTGGGTCGAGCTGTTAAACGATTATGACTGTGAGATTAAGTACCATCCTGGAAAGGCAAACGTTCTAGCAGACACGTTAAGCCGAAAAGAAAGGGTTAAGACCCTAAGGGTTCAAGCATTGGAAATGACTATTCGGACGAACCTCACTGCATGCATTCGTGACGCACAACAAGAAGCCCTTAAGGGAGAGAATCGTAGAGCTGAATACCTCCGAGGTATGCTGAAGAATTTGGTGCCAAACAAAGAGGGAACCTTATACTTTAAGGGGCGTATTTGGGTTCCGCTCTATGGCGGTATTCGAGAAGCCATCCTTAATGAAGCTCACAAGTCGAGATACTCGATCCATCCAGGATCGGAGAAAATGTATCAAGACTTGAAGGAATACTATTGGTGGCCGAGGCTTAAAAGTGATGTTGCTGTCTACGTTGGAAAATGCCTAACTTGTGCCAAGGGTAAGGCCGAATATCAGAAACCGTCTGGTCTACTGCAACAACCAGAGTTACCCATGTGGAAGTGGGAGCAAATCTCAATGGACTTCATAACAAAATTACCCAGGACCCCTAGGGGGCACGATATGATATGGGTGATAGTCGATCAGTTAACAAAGTCTGCGCATTTCCTACCGATCCGAGAAAAGGATAGTACTGGAAAGCTTGCTGAGCTGTACCTGAAAGAAATCATGGCACAACATGGAGTGCCTATCTCAATTATCTCAGACATAGATGGACGTTTTGTCTCGAGGATCTGGCAATCCTTCCAGGAAGCCTTTGGATCTCAACTAGATCTAAGCACGGCCTTCCATCCGCAAACAGACGACCAGAGCGAACGAAACATACAAACGCTTGAAGATATGCTTCGCGCATGTGTTATGGACCTAGGCGGCAACTGGGATACTCACCTACCTTTAGTTGAGTTTTCCTACAATAACAGTTACCATACGAGCATAAAAGCCGCACCATTCGAAGCCCAATATGGCAGCAAGTGCCGCGCGCCTTTATGTTGGGCAGACGCTGGAGACAAGCGTATAGTTGGTCCTGAACTTTTTCAAGAGACAACCGAAAAAATCATGCAAATCCGAGAGCGCATTAAGGTGGCTCGAGATCGACAAAAGAGCTACGCTGATCAAAGACGAAAACCCTTAGAATTCGAGGTGGGAGACAAAGTTTTGTTGAAGATCTCACCTTGGAAGGGCGTAGTAAGATTCGGAAAACGTGGAAAGCTGAATCCATGATACATCGGACCATTCAAAATCTTGGAAAGAATTGGTACCGTGGCTTACAAGTTGGAATTACCGGAAGAACTTAACAGAGTACATGATACGTTTCATGTGTCCAACCTCAAGAAGAGTCCAACCCAAGAAATAGTGATCATCCCTGCGGATGAAGTGCATATTGACGACACACTCTGATTTATAGAACAACCAGTTGAGGTTACAGACTGGAAAGTCAACAAGACCCGGAGGAGTAGTGTCAAACTTGTCAAAGTACGTTGGAACTCTAAGCACGGACCCGAGTACACGTGGGAACGTGAAGACAAGTTTAAAGAAAAGTACCCCCACCTGTTCAAGAAAACTCCTACGAGAGATAGCTCAGTCTGAATTTCGGGACGAAATTCCTTTAACGGGGGGAGACTGTGACAACTGGTACCAAACTGGTAACTTTCCTACAGTTTAATTATTACTTAATGTCTACAATTATGTGCTTAAATGTCAACCTTGTCTGATTTCATGCTATACATGTGAATTCATGCACGTTTTATACTTCAAATATTGCTTTATGCATTACTGTTAGCGCTGCGTCAGAAAGACTAGTAAACTCACCGGTAAGACACATTGTATCAGCAATTCTGCAGAAAGCAGTCAGACAGTAGAATTGGGGCCTAGGAGTAGGTCCAACGTCTAAAATACATTGAAACCCGAGTATGGATACAAGGGTTAACATATAGACTTTCCGGAAGCTAGAATATGCACTAAAAAGTACCCGAAATGCACCTAAAATGCAGAATTCTGCACAAATCAGCAATAAATCAGCTATAATCAGCTTTTTAACACATAAATATCATGCAGAATTCATGTTTTATTATCCAGAATGCTTTCCTAAGTGTCGGGAATTAAAAGTGTCACAAAAGGGTACTTAAAGATCACTAAACGGAATAGTTTGACACTTTAACGAACCGGTATTTAACCGAACAACCGGACACTACCCGAAACACCAAAATTATACTAGAAGCATTGTTTTAATGTTTCTGAGCTAGTTATGATCCTCGAACACCATAACACCTCTTATAACATATTAACACATTAAATCCCTAATCAAGACACTTGAAACCTAACTTGATTATGTAATTAGTAATTGAAACTTACACTTTACCCCCCCCCCCCTTTTAAGTGGACAGTCACAAGAGTGGCCCCAACAAAAATCTTCCCTTGATTCAACAAGATCTCACTTGATCTTCCTAGATATTATGTGATCTTGTAAGATTTGTGAGAAGATATGGTCTTGTACTAATGAGACATATTAACCTATGGATAAACCACTAAACTTGGTTATAAGTATTAAATGAAAGATCAAAGCTCATTTATCTCACACCCACACACCTTCTTCTCCTCCCTTGCCCCACTTTCGGCCGAGATCAACCCACAACACCACCACCATCTTCATCCAATTCTCATACAATCCCAAGTTATCACAAGGTGCTAGAAGGTGTCTAAGGAGGTTTGGAGCTTGTGGATCTTGAAGGACCTCTTCCAATTGCTTTTATCCAACACATTTATCATCTCCTTCATCTAGTGTTCTTCCCTAGCCCTTGTGCTAGTAGTAAGCTCCTTGTAACTTGTTTTTACTTCACATTTTGATGGTTAAAAGATGATGAACATTGTTAATCATGAAGAACACTAAAGAACATAATCATGAATCTTAAACATAAGCTTATTAACATACGAATACATGTTGATTGTGTTTATTTGCTTCTTCTTGATGATTGATGATTTGTGTTAGTAATGTTGGACATCATAAGAAACCTACTAGATTGTGATTAAACACATGATCTAGTAAGTTAAGGTGATGTTCTTGTGAAAGACCAAGATGATCATACTTTATATGCATGAACTTGAATGATGAAATTTGTTTTCATATGTAAAGATGATTTAAACAAAATACAAATCTTGTAAATAGATGATTACAAAACTAATTCTCTCAAGAAACCAAGTTTATTTATAAGATTTACAAAGTCATGGTTTCTAAGTAAACTAATCACATTTTTTGTGTTAAATCAAGACTAGGAACATGATTGTAACAAGAAAAATACAAAAGAAATATTTTTAGAAAAATCATATTACAAGTTGTAAATGACTAAATCTTCCAAGAATGTGATTTGCAAACAAATAATAATGTTTTAATGGGTAACTAAACCTACTAATTAACATGGTAAGTTACTACAAGTTCTTACAAAAACTTCAAGTTCATTATGTAGTGTAATTTACATGATCTTGGCTTATGGTAAGTCTCGATTTTGTTGTTGATGAGTGATGATGATTTTAAAAGAAAATAAACACATGTTTTGAAAACATTGGAAACCTCCATTTTTAGGGGAAACCATGTCAAAATTTTTATAAGATTTTGACACTTAGAGAAATATAAGTTTCGGTAGAACTTATTCCCTAAAAATGTACCTAAAAATATTTACCAAGGTTTCCCAAATTTTTGTGTAAATTTCAAGTTAAGAAATGATGATTTCTTCAAGATAAAAATTGATATTAAGTATGTATATTTTTTAGGAAAATATATATATTTATTGGTCACCAAATTTTGTGCTAAGTGTATGTAATATGTATTATATGTAATAGTGTATTAGGACTTGAAAATACACTAAATACTCCTAAGGAGTAAAAATACAAAATACACATACAACATGCATAGACAAATACAAGAAAATATATTTATGAAAATATATTTCCTAATAGATTATATAACTTGGACAAGTTATGAACTTAAAATGTAGTTTTGGACAAAAATATATAACTTGGGTGAAAAAAACAAGACACTTATATTTATTTTTGAGAAAATAATACAAGTAAGATACATAGTTAAAAATATAAATTATTTTTAACAACAAAGAACACATACATAAAAGATGGTGACTTGTACTTGTGCGATACAACTCTAGTGACTAACGTTAATAAAACACATATAGGTCACGATGCTATATAAGCAAACCCGGTGAAGTTTATGGCGCAGGAAACGCAAAGTTGTGAGTTCATGTCCCCACTTTTAAACTTTTATATGCTTTTTAAACTTGGGGAAAATACATGTGTTATGGTATGTGGAATACAAAAACTAAGGAATTATACTTTAGATCATGTCACGAATAGGGTACCATAAGCACCATTAATCAGTTACATACCAAGACCGCGGAACAAAAGGTTAGATCTAATGGGTTTCAGGCAGCCACACTCTTGGTCATAACTAATACCAAGCAGTGCTTTTGTGTCTCTAGTCGTGAATCGACAGTCGTGGATTTGACAGCTAAAAATGCCTATGGTTTGGATGCTTCCTATGTCGTGTCACATGTTAATGGCCTTGCAAACCATTAGCGATCTCGATTTCCTTATATTTACAGAAATACTTGGTTCATATAAATTACATACCATGTTTTCATTCAAAGTATACAAACTTTCAATACAAAAACTGCATGAATTCACACCAACATTATGTTGACGATTTTCCGAAAACTCACATGTATTTCAGGTAACTAAAGTGGATGTGCGCGCGGTCATACTCTTGCTCTTGGATGTTGTTTATGTTGTTAGCTATGTTGTGTCGAGACTCCTATGCCGTTTTGCTGGGTTTGGTTGTTATGTCCCACTCCGTGTGGTGATATAAGGACCAAAACCTTTATGTTCATCTTTTAAATAAAGTTGTAAACTTTTCAGACAATATGCTGTCTTGTGATGTAAACACTTAACCTATGTTTTCAGTTATGTAATGTTTCGGCATTTGGAGTTATTTTTTTCGAGCATGTAGTATGTTTACCAATCGTATGCAATGAGAACCTTTCAAGATCACACCTCGTGCTTCCGCCTTAGAAAGGGGTGTGACAGCTTTACTATTGGACAAAGGGTTAGCCATTAGTAATATGACCACAATCACCAAAATGGGCGAGTGACAAGTACTGTGGGGAATTGAAAGATATAAACAAATATAAAAACTCTTAATGTTGTAATTACAATACTATGTGTTTTATAGGAATTGAATTAACACATCAGTATTTTTCGCTAAATTAAATGTTTTTAAAACGCGTTTCAGGTGATTTACTGTGAAGAGAAGAAAAAGTGCTACGAGGCACTCAAGCTTAAATAAGTGGTTATGTAAACCTGAAAAAAAACGTGTTTTGTAATCAATGATTTTATCCAGGTGAAAATCCTTTATGTAAATATGAGTTTCATCCCACAGTTTATGAAATGAAAACTATGGTGTTTTGAAAACTCTGATATTTTTCCTGACACCCGATCGTAAAAAATTTTCGCTGCTCACGGATCCCGCCCAGGGTAGGGCCGGGGGTGAAAATCCTTTGTGTAAATATGGTTATGTTCCGTTTTATCCAAACTACCAACCTGAACCCCCGGCATTTCCCCCAATGAACCCGGAGAATGTGGAAGAACTTCGCCACTATGGAGAGGTACTAATGGATGTAGGAAGCCAAATCCGAAGCATGGGAGAAAATCTCGTCTGGAAATACGATGAGGGAGAACATTACTTTTGAATAGGAAACTAACCTTATAATATATACATATATGTATGATGTATTTTTTGTGTTTTGTACAGGATAAAAAAGTAATATATGTATATAAATGACTTAAATGCCATTTTAGTCCCTATGGTTTGGGCCATTTTGCCAGTTTAGTCCAAAGGTTTCATTTTTTGTCTGTGGGTCCACAAATGTTTCACTGTTGCCATTTTAGTTCACTGGGTTAACTTCATCCATTATTTCTATTAACGAGAAGAGCAATTCGGTCATTTTATATGGCCGAATTGCCCTTCGAGTTAACAGAATTACATTTAATATGAGCGAATTGCCCTTCTCGTTAACAGAAAAAAATGGATGAAGTTAACACAGTGGACTAAAACGACGATGGTGAAACCTTTTTGGACCCACAGGCAAAAAATGAAATCTTTGGATTAATCTGGCAAAATAGCCCAAACCACAAGGACTAAAATGGCATTTAACTCTATATAAATATATATGTGGTAGTGTATGTAAGATATACGAAGCATAATATATAAAAAGAGTAGAAGTCGCAATGATCGGCAATTTTGACAATATGCTCTAACTAATTGTGTTCACGATATTTTGATTATTTTATTACTTATTTTGTGATATTAATATTTGAAATATGTTTATAATACAGATGTCAAATGAAGCTAATGAATAGATCCAGAACAATTATGAAAACTCTTTGGACAAAAGTGCTATAGAAAATACAGTAGCTCAGGGAATAGCTGATGCTATACCTTTAAATATCGAAGATGTTAGAAACCTTGTGCCTATAGAAAACACTAGAGATGTGAGTAGAAAACGTAATCGTAGTAACGATTTTAGCCACGGTGTCAATGGAGATAATGATGATATTATCAAAGCTCCATTTCCTAAGACAATGAACGCGATGACTTCCGGGTGTACATACAAAGATTTACTAGCTTGTAAGCCAACTGAATTTGCAGGCAGCGAAGGAGCTATGGCTGCTCTGCGTTGGGTGGAAAAGACTGAAATTATTTTTAAGATCAGTAAATGTGCCGAAGAAGATAAGGTAATGTATGCTTCTAATCTCTTTAAGGATGAAGCATTAGAATGGTGGAATACGATTCTTCAGGCAAAAGGAAGTGACATGGCCTATGCCATGAACTGGAAGGAATTTAAGGAAATGACAGAAAGGAAATTATGTCCCCCTCATGACAAGGAACAAATGGCTAATAAGTTCCTAAATCACAAAATGGTTGATGTGAATTATCGTGAGTATACGAAAAAATTCTTCAAATATGCAAGAATGGTACCAACTCTGGCTTCGCCAGAACCTGTACTAATTTCTCGTTATATTTGCACATTAATTAGTGAAATCTGTGATATAGTCAAAGCTGCTAGACCTCAGACTATTGAGGAACAGTCAAACCGACCAATACTTTAACTGACGGATTAATCCGCACAAGAGAAGAAAACAAGAAGAAAGAATTAGCCTATAAAATTACCCAAGAATTTCGCACGGGTAACACCTACAAAAGGAGAGTAGTTGGGCAGTCTTTTGCACCACCTTTTTGTAGAATCTATAAGAAGAAACATTCTAGGAAATGTGTTTGGTGCTGTAACTTTTGCAAAGTACCCTGACATAAAGAAGAGCATTGTAGAAGGAAATCAAACGTTTTCTTTAACTTGGGGAAACCGGTCATATCCGACCCGATTGCCCAAAGCTAGCAAAAGCACCTGACAACAAGGCAAAAGCAGCAAACGGAGCCAAGAAGAAAGCATGAGCCTTTACACTTACGACACAAGAAGCATCAAAGATTCCAGACGTAATCACCGGTACGTTCCTTATTCATGACGTATATGCTAAAGTATTATTTGACTCTATTGCAAATCAAAGTTTTATAACTACTGCATTTTATCAAGTGCTTAATCAACCGTTAACTAAGCTTAGTCAAGCTTGTACGGTAGAAACGGCAGAAGGAAACTCCACAAACATAATTGAAGTACTTCAAGGAAGGAAGATAGAATTATTAAGACATAAGTTCACAGCCAATCTGCTACCAATGAATCTAACTGGATTCAATGTAGTTTTAGGGATAGATTGGTTAGTGGCCAATCATGCCTGAATCTTATGTGATAAAAATTCTGTTGAGATTCATATACCAACAGGAGAAATGATTATGATCCGAGGAAACAAGCCTACCAAATCAACAAACTTCATCTCTGTGATGAAAGCTACAAGTTATGCATGGAAGAAGGCATAGTGTATATGGTCTCGGTGATCATTAACACAAAAGACAAGGAACTGAAGGAAATGCCGGTAATATCGGAATACTCAAACGTTTTCCTAGAAGATCTACCTAGACTACCGCCTGACCGGGAAGTAGAGTTCAGAATTCACCTGATACCTGGAACTGCACTAATTGCTAAAGCACCTTATCGATTAGCACCGACGGAGATGTTAGAATTAAAGAAGCAATTAGATGAATTGGTATAAAAAGGTTTCATACAACCAAGCTCATCCCTTTGGGGAGCACCTGTATTGTTTGTTACGAAAAAGATAGTTCATTGGTTATGTGTATCGATTATAGGGAATTGAATAAGGTCACAATCAAGAATCGGTACCCATTACCAAGGATTGATGATCTATTTGATCAACTTCAAGGAGCTCTATATTTTTCCAAAATTGATTTACACTCAGGATATCATCAACCGAAAGTACATGAATAGGACATTCCTAAACTGCTTTCAGAACTAGGTATGGTCATTACGAGTTTACAGTGATGTCAATTGGTCTAACAAATGCTCCAGCTACATTTATGGACATGATGAATAGGATATGTAAACCGTACCTAGATAAATTTGTAATTGTCTTCATAGACGATATTTCCTTATTTATTCCAAGAGCGAGGAAGAGCACACTAAGCATCTACATGTACTTTAAACACTGTTGAGAAAAGAGAAGTTTTATGCTAAATTCTCTAAATGTGAATTCTGGTTGCATGAAGTACAATTTTTGGGACATTTGATTAATCATGAAGGAATTCATGTGGATCCCACAAAGATCGAGGCAATTACTAAATGGAAAGTCTCTAAGTCACCTACATAAGTTAGAAGTTTCTTAGGACTAGCAGGATACTATCAACGCTTTATCCAAGATTTTTCAAGGATAGCCATTCCGTTAACCAATTTAACGTGTAAATCGGTTAATCAATGCACCGATACTTGCATTACCAGAGCGAACTGAGGATTTTGTAGTCTTTCGTGATGCCTCTAGATTAGGATTAGGTTGTGTTTTAATGTAATGTGAGAAGGTGATTGCTTACGCGACTAGGCAACTAAAGAAGCACGAAGAAGACTATACAACTCATGATTTAGAATTAGGAGCGATAATTTTTTCCCTCAAAATTTGGAGACATAATTCGTATGGTAGTAAGTTTACCATCTTTACAGATCATAAAAGCTTAAGATATATGATGTATTGCAAAATACATCTCTTATTCATGTACAGTTTGTATAATTTTCCGTTATATTTAGTTTAGTTTTCGTTAGAATGTGCATACTATTGATCAATTCGAGTTTTGTAGGTCTTGGTACTTAATAATGCTGAAAATTGAGTGAAAACGAGCCAAAATGCTGAAACACCAAGTCCCAGAACAAGTTGAAAAGGAGTTAGAATTATTTCTGAGTTTTTGGGATGCTAGAGCTGAAACAGGACGCAATAGTCTGTGGAATTTGTGCCATCTCGCTACGCCACGGCTAAATGTCATTCTTGTCGCGTGCCGCCACCAAGTAAATACGAATTTCTGGATTTCTATCTCGTCGCGCTACGCGACTGCTCAAGGAATAACACGTCGCGCGACACGACGGGTTAATTTACGGAAATCATTCGCCAACGATTAGGGTTACGTATATAATCCCAAGAAATCATAATTAAACTGTAGATTACGAATTGAGAGCATTGAAGGTGATTCTTGGAGCATTCTTGGAGCCGATTTGAAGGTCTTGAAGCATTAGAATCATTGGTATGAGTTCGGGATGAAGGATTCAAGACTTACTCGGGGTTTTCCAATTCCTTGTTTTGTTGATTTCTTTCTTTCGAAACTTGTTACTATGAATTCTTGTTTGAACATCTTTGATTTACTTTCGTTAGTTAACATGCTCGGCTAAACTTTTAAGCCACCTAGACTATGATGAATGGATTGAATAAAGTTTAAACCTTTTTCGTTAATTGCATGATTTTTATGGATTAATTGTGTTTAGTAAAAAGTTTGGTTTATTGATTTGATGTATATGCGTACTTTGATCTGGTTTCTTGTTATCAATTGCTTCGTATGATTCTTGGTGACGGTCTTTATCACATGATACAGTCGTGTTAGGGTTTTTGTTTTTGGTTTTGGTGAGTGTCTATATCACATAATAAATCGTAACTCTTTAGGGTGAAATTGCGCAAATAACCCCTAGAAGTAATTGTTAGTTATTTGCTAGATTCTAGTATTCTACTAGTCCTTATAGCTGGAAGGTGCGAGGCTATTGATAGGTCTTACCCGGCGAATTGCTTTAGACAGTCCTTGGAAAAGGTCGTGCCTTAGTTGCCCCGTCGGTTTATTAGTCTATCAAGTCAAATTAAGAAGCTAAACTACCCTAGATCTATAATTGGAAAAGAGTAGGTCAATATTAGGGTACTTACACAATAATTAGACAACTGGAAAGACGTCTAATAACCGGTAGGATTAACGGCCTAGGTAGCGCCATAAGTTTCACCTCGAGAAGGGTTGAGGGGCTTAGTTGGTGTCTTAATAGGTTTAGTATCATAAGATCCCGGTTCAATAAATCATGCAGTTAACTTAATCGGTAATTCTTTAAAATCAATGTAGGATTCTAGTCTAGGTGGTCTCGTTCATCATATAAGAAAAGTATTTGCCTTCTTTCGTATTAGTCTAGTTTTAGTTTAATAAGTAGTTTCAATAGATTTCCTTAGGTTTTCCGTAACCCCCCCCCCCAAAAAAAAATACAATTAAACAAGTTTAAGTCGTGTCTGTCAGTGTCTGTTAGAGTCTAGTTTACATGATTTATAGAGTCTCGTGGTTAGATATCCGGACTTCCTTAGGTCATACTACAGTGATCGGTACACTTTCCGATTGTGTGGTTTAGGTCGAGTCTAGAATTAAAGCTTTTAGTGTCTAGCTTAGAGAGTCTAATTTAGTTAATTTTTATAGTCTGTTTTGCACACATCAAGTTTTTAGCGCCGTTGTCGGGGACTCTTGGCAATCGCGTTCACTAGCTTTGATAGACTTTATTGACATATATGTGCTACGTGTTTTGTTTTGTTTTGTTTTGTTTTGTTTTGTTTTGTTTTGAGTCTTTCACTTTTTGTTTTTCTTTTATTTCTATTTTGAGTCTTGGTGACTAGTGTTGTTTTTTTTCTCAAATTCAGGTTTTTGCTTGTAGTGGATGCCACATCTGCGCTCGCACGGACCGCCGCCACCAGTCAAGGAGTCATCATCTCAATTGGGCCAAGGCCCAGAGGTTAGTACTTCATCTTCGTCTTTTACTGTTTTCCCAGATTTCGATACCACTCCCATACCCGTTCCACCACCTTCACCAAATCGTTCACCTAAGGTTTCCCCACCCGATAGTCCCACTTCTAGCACCTCTAGCGCCCAAGAAAACATAAACTTAGATCAAATGGCCAACGCAAGACAAACCATCCATCAACAAGCCACCCAAAATTTCACCGGTCTTGCTTCACCCATCACCGTTCCACCCATCGTTAGCGAAAACTCATGGCAGATTCCATCTTATGCCATGCAAGCCATTACCAATAGCATCCAATTCCATGGCCGCGAGGACGAGGACGCCCCTGCCCATATAAACCATTTCTCTCGCATTAGTGAGAAATTCTAATGCGGGGGGTCACATGATGGCAATTCTTACTGTTGCCGAGTGTTTAAAACGTTTCGAGGCATTTGCCCAATCTCAATCTCAGTCGCGAGCTGATCAACGGTATCAAAGTGGAAATTCAAATACCACTACTAGTGCACCCACCCGTGGGGTGAACCATGTCACTATGGACCCTAGTCTAGCCGTCGTATTAGAAAACGTGACTTGAGAGCTCAAGGAGATTAAAGCTAAGGTAGACAAGTGTGAGTTTTGCCGAGGGGGTCATGATACGAGTGCGTGTCCATTGCTAGTTGGTGAGGAGCAAGTCGATTTCGTAGGGGGAGGTCTAGGTAGAGGTCAACCTAGTGGGTTTGGTAATAATTTTGGTTCGGGTTGGCGTAATAATAATAACTTTAATAATAATAATAACTTTCGGTCCAATGGTAACCCCCCTGGTTTTCAATTAGCTCAAAATCCAAATAGGGGTCAAGGTTCATTCTTTGGTGGGGGTTCAAATGGGCAGTTCAACAAGGGGTTCAATGGACAAGTCAAAGAGGGGGGTTCAAATAATCAGGTTCAACCAGGTCAGGGTTCAAGTTATGATTTAGGGGGTAGTCTTGAGAGAATGGAGGCAATGATGAGCCAGTTAGTTGTTAAGGACCAAACCACCCAAAAGACACTTAGCAAACATGACCTTATGCTTAAGAACCACCAAGCCTCTTTCCAAGACCTTCAAAGAGTCGTAGGTGACATGTCTAGGAAACTAAAGGAGAGATTACCCGGTCAGTTTGCGGGTAACACCCTACCAAACCCTAATGCTCATGCTAAAGCTATTACCACTCGTAGTGGCAAAACTGTAGGAAACCCAAGAGTTGAGGAGAGAGTAGTTGATGAGGATGGGGATATTGTAGACGAAGAGATCGAGATGGAGGCTCCTGGCAAAGTGCAATCGAGGCTAAGCCCAGCAAGTACCGCACAGCCCGGTGAGTCTCAAGTTGAGAAGAAAGTAGAAAAACCACCCGTACACATTAGACCTTCTCCTTTAGTAGACCATTCACGTGTCCCGTTTCCTTCACGTCTTAGGAACCAAAAATACTCAAGGGAATACATGCAATTCTTAGACATCTTCAATCAATTGAAGATTAATCTACAGTTTATCGAGGCACTCCAATCTATGCCCAAGTACGCGAAGTTCTTAAAGGACCTTCTTAGGAACAAGGGGAAGCTAGGAGAGTTGTCAAATGTCTCGTTGAATGGAGGGTATTCCACCGTTGTTCTAACTAAACTTCCCGAAAAGCTTACCGATCCCGGTATTTTTACTATTCCTTGTCTATTCGGTAGTAATACCAACACCCGAGCCTTAGCCGACCTAGGTGCTAGCATCAATTTGATGCCCTTTTCTCTCTATGAGAAGCTAGACCTAGGTGAACTTTCACCTACCCGTATGACATTATCATTAGCCGATCGGTCCGTGAAATACCCGAGGGGTATTGTAGAGAATTTGCTTGTTACGGTCGACAAGTTTGTTTTTCCCGCCGATTTCGTCATTCTCGATATGGAAGCGGATGAGAGAGTTCCCATTATACTTGGTCGTCCATTCTTGCGTACCGTTAAAGCCCTCATAGATGTTTACGATGGTAAGATAACACTTAGGGTAGGTGAGGAGAGAGTCACTTTTCAGATAGATCGTTCCATGAACCACCCAAGAGGTTCCGATGACTATAGTGGTCCTTGCCATTCCGTCTACTTCTTGAATTCATTCATCTCATGTGTTGACCATTGTTTAGAGTATATTAGTGGTGCTGACTTAGTGGTAGGAGAGAGAGTAGAGGGGGAGTCGTTGAGGGTACATGAAGTTGAAGTTAAGGGAACTCCTTTAATTCCCGAAGTGTTAGCCGTTAGTGATGACACCACCCAACCCCCACCCTTAGAGCTTAAAGTCCTTCCATCTCATTTAGAGTATGCTTTTCTAGGGGAGGGTTCCGAGCTACCCGTTATCATCTCATCACAGTTGGAGGAAGAAGAGAAGTTGAGGTTGTTGGAGGTGTTGAAGGCCAACAAAGAGGCCATTGCTTGAAGGTTGTCCGACATTAAGGGCATAAGCCCTTCCTATTGCACCCATCGGATACTCATGGAGGATGATTTCAAACCGGTGGTGCAACCCCAAAGGCGGCTCAACCCCAATATGCAAGATGTTGTGAAGAAGGAGGTTCTAAAACTCCTAGATGTCGGGATGATATATCCCATCTCTGATTCACCATGGGTTAGTCCCACTCAGGTTGTCCCTAAGAAGGGAGGGATGACCATTATCATGAATGCAAAGAATGAGCTCATCCCTTCTCGTACGGTCATGGGATGGCGCGTGTGCATCGACTACCGAAAGTTGAATGATGCCACCCGAAAAGACCACTTCCCATTGCCCTTCATCGATCAAATGTTTGAGCGTCTCGCGGGTCAACAATTCTATTGTTTTCTTGACGGTTTTTCCGAGTACTTCCAGATCCCCATAGCACCGGAGGATCAGGATAAGACTACTTTCACATGCCCCTATGGCACCTATGCGTACCGACGCATGCCATTTGGGTTGTGTAACGCTCCAGCTACCTTTTTGCGGTGCATGGTTGCCATATTTCAGGATATGATTGAGAGTTCCAGGGAGGTTTTCATGGTTGATTTTTCGGTATATGGCAACTCCTTTGATGAGTGTTTGAAGAATCTCGAGAAGATGTTAAAGTGATGTGTCGAGACTAAGCTTATGCTAAATTGGGAAAAGTGTTACTTCATGGTGACGGAAGGTATTTTGTTAGGGCGTAATATCTCTAGGGATGGTATAGAGGTAGATCGTGCGAAAATAGATACCATTAGTAGGTTACCTCCACCCACTAGTGTGAAGTCGATTCGGAGTTTTCTATGGCATGCGGGCTTCTATAGCCGCTTTATTAGGGATTCTCAAAAATAACTCGCCACATGACCCGTCTTTTGGAGAAAGATGTTCCATTTGTCTTTAAAGAGGAGTGTCTTAAGGCCTTCAACTTTTTGAAGGAACAGCTTGTGAGTGCACCTATTCTTATCTCGCCCGATTGGAGCTTACCGTTTGAGCTCATGTACGATGCGAGTGACTATGTCGTTGGAGCGGTATTAGGACAAAGAAAGGATAAGCACTTCCACCCCATATACTACGCGAGCAAAACGCTAAATCATGCTCAAGAGAACTACACCACCACGGAGAAAGAACTCTTAGCCATAGTCTTTACTTTCGACAAATTCCGCTCATACCTTGTTCTATCCAAGACAATAGTTTTCACCGATCACTCTGCGTTGCATTTTCTTTTTCAAAAGAAAGACGCCAAACCCCGACTTATACGGTGGATTCTATTGCTTACCGAGTTCGATATTGAGATTAGAGACAAGAGAGGGGCCGAAAATGTAGTGGCCGATCATCTATCACGTCTAGAGGACCCCAAGAGAGAAGAGATTCGTGAGGAGGAGATTGGAGATACATTCCCTCACGAGTCAATCGAGTTTGTAGAAGCCGAGAAGGAGGGATTGCCTTGGTTTTGTGACTTAACGAAATATCTTTCTAGTGGCAATATTGTTAGGGGGATGACCACACAACAAAGGAGGAAGTTTCTTAGTGAATCGAGAAAGTAAGTGTGGGATGATCGTTTTCTCTTTAGAATTGGGGGGATAGGATACTTAGACGATGCGTGTCGAGGGAGGAGGGTTGGAACATCATTAAGCATGTACATGAGGGCCTCACGGGAGGACATCATGGTGCATATGACACCCTCAAAAGGTGTTTGATTGTGGCTTTTATTGGCCTAGCGTACTTTGTGATGCCGTTGAGTTCGTGAAAACATGTGATGCGTGTCAATGAACCGGCAAGTGTTGGAGGTTTTTGATGTTTGGGGCATAGATTTCATTGGACCCTTTCCCGTCTCCAAAGGGAACCGTTACATACTTGTGGAAATTGACTACGTGTCTAAATGGGTTGAGGCTCAAGCTCTTCCTATAAATGAAGCCCGAATAGTCTTGAAATTCCTTAAGAAACTCTTTTCTCGATTTGGTACACCTAAAGCTTTAATTAGTGACCGTGGTACTCACTTTTGCAATGCATTAATGGAAAAATTGCTTGCACGCTACTGAGTCACTCATCGTTTGTCTACCGCATATCATCCACAGACAAGTGGTCAAGTGGAGAACGTAAATCGTGGTATCAAACGTATCTTAGAGAAAACCGTTGGTAAGAATAGGAAGGATTTGTCCGACAAGTTAGACGATGCATTATGGGCGTTTCGAACCGCCTACAAAACGCCTTTAGGAACCACACCATTTATGATCGTCTATGGAAAAGCTTGTCACCTTCCCGTAGAGCTAGAACACCAAGCACTTTGGGCATTAAAAACCATTAACCTTGACATGACCGAAGCCGCTAGGAAGCGTTTCTATCAAATCCATGAGCTTGAGGAACTTAGGGATGCGGCTTATGCTCGATCCTTGGGAATTAAGGAGAAGATGAAATCTTCACATGATAGGAAGTTAAGCAAAGTGAAGGAGTTTAGCAAAGGTGATAGAGTACTTCTCTACAATTCAAGATTGAAGTTTTTTACGGGGGATTGACTGCACTTAAATTAGAATTCACATGATAAGGTGATGCGTGTGAAGTGTTATATATATTAGGTGTATATTTTAAGCCCCTTTAACACTTATTTTAGCCAAGTTTTAAATTTATAAAACACGATATTTTACTAACACTAAACACACATATGGGCAAGTGCACCCATCGTGAGCGTAGTATAGCGTTGGTAAGATACCGAGGTCGTCCAAGGACACAATAGCTTTTAGTACTGGTTTATCCTCAACGTCTAATCAAAATAAAAAGTTTAGAAAAATGGTTTTTAAACTAAGAAAAATAAAAACTAACTAAAATGCTGAAAATAAAAAATAAAATAAAAACAGATAGACAAGATGAATCACTTGGTTCCGACTCGTATCTAGTATAACCTTTGATTATTTCCGCACTTTTGCACATAATTAAGAGATTATCTTAGTTATTGTAGTAGGCCCCTCTTTTGAAGGTGACGTTACCCTCACCCCAGTAGTTTGAGTCAGCAAAGATACAATCCTAAAAGGGTGGATTATTGGAAGATAATGAATTAAGTTATTAATGCAGTATTATGGTAGGCCCCGCTTTTGGCGGTCACGTTACCCTCGACTAAGTAGTCTGAGTCAGCAGGGATACAGTCCTAAATAGCCGGGTTATAGTATTAATAGTAGTTAACTTATGAGGGGGTCAAAGAGTTTGGACCCCCGCCATCCAATACCGTGAAGTATTGAAGGAGATCCTACTAAATTTGACCCAGGTCCATTGCAGGACCTCTAAACGCTGAACAATGGCAAGACCTTTTCCAAACCGTTCCCTTAACCCCCGACCAGGTAGCCAACATACCTCCATATAGACCGTGGAGATATGAATGATGAAAATCTTTTATTTTATATAGACAGTAAAATAATGCCAAGACACCACGGACAAATGATAAGGAAATATCACCTTCAACTTAAGTAACTAGTTATTAAAGTCATTAATACAAAACCAAATAAAAAGTGCAAAAGATTAGAAATAAAAAGTATTATACTAGACACTTTGTCTTCACCAAGTGATGTAAGAGACTTAGGCAAACATGGCCTTGATTGTCAAGAACTCTTACGATCAATCTTGGATCCCGAGACGACTCACACACTCTACGATGGACAATGGATGATGGTGGTGGATGATGGTGTTGTGATGGTGGTGGGTGGTGGATGAAGTGTGAGAGAGGTGGTGTGCCAAGGGATGTGTTGAAATGAAACCAAGCACTCCTATTTATAGGCTGAACAGAGGGCTGGGCACGGCCCCGTGTCCGCTGGGCACGGCCCCGTGCCTGTCTGACATTCTCTCTCTTCATTAATTGTAATTCGCAATTACAATTAATGCGCCTGCAGTACTTTCGACACGCCTCCGTGCTCACTGGACACGGCCCCGTGGTGGGCAATAGAAGCTTCTATGTATTTGTCTTTTCTGCTGCTTCTTGGGCACGGCCCCGTGCTGGCTGAGCACGGGGCGTGTTCAGTCTTCTGCCTTCTCTATTTTGCTTGGGAAGATGCCGTTGAAGGGTCGGGCAGTCCACTTATGTTCCTTTCCTTGTATTTATGTTAGATTTAGCTGTCTTTTTGCTTCTTTTGTGAATTTGAGCTCATTTAATCCTGAAAATACAAAAGGAAGACAAAAACACTCTTTTTCCAACATTAGTACTTAAAAAGGGTTAGTTTTGTGCCTTATTTGATGTAATTTATATGTTGCATTTTACACACATCAAATACCCCCACACTTGAACTTTTGCTTGTCCTCAAGCAAAACTCTTTAATATGTGGCTTACACTCCTAAATGGAATAGGTAGAAGAGAAGGTTTTGGGCTTGCCGTAGAGTGTCGAGATTTCCAAGATTCTTTAGGAAGTTTTATTTTTATTTATTTACAATCCTATTCGTCATGATTTATTTAAAACTTTTAATAAGAGAAATTATTTATTAGGGCATAGCATGCCTTTTTAAAATTCTATTTATATACAAGTTCACATACCTCACGGGAGAAATCACTCACACTCGGCCGAAGGTGTATTTTTAGTGAATCACTCGAGAGCGGCATGGAACTTATTCCTACCATAAGCTTGCTAAGCAATCAATCCTCATCCTTTTTTAACTTATATACCTTTGTAAATATCAAGAGGACTTTGTGGGTTAAGGGTTAGGCTTGGGTTAAAGGTAGGTGGTTGGGTTAGTGGTTAGTAGCAAAAAGGGTGAAAAAGCGTAACAAGTGTCGGTTTTCGTAAGACTTTCTATTTTTGTAACTCGTATTTTGATGAAGCTATTATTCAAACAAAGTTATTTTTGATAAACTTGTTTGTTTATTTTCTTTTGCTTCATCATCAACACATATTTTTTTTTTATCATACGAAAAACCGAACTTGTTACTAAAACAAAGGGTAAAAATGAAAAAGGTTGTGGTGGGTGAAAGGGTGTTGGTTTATGAAATGAAAAGGTTTAGGCTCAAAGGGGCTAACTAGGGGGGTTTTTGGGTAAGTGGTAAAAGAAAAAGAAAAAAATAATGGTGTAGAAATAAAAAGGGTTAGTCCTAATGCCTCCATCATTTACTTACTCGGGTTTAAGTTGATAAGGACCGGGAATGTATCGTCATGGCAAGTTCTAGAGTCGTAAGAACCAAGCGGCTATTCACACAAGAAACGAAAAATGAGCATTTAGTCTAAAGATGTAATTTTGTATGCTCAATAAAGGCTCAAAACTCACTTTTGTGGGAATGGGTTTTTATGTGACCAAGTATATATAATCAAATTTTAACTAAGCTTGTCATGCCCTTTTTTATAATTTTCTTATGTTGGTTCTTTTTATCACGATGCTATCGGTTGTAAATTCGTAAAAATATAACCTTTTTGAGAACTTGGATTTCCCGAGTTAAACCTAGACAAGTAAAAAAAAATGAAATTTTTGAAAAAATTTGGGGTGATTAGCGGTTCCAATAGAGTTTTTTGTAAGGCTTGTATTTAGGACTTGCAAAGTTTCCAAGGTTTTAGCATCCCCCCCACACTTAAATTACACATTGTCCTCAATGTGTCCCAAAAATAAATTTTTAGGTTGATTAGATGTGTAAAATAGTGTTAAAAAGCAAAAATTTTGTGTTACTGGGCGCTGAACACGGCCCCGTGTTATCCGGGCACGGCCCCGTGTTCAAGTTCCACTAACAAAATTAAATCAAGAGAAACAGAAGCCTGGACACGGGGGCGTGTTGGGTGGACATGGCCCGTGTCCAGTTACCTGAACTGGGCAGTTTTCTGCAGGGGGTTCAACACGGGGCCGTGTTGGTTGGGCACGGCCCGTGTTGAACCTTCTGAAATGGAGAGAATTGTCGGGTTGCCTTGTTCTTGTGCATGAGGTCATTTTTCTCGTTCCCCTTTTCATCCCTTATCACCATGAGTGTGTTTTATTCCTGAAAATTAAAACTTAACTAGAAAACATAAAAATTAATCTAAATTAAACTAAGGATAGTTCCATGGAATGCCTCCATGGTGCGCCACGTTTATAAGGGTCCTTGGCTAGACCCAAAGCCTGGTCATATGTTACCCAAGTGGGATGTATTGCATCCCATGTTACACCGTCGGAGAGCGTCATCCAAGCTTGAGTCTATGACCTTCATGTAGTTGACCGGATCTTCTTCCTCTACTCTCTTTCCACATTCAAATTTCACTTCCTCATCCCCAAACTTCAATGTTAGAGTTCCGACATTCATATCCACCACTGCTTGGGCGGTGGCTAGAAATGGCCTCCCGAGGATGAGAGGGACATCGGTGTCTTCTTCCATGTCTTGGATGACAAAGTCGGTTGGAAAGACGAAATTGTCAACCTTGACTAGCAGATTTTCAGCGACACCTTGTGGGAATTTGACGGACCTGTCGGCGAGTTGTATGCTCATCTTTGTAGGGCTTGTTGTTCCTAGGCCGAGTCGCTTGAACATTGACGTGGGCATGAGGTTGATGCTAGCCCCAAGATCAGCTAAAGCATTTCGGACGGGGGACTTCCCAATCGAGCAAGGGATTGTGAAGCTCCCGGGGTCGATTTTCTTTTGTGGAAGTTTGTTGAGTACTAAAGCTGAGCATTCTTCGCCTAAGTTAACTAATTGCAATGATTCAATTTTCCTTTTGTGAGTAAGGAAATCCCTCATGAATTTTGCATATTTAGGCATTTGGGTTAGGACCTCAATAAAAGGAATATTAACATGCAATTGTTTTAGTAAACTTTCGAACTTTGCGAATTGCTCATCGGTCTTTTGACGATTTAACCTACCGGGGTACGGAATCGGATGAGTCCTGGTGGCCTCTTGATTTGTTGAAGGAGCTTTTTCTGGTTGAGGTGTGGGTGAAGTAGTGTTTTGGCGTTGACTTCCTTCAATTTGTGGTAAGGGCTCATCCTCGGGACCCACGGTTCGGTTTCTTAACGTGATGAGGTGTACTTGCGCTTTTGGGTTGGTTTCGGTATTACTTGGTAACGCGCCTTGTGGTCTCTCGGAGAAATTTTGAGCTAGTTGATTTAATTGTTTTTCAACGTTTTGAATGCTAGCTTGTTGATTTCTAAAATTCGATTCCAATTGTTGAAATCGATCCGAGTTTTTCTTTTCGGTGTCGGAGATGAGGCGAGATAGGGTATCTTCAAGCCTTTCTCTTCCACCTTGTTGTTGAGAGAAATTTTGTGGTTGTTGAAAATTAGTTCGTTGGTTTTGTTGGTTACTACTATTGCCAGGATCTCTCCAACCAAGATTTGGGTGGTTACGCCATCCTTGGTTGTAGGTACCCGTTGGAGGACCCGACGGCCTAGGTCTATTATCAATGTAGTTTACCATTTCCGCTTGTTCATCTAATTCTTTCATACAACTCCAATTTTCATGTGACCCACCACACCCTTCACAAGCCATAACCAAGGCCGTTTTTGTTATTTCTAGCTTTTTGATTTTTGAAGAGAGGGCCTCGATTTGGGCTTGTAAAGAGGTGCTTTCGTCAACCTTATGGGCGCCCGGGGCAATAGATTTATTACCTCGGGGAGTGTGCCATTGAAAATTGGTTTGAGCAATTTCCTCAATTTGATTATATATTTCATTTGGGCGACGATTACCTAAAAGTCCCCCGGAGCTTGAATCAAGTGTTTGTCTTGTGTGTGGCAACAACCCATTGTAGAAGGTGGATACTTGTTGCCATACCGCTAGACCGTGATGAGGACACTTTCTTAGAAGCTCCTTGAACCTTTCCCAAGTTTCATATAAGGATTCCCCATCCTCTTGTGAAAATGTATTAATTTCAGTCATTAGTTTAGCCGTTTTAGCAGGAGGGAAATATTTATATAGAAACTTTTGGGCCAGTTCATCCCAGGTGTTTACCGAGCCAACAGGGAGGGTGTTAAGCCAACCCTTAGCTCGGTCTTTTAGTGAAAATGGAAACATCCTAAGGCGAATGGCGTCGTTTGATGCCCCATTGATCCGAAAAGTATCACATATTTCCAAGAAATTAGTAATATGTAGATGGGGATCCTCGTCCGCAAGCCCATGAAAGGTTGCGGAGTTTTGGAGCATTTGTATCAAATGCGGCCGAAGTTCGAAGTTGTTGGCCTCGACATTCGGTGCATTGATAGCGGCGCCGAGATTGCCTACGGTGGGCCGTAGGGAATCCATGAGGCTACGTTGGTCCGCCATTGCAAGTGGGTCCCCCGAAGCTTTCTCTTGATTTTTAGCTTTAAGTCTTTTTCTGAGAAAGCGTTCGGGTTCTTCTAGGGGTTCTTTTATGTCTCTACTAGAACTAGAGCTCATGCACTACGTAGGAGGTTCAAATGTGGCGCCTGGGTTCCAAGTCCTGAAACAAAAACAGAAAAAAACGCTGGTCAGAATGTTCACCACGGCCCCGTGCTCAGTGAACACGGCCCGTGGTCAGAGGTACAGTAATTGTTTTCTGTATCCCAGTTACTGGGAGTTGGACACGACCCCGTGTTGCACCGACACGGCCCCGTGCTCAGCTCTCTGTAACTCAGAAAATAAAAACTGCCAGTTATGATGCTGGGCACGGCCCGTGTCTGACCAGGCACGGCCCGTGCTGAGCTCTGCAGAAGCTGAAAAACTAAGAAAAATCCTAAAAAAAAATTAAAAATAAGAAAAATGATTAGGCCGTTGATTCCTAACTTTCTTAAAATCCTTGTGTCCCCGGCAACGGCGCCAAAAACTTGATGCGTGTGAAGTGTTATATATATTAGGTGTATATTTTAAGCCCCTTTAACACTTATTTTAGCCAAGTTTTAAATTTATAAAACACGATATTTTACTAACACTAAACACACATATGGGCAAGTGCACCCATCGTGAGCGTAGTATAGCGTTGGTAAGATACCGAGGTCGTTCAAGGACACAAGAGCTTTTAGTACCGGTTTATCCTCAACGTCTAATCAAAATAAAAAGTTTAGAAAAATGGTTTTTAAACTAAGAAAAATAAAAACTAACTAAAATGCTGAAAATAAAAAATAAAATAAAAACAGATAGACAAGATGAATCACTTGGTTCCGACTCGTATCTAGTATAACCTTTGATTATTTCCGCACTTTTGCACATAATTAAGAGATTATCTTAGTTATTGTAGTAGGCCCCTCTTTTGAAGGTGACGTTACCCTCACCCCAGTAGTTTGAGTCAGCAAGGATACAATCCTAAAAGGGTGGATTATTGGAAGATAATGAATTAAGTTATTAATGCAGTATTATGGTAGGCCCCGCTTTTGGCGGTGACGTTACCCTCGACTAAGTAGTCTGAGTCAGCAGGGATACAGTCCTAAATAGCCGGGTTATAGTATTAATAGTAGTTAACTTATGAGGGGGTCAAAGAGTTTGGACCCCGCCATCCAATACCGTGAAGTATTGAAGGAGATCCTACTAAATTTGACCCAGGTCCATTGCAGGACCTCTAAACGCTGAACAATGGCAAGACCTTTACCAAACCGTTCCCTTAACCCCCGACCAGGTAGCCAACATACCTCCATATAGACCGTGGAGATATGAATGGTGAAAATCTTTTATTTTATATAGACAGTAAAATAATGCCAAGACACCACGGACAAACGATAAGGAAAGATCACCTTCAACATAAGTAACTAGTTATTAAAGTCATTAATACAAAACCAAATAAAAAGTGCAAAAGATTAGAAATAAAAAGTATTATACTAGACACTTTGTCTTCACCAAGTGATGTAAGAGACTTAGGCAAACATGGCCTTGATTGTCAAGAACTCTTACGATCAATCTTGGATCCCGAGACGACTCACACACTCTACGATGGACAATGGATGATGGTGGTGGATGATGGTGTTGTGATGGTGGTGGGTGGTGGATGAAGTGTGAGAGAGGTGGTGTGCCAAGGGATGAGTTGAAATGAAACCAAGCACTCCTATTTATAGGCTGAACAGAGGGCTGGGCACGGCCCCGTGTCCGCTGGGCACGGCCCCGTGCCTGTCTGACACTCTCTCTCTTCATTAATTGTAATTCGCAATTACAATTAATGCGCCTGCAGTACTTTCGACACGCCCCTGTGCTCACTGGACACGGCCCCGTGGTGGGCAATAGAAGCTTCTATGGATTTGTCTTTTCTGCTGCTTCTTGGGCACGGCCCCATGCTGGCTGAGCACGGGGCGTGTTCAGTCTTCTGCCTTCTCTATTTTGCTTGGGAAGATGCCGTTGAAGGGTCGGGCAGTCGACTTATGTTCCTTTCCTTGTATTTATGTTAGATTTAGCTGTCTTTTTGCTTCTGTTGTGAATTTGAGCTCATTTAATCCTGAAAATACAAAAGGAAGACAAAAACACTCTTTTTCTGCATTTTACACACATCATAAGGGCTTAAGATTGGATTTGGGTTTAAGGGGACAAATATATTCGCAATCACGGCTAACGCAAGTTTTGGTTTTAAAATATAAATATGCTTTTGTCCCGAGTAACTATTCATCTCTAATTCCGTTGCATAATTCTTTTTCGAGGACGAAAAAAGAGTAAGTGTGGGGATATTTGATGTATTGAAAAATACATCTCTTATTCGTGTACAGTTTGTATAATTTTCCGTTATATTTAGTTTAGTTTTCGTTAGAATGTGCATACTATTGATCAATTCGAGTTTTGCTGGTCTTGGTACTTAATATTGCTGAAAATTGAGTGAAAACGAGCCAAAATCCTGAAACACCAAGTCCCGAAACAAGTTGAAAAGGAGTTAGAATTATTTCTGAGTTTTTGGGATGCTAGAGCTGAAAAAAAGACGCAACAGTCTGTGGAATTTGTGTCGTCGCACTACCCCACGGCTAAATGTCATTCTTGTCATGTGCCGCCACCAAGTAAATAAGAATTTAAGGATTTCTATCTCGTCGCGCTACGCGATTGCTCAAGGACTAACCCATCGCGCGACGCGACGGGGTTAATTTATGGAAATCTTTCGCCAACGATTAGGGTTACGTATATAATCCCAAGAAATCATAATTAAACCGGAGATTACGAATTGAGAGCATTGAAGGCGATTCTTGGAGCTGATTTGAAGGTCTTGAAGCATTAAACTCATCGGTACGAGTTCGGGACGAAGGATTGAAGACTTGCTCGGGTTTTCCATCTTTGATTTGTTTTCGTTAGTTAACATGCCCGGCTAAACTTTTAAGCCACCTAGACTATGATGAATGGATTGAATAAAGTTTAAACCTTTTTCGTTAATTGCATGATTTTTATGGATTAATTGTGTTTAGTAAAAAGTTTGGTTTATTGATTTGATGTACATGCGTACTTTGATCTGGTTTCTTGTTATCAATTGCTTCGTATGATTCTTGGTGACGGTCTTTATCACATGATAGAGTCGTGCTAGGGTTTTTGGTTTTGGTGAGTGTCTATATCACATAATAAATCTTAACTCTTTAGGGTGAAATTGCGCAAATAACCCCTAGAAGTAATTTTAATGATTTGCTAGATTCTAGTATTCTACTAGTCCTTATAGCTGGAAGGTGCGGGGCTATTGATAGGTCTTACCCGGCGAATTGCTTTAGACAGTCCTTGGAAAAGGTCGTGCCTTAGTTGCCCCGTCGGTTTATTAGTCTATCAAGTCAAATTAAGAAGCTAAACTACCCTAGATCTATAATTGGAAAAGAGTAGGTCAATATTAGGGTACTTACACAATAATTAGACAACTGGAAAGACGTCTAATAACCAGTAGGATTAACGGCCTAGGTAGCACCATATGTTTCACCTCTAGAAGGGTTGAGGGGCTTAGTTGGTGTCTTAATAGGTTTAGTATCATAAGATCCCGGTTCCATAAATCATGCAGTTAACTTAATCGGTAATTCTTTAAAATCAATGTAGGATTCTAGTCTAGGTGGTCTCGTTCATCATATAAGAAAAGTCTTTGCCTTCTTTCGTATTAGTCTAGTTTTAGTTTAATAAGTAGTTTAAATAGATTTCCTAAGATTTTCTGTAACCCCCCCCCCCCCCCCAAACAATTAAACAAGTTTAAGTCGTGTCTGTTAGTGTCTGTTAGAGTCTAGTTTACATGATTTATAGCGTCTCGTGGTTCGATATCTAGACTTCCTTAGGTCATACTACAGTGATCGGTACACTTGCCGATTGTGTGGTTTAGGTCGAGTCTAGAATTAAAGCTTTTTAGTGTCTAGCTTAGAGAGTCTAATTTAGTTCATTTTTATAGTCTGTTTTGCACACATCAATATATTTTTGGGTAAAAAGAGTTGAACATGAGGCAAAGACGATGGATGGAAAGTTTTGTGACAACTATCAAAATTTCAGGTATTCGTACAATTATTAAACCATGATTAGTGCTTAATGACTGTGTTGAATTACAATTAACTGCCTTCTGGTTACTGCCTTATACATACATGTGCATCATATATTGCTAAATGTTATGACATGAATGCATGAGAGCTTTATTGACTCAAATGATGCACGAAACATAGTTAGCACAGTAATCTGATAAATCAGGAAAATGCTGACAGAACTCAGCACAAAGACAGACAGTGCATTGAGACACAGAATGAGCCAGAAACTAAATACCACACTAGTATAGTGTGTAGGAAAGTAAGGATCATAAAACTGACTTTCTAGTGATAGTTTAAGTGCCGGAAAGTGCCTAAAACTCACCCAAAGTGCTGAATTCAGCATAAATCAGCATTTTAACAACCTAATTTTATGCAAAAATATGGTTAAATGGTCCTGAATGCTTTCCTAAGTGTCGGGAATCAAAAGTGTCACAAAAGGGTACATAAAGCAACTAAGCTGCAAAGTTTAGCACTTTAACGAACCGGTAACCAACCGAACAACCGGACACTACCCAAAACATCAAATTTACACTAGAAGCAATGTTTTAACATTACCAAGCTAGTTATGGTCCCCGAACATCATAACACCCCATACAAATATCTAATAACTAAGAAACGTAACTTACACTTGGATTTCAACTAGTAATCAACTAACTTAGTTTAAACCTATGCTACTAACCCCCCCCCCCCCCCCCACCTATTTACGACCCCAACAAGGGTCCCACAAGATGATTTGTTTAAATTTTATATTGGATCATGTTTATGCTTTTTGTGACATAATATACAAGAGTTAGAAGGAAAATTTGGTTATAAGTATAACATGTATGTTCTAAGCTCATTCTTACACACACTTGAAACACACACAAGTTCTTCTTCTCCCCTTGGAGCTCTCAGCCGAACATCAACACATACACATCCACCTTCATTCATCCATTCTCATACAATCCAAGCATATAAAAAGGTGTTAGAGATCATACAAAGAAGCTAGGAGCTTTCGAAAGTGCAAGAACCTCTCTTATTTTCTTTTATCCACTTGATTTCTTCTCTTGATCATCCTTGGCCTTGTGCTAGTGGCAAGAACCTTATACACTCCATTTTACTTCCATTTTAAGTGGTTAAAAGAAGGATCATAATCATAATCTTGAAGAACACTAAGAATCACAAGAAGTAAACTTGAACATAAGCATGAATAATGAAGAAACTAAGTTGTTTATGAGTTGATTTGCCTGTTGATTGTTATTTGTACATATGTTTGATGTTGATCATCATATGATCTTGCTAGATCATGATTAAAAACATAATCTAGAAAGATGAGAGCATGAAAGTGTTGTAGGATGATAGATCATCCACACATAAAGCATGAACTTGAAAGAACAAAATGATTTCTTGAAAAATAATGATCAAAGTGAGTAGTAATACTTGTAGATCTAAATATTTATGGATGATTTCTAAAGAAACCAAGTTAAAAATATAAGTTTTACTAAACCTTGGTTCTTACATAAACCAACCTTGTTTTTGGTGGTTAAACAAGTGAAGAAACACTTGTGTAACAAGAAGAATTCATAAAGAAATATTTTTAGAAAACTTGATCTGAAGTTGTAAGGATCCATATTCTTTAAAAATGAAGTTTTTAAAGAATTAATCACACTTTAAAGGATAACAAGACCTACTAAGAACACTAGTAAGTTACTACAATTTTTTGTGAAATTTCAAGTTCATGAAGTATTAGATTATGCTTGTTTTTGGCAAAGTTGGTAAGTAAAGGTTGTTTATTGTTGATTGTTGATTGATTGTGATGATTTTTACAAAAGAAAATGATATGGTTGAAAGCATGGAAACCTCCATTTTTAGGGGAAACTATGGCAAAATTTTCTGAAAATTTAGACACTTAGAAAAATATTTATAAACATGCACTTACAAGTGTATTTTCAACCATAAATTGTTACATAAACTTTGCCATAATTTTCGTTACAAAAATATAAATATTGGAGGTTGGGTTTTTATAAATAAAAGTGACTAAGTATGTATTTAGGAAATATATATTTAGAAGACACCATGTGTGTGATTATTTGTATATTTTGTGTATTAGTTATATTATTTTAGAACATAAAATAATATAACACATCAAATACCAAGAATTACAATCCAAAATATTACCAAAATTCCAAGGAATAAATATACAAGTTGTACACAAAATATTGGTGAAAACCGAACTATGGAATAAGACTTACAAAATATTCCGGAAATTATATTCACAAGTATATTTTGGTAAATAATATTTTGGAGACCAAGAGACAAAATATGAGTTTTACGATTATTACAAGAATATATAATATTTTGACAAAGGAAAAATATATTATTTTTGGGCAAGTATAAATATATATTTTTCTTGGAATTATTAGAAGATGTATTATTTTTGGGAAAAAATATACATTTCTTAAACAAACATGAAATACAATATTTTTGGGGTGAAAGATATATTTTCTCAAAATAAATATGAAATATATCATTTTTGGATGAAAAATGAGTTTATATATATTTTCTAAGTTAGACTTGAAAATATATTATTTTTTGAACTTATATGAAAATACAAATATTTTTGCCAAGTGAAAAATTATAAATAATTTTTCTAAGTAGTATTCCTTAATATATATATATATATATATATATATATATTGGAAATATATATGGATTTTTACTAAGGATATTATTCTGGAAAAATTAATACGAAATTAAGTATATGAATACTTAATGAATACAATAAAAATACGTATTCTCATACGTATAAATACACACCGGAATACGGCCCTAATACATGGAAAGAATAAACAAGTATAAGAATGCAAATACAAATACACCCATCCTTGGGAAGGATATACAAGTATAAATACTTGGGAGGTAATAAGTTAAAATAATTGTTTTAACAAATTATTCCAAAATTTAATAAATATAATTTAAGTTAAAATATTAATTATTTTAACAAATAATTATATAACTTGGAATAATATCGAAGACAGAAAAGAAGCGTAACTCAAAGACATTAATACTAAGTCAAGGCACGACCCGCCCGTCTAATAGATCATAGTACGTTGTAGGTAGTCGTGTTTACCCGAAGGAGCTTGAGTTACGGTGGTTGAAGACGCAAGACTGTGAGTTCATGTCACCCTTTTCTTTAAATTGTTTTGTTTTATAACTTCGAGGGTGAAGTACATGTTACAAAATGATTACAAACAATTACAATTGGTATGGTTAGCTATGGAAAATACAGTAGATCATGTGAATGGGTAGGCGCACTCCTAAGACCATTAATCCTCGTGTTAGGACCGAGGGGCATGAGTGATAGATCTATTTGGGTGTAGCGAGCCCACACCCATGTGGACCGGGGTTTGGCCCATGAGGTGACTATGTCTTACAGCCGGAGGCCCGGTACAAAATCTGCTAGGTTTGAGCCTTCCTACGTCGTTGCACGCATGTTAATGGCCTTGCAAACCATTAATTGATCTGTTTCCTTATTTTGCTTTCATACCGGGATTTACAAAACATACATACATACAATGATATCAAAGGTTTATACACACAAACAAACACATGAACTCGCTCAACTTTTGTTGATGTTTTTAAAACTACATGTATTTCAGGGAATTAAAAGTGGATCTGGCGGACGTTGGATGTTTCAAGTTGCGTTAAGAATAAAGGATGTCATCCGTTGTCTTAGGGTTTGGTTAGTGTGTCTTATTCCTGGACAAGACACATCTACCAAAGCCTGATTTTATTTAGAGTCTTTTGATGAGTCCTTCTGGAACTCTAAACAATTCGTATGGTTTGTAAAATTTGAATTTGAAGTCTATGTTTAAACAATGATGTTTGTGATGCTTTTAAACTTAATTAATGGATGACCATCTATGGTTTTTATCATATAGTTGTTGTTATGATTGAATGCAATGATATTAAGCAGTCACACATAATCACGCTTCCGCAAAAGACAGGGTGTGACAAGTTTAAGTGACTACGATTGTGATATCCAATATCACGAAGGTAAAGCTAATGTAGTAGCTGATGCTTTAAGTCGTAAGTATCATGAGAAGCCGAAACGGGTACGTGCTCTCAGATTAAATTTGCAAATAGATTTAATGGAACAATTAAAAAGTACCCAGGAAACATCAACCAAGGATAATGCAGAAAGATTAAAAGGGATAATGAAGGAATTAGAAAAAGGAACCGATGGAATTTGGAGATTCCATAAGAAAAGAATTTGGGTACCTATCCAAGGAAACTAACGCCATGAATTTTAGAGGAAGCTCAAAAGTCTAAGTATACGATGCATCCTGGTAGTGACAAGATGTATCTAGATTAGAGGAAGAATTTTTGGTGGTTGTTACGTCTCTAAGTGTTTAACTTGTTCGCAAGTTAAAGCGTAACATCAGGTCTAAACCGTAGGGTCTAGGCGTGGGGGAGTGTGGTCTCGACAAAAAGGTTAATCCTTAACTCTACTTGATCTATGTCTGAGCTTGTTGTAAGAATGGATCTGCAAAACAAGAACAACATGAAGTTCGTTACAAGGAGGAGATGTAGGGGTTCTCCTTGTAACCACCCTTCGGCGTGAGAATAAGTATCCTTTAAAGAGAGTAAATGAGTGTTTGTTAATTGTGAGAGATGAGCTGATGGGCCTTGGGCCAGACATCGCCAACAAGGAATATTTGTTTAGTCCCCCTTGGCACAACAGATAGTGTGTGCAGAGGTCAAGGGACGGTGGCACACGGTGACTGGTGCCACGTGGCTTGCCGAGTGTACTTGTTGTCGAGTTTACCTTCAGCTGTGAGTGGAGATCATGGAACAGTGAATGGCAAACGCTGATTGGCTACACGTTGCCATGTTTTTGTATTTCTTGTCCCCTGCATGATTAATCATCGTGGGAATTGTATGGATATAGCCTAGCGCATGTTGATTAGCTGTAGACTCTTTCCATTTGTACTATCTATACTTGTGCTAGCTGTCACTGCTGCATGCGCGCGAATTAGGTGTGCACAATAGCTCTGGAAGTAGCATAGTTTTGTGTTGTTTAAGTTTGGGTATGGTCTTCTACGTGCATGGCTAGTAAATCTTTGTGCAGGAGTTTGGACCATACCCCTTCAATGTCAATATCTCTCGTTATTGGTTTTTTTGTCTTCTTGTGTACAGAGTTTGTGAAGTGTCACACCCTGAATTTCTAACCAGATCCCGTGGGCCCGGGTAGGGAGTATCGTGACGTAATATTGGTATCATCATAGTCAAACAATCACAGATAGCACAGCGAAAGTCTTGGATTTTAAAATATTATTACAAACCAAATGTACAAACGTTCAAAATAATATACAAACAACTTTTAATAATAAAGATCCACATGCGGATCGTAAGATGTACAAAAAGGAGATCAACAAACTACTAGGCCTTATGCAAAGGAGTTGCAAATTCCTCTTCTAGCATTACCGAGCAACTTCCAGCCTATTTACGTACTTGCACCTGTAACTTAGTCTTTTGAAAATACGTCAGTTTACACTGGTAAATACAATCAACCGACTCATATTGAAAAAAATTTCAAAATCATTTTAGTGCACAAGGCACATGATGTTATAAATAGCCTGGGACAATTCAAAATGATGTTGTATACAGTTTTACATGCTTGTCAATACATATGGGGCGCAATACTAAACACCGAGACATGATTAACCAACACGCCAGTTAAACCCACAAAGGGGTATCCCCACGTAGTGGGTAAGAAAAACATTTTATAATAGCACTAAGCATCTCTCGGGTGTATGCCTACACCCTGCGCTTGGCCGTGGCCAGTAGTAACTTAAATGAGTCGCGGATATCCAGGACATGGTCGCGTTAATCCCCAATGTTTTAGTTATCAGACAAAACAGATTAAATACAATCAACCGTCTCATATTGAAAACATTTTCAAAATCATTTTAGTGCACAAGGCATATGATGTTATAAATAACTTGGGACAATTCAAAATGATCTTGTATACAGTTTTACATGCCTGTCAATACATATGGGGCGCAGTACTAAACACTGAGACATGATTAACCAACACGCGACTTAAACCCACAAAGGGGTATCCCCACGTAGTGGGTAGGAAAAAAATTTATAATAGCATTAAGCATCAATCGGGTGTATGCCTACACCTCGCGCTTGGCCATGGCCATTAGTAACTTAAATGAGCCACAGATATCCAGGACACGGTCGCGTTAACCCCCAATGTTTAAGTTATCAGACAAAACAGATTAAAACAGGTTATGAAGATTTTTAGTCACAATCCGACATATGATCCCATACCCGACCAAGCGGTAATAATTTACCGTATCCCAAGCCCGTATAAGGAAAATAGGTTAAGAGTATTTACCTGGGCTAAAACTCGTCTTATGAATGCGAGAATTATAAATAGCCCAGCCGTATTCAATTAACTAAGGGTAGGTAGCAATTTACTGGAAGGCCCTAGTCTGGAATGATGGTATAAATAACCAATTAGAATGCTAACGAGTCCTATTCAAGTCGTAGACTTGGATCGGTTAACTTAAAATATCGAAAACGGTACGATACGCTAGATTAAGCGATGACCGGAATAGAATGGATTTTAAATCCAACAAGTACTAAGACTTGTATAATATGGGTAAACAATTTACATTCTAAAATTTGAAATAAAAATGATAAGGTTTGGCCTGTTTCGGTAAACTTACGTAAACTAGTTACATAAGCTTAACCGTACGCGTATAAGCGATATTGGGTAACCGGATGAGTCATTAATAAGTTCTATATGCCAATATACTTCAAATAAATTGTAACATCAGTAGGTTAGCAACTTATATGCCCATGAACGTTTTAAAATCAAAATATGCCTCATAAGGACGTTTAAGTCATTATACGACGTATTATAGGAACTTGCGTATAAACTGATGTTATGGACACAATCATTCTGTAAAAATACTTTATTTATGATATAATATCAGTAAGTAATCAAAGATATCTGAGTTTTATGATTTAATACCAAATTATGCACCATAAGGGCATTTTGGTCATTATGTACATAGTTTGAGAACTTATTTGAAAACCTGAGTTATGATCATGTACCTACTGTGAAAACATTGTAAATAAGTTATAATATCAGTAGGTATCAATTTTTGATGGATAGTTATGGTTTAAAACCATGCTTTGCGGCAAAGGGGCGTTTTGGTCGTTTAATAACGTAATTTACAACCTTTAGTCAAAACTCAGGTTATGATCAGATTTAATATTCCAAAATATGTTGATTATGATATTATATCAGTAGATAATAGGTTTGATATGATAAATTATGTTTAAACCCATACTATGTGCCGAAGGGGCACTTTGGTCAATATAAAACATAATTTACGATCTTGTATGAAAACTCAGTTTATGATCAGTTTAATAACATCAAAATATGTTAATTATATTAACATATCAGTAGGTAAGTAATTTGCAAGTTCATTATCGATTAAAACCTTATTAATTGCAAAAAGGGCATTTTGGTCAAAGTATGGCATAATATCGAAACTTGTACAAAAACTCAGAATATGATTATGATCATGTAGCTAACTACGATCATAATGCAACCTTAATTGAGTAGCTAACTAAGCTAAATCGGGTCAGAATTGAAAGTCAAAGCAGAAGTCTAACTTCTCGACTTTCGGTTGCAAACCGACCTTAAAACTGGAAATGACAAGCCGAACATGTTCTAATAATTATTACTAACTTGTTTAAGTGTCAAAACATATTTTAGAACATCTATATAATCAGTTTATAATATTTTTGAAAACTGACCCATTTGACTTTTTAAACATTAAAACTTTGACCCGTCAATGGACCTTAATTCAAAGAGTTATGCTACATTAAGCTACGATCATAATGCAACCTTAATTCAGTAGCTAACGAAGCTAAATCCGGTCAGAATCGAAAGTTAAAGCAGAAGTCAAACTTCTCGACTTTCGGTTGTGAACCGACCTTAAAACTGGAATTGACGAACCAAACATGTTCATACATGTTCTAATAATTATTAGTAACTTGTTTAATGGCAAAACATATTTTAGAACATCTATATAATCAATTTATAATATTTTTGAAAACTGACCCGTTTGACTTTTTAAACATTAAAACTTTGACCCGTCAATTGACCTAGTAAACGTAATTTTCAGGAGGTGCCATTTTGAGGGAATAACACCTACCTAATTACGATCACGTAGCCATGTTCGACTCGAAAAATGGCTGGACCATAAAGGTCTAAACCGAAAGTCAAAGCAATTATCGAAATTGCTTGACTTTTGGCTTTAAAAGCCAAATAAACGAAAATGTAGATGAAAGGAGCACTTTCTAGTGATCCTCAGATGAAAATGAACTGAGTTTGGAAGCTCCTTTCAGCTAGGAACCTCCAAAGATGAGAGGAAGTGATTTTTCAAGAAGGTGCAAGTTGGAAAGTTAGCAAACACTTCTATATATAGTGTTGGAGGATTATTGTGATGATTCCAGGTGTTAGTGGGGGTTAGGAAGTGAGGACAAGTGTCTATATACGTGTCACAAGCAGCCACATTGCCCATAGTTTCGATTTAGTGGTATATGGCAGCTTTGTTTGGCCAGCAAGCAATTTTTCACAGCTGGCAGGTCTTTACGGACCTTAAAGACCTCTCTTTGCGGTTCGTAAGTGTCACGACCCCCGGCCAGGTTTTACCCAGTCCAGAAGCCGGGGGACAGAAATCCGTGGTATTGGTGTTTAATTCGGCAGCGGAAATTTTAACAGGATCGTAAATACTGAAAACACTTGTTTATCTTATTTCAAGCTTCAGGACAACCCCCGTAAATTACAATAAATGAATTTCACTGAGAAATCCCCCACATACTGCCAGTAATTATAGATTAGCAAAGACTTAATCACTGCAAAGTATAACTGGAAAAACATTTAGGGTTTTGTAAAGTAATTTGATAAAAAGAGAATGACTCACATTGCATGTTTAGTTGGACAGAGTTTTGCCTACTAATTAAGCTTGGTAACCTAGTTAAATAACAATGCACACGAAACTAGGTCAGTAACTTAATACAACATTTATGATAAGCTCACAAAATCAAAACCCTCACGACGAATGACAAAGTATAGCCCGAATTCGGGCAGCACTTAAACATCCATCGGATCGGTTTCAATCGATCGGACATTGTATCGTAGCAGTGATCGAGTTATTACCCTGTAATCGTAGCAGCGTTTCCCTATTAAAGTTGAAATTTCGAACAGAAATATGGTAATTTTGATCAAAGTTTTCGAGCACAGAAGCCTAGTCATGCAACGGACTATTTGTAGCAAAATTTTTGGTTTTACGCGGCCCACGTAAACTTTGAAGAATATCCTACGCGTCCCGCGAGGGCCACCCTAGCTACGGCTAGGGCTGCCGTGTCATGGTGTAGGTCTGTCACGTGTCTGACACGTGGCCTAAAGCTTATCCGGTGACTTACCAAGCTGTCGCGCCCCGCATAAGCTTTACTTAAATCTTACGCGGCCCGCGACAGATAAAAAAAATGGATTTCTTGTTTTTCACAAGGATTGGGGTTTTAGGGGTCCGGGTTTGCACTTACGGAGTGTTGTGGGACATTTTCGTGCAGGTCCTTACATCCTCCCCACCTTATTTAAAATCTCTCCCTCGAGATTTACTGAAACAGGTAAGGATATTTTCGCTTCATTTCCGATTCCAGTTCCCATGTGTACTCAGTGTGACAACTGTACTCTGTAATCGATGTACGATGAAAAACAATGATGTTTATTAATAAAGCAATGTGATTTGGTGTTACTATATGTGTTTTGATGTTATTATGTGTGTATTTGTGTTTGGGGAATTTTTCAATTAGATTCGACTCCAATTTTAAGCTTCAAATCGCTTTCTGGAGGGTTATACGCGCACTGATGCGTAAATATAACCAGTTTAATGCAAACAAACACTCTGGAATAGTGACATAGGCTTAACATACCTTAAATAACCTCCACTTAACTTAGAAATAAGTTTTGAATGGTTTGGTGTGTTCAAATCAAGTTTGTTCAATCGTAGGGACTATTTGTGTCAAACTGCGAAACTATACCGATTTGTATAATAACGAACACTCCGGAACTTGATCATAAGTTAAACATACCCTAAATATCCTTTACATATCTTAGAAATAGGCTTTGATGGGTTCGGTATGCTAAAACAAACTTTATTGGTCATTCAGGGACTAAAAGCGTCAAAAAGTGCACAAGTTTGCATTTTCGCGCATATCTTGCGTTCTGAATCTATCAGGACATCCAAAAATTTATGTAAGCATTAAAATATTTTATTTTAGTGTTTGGTATTAGAAAAATCCATTTGTCGCTTAATTTGGATCGTTTTTGCGTTCGTTACGACTTCCGTCGTAATTAACCAAACAACGCAACCGTACTGCCAAACGAACCCACACCCGAGATGTTTCAAGAATATTTCATGTTCCATATGTTTTAACATCATTGTGGAGCTTGAAAATGGGTTTGACGGGTGTTAGAAGTGCCGATACGCAACGAAACAAGGTGCAGGGGCTAAACTGTAAATAAGTGAAAGTGACTGGTCTGCAGGTTCCATACGGACCGTATGGACCATAGCCTTACGGTCCGTAAGCTTGTGCCAGCACCACAGAATTCAGAAACTTCCATTCCAGCTGTTGCAACTGGTTTTAGACATGGTTTTTGCAATCTATGGACTTGTTTGCCTATTTTGCTAGTGCCCAACCTTAGATTAACAAGTGTATGGCCAAGATCTTCACAACACTTGGATTGATCCTAGAACTCCTAACTTACTATAAATAGCAAGGCCCTCTTGCTCATTTCTCACACTTGAATCTAAAATCAGCTCTAAGTTGCGGTGTTTGCACTTCATACCTGAGCTATTTTAGATCAAACATCCTTCTTGGACCCTTTGTAAGTCCTCTTCTTGCTTGTTCTTATATTTCAAGCATGAAAGTCAAACAAGTTTGACTTTCAGCTTTGACCAGTCAATGGTCAACAAAAAGTTCCATTGAACTTTGCAACGTGAGCGTAATCACGATGGCTATAGTCCCTTGTGACTATACCTACTGATTACCACGTTGACTAGGCGTAGTGACGAGTCGTAGTTTCGGCCAAAATGCGTGTTTATGCGTATTTTGTAACCAAACTACTCTAGGGTATCAAAACCGTTTGTTTTGATATCAAAACCTGTTTTTTAACTTAACTAAACATGTTCTAGCATGTTTAGCTCGTTACTTTTAGTTTAGTGCTTATGTAGAGTCGTAAGTCAAGCGGACTAAACACCCGCTTAGACTTTCGAACTCGACCCGTTTGGTCGATCATTAGGATCCGACCAAACATGGTTAGTGACCATAGTTGCATAGGGAATAACCTTCCGAGGTTATAACTTATGGTCACCTAGTTTAATGTAGTTGTATGATAAGTAGTTTATATGCCTTAGGTAAATTACCAAAATACCCTTTTTATGCATAATTGGTAATTAAGCATATGTAACCTAAACTTTTGTCACATAACTGATTATGTAACATATTTAAAGATGTTTTAGCATATAATACTTGTCATAGGACTAGTTAGACGTCTCGAACGCGCAATTGCGCGCGCGACGCATTAAAGTAGCATAAGCTACCTTAATGGGTCACGATGGGTCGAAAGCACTTAGGATAGGCTTCAATTTAGGATGTAGGCTTTGATAAACCATATCACGTGAGTTCCAACACTCATTTGGTTTACAAGACCTCATTATGTCCGATCTTCCAATTTAGGCGTCTATTGTTTGACTAGTGATTCGATTACTAGGTGCTGTTTGATTTCTCTGGTTTGCTCGAGTTTGTTGAAGTTCTATTGATTGAGGATACTTTGCACTCCATGTGAGTACATAGTTCCCCTATTTTACTATTTTCAATTGTTTTGTGGTGATTCATATGTGCTAAATGTTTTCAAGGTTATAACGATGGTTTTCAAAATGATTTTCGATATTATAACGATGATTTCAAAAACGATTAAGATGGTTTATACTAAACTAATAACGATTTCAATAAAGTGAATAAACTAGTTGGTTGTATTTACATAACGAATGGCATTCATTAGCATTGATCAAGCCGACCAGTATTAGGTTATGGTACCATAGGATCTGACAAATCCCATTATCGTACTGCACCCATGGTTATGTGTGGGTTAGGTGGGTAATGACTGAATCTGAATGTTAATTTACCCTTTGGTGGTTTATTAATGCGAGAGCGAGATAGTCGAGTCACGAAGGTTTGAATGTTATTAGCGAGGCGACCATAAATAGTTTTCACACTTAAAACGAGGATGATTTAAATGATTTAAACGAATTAACGATTTGGGAATGATTCATACGAGATTAAACGAGTTGGATAAACGGTTGGTTTTTTGTTAAGTGTTTAGATAACGGGACGCGGGTAATGTGGTGAAACCATGGTAGATACGCCGCTGGTACTTCTTATATATAAGTGTTTTCAACATATTACATACCGTGGCGTTATTTAGTTCACTTGGGTAAACGATTTTGAAACGATGTCACACAAACGAGGTTTTCGAAATGATATAACCATACGAGATTTATTAACAAGTTTTATTAATGATTTAATACGAGATGTTTTACAATTTGCTTTACTAAAACAAATGTTTTTGGGTTAAGAATCATGGCTACGAGGTTTTATAAACTATAACCCGCTTGATTTAAGTTGGTTAATTAAGTTGCAATATTATACTCTTTTCAAAACAAGGTTTTTAACAAAGTATTGCAACATTTAAACTAGCCATGAATCCGACACTCCTATAAAACCTATGTACTCGCTAGCATTTCTTTGCTGACTTTGTTTTTACATATGTTTCAGGTATTGATGCTTGATGATGATTACTAGGATGCATGAGTCACATAGGATCTTGACGAGGCCTTAGTGACATAATAACAATATTAGTCGATATGTGACTTGTTTGTTTTGTGTTAAGACAATTTTAATGTTTAATATTATCAATAAAACGAAACACTTTTTTGTATCCATGGTTATGAAACGATAATTCTGCCACGACACTCCCCGACGTTTCCGCCGCGGTTTTGTTGTTTTAACGCGGTCGGGGTGTGACAGAAGAGTTGGTATCAGAGCCAATGGTTATAGGGAATTAGGTTATTAGTAATGCGTTGACCTAGACTATAACTTTTAGGACCCTAACGCAAATTTCTTTGCGTTTAGATTTTTAAAACAAAACTGTCACCTACCCTTAGGTGATAACCACAACGAGAACACAATTTTTGAATCCGCTTTGAAAACTAATCATCTGTTCTAGGATGATTGATTACTAGGTTTTGAACCCTTTGTTATAAGGTTTTGAACCCTTTAAGTTTTCAAAATCTCGTCAAAGTTTGGGTCTAAATAATGTGACCACGTGCAAACTGGAAGAGTGAATGTATGTACCCTGAGTTTTCTGTCTAAGGCTAGAGTGTTCGTACAAATCCACATAATCGGACCAGTCACTCTTACCTGGGAACTCTTGGGGTGAGTGTTCACATATAGGCGAGCATGTCTTCGGCGATACATTATATTGACCCATTTACTTTGATTAGTCACTGCGTGTCGTTTGTGTGTTCGAGGTAACGAACAAATGATCGCCTTCCTTGTGTTTTGTCGATACCTCTTTTGCTTTTCCTAATTATCAACCTCACTCGTTTCTCATATCTCCTTGTTAGACCATGCCTCCTCGACGTGAAGCACAATCTTTTACAATTGAAGAAATCGCAGCCCTGGTCTCTCAGCAAGTGGTTGTTGTGCTTCCCGGTGTTGTGACCCAAGTCCATGAGATATACAACAACAACAATAATAACAACAATAATGCACAGTGTAATTTCAAGAATTTCAATTCTGCTAAGCCTCTAAAGTTTTCTGGGTCGCAAGGAGCAACTGCGCTCTTGTAGTGGTTTGAGAGTATCGAGAGCACATTCAGGCATGTGCAGTGTCCGAATGCGCGTATGGTTGAATTTGCATCAAGCGTGTTTGAGAAGCGAGCGCTTACCTGGTGGAATGGTATTATGCGTGATAGGGGTGCCGAAGTGGCGTTGGCACAAACATGGGAAGAGCTTCGGGCTCTCATGATGAAGGAGTTTTGTCCCCGTCACGAAATTCGAGCTTTGGAACGAGAGTTTGACGATTTAAAGCAAGATGGGGCTGAGCACCGTGCGTACATGGATCGTTTTGAGGAACTCAGTCTATTGTGTCCCACCATGGTTACCCCACCAGAGAAAGCAATCGAGAGATATATCGATGGTCTACCCGATTCTATGCTAGATATTGTGACCGGTGTTAATCCTACTACCCTTCGTCAAGCGATCGAGTTGTCTGCTACCCTGACTGAGACTCAAGTCAGGAAGGGTAAACTCACCCGCAAGGGTGATAAAAAGAAGGCGACTGATTCTGGGAAGGACAAGAAAAAGGGTAAGGGTAAAGAAGGTGAATCGTCGAAGAAATCAAGGAAGCGAAAGGGTGCCCAGAATTTTACTGTTACGGCACAGACTAATCAGAACCCACCGGCTCAACCTCCTGTGAAGAAGGCGTATGCTGGTACCGCACCTCATTGTGCTCGTTACAACGGTCATCATGTTGCACAGCAAGCTTGTAAGCAGTGCACGATGTGTGGTAAACTTGGGCATTTGGCCAATGTTTGTCGTTTAGGACAAAATCAGGTTGCCTAGGTTCAAGCTCCGGTACAAGGGAATGCTGCGAGATTCCCACCGGGTTCATGTTTCAATTGTGGAGAGTTTGGTCACTTCCGCAACAATTGTCCGAGGCTGGCGAATGCAAACACGAATGCTAATGCAAACCCAAATGCGAACGTCAACGCCAACGTGAATCCTGCTCGAGGGCGAGCGTACAATTTGAATGCAAACGAAGCGAGGGCTGACAATGAGGTGGTGAATGGTACGTTTCTTGTTAACAATCGACCTGCATCTATTCTCTTTTATTCTGGTGCAGATAGAAGTTTTGTTTCTTTATCTTTTGATCCCTTACTTGCGATACCTAGAACTAAATTGAGGAAACCCTTATCTGTCGAAGTTGCTACTGGTAAACCTCTCGTTCTCGATTCTGTTATTCGTGGTTGTCAGTTAAACCTTGATAACCATCTTTTTCCTATTGACCTCACGCCGATGCAACTTGGGAGCTTCGACGTTATCATTGGAATGGATTGGTTAACCAAACACCATGCTGAAGTGGTTTGCTTCAATAAGACTGTTCGTATCCCTTTGTCTTCTGGCGAAATTCTAGAAGTTCGTGGCGAGAAACCTTCAGGTAGATTGAAGCTTATGTCGTGTATGGAAGCTCAGAGGTATTTGAGAAAAGGATATGTTGCTTTTCTAGCACATGTCATCGAGGAGAAAGACAAGAGTAAGAGTAAGAGTATTCAGGATATTCCGATTGTTCGGGATTATCCAGAGGTGTTTCTCGATGAACTGCCAGGTCTGCCTCCAATTTGTCAAGTTGAGTTTCATATTGACCTTGTACCCAATGCCAACCCGATCGCGAAAGCACCTTATCGTCTTGCACCGTCAGAGATGCAAGAGTTATCGAAACAGCTTCAAGAATTATCTGATAAAGGATTCATCCGTCCGAGTTATTCACCTTGGGGAGCGCCTGTCCTCTTTGTGAAAAAGAAAGATGGATCTTTTCGAATGTGTATCGATTATCGTGAGCTTAATAAGCTTACCATCAAGAATCGATATCCCCTACCTCGAATTGATGATCTCTTTGACCAGCTGCAAGGTGCTTCGTGTTTTTCTAAGATCGATCTACGTTCTGGGTATCATCAACTTCGTGTTCTCGAAGAAGATATTCCCAAAACTGCTTTCCGCACGAGATATGGGCATTACGAGTTCACTGTCATGCCTTTTGGTTTGACGAATGCCCCAGCTATCTTTATGGACTTAATGAATAGGGTCTGTAAACCTTATTTAGACAAGTTCATTATTGTGTTTATCGACGATATTCTCATTTATTCGAAGACTCGAGCCGATCACGAGCAACACCTTCGCTTAACGTTGGAACTCCTTAAGAAGGAACAACTTTTCGCTAAATTCTCCAAGTGTGAATTCTGGCTTAAAGAAGTTCAGTTTCTGGGTCATATAGTCAACGAGCAGGGTATTCATGTGGATCCATCCAAGATTGTTGCTATTAAGGATTGGAGTACACCGACGACACCTACAGAGATTCGATCTTTTCTTGGTCTTGCTAGTTATTATCGTCGATTCATTTCTAATTTCTCGAAGATTGCGGTTCCACCCACTGCTTTGACTGAGAAGAATAAGCCTTTTGAGTGGGGACCCAACCAAGAAGAAGCGTTCCAAATGATGAAGCAGAAGTTATGTAATGCTCCTGTTCTATCTCTGCCTGAGGGAAGCGATGATTTCGTAGTCTATTGCGATGCGTCCAACTTAGGCCTTGGTTGCGTCCTCATGCAACGAGGTAAGGTTATAGCATATGCATCTAGAAAATTGAAAGTTCACGAGAAGAACTATACGACTCATGATCTTGAGTTAGGAGCTGTGGTTTTCGCGCTTAAAATCTGGAGACACTACCTCTATGGAGCGAAGTGTGTAGTTTTCACAGACCACAAAAGTCTCCAGCATATTCTTAATCAGAAAGAGCTAAACATGAGGCAACGACATTGGGTTGAACTCTTGAACAATTACGATTGCGAGATTCGCTACCATCCTGGTAAGGCGAATGTCGTAGCCGATGCGCTTAGTCGAAAAGAGCGAGTCAAGCTTCACTCTGTCCGAGCTCTATCCGACATCCAATCTCGTGTCCTTCAAGCTCAACGATCCTGTGTGATCAAAGGTTTATTGAAAGATGAGCTACCACTTCAACTTGAGCTTAAGCTCGAAAGGAAAGACGATGGTTTACTCTACTTCAAGGATCGTTTGTGGATTCCGAAACAAGACGATCTTTGCACCCTAGTGATGGACGAATCTCACAAGTCTCGATATTCTATCCATCCTGGTGTTGATAAAATGTACAAGGATCTTCGTACTCAGTTCTGGTGGCCTGGTATGAAGAAGGATGTTCCCTTGTATGTATCAAAATGCCTAACTTGTCTCAAAGTCAAGGCTGAACATCAACGACCTTCTGGTTTGCTTGTACAACCAGAGATACCAGTTTGGAAGTGGGAGAACATTGCGATGGATCTCATCACTAAGTTACCACGTACGTCTAAAGGTCATGATGCTATTTGGGTTGTTATCGATTGATTAACGAAATCAGCTCATTTTATTCCGATTCGCGAGGATCTATCTGCTGATAAACTTGCAAAGATTTATGTTGATTTGATAGTATCTCGACATGGTGTTCCTTTGGATATCATTTCTGATCGTGATGCTCGATTTTCATCTCATTTTTGGAAGGCCATGCAATCTGCTTTGGGAACCTAACTGAATCTAAGCACTGCTTATCATCCCCAAACAGATGGTCAATCTGAAAGGACGATTCAAACTTTGGAGGATATGCTAAGAGCATGCGTGATAGACTTTGGTGGTAATTGGGATTCTCATCTGCCATTGATCGAGTTCTCTTACAACAATAGTTATCATGCTAGCATTAAAATGGCACCATTCGAAGCTCTCTACGGTCGAAAATGTCGTTCACCTGTCTGTTGGAACGAGACCGGTGAAGCTCAGCTTACTGGACCTGAACTCGTTCTAGAAACAACAGACAAAATCAAGAAAATTCGCGATAATCTTGTGACAACTAGATGCCGTCAAAAGAGTTCTGCGGATTTACGACGCAAGCCCTTAGAATTTCAAGTCGGAGACCGTGTCCTACTCAAGGTGTCACCTTGGAAGGGAGTGGTGAGATTTGGAAGGAAAGGAAAACTTGCACCTCGATATGTGGGACCATTTAAGATTGTGGAAAGAATTGGGAAGGTTGCCTATCGACTAGAGCTACCTCCAGAGCTTGGAAATATTCACCCAACTTTTCACGTGTCCAATTTGCGAAAGTGTTTAGCTGACACTGATCTTCACATTCCTCTCGACGAGATCTGAATCGATGAAACGATGCACTTTGTCGAGAAACCAGTGGAGATCGTGGACCGTACTTTCAAACAGTTGAAGAACAAACGGATTCATTTGGTTAAAGTTCGTTGGGAGTCCAAACGTGGCCCAGAGCTTACTTGGGAATGTGAGGACCAAATGAAGGCAAAATATCCGCATTTGTTTTCACAAGCTTCCTCTAATTAAAATTTCTGGACGAAATTTCCTAAAGTAGGGGAGACTGTGACAACTGTACTCTGTAATCGATGTACGATGAAAAACAATGATGTTTATTAATAAAGCAATGTGATTTGGTGTTACTATTTGTGTTTTGATGTTATTATGTGTGTATTTGTGTTTGGTGAATTTTTCAATTAGATTCGACTCCAATTTTAAGCTTCAAATCGCTTTCTAGAGGGTTATACGCGCACTGATGCGTAAATATAACCAGTTTAATGCAACAAACACTCTGGAATAGTGACATAGGCTTAACATACCTTAAATAACCTCCACATAACTTAGAAATAAGTTTTGAATGGTTTGGTGTGTTGAAATCAAGTTTGTTCGATCGCAGGGACTATTTGTATCAAACTGCGAAACTATACCGATTTGTATAGTAATGAACACTCCGGAACTTGATCATAAGTTAAACATACCCTAAATATCCTTTACATAGCTTAGAAATAGGCTTTGAGGGGTTCGGTATGCTAAAACAAACTTTATTGGTCATTCAGGGACTAAAAGCGTCAAAAAGTGCACAAGTTTGCATTTTCGTGCATATCTTACGTTCTGAATCTATCCGGACATCCAAAAATTTATGTAAGCATTAAAATATTTTATTTTAGTGATTGGCATAAGAAAAATCCATTCGTCGCTTAATTTGGATCGTTTTTGCGTTCATTACGACTTCCGTCGTAATTAACCGAACAACGCAACCGTACGGCCAAACGAACCGACACCCGAGATGTTTTCAAGCATATTCCATGTTCCCTATGTTTTAACATCATTGTGGAGCTTGAAAATGGGTTTGACGGGTGTTAGAAGTGCCGATACGCAACGAAACAAGGTGCAGGGGCTAAACTGTAAATAAGTGAAAGTGTCTGGTCTGCAGGTCCCTTACGAACCGTATGGACCATAGCCTTACAGAATTCAGAAACTTGTGCCAGCACCACAGAATTCAGAAACTTCCATTCCAGTTGTTGCAACTGGTTTTAGACATGGTTTTTGCAATCTATGGACTTGTTTGCCTGTTTTGCTAGTGCCCAACCTTAGATTAACAAGTGTATGGCCAAGATTTGAGCTTCACAACACTTGGATTGATCCTAGAACTCCTAACTTACTATAAATAGCAAGGCCCTCTTGCTCATTTCTCACACTTGAATCTGAAATCAGCTCTAAGTTGGGGTGTTTGCACTTCATACCTGAACTATTTTAGATCAAACATCCTTCTTGGACCCTTTGTAAGTCCTCTTCTTGCTTGTTCTTATATTTCAAGCATGAAAGTCAAACAAGTTTGACTTTCAGCTTTGACCAGTCAATGGTCAACACAAAGTTCCGTTGAACTTTGCAACGTGAGCGTAATCACGATGGTTATAGTCCCTTGTGACTATACCTACTTATTACCACGTTGACTAGGCGTAGTGACGAGTCGTAGTTTCGGCCAAAATGCGTGTTTATGCGTATTTTGTAACCAAACTACTCTAGGGTATCAAAACCGTTTGTTTTGATATCAAAACCTGTTTTCAAACTTAACTAAACAAGTTCTAGCATGTTTAGCTCGTCAGTTTTAGTTTAGTGCTTATGTAGAGTCATAAGTCAAGCGGACTAAACACCCGCTTAGACGTTCGAACTCGACCCGTTTGGTCAATCATTAGGATCCGACCAAACATAGTTACTGACCATAGTTGCATAGGGAATAACCTTCCGAGGTTATAACTTATGGTCACCTAGTTTAATGTAGTTGTATGATAAGTAGTTTATATGCCTTAGGTAAATTACCAAAATACCCTTTTATGCATAATTGGTAATTAAGCATATGTAACCTAAACTTTTGTCACATAACTGATTATGTAACATATTTAAACATGTTTTGGCACATAATACTTGTCATAGGACTAGTTAGACGCCTCGAACGCGCAATTGCGCGCACGACGCGTTAAAGTAGCATAAGCTACCTTAATGGGTCACGATGGGTCGAAAGCACTTAGGATAGGCTTCAATTTAGGATGTAGGCTCTGATAAACCATATCACGTGAGTTCCAACACTCATATGGTTTACAAGACCTCATTCTGTCCGATCTTCCGATTTAGGCGTCTATTGTTTGAGTAGTGATTCGATTACTAGGTGTTGTTTGATTTCTCTGGTTTGCTCGAGTTTGTTGAAGTTCTATTGATTGAGGATACTTTGCACTCCATGTGAGTACATAGTTCCCCTATTTTTCTGTTTTCAATTGTTTTGGGGTGATTCATATGTGCTCAATGTTTTCAAGGTTATAACGATGGTTTTCAAAACGATTTTCGATATTATAACGATGATTTCAAAAACGATTAAGATGGTTTATACTAAACTAATAACGATTTCAATAAAGTGAATAAACTAGTTGGTTGTATTTACATAACAAATGGCATTCATTAGCATTGATCAAGCCGACCAGTATTAGGTTATGGTACCATAGGATCTGACAAATCCCATTATCGTACTGCACCCATGGTTATGTGTGGGTTAGGTGGGTAATGACTGAATATGAATGTTAATTTACCCTTTGGTGGTTTATTAATGCGAGAGCGAGATAGTCGAGTCACGAAGGTTTGAATGTTATTAGCGAGGCGACCCTAAATAGTTTTCACACTTAAAACGAGGATGATTTAAACGATTTAAACGAATTAACGATTTGGGAAGGATTCACACGAGATTAAACGAGTTGGATAAACGATTGGTTTTTGGTTAAGTGTTTAGATAACGGGACGGGGGTAATGTGTTGAAAACTTGGTAGATATGCCGCTGGTACTTCTCATATATAAGTGTTTTCAACATATTACATACCATGGCGTTATTTAGTTCACTTGGGTAAACGATTTTGAAACGATGTCACACAAACGAGGTTTTCGAAATGATATAAACCATACGAGATTTATTAACGAGTTTTATTAACGATTTAATACGAGATGTTTTACAATTTGCTTTACTAAAACAAATGTTTTTGGGTTAAGAATTATGGCTACGAGGTTTTATAAACTATAACCCGCTTAATTTAAGTTGGTTAATTAAGTTGCAATATTATACTCTTTTCAAAACAAGGTTTTTAACAAAGTATTGCAACATTTAAACTAGCCATGAATCCGACACTCCTATAAAACCTATGTATTCGCCAGCATTTCTTTGCTGACTTTGTTTTTACATATGTTTCAGGTATTGATGCTTGATGATGATTACTAGGATGCATGAGTAACATAGGATCAGGACGAGGCCTTAGTGACATAATAACAATATTAGTCGATATGTAACTTGTTTGTTTTGTGTTAAGACAATGTTAATGTTTAATATTATCAATAAAACGAAACACTTTTTTGTATCCATGGTTATGAAACGATAATTCTGCCACGACACTCCCCGACGTTTCCGCCGCGGTTTTGTTGTTTTAACGCGGTCGGGGTGTGACACTTGATGTCTGTCGTTATGGACATGCAAAAACCTATTTAAACTATTAGTATAGAATAAGCAGGGTATCGAACCAAGGGAGGACTGTGGAAAGCGTTTTTATGCTAAGTATTGATTAACTGTTACTGAATTGAGAAATCGAGTTGTTTGATTATGTAAAAAAAACTAAATTAACGAGTAAAATTGTGATTTAATTCAATGGGAGAAAAGAAGGTTCCTCCAGATTTCAGGTTTGCAAACAAGTTCAGTTATGTGTTTAATCAAAACATTCACATAGACATAAATGTTTAACCTAATTAACCAATTGCGATAACCAACGACTAAGTACTCCGGTCAATACATAACGGGAGGTTATCGAATGATTATCAATTACAATTATAAACCCTAATCCCATGTCAAATATATCCCAATTACTAGAACTCTCGGGAACTGAATGCTTAGAAATCAAGGTTTAAATAACTGCAATCAGTTACAATCAGTCAATTAAATCCATGGTGAAAAGCATCGGATGCTTAGATCACCAAATTACAATGATTAGAAACACATAAGAGTACCTAATTACACAAACCCTCCATCCGGAGGAAACCACAAAAAGTTTAGCCACTCATATCGCACGAAGAATCTTCAAAAACTTGAATTGATGAAGAAATCATGGTTGATTCGATGATGAAATTGAGAATCTTGATGGATTGAGTGAAAAAGTCTTGAACTTGGAGTGTCTTGGATGCCTTGAATTGAAGTTGGAATGATAGATTATGAGAAACTAGGGTTTTTATCTCCTAAAAACCCATAAAAATTACCAAATTCGCGCCCCCTATTGCCCCAGCGTGACCCACAGTTCAGAACCGTGGGCCACAGTTTACATCAGAACTGGCACAATTACCTCCACTGTGGGTGAAGGTCTGATCTGTGGGCCACAGTACAAACTCCCTGTTGTTCTTTTTATCCTTGCAACCCCATAATGTGACCCACGGTTCCTGTACCGTGGGTGAAAACGCAAATCAACATCTCCCCATGAATACCTACATAAAACTTTCCACATAGTCACTTTTGGTCCCTAGACTTCAAGTTTCCACTTCTCTCACATATAACCATCATATATCTTTCATTTAATGACCCGGAGACCCCTCAAACTTCAATATCTCTTATTTCTTCAATATTTCAACTATAATCAACTTTCAATTAAGTACCGAATGGTCCCCGAACTTTGTAGAATCATACTCCTTTCACTCGTGAGCCTTCATATCACCCGAACAAACTTCAATATTCATCCTCGAGCTACAATATCCCATCCAAAGGTCACAACTTCATCTTTAACCATCGTAAATGCACCGATTTACATGTTTTACCTACAAATCACCAAAATCTCATAGTTACTTCATTCCAAGCAAATAGACACATCAAATACACGTAAATCATCATATTTAAACACTTTAAAGCTCGGGTTTCACCCTCTCCATCACATTCCCACACTTGCCTTTGCTTGTCCCCAAGCAAACCAACTAGAACTAGTCACCATGGCAACAACACCTCTAAACCTCTTAACCGGTTCAACCTGTTCAGTCCCAAGTCATACCCATCCCATAGACTGACACAATCGAGATTGACAGTCTGACAAGTAAATGATGCACTTTTAAAAACTTAAGACTTGTCTATCTAAAACTAACATGTTTACAATTAGACACATGCTACACACCCCTCACAATGTACTCTCCTCTCGGGTTAATATCTGGACTAGCGTGTAATGTGCTAGTATATAAACACTCAATAAGCAAACATGAAATCCTGTACTCATATGCTTGTATGACAATCACACCTCCACTGTATCATCTAACATGGCACATATCAAAAGGACTTTCGGGTTTTGGCTTAGGGTAAAGGTAGGAAAATATTTTTAGGTTCTTTTTCTTTTCTAATTGGCTCACAAACAATAACCAAACCGTGATAACTTTATTCAAACACAATTATGCTTTTGGGTTGGTTTCTACCCAAGAACATAAACGATACTCACAATACTTATATTTTTGTTCTTTTCTTTTTCATTTTCCTGCACATATTTTTCTATTTTTTCTTTTTCTTTTTTTTTTCAACTTTTTTTTCTTTTTTTTTTCATAGCAATATTATCACGGTCGGTTTTTCACAATAGATAATGGGCGAACAAATGAAAGGTAGTTAGGCTCAACAGGGCTACTAATGGAAATTTGGTGAATAACACAAAAGAAACACAAACACACAGGGTGTAACAAGGAATCCTAATGCCTTTATCACATATGTGCACATATCAAACCCACAGTCTCAACATGCATCGAATCATACAAGTTCTAACACAGAATAACACGTAGCCTGCACTCAACAAATGAATTTATCATATAATGTATCCTATCCGTCTACAGGCTCAAGATCTCACCAAAAAAAGGTAAAAAGGTTGACGACATGTAGCATATGCAATTAAAACATGTTACCCCTAGATAGACATCTCTTTTCAACTCATTTCCTATAAAACGCTTGTCAAACCTACTCTCATGAAACTTAAAGGGATAACCATGACAAGGGACTAATCTAGCCTACTACCGGCAAGAAGCCTATTAGTGATTGAAGCTTTAGGTTTTCGTATCCAATTAGCTTGTTTAAGGCGATGAAAAATTTCAAAAATTTCAAAATTTTCAATTTTTTCCAATTTTCATCGATTTCAACCACTTTCAATCGCTTCAAAGCTTTGTCCACAAATCCTTTCCCGGGCTCCCCCATCCCCACACTTGGGATACATTGTCCCCAATGTATGGTGCTTTTAAAATATAGCCCGGGAATCCAACCAAACAAACCTACATGAGCGGCTAACTCATCACAAACAACCAAACCAAACACATCCCATAAAACGACACATAGAGTTTAAACACCACCAAGTACATAACATGAAACAAAAAATAAAAAGACAGTTAATTGTTCAGAAAGGAAAAAGCACATGGACCTGAACATGTCAGAGAGTGCTCACTGATATGATGGACCCGGTGGCCCACCATAAAAACCGCCCAAATGCTCATAGAATGAGCTCATATCAAATATGTCTGCTAGACGCCCTCCTTGCTGCTCCTGCTGCTGTGCAGATGACGACTGAGGCTCTTGATGTTGTTGCTGCGCAGGATACTCATACGGTGGTGGCCGGTACGGGTACGAACTCTGAAAGTGTGGCTCCGAATACTGACACGGAAGCCACATTGAACCATGTACTTGAGGCATCGGATGTCGAGGCATGTCTGGCTCATACGGAGGTAACTGACTATAATCCACATACGGTGGATTTTCAACAATGGGGACCCCGGCATAATAATCCAAATGTCTTCGGGTTTGATTCATGTCATAAGCTCGCAAATTTAGCTCCATCTGAGAATCCATGTGCCTTACCTGATCAGATCGACGCATGTACGCCATCAACTCATCATGCTGTCGGTCTCTATTGACATCCTGCCTCGTCCCTTAATCATAGATAGCCTTCTGCCACATTTCCCAATCAGCATACTCCGGTGGCCGACTACTATCTACTCTCACTTGCATCTCGTCGTCAAACACTCCCCATGAATAACCCGAATGTCTCGGCTCATACTGTACCATTTCTTTTGCTCGAACACTTGACCCCTCGCCACCAAGTTCTCCAGCTGCCCTTTTTCTTCTTATCAACTCCTCATCGCTGGAGTCTAAGTCATCCATTCCGCCCTGACTCGGTTTCTCCTTACCCCACTGTAAAATCTTCAACTTTGCTTTATCACTGAATTCAATTTTGTGCCACACTTTTGTTTGCTTATATAAATGGTTCTCATGCAAGCAAACTTCACTAAGTCGATAAACCATATGCGGCCTATTGTACGGTTCCTCTGTTGGAAGCAAAGCTTGTTGTTTTTCTAACAACGCACTGATCAAGCGCACATGAGGTGTCAGTTTCTTCCCTTTTTGATTTCGGCATCTCCATACATTCATCAATACCAGATGTCGAAAAGAGAACTTGATTTCTCCAGTCAGGATAGCATATAAAATCGGTATTTCCCAAGCCTCAGCATCGATTTATCACCTACCCTCGGGCTCACATTCGCTGTCACAAAACTAAACAACAACCGTACCAACGGCTTAAGATGGTCCCGCTTCATTGTGACTTCTCCCTTCTCTAGTATAAACACTTCTCGGTGCATTACACTCTCACTGGCCAAATTTTTCTGATGCAAGAACAGATCATTTTCCTTGACATAATTATAAAACTTATCTGCCTTTGAATCAAACGGGGCCAACTGTTTCAGGGTTGCAAATGACATCGTAGCCGGCTTCCCGTTCACCATGCCGGTCAATGTGGTGGTCTTCGGCGGAGATGACCCGTCATCCTTTGTCAGTGTGCTCATCCATTCTAAAACACTTCTCAAATAAATATCCCCTTTTTTGTTACCTTGAAATTCCATCACAGCCCCCCACCCAAGATCTTCTAACATCTTGTGGAAACCCAAAGCTTTGAAATCCGGCTTGTACACCACTTTTTCGAGAGCCAAATTAGCCTTAATCGTTGGTTCCGCGCCCATTTTTTCGTAATATAACTCCGGTTGATAGGCGGCGGCCATCTTGCTAAGTGGTCCTTCCTTCCATTGAACCGTAAACGGAACATCTCCAATACCGTGTTGCGGTTCTATGACCGCTACTTGCACTTCCTCCATTTCAGCATCCCTAATTTCGATTCCAGTGCCTCTCCTTTTCCTCTCTCTAGCCGGTGCGGCAGGCTCCACCGCTTTCTGTTTTCTTACATCTCTCTTTCGAGCCATCTTTCTGTCTTAGGAGGCTTGTAAAAACACTTATATAACTTTAGATTCACGTTAGAAGGAAAACCCCCAAATTTGGAAATTAGGGTTCTTCGTGCTCGATATGATTCGTGAGATTCTGGATGTTTTCAGAGGAAACCGAGGTTGTAGATGTGTTCCTCTCGAAAAAATACTCAAGTTAGAGCCTTGAATCACTTGATTTGATGGAGAAACGAGCAAGTTATGAATGAGAATGGCTATGGAGTTCTTGAAGAACTTGTGAAAAAGAAGAAGAATATATCATGAATTTATGGTATATCAGAGGTTTAGATCTGAATAAAAATTATGTTTGGTGTTTCAAGATGGATCGGGCCCCTCAAAAAAATGTTATTTGTGTTGCGGTTTCAAGTTTTACCCGACCCGACCACAGCTTACTTAGCTTCGCTGATGACTTTCCGCCGTTCCGTGGCCCACGGTTCCACACCGTGGGTCACGGTGCAATGTTGCTGAGCGAACAGCGTTTCCTAGCCGGGGGTCACGATCTGAAGTGTGGGTCACGAGCTGTACCTGCTGTGCTTCTTTCCACCGTACCGTGACCCATGGTTCCACACCGTAGGTCACGGTGTAATGTTGCTGTGCATATTAAGGGTTGAGCAATGGGAGTCACAGTTCACATCGGGGGTCATGATCATTATATTAATTAATAGGCTTTTTTTTTATAAATCAATGAATGGTTTTTCTTTTTTTTTTCTTTTTTTTTTTAATGGTTTAAAATAGTTTAAAATGGTTTCCTTTCCTTTTTAAGTCGAGCAATTTTCCGAAGACTTTCATATCGTTTTACTCGCCCGCTCCACCCCCCGACAGAAGATTTGTGTCGTCCTCGACACTGAACCTAATTCGAAAACATACCTGGGCACTTTCAACTTCCCCACACTTGCTCGATTTCGTGGTGTATATTCCGGAAACCCTTCAAACCGTAAAAACCAAACAAACAATAGAAATAAACAAAAATGAGATATGTACCGAAAATCCGGGTTGCCTCCCGGTAGCGCTAAGTTTTAGTCTTCAGCCGGACTTCTCAAGACCTTCAGTCGGTCGTGTATTCCGGTGCGCCTTCAAGAAAGCTCACCTCTTCGGGTAACGGATTCAAATCATCACCGTCTAGATACGGTTTCAAGCGATGACCATTAACTACTTGTCGTCGTTGATCCTTCGGATCCTCGATTTCCACATCTCCGTATTGTCCGACTCGTGTAATGATGAACGGTCCGGTCCATTTACTCCTTAATTTACCTGGAAACAGTTTAAGGCGAGAGTTAAATAACCAGACTCTTTGACCTACCGAAAACGCCAAGCGCCTCAGCTTTGCATCGTGCACCGCCTTCATCTTATCTTTGTTCGCGGCTGCGGTATCATACGCCTCGTTGCGTAATTCCTCTAATTCACTCAATTTCAACAACCTGTGGGCACCTGCATCAGAATAATCAGTATTCACTTGTTTAACAGCCCACAAAGCACGATGTGCAATCTCTAAGGGTAAATGACAACCCTTTCCATACACCAAACGATAGGGTGTAGTGCCGATAGGAGTTTTATAAGTGGTGCGATATGCTCATAAAGCATCATTTAATTTAGATGACCAATCCTTACGATCAGTTCGCACCGTCTTTTGCAAAATTTCTTTAATTTGCCTATTCGACACTTCAACCTGTCCACTCGTTTGTGGATGATATGGTGTAGCAATTCGATGGTCAACGCCATACCATTTTAAGAGTTTGCCAAAATTAAAGTTTTTAAAGTGGGATCCTCCATCACTAATTATCACCTGAGGAACCCCGAACCTGGAAATTATGTTTGAATGGACAAACTTGCAAACAACGGTATGGTCATTTGTCTTAGTGGCAATTGCTTCAATCCACTTTGAAACATAATCAACCGCCACTAAGATGTATAGGTTACCATTCGAATTGGGAAACGGTCCCATAAAATCAATTCCCCAGACATCAAAAATATCAACAACCAAGATTGGTTGCATTGGCATTTCATCCCTTTTTGAAATCCCACCCATCTTCTGACAATTCGGGCAATGTTTAACAAACTCAAAAGCGTCTTTAAACATGGTTGGCCAATAAAGACCAGCTTCAAGAACTTTATGGCCTGTCTTTTGTCCGCTAAAGTGACCGCCACATGCAGATGAGTGAGCATGCTGTAATACTTCCAAGAACTCTGTCTCGGGCACACATCTTCGAATAATCTGATCAGCACCAATCCCGAACAAATCCGGTTCATCCCAAATATAATTCTTCACCTGCGACAGGAATTGTTGCTTCCTTCGCTTATTCCACGCATCGGGTATCGTACCTGAAACAAGATAATTTGCAAAGTTAGCATACCAAGGTCCGGAACTTGCAGCCATTATAAACTCATCCGGAAAGTGCTCATTGATCTCGGGTGTGAACTCCTCCACTTCATCCGGCAGTCGTGACAGATGGTCAGCAACTACATTTTCACACCCTTTCTTGTCTCTGATTTCAAGATCAAACTCTTGCAACAGTAGGACCCACCGAATCAGTCTCGGTTTGGCGTCCTTTTTCTCCATTAGATACCTGACTGCACTATGATCAGAGTAAACAATTACCTTGCTTCCACAAATATAAGACCGGAATTTATCCAAAGCATAAACAACGGCAAGCAACTCCTTCTCCGTTGTGGTATAATTTAACTGAGCATCGGAGAGGGTTTTGCTTGCGTAGTAGATAACTACCGGCTTCTTATCTACTCGTTGGCCAAGTACAGCCCCAATAGCGAAATCGCTTGCATCACACATTATTTCAAATGGTTTTGTCCAATCAGGTGACTGCAAGATTGGGGCTTGTACTAGTTGTTCCTTTAGCACATTAAACGCATTTAAACATTTATCATCGAATTCAAATGGAACATCTTTTAACAATAGATTACATAAAGGTTTCGTTATGACACTAAAGCCCTTAATAAATCTACGGTAAAATCCGGCGTGTCCTAAAAAGGAACGAACGCCCTTCACATTAGTAGGGGGAGGTAAAGTAGAAATGACTCTCACTTTTGCTCTATCAACTTCTATCCCCTTACTTGACACGACATGTCCTAATACTATACCCTCTTGAACCATGAAATGGCTCTTCTCCCAACTGAGCACTAGATTCGTTTGGACACATCTCTCTAATACCCTAGATAATTCATCCAAACATGTATCAAATGATGACCCAAAGACCGAAAAGTCATCCATAAATATCTCTAGGGCGTCCCCGACCATATCCGAGAATATGCTCATCATACACCTTTGAAAGGTGGCCGGGGCATTGCACAGCCCAAATGGCATTCGCCTAAATGCGAATGTGCCATAGGGGCAAGTGAAGGTGGTCTTTTCTTGGTCATCAGGGTGGATAGCAATCTGGTTATACCCTGAATAACCATCAAGAAATCAATAAAATTTCTGACCTGATAATTTCTCGACAATCTGGTCAATAAAGGGCAAAGGAAAGTGATCCTTTGATGTGGCAGCGTTTAGCTTCCGGTAGTCAATGCATACCCGCCACCCGGTTACCGGCCGGGTGGCCATCTGCTCGCCATTATCGCCCTTGACAATCTGAATGCCTGCTTTCTTTGGCACCGTTTGGGTGGGACTCACCCATGCGCTATCTGAAATGGGATATATGATCCCATGGTCCAACCACTTGATTACCTCTTTCTTTACCACTTCTCGCATGTTAGGATTAATCCTCCTTTGTGTATCCCGTGCAGGCTTCGCATCTGCATCAGTAATAATTTTATGCATACAAACAGAAGGACTTATACCTTTTAAATCAGCGAGAGTCCACCCGATCGCAGCTCGATGGGTCTTCAGCACCTTCAGTAGTGCTTCTTCTTGTTCTTTCTCCAAATTAGCTGCAATAATTACCGGGAGAGTCTGATCCTCTCCTAAGAACGCATACTTTAGATGCGCAGGCAGCTCTTTCAACTCTACCTGTGGTGGGCTGACTAGTGACGGTTTCAATCCTGATGAAATCTCAGCCGGAAGGCTCTCCACTTGGTGGGACCATGGAGGCATTCTCTCTTGCACCGCTTGTGCCTCCAACTTCCGAACTTCCTCTTCCAAATCACACATGTGATTTTCTTCTACCCTGTCACAAAACAAACAACACTCGGGCATCTCATCCTCGACATGAGGATCGCATCCATCTATAATATCTGCCATGAAACATTCATCACTTTGAAACATGTCAGAAACATTAGAAAACACATTCAATCGGACCTTTCTATTGCCGAATGTCATGTCGACTGTGCCGGTGCGACAATCGATCTGAGCATGTGCAGTGGCTAAGAAAGGTCGGCCCAAGATGACATTTGGTTGATTATTTTTATCAGCAGAGACATAGTCAATCACCAAAAAGTCAACTAGGAAAAAGAACTCTTCCACCTTAACTATCACATCGCGAACTATCCCTCGAGGAAGCTTAGGGGTCAAATCTGCCAACACAACAGTTGTGTCGGCACGACGCAGTGGACCAAAATCATATTGGTCGTACAAGCTTCCCGGAAGGATACTCACGCTAGCTCCGAGATCCAACAACGCCCTACTCATTTTAAAATCGCCAACTTGTATAGAAATTAAAGGCGTTCCTGGATCTCGTAGCTTAGGTGGAAGGACCCCATTCAATACGGCACTAACTGTATCAGTGAGATCAACTTTTTTAGGGACTTTGTGCTGCCGTTTTTGAGTGCACAAATCCTTTAGATACTTAGCATAAGCCGGAACCTGTTTAATGGCGTCAATTAAGGGTAAGTTGATTTTTACTTGTTTAAATACCTCTAAAATTTCCTCTGGTTGAGGTCCCCTTTTATTGATTATTTTCGTGTTACCCGGATCCTTCAAGGCTTCAGGAAAGGGAGGTAGAATAGGTTCCCCTTCCTTAGCCATGTTTGGCTCAAAAGTTGTAGGACGGGTGTTTTTACCATTACTTTTAACAATGTTAGGTTCCGACTCATCGTCACTCTCACCATTTTCACCTAAATCCTCCACCACACCATCCACGGGATGTGGTGGAGTGTCGACCTTGTGATAATTCCTACCACTACGTAAAGTACTTACCTGGCCGACTGGACTGCCCTTCTTTTGATGAGCGGGATTTGGTGTTGTATCACTTGGTAGTTTCCCACTATTCTGTTTCAGCTCCTTCACATCGGTTGCAAGTTGGGCCATTTGTGTGGTTAATGATTGAACGGCTTTCTCTCGCACCTCCTCCTTCTGAGCAAGATTTTTCAATTCAAGTCTTTGACTCTGTAAGTCGAGCTGAATTGATTTCAATATCTCCATCATATCGTTACCCCCCGAAGTGTTAGACGACCCAGCTTGTCCTCTTTGATCATTTTGGTAGCCACCTTGAAAGTTGCCCTGAAATCTGTTCTGATTGAAGTTTCTTTGACCACCAGACTGATTGTTGCCTTGAAATCCCGGATTTTGCTGATTATTCGCATTCCCATAGCTAAAATTCGGGTGATTTCTAAGGCCCGGGTGATATGTGTTGGATTGCATGTTGAAATTTCTTCCACCACCCCCACCTTGCACATAGTTCACATCTTCATTTTCACCAATTATGCCTGGGCATTGATCCGCTATATGCCCTAGATCTCCACAATGTCCACACAATGGAAACTGACCATTTACCTCCGGTGGATTCTCTACTGCTCTCACTGTCGAATGTCGTGCACTTCTAGAGGATTGAGCTTTGCGTTTTGACGCCCTTGCGTTTCTCTCCAAATATTCCCAATCATCTTCTTCGTAATTCATTCCAAAAGTGCCATTGGATATTGAATTTACTTCCCTGGCATCTTCATCTGTTAGGCCTTCTTGGAATGTATTAATAAGCTCCCATAAATATATCTCATGATGTGGACAGTTCTTGAGCATCATTTTGAAACGATTGGACGCTTCGTGAAATAACTCACCGGGCTGTTGTCGAAACGCTCGAATATCTTTCCTTGCATTGTTAGTACGCAAATGAGTATAGAACTCATCTAAAAATTGCTGCTGCATTTCGCCCCAGGTGAATATCGAAGCTGACGGTAGCAAATGAAACCATTGTTGTGCTTTGTCTTCAAGTGTGAATTGGAAAAGTACCAATTTCACATCATCAACTGAGAAACCTTGGCTGCTGATTGTGTTGCAACGTGCATCATATGCAGCAATGTGTAGATATGGTTCTTCATGTGCGTGACCATGAAACTTAGGCAGACTGGATATTGATTGTGTTCGTACTTCGAATGACCGCCCTCCTTGTAATTGCGGGATCACAACCGGCGATGGGTTGTTAACTATAGCAGGCCTGAAGTGGCTCTCTATGCCTCAAACTGGACCTTGATTATTTCGTCGTGGAATTCCTTCCGGTAAAATCACCGGTCGGTGTAGGTTTCGTGGCAGCGGTCTTACCTGACCCTGCATCTGAGGTACCGGCGGTGGTAATGGAATGTCCACCACCGGCCTTCTCGGAGCAGGCTGCTGATTGAGTGGGTCAGGTTGATGATATTGTTGTGGCATCTGTTGTATAGGCGTTGGTTGCACATATTGTTGATACCCTACGTTCCCTTGATTGACTCTCTCGGCCGCACCCAATCCGACTGTTTGCCTCTCATAGCTACCCGTGTTAACCACTTGTCTCTCGTTTTGACCCATGTAGTTATCATATTCCTCATAGCCATCATCAAAATCACCTGAGTTATTTCCTTGATCATAGATGGTTGATCTATAAAGATTTGGCATTGGCTGACTTTGCTGTGAAATAACCGGTCGAGCGGCTGGCGGAATTGATGTTGCATTAGGTGCTTGAGTTTGAATCGGTAATGGAGTGTCATCAGGAATGATCCTAACGTAAGGAGACGACTGCTGTAAATTAACAGTTTGGGTAGAAGTTGGTTGAATGTTATCAAGGTTTGGGAAAAAGGTTGAGAATGATGGTACTGGAGATGTAGAAGTAGGTTGTGTAGACTGTGGTGGTGGTGGTGGTATGGTAGTGTTTGGTGAAGGTTGGGTAGGTGTTGGCGAGAATTGTTGTGGAAGTGGGTTTTGCGGTTGTTTCTCCGGAGTCGCTGAGTTCTCCATTGTCTTGAGTGTTGATGTAGGTGATTGTAGAATCTTGTTCTCACGATGTAGTACTCGTTTGGTATGCTTTACTGTTCTCTCGATCTCTGGGTCGAACACTAATGGTGATGACTTCCCGGAATTCCGAGTGTGATGCATACACTTCCTAGATCACCTACACAAACAAAAACAAGAAAACCTCGCATAAATCCGAACAAAACAGAACAAACTAAAAAGACACTATTTTTGGATTTTTGTATATTTAACTAAACTAGAACTTAACACTAAGCACTTTGCGCACGCCTCCCCGGCAATGGTGCCATTTTGATGTATGTCGTTATGGACATGCAAAAACCTATTTAAACTATTAGTATAGAATAAGCAAGGTATCGAACCAAGGGAGGACTGTGGAAAGCGTTTTTATGCTAAGTATTGATTAACTGTTACTGAATTGAGAAATCGAGTTGTTTGATTATGTAAAAAAACTAAATTAACGAGTAAAATTGTGATTTAATTCAATGGGAGAAAAGATGGTTCCTCCAGATTTCAGGTTTGCAAACAAGTTCAGTTATGTGTTTAATCAAAACATTCACATAGACATAAATGTTTAACCTAATTAACCAATTGTGATAACCAACGACTAAGTACTCCGGTCAATACATAACGGGAGGTTATCGAATGATTATCAATTACAATTATAAACCCTAATCCCATGTCAAATATATCCCAATTACTAGGACTCTCGGGAACTGAATGCTTAGAAATCAAGGTTTAAATAAATGCAATCAGTTACAATCAGTCAATTAAATCCATGGTGAAAAGCATCGGATGCTTAGATCACCAAATTACAATGATTAGAAACACATAAGAGTACCTAATTACACAAACCCTCCATCCGGAGGAAACCACAAAAAGTTTAGCCACTCATCTCGCACGAAGAATCTTCAAAAACTTGAATTGATGAAGAAATCATGGTTGATTCGATGATGAAATTGAGAATCTTGATGGATTGAGTGAAAAAGTCTTGAACTTGGAGTGTCTTGGATGCCTTGAATTGAAGTTGGAATGATAGATTATGAGAAACTAGGGTTTTTATCTCATAAAAACCCATAAAAATTACCAAATTCGCGCCCCCTATTGTCCCAGCGTGACCCACAGTTCAGAACCGTGGGCCACAGTTTACATCAGAACTGGCACAATTACCTCCACTGTGGGTGAAGGTCTGATCTGTGGGCCACAGTACAAACTCCCTGTTGTTCTTTTTATCCTTGCAACCCCATAATGTGACCCACGGTTCCTGTACCGTGGGTGAAAACGCAAATCAACATCTCCCCATGAATACCTACATAAAACTTTCCACATAGTCACTTTTGGTCCCTAGACTTCAAGTTTCCACTTCTCTCACATATAACCATCATATATCTTTCATTTAATGACTCGGAGACCCCTCAAACTTCAATATCTCTTATTTCTTCAATATTTCAACTATAATCAACTTTCAATTAAGTACCGAATGGTCCCCGAACTTTGTAGAATCATACTCCTTTCACTCGTGAGCCTTCATATCACCCGAACAAACTTCAATATTCATCCTCGAGCTACAATATCCCATCCAAAGGTCACAACTTCATCTTTAACCATCGTAAATGCACCGATTTACATGTTTTACCTACAAATCACCAAAATCTCATAGTTACTTCATTCCAAGCAAATAGACACATCAAATACACATAAATCATCATATTTAAACACTTTAAAGCTCGGGTTTCACCCTCTCCATCACTCAGGTCCTCTTTTTGAATCCCATTTTACTTTAACCAGTACCAGTCTTTTGTGCTTGAGGAACTTGACTTTTTTGTCTTCGATTTAAAGCAGTTTCTCAACAAATTCCAATTTTTCATTTACCTCTATATCTTGGAGAGGTACTACCAGGGATTCGTCAGATAAACATTTCTTAAGATTGGATACATGAAACACATCATGTACCCCAGCTAGCTCTTCTGGTAGTTGTAGGCGATAGGCAACTGGTCCTATTCGTTGGATAACTGGAAATGGTCCTATGTACCTTGGACTTAGCTTTCCCTTTTTACCGAACTGAATTACCCCTTTCCAAGGAGAAACTTTCAAGAGTACCTTGTCTCCCATTTGAAATTCTAACGGCTTGCGTCGATTGTCTGCATAACTCTTCTAACGATCTTGAGCCGTTTTCAGTCTTTCCTTGATTTGAGTTATCTTGTCGGTGGTTTCTTGTACAATCTCGGGACCTAATAATTGACTTTCTCCTATTTCTGCCCAGCATACGGGAGTTCGACACTTTCATCCATACAGGGCTTCAAACGGAGCAGCATTGATGTTGGTGTGGTAACTATTGTTATAGGAGAATTCTATTAATGGTAGGTGGTCATCCCAGTTTCCACCAAAATCTATTACACATGCCCTGGGCATGTCTTCCAGAGTTTGGATTGTCCTTTCACTTTGTCCATCGGTTTGGGGATGGTATGCAGTACTTAAATTTAATCGTGTCCCCATTGCTCCTTGGAAACTTGTCCAGAAATGCGAAGTGAAGCGATTATCCCTATCTGACACAATGGAGAGTGGAACTCCATGCAATGATACTACCTCGTCTACGTATAACTTTGCTAGTCTTTGCATGCTAAAGGTTTCCTTCATTGGCAGGAAATGAGCTGATTTGGTTAATCGATCTACAATTACCCAAATGGCATCGTTACCTTTCCTGGTTTTGGGTAACTTTGTAACAAAGTCCATTGTTATTAGTTCCCATTTCCATACAAGCATCTCTAATTGTTGAAGTAACCCGGAAGGTTTCTGGTGCTCTGCCTTAATTTGTGAACAAGTTAGGCATTTAGAAACATACCTAGATATGTCCTTTTTCATTCCTATCCACCAGAAGTTATTTCTTAAATCTTGGTACATCTTATTATTACCAGGGTGCATTGTCTATTTAGACTTATGGGCTTCCTCTAAAATCTTATCTCTTAAATTTCCTTACTTAGGTACCCAAATTCGTTTCTTGTAGAATCTCCAAATTCCATCAGTCCCTTGCTCTAATTCCTTTATTCGTCCTTTCATTCCTTCAGCATCGTCCTTGATTGCCGTGTCCTGAACATTTTTCTGTTGTTCCATTAAATCTAACTGTAGATTTAATCTGAGAGCACGAACTCGTCTTTGCTTCTCATGATACTTACGACTTAGGGCATCTGCTACTACATTTGCCTTTCCTTCGTGATATAAGATATCACAGTCGTAATCACTTAAAATTTCCATCCATCTTCTTTGTCTCATGTTCAATTCTTTTTGCCCAAATATGTATCTTAAACTCTTATGATATGTATAGATAGTAAACTTACTTCCGTACAGATAATGTCTCCAAATTTTAAGGGCAAAAATTATTGCTCCTAATTCTAAATCTTGAGTCGTATAATTTTCCTCGTGTTTCTTCAATTGCCTTGATGCATACGCAATTACCTTTTTGCGTTGCATTAGTACACAACCTAATCTTAGCTTAGAAGCATCACAATAGATTTCAAAATCTTATGTCCCTTCTGGTAAGGTAAGAATTGGGGCATTGGTTAATCTTTGTTTTAAAATTCTAAAGGCCTCTTCTTGCTTAGGTCCCCATTCAAACTTAACAGTTTTGCAGGTGAGCTTAGTTAATGGGACAGCTATCTTGGAGAAGTCTCTTATGAAGCGCCTGTAATACCCAGCTAGAAAACTTTTAACTTCGGTCGCTGATTGCGAGACCTTCCAATTTGTGATTGCTTCTATTTTAGAGGGATCTACGTGAATACCTTTGTGATTCACCATCTGACCTAAAAATTGCACCTCCTGTAGCCAAAATTCACACTTCAAGAATTTGGCGTAAAGTTTTTCCTTTCTTAACAGAGTTAAGAGTACCTGCAGGTGTTCACAATGTTCATCCTGACTTTTGGAATAAATAAGTATATCGTCGATGAAGACAATTAAAAATTTATCCAAATACGGCTTACAGATCCTATTCATTATGTCCATGAATGCTGCAGGAGCATTCATTAGTCCAAATGGCATGACTGTAAACTCGTAGTGGCCATACCTAGTCCTGAAAGCAGTTTTAGGTATGTCTTCTTCCTGTACCTTCAGCTGATGATATCTGGAGCGCAAGTCTATCTTGGAAAAATATCTAGCTCCTTGAAGTTGATCAAGAAGATCATCAATCCTAGGTAATGGGTATCGATTCTTAATTGTAACTTTATTCAATTCCCTATAATCGATACACATTCGCATCGAACCATCCTTCTTTTTCACAAACAACACGGGTGCTCCCCAAGGGGATGAACTAGGTTGTATGAATCCTTTGCTTAACAATTCATCTAACTGCTTTTTCAGTTCTAACATTTATGTGGGTGCTAATCGATAAGGTGCCTTAGCTATTGGTGTAGTTCCAGGAATTAAATGAATTCTAAATTCTACCTCCCTATCGGGTGGTAATCCAGGTAGCTCTTCTGGAAAGACATCAGGGTATTCTGACACTACTGGGATTTCCTTAAGTTCCTTACCTTAAGTGTTAAGGATTACCGAAATCATATACACTATTCCTTGTTTCCGTCCATAACTAACAACTTTCATTGCTGAAATGAACTTCATTGGTTTATGCGGCTTATCTCCTGTAACCGCAATTACTTCCCATGCGGGTGTATGAATTTCTATGGAATTTTTATCACAGAGGATTCGAGCATGATTGGATACTAACCAATCCATTCCTAATACGACATCAAATCCAGCTAAATTCATAGGTAGCAGGTTTGCAGAAAATTTATGGCCTGAGAGTTCTATCTTTCCTTCTTGCAAAACCTTATCTATATTAACAGAATTACCATCTGTCGTTTCTACCGTAAAAACTTGCCTAAGTTTAGTTAAAGGTTGCTTAAGAGCTTGACAAAACGAAGTATTTACAAAACTTTGGGTTGCACCCGAGTCAAATAATACTTTTGCATAAACACCATGTACAAGAAACATAACAGCTATCACATCCGGAATCAGATCTGCTTCTTGTGTAGTCAGCTGAAAGGCTCTGGCATTTTTCTTGTTGGTTCCCTCAGCAGGTTTGGCCTTGTTTTCAGTTGGCTTGACCAGTTTAGGGCATTCTGGTCTAAAATGTCCAGCCTCCCCACAATTGTAGAAGATCTTTGATTTCTTCTTACACTCCTCCTCTCGGTGTCCAGGTGCCTTGCAGAAATTGCAATTTTCCTTACATTTTCCAAAATGTTTCTTTTTACAGTTTCCGCAAAATGGTGGAATGGAAGACTGCCTGGTTCCCCTTTTCTTGTAATTACTATTATTACCCCCACGAAAGCCTTGGGTAATCTTCTGATCCAATTCCTTTTTCCTGTTCTCTTCTCTAGTGCGTACCAACCCGTCAGTTAAAGTATTGGCCAATTCTATCGCATCGTCAATTGTGCAGGGTCTCGCAGCTTTGACGATACATGAATCTCGCTAATTAATCCCCAAATATAGCGAGAAATAAGTACCGGTTCTGGCGAAGCCAGAGTTGGTACAATTCTAGCATACTCGAAAAATTTTGATGTATACCCTCGACAGTCAACCTCCACCATCCGGTGGTTCAGGAACTTATTCGTCATCTGTTCCTTTTCATAGTCGGGACAAAATTTTCTTTCCACCAATCTCTTAAATTCTTCCCAACTCATGGCATAAGCCACGCCACTTCTCTTGGCTTGCAGCACCGTGTTCCACCATTCTAACCCCTCTTCCTTAAAAAGGTGGGATGCATACATAACCTTATCTTCCTCTACGCATTTACTGATTTTGATTACTGCTTCGGTCTTTTCTAACCAACGTTGTGCAACAGTTGCCCCTTCATTGCCTGCAAATTCAACCGGCTTACAGGCAAGAAATTCTTTATAAGTGCAACCAGATGTTGCAACTTTCATTTTCTTAAGAAATGGGGCCTGCACCACATTATTATCGTTATTGCCGCCTCCATTTACACTGTGACTAAAATTATCGTCAAGAGTTCGTTTGCTGTGGTAAGCTTGTGAAGGTTCAACGGGGTTCTTAACAGCAGCGACGATTGCCGGGATAGCATTGGCTATACCCTGGGCAACTATATTTTCGATATCTTGTTTGTTGAGAAAGTGATCTTCATTATTTTGTTCAGATTGGTTAACTTCATTGACTGGTTCATTTACTGCGTTTTCCATCTGATAATTAACAACACATATAAATTATTGGCACAAAATTTATAACAATTAAACACAGCAAGGTAATCACAACATAGTTAAGTTAACACATATAGCCAAAATTTGTCGACCTTGCGACATCCATATTTTTTTTATATAATATACTGCATCCGTACACACCAGGAATTTATAGATGTTTTATTTTAGGATTATTATACACTAGTATCTTATTTTATATTATTATTATACAACCACACAACCACAGTTAGCTGGCCCTTCAGAAACGACGCTCCCTCTCGTCGTATTTCCATGAGATCTTTTCCCCCACATCACGAATCTGGTTTCCCGCATCCACCAGCTCCTCGCCATAGCGGTGTAATTCGGCAACGTTCTCCGGGTTCATGGGTGGAAATGGTGCAGGTTCAGGATCAAACTGGGGAAAGTAAACATTAGGGTTATTCATGAAATTCTGAAAATGCCAGTCGCTCGTCCACCACTCTTCGAACTGCCCTGTAAAAGGTTGGGGATTGACAATAGGGTCCGGAATAGCAGGTTTGTCTTTTGGGTCCTCTGTCTTTTTCACCTTTTGGGCAGGTGGCTTCTTCCTTCGTCCGCGTTTCCAGTCCAGGATTCTTCTTCTCTTTTTAGGATTGGGTTTTTCCTGGGACTGGGCTTGAAACACTAATGGCTCATCGGTATCCGCCTGATAACCTGACTGGATTCCTGTTGTATCCATATCGGTGGTATGGATAGTAAAGTTTCGGAGTGCCTCCGACAGTTCGTTCATGCTGTTAGCACACATATGAAGAAACACACCAAAAATTCAAGTTAAAATTTTATTTATTTGTAATTTAAATTTTTCACGAAATCACAAAATGGCAATTTGGAAAATTAAGTATTTCTAAATACTTAATTAGCTTAAATCAGTGGCTCTGATACCACCTTTTTCTGTCACGACCCCCGGCCCGGTTTTACCCGGTCCAGAAGCCGCAGGACAGAAATCCGTGGTATTGGTGTTTAATTCAGCAGCGGAAATTTTAACAGGATCGTAAATACTGAAAACACTTGTTTATGTTATTTCAAGCTTAGGGACAAGCCCCATAAATTACAATAAAGGAATTTCACTGAGAAATCCCCTGTTAACAAAAACATGTTAATTTATTTACTGAGCCATTTTCTTCAAGCTGTAGTGCTACGCGGCACTTTCCTGGTTCACAGTAAATCACCTGAAACATGTTTAAAAAAGATTTTATCAGCGAGGAAATACTGGCGAGTCATTCAATTTGCACAAAATGAAACATTATTATAATTTACAGCATTAAGGGTTTTTATATTTGCCCCTATCTTATAATTAGTTAGTTCAGCTGTCACTCGACCGAATCTATGACTGTGGACATATCACAAATTAGGCTAGCCCACCTAAGTGATAAATCGTTAGAAGTAATGTGCACAAAACACCCCACATACTGCCAGTAATTACAGATTAGCAAAGTCTTAATCACTGCAAAGTATAACTGGAAAAACATTTAGGGTTTTGTAAAGTAATTTGATAAAACGAGAATGACTCACATTGCAAGTTTAGTTGGACATAGTTTTGCCTACTGATTAAGCTTGGTAAACTAGTTAAATAACAATGCACACGAAACTAGGTCAGTAACTTAATACAACATTTACGATTAGTTCACAAAATCAAAACCCTCACGACGAATGACAAAGTATAGCCCAAATTTGGGCAGCACTTAAACATCCATCGGATCGGTTTCAATCGATCGGACATTGTATCGTAGCAGTGATCGAGTTATTACCCTGTAATCGTAGCAGCGTTTCCCTGTTAAAGTTGAAATTTTGAACAGAAAGATGGTAATTTAGATCAAAGTTTTCGAGCACAGAAGCATGGTCATGCAACGTACTATTTATAGCAAAATTTTAGGTTTTACGCGGCCCGCGTAAACTTTGAAGAATATCCTACGCGGCCCGCGAGGGCCACCCTAGCTATGTCTAGGGCTGCCGTGTCACGGTGTAAGTCTGCCACGTGTCTGACACATGGCCTAAAGCTTATCCGGTGACTTACCAAGCTGTCGCGCCCCGCGTAAGCTTTACTTAAATCTTACGCGGCCCGCGACAGATCAACAAAAATTGGATTTCTTGATTTTTCACAAGTATTAGGGTTTTAGGGGTCCGGGTTTGCACTTACGGAGTGTTCTGGGACATTTTCGTGCAGGTCCTTACAGTAAGAGGTCTCAGCCAAAAATAAAAATTTTATGTATTGACACTTTTGATCCCTCAACCTTCCATGCTATTATATAAATAGCATAATTAGTCCTTCATGGCCAATGTTTGGCACACTCGAGAGTATGACCGTATATCATCAAGCTCCTGATTCGTTAATGGGTCCCTCCAATATCAAACTTACGATCCATAAAGGGTCACTCAGAGACATAGTTTCAGCATGTTGACACCTTTAGTCCCTCCACATTCATACTTTCCACGTTTGGCAAAATTAGTCCCTCATAGCCAATATTAGGCATAATTGGGAACAGGGACACGTGTCAGTGCATTACTGGACATGAATTCACGAGGTGTTACATGAAGGTATCGATCCAATTAGCTCCAACAATTGGTATCAGAGCAGATGCCAAGATCAAAAAGACAAAGATCAAGATCAAGGCGGGAGACTGAGAGCAACGAAGATGTAATCAAAGCCACCGAATTTGTTTCCATGTGAAATTGTTGTATTGTTTTGAATATTATGGTGTTCCGAAGGACCTTTTTATCACGTTGAATACCAAAGGCGGATTAATTTTTCTTAAGTTGGCGACAAAAAAGAAATTGAAATCCAAAATTTCTTTGTTGGAGTTGTGCCAGAAGTAAAAAATATATAAAACTACTATGTTGGAAATTAAAATTCTCATGTGAAGGAACTGGTGATGTAGGATTAATAATAAAAGAAAATTAATGTTGGTTATTTGATTTTTAGTAAGAGTCAATTTGATAGAGAAGGTATCAAGGTAGGTCTGTGTGAATAAACGTTGATGAATTAATCTACTCATAATTAGAAGGTGGGTCTGTGTGAATAAAGTCAGTTTGATAGAGAAGGTTTCTAAGTGAAGCCGTGAGCGAGCCAGAGCAAGTTGTGTGCACACCGGATAGTGATTGGAAGGTTCTTCGTGTAACCATGTGTGTGATTGCGTTCTTTTTGAAGCAAAGAAGTGGGTGATCGTAATCGTAGTTGTGAAAGCACTGGATCGATGACGAACATCAACATTGAACTTTAACAAGACGTGAAACAACATAAACATAGAAGATGGAAAGTAAGATGTAGAAGAAACTCATTCATTTCATTACAATCAACATAGATTACATACCGAACGAGTATACATCATCTTCTATAAGTTGGTTTAGATCACAAAGATCTAAACCTAGCTCTCTCTCTAACACATAGTCACTCTCTCACTAAAATGTGCACACACAGGAAGAGCTGAAAGATTGCACAAAGCTTTCTCTAGAGTTGCCCTAATCCACCCTATACAACACATATATAGACTAGGGACTAAACCTGGACAAAACATATTGTTTGGGATACAAAACAAATAATCCGTAACAACAATAATGATCGAGATATTTCGAGTTTAACATCATAAATTCAGAACTAATAAAGCTTCTGAATTCTTGACTTGGCTTTGACTTGGACTTTCTGCCTTTGATCGCCAGAACTGATAAAGCACAGTTACCCAGCAGAAACTGCACTTACAGACTCCCTCTTAACTGTTGCTATCAGTTTTGTCTGACATTGATATCTTCAGTCACCGAATACTGCACTTACAGACTCCCCCTTGACTGATGATATCATACATGCTTTCAACTTTGGCTGAGACTTGATCTTTCCAGTAGAGCACATCGATCTTCAACCCTTCTAATAAAAGACTTGCTGACTGTAAGTGCAGTATCCGGTGACTGAAGATATCAATGTCAGATAGAACTGCAGTTAAGGGGGAGTCTATAAGTGCAGTTCCTGTTGGGTAACTGTGCTTTATCAAATCTAGTCATCATCAAAGGCAGAAAGTCCAAGTCAAAGCCAAGTTAAGAATTCGGAAGCTTTATCAGTTCCGATTTTATGATGTTAAACTCGGAATATCTTGATCATTATTATTGTTCCGGATTATTTGTTTTGTATCCGGGACAATATGTTGTGCCTGGGTTTAGTCCCTAGTCTGTGTATGTGTGTTGTATAGGGTGGATTAGGGTATCTCTTGAGAAGTTTTGTGCAATCTCAGCCTCCTAGTGTGCACATTCTAGTGAGAAAGAGTGAATATGTGTTAGTGAGACAAAGCTAGGTTTAGATCTTTGTGATCTAAACCAGATTGTAGATGATGTATACTCTTTCAGTTTATGTAATCTGTGATAACTGATTCAATATTAAAGGGTTTCATCTTCTACATCTTTCTCTTTTGTTTGTGTTTTGATGTTAAATGTCATGAATCAAGTATAATGTTGATGTTCATCATCGATCCAGTGCTTCCACACAACCGTCTTAGAAAAGGACCAAGAATCTGATCTTCTCTACTGAAGAGGGACCAAGAAACTAATCTTCTCTATTCTAAGCAACAACTTAATATGGCTCAATCTTTAACTAGTCGTCAACCAAAAAATCAACTTCATCACGTGAATACTTAATTAAAAACATAAACACACTTGACAAAACTCCATCATACACGAGCCTTTTCACGCACAAGCTTTAGATTTACGAAGAAAATAGGAATTTTTTACTCCCCCTTTTTTCTTTGTAAACTGTCAATATCCAAGCCACGTCACCTTTGTCTCTCTGTATGAATGCCCGTAGAAGTCCCAAATAGTCCTGAAAACTCTAATACGAACCAAATCTGAACACCGAGAATCTAGAAATCAAATTGAACTCAAAAATTCCGAACATAACCCATAAATTCGGAATTCCCTATACTGAACAAACTCGGACAAAAAAAAATTTTAGGTCCGAATTTAGCAAAACTCCGAATTTAATTTAAAAATTCCGGATTTAATACATAAATTAGGAATTTTTTTTAGTCTGAACTTGTTGATTCTAATCTGAATTTAACATGAAAATTCCAAATTTAACTTACATTTTCTGAATTCACATAAATAATACAAATTCGGAACACACCCTGTTGATACCTTAAACTCATAAAAGTTATAGACAAGCTAAACTCTGACAGATTCAAACACTATCAACTCGGGAAAACAATTAGAAAAAGGTAAAATCGAAATGAGGAGTTAAACTCGGACAGTTTCTCACCACTTAAACTCGGAAAGTATCAAAGGCATAATAAACTCGGACAAGATTTAAATTAAAAATTAAACTCGAAAAGACTGGTTAAACTCAGAATGCACTTTTATCTTAGAGGTAAACTAGACAAAGCATAAACTCGGAGACCACGAAAGATATAAACCCGGAGAGGACTTGTTCTTTTGTTTAACAAACCCAGAAACACATGTTTCTGTAATTTAGAACCCAACCTAACCTAAGGCCTAAAAACCCAGATCCCAATCACAAAAGCTATACCCTGAGAGCCATGACTCAAACCCGGGGCCCCAAACTGAAAAAACAATAACCCCGAACAACTGTGTTCAGTTGATTTTAATCTGGACAAATAAACAGTTCAGTTGACTGATCACATTTGACTGGTTTCAAACTCATAAACTCAGCATAACTCCGGAGAAGTAGTTTTACACACAGTTAACTTGTAAACCAGGAAACTCTTATCTATACATTAAATCCGGACAGCTGTTTTTGATACATTAAATCCGGAACGTTGATTCAACAAAACCCGGACAACAGTTGTTGATATGTAAACCCCGGAACAATTCAACAGTTTCACCTAACAACTTCATAATCCGGAATGTTTTAAGTGAACTATTAACCCGGAAACTGATAAACTATTTGAAAAGTCCAAAATACCGTAAATCCAGAGAAATTGTATGAGCTGAGTAATCCGGAACTATCTACCCACACATGACTTCACATATGAGTCACGGATAATCCGGAAGGAACAAGTTCGGACTGAATAAATTCAGAACTTATAACACTTACAGAAATCCAGACAGAGCCTTTTTAGATCAAAACCCTAGATCTACCAAAAACTTAGCAGTTCTCTCTAACACAGCTCAAATTCTTCATATCTGGACCAGAAAAATCACGTCTTCATGATGTTTGGCGAAAACAAACATCAAATTAAGAGCAATGGTGATTCGGAAGGCGGTTAGACCATTCTGAATTGGTAACCATGCTTTGATACCCTGTGAAAGCACTGGATCGATGACGAACATCAACATTGCACTTGAATAAGACGTGAAACAATATAAACATAGAAGATGGAGAAAAAGATGTAGAAGAAAATCATTCATTTCATTACAATCAACATAGATTACGTACCAAATGAGTATACATCATATTCTACAAGTTGGTTTAGATCACAAAGATCTAAACCTAGCTCTCTCTCTCTCTCTCTCTCTCTCTCTAACACATAGTCACTCTCTCACTAGATTGTGCACACACAGGAGGAGCTGAAAGATTGCACAAAGCTTCCTCTAGAGTTGCCCTAATCCGTCCTATACAACACATATATATATAGACTAGGGACTAAACCTGGACAAAACATATTGTCCGGGATACAAAACAAATAATCCGGAACAACAATAATGATCAAGATATTCCGAGTTTAACATCATAAACTCGGAACTGATAAAGCTTTCGAATTCTTAACTTGGCTTTGACTTGGACTTTCTGCCTTTGATGACCAGAACTGATAAAGCACAGTTACTTGGCAGGAACTGCACTTACAGTAGTGAAGCTGATAAGGGTGATTGAAATTTGTGTGAAGGTTGACTAGGTTCTGTGTGTGACCTAGAGATATTTGGACATCTTAATGAAGTTGGAATGTGTTCATAAACTCTTTGTGAAGCGGCAAGTGATTGGGAAATTTGTGTGAAATTGATCGGAATTGATTTCTTTGTGAAATCGGGTGAACATGGCTTTTTGTGTGAAGCTAGAAAAAATTCTTAATGAAACCAAGGAAGGTTCTTTGAGAACGAGACGAACTTTGTGTGATTAAAGATGGCCAGAAGCGGTGATTGTGTACAAGTGGTCGTGCAGGAGAGTCAACAAGGTAATATTCCTCTAGAATGTCCCAAATTGATGAGCATGAATTACACGAGTTGGTCAATCATGGTGGAGTCTGTTCTACAAGCGTATGAGTTGTGAGAAGCGATTGATCGGGTTATGGGGTGAGCAGTAGAAGCTAAAAAGAATTTGATGATGAGCGCGTTTGTGTTTCAAACTCTACCCGAAGATGTTTTAGTCAAGTGGCTAGGCATAAAGATGCAAAGGATGTGTGGGAAGCGCTTCGTGTGCGGTATTTAGGAGTTGAGAGAGTTCAAAAAGAAAGGCTACAAACTCTTAGAACGAATTTGAGAAGTTGAAGATGAAAGAAAGTGAATTGATTGATTAGTTATAGGGCAAACTTAGTGGAATTGCTACAAAGTTAAAGAGTCCTGGGTCTAGCTTAGAAGATGAAGTAATGGTGAGAAAATTGTTGAATTTGGTCCAAAAGAAGTTTTCGCAAATTGTTGCTTCAGCTGAGCAATATTCGGGGATAGAGAATATGTCTCTTGATAAAGCTGTGGGGAGATTTAAGGCGTATGAAGAGAGGATCAAAAGTCATGATGAGGAAGACAATGATCAAGGAAAGTTGTTACTTGCAAGGTGAACAAGGACGGGGTCGGGGTCAAGGAAATGGTCATTGTAATGGTAGTAGGCAATGAGGCCGGTTCCAATTTAATGAAGATCGAAATGAGATAGCTTCATATCGAGATAAGAGGCATATTAAGTGTTACTATTGCCACGAGTATGGTCACTATGCGGCTGACTGCCCTAAGCAAGAACTAGAGGACGAAGTGGCTCAGTTGGCTCGAGTTGATGAGACGGTATCGTTAATGTTTGAAGCAAGGGGTGCAAGGTAAGATTAAGGGGGTGAATGTTGATTTTAATCCTAAGTTCGGTTAAAAGTGAAATTAGGGATAAATGTTTGGTTAGTTAAATAGTACTATTTAATTTAGCTTGAGTTGGTATTGGTTTAGAATTGCTTCTTTTCCAAGTTATTAGTTTAGTATAAGAGTAAATTGCCAGAATCGTCCCTGAGGTTTAGGTATGTTTGTCATTTTCATCCAAAACAATTTTTTTGTACCATCTAGTCATTCACTTTTGGGATTTTTTACTATTTTCATATAAACGTCTTACTTTTTTTGCCAAAATCGTCCCTGAGATTTGGGATTTTTTTTGTCATTTTCATCCAATTGTTTGATAGAAAAAATAAAGCAAATTAGATGTTTGGATGAAAATGACAAAATATCCCAAAAGTGAAGGACTATATTGTACAAGAAAGTTGTTTTGGATGAAAATGGCAAACATGCCCAAACCTCAAATACGATTTTAGCGATTTACTCTTAGTATAAATAGATCGATAGAATTAATGTATTATGTGTGGTTTTGATTATTAGAAAAGCATTTGTGTCATTATATCTTGTTATTGTTTTTTCCGTTTTCTTGTATTCATAGTTTGTGAAGGTATCAATCCAATTGGCTCCAACAATATATAAAGTGTCTTACCTTTTACTACTATAACCGTTCCTAAACTAATGCATTCCAAACTTTCAAAAAAGTTTAGAAACACTATTAAAAAAAACTTTATTGTATAAGGGGGGCGTTTGGTTCGCGAAATGTTTTGGAATTGAAATTGGAATTTGTATAGGAATTAGAATTTAAAGAAATTGGATTTGGAATTTAAACATTTCAATTGGAATTGGAAATTGTTGGAATTGGAATCTCAATTCCATTTTTGTTGTGTTTGGTTGTCAAATGAATTGGAATCCATCACCCCGGCACCCACAACCACTAGTACGTGTCGAAACGCTTCGCGTCGAAACGGTTCGGGTCGAAGCGGTTCGATTCGAAATGGTACGGGTCGAAACGGTTCGCGTCGAAACGGTTTGGGTCGAAACGGTACAGGTGGAAACGGACCCGTCGAAACAGTTCGCGTTGAAACGGTTCGCGTCGAAACGGTACAGGTCGAAACGTTACGGGTCGAAACCGTTTATAAAGGTTTATTTTGTGTGTTTTGGTCTTATCTATGAGTCGACATGTATATATTATGATAGTGCACCATTTTTATTTTCAGCCATATGAATGTTTGGCCATACATGAGCAGAGGATGTGATCAACTCCACTTTCGCCATCGAAACGTTACTGTTCGAAACCGTTTATAAAGGATTATTTTGTATGTTTTGGTCTTATCTGTGAGTCGACATGTATATATTAATGATAGTAAACCATTTTTATTTTCAGCCATATGAATGTTTGGCCATACATGAGCAGAGGATGTGACCAACTCTACTTTCGTCATCGAAACGTTACGGGTCGAAACCGTTCGCGTCGAAACAGTACGGGTCGAAACCGTTCGCGTCGAAACGTTACGGATCGAAACTGTTCGTGTCGAAACAGTACGAGACGAAACTGTTCGTGTCGAAACGGTACGGGTCGAAACGGTTCGGATCGAAACCAGTATGGGTCAAAACGGTACGGGTTGAAACGGTGCGGGTCGAAACGGTCGAAGATTCCAATGAAATTACTTTAGGTAGCGTTCGTTTCATGGAATGGAATGGAATGGAATTAGGAAGTTTTTCTTTGTAAAATTGATCTTGGTTGGGAGATGGAGGAATTTGAAATCCTTCACTCTAATGAAATTTGTGACTATTTCAACATTCCTTAGAAATCCTTCACTCTAATGAAGGAATGGAATGGAATGTTGAAATAGTCACAAATTTCATTGATTAAAGAAATTCATTGGATTTCAAATTCCTCTCTCCCCAAACCAAGATCAATTTTACAAAGAAAAGCTTCCCAATTCCATCCCATTCCATTACATGAAACGAACGCTACCTTAATTCTTTCACATATAGGAAGGATTTTGAATTCCTTTAGTTAAAGGAATTTGAAGGAATTCATGCATAATTCCAATTCCAATTTCAATTCCAATTCCAATTCCATTGTCAACCAAACACATGAAGATTGGAATTGAGATTCCAATTCCATCAAATTCTGTGAACCAAACATTAAGAGATGGAATTCAAAATTCAATTCCCTTAAATTTCATTGAATTTATGCGAACCAAACGCACCCTAAGTGTATAGGATCGTTACAAGTTGTTACTTGTCACTCTAATCAGGATATTATTAGTTTGCCCTTGCTTAGAAGTTGGAACATGTTCATTTATAGAATTAAAGAAATAACACCGGAGTACCAGACCAAGTTTCGTGAAGAAAAGGAATAAGTGAACACGGTTAGTAATCGCTTAAATGTAAGATTAAGAGCTTAAATCGGTTGTTTCAATTTTTGTGTTTACTTGTATTGGATAAAGATCAAATACAAATAAACTTAACGTACAAAACCAAAATTATGAGTAATTTTGATCTTTTGTAGAGTAATTTTGTATAATGTTCTTAGGCCACTGGGGGTGGTCCGTTATAAACAATCCATCACTCGTGAAACTATCACGAACACCACCGCCACCATATTTATAACGAGTGATAGTTATAACACGTGGATTTTATCACGCGTTGAACATTGTTGATTGTATGTGTATGACTTGTACGTTGTGTATTAATACTTGTACGTTGGAATCCCATCACTAGTGATGACCACCGACACTAAAGAATGTTTGTGAGTGATAGAATAGTGGTTGCTGACATGGCGGAATATGATTGGATGTTTGTGAGTCATGGAATTTCATCACTAGTGATCACCCCCACTCCCCTTATAGAGCAATTTTAATCTTTTGTAGAGTAATTTTGATCTTTTGTAAAGTAATTTTGTAAAATGATCATGTAGTATGTAGAGTAATTTTGATCTTTTGTAGAGTAATTTTGAAAAAATGATCCTGTAGAGTAATTTTGATCTTGTAGAGTAATTTTGGAGTAAATTGCCATTTTAGTCCCTGAGTTTTGTCCAAATATGCCAGTTTAGTTCAAATAGTTTTTTTTGTGCATCTGGGTCCCTGACTTTTACATTTTGCTGCCATTTTGATCACAATGCCTAACTCCATCCATAAACCCCATCTGTAACCAGGGGTATTTTGGGGATTAACTTAAAAAATATTTTCAATTGCCATTTTGATCCAATTCAAAAAATCAAAAAAATTCTAAAAAATCATAAAAATTCTAAAAAATTCAAAAAAATCTAAAAATCAAAAAAATTCTAAAAAATCATAAAAATTATAAAAAATTCAAAAAAAATCTAAAAAATCATAAAAATTATAAAAAAATTCAAAAAAATCTAAAAATCAAAAAAATTCTAAAAAATCCAAAAATCATTAAATGTTTCGGCACGAACCGTTTCGACCGGTACCGTTTCGACCCGTACCGTTTCGAACCGAACCGTTTCGAGCCGAACCGTTTCGACGCGAACCGTTTCGACGCGAACCGTTTCGAACCGTACCGTTTTGACGAGAACCGTTTCGAACCGAACCGTTTCGACCCGTACCGTACCGTTTCGATGCGAACCGTTTCGACGCGAACCGTTTCGACGCGAACCGTTTCGAGCCGAACCGTTTCGACGCGAACCGTTTCGAACCGAACCGTTTGGACCCGTACCGTATCGAACGCGAACCGTTTCGAACGCGAACCGTATCGAACCGAACCGTTTGGACCCGTACCGTATCGAACCGAACCGTTTCGACCCGTACCGTTTCGACCCGTACCGTATCGAACCGTACCGTTTCGACCCGTACCGTATCGAACCGAACCGTTTCGACGCTAACCGTTTCGAACCGTACCGTTTCGACGCTAACCGTTTCGAACCGTACCGTTTCGACCCGTACCGTATCGAACCGTACCGTTTTGACGCGAAACGTTTCGAACGCGAACCGTTTCGAAACGATACGGTACGGGTCGATACGGTACGGTTTGGGTTCGATACGGTACGGGCTCGAAACGGTTCGCGTCAAACGGTTCGGCTCGAAACGGTTCGGGTTCGATATGGTACGGGCTCGAAACGGTTCGCGTCGAAACGGTTCGGTTCGATACGGTACGGGTCGAAACGGTTCGCGTTCGATACGGTACGGGTCCAAACGGTTCGGTTCGAAACGGTTCGCGTCGAAACGGTACGGTACGGGTCGAAACGGTTCGCGTCAAAACGGTACGGTTCGAAACGGTACGGGTCGAAACGCTTCGCGTCGAAACGGTTCGGCTCGAAACGGTTCGGTTCGAAACGGTACGGGTCGAAACGGTTCGTGCCGAAACATTTAATGATTTTTGGATTTTTTAGAATTTTTTTTATTTTTAGATTTTTTTTGAATTTTTTATGATTTTTTAGATTTTTTTTGAATTTTTTATAATTTTTATGATTTTTTAGAATTTTTTTGATTTTTAGATTTTTTTGAATTTTTTAGAATTTTTATGATTTTTTAGAATTTTTTTGATTTTTTTGAATTTTTTTGATTTTTTGGAATTGGATCAAAATGGCAACTGAAAACATTTTTTAAGTTAATCCCCAAAATACCCCTGGTTACAGATGGGGTTTATGGATGGAGTTAGGCATTGTGATCAAAATGGCAGCAAAATGTAAAAGTCAGGGACCCAGATGCACAAAAAAAACTATTTGGACTAAACTGGCATATTTGGACAAAACTCAGGGACTAAAATGGCAATTTACTCGTAATTTTGTTAGCATTTAGCTATGGGGTTTAGCTTTATGGTTTAGGGGTTGTTTGTTTACCTCTTAATGAGTCTCTTAATGGTTCAGACATCTTACTGGTTCAGCACTTAATGATTCAGACTGTTTGTTTCACGAGCAGATGTCTGAATGGTTCAGACATTTGCCTCTGAATGGTTAAGATTTATACAAAGTCTGAATGATTAAAACCTCTAATCTAATTTGGTCAGACATTTGTCTCGTATGTTTAATACGTTAAGTTTTTTTGTACAATAACTTTCCCCTACTTGTATTATATTATATTATTTTTAACGGCGAAATTTTTTATTGTATTTGCTATAGAAGTTATAACATTTTTATTTATAGAAATAACAGTGGAGTACCATACCAATTTCGTGAAAAAAAGGAAGAAGTGAACACTGTTACAAATCGCTTAAATGTAAAATGTAAAATGTAAAATATAAAAGCTTAAATCTGTTGCTCCAATTTTTGTGTTTACGTGCATCATGTCATTTTTAACAGCGAAATTTTTATTACATTTGCTATAGAAGTTATAACATGTTCATTTTTTTATATTTGCTATAGAAGTTATAACATGTTTATTTGTAGAGTAAATTACTGTTTTGGCCCATGTGGTCTAGCTAGTTCAACCATTCAGCCCAAAATAAAATCTTTTAACATATCAGACCCTAAGTTGCATTTTATAACAATTTTGGCCTATGACACTAACTTTGTTACTTTTTTTGCAGTTAAGTGTAAGGGTAATTAGGTTATTATATACCTTAAGGGCTGTTTTTAATAATTAAAAAGTTCTCTAATATTTAAGAAATTATTAATGCAATTACTCAAGTTTTTGTTATTATTTCGTTATTTTCACAATTATTATTTAACAAAATACGTTTTAAATATACAAATAAATATGTATTTTCATTATCCGTTTAGTTTTATAAAAGTCATTTTAAATAATAATTTGTTATTTTACATTTTGTTTAAACCCTATATCGTTTTTAAAATTGTTCCTTTTTAAACCATTTCTTTTTTTTAAAATCATTCCTTTTAAAGTCGTTTGCCTTTTAAAGTTTTTTAAACATTTTATTTTATACCATTCTTTTTAAAATCATTTTTTTAAACATTTTAAACTACTCACTTTTTTAAGTCGTTCATTTTAAAAATTTTAAGAAACAACATTTATAAAAAAAACAAAAGAAATGTAAGATTCGAAAAAAAAAAGATTCTAAGAAAAAGTTTGCGAAAGAGCGTTCATTTTTCAAACTTTTTTAGAATAGCTTATTTCTTTTTCAAATCTTCCATTTCTTTGGAACGTTGTCTATTCAAAATTCTTTATCTTTTTAACCTTTTGTTTATTAAATTTCTGGGTTTTTTTAGTTCCTTACGCTTGTGAACTTATTTTTTTAATGTTTTGTTTTTTCATAAACGTCATTTTTTTAATCTTTGTTTTTTAAACCACTTGTTCATTTAAAATCGGTCGTTTTTAAATTCCTTCTATTTTTGAAATCGTTCATTTTCTTTATTTTTTAAAGTTCTTTTTACCTAACGGCTATAAGTAAACTGAATTCAAAGTTTAAAAAATGAACGATTTCAAAAACGGTTCTAAAAGGAATGGTTTAAAAAGTAACGGTTTTAAAAATTAACGACTTAAAATAACGAATTGTTTAAAAAAGGTAAAAATGAACTATTAAGAACGGTATAACATGAATCGTTTAAAATAAATTTTAGAAGACAAAATCTTTAAAAAGAATGATTTTAATAAACAAGCGGTTTAAAAATGAATAATTTTAAAAACGATACACAATTATAAAAGGTTAAAAAACAAATTATTTTTAAAAAAAAGACGTTTATAAAAAACAAATGCTTAATGAAAATACATTTTGTTATAAAACAAAGAGATTTAGATCAAACACTTTCTCAATATCTTTCTTCTTTCACAATCATTACACACATCTATCGAATGCCGAAACATTCGTTATATAGAAAAGAAAAAGAAATAAAACAAAACTGGTGGGGTCTATGTATAATAATTCATAATATATGTCTGCTACTTTCTAACCACTTTCTAATAATTCATAATACTCCCCCTCAGACTTATGTCCATTTATTTATTTGATGAATAAATCATTAGCTCTTTGTTTTATGTTGTTCTTCCGTTTTGGTGCTTAGCTTTGAAATACTGCCTCGTTAAAAAACCTTGCTAGGAAAACCCAGTGGGACAAAACCATAGCTAAGGGAAAAAGAGTGCAGCTTTGCATTATACACATTGGATCAGATATGTTGCCTCATTAAAAACCTTGCTAAGAATAACCCGGTGGGATAAAACCATAGCTAAGGGAAAAAGAGAGCAACGTGTATAATGCTCCCCCTCAAATTGTCATGTGTGGATTATCACATTTTCCGTACATGTCACATCCCAATATCATGAACGTGTTTCCTGAAAGTTGTTGTAGGTAGTGCTTTTGTGAAAAGATCGGCTGAATTGTTGCTGGATTGGACATATCTCATCTCGACTTGATTGTCTTTAATAAGGTCTCGAGTATATTCAAAGAATCTTGGTGGTATATGCTTTGTTCTATCACTTTTGATATACCCTTCCTTCATTTGCGTGGCAAAAGCTGCATTATCTTCATAGATTGGAGTTGGATTTATGTTTTTCTCTAGTCCACAAGATGTTAGTATGTGTTGTGTCATAGATCTTAACCATACACATTCTCTTGAAGCTTCATGTAGTGCAATGACTTCGGCATGATTTGAAGATGTTGCAACGAGTGTTTGTTTCTGAGAACGCCATGAAATTGCAGTTCCTCCAGTCTTAAATATGTATCCAGTTTGAGATTTTGCTTTATGGGCATCAGATAAATAACCTGCATCTGCATAACCAACTAACCCTTCTTTTGAATCGTTAGGATAAAACAAGCCTAAATCAACAGTACCTCGAAGATATCGAAAAATATGTTTAATCCCATTCTAGTGTCTTTTAGTGGGAGCTTAACTAAATCTTGCTAACAAATTAACTGCAAAAGAAATGTCAGGTCTCGTACAGTTAGTAAGATACATAAGTGCTCCAATTGCACTAAGGTATGGTGTCTCTGGACCAAGAACTTCTTCGTTGTCCTCACAAGGACGAAAATGATCATTTTCAACATTAAGTGATCTAACAACCATTGGGGTGCTCAAAGGATTTGCATTGTCCATATTGAAACGTTTCAATAGCTTTTCAGTATAATTCATCTGATGAACAAGTATTCCATTGTTCATATATTCAATTTGTAAACCAAGACAATATTTGGTTTTTCCAAGATCTTTCATTTCAAATTCTTTCTTTAAAAGAATAATTGCTTCATGAATTTCCTTTTGAGTCCCAATTATATTTAGATCATCAACATATACAGCTATGATCACATATCCTGACGTTGTCTTCTTAATAAAGACACATGGACAGATAAGATTATTTGTATAACCTTTACTTATCAAGTAATCGCTCAAACAATTGTACCACATCCTCCCAGATTGTTTCAACCCATATAAAGACCTTTGTAATTTGATCGAATATATTTCTTTGGGTTTTGAACTTAACGCTTCAGGGAGTTTAAATCCTTCAGGATTTTTCATATATATGTCACTATCAAGTGATCCATATAAGTAAGCTGTAACAACATCCATAAGATGCATTTCTAACTTTTTAGATATTGCTAAGCTGATTAAGTATCGAAAGGTTATCGCGTCTATCACGGGAGAATATGTTTCTTCATAGTCAATCCCTGGCCATTGCGAAAAACCTTGAGCTACAAGTCTCGCTTTATACCTTGTAATCTCATTTTTCTCATTTCGTTTCCGTACGAAAACCCATTTATACCCCACAGGCTTTATTGCCTAAGGTGTGATAACAATAGGCCCAAAAACCTTTCGTTTGTTTAATGAATTTAATTCAGCTTGCATAGCATCTTTCCATTTTCCCCAGTCATGTCTATTTTTACAATCATTGACAGACTTTGGTTCAGGAGCATCATCTCCGCTCATAATCTCTCTGGCAACCGAATATGAAAATATTTCACCCATATTTTCCATTTCATCTCGGTTCCATATTATATGTGTATGACCATAGTTGATTGATATCTCGTTGTTAGTATCATCAACATCTTCCTCATGAGAGGTTTCGGTATTTACCGCTTGATCAAGATTTTTATCTTTATGGTCAATTTCATTTATAAGCGCTTTTCTTTTTCGAGGATTTTTATCCTTCGAACCAATTGGCCTTCCACGTTTTAAACGTTTCTGAGACTCATGAGTCATAGCATATTATTATCTATTGCCTTATTAGGGATCTCAACTCGAGCTGGAGCATTAGCAGCTGGTATATGAGATTTAGTAACCCTATTTATATCAATAAATGCATCAGGAAATTGATTTGCAATTTCTTGCAAGTGTATTATCTTTTGAACCTCTGTCTCACAATGTTTAGTTCTTGGATCCATATATAATAATGAATGTTCACACCATGTAACATCCTTTTCCTTATTTTTATCTTTATTCTCCCCCCCCCCCCCCCCTAATACAGGGAAAGTTGTTTCATTAAATTTACAATCAGCAAACCGTGTTGTAAAGACATCACATGTTAAAGGTTCAAGATATCTTATTATAGAAGGTGAATCATATCTAACATACATTCCCAATCTTCTTTGAGGTCCCATTTTTGTGCGTTGTGGTGGTGCAATTGGGACATAAACTGCACATCCAAATATTCTAATATGGGAAATATTTGGTTGTTGGCCAGATGCAATTTGTTGGGGAGAGTATTCATGATTCAGCACTTGGTCTTATGTGAATTAATGATTCAGCATGTAAGATTGCATGACCCCAAACGGATACAGGAAGTTTTGTCCTCATTATTAATGGTCGAGCTATTAGTTGTAGACGTTTAATTAATGATTCAGCTAAACCATTTTGTGTGTGCACATGAGCAACAGGGTGCTCAACAATAATTCCTACAGACATGCAATAATCATTAAAAGCATGTGATGTAAATTCACCAGCATTGTCGAGTCTCAACCTTTTAATAGTATGATCTGGGAAATGTGTTCGCAATTTAATAATTTGTGTAAGAAATTTTGCAAAAGCCATATTGCGAGTTGATAACAAAGACACATGAGACCATCTACTTGATGCATCTATTAGAACCATGAAGTATCAAAATGGTCCACATGGTGGATGGATTGGTCCACATATATCTCCTTAAATTCTTTCAAGGAACATTGGAATTTCCTTTTCAACTTTTACAATCGAAGGTCTTGTAATTAATTTTCCCAGAGAACAAGATACACATAAAGGAATTTTATCAGATTTTGGGATCTTTTTATACTTCAATGGATGTCCATGAGTATTTTCAATCACTATTTTCATCATTGTAGATCCTGGATGGCCTAATCTGTCATGCCATAAGTTAAATGTTTCAGGATCACAAAAATTTTCTTTTACTGCCATATGTGCTTGAGGCACATCAATATATGTATAATGCAAACCAGATTGAAACATTGGCAGTTTTTCCAATATCTGATCTTTGCTCATGATATACAAATATTTTTCATTATCAACAGTCTTTGACTGAGTATCATATCCATTATGATATATATTTTTGAAACTTAACAAATTTCTTGTTGATTTGGGGGAAAATAAAGCATTTTCTATTTCAAGTGTTGTTCCATTTGGTAGTGCTATATTAGCTTTTCCCACTCCTTCTATCAAGTTCTTAGGACCTGATATTGTATTGACAGTTCCCCTTGTTGGTTTCAATTCATAAAAATATTTTTTAGATTTAAATATAGTGTGTGTGGCTCCACTATCCGCTACACAAATATTCGCTTCATTCATTTGATCTTGAGCTTCAATGATATCCATTATAATATTGAGTATGGTAATAGCTCCTTTGCTTTTGTTGATTTGCTTGGTAGAGAACCCTCGTGCTGATAACGTGTTATAAAACAAAGAGATTTAGATCAAACACTTTCTCAATATCTTTCTTCTTTCACAATCATTACACACATCTATCGAATGCCGAAACATTCGTTATATAGAAAAGAAAAAGAAATAAAACAAAACTGGTGGGGTCTATGTATAATAATTCATAACATATGTCTGCTACTTTCTAACCACTTTCTAATAATTAATAATACATTTTTATTTGTATATGTAAAACATATTTTGTTAAATAATAATTGTTAAAATAACGAAATAAAAAAAACTTGAGTAATTGCGTTAATAATCTCTTAAATATTAAAAGAACTTGGTAATTATCAAAAACAGCCCCCTAAGGTATATAATTAACTAATTACCTTTACACTTAACTACAAAAAAATAACAAAGTTAGTGTCAGGGGCCAAAACCGTTATAAAATGCAACCTCGGGGTCTGATATGTTAAAAGATTCCTTTTTGGGCTGAAATAGTTAAACTAGCTAAACCACAAGGGCCAAAATAGTAATTTACTCTTATTTTTTTTATATATAACACCGGTGTACCAGACCAAATTTTGTGAAAAAAAGGAAGAAGTAATCGCAGTTACAAATCGCTTAGATTTAAAATATAAAGCTTAAATTTGTCGTTCAATTTTTGTGTTTACCTTTATTATATCACTTTTTAAAGGCGAATTTTTATCATATATTGCTATAGAATGTAACACCTCGTAAAATCACGTCCAATGATTTATTGACACGTGTAAGAAACCCTAATAAAATCAAACGTTGAATGTAAGGGACTAATTTTTTGAAAAATCGAAAAATTTGAATGCGAAAGGACTAAAAGTGTCAACGTGCTTAGTATAAGCCTTCGAATGACGTTACACAGTGTTCCTATTCACATATGAGCCACGTGTTGATCAAGAGTAGCCGTTTGCGTAATTAATTGAAAGTTTGCGCGATGAAGGGTTAAAAGCGTCAACATGTTAATTCGTACCTCTGAGTGACCTTTTAACAAACCAAGAAATTCATGATGTTTGATAATACTCTCAGGAATGCCAGTTATTGGCCATCTAAGGCTTTTATGCCTTTAAGTGACGTTACGCGTAGGGCTGTAAACGAGTCGAGCCGAGTCGAGCCAGGGTGGGGTCGAGCTCAAGCTTGAAATTAATTCAGGAGGATAAATTTGGCTTGAGCTTTACGTCGGAGTTAAACGAGCCTAAGAACGAGCCAACGAGTCGAGCCATGGGCCGAGCCTGGGCTTGGTTACAAAATGAGCCAACTTGGTTCACGTCATCTCAAATAGAGTTTTTTTAGCTAGTTTTTCTCGAGCTTCTTTCGAGCGAGCTACGAGCCGAGCTACGAGTCGCGAGCTTTATGAACAGCCCTACGCAACTTTGCAAGTTTAAGGGGTTAAAAGCGTCAATATGTTTAATTATACCTCTGAATAACCTTTTTACGAACCCGAAGCATAGTGATGTTTAATAATACTCTCAAGAATGCCTAATATGGATTAGATAAGGCTTCGATGCTATTAAACGATGACATGCGCAAGTTTGCGTATTAGAGGGACTATTTGCGTCAAACTGCAAAAGTCTGCCGATTCGTATGATATCGAACCTTCTGGAATATGATCATAAGTTAAACATTCCCTAAATATCCTTTACATACCTTATAAATAGGCTTAGAGGTGTTTGGTGCGCAAAAATAAACTTATTTAATCAACAGGGACTAAAAGCGTCAAAAAGTGCATAAGTTTGCATTTTCGCCCATATCTTACGTTCTGAATATATCCGGACATCCAAAAATTTATTTAATCACTAAAATATTTTATTTTAGTGTTTGGCTTGATAAAATTCCATTCGTCGTGTAAATTGGATCGTTTTTTGCGTCCATTCGTGTTTCGTTGTAATTAGCCGAACAACGCAACCGTATGACCAAACGAACTGACATCCGGCATATTTTTGAGCATGTTACATGTTCTCTATACTTTAACTTCATTTTAGGGCCTTGATTTGGGGTTAACGGGCCTTAAATGTGTCAAAATGGCAATTACATGAAGACAGGGACCATTTCAGCAATCCTGCCAAAGTTTTGGCTGGGCTGGACTTCTAGGTGGGCCGCATAGCCTGATGGGCTGGCTTACGTGGGCCGCGACCCATCAGCAGATGCAACCAGGTTGTTTTTTTTGCTGGTTTTTGTTGAAACTGGTTTCCATACTCACATATCTCAATCTAGGGGCTTGTCCACTGATTTGTAAAACCATGTTACACCTGTTATGATCTGGTTATACCTTCCGACACTTGTCACAATCCTATGCGATCCCGAAAACTATATATAGGGCCTTGAATTCATTTGTAATTCACACCATTTTCTTGGGTTCTTGCTCTCTATCTGAAATCTGAGGATCCTGATTATTTGGAGCCTCTTTTTGAGTTCTTTTCAGTCCTAAGGACCACTTGTAAGTGCTCCTTTCGTACTTAGTTAAATTGTTGACTCCTAAAGCCGAAAAGTCAAGCGTTCACAATAAACGCTTTGAATTTTAAGCGATCAAGCCATGGTTCGCAACGAACATGGCTACGTGATCGTAATTAGGTAGGTATTAAACCCTCAAAAGGGCACCTCCTAATTACCATGTTTGCTTAGTTAATTGTCGGGTCAAAGTAATTAAAATAAAAGTCAAACGAGTCGGTTTTTAATCAAAATCTATAACTAATGATATAAAGGCAATAAAATCAGTTTTGTCACTTTAATAACTTGGTAAATATTAATTGAACATGTCTAGGCATGTTCAACACGAAAATTCTGAGTTTAGGCTCGGTTCGCAACCGAAAGTCGCAAAAGTTGACTTTTGCTTTGACTTTCAGTTCTGACCCGATTTAGCTTAGTTTAGTTATGCCTTAGGATTCCTTTAGGACCATATATAACCCTCTGAGGTTATACAACATGGTTCCATAGAAATCCTAGTTCATTACATGTTTCCGTTAAATGCTTAAAAAGTTAACCATTATGCCCTTTTGATATTAAAACAAGATTTTTGAAAATGTGAGAGGAAAAAAACCTTTATTACTGAATTATAAACATGTGCTAAAAATTTGACATCAATTTGTGGTACAAAATAGGAGTTATGCTCAATATCGTAAATTGAAGCCTTTTTATTAATTAAACGGAATTTTGGCATAAAACCTATTTAAACCCAAATTTTGACACCAAACCTTTTACTCACTGATGTAATACAATATTTAGGGATTTTTGAAGATTTTTGTTGAATTTTAAACTGATCATAACATAAGGTTCTTGCATTGACTCGGTAATTGACGATTATGCCCTTTTTGGTAATAAAATGAGTTTTACACATCCATTCATATCAAACCTTTTTCTACAGATTTCATATATTAAATAAATTATTTTAAACAGTAAAGGGCTGTTCAAAATCTCATAACTACTTATTTAACCCGAATACCGTCAAATACCGACTTTTATGCGATTTAGGCGCATAGTATGGTTTAAAACCATATTTGGCACCTAAAGCTTGTTACCTACTGATGTTATGAATAAATTATTATACTTTAATAGTAAGTAAAAGTTTTGAACTCAGATTTCCAAATTTGACCTTTAAAGCTTATGTGAAATGACCAAAATGCCCTTTCGGTGCATAGTTTGGTCATAAATGATAAATTTCACATATGTGCAATACCTTACTGATATAACTTATTAAATTAAATATTTTTTACCAATCATTTTAGACCAGAACCTCATATTATTATTTAATCTCTTTTATAATCTTTAAAATGACCAAAATACCCCTACGGGGCTTAAATTGAGTTTAAATTCATTTTGGGCATAATGGAAGGTATCCTACTGATATCACAACATATTTAAGGCATATTAACTTGTGAAACATGTTCATGACTCATTGGTTACCCGTTATGCATTATTCGCGTTCGGAGCAGTTTATGTAACTAGTTTGCATAAATTGACCGAAACGGGTCAAACCTTATCATTTTGCTTCAAAATCCAGAATGTGTTTTGTTCACCCATATTATACAAGTCTTCATACTTGTCGGGTCTAAATCACATTCTAATATGGTCCTCGCTTAATCTTGCGTTTTGAACCGTAAACCTTTCGTTAAAACTAACCGGTCTAAGTTTAAACTTAAGTAAGACCCGTAGGAAAAACGGTATCTCACTCTCTTGTGGGCCTATACTTGTGGTGTGTCTGTTAATCTTGACTCGGTTTCTATATCGGGCCCTGAATGTATAACGAACATGTAAATCTGTATACAAGATTACTTTATATAATTATCCCAAGTTATAAAAGGATATTTGTGCCTTGTGCGTTTAAATCAATTTTCATAAATGTTTTCAAAAGAGTCAGTTAATTGTATTTACCAGTGTAAACTGACGTATTTTCCAAAAAGATTAAGTGACAGGTATTGTACGTAATTTGGCTGGGAGCTCAGGGCGTTAATAAGGAATCTTGCAAGTTCTAAACGTCTAAAGTTTGTTGAACAGTGTTTATATTTCTGTTTAAAGATCCGCCTGTGGATCCATCTTACAATCCATTTGTAATATTTTATGTTACTTTTGAATCGGTTTGTAATATATTTACTTTAGACTTCCGCTGTGCATTGAACTGTGATTATTTGACTATGATGACATCAATTACGTCACGATACTCCCCACCGGGCCCACCGGTGATATGTGGAAATATCGGGGTGTGACATAGAAGTTAGAACATGTTTATTCATAGAAACTAGTGGGGATGTCCGCGCGTTGCGACGGGGACTTATGTTTTTTGACGAACTTTGCGTGATGGATTTCACGTAATTTACTTGCAATACCAATTTGCTAAAACAACTAATATATCAATAGGTCTAGACAAACTTACTCCATGGTTCATCTTCTGTCAAAATTGTCACACCCCCAAAATCCACCTGCGGAGTACTACCGCTTGGAGGCGTGACTGACCAGGATCCAGCCACCAATCATATTGAACAAGCATATAAGTAGTTATAAAAATCCACCCAATACAATTGGTGTTCAAACAAAACATAGTTAAGTTGCAAGCGGAAGCATAAGTCTTAAGTCAAAACATAAGTTTCATTGTTTCAAAGTTTAACATGGCACACAAACGTCCATGTCCCACAACGATCCTCCTCCATGCAAGCTCCAGCCAAGAAACCTAAGGACCTGCAAAGCATGTAGTAACGAGTCAACAACAAGTTGAGTGAGTTCACGGTTGGGTGTTTGTTTTAAGTTGTTTCGAAAACAGTTTCCTTTATCTGGCATCCTGCCGTGGGGGTTACCCCATAGTTAAAACGTGATTTGTTTATTCCCGGTTACTCTGGCAATCCAGCCGTGGGGGCTACCCCGTGTTAGTTATCTGGCATTTCGGCCGTGGGGGCTACCCCATGTATACACTAGACTCGTTACCATATCGACTGCTGACTGTAGTCATGTTTATGTGCCCTGAAACTGTCAATGTCTATCATCATTGACGTGCCCCAGATCCATTAGTTCACGCCCGTCCTCTGCGGCACGGTGTGAGGTTTGTCAGACCTAAATAGCGCTATCTAACTAATGACCCGCTCGCCATTGGCCCGGCGATTAAGTCGATATAAAAATGAGGGACTTCGTGATAGAGTTTTGGTCTAGTACGAGTTATCTGTCCGTGAGGACGAGGAATTACATTCCTGAACCCTTGCTGTCCTACCCAAGGAGGACGAGGAACCCAGTTCCTTAACCCCAATTCCCGACCCCGGGGAATCCCATGCTTTGTAGAGGGTGTGAACTCACCTTGGTTTGCTCGGTAGAAACACAGAAGGTCAAACAAGCAATGTTGTGGCTACTCACGTCCTATCACAGTTGTATCATACAATCAGGTTCGTATTCAAGTAGTGCACGTATGTTCTACACGTATGCTAGCACGTTGCATGCAGTTCATCCATAGCAGCCCAAATAATTATTCACAATTAACAGTACGTATGAGGTCCGTGTTGTAGGCCCAAAGGTCCGGCCCAATCATTTTAGTCCGAACTGAGGTGCAAGCCCAAACAGCGTGTATCTGTGTATAGTCTCGAGTCGCAACTAGGCGTTTGCGACTCGCAACCTGAGTCGCAACTACGGTCTCGGTTCATGCTGTTTTGGTTACGAGTCGCAACTGGACTCGCAACCGGGGTTTCGAGTCAAACGGTTTATGTGCTGATCACTTGTGGATTTCGAGTCGCAACCAGGTGTTTGCGACTCGCAACTGATGTCGCAACTGGGAGATTTCGGCTCATCATGTATGGTTTCGAGTCGCAACTGATGGTTTCGGTTGGACAACTGCTGATTCGGAACAGTGTACTATCCAATGAGAATTTGATTTCAGAAAATGGTTTGTACTATCCACTTAAACATGTTTGTTTGTCTAGTAATTTACTAATTTGGATCAAACATAACAGTTTTCAAATATTCAAGCATGTTCATATGATATTCATCATGTTCTTCATACATTCATCATGTTCATCAATATCCAAGTAGTTCAACATATCATCAAATAGTTCATCATAATCATAACTTGAAACAACAACCAAAATATTCAACCAACCCATCCGATTTCCACATATGTGTAACCATTTAACAAGCATTTGATTTGTAACCTAAGAGCATGCAATCCGGTTTCATAACATCAACAACTAATGATTAAACCACATTTAAATCACAAGATTTCATTAACTCATCATGCAATATATATTAACATCAAGGCATGTTTAACCGATTATCATTAACATACACATCCGGTTCACAACCATCATCCAAACATACAACTACACAAGTTAAATCCTATCATTCATACTATTATTAAACAACCACAAACATCATAGAATCACTAACCGGTTGATGAGTTTCGAAGATGAGTGTGAAGCTTCCGAGTGTATGTGTGTGAGAGCCGATCCGCTAGTCCTAGTGTCACCGGTTGATCCGAGAGTGAGGAGAAGAGTGTGATGCTTGGTGTCTAGAGTTTTAGTGAGGGAATGGAGAGTGTGTGTGTTGGAGAGTATGAGTGGGTTGTCCAAAGAATGGACTAGTTTGCTAGGAGTATGATATATATACTAGTCCTAGTAGGTTTCGTGTGGGTTAAATGAGGTGCGGCCCAACCGGCCCATAGGTCATCGTTCACTCGAGACCACATGGTCTCGAGCCGGGTTCGTGTCGTTTCGGTTCATAAACATACTCGCATACATACACATAAGCACACATGTAACCTAACACATAATCATATAAAAGTTCATTTGTCATTAATCACATAAGTTAACTAGACACACTTTCATGTTACATCGGGATACAAGGAAGGTTCTAAATTTCGAGTTGTCACATCATCCCCAAGTTGAAAGAAATTTCGTCCCGAAATTTAGTAGGCACTCACTGAGGAAGCTAGTTAAGTTGTATGGTTTTCCCGGTTTTCCTGGGGTGTCACATCCACCCCCCGTTGATCTGGAATTTCGTCCCGAAATTCCGTAGCTTCAGCCTCAGTAGTGGGTGTACTGTTTGCGAACAGTTGGGGATACTTTTGTTTCATTTGATCTTCGCGCTCCCAGGTGAACTCTGGGCCGCGACGTGAGTTCCAACGAACTCGAACGAGAGGTATTCTAGTGCTCTTGAGGACCTTAACATCCCGGTCCGTGATCTCGACTGGTTCCTCGATGAATCGTAACTGCTCGTCGATCGTGAGTTCCTTCAGAGGAACTACGTGGGTCTCATCTGACGGACACTTCTTCAGATTCGACACGTGAAAAACGTTGTGAACTGCACCGAGTTCCGCTGGTAGGTTTAGTCTGTAGGCCACCCTGCCTATTTTCTCAATGACCTCGAAAGGTCCAACGTATCGTGGGTTTAGTTTGCCGCGTTTACCAAAACGAACCACACCCTTCCAGGGTGAAACTTTGAGTAGTACCCGCTCCCCAACCTGGAGCTCAAGCGGTTTCCTGCCCATGTCGGCGTAAACTTTTTGACGTTCGCGAGCGGCCGTCATGCGTTTTCGTATCTGAGCGATCTGCTCGGTTGTATCTACCACATATTCTGGACCAGTGATCTGACTATCTCCCACCTCTGCCCAGCAAAGAGGTGACCGGCATTTACGTCCGTACAATGCCTCAAACGGAGCAGCTTTAATGCTGGTGTGGTAGCTGTTATTGTACGAGAATTCCACAAGTGGCAGATGCTTTTCCCAGCGGTTGCCAAAGTCGATTACACATGCACGAAGCATGTCTTCTAAGGTTTGAATAGTGCGCTCGGACTGCCCGTCCGTCTGAGGGTGATACGCTATGCTCATATCTAATCGTGAGCCGAAGGATTTGTGCATTGCTTGCCACAGCTCTGAAGTAAAACGCGCATCTCGATCCGAGATAATGGAGGTGGGCACCCCGTGCCTCGAAACAACTTCTTTGATGTAAATTTCTGCGAGCGTGGAGAACTTATCCGTCTCCTTGATAGCCAAGAAGTGTGCAGATTTTGTGAGTCGATCCACGATCACCCAAATAGTATCGTTCCCGCGCTGGGATCTAGGTAGGCCAGTAACAAAATCCATGGAAATTTGTTCCCATTTCCATTGAGGTATCTCTGGTTGTTGGAGTAGGCCTGATGGTTTCTGGTATTCCGACTTGACTCTCGCGCAAGTCAAACACTTGCTGACGTAGGTCGCTATGTGGGCCTTCATGCTAGGCCACCAATACGTAGTTTTGATGTCGTGATACATCTTATCCGATCCAGGGTGTACTGAGTAGCGAGACTTGTGTGCTTCATCCATCACAAGCTCTCGTAGGTTGCCATAGAGTGGGACCCAAACGCGTCCCGTTACGTAGTAAGCACCGTCTTCCTTCTGTCCTAATCGTTGCCTTGATCCGCGTAGGGCTTCCGCCCTGACGTTTTCTGGTTTCAGTGCTTCCATCTGAGCAGCTCGTATCTGGGAAGGGAGACTAGAGTGGATCGTGAGTTGTAAAGCTCGCACGCGCTTAGGCGCAGTGTCCTTCCGACTAAGGGCGTCAGCCACAACATTGGATTTGCCCGGGTGATACCTGATTGAGCACTCGTAGTCATTTAGTAGTTCGACCCATCGTCGTTGTCGCATATTCAGTTCCTTCTGCTTGAAGATATGCTCGAGGCTCCTGTGGTCGGTGTAGATGGCGCACTTCGTACCATACAGGTAATGCCGCCACAACTTAAGTGCAAAAACAACAGCTCCCAGCTCTAAGTCGTGCGTAGTGTAGTTCTTTTCATGAACCTTAAGTTGGCGTGAGGCGTAGGCTATAAATTTATCTCGTTGCATCAACACGCAACCAAGACCCTGAATTGATGCGTCGCAGTAAACCACAAAGTCGTCTGTGCCTTCCGGCAAGGAAAGGATAGGTGCGCTACAAAGTCTATCCTTTAAGTGCTGAAATGCCAACTCCTGTGCGTTTCCCCAGCGATAAACAACGCCCTTCTGCGTTAGTGTAGTGAGAGGCTGTGCAATCTTAGAAAAATCCTTTATGAATCTCCGGTAGTATCCTGTCAAACCCAAGAATTGGCGAATTTCCTTTGGTGTACGAGGTGCAGGCCAGTTCTTAATCGAGTCTACCTTGGATGGATCAACGTGAATCCCATCCTTGTTTACCACGTGGCCTAGGAAATGGACTTCTCGAAGCCAGAAGTCGCATTTCGAGAACTTTGCATAAAGCTGTTCTATTCGAAGGAGTTCCAGAATAAGTCGCAGATGCTGCTCGTGTTCCTCCCGACTCTTGGAATAGATCAGGATGTCGTCGATGAAGACTATAACGAACTTGTCAAGGTAAGGCTTGCACACTCGGTTCATCAAGTCCATGAAAACCGCAGGTGCATTTGTCATCCCAAAAGGCATGACCAAAAACTCATAGTGTCCGTAACGTGTTCTAAAAGCTGTCTTGGAGACGTCCTCTTCCCGGACTCTCAGCTGGTGATAACCCGATCTCAAATCGATCTTCGAATAGTAGCTCGACCCTTGCAGCTGGTCGAACAAGTCGTCGATACGCGGTAGAGGATAACGGTTCTTCACCGTCACCTTGTTGAGTTCTCGGTAGTCGATGCACATTCTGAAAGTACCGTCTTTCTTCTTCACAAATAATACTGGAGCTCCCCAGGGCGATGAGCTAGGACGAATAAAACCCTTATCCAGGAGCTCTTGTAGTTGCGTAGAGAGTTCCTTCAACTCTGATGGGGCTAAACGATAAGGTGCACGGGCTATAGGCGCAGCTCCAGGAGCTAGTTCAATCTGAAACTCGACTTGGCGATGAGGTGGAAGACCAGGTAATTCCTCAGGAAATACCTCTGGATAATCGCGTACAACTGGGAAATCTTCTATCCTCTTCTCTTTTTCTGAAGTGTCAGTAATGAGAGCCAAAATGGCAGTGTGGCCCTTTCGCAAGTACTTTTGGGCCTTAAGGAGAGAAATGACGTTCTCAACAGCACTCCTCTTGTCGCCATGAATCATGAGGGGTTCACCATCAGGGCCTGGAATACGGACAACCTTTTCGTTGCAAAGAATCTCTGCTCGGTGTTGGGATAGCCAATCCATCCCAATGACAACGTCGAAACTACCCAAGACAATAGGAATGAGGTCGATAGAGAAGGTCTGGTCAGCGAGAGTAAGTTTACAACCCTTGACTACGTGTGTGGCTTCTAAACTCTTACCATTTGCTAGCTCTACGGTGTGCTTGTTGTTCAAAGGTGTTGGAATACGCTTAAGCATTCGACTAACTTCTAGTGACACGTAGCTAGTATCGGCACCCGAATCAAATAAAACTGAAACATAAAAGTCGTCGAGAAGGAACTTACCCGCCACAACATTGGGGTCATTCCTTGCTTCACCTTGGCCAATCACAAACATCAGCCCCCTGGCGCCATTGTTGTTGTTGTTCCCATTGTTACCATTCCCCTGATTGTTGTTATTGTTGTTGTTGTTCTGGTTCCTGTTCAGTTGGGGACAATCCCTCTTGAAGTGGCCCTCAGCTCCACACTGAAAGCACCCTTTGTTATCACCTTGCTGCTGCTGCTGGCGCTGGTTCTGTTGAGCTTGCTGACGATTCTGATTGGCGGGGTATAAGCTCCTGCAATCCTTTGCAGCGTGACCAGGCTTGTTGCACCGATGACAGTTGCCCCTGGTGCATGGCCCGCTGTGGTGCAGGCTGCAGCGATTGCATTTGGGGTGATTTCCTTTGTATCCGCCACCAGACGATTGCTGATTAGGGCTCTTGTAGTCCTCAGTCTTTCTCTGCTGAGACTGGGAATGAACAGAAGTCGAACCCTTACTTGAAGTTCCATCCCATTTCCGTTTGTTGTCACTAGAGGTACCAGAAGTAGTTGCAGCACCTATGCGTTTTGGTAACTTGTTCTGTTCCACCGCTTGATCCGTGAGACGGTGAGCCAACTGTACAGTTTGCTGGTAGGTAGCGAGGTTCGCTGAAGTCACATGACTTTGGATTTCTGGCACTAAGCCCTGAAGAAATAGTTCGATGCGTTTGATGGGAGGATCCACCATAGTAGGGCACAGAATTGCCAGTTCGTTCGACCTTTTCACATAAGCTTCAATTTCGGACCCCGTCATCTTGAGGTTGAAGAACTCCACCTCGAGTTTGTGAATCTCATCACGACTGCAGTATTCCTCCTTGATCATTTCCTTAAAGTTCTCCCATGGGGTGGCGTTGGCAGCAACCAACCCTAGCATCTGAACCTGAGCGTTCCACCATGTGAGGGCTAAACCCTCAAGAGTACCAGTAGCATACTTCACCCTGCGCGCCTCAGGGCATTCGCACATTTCGAACACAGATTCTAGCTTCTCAAACCAATGTAGGAGACCTACCGCTCCTTCAGTGCCGCTAAAAGTAGTTGGTCGGCAGTCCATGAAAGTCTTAAAAGTGCACACGGGTGGCTGAACATGATGACCTATCGTAGGTGAAAGAAAAGACAGAGTTTAACACAAAGGTTGGTTCACGAGAGTAGGATCCTAAAGATCCTAGAATGAGTTCGGACTGCAGGATATACCTCCTGCGTGTGCAGCTGCAACTGCTGCGGCAACTCGTTCGTTGATCAGAGCCGTCAACTGGGCTTGTGTCAGGTTAACGCGTCCAGACATGATCTTCATATCAAGAAGAACGTGAGTGAGAGGGGTTCACGAAAGTACGATGTCAGAAGCGAGTAAGTACACACGTGTTCAAGCAACAGTAGTTATTCTAACCAAGCATACCATGAGCAATGTACTATGTATTAACAGGTAGGCAATATATACACAGATCATATCACCTAGAATGTCGAGCCTTGCATGTGGAGTGAAGCATCGTTGTGGACCGTTGAGCACTGTACAGGTTATAGTCTGATTTTAATAAAACCTTTCCCTTATTAAAACCAAGTTCTCTATAACCAATGGCTCTGATACCAATCTGTCACACCCCCAAAATCCACCTGCGGAGTACTACCGCTTGGAGGCGTGACTGACCAGGATCCAGCCACCAATCATATTGAACAAGCATATAAGTAGTTATAAAAATCCACCCAATACAATTGGTGTTCAAACAAAACATAGTTAAGTTGCAAGCGGAAGCATAAGTCTTAAGTCAAAACATAAGTTTCATTGTTTCAAAGTTTAACATGGCACACAAACGTCCATGTCCCACAACGATCCTCCTCCATGCAAGCTCCAGCCAAGAAACCTAAGGACCTGCAAAGCATGTAGTAACGAGTCAACAACAAGTTGAGTGAGTTCACGGTTGGGTGTTTGTTTTAAGTTGTTTCGAAAACAGTTTCCTTTATCTGGCATCCTGCCGTGGGGGTTACCCCATAGTTAAAACGTGATTTGTTTATTCCCGGTTACTCTGGCAATCCAGCCGTGGGGGCTACCCCGTGTTAGTTATCTGGCATTTCGGCCGTGGGGGCTACCCCATGTATACACTAGACTCGTTACCATATCGACTGCTGACTGTAGTCATGTTTATGTGCCCTGAAACTGTCAATGTCTATCATCATTGACGTGCCCCAGATCCATTAGTTCACGCCCGTCCTCTGCGGCACGGTGTGAGGTTTGTCAGACCTAAATAGCGCTATCTAACTAATGACCCGCTCGCCATTGGCCCGGCGATTAAGTCGATATAAAAATGAGGGACTTCGTGATAGAGTTTTGGTCTAGTACGAGTTATCTGTCCGTGAGGACGAGGAATTACATTCCTGAACCCTTGTTGTCCTACCCAAGGAGGACGAGGAATTACATTCCTGAACCCTTGTTGTCCTACCCAAGGAGGACGAGGAACCCAGTTCCTTAACCCCAATTCCCGACCCCGGGGAATCCCATGCTTTGTAGAGGGTGTGAACTCACCTTGGTTTGCTCGGTAGAAACACAGAAGGTCAAACAAGCAATGTTGTGGCTACTCACGTCCTATCACAGTTGTATCATACAATCAGGTTCGTATTCAAGTAGTGCACGTATGTTCTACACGTATGCTAGCACGTTGCATGCAGTTCATCCATAGCAGCCCAAATAATTATTCACAATTAACAGTACGTATGAGGTCCGTGTTGTAGGCCCAAAGGTCCGGCCCAATCATTTTAGTCCGAACTGAGGTGCAAGCCCAAACAGCGTGTATCTGTGTATAGTCTCGAGTCGCAACTAGGCGTTTGCGACTCGCAACCTGAGTCGCAACTACGGTCTCGGTTCATGCTGTTTTGGTTACGAGTCGCAACTGGACTCGCAACCGGGGTTTCGAGTCAAACGGTTTATGTGCTGATCACTTGTGGATTTCGAGTCGCAACCAGGTGTTTGCGACTCGCAACTGATGTCGCAACTGGGAGATTTCGGCTCATCATGTATGGTTTCGAGTCGCAACTGATGGTTTCGGTTGGACAACTGCTGATTCGGAACAGTGTACTATCCAATGAGAATTTGATTTCAGAAAATGGTTTGTACTATCCACTTAAACATGTTTGTTTGTCTAGTAATTTACTAATTTGGATCAAACATAACAGTTTTCAAATATTCAAGCATGTTCATATGATATTCATCATGTTCTTCATACATTCATCATGTTCATCAATATCCAAGTAGTTCAACATATCATCAAATAGTTCATCATAATCATAACTTGAAACAACAACCAAAATATTCAACCAACCCATCCGATTTCCACATATGTGTAACCATTTAACAAGCATTTGATTTGTAACCTAAGAGCATGCAATCCGGTTTCATAACATCAACAACTAATGATTAAACCACATTTAAATCACAAGATTTCATTAACTCATCATGCAATATATATTAACATCAAGGCATGTTTAACCGATTATCATTAACATACACATCCGGTTCACAACCATCATCCAAACATACAACTACACAAGTTAAATCCTATCATTCATACTATTATTAAACAACCACAAACATCATAGAATCACTAACCGGTTGATGAGTTTCAAAGATGAGTGTGAAGCTTCCGAGTGTATGTGTGTGAGAGCCGATCCGCTAGTCCTAGTGTCACCGGTTGATCCGAGAGTGAGGAGAAGAGTGTGATGCTTGGTGTCTAGAGTTTTAGTGAGGGAATGGAGAGTGTGTGTGTTGGAGAGTATGAGTGGGTTGTCCAAAGAATGGACTAGTTTGCTAGGAGTATGATATATATACTAGTCCTAGTAGGTTTCGTGTGGGTTAAATGAGGTGCGGCCCAACCGGCCCATAGGTCATCGTTCACTCGAGACCACATGGTCTCGAGCCGGGTTCGTGTCGTTTCGGTTCATAAACATACTCGCATACATACACATAAGCACACATGTAACCTAACACATAATCATATAAAAGTTCATTTGTCATTAATCACATAAGTTAACTAGACACACTTTCATGTTACATCGGGATACAAGGAAGGTTCTAAATTTCGAGTTGTCACAAAAATCTTATTTTCATCATCTCTAACAGAATAGTAAAACAAAAATCCAAATACAATGGGAAAAAAAAACTTTAATAATAACAATACATACGAATGAACGATAAGCCCATAAGAGGGGGGAGGGGATAAATCCCTTATCTCATGGGTTTTTATATAACATTAAAACTCATCTTCTTAATACCACCAGCAACTATCACTTTTATCTCATTCCCGGCGATTTGAACCAACACATCTTATGATCAAACATTTGTTTATAATTGTTTCCGTCAGAACTTGTATATTTCAAATCCAAACATGCACTCATATAGACAATATAACATGAACAATTTAAAGATAAACTTACAGTATAATTCTTAACAAGGATGGTGACATAATGTAGATTTAGAGATAAACTTATAGTATAATTCTTAAGAAGGATGGTGACGTAATGTGGCGAAGCTTTTCTTTGATATCTCTGATAGACTCAAAATTAGCATTCCCAGTCAATTACCAGGTCTTAATACGTGTAAAAGCACAATAATATCATGTATACAATACTTTTTTTTGAGAAGGCACAGAACAGCACCCTCTCCTAAGTAGTAAGTCAACATGTTATGTTGTGTCCAGCAACATTATTTCTCTTTGTAAGATGAGGAAATGAGTAGCCATATACTTGCTATTCATGATTACATCTCAATGATTTTCAGTTTAACATTAGGATCAGGTATAATTTGAATCTTAAAATGTTACGATCTGAACGAAAAGGTACCAAAAATAAAATAAACAGACCAATGAGTCAGATTTTCAATAGTTGGGTTTATAGATACTTAGAGGATGTCAGTTAAAAGGTATAAATCACTAAAACTGCTTAACCAAGGAAGAGATTATGTTACCCCTGTGTCGTTGTGGCCATGATAACCTTCTTACTGTCCATTTAATCACGCATGAGATGAAAGAACAAGTGGTGACGATGATTGGTTCGTCTTCTTCAATCTAGATCACGTATTAAGATGAGAATCTTCAAGATTAAAGCATGATTTGTGACAGTTTTGCTTTGCGTATAAATTCAACAGTCGAATACAGTTGATGTCAAACAGGTAACGGAAAAGGAAAATTTGTGCTAAATCAGTTGAAGTTCTTCGGCGATTGCGGTCAGCATCTGTTGATTATCTTCCGCATTCAAGCTGCAATACATAAAAAATGAATAATTGATAACATCTCCAACATGTTTACAAAGTTGTAGAAAAATTGGCATTGGTTGTAATTACTCATACACTCCACTGTCATGAAGAATCAATTGTTTTCTTTGAGCTAAGGTCTTCCAACTAATTTGTTTCTTTTTTCTATTTTATAAACATAACTCAGATCAGATAATCTAATTCACAAATTGATAACACTTATCCTACTTTAGATATCAGTTCATCAAATTCATGAATCAAAAAACAGTTGCTTCATGTATTCTGCTAGTCAAACTCCAACATACACAAGCATCATAAGGATCATATATTCCACTGCCGTGAACAATGATACCAAATCAGATAATCTTATTTACAAATTAATCACAGTTTTCCTAATTTAGGTATAATTCCATTGAAATTATAACCAAAAACCAGTTGTTTCATGTAAACTGTGTGTCAAATTAAAACATACACAAATATAAACTCATATAAACCAGAATCATATATTTCATATATTCCAAATTAACCAAAAGTAAACAAACAAAAAACATGTGAATCAAAAAATAAGAAGTCAAGTGAGTAAGACATTACGTAGAGAGCGTTCGAGCGAACAAACGAAAATGGATTCAGTCTGGTGAGCAACGTATCGGGCTTTTGGTGCAGATGATGAACCAACTGCTATGTTAACTTTAACATAATACAATAATGAAGATCAGTTGTTTTCACACCTCCTATATCGATATCATAACCACTCAACTCTGTCAATGAAAACACAAATTAAAAACAAGTTCTGAAATCCCTATTATACAAAATAGTTTTTATTAAATTACGACACCTGCAGAGGATCCGACATGAGAACAATGCCCCACGCTGCCAAACACCTACAAATCCACAAGCAGTTACATATAAACACCAGAAATCACAACACAATGACATTAGCTAAAAACCTTACATGAGACTGAACAACATAGAGTTTGTCATATCAGCCAACTCCAGATCATAAAAATCAAAATTCAAATAATTGGCCATGGCGGCAATCAAGCTCGACTTCCCGGTCCCAGGCAGACCGTACAACGGATAACCTCTCTTCAACGCCTTTCTGAAGAAACACGGAACTAATCCGAGGGTTAATTAGTTTGGTTTATGTTTCTACCATAGTGGTTAATCTTCTTATAACTTTCTGAGCTCCGTAATGATCTGATTATCCTGCAAAACAGAACACCGTTAGCTCATTAAGAGGGGAATATGGGGGTTTCCCTCTTAACCAAGCTCCGGCGTGAGAATAAGTAACTGTTTTGAGGAAGTAAATGTGTGTTAAGAGTGAGAGTGGAAGGAATAGAATGTTTAACCTGTGAACTGTGGTCTCTATCTATAGCTGGAGAGGTGTAAGAGGATATGGGCTGAAGGGCCTTGGGCCGGAAGGCGACAACATTAAGGATATGCTCTATGTCTCACTGGAGTCGACCGTTAGTGGCTTCTAGAAGTTCTCCGGTGCTGGCGTACCATGATTGGAGCCACGTGTCACTGTTGTCGGCCTAGCCGTCCTTCTGCCATCAGCAGGTAAGTGGAGATCATGGGGTAGGTGTTGTCGCCCCCTGATTGGTGCCACATCAGCGTCCTTGTGTACTTTCTGTCTCCTGCATGTCAGACGATCGTGGAGCACGATTGAGCACGACATGGAGGGCGCGGATTGGCTCTTTTCTTCTGCCACTTGTACCTTTTGTACCTTCTGGAGTGGCCTTGCGCTATAGTTCCTGTGCGACCCTTGTTGAGCACGTAACTAGCCCGCGCAGGATTATAGGGGCTGGAGGCTCTTATTCAGGATGCTAAGTGTTGAATTTGGTGTGCTTTCGTGTTCAGACCTCGCGCGAGGTCAATACAAGGTGAGGTAACCCGCGCGAGGTTGAGATTAAACATCTTGCTAAATAAGGAGTATGGTCCTGCGCGCGACCTGAATGAAGGTCTGCGCGGCTTTTTGGGACTATACCCCTTCAAGTCCCCCCAGTCCAGTGCAGCACCATGCGCGAAGTAAGTGGTTGGAGCTCTGGACTTAGAAAAAAGAAAATTCTAGTTATGGAAAAATGCTTAAATGGTCTTGGTAAGTTGCGCGCGTGTAACTATTTGTTAGCTACTACGGCGCGACTACCAGCTTCGCATGTTGGAGATTCTTAGCTTTTGAATGTAAGCGCGCATGTGCATTGGATGTTTGTGAATGCTACGTGGCCTGGGCAATCTTCTGCATGAAGTTTGTATTAGATTTGAGAGGGAAAACCCTCGATTTTTGAATTCTGAAAGGTTGGTAAGAAATGTCGTTGATGGCGACGTTTGAGTTGACTACTGACACGACCGTCATCAAGTTGTCCCTGACGGTTCGGCTTTCCGTCAGTCGAGTGAGGCCCACACGCGCGTGGTAACCGTCACTTCGGGAATTGCGACTTACGTGGAAGCTCCTGATAGGCTACGCGCGCGGTGAATCCGGCACGTTTACCCATCGCATTAAATGCGATGGGTATATATATCCGATGAGGGGTGAGAAGATCATTATCTCTTCTACTGTTGTTATCTTTTCTCTCTATATGTCTTCCTCATATCTTCAAATCTTCAATTTCTCATTAGCAGATCTTCGAGTTTTCAGAATATTCGAAATTTTTAGTTATCCATGGCTGAAGAACATCCCCATTAAGAAAACCCAGGTGAAGAAGGTCCCGTTCCTGTCCTCAAATGGGACTTAGGGTTGTTTGAACAGATTACACGAGGATTCCGGTTTCCACCGGAATGGGATGCTCGATACCCCGGTCAGAATCAGACGGCCGCCGATGCACCGCCGGGGTATATTACCCTTTTTGAAGATTTCTTCTTACAGGGAAACTTCCGGTTGCCGGCGACGGAGTTTATGGCCCATATACTTCAGTATTATGGGTTCCACATTTCTCAGATGAGTCCACCTGGAATGGTGAGGGTGCGACACTTCGAATTTCTATGCCGATCCCATGGTGTTGAGCCGACAGTGGAAAGGTTTAGGGCGTTCTATCAGCTGATCAGGAACATGGGCTTCTACTCTTTTGGCAGCCGAGGGTCTGCCAAGAAGATACTTCTAAACCCGCCCAAGAGCTTTCATGACTGGAAACAAAAATTTTACTTCATTCGAGAGGAAGTTATCCCAATTGCCATGACCTTCCGTGCGACAGACGTGATCGAGAAGGAGGAGTTGCCGATACCTAAGAAAGAGGATTGGTATGTGAAGCTCACTGCCACACCTAACCGAGTTTTCGGTGAAAACTTCCTTGTTGCGGCGCGGATGAGTGATCAATGGCCAGCTGAGAGCAACGAAGTTCCGGTTTTGAAGTTTCAAGATAGAGGTTAGCTGTTTCCTTGATTATTTTTGTTTAACATTACACTCAACTGTTGAATTTTGAATGTAGAGGTACTCCTTTACCAAGCTGCTTTCCCCACTTTTGGTGGGTCCATGGGCGTGCGCCCGCTGGAAGCAGGCGAGCAATATTGGTATGATGCGATTAGAGGTCACTTCATGTATCCCGTTGCTAGAGCTTTTGCCAATCCGCCTACCGCGACTGAAGGTGCGCATATACCTAACCCCAGGCCCTTGCGAGCTTTGACTTCCGCTGGGAAAGAGATTCTATATCTTTCCAGTGAGGAGTCTGTAGGGTCTTCAAATGGGGAGCTAAGTTCGTGGTCTAACATCTTTGCAGGTGTGTTGCGCGACGTGGGGATTGACCCTGAAGAGAAGAAGAAGAAGAAGAAGAAGAAACCCAGTAAGCGGAAGAAGGTGATTACCTTAGACGCTGAAGTGACTAGCAAGAAGGGCGGGAATAGTCGCGCGACTGCTGGTGCTGCTGATAAAGGTACTCTACGCTTTCGTCAGAGTAACTTGGAGGATTACATTATTATCAGTGACTCACTTGAAGGTTTATCGAGTATAGGCGAGAAGAAGACCAGCGCCGCTGGTTCAAAAAGCTCGGGGAGCGCGGGTTCTCGGAACCCAGATGCTGGAGCCACTCCGTCTTCCGTCGTGCTTGATGAAGAGGAGGAGGAAGAAGAAGAAGAAGAGGAGCCTGCTGAGAAGTTGGTAAGCAGGAAGAGAAGTAGGGAAGAGACCACAGCTGGTGCGTCTGTTGCGCAGAAGGCTGGTGGAGTCCCCTCAATCGGAAAACAGAGCAACCTGCGCTCTCTTTATAAATTTTCTCCCGGTTAGTTTCTTGGCTACCTTGTCTTCTTTGTTGTTATCTCTTTCTAACACTTTGTTTCTGCAGGGTCCAAAAAGAAGACCCCTGAAAAGAAGGGTGTTGTGTTTAAAGATCCTCAAGAGCCGGCGCAGAAAAAAACCAAGGTTACAATCAAGCCCTTCAGGACTGCTGGGGTAGAGTCCGAGAAGGAGAAAAAGAAAGCTGCTGAGGAGCCTGTCGACAAGGTTGCTGAGAAAGAGAAGGAAAGAGAAAAGAAGAAGGCTCTTGAAAAGTCTGTTGGTGGTGATCCGAAGGAGACCGGGGCCGCTGCTACAACTGCACATGAAAAAACTCAGGGTCCGGAGGTCGTCCATATCACGGGGCTTGACCAGCCCCTTCATGAGAAAAGGAAAGAGCCCGAGGTCGAGAAGCCGACCAAGCCTGCGCAGACTGATGCCCCATTCATACTGCTAACACACTACTAGAAAAGAGGGTTTTTGTCATGAAACTTTTGGTCACAAAATAGTAGCAATTTCCCTGTTGTCACCATTTTGCCACCGAAAATGCGGTGACAAAAACACTCGTGTCAATTGCCCTAATGCCACCAAATAGCCACCATTTTTATATTTTGCCACCTTATTTTTGCCACCACAAAATTGGTCAAAATTATTTGCCACCGCTTCTTGTTTGCTACGTTCCACCATGTTTGCTACCGATTTGCCACCATTTAACCACCATTTTCATACCTTGTTTGCTACCGATTTGCCACCATTTAACCACCATTTTCATTGAAAAAATGGTGGGCATTTAGCAAGCTTGTTGAATTATTTGCTACCATTATTTGCTACCATTTTGTGATTGCTTGAATATTGGTTTTTTATTCAGCTTGATTTTTCATTTTTCCCTGCTTTTTTCATATAAATTACATATCAATAAAATTACAAAATTATATAAGAAGTCTAATAAGATCACGAAAACCCAAAATTATATAAAACATCTGTGTATCAAAAGCATATAAAACATTCTAATAGAAATACCAGCTAAAACATCAAATAACTAAAAAAATCCTAATACGATAAACATCCAAACATTAAAAACCAAGTGTTTGTAGCCTATCTTCAAATTGTACTTGTTAACATAGCTTCAATTTGTGAGATCGTATCAAGCATAGCATCTTTATCGACCTTATCTTTTTCTTTTTCAGCCAACAACCCGACAATAATTCCATTGAGCCTTTCTTTTTCTTCATCATTTTCCTTAACGAGCTCCTTGATACGTAAGTTCAACTTTTCAATCTACAGAACAACAAATGAATTAAATCAAGAATATAGAATTAGCAAAAACTAATAACGGGTCAAGTTGGTTGCAAAGATAACATTATCCAATTGTAAGCTACAATTCAAGTGCTAGAAGCTAAATGGATATTGTCTCACCATAGAAAAAATCTGAATACAAAAAGACTCGATGGTCTTTATCTACTACCAGCATAGAAAAGAAACAAGAATTGTATAAATGGATATTGTCTCACCATAGTAACCATAGTAGCTGATAGTCTAACTCACGATGCAAATTTGCACTCAGAGACTCAAGTATTAAAATCTGAATTGCCACAACTGTACACAAAACCAAAAATCATTATTATAAGCAATGTTATAAAACTTCTATATATTCAAAATCCAATATATATATATATATACTATATTTGTTGTACCAAAAGCTATGAATTTTGTCTTGATGGTCACGTGAGAGCAAAGACCCCATTACTTTGCCAACCAAGCCGGGCCAGGCCTGAGTAAAACCCCATTACGTGAACGAAAACAGTGTCATCATGGTTCTACATAGGTGTGTAAACAAGTCGGGCCAGGCCTGAGTAAAACCCAAAGCTCAGCTTGAGCTATTTTGGGTACAATCTCAAATAAGCTAAAAGCTCAACTTAATATCGCTTAAACAAGTTAAATCTTTGCTCGAGCTTGACTCACCAATGTTATTAGTTTATATCATACGAGCCTAAGTCGAAACCGACTTGTGCTTTTTAGGATTGGGTTATAATCATCATTATCATTTCATTATAATATATATATAATTGCAACTTCTCAATTAAGTAAAGGTTAATTCTTTTTCTTCATGATATCATGGTCAACGTTAAATATGTCACACCCTTATTAATTCTATTAATTCGGGTAAGTTTCATATCTATTTTATTGTCACCCGGAAATAAATACATAAAATAGCAAATAGTGAGAACATGTATTCCAATAATAGCACAGAGTTGTTAACAAGTCACTAACCTGTGTTCTCAAGGAGGTACATCATGCTTTTATTTTTTTGCCAAAACCTGAGACTCCACAATTCAAATTGAGCACAAAGAAAGAAAATTAGTTTGATGCACAACCTAAGTGTTGGTATTTTGTGTTCTTAATTATGGCATCAAATCGATAAAACAAAGTGTGAATAAACATAAACTTTTACAACACAACGGTGTATATATACCTATAACGCATATTCCACACTTGCGAAGTCCCGATATCTTCCATAGGAATGGTGATTCCATCCCTCGAGTTAAGATCCGGGAGGTGACTCTCGGCTTCTTTCTGATAAAACAAATTCAGTTTCCATTAAGTTACACAAATATCTTAATAAAATTTTTAGAACATAAACACAAATATATTAAAGAATATACCTTAGGCATCACAATCCTCCTAAGACATCCAACATCACTTTGCTTCAATACTTTTTGGAGCAGAAACTTCAAATTCTTGTCAGTATTGAATCCCTAATTGTCAAACTAAACAAACTAAGAATCAATTTTGATTTACAGATTACAAAAAACAAACTAAAACGCACTTAAACTTTGCCAACCTGAAGCTTGTCTGAGGAAGTTTGTTTTGATATACGGTCACTGGACTGATGCGGTCTGGAGGATGTTCGACGAGGAACTTCCATTTGTGGTGGTGGTGGTGGTGGAAGTAAGTCCGACGCTGTCTTACCATTCATTTCTTCCTAGATTCTTTAGTAGCTGAAGAACCCAACCTCATTAACCGTTGTTCGTTACCACCACCAGCCGCATAGTTAACCGCCAAAATATACGAAAACTGATCGGGGTAACCCCGAGCTAGAGGCATGAATGAAGCCGATTTTGGCTAGTTCGCTAAGGTGTGGACTATTGAACTCCAACTAATTTAGTGAACTTGGATTGAGTCCTCCTTTGAAAATTCTAATGATTTTAACCCCATGTTCATCAGCTCTTGTTAGATATACTATCAAGGTGGATATAATGACTGATATAACCGGAGAAATGGCTGGCAACCAGAATAGGTTCTTCTTCTTTTTTCCCTGAAGTTAATTTCATCATTGATCAACTTAAGGTACTATTAATACATCATCCACTTTATCAATTCACAATAAAATAAAGACTACTCACAATAAATCTGGTAATGAGGATGAATATAAGGAACGAACATCCAAAAACAAAATTCAAAGGATACCACTGCAAACCAAAATCACATGTTATATATCCTTAAGTCATAAACAAATATATTTAACTAGGAACGAAAGAAATATAAACACCACTTCCTTTTATTCTCTTCAAATCAACCGAAAAAGACAAAATTATCTATCACATAATTTTCAAATTATTATGTTACATTCATCTTCTTCCTATTATTCAGACATGCATCGCTGAATTGTACCTTGGGCTCATATATTTGTACACACCATTAAAACATAGGTTCAAGCTTATAAAAGAAGGCCCAGGTTCTAAAGAAAAAACAAACAACAACACATAGTCCTTTGAAATCAAAACAAACAGTGGAAAGTTCATAAACCCATATAAACTTTTCAATTTACAGCATTATTTTCATCATCATGATTTCTTATATTACCTCATTCATCAATTCACCCTAACACCTTATGGACACAAGAAATCATTCTAAGCAAGGTCACCATCACTAAGAATCATTCTTATTTTTAATCATCCTCCTATGCATGACCAGGTTGTACTTTACGCATGTAAGGTTGTACATTTAAATGAAAAAATTCCAGTACCATACTCATCATTCGTGAACAGAGCAATATCAATATTATCAAAACATTATTTCGAATCTCATTAGCATACAGGAGCATCAGTCATGAACCATTACCATCATCATTGTTATCATTCTATCAACTCATTTAGCACTCATCTCTATCAAGTATCAAACTTTTCATAAATTCTTTATTCATGAACACATTCAAAACATGAAGCATCAGGATGTACCTAAAAATCGGTGAATAAACACTAGGTACTACACTAAAAACTACAGATCAACTAAACAGTTTAATAAACCCTAGGTACTACACTAAAAACAACAGATCAACTAAAAACTCAAAATCAGTGAAACCGAAGTGATTTTAGTTGACAATACAGTTGAATCAAGTACGGAAATGAAGAGAGAGTGGAGGATTTGTACCTTACGAGTGGCTTTCCATGGAGATTAGGAACCCTAATTACGAGAATTTGGGGGTTTTGTCTCTGTGCGGATAGTGACAATGAGCTTTGATGAAGGTTCTGGTGGCTAAAACTCAAAAAGGATTAACCTAGAAGTAGGGGAGCGGGTTCTTTGAAATTGCTTCTGCAAATTTTGGGAGGGGAGTTATTTGGTTGGAACCCTAATTAATTGACTTTTGAAATCAGATCCAATAAAAAATAACCCGCCTATTTGAATTTTCATGTTGTCACCAATAACATGGTCACAATTAACAAAAACCTTTTTATTTTTCATGTTTTTATGTATTTTTCCCACAAATTGCCACCGAAAATAAAATGGTGGCAAAAATTGCAACCACTTTGCTATCATATCATGATAAATACACTTATTTTCATTTCCGTGACAAATCGGTGGCTAAATTTGCTACCATTTTTTTCGGTAGCAAATTTTGGTCACAATTGCCCAATTTTCTAGTAGTGACATAACTTCTACTACTGGGGGATCAGGTTCTGCGATTCATAAGGAAAAATCTGCTACTGTAGGTGGTGCGAGCTCTGGTGGCGCTGGAGGGTATATGCCTCAGGTTATCGGTCCGAAAGATACCGTGGCCGATATTTACTACAAGACCTATACCGAGGAGGCGCGTGGTAATGCTCCCCACCAAGCTCCCTGGGGTTTGAAACAGAAGGTTACCTTCTTGGAGTCTGGTGCGAGTCGTGACTGGTTCCTGAACACCTTTCCTCCTTTCCTATGTCGTTGGGGAGGCCAATGCTCGCGCCGCCAATCATCAAATTGTGCACGAGTGGCGCACGATGGTTAAAGAGCGGGCTGATTTGGAGAAGTATCGTGAGCGCCTTGTGTGGCAGGTTAAGGAGTTCGAGAAGGCTAATGCCACTTTTGCTGAAGAAGAGGCTAAGTTTGAGTCCTATAGGAAATCGGAGGAGTGGGGCCGTGAAGGCCTTCGGAGCAAGCTCGTGCTGCTGAAGATCTTTTGACGAAAGAGCATACTGAGTGGAAGAAAACTTGTGAGAAAGATAATCAGCGTATGTATGCAGCCCGAGCCAAGATTACCGAACTCGAGGGTTAAGTTGCTGAGTTGACAGGGAAGATCGAGGATGGGCAAACCGCTAAGGAACGAGTTGAGGTTCGATCAGTGTTGATCCTTCTGTCTTATGCTTTTTGTTTTTTAAATTATCTAAGTCTGTTTATTCTTTGTAGGCTGAGCTGAAAGCGCAGGTACCCAGTAAGGATAAGGACCTGGCGGCTAAGGACATCGAGATTGCAGAGTTAAAACGTCGATTGCAAGAGCAAACTGACAAAAGCGAGTCCTTAGAGATTGACCTCGAAGCTGAGAGAGTCAAGGCTGCTACTGCTGAGGAGGCCAAGAAGAAGGCTGAGGAGGCGCGAGATGTGAGTACATCAGCCCTCAACGTAGCGCAAAATAATTACTCAGAGTTTCAAGGCATCGTTGATACGCTAGCTTCTGAGGCTGAGTGGATGAGTGGCAGAGGAGTAGTTCTGGTATGGTTCTCTTTTTAACTTAGGCTTTATTTGTTAAAACCTATTTCTTACCCATCGCCCTTGTTGTGGATGGCTAACTCTATCATGAATGCTTCCGATCTTGACGGAGTTGTTGCTACTCTCATAGATGCCTCGCGCGTGGTTGGTCACCATGGAGGTTATCTAGAGTGTGCGCAGCACGTTGAAGAGGCGTTTGGACAAGAGTTTAATGTTAGTCATTGCTCAGTGACTGATCAGGCTGATGCTGAGTTAGCCCGCTCTTAAAAGGCTTATGATCATCTATCACTGCATGTGATGGATTTGGTCGCAAGGGCATTGGAGCATGACGACTGGTGCCAATGGTTAAAGCAGATTCTCGACCCTCCAGTGACCGTGGAGCTGTCTGATGAAGAACCATCCGGTGATGATGGTGATGGCGATGGCGATGGTCATGACGATGATGATGATGATGATGGTGACGGTTATGAGTAGATAGTGTTGGTAGGCTTCGTGCCTTGTAATTTTCTTTTTAGACGCTCAATGTAACTTGACGCGCGGTCACGCTATTTTGAAATGAATCAATGATGTTTTTGTTTATTTCTTATGTGCTCATTGCGCGATGCGTCTTTTAGAATATAGCCTTGTGTTTGCAGTGAATTTGAAGTTACAATTATTGCACTGTTGTTAGAAACTTTGGTTAACTTAGCGCGAATGAATGTAAGTGTGGCTCTTGTGCGAGCGTAATTGCCCGGTCTCGCGCTATGCTCGCGGAGGACCTTGGAGGCGTAACTCAAGAGCTCGTAATTTACTGAAGTGTTTTCGTGCTAACCAAAAGTTTAACATGTATTTGTAACGTAGAAGTCATCATGATAGAAGAAAAACATAAAGCATATGCTTTCATTAAGTAGGAAACAGGCGCTCAGGCCAACATACATCGTTGAAATAAAACAAAGGGCGTATAGCCAACATAGGAAATTAAGAAAGGCGCGTGGCCAACATAAGTGGATAAAGGCGCAAGGCCGAGATCAGTCACATATAATACTTGCGCAATTGTCGCGCGTTCCACGTGCGCGGGATGATGTGTCCATCCAGAGTGCGCAACTTGTATGCCCCTTTCCCTAGAACCTCGTGTATTAAGTATGGGCCTTCCTATTTGGGTGCTAGCTTTCCGGGGCGTTCAGCGTTTGAAGCTTCATTGTCTCTGAAGATGTATTCTCCTGGAGTGAAGGTACAAATGCGTACTCTTGCATTGTAGTACCTCTCCAATTGTGTCTTATACTTGGCTTCTTTGATTCGCGCTATTTCGCGCCTCTCTTCGAGTAAATCCAAGTCAAGACGGCGCTCTGCCTCGTTATCGATTGTGTTGACTGCTGTCAAGCGCGGCGAGGGGAAGCCAACTTCAGCTGGGATAACCGCCTCAGAGCCATAAACTAAGCTAAAAGGGGTTTCGCCAGTACTTGTTTTCGGCATGGTTCGATGAGCCCACAGGATGCTCGGGAGCTCATCTACCCAGCCTCTCCTCTTTGTGCCCAGTCGGGCCTTTATCCCGTCGACAATGCTTTTGTTGACACTTTCTACTTGGCTGTTTCCTTGAGGGTGCGCAACGGAAGAGAAAGTGTGTTCGATCTTCATCTCTTTCATCCACTTTTGAAGGTCATCAGACGCGAAGTTGGTGCCGTTGTCGGTTACAATCTTGAGTGGGAGGCCAAACCTGCAAATGATGTGTTCCCATATAAACTTGCGCACCATCATTGCAGTGGTTGAGGCGAGAGCTTTGGCCTCCACCCATTTAGTGAAATAATCGACAGCCACGATTATAAATTTCACGCCACCTGGAGCTTCGGGGAAAGGTCCCAAGATATCCATCCCCCACTGCTGGAAAGGCCAAGCAGTGGATACAGGGATAAGATTGTTTTTTGGGCGCATGGTTTTTGGGGAGTGCCTTTGACAAGAGTCGCATTTGCGCAATTCCTTTAGAGCGTCGACATGCATCCCTGGCCAGTAGTATCCAGCATTCATTATTTTCGCGACGACCATGCGCGGGCCTGCATGGATGCCGCAGATGCCTTCGTGGATCTCCCTGATCAAGTACTTTGCATCTTGGGGGTCCACACAGCGCAGAAGTGGCCCCAAGAAGGATTTTCTGTATAAGATGCCACCATTCATCTCATAATGCAAAGCCTTGTTATGTATCTTCCTTGCCTCTGCTTTGTTTTTGGGGAGTATTCCTTCTTGGAAATACTGGATTATAGGGGTCATCCAAGATGGTTGCCCTATCTCGATCACATTCACTTGACGCAGCAAAACCGACGGATTTTTTAGTACTTCGATTCTTACATCTTTGGCTAAATGTTGAAAAGAAGTTGAAGCGAGCTTGCTCAAGGCGTCTGCTGGTTTATTCTCTGAGCGATTGATGTGCACTACCTTGTATGACTTGAATTGTTGAAGCAACTCTTTCGCTTGGTCTAAATACAAAGCCATAATTTTGCCCTTTGCATCATATAATCCGTTGATTTGACTGGCGATCAGAAGTGAGTATACATGCGCTTGTAGATTTTGAGCTCCCATTTTTATGGCGATGCGCAAGCCTGCCAAGAATGCCTCATATTCCGCCTCATTGTTGGTGTTCTTGAAATCCAACTTGATGGCGTATGTAAATTCATGTTTCTCAAGGATAACAAGGCGCAATCCAGCTCCTGCGCCATCTTCGTTTGAGGCCCCATCAGTGTATAGCAACCATCACCCATCGGACGTGTCTTTTATGGGAGTCTCAACAATCTCACAAATCCTTGATTTTATCCTCTGGGACTTCTGTGATGAAGTCCGCTAGAACTTGACCCTTGATGGCTAGACGTGGCCTGTACAAAATGTTGTGGCCCCCCAGCTCAATTGCCCACTTTGCTAGGCGACCTGACGTTTCTGGCTTTTGTAATATTGTGCCGATGTGAAAGTTTGTGAGTACCGTGATCACATGCCCTGTAAAATATCTGCGCAGCCTCCTGGAGGCGTGTAGCAGCGCAAGCACTAACTTTTCCATTGTTGAATATCTCGTTGTTAGATCTGTAAGCACCCTACTAACATAATAAATTGGTGTCTGAACTCCATCTCTCTCCACTAGCAATACCGACCCAACTGCCTTATCCGAAGAAGACAAGTACAGGATGAGTGGTTCTTTTTCGAACGGCGCGGTCAGGGTAGGGAGCTTGATCAAACATTCTTTCATTTGCTGAAAAGCGGCTTCTGCTTCAGGCGTCCATTTGAATTCTTGCTTCTTCACGCAGTTGCGTAGAGTGCTGATAAAAGGATATGACTTTGCAGCGTGGTTTGACAGAAATCGGTTAAGTGCGGCTAGGCGGCCGGCCAACCTTTGCATCTCTTTGATCGTTCGCGGTGATGGCATCCGCTCTATGGCTTGAACTTTTTCTGGATTAACTTTAAAACCTCCATTTATAACTACAAAGCCCAAGAATTTGCCTTCCTCCATACCGAAGGAACATTTGGCTGGATTTAACTTCATATTTACGCTTCTCAGAGAGCTGAATGTCTTCTCTATATTCTTTAACATATAGTCCTCCTCAGGACTTTTGATCACGAGATCGTCGATGTAAACCTCGATATGTTTTCCAACATCTTCAGCAAAGATTTTATCCATCAGACGCTGGTATGTTGCGCCAGCGTTTTTGAGGCCGAACGGCATCTTTCTGTAACAGAAGATCCCGAGGTCGGTCCAAAAAGTTGTCTTGTCTTCGTCCTCAAGCTTCATTTGAACCTGATGATACCCCTTGTAACAATCCAAGAAACATTTCCATCTGTACGGTGCGAGAGAGTCTATCTTTTTGTCGATCTCAGGCAAAGAATAGCAATCTTTGGGGCATGCCTTGTTGAGATCGGTATAATCGACGAACATTCTCCATCCTCCATTAGACTTCTCCAACATCACGGGGTTTGCAACCCAACTTTGATATCGCACCTCTAGCAGTATGCCTGCTTTTAGCAATTCACAGACTTGCTCATTCATGGCTTTGGTTTTATCCGCCCCTAGGCTGAGCCTTCTTTGAACTTTTGGCTCGACGGAGAGATAGGTGTTCAAACAGTGTTCAGTGACGTCGCGTGGGACACCGGTCATATCTGCCGGAGTCCAGGCGAAAATGTCCATGTTCCTGAACAACAGTTGCTTGAGGTACGTTCTGATGTTTGGTGAGATTGCGTGGCCAATCATCACCGTTTGCTCTGGGTATTTACGGTTTAGAACCCATTTTTCTTGTTCGGTTGTTGAAATCTTCGCCGCCTTAGCTGGGCGCACATCCTCAGCTGACATCACTTCTTTCTTTGCATAGATAATCGCCACCCCCGTCTCGGTCGGGAACCCGATGGCTGAGTGGGGTGTGGAGGTTACCATGTTTAGCTTTCCTTGGGTTTCTCTCCCAATTAAAACATCATGCCTCAATTTGACAGGCATCACCATGAAGTTGACATTTGTGGTTCTTGAATGATTCATGTCAGATAACGTGACGGAGAAGCTGATTTGGCCTAACGGGAAGACCATTTCGTTGCAAAATCCCAACAGAGGATAATCAACCGGCTCAAATCTCGCTTTATCTTCATCGTCAACTGATTAAAGCATTGCTCATAGATGACGTCGGCTGTACTTCCCGGGTCAATGAATATGTATTCTGTTTCATAATGACCGATAATACCGGTAATGAAGACGGGGCGTGTGGCGCGAGGGCCCCCGCGTACTACCGGAAAGATGACCTGTTGCTCTTGCCATGCAGGCTCGTAGGGGCGTTTGCCTTTATCTCTTGCGTTGTATCTTGGTCCGTTGACCATGTGAGTTTCCAGGCACCTGACTTTCTTTTGGTTTCCATCATCATGGCGCTGGATCTGGCGTGTTTCTTTGCACACGTTTTTCACCAGGTGGCTTAACTTTCCGCTTTTTAGCGCTTTCTCGATCTCTTGACGTAAGCTGATACAGTCATCTGTCAGATGACCTGTATCCTTGTGAAAATCGCAGTACAGGTTCGGGTCTTGCCCCTTCTTGTTTGTCATAGGCCTTGGCGCCTTGAAATCATGGTTCTCCGTCATTAGTACCTCTTTTGGTGTTTTGTGAGCGGAGTCCAGTGCTTTTCTCGGTTATCATCCCTGACTGCCTTTCGATACCCAATTCTGTCGATTGTTTCCCGCGCATCCTCTCTGTAGCGCGATCTTTCCTCATAACCACTTGATTTTCCAGATTTCCAATCGTGACTTTTGCTCTTGTTGCCTTTCCCAACTCTCCGGTAATACTCTCTCAGCTTAACAAACCGATTCAAATCATTCATTATGCTCTCCTTGACGTCAGCATCCATTACCAGCGTGGAAAACGTCGCAGGATGATCCAGACTCACCGACGTCCACACCAGATGATCTTGACTCACCGGCATCATCAACGATAGCTGGTTGTAATCAACGGTGAATATCTTAACGGTTTTCCTCTCGTGTTTTTTAGTTTCAGCGACATTAAGTATGAATGGAAAGTAGTGGTTCAACACCAGATCTGTGTGTTTGCGATGAAATGTGAGCTCGAACGATCGTTGTTGAGTAGATCTGTTTGTACTCCTCCTTGTTTGTCTTAAGGCATTAGTTGACTAGTTTTTTAGTTTGATTGCATGTCTTACCACTAATAAACTTCAATCACTTGAAGCGCAAAACTACAAAATAACCAGCAAGAACAGATAGTCTTCTCTCCTCCTGCAAAAAAATGTCAAAATTAAGCTCAAGAAAAGATGACTAACGGTGTTTGAATAAGTACAAGTGCCATCGTTAATCATACCTTCAATGCCGTCTGCTTTTGAAGAATATCATTAGACTTGAACAAAAAAGCATTTACATAAATCGTGACGAAGAAACCTGCAAACGATGATGAAACAAAGCAATGAATCCAAATTCTACACAAAGAAAGGCAAATTGAATTTTAATAATCCAAACTATGATCCCTCCATTGGCCGATAATAATTCATACTGGCAATGTCACCAGTGACACTTTGAAGTTTTAACTTTCATTTTCTTTGCCAACGTTACCCACTCCAACAGTAAAGTAACTTAGTATACCACTAATGAACATTACAACTGAATAGTTTTTATCTCAATCAAAATGTAAATTGTTTTCAAACTTCTTCGAGTATAACTACTGACATGTGACCAGTGACACTTTTAACTTTTACGTTCTTTGCCAATGACAATCCAGTCTAACTAAAGAGTAAATCTACCATCCGCTAATGAATAACTAACTGAAATTTAAACCGATAAAAACGTAAACTATTTTAAAATGACACTACGATTAACGAAAGTAGAACATTGCCGATATGAATTATTACCTTGCAAATGTTGTCTGATAAACACAATCAACAACAACAAATAAAACAGAACAAACTGCGCCATCTACCTCGAAACCTGCTGCATATTATACCGCTGTCCTTGATACGAAAAATAGTTATGACTCCCATTCTCGGCAGCAAAATCAACCATTCCAGTGTCTCCACCACCACCATCTCCAGCATTGACTGGTTCTTCTTCTTCTTCACCAATTATCCTAATAGAAACTTCCTGATTACCACCACTAACTGTATCTGAATTACTCGCGTGAAGGTGATCACGAATCAAAGTCGCTGTTTGACCCAGGTCTAAGAACACCAGAGTATTCTAAATATGTAGTTACAGGTGATTGTAGAAATCGAAAAACCGGAAACGAAGAAGACGAAGTCGTAACCCTAACCTTAGATGAGTGATCAGACGCTCACACCGATTCTTTCCATCAACACGAATCGAAATCAGACAAGAAACGACCCCACTAAATGGATTTGATGCAGTTATACCAATCAGATAGGAGTATAGTGAAGGAGAAGACCATCCAAATTCTCCATTTATGATAAGGGAGGCGGCTAGTTTGGCAAATTGTATACTCGAATAGACAATGCCAATTAAAGAGGCAATTATATTTCGTGGTTAAAATTTCTATATTACCCTTTCAGCGTCTTAAAAAGTTGTTCCACTTCCTATTCTACCTGCTTGGATTTATTTGTACATATTGATTCAAAACTTGTACATATAGCAAAATTACATTTTTGTACATCAGATTTCCTTTATATAGTATTATAGATAACACCGGAGTACTGGATCAAAGTTTTGTGAAAAAAAGGAAGAAGCGACCGTGGTTACAAATCGCTTTAATATAAGATACAAGAGCTCATGTATGTTGTCCCCGACCATTTTGTTGTTCTACATTTAATATATCATTTTTTTTAACGATGAAATTTTTTACTAAAAATTTTTAGCAAGATGCTAGGGCCAAAATTCACATCCATCTACAATCCGACACCTACGAATATCAAAATATTAAAAAGAGAAAATTACACCATGATTTGCATTCAAGAATATCACATCTAGCCTAACTTTTATCCACACATAAGAGTTGGTCTTGATCTCTTTCACAATGGCGAAGCATAGTAGTTTCGTTTAGAAAAATTTTGAGTATATACGTTTTTAACCGCCCGAGTTTTATATAAATTTTTTGGTATATACATTTTCGACCACTCGGTCGGAAATCTCAAGCTTCGTTACTGCTCTTTCACCAATCTTTGTAACATAATATATCATATTAATAATAATAAAATCTAGGAGAATAAAATAATCTAAATATGATAATCAAAACCGAAAAAACATGTTAACATGTTTCCTAGGAAACAAAGAAAAACATACTTAAAAAATCAAGGACGTGTTTTAAGGGCAATACGCGTGGAAAGAGAGGCGACTTATAAATGAGCCAAACACCACCAATCACACACAAACAATTGAACCACCTTTTATTACGCCCTTCAATTTCAACTCTCCATTTTTCAGCCCACTTCTTAAATTCCACATTTTTTCCAATTTTCAATCCCCTCCCAATAACAATAACATTCTTCCTCTTCCTCCTGTCGAATTTTGATCCTTAATTTTACAAGCTCCTCTTGTTTGGATTACACGAGATTTCATTGGTGATCGAATAATATTTTCGAATGACAACAGGCGGCTCCACCCCCGGCAGTCCACGTTTCGGGGGTGTATCCGCCCATCGCCGCCGTGCAAACGACGTCACGGCGGCTGAGTTCGACATAATGGGACAACAACACCAACAAGATTATATTCAAAGCGACCACCTTCAGGCTGCAGTTGATTTATTTAGCACTTGCACAATTACTAGCCAAAACCTCCACCATAACAACAACAACAACAATAACAATAATAATAATTTTCTTAGCCGAAAGAAGTTTCTTGGGCGGAATTTGAGACGTACATTGCTGGGGTTTTTGATTATTGTGGTGGGGTTTAGTGTGTTTTTGAGGGTTACGTATACGGCTGGTGGCGGGCCGTTGGCGGAGATGGAGGAGGAGGCGGTGAGCCGGAGCTGGTCGAATGCGCATATGTTGGTATTGAGGGATTATACGAGTCATGTGACGAAGGCTCAGAGAGTTTTAGCGGATATTGATTCGTCTTCGAGCTCTTCTATGCCTAAAAGGCTGTTAAAGAAATCCCTTGATGATAATCCTGTAAGTTTATTTCTGTTAAGTTTTTTGTTACAATATTTTAGTGGTAAAAGAAATTGAAGAAATTCTGGTTGTATTAGATTACGAAAATTAAAGTATTTTCGTATTCTAAACTATGGTTATTTTCATGAAGTTTTGACTTTTTATTAAAAAAAAAAACAGGTTTTTGAAAAGAGAACGAAATTGTATTTGTTTAAAAGCATTAAAAACAATGTTAATTTTCATAAAAAAATTTTTTTGAGAAAGTTATACCAAAGCTAACAATAATATACTATAAAATGATGTATTTCAGAAAGAGTAAACTAAGGTCAGATAAATAGTTTAATAAAAAGGAATTAAATTGTTTGAAGTTTCCGTTATTGACCCATAAGCATAATTGATGGGCAGGCAGACTTAATTTTTATAAAATTGAAAAAAAATGAAGTTGTTTTCTAGGCGAAAAGCTCTAAATATGATTAATGATGTATTTCGGAAAGATTAAAATAAGGTCAAATAACTAATTTAGTATAAATAAAATTAATTTTTTTGAAGTTTCCATTATAAATTATTGACGCATGAGAACACAATTGATGGGCCGCCAGACTTTAAACTATGATTTTTTTTTTCATGAAAATTTGACTTAAAAACACGTTTTTGCAAAGAGTGTTGTTTCATTTGTTGAAAAGCACTAAAAACAATGTTAATTTTATAAAAAAATATATATATAAAAAAGTTATACAAAAGTTTTCAATAATATACCATTAAATGATGTATTTCAAAAAGTGTAAAATAAGGTCAAGATAAATTAGTTTGATAAAAAAGAATTAATTTGTTTGAAGTTCCCGTTATTGGCCCATGAGCATAATTGATGGGCAGACAGGCTTTAAGTTTTATAAAAAAAATGAATTTTCTTTATCGAGAAGCACTAAATGATAGTTAACTTTATATAAATAAAACATATACAGCATTAAGATTAGTATATTATAAAATGAAATATATAATATAATAAAATTGAATTAATTTATTTGAAGTTTCCGTTATGAATTATTGACGCATGAGACCAATTGATGGGCAGCCAGAGTTGTCAATTTGTGGAATGTCTTTATTATCTGTTTGACAAATAACCAAAACGGAAACCGAGTGGAAATCATAATGTGAATCTTTAGTTGACCGTTAGGTGAAAATGGACTTAAATTACCTTTATACCCTCCTCTTGTACTTTTATTAACAGCCTTTTATTAACAGTCGTATTCAACTTGTAGAAGTTCTCTCATTAAAATATTAGGAAAATTGTTTTTTATTATTATTATTTAATAAATGATTGTATTTGATTTGATGTTGTGCTTTTCCAATATAAAAAAAAAGTTTAAGTTTAGAGTTAGAAGAAGTAAAATATTACAGTGATAAAAAGAGATGATTATATAATTACTTTTTTTCAACGGCCAACGAATCCTCTAAATGGGCTACTAGCGAAATTTACCACATCAGGACACACTCGCCTCGGAACAAGGGAAAACCCTCACCTAGGGGCGAAGCCCGTGAACACTCGCCCGAAGGCACGACAATGCGGTGAGGTAAAACCCGCTCAGTTCAAGAATCGAACTAGCGATCTCCGCCTACTTGCCTAGTCTCCCATCGCAGAAAATAATGGGGAGAGCAGGAATTGAACTTGGGTCCCTTAGAACACCAAGTCTCTCTCATACCACTCCACCACCACCTCATTGGCGATTATATGATTACTTAAGTGTCTTATATAGTTTTCAATATATGATTATTTAATGGTTCCATTATTCTGATAGGGTGCTACTATACACACCCCCCATATTACTTTCTACACCCCTCCTCCTCTCACATACTTACAGGTGGGGCCTGCGTGGGACCGACAGTGTATGTGAGAGGAGGAGGGGTGTGGAAAGTAATAGAGGGATGTGTATAGAATAAGCCTTCTGATATCTTTATATCTTATTTTTGCATCCTTTTACACTCTATCTTTCTTCATATATATATATCTATGTAGTATGTATATAGAGAGAGACAGAGAGGAAAGGTGTCTGAATATTAAGTCCCTTATTTAACTGTCTTATATAGTCTTATATATTATAGTTAAAATATACATACAATTATTTATGTTAATCATATAGTAAATGACCTCCTCGGACTGGGTAAAAGTAAGGTTGTCTACATCTTACCTTTCTCAGACCCTACTTTAGTTTTGCTATTAGTGTGAATTTAACAAGTTTTCTATGTCCTTTAGGTCCCAGAAATTTGGATGAAACCAAACAGCAGCCGATATTATCAATGCATCACTAGACCTCGAGATCGAAGCAGTGAGTCGTGTTCTTTTACACCGTTACAAGTCTTCAAAATGTTACATTTAGTGTAGAACTCGAAATAAGTTTTGATTTGGTTTTCTTTTCCAGAGAGTAGCTTTCCAACGAACGGGTATCTTCTTGTCCATGCCAATGGCGGATTGAATCAAATGAGGACAGGGGTGAGTTTGCATTCTCGTCTCAAAACATTCTATTTTTAGAAACTTGCATTACAAGAAACCTTTTCTAGCTTTAGTAACATTGGTCTTGTCTATATGTTAGATATGTGACATGGTGGCTGTCGCGAAGATGATGAACGCCACTCTCGTTCTTCCATCTCTTGATCATCAATCTTTTTGGACGGATCCTAGGTAGGAGACGTATACAACATTTACGCGTTACAATAATGTGAGTAATGAACTCGTGGTTGATGTTTTGATTGGTTTTTGTAGTGAATTTAAGGACATTTTCGATTGGAGGCATTTCATCGATGAGTTGAAAGATGAAGTTGAAATTGTCGAGTCTTTACCACAAGAATACACGAAAGTGAAGCCGTTTGTCAAGGCTCCGGTGTCGTGGTCAAAGGTGTGTATTCAAAGTCAAATCTTTTCATTTACATGAACCATTTTTTCGATATAAACTCATATCGAATTTGATGAATCAGTCAAGTTATTATAGAGGAGAAATGAAGGCGTTGTTACGAAAGCATAAAGTGATCCAATTCACACATTCTGATGGAAGGCTCGTCAACAACGGCCTCGCATCGTCATATCAAAAGCTCCGATGCCGTGCAAACTATGAGGCTCTTCGGTACTCGGATGAGATTGAGATTCTCAGTAGAAAGCTCATTGAGAGACTTAGGAGTGATGGTGAACCCTATATCGCGCTACATTTGAGGTACTATATCGCGCTACATTTGACCATAACTATATGTTTTGTATGTTTGTAACGAACCTAACCATTTGAGCGATTTTCAGATATGAGAAGGATATGCTTGCATTCACAGGGTGCAGCCATAATCTAACAAAAAAAGAATCTAAAGTTCTTGAAAAAATGAGATATAATGTGAAGCATTGGAAAGAAAAAGAGATTAATTGCACAGAAAAGAGAAAACAAGGAGGGTGTCCAATGTCACCTAGAGAAGCTGCTTTGTTTCTTAAAGCCATGGGGTATCCTACCAACACCAAAATCTACATCGTCGCAGGTGAAATCTACGGTAATAACAGTATGGACGCTTTTCGAAAGGAGTACCCAAACGTCTTTTCACACAGCACCCTTGCTACCACCGACGAGTTACTCACTCTTAATCGCTACCAGAACCGTCTAGCAGCCCTTGATTACAATGTCGCCCTTGAGAGCGATGTGTTTGCTTACACGTATGATGGGAACATGGCTAAGGCGGTCCAAGGGCACCGGCAGTTTGAAGGGTTTCGTAAGACGATTAACCCTCACCGGCTACATTTTGTTAAGCTGATTGATCAGCTGGACGCAGGTGAGATCTCGTGGGAGACGTTTAGCTCCCAAGTCAAGACGATCCATAAAGACCGGGTGGGTGCACCCTACAAGAGACAACCCGGCCCGTCTCCAAAGCTAGAAGAGAGCTTTTATGCAAACCCATTTCCTGGGTGTATATGTGGTGGTTCAAGAAATAAAACTATACGGGTTTTACCCAATCAAAGACCAAGCCATGGGAGTTTACTACGGTCATCGGAATAGATTCGTTTTTTTATTTCATCAATATCAATTCTTTAATATCTTTTACGGGCACTCTCACATTTCGGTTGTACAGGGACGGACACACGTATAGTTTTACCCGACAACTGAATGTAGAGTGTAGTCCCGTCCCATAGAATAAATAGTCGCATTTTTTTTGAAGTGTAGGATTTAGGAACAGATAGTTTGGTTTCATTGTTTTCTTGGCATATGTTGTTTCACGATTGATGTAAACTATACAAGGAGTTTGATATATTGATTCATTCGTTCGTTTGATATAACAGGTTTCAAAACGTACATTTAAACACCTCAACGCCATCGATTATTGATGGTCCGGTCTCAAACTATGGAGGCGAGGGCCTATGTTAGAGCGAAGACATAGTTCAGATAGACTGGTTGTCTTGGTGCTAAAAATCATATCTCAAAGGCCCCAGACGCACGAGGCAACTGAGGCAGTGATGGGAAGTGCGTCACTGTAGCTGAAACACAGCTCATATGGACCAATCATCTTGGCTTTAGAATCATGTCTCGAGTAGAGGTGTAAAAAAACCGGTTTTAGGACCAAAACCGGTTTTTTAAAAACCCGTTCCAACCCGAACCAAACCGCCGGTTAGTATACTGGTTAGGGATCTTGATCTTTGAAACTGGTTTTAAACCGGTTTTTTTGGCACAAACCTTTTATAAACCAAACTGAACCGGTTATACTAGTTTGGGTTTCCATCATGAAAAACCGGTTAAAAACCGAACCAGATTTTTTTTTAAACCAGTCCCCCCCCACCCCCACCCCCACCCCCACCCAGGGATGGCAATGGGCCGGGTTTGGGACGGGTTTAGGTAATCCCAAACCCAAACCCGGTTAGATAAGCTTGTCCCAAACCCGTCCCAAAACCCGTCGGGTTTCTAGTGGGTAAATACCCATCGGGTATCGGGTATACCCGCGGGTTTCGGGGTAAACCCGTTAATTTAAATAGATTACTCGTTGGGTATACTCATCTCAAAACCCATTTGGTATTTATCGGGTAACTACTAACCGGTTACATTTTGTATTGTCATTATAAAAACATATATCAAATAACTACAATGTATACGAAATAGAATACCTATATGTGTAAAAAATGGATGTATCATATATATACATATTTAATAATATAAAAGAAATTATATCGGGTATACAATCGAGTAAACGGGTACACTTTATCGGGTAATTGGGTCCGGTAAACGGGTATATCACTAAATCCCAAACCCGCGAAAAAAATAAAAACTATTCGCAAACCCGTCCCAAACCCGATTAACCGACCCCAAACTCGTCCCAAATGTGTCGGTTTTCGGGTTTACCCAGCGGGTTCGGGTTTGATTGCCATCCCTACCACCCCACACACACACAATTTACAAATAACCAGTTCGGGTAAAAATCGGACCGATTTTTCTAAAAAAACCGATTTGTACCTCTAGCCTCAAGCGTGTCTAATGCACAAGGTTACCGAGGGGATGTAGCTGATGCGTAACAACTCCCTAAGGCGCTCATGATGAGGCGATTTCGACTGGCGACCAATTGCTTGATGCAATGCCTTTCTACAATTGACAGGACTCGAGTGCAGTCCTATGAAATCAACGAGTATTTGAACAAAATTCACCAACGATTTTGCAAATCCGATTCAGTGGACCACATATTTTGTCAATTAGATTTTATAAATCAGATTCAATAGACCACATATTTTGTCAGTTGGATTTTCAAATAAAATTTGTAACCGGCTTTTCAAACCGAAACTTAATTTGGGATGGAGAAACAAGCTGTTAGCGTGGGAGTAAGAAACAAGTAGTTGAACTCGACACCACTCGTGTTCATTAAGTTGTGCGTAAAGCCTTTTAGGTTGGCGCATCCCGTACGTGTAGCTCGTGCCTAAGTTTTTTAGGACAAATGCCTAGGATTCTTTCCCACACCCTTTATAAAACCAAGCCATTCATTATGGCTATAGCTACTAGTCAAACACATTGACCCCATTGACAATGGGTTGAACTTGAACCCACACAAAGAAAGATCCATCTAAGATCACCTCTATGATTACCACCACTATTGCTGCCAAACTTTTTAAACTTCAATCATCACAACACAAAGGCAAACAAGTACAACATTACATGCATCCTGTACAACCCCTCTCTACCTTAAAATAGTATAAAACAACTTCTTTCCAGATCAGAAGCAGCACTTTCCCTTTCTGGCTAACAAGTAATAAACCAGTTACATGCCAATCCACAAAAGCATTCACTATTCAAATGCCACTATAAACATTAAACACCCCCACCACACCTACCACTAAACTAAATATCTTACATTTCAAGTGCAAGAATATAACATTTAGCTCAACAAAATCACATCTTGATCATAACATTCAACTACTTAAAACAAACAAACAAACAAACAAACAATTCCAACGATTTGATCATCGAAATATAGTAACACAGGAACACGACAGCGTTGCAACGATCACCACAAGCAAAATCATTTACAATTCACATTAAACAACATCTAAACAAACTCATACCTATTGCTTCTCATTTGAAGAAGCTTTATCATGAACAACAACAACCACAGGCTTCACAGCATAATCTTCAGGCGAAATCGGTTGCCTTTTGCCAAATATCGTCCACACAAACATCCCGACAAACGTTCCTAACGCTCCCAACCCGATCCCGAGTATAAGTGCAGAAAGAATCCTCATAACACAATCACTCTTTTTATGACCCTTAACCTCATTTCCCTTTTCTTTCAACGAAAGCGGATCCAACGGTTCCGAATGCATCCAATCGGGCGCCCGTCGAGTTTTAAAGCTCCAGGAATACACATTACACACCTGTGAAGAGTTTCTGTTATATGAACTTAATCCTACTACAAACCCTTCATTCCCCGGATAGATTTTCGGCAAATCGATATGCTCGAACCGCACCGGATTAACCGGCCGGTTTTCCCCAAACTTACTCAACCTAACCTCTAACCGTCTCGAATTCGATTCGTAATCGATCCAAACTTGCAACCTGGAACCACTATCCAACCCCAGATTAACATCAGACATATTTGTCACTTTCAGAGACACAATATTATCCATCAATGCATCAAATTCAACACTCAAAAACTTATTAAACTTCCCACCATTTAAAACCCCATCTGAAAACACAACAAAAGCTAAACCCGAACCCGAATTAACCGAAAACGAGATATAAGTGGCAAAAGACACCAATTTCTTAGGGTTTCCTTCATAAAACTTGATGGGGTTTTCGTAAATCACACGACCGACACTGGAATTTAAGGAAGCAGTGAGTTGTAACGACAAACTGTCTGGTGCAACCTGTGCATCACCGTACAGTGCAAGAACAGAGTCAAAGGTTGAAATTTGAGCGAAATTGTTGAACGAGAAGGATGAATTGGAGGTTGCGGTTAGAGATTTGAAGAAAAGGGTGAAGAAATAGAGGATTGTGAAGTGGTAATTTGAGGCCATTTTGTTACAGAGGATTTGTTAAGGAGACATTAGGGTTTGAGAATTGGGGATGATGAAGGTGTAGAGAGAGAAAGTGTTTGTGAAAATTAAATAGGGAAATGAATAAATTTGAGTGGGTTCTGCTAGTGTGGTGTGATTCTTTCTCACTTTTTGTTCAGTGTTTGATGACTTGGGGAGTAGAAAAATAAAGGGAGGGGGGGTTTCTTTTTGTTATACAGTCCTTGACTTTTGCTTGTTGATAACTAGCTGCCCTTAAGTTTTATTTTTTTCATTTGATGCCTCATCCAAATTGGGTAAGAGGTTGGGATTTTTTCCAATGATAACTAAAGAATGGTGTTTAATTATTGATTAAATATTCAAAATTGTACTTAAAAAAATGTAATAGAGTTTAGGTTGTAAACGAGCTAAGGAGTTCGTGAGTTACTCAACGCCATCTGGTTTAAAGCATGAATCAAACATGTTTAATGTGAAGAATTATTTCAAAAAGACCAACTCAAATGGTTTATTGGGATACAAAACGTAGTTGTTATTAATATCAGTGTTGTACGCGACTAGTCGGTGATTAATCGCTAGTCGGTCAGTTACTGAATAATTTTTCGTTAATCAGTTCATTAATCGCTAGTCAAGCCTAGTCGGCCGACCAAAAATCGGCGATTCCGGCCTGATTCAGGCAAAAAACCTGTATATTCCGGCAAAACCTTTATATTCTGGCAAAAACGTCTAAATTCTGGCCAGTTTCCAACCAAACCATGTGAATTTTAACAATTAATCTTATATACCTAAAAAATGAGTTGAGTAATAGTTAAAATTAGCTACTAAAAATATTTACCTATAAAAATATGTATATGTATACATAAAACTAAAAATTACATATAAAATACCTTGATTAATATGAATAAAATATTATCAAACCCCTTGAGAAGTTAGATTCGAGATGATTTAATTGAATATTAATATATAATATATCATCTCTATTACATAGTTTTCATGTTGCCATTTTATTCAAAATAGGCTCTAAGTGGATTAATATCGATGTTTTAGATGATGAGTGAGCATTTTTAATTTGTAGTTGTTCATATGTTGGAACTTTTTATGTATTTTAAACTATGTTAATTTTAGTTTATTTTTCTTGGGTTTTGAATATATTTGTTTCATTATTAACTTTTATGTAAGTTGATTAATAATTATTAGTTCAAGAAACCAATTTTCATTGTAATGCCCAAAGTGAAAATGTTACTTGATTGCAAACAAAAAAGTAGTGAACTAGTGTGTGTTTGTAAAGATGAAAAGTAAAGGGGGCAAATGTTATAAATGTATAATTGGTCGGAGACAGCTGTACCTAGGATACGTACCCCTCATCCTCATGTACAATAAATTACCTTTCATTACTTTTTCCCTTTATTTCACGTGACTTTCCCATTTTTAATTCTTTTTTTGTGGTTCAAAGGTGCACAAAAGGATAAGCTAGTGGTCGGACGGATACATAGAATTACTACACTATGGAAATGGAAATACAACCAAGATTCTACAAAACTGAATTTATTGAGCTCATTTTTGTGGATAAAAATATTAAACTTTAACCGAAGTTAATTGCATGGATAATTCGATGATATAGTATTATGATTTTGGTTGTAAGTTGTTCACGGACGGTTCACAAATAAAACCAAATATATACCACATAGAAAAATAATAATATAACATTTTTAATCTAATTAAATATTAAAGTATTAGACGCGTTGTCGAATACCCAAATTCCGGTTGACGTTAGATGGATCTTCGCTGACGTCAAGAGTCTTCACCTTAGCTACTACAAAAGAACAAACCGTTAGCCTCGCCACGGAGGGCCCCGAAGGGGGGATCCGTGACCAAGCTCCGGCGTGAGAGTAAGTAAACTTGCCGGAAGAATTGAGGAGCTTTACCCCGATGAGTATGATCACCGGGATGTTTCCTCTAAGGTGTGAATCTAATAAATGTGATACTTGTAGTAAATATGTGTGAATGATGGTCGGAATTTAATGTGAGAGTAGTAAATGTGAAGGCAGCAAATGAGATACCTTGATTGTCTCTGATCATCCCCTTTGCACCCTTATATAATCACCAGGTCTTAACCTTCGCGTGAGATCTTCTTACGAGATGATCCAACGGGTTCCAATGGTCTTCGGGGGGATCAGACACGTGTCTGGCCCCCAACGTTGAGATCATAGTCTCATTTAATGTTTCCGGCGAAGAGGTACAGTTCCAGCAAGAGATCCTCTGCTAATCAAGCATTAAATGCTGCATGTCTTCGCTGGTCCTTTTCCCGCTTATAACGGTAACCTTAGTGGGCAAGGTAAATCCTTGTTGGGCTTTTCTTGTTGGGCCTGTACGATGATGGCCCACAGCGGGTAAATGGGGCTTCCCATTGGCCCGTCGTCAAGTCATCTTTAGTCCCTGGTTCTGAGACCCGAGGCTCATGATCCGGGACTGAATCATAACTGCTCAAAGAGAGACTTTTCTTTCATGTGGGCCCACTCCTGGTCGGTTATCATTAACCGCCCCCATTAGCCATCATACCGCCGGATTCCTATAGCGGGAATTAACCCCTTGGCAACACGTGCCCCTTTTTTGAATTTTGACGGGACCTGCTGATGTGACAGTTTCCTGCTCGTCAGTTACCCCCTTTAAATACGCTATGTCCCTTTCATATTTCCTATTCAGTTTTTCCGGTTCCTTTTCTTCTCCATAACGATTCCCTTCTCTCGTCGTTCTTTCATCAATCATGAGTCGCTCCGGCCGTTCGATGATAAGGTCGGTTTTGACAGCAAAGGATTTGAAATCCTTCGTTGAAACGTACAACATTTCTGAACAGTTTTCTCCGTCTTTGCCGGGTCCTAATGATCCGGCGGTGTTCACGCCGGATGTGATCCCTCTCTATACCCTGGCTTTTTCTTCTTGTGGGGTTCGATATCCTCTTTCTTCTTTTAAAATCGATCTGCTTCGTCATTTTGGGGTGCACTTTTCCCAGTTGCACCCCTTGGGGTGGATGAGGGTGGTACATTTCGAGCTGTCTTGTGCAGCTATTTCCGGTGAGCCTTCCGTTCCTTTATTCTGTATGTTTTACAAGCTGGTCTCCGACGGGGATTGGTACACCTTCGCTAAGAGACAGAACAATGTGTCAAAACCCTGTTATTCTTTCATGCCGACTTCCACTTACCTGAAGGATTGGAAAAATAGGTTCATTTTCGTCTCTGCTGCTATGATGTCAGAATCCCCTTTGCCTAGGGATGTTAATACCCCTATTGAAGATGTTATTCCTACCTTATCAGCGAACGAGACCGTCCAGTGGAAACGTATGCATGAGCATCCTACCAGGGCTTTCACTTTCTCCGAGGGAATCTTGGCAATGGGGGGGTTGAGTCCCTCCTATCCTGTTCGTCCCAAGGCTTTCTTTGGTAAAAAAGGTATCTTTTTCGTTTTGGGTCTGTATTTGTTTGCCTTTGTCTCATTTGCATCTGCGTAGTCATCTTTAGTGTCTTTCTTCTGCAGAGTTGACTTTGTGGGGGCTGCTCCAGGGAGATTCCAAGGATGTGCGGTTTGTGGTTGATGGTGAAGTTGTTCCGGGTTTGAGCCGGAGTGGGGTAGTGTCAGCTACTGGGGGGGTTCGCCCAGGCTGGGGGTTCTACTGCTGTGGGTGGTGATGAGGGGAACCCTTCTGATGAGGAGGAAAGTTCTCCTGACCCTCCCCCTGTTCAACATTCTGGTCAGCATGATGATGAAGATGTGGAAATTCGTTTAGTTCGTAAGAGAAAATCTGCGAGTCCTCAGCCAGCCCCTGCTCCTCGTAACATTCGACAAAGACTTCGGAGTGCCAGTGGTCAGAAACCTCCCCCTTCGTCGAAGGCTGCCTCTGATCTTCCTCCTGCTGGGGTTAAAGGCTCTTTGTCTAAACACTTGAGGTCTTCAAGTCTTGTGAGTGCACCTCTGCTGGTGAGCCCTTTCTTTTCCCTGTTTATTTTGTCTTATCTTTGCTTGATTTCTAATGCTTCTCTTGTTACAGGGGAGTTCTTGTGATCCCATAGAGATCACTACTGGTCCCTCATCTTCCCGTGTACGGGACAAGACTCCGGAATTAGGTTTGGCCCACTTTACCTCAGCCTTTGAGCTTTCTCCTCTTCATGCCACGGGGACCAGTAAGCCTTCTGAACCTGAGGGTCTTGTCCATCGGTCTCCTTTGGCTCCTTTGTTTGTTGATGTTATCCCCTTTACCTACGTCCCTAAATAGAAGGTGACTCAGTCCTCGGTGATAGGGACTCCCGAGGCTGCCAGAGACTTCCTGAGTCATGTCGTTCCTCCTTCCCATAAATTCGTAAATTCTGCTTTGAGGGATGATCTTTTCGAAGATCAATATAGTATGTCTCTTTGTGAGAGCTTTTTTAGGGGGGCTGGTATGCTGCAGAGGATTGATGATCTGAGGAGGGCGAATGAAGGACTCAAAGCTGAGCTTAAGGCTTCCCAATCTGTTGCTGCTGGTCTTAGGTGCCAGGTGGTTGAAGCTGAGAAGAAGCTGCAGGAGGAGAAGGTATATAGTCCTTCCTTCCTCCCCCCACCCCCCCCCCCCCCTCTTTTTTTTATAAACTGACCTTTTGTTCAGAGGGCTGGAGTCGTGCTGGAGAAGAAGGAGCGAGCCTGGGAGCAGGAGATGGCGGTGCTGATGGAGGAAAAAGAAGAGTTGGCTGCCGAGTTGAAGTATTTGAAAGAAGTTGGCTCCGTTTCCCAGGAGCAGCTTAATACCATGTACGCAGACTATGGGATAACCTTTGATGACAATCAGCGGTTGGCAAGGGAAAATAATTGGCTAATTACTGAAGGCTTTGGAGCCTTCCTTGCCGTTGTTGCCCAGTCGGAGGATTTTAAGAGTGGTTTGGAGGAGATATATAGGGCTTACCGGGATGTCGGCTACCAGGCCGGTCTAAAGGATGGTTATGCTTATTCTGCTCAGGGTCTAGGCAGGAAGGAGACTCCGCTGTACAACTCCAAGGCTAAGAAGAAATTATCCAAGTTAGATGAGGAGTTTGGAAGCAAGACCCCTGTTATCCTGAGGAAAATCCTGGAACATCCCTTGATATCAATAGACGAACTAAAAGCCCTGTTCTCCTCTACAGGTCCCTCTTCTCTGCCATCCTTGCCCGCGGGTGCATCCCAGTAATTCCTGAACATTCACTTTTCTTCGATATGGTTGTAACTTAACTAGCTACCTTTCTTGGGATACTTTTGAACTTCTTTGTGTTTGGACGATTTTGGGACCTTTGTGTGGGGGTCCCCCTTAGTAGTTAATTATGTAACTTGTGATCCTGTGTTGTTGCCCTGTTGCTTGCATGCTTTTTGTTGTGTTTGTTGCTTTTGCAGGGGCTTTTGCTTAGGACCAAGGCGATGTTTTTCCTGGGGGTCTTTGGATCATTTTACAAAGAGTTGAGCTTTAGTTCCTTCGATTGAACTTGTTGTGCTTTGTTGTTTTGTATTTTGGCCAAAGTTTTTGAGGCCTCTCTTTGTACATTTGTTTCGTAGATGAATGGAACATTATTTCCTTTTGTAGTTTAGTTTACAAAGATACATTGTGTTTGTGGTTTGTTTGGTAAACATGGATTGTCTGTTCGAGGCCAATCACTGGACAAGTTTATAATGTAAGATTATGTTTGTTATTTGCTTTTTTGTCCGTTTTCTTTGGGTTAGCTAGACCCTTATTTGCCCCACGGCCGGGCTTTTGGCATGTTTGAGATGCCTTATACACGTGTGTTTGCCTGTTAATTAGGTTTAATGGTGTTCCTGGGCACGTCTTCCTAGGTGTAATGCCCATTGTTTTGTCAAAAGAGGACATGTTGACTGTCCGTTTTTCATTTACTTTTCGGGGATTTATACTTCCCGCTATAAATTGTTACAAAAGATCTGTCTTTGGGGGAACCCCAGATTAATAGTTAAATGCTACAAAAGTGGCTCTTGGTCGTTTTCCTTGGGGGCAGACCCCTCACACATAATATTTCCTAAGCTGCATGAGATTCCAGGTCCTGGGGACCTCCTTGCCTTCGAGTGTTTCTAATTTGCAACTTCCTTTGCCGTTTGCCCACACGACTCGGTAAGGTCCCTCCCAGTTGGGGCCTAGCTTCCCGGTGCTTTCCTGCAGGCTGGCTTCATTTGCTCTTAGGACTAGGTCCCCGGGGACGAGGTTGAGCTTTTTCATCCTGGCGTTGTAATAACTTTCCAGCTGCCTCTTGTATTTGGCCTCCCTGACTGCTGCTATTTTCTTCTTTCTTCCAAGAGATTCAAGTTCGTCCTGAGGTCTTGCTCATTTTCCTCCTCCCGGAGCTTCATTCGGGCAGTTGGGGATCCTATCTCAGCTGGGATGACAGCTTCCATCCCATAGGTTAGGCTGAAAGGAGTCTCCCCATTGCAACTTTTAGGAGTGGTCCTGTATGCCCATAACACGAATGGTAGTTCTTCCAGCCATCCTTTTTGTTTCCTTCCGAGTCTTCCCTTCATTCCCTTGATGACGCTTTGGTTAGCTCTCTCTACCAACCCATTGCTTTGGGCGTGGGTGATGGAGGTGAACACTTGTTGAATGCGCATCTGCTCGCACCATGGCTTAAAAGGTCTTCCAGCAAATTAGACGCCATTATCGCTCAACAGCTCCTTTGGGACCCCATATCTACAGACGATGTTGTCTAATACGAACCGCCTCATCTGTTCCCCGGTTATCTTTGCCAAGGGCTTCGCCTCGATCCACTTGGTGAAATAATCGATGGCCACTACCACATACTTGACCCCTCCTGGACCCTCCGGGAATGGCCCGATTATGTCGATAGCCCACTTTTGGAAGGGCCAGGACGTTGAGACTGGTATCATGGGGTGTTTGTGCCGGTGGGTCATTGGTGCGTGTGCCTGGCAATTATCACACCTCTTGATTTCCTCGGATGCTGTTTCATACATTCGTGGCCAATAGAACCCCGTATTCATTGCCCTCTTTACTATCGTCCTTGGCCCCAAATGCATTCCACAGATTCCTTCATGCATCTCCCTAATCACATACTCAGCTTCGTCCATATCGACATATTTCAGGAATGGGCCCAGATATGATCTTCGATACAACTCCCCATCAATCAGCTCATACTGCAGGGCCCTGACCCTTACCTTCCTGGCTGCTCATTCCCCTTCAGGCAATGTCCCGTCCCTGAGGAACTTTATGATTGGTGTCATCCATGTTTCCTGCCCATTCTCGATTGCGGTTACCTCCTTCACGTTGAGGGAGGGGGCAGCTAGAACTTCTACTTTGACTTCTCTTGCCAGGTGGTCGAATGCCACCGAGGCCAATTTACTAAGGGCGTCAGATTTTCTGTTCCTTCCTCGGGGGATGTATACTAAAGGCCAATTTACTAGCTTCCACGTGCCTTGCTTTCATTGTTTGTGCTAGCCTCATCCCTGCCAGGAGGTCCTCATACTTTGCAGTGTTGTTGGTGTTTTCGAAGTCCAGTCTTATGGCGTATGTCAGTTCAATCCCTTCGGGGCTTATCAGTGTGATGCCTGCCCCGCTCCCTTCTTCACTAGAGGCCCCGTCGGTGAGTAATTTCCACACAACCTCGTCCTCCTTTTCTTTTTCTTCTTTCTCCAAGGCTTCCCATTTTAAAAGTTCCCTCTCTTCATCCTCGGGGACTTCTGCTAAAAAGTCGGCCAGTATCTGCCCCTTCATGGCCGTCCTGGGCTTAAACTCCAGAGAGTGTTCCCCCAGCTCCACAGCCCATTTAGCCAACCGTCCCGACAGCTCCGGCCTCCTGAGTACCTTTTGGAGAGGTTGATCAGTCATCAGGGTAATCTTGTGCCCTTGGAAGTACCTCCTGAGTCTCCGGGATGCGAAAACAAGGGCTAACGCCAGCTTCTCCAGGGGAATGTAGCGTTCCTCGGGGCCTTTAAGTGTTCTGCTGATGAAATATATAGGGATCTGCTTCCCTTCCCGTTCTACCATCATGACTGCACTTATGGTTGTCTTCGAGGCGGACAAGTATAGGAGCAGGAGTTCCCCGGGCACTGGGGTGGCTAATGTTGGGAGCTTGCAGATGTACGTTTTCATTTCTTGGAAGGCCGCCTCCGCTTCTGGGGTCCATTTGAACTTGTTCGTTTGGAGGCAGTCTTTCAACACCTTCATGAAGGGGAGGGTCCTGTCGGCTACCTTTGATAAGAAACGGTTTAATGCTATCAATCTCCCGTTCAGTTGTTGAATGTCCTTCAAGGACCTGGGGGATCGCATTTCAGCCACAGCTTGAGTTTTTTCCGGGTTAGCTTTGATTCCTCCTTTAGTGACTACTACCCCCAGGAAACTCCCCTCCTCTACCCCAAAACAGCATTTTCCAGGGTTTAACTTCATATTCACATCTTGCATGGTGTTGAGGGTCTTAGCTATATCATCTATCATGGCCATCTCCGTCAAGCTTTTGATAACAATGTCATCAACGTATACTTCCAGGTTCCTTCCCCTTGTTCCCTGAACAGGGTATTCATGAATCTCTGATATGTGGCCCCAGCATTTTTAAGACCGAAGGGCATTTTGGTATAACAGAATGTTCCTTCGTCTGTGATGAAGGCGGTTTTTTCTTCGTCTTCTATTGACATCTGGATCTGATGGTATCCCTTGTAGGCATCCAGGAAGCATTTCAGGGGGTACTGAGACAAAGAGTCTACCTGGACGTCTATTTCTGGGAGGGGATAGCAGTCCTTAGGACATGCTTTATTTAGATCTTGGAAGTCGATGCACATCCTCCATCCCCCGTCTTTCTTCTGAACCATGACTGGATTGGCGATCCAGGACGGATACTTCACTTCTCTGACTATTCCTGCCCTGAGCAGTTTTCTGGTTTCCTCACAAGCAGCTCTTCTTTTGTTGGGTCCCATGCTTCGCTTTTTCTGCCTTACCGGTTTCGCCCATGTGTATGTGTTGAGCCGGTGTTCAGTTAAGCTCCTGGGGATTCCTGTCACGTCTCCATGTTGGAATGCAAAAACATTTATGTTGAGGAGAAGCAGCTCCTTCAGAGCACTCTTGCATTTGTCACTTAAGTGGCTTCCTACTTTGATCGTTTGTTCTGGGAACCTGTCGCAAAGGACCCACTCCTCTACCCCCTCCTTCCGGGGCTTCTCGGATACTTCACCTTCGGATACAGAAGAAACTACTTCATAAGCGGACTTAACCCAGGCTAAACCCCTCGGTGTTTGAAACACTAAAGCTCCGTGGGGGTGGATGCCTGTGCTTGTAGGTCCCCAATTCCAGGTCTTCCTAAGATTGCATTGTACTTTGAAGGTGCCCGGACCACTGTGAAGGTCAGGTTTATCGTTCGGACCCGATCCCCTACCCCGACTATGAATGGAAGCTTGATTTTTCCCAGGGGATGTGACACACTGTTGTTGAATCCCACTAAGGGGATGGAGTCTTCTTCGAGCCGATCTCTTACTTCCCTGTCAAATCTGAGGAAACAGTGCTCGTATATCACTTCGACACCGGACCCCCCGTCCACATGTATTCGAGACACCTTGTGGCCAGCTATTATGGCTGAGATGTTTAGGGGAAGTCGTTGCACTTCATTTTCTTCCAAGTGTGGCATAAGGATGGGAGCCTTCATGCAGTCCGGGGAGCCCAGGATTCTGGCCTTTACACTCCGGGTGGTATCGAATTCATTCCTCCTTCTAATCATATCAACATCTGCCCGCCCAGGCTCCCTTACATCTCTTCCCTTGCGGTCCCCTCCCCCCTCCTTAATTTCCTTAACTAAGTGGGCCAGCCTTCCCGTCTTTACTGCTGTCTCTATTTCTCTTTTTAAATACATGCAGTCATCGGTTTTATGCCCAAAACCTTTGTGGAAGTCACAATACTCGTTTGGTTGTGCCTTTGGCACGGGTTTTATGGGTGGTGGCCTCGGGAAGGAGTTCTTTACCCTCTCAGCGGCAAGTATCTCACTTGGGGTCTTGGTGAGAGGGGTGAAATGATCAGAGTAAGGAAGGGGGCCTCTCCCCCGAGGTCTGTATGGGGAATATGAGGGCCTCGCTCTGTCGTTCAACATTCTATCAAAAGTGGGTTTTTTGGAGTAAGGTGTACCTTTGTCAGGAGGCTTTGCCGCTGGGGCGATCCTCCGGGGTGTGACGTCCGTCTCCTTGGCTTTGCTGACTGTGTCTTTCCCTCTGACAAAGGCTCTGACCCTGTCCATAAGATTGTCGAATGAGTGGGGGAACTCCTCCCCCAACTTCTCACACAGCTGGGCATGCTTTAGCCCGTTTATGAAACTGTTAATCTTCATGACCTCCGGGACATCTTTGATGTTCATGCTCTCCTTGACGAACCTCTCCATATACTGATCTATTCGCTCATTGTCCCTCTGCCTTATGTGGAGGATCTCATTTGGATTCTTGACCACTTTTCTCTGTTGACCAAAGTTCCTGAGGAACTTCTCGCTTAACTCTTCATAACTATCGATTCCTCCAGGGGGGGAGGCTGTCGAACCAGAGACGGGCCCCCTCCGTCAAGGTTTGTACAAACATGTGGCACCAGACCGGCATGGGCCACCGTCCCAGTTGCCCTGCACCCCTGAAAGCATGGAGATGATCTTCAGGATCTCTCGTCCCATCATATCGGTCAAAGTTTGGGGGTAGCTTTGTCTTAGGGGGCAGCTTTGTCTTAGGGGGCATTGGTGCTTCTGCTATCCTCCGGGTGAATTTTGAGACTTCAGCTAAGTCCCGTGGGAGGTAGGGTTGATCCAGGCCGTCGTTGCTTGGATTTTCCTTTTCTTTTATTTTGGTTTCTTTCCCGTAATGAGATCCTCCCTTTCTTCCGAGGACATTTGTCTAAGGGCTGTCATGAACGTTTCCAGCGGGTCGCTTCCACTGCCCTTGTTTGGAGGATCTGCCTTCTCTTGATTAGAGGGTGTATCAAACGATAGTTTAGCTCTGATACTGTCGAGTTTCTCTTGTCTTTCTAGGTCTTTAAGACACTTCTTCAGTTTCTCTCTGTGCATGGCCACGAAGTCCGGGGTGATGGTCTCTTCTTTTCTCAGCAATTCCGCCTGATTCTCATTCTCTTCCTCATGGGTTATATCTTCCACCATAACTTTGTCATGATCATTCTGTACTGTCTGAATGACCTGTGAACCGGGTGTGGTATCCATGTTACTGTTGGCGAGATAAGCTACTCTTAACGTCGGAGTTCGACGTGGGAACACCGGGCAGGCTGATGTCCCACGGATGGCGCCAATGTCGAATACCCAAATTCCGGTTGACGTTAGATGGATCTGACGTCAAGAGTCTTCACCTTAGCTACTACAAAAGAACAAACTTTTAGCCTCGCCACGGAGGGCCCCGAAGGGGGGATCCGTGACCAAGCTCCGGCGTGAGAGTAAGTAAACTTGCCGGAAGAATTGAGGAGCTTTACCCCGATGAGTATGATCACCGGGATGTTTCCTCTAAGGTGTGAATCTAATAAATGTGATACTTGTAGTAAATATGTGGGAATGATGGTCGGAATTTAATGTGAGAGTAGTAAATGTGAAGGTAGTAAATGAGATACCTTGATTATCTCTGATCATCCCCTTTGCACCCTTATATAATCACCAGGTCTTAACCTTCCGTGAGATCTTCTTACGAGATGATCCAACGGGTTCCAATGGTCTTCGGGGGGCTCAGACACGTGTCTGACCCCCAACGTTGAGATCATAGTCTCATTTAATGTTTCCGGCGAAGAGGTACAGTTCCAGCAAGAGATCCTCTGCTAATCAAGCATTAAATGCTGCCTGTCTTCGCTGGTCCTTTTCCCGCTTATAACGGTAACCTTAGTGGGCAAGGTAAATCCTTGTTGGGCTTTTCTTGTTGGGCCTGTACGATGATGGCCCACAACGGGTAAATGGGGCTTCCCATTGGCCCGTCGTCACGCGTCATCTTGTTATAATAATTATAAACATAATTATCACAAAATAAAGACGCAAGTCAGTCATAATATGCATAAACATAACTATTCTAAAATAATCTTTCAAAGATCTAAGTTTCTAATGACTTAATATAAACTAAACAAAACAATCGACTATGAACGGAAGAAAACGAGCATAAACGAACATATTACTGAACAGTCGCAACCCCCGCCCCCTTATCTGTCCCGGGAACGGGCGGCCGCGAACATTCGTTTGTGGTGGTAGCAGTTATTAATTTGGAAGCGGAAATTACATCAGGACCATAGTTAGGAAATGTTTATCAGAGTAAAACCACCATATTTTATATTAATAAACACATGGGTAAACCCAAGTTTTATTATTACAATAGGGATAAACCCTATATTATTGAATTTAAAACAACGTATTTTAGATAACTTTTATAGCCACATTTTTTTCAAGCCGTCAGTGCTCTCCAGCTGATTTTTTTCCTAATTGGCTGTCACATTGTGTTACCTGAAACGCGTTTTAAAAACATTTGTCAGTGGAAATACTGGTGAGTGAATCCCAGTTTAATCAAGAAGAGTTTTATCAATTAACACAGTATTGAGAGCGATCACATTGTTTATTTCTACACAATTACTCATTCAGTACTGTCAATCCTGACTGGTGGGTCATATTACACGTTGGTTAACTCGTCGTCCAATGGTAACGTGTTCCACATTTTGTATACAAAACCCCAACATACCGGCAGTAATTGAAGAACTACAAAGACTCAATCACTGCTTAATCATATTGTAAAGTATTTAAGGTTTTGAAAAATAGTTCACAAAAAGGTTTACAAAAAGTGGATAAACTCACATTGCTGTTTTAGACTTCTTCTAGGGTTTACTGGTATTAATCTATAATTTACACAAATGTAAATATGTTAGTATAATACCCATTTATTTATATTAACGATACCCTCCCCGAGACGGTATTCCAACAACTACGTCGGGCAGAACCACGACAGTTGTTACGGAACCCTGGATCAATCGGGCAGCGTATCTAATACGTAACTGGGGTTATAATACTTACAACGGAGCAGAACCTCGCTAATTAGGGGGTATTATACTCGGAAATTATGCCTATTATGTGATAATTCGTTTAGAAAGAAAGGAATTGAGCGACGGAAAATGAAATCCCGAGGCCTTCTTATATAGGGCTGAAAATTGAAGTCTTCACGGCCCGCGTAAGGTTTAGGCCAAGGCCTACGCGGCCCGCGTAAGCTTAAGAGAAGACTTACGCGCCCCGCGTAAACTTAATTTTTTTTTGTTTTTTAATTATTTTTAATGATATTATTTTGGGCTCGGTTTTCACATACGGGGTGTATTTTAAAATATATTAGGGTATCAGAAAATTTTTAGGAGGGTTGTTATATCCTCCCCACCTTGTTTTAGAACTCGTCCTCGAGGTCTACTAGAATAAATGTGGATATTTCCTTTGCATTTCTGATTCAAGCTCCCATGTGTATTTCGGTCCTCTTTTGGAGTCCCACTTCATTTTGACCATAACTAGTCTCTTGTGCTTGAGGTTCTTGACTTTCATGTCCTCAATCTGTAGAGGCCTTTCTATAAATTTTAACTGTTCATTTACCTCTATATCCTTAAGAGGTACTATTATTGATTCATCAGCTAAGCATTTCTTGAGATTAGATACATGAAATACATCATGTATCCCTGCCATTTCCTCTGGCAGTTGTAGTTGATAGGCTACAGATCCTATTCGTCTAATAATCCTAAAAGGTCCAACATGCCTGGGGCTTAGCTTTCCCCTTTTTATGAATCTTACCACTCCTTTCCAAGGAGAGACTTTTAATAACACTTTATCTCCTACTTGAAATTCCAATGGTTTTCGTCTGTTATCAGCACAACTCTTCTGTCGATCACGTGCTGCTTTCAGTCGTTCCTTGACTTGAATGATTTTGTCTGTTGTTTCTTATACTATCTCAGGCCCAAATAGTTGTTTTTCCCCAATTTCTGCCTAACATACTGGAGTTCGGCACTTTCGTCCATAAATTGCTTCGAATGGTGCAACATTGATACTTGTGTGATAACTGTTATTATAAGAAAATTCTATCAACGGTAAGTGATCGTCCCAATTACCTCCGAAATCAATTACACAAACTCTAAGCATGTCCTCCAGTGTCTGAATTGTCCTTTCGCTTTGTCTGTCTGTTTGAGGATGATACGTTGTGCTTAAATTTAACTTGGTTCCCATTGCTTTTTGGAAACTTGTCCAAAAATGAGAGGTAAAACGACTATCTCTGTCAGAAACAATTGATAGAGGAATTCCATGTAAAGAAACGATTTCATTTACATACAATTTAGCTAATTGTTCCATACTGAAAGTTTCCTTCATTGATAGGAAATGAGCTGACTTGGTTAGTCTATCTACAATCACCCAGATTGTATCGTTGCCTTTCCTTGTTTTGGGTAATTTAGTAACAAAATCCATTGTTATCAATTCCCATTTCCAAACAGGCATTTCTAATTGTTGCAATAAACCTGAAGGTTTCTGATGTTCAGCTTTGACTTGTGAACAGGTTAAACACTTTACAGCGTATGCTGCTATGTCATTTTTCATTTCTATCCACCAGAAATTCTTTCTTAAATCCTGGTACATTTTATCGCTTCCTGGATGCATTGTATACATAGACTTATGGGCTTCTTCTAATATACGATGACGTAGGTTTCCTAATTTAGGTATCCATATTCTTTTCTTATGGAATCTCTAAATTCCATCTGTTCCTTGTTCTAATTCTTTGATCATTCCTTTTAGTTTTTTAGTATCATCCTTGATTACTGATTCTTGTGCTTTTCTAATCTGTTCATTTAAATCTACTTGCAGATTTAACTTAAGAGAACGTACTCTTTTTGGCTTCTCATGATACTTTCGACTTAAAGCATCAGCTACTACATTTGCTTTTCCTGCATGGTACTGGATATCACAATCATAATCACTAAGAAATTCCATCCAGCGTCTTTGTCTCATATTTAATTCCTTTTGCCCGAATACTGTAACGTTTCCATTTTTTTATCATATAAGAATTATAGGTTTGTTTAAATTTATTAACCACTATTAACTAGTTTTTTTTTAATATAATTATTCGACCCAAATAGTTTTAAAAACTATTTTTTTAGTTGGAATGTTAGACTAATTAATTGGCTTATATATGTGTGACATTTCTATTTTCTATATTAAAATAAAGTATATAAAACTTATATTATTAAACGGGTAGATTACGGGTAAGTTGACTTTTAGAAATATGAAGTACCTAGATGGGCTTAGGAACCGTTTAATAATTAAATTATAAAAATACATTATATTTGAACATACTCCGTTTTTAATGAAACTTGGTTCAAAATGTAGATAAAAATATTCTCATTCTAATGACATGTTTATTGTTTTGTGAAACGTCATATTTTAGAAGTTATAAGCGTCAAATAAGTGAACCAGTTAAATTAATTATAATATATAAAGAAAATAATAAAAACAAAAGAAAAGAAATATGAGAAATTAAATGATGACTTCTATACACGTGTATGTTGGAATCCCCTTCCAAATCAACCATATGCAATTAATGTAAAGGGTTACGCAGACATGAAAGCTTACTCCCCAAGTTCCCAAATAATATAAACTAGGATTGCGACCCGCCGCAATGCGGCGGGGATTCTTTAGTTATAACTAATTTGATCTACGACCCGCACGTTATGTTAAACCTATCAAACGGGAAAAAAAATAGATGATGTAAAAACGTTCACCCACACATGCACGTTGCGTTGTCTTAACTCGCAAAAGTTAGAACGAAACGTAAAAACTTTAAACCAATGACGCACGTTGCGATGTGTTAAGTCATAAATTTTAGAACTAAGCATAAAGCAAAAAATTTGCGGAAAATGAAAACTATAAATGACCAAAGTTGAAATTAAATAAAGTTGTGAGGATAGATTACAAAATATAAAAAGTTTTGGGGTAAAAGTAAAAAAACAAATAGTTTTGGGTTAAAAGTAATTTATAAAATACTTTTGGGTGAAATGTAAAAAAATCAATTTTTTTTTTTGAAAACCCTCAAAGCCAAGGTTAGAACAACCATATGCGTAACCATTTTTCTTTGAAAACCCCCCAAAGCACACCCCGCGTTGCGACGAGGCGTAAAACGGTTTCAAATAGTACTAATGCCACACAACCGTCATCGATCACCAACACTGAGTCGACCTAGGATCTGCGTGTTGCGACGAACCTATCAAACATGAAAAATAGAGGTAAAAACGTTGAACTACACATGCACGTTGCGCCATGTTAACTTGCAAAAGTTGAAACAAAACATAAAAAAGTTGAACCACAGTCGTACGTTGCGTTGTGTTAACTCGAAAAATTTAGAACTATACGAAAACGAAAATTTGCGAAAGATGAAAAGTATAAGTGACAAAAATTGTGAAGTTAAATAGCAAATAATGAAAAGTTTTGGATTAAAGTAAAAAAACAAATTATGTAGGATTAAAATTGCAAAAGGTAAAAACCTTTAGATTAAAAGTGAAAAATCAAGTTTTCTTTTTTAAAAAAGCCCCAAAGCACAACTTACAAGTTGTATTGCATATATTTGTTGGTTATTTATAGTAATAAAATAGCAGCACTACTCATAATTTAGTCACCTCCTTTTTTCTACTCTATGTCTCGCCTCTTTTATTGCATTTTCCATAATTCTATTTTTATTTTTAATAAAAAATAATAATAAAGCCCTGCTCTGTTTTAAGTGTTTTAACTTCCGATCACCGCTACCCTTTCTGATTGATCTGGAGCCCCATAACGCATGTCAAGGCTCTGCCCGACTAAGTTCGTTGGGGTTCTGTCTCGTGACATGGGGACAAAGTTGAATTAGGGTTATTATACTTAACACGAGTGCATATATATATATATATAGTGGAGGGTTCAAATGAGAAGAAATTTTTTGTAAGAATAAAAAAGAAACAAACTTCAACCAATAATAATGCTTCATTTTACTTCATTTAATTTTTGTATTTAATATGGGTGTAAGGGTATATTGGTAAAATTAGATAGATCATTAATTGTTAGTCTTCTTTTTTAATAGCTAACTAAATTAAATTTTTAACTTATTTAAAAAAAAATATTTTTTCAAAGAAGATAAAAATTAATTTAAAGTGTAGGATAAATTATGAGGTGTGTAGGATAAATTACGAGTTGTGTAGGATAAATTTCAGTATGTGTAGGATAAATTTTCAAAAATGTGTAGGATAAATTTTGATTTGTCTAGGCAAAATTTTTAGTGTGTAGGATGATACTCTTTATGACTAATTAATTATTCAAAATAATAATAAATGAGATAAGAGAAAAACTATTTAATGTTTTACAATTGTACCCTTTATTCTTTTTGTTCTCAATTTAATTTTTTTCTCAAATGAACCTCCCCCTATATATATATATATATATATATATATATATATATATATATTTAAAATAGCTCAGAAGTTATACCTAAGATTCTACCAGGATGCTTTCTAGTTGAACCCTAAAGTTACAAAGTGAGTCCATTCAATTTTCTCACAGTTTTATCACCTTTTTGTGATACAGTTATATTTAAAAATGTTTTCCAAAATTCTAAATATTTATCAGTTATACTTACAGTAATTAAATTTTTGTATTCTGCAATAACTGCCGGTATGGGAGGTTCAATACATTATTTGACCCTCGTTACTATTGGCCAAAAAGTTAGCCAATAGTAGCATGACCACAAGCACGGGGAAAATTGTGCCCCAATAGCCATAGCCTATAACTAATATTATTTAACATTAATAAATTTAATGTATGATTGAAATAAATCTAAATGGTGTGTATATAAAATAGAGTTTTATTAATCATTATTAAAATATATATTAAAGAAAATATATTTAATAAACCTACATTACTATTTGCATTATAAAATAATATTTAGTCCATAAATGTATACCATAATAAAATAGTCAAAAATAATATATTCTACTATACTAAGATTATATTTTTAGTCTTAGTCACGTTAATATATTAAATAATAATATTACAATTATTTAATTAATATATTATAATTTATAGCTATTAGTTTGACAGAAAATGATATATTTCATTTTTTTTTGGGCTAAGTAATTTTGTGCCATAGAAAATATATTTGACAAAGTAATGTCACGGGACACTACTAAGTCCAGAGTCACTAGTTGAGAGAATGATCAACAGTGACATGACCAAAGACACTAGTTGAGAGAACGATCAACAGTGTTATGACCAGAATCACTAGTTGAAAGAATGATCAACAGTGACATGACCAGAAAAATGACCAGAGTCACTAGTTGAGAGAATGATCAACAGTGGCATGACCACCGGCAATAGTTGAGAGAATGATCAACAGTGTTATGACCAGAATCACTAGTTGAGAGAATGATCAACAGTGATATGACCAGAAATATGACCAGAGTCACTAGTTGAGAGAATGATCAACAGTGACATGACCAAAGACACTAGTTGAGAGAATGATCAACAGTGTTATGACCAGAGTCACTAGTTGAAAGAAAGATCAACAGTGATATGACCAGAGCCACTAGTTGAAAGAATGATCAACAGTGATTTGACCACCGTCACGGGAATCGCCTAGTGACCGATACCATTGAATCACAATAAGATATATTTTATATTTATTACTTGATAAACTTCACTATTGGACGAAAATGAGCCAATGAGTGATATGACCACTGTCACATCGGAACTGCCACCATGTGACAAATACTGATTGAGTTGGGTAAATATAAACAAATATAAAAACCCTTAATGCTGTAAGATATAACAATATATTTTTATAAAAATGGAATGAACTTGCCAATATTTATTACTGATAAAATGTTTTCAAAACGTGTTTCAGGTAACTTGCTATAAAGATAATAGAAGCCAGCTATGGAGCACTGAAGGCTTAAATAAAGTGGCTATAAATACCTGAATAAAATAAGAAATTTATGTTTTATTTGGGTTTATTCCTATAAAAACATTTGAATGAAATACGGGTTTTAGTCCATTTGTTTTATATTAAAAGTTCGGTGTTTTAAAACTCTGAAATCATTTCCTAACTACGATCCTGATGAAAATTTTTCCGCTGCATATCTAATAAACGCCGGTACCATCTGACTGGTTCACGGCTCTCGCTCCCAGGGTGGGGTCGGGGGCTGTGACAGAAGGTGGTATCAGAGCCACTTGTTTAAGCTATTTAGGTGTTCTTTTAATACCTAATATGAAACAATAAAGTTAGAAAATTAATACAAAGTAACATATGTGTTATTTTTGTTGATTTAAATATATGAATATATATATGTAGATATGCACATATGATTCCTGGAAGTATTGTTTTAATTATTCGGTGAAATTAATAATTAAAAATGTTTGCCATTCAGATGTCGAATGAAGTATCACCTAATCCAGAAGTTCATGCTAATAATGAAAATCCTTTGGATAAAAATGCTATAGAAAATCTAATAGCCCAAGGAATAGCTAATGCTTTACCTTTAATAATTAAAGTTGTTAAAAACCCCGTAGAACCCACCAAAGTTGTGAGTAGCAAGCATACTCGCGACGACAATTTTAGCCATAGTGTCAATGGAGACAATGATGATATTATCAAAACCCCATATCCCAAGAAAGTGAAGGCGATGACTCTCGGGTGTACCTACAAAGAATTTCTAGCTTGTAAACCAACGGAGTTCGCAGGCAGTGAAGGAGCCACGGCTGCTCTGCGATGGTTGGAAAAGACGGAAGTTGTTCTTAAAATCAGCAAATGTGCCAAAGAAGATAAGGTGATGTATGCGTCCAACCTCTTTAAGGAAGAAGCCTTAGAATGGTGGAATACAATTCTTCAGGCAAAAGGAATTGACATGGCTTATGCCATGAACTGGGAAAAATTCAAGGAAATGGCAGAAAGAAAATTTTGTCCCCCTTATGAAAAGGAACGAATGGCTAACGAGTTCCTAAATCATAAAATGATAGATGTGAATTGTCGTGAATATACGACAACGTTCTTCGAATACGCAAGAATGGTACCAACTCTGGCTTCGCTAGAATCCGTACTAATTTCTCATTATATTTGGGGATTAGTTAGTGAAATCCGAGAGATGGTCAAGACCGCCAGACCACAGACTATTGAAGAAACAGTTGAACTAGCTAACATTCTGACAGATGGACTAATCCGCACAAGAGAAGAAAACAAGAAGAAAGAGTTGGCCCGAAAAATTTCCCAAGAATTCAAGAAGAAAGGAACTGACCCCTCATTGGAGCAACCTACCTGCAGAAGCTGTAACAAAAAGCATTCAGGAAGATGCCGTTTTAGGAGAACACCCTACTGTTACTTCTGCAATATGACCGGACATACAGAGGAAGAGTGTAGAAGGAAGACTAATATTTGTTACAATTGCGGAGAGACAGGACACATCAAACCATATTGCCCGAAACTGACCAAAGCACCCGACAACAAGGCCAGAACAACAGACGGAGCTAAAAAGAACGCGCGAGCATTCGTACTTACTACGCAAGAAGCAGAAATGATTCCAGACGTAATCGCTGATATGTAATATCTAAGTTAAGTTATTATTTGACCCTAGTACAAATAAAAGTTATTAAATAAATTCATCCTGTCAAATACTTCATCTATTCAAAACCATAACAGACTTGTTTGGTCTTCACTTTCATTGAATCATTTAATTGGTTACGACACCTTGTGGTGGCGTTTTCTTTAATTTGAAGCTTGCGCTAATCTCATTTTCACACCTGATGTACAGATTTATTTATTTAATTTCTGTTTGTTCATTATCTTAAACGGTCTTAATACAATTATGTGTTAAGATAAGAGTACACAAATTCGTATTATATTCCGATGTACCTCTAAAGATTCTTTCATCATTGATCGAAATTTCTATGATATTCATTTGGTCTTTCATTATCAATTGAAAATCCTATAATATTTATTTGAAATGAATATCCAAATTTACTTCATTAAAACTTTCAGTTAATTACGAAAACGGTGAAATTGTTCGGTCACCGTAATTATTGAACTATTTCGATCCTTACGACACCCTGCAGCGTCGATATAAACTTGTAACTTGCGCTAATCATAATCATACGAATCATGCAAAACTACGTATGTCTTTCCTTTGATTCATCATTCAAAAGTAGTCTTGATACAATTATGTACTAAGACAATGATACACTAAACTCTATTGTATTTCGGTGTATCCTTACAATTCAATAAATGTCAACACACTGATTTTTCTCTTGTCATGGTTCGATAGTTGACAAATCATTTTCGTGCTTCTATTTCATTTGAGCTTGTTGATTCTGAGTCTTCCTCAGTTGACAATCAAAGTAAGTTTTCTTTCGACAGTGAACTCTGTTGTTTCTAAAAGTCATTTACAACCTATAAACAGCCAATTTAGACATCTATTGATCATATATCTGTTTTGGCTTGAACCTAGTCACCTTGGAAATTATATCATTTCATCTCGTTCATTTGACATTGATTTTTTCAAATAATTCAGTTGAACCATTGAGTCCTATTTATTGTACAACTGATATCCACAAAATTTGATGTTTTGATTCCGTATCATTTACCTTAATATTGTTTTTATTGACTAAGACGTGACATAACTCTAAAAGAGATATCGTAGCCCAAATCTCGATGACGAGATTTAAAACAAGGGGAGAATGTAACGTTTCCATTTTTTTATCATATAAGAATTATATGTTTGTTTAAATTTATTAACCACTATTAACTAGTTTTATTTTTAATATAATTATTCGACCCAAATAGTTTTAAAAACTATTTTTTTTGTTGGAATGTTAGACTAATTAATTGGCTTATATATGTGTGACATTTCTATTTTCTATATTAAAATAAAGTATATAAAACTTATATTATTAAACGGGTAGATTACGGGTAAGTTGACTGTTAGAAATATGAAGTACCTAGACGGTCCTAGGAACCGTTTAATAATTAAATTATAAAAATACATTATATATGAACATACTCCGTTTTTAATGAAACTTGGTTCAAAATGTAGATACAAATATTCTCATTCTAATGACATGTTTATTGTTTTGTTAAACGTCATATTTTAGAAGTTATAAGCGCCAAATAAGTGAACCAGTTAAATTAATTATAATATATATAAAAAAGTAATAAAAACAAAAGAAAAGAAATATGAGAAATTAAATGATGACTTCTATACACGTGTATGTTGGAATCCCCTTCCAATTCAACCATATGCAATTAATGTAAAGGGTTACGTAGACATGAAAGCTTACTCCCCAAGTTCCCAAATCTATTCATATACTAAAGCAAAATATTGTTTGACTTTTTGACCATGATGTGGCTACTCTCTTTGGCCAGAGAATTGTGAATTTTGGGCGCCATTCTCCTCTTCACTATATTTCCTTCAATTTCCTTCAATTCTCTAAGCGGTTTCTTTAGATTATATATGGAAACTCCAATCAATTCTCAATCAATTGAAATCTTCTCCAATACTCTTCAATCAATCCTTGAAACCTCATTTAAATTTCATATATCTTGCCTGTTCCATCGTTCCATCTCTCTGTTGATGTATATTATGTTTTCAATTTCAAACAATATATGATGATTCTATGATGATTCTTCGACTGCATTCTGCTCCTCCGACGATCTCCAATCTCTTCCAGGTATGCAAATCCTTCAATTGTATTGCGGTTTTCAGTTAGGGTTTATGTGACGTTTTGTTGATTGTAGTTTTGAATCTGAACGATTGTGTACACAGTTAGGGTTCATGCTAATAATCTGAATTTGATTCTGTAACAATGTTGGGGAGTCGGCAGACTATTTCTCTGGTCGATTTCTTTGATTCTACGGTAACAATCATCTTTTAATTTATATCTTATTGGTTTCTTTGTACAGATCTGGTAGTTTTTGTTAGAATGTATAAATGAGATACCTATTTTTTTGTCTTTCATTTGATTGATTCATCGGGGGTTTAGAAAGATGCTTTAATTGAATGAAAATTACTTACAATTTTGGAGTATAAATGTTTGTTGTGCAAATCAAGAACAAATAGATTGGTTTATACAGGGTATATTAGTTAGGTTTATTATGTCGACAAGGTTTATTATAATTATATTATATTAATATACAATATGGGATGTTCATTAATTTAAAAAATTGCGATGGATTTCGTTTTGGAGAGGATGGGTTGGAAATTCAGGATGTGCAAAGTGAGATAGCCAGGAGGCATATTGTTTCACAAGTGTTTATCAATGGGAAATCTCTTGGAGATTCAGATGGTAAGTCCAACTTCAAACAACTTTAACCACATTTTTGTTTCTACAACAGCAGGTTAGCTTAATAAACCTTTTGATTTATTGGTCTGTCTCTATAGATACCGGGTGAAGGTTATCAGACTAGAGAACTGGATAAGCTTCACTTCTTTCATGGTGAAAAAGGAACACCTTTTGCTGATGACCAGGTCCAGTTGAAGGTACGGTTGTTGATGATGTAAAGTTAACTTAAAATTTACTTTGATTTTGTGAGTATCTATTCATATACATATAAATTATAATTGAAATCTGAAACAGCCATTTGTGAGTGTTTATTCTAATTTTTGTGAATTTATTCTTATTTGATTTTCAGAGAGTAATTTGAAAGCTTCGGGAGTGGTTAGCAATAATTCAATCCAGTCATGGGTTAGTACTTTTATAACTTTAATTTGATTCTATACATGTTATTTTCAGTTTGTTGTTTGCATTTTGATGGATTTTATTTTGATTTTTAATCGACAATGGAACAGGAGGCTTTTCACTGGTAGATGACGACGGTTGTGGTAGGGTGAATGGAGAAAGCAACCATCTCAATTTTTTCATTAGGGTTTTTCTTTAAATCTTCTCAGCATCTCACGAATTAAGGTTAGTATACAAGTTCATAAGTTATAGTTCATCTAATTGAACTTTCTATTATCCGAATCCACTAAGTTGTGTGATTCAGATTAGGGTATATTCTTTGATATATTGTGATGTTAAATTGTCTAATGTTGTATTCTATTTATTCAATAACTTGATTGATTACATTTTTTAAACTAATTTGATGTTTCAATAGTTTCAAGCTTAATTCATATATGTTTGTGTGTGTCGGATGTATTCAGTTTATGGAATAACTTGATTAATTAGATTTTAAACTATTTTAATGTTTCTTTAGTTTGAAGCTTAAGTAAGTCACATTTGTGTACAACGTATCTATTAAATTTACCGAATAACTTGATTGATTGCGGTTTTAAAAATATGTGTGGAGTTAATGAAGATGGAAGAGTCTGAATAAAAGTAAGAATAAAAAAAATGAAGATTATTGAGGTAGATGTGAAGGAGGCTGGAAGTAAAGAAGAGGATCCCAAATCGGTTTAGAATTTTAGGATTTTTGAATCTTTGAAGTATGCCTTGAAGGCTAAGGGGATTTATGCTTTGTTTCCCGTTCAAGCTCAGACTTTTGATTCGATTTTTGAAGGCTTTGATTTGATTGAGAAAGCTAAATCGGGTCAGGTAAGTGTACCATTGAGAAACCCTAATTCAGCCGCTTTTATCCTTCATCTAGAGGTTATTTTGCGAAAAGTTGAATTATGTCAACAAATTAGTCTTTATGAATAATCTTTTTTTTTAATTTTGCTCTAAGAATACAAAGCCATGGTGGAATAAGCCAAAAAATATTACCATGGAGAATTGGACAGGAAGCAAGAACTTTTCTTATTCCATCCACTTAGATGGATTTTTTTTACAAGTGGGTAACAAAATTGGCGATGTATGTTGAAAGTAATTTCAGTTTATATGCGTTTCAGCCAAGGGATCTGCTTCTTTCTTCCCCCATGGTACTCAAATAATAGAGAAATTAATGACATTCATAAGAACTGAGTACCGTAAAAGAGGTTATCTGGAGGTGGGTTTTGCTTCATCGATACGGTATTCAGCAATTTGAGATAACGTACAGAAGCCCACAACAATACATGACAGTAAAAGATACAAATATTTTTTTATTTATTAATAAAGGCTGCAGTCAAGTTGTTTATCTCGGTACCGAGGTCACGGTGCAGGATTTTTTAATTTGTATGGGGTTTTTATTATTGGATCTGACTTGGAAAGATATGATAAAAAGGGATTGGTTGATATAAATGAGGGTGTTGGCCTGGTCAAAATTAATTGTTCAGCGCAACTTTGTTTTGAAGAAGAGCTAAAGGATCAGGTGAGTTTACACAATTTTTTTATGTCAAACCATCGTTTTATCATATATTTTTTAAGAGATATGTTAGTTAACTATGATATGCCTTATCCTCTAATTGATGATATGGGGATTTTTGATAAATTACTAGCGTACATGCATGTGTGAAAGAGATTGAAGTTGAATACTATCTATGTAGCAGCTCAATTTAGGTATTGTACATTGATATGTGAGATATAAATTCTTAAAATAAGGGGATCTTTGCTGATGTAGATGGAAAGAATTGGCTAGACGAATATTAATCCAGAAGATATGGTCAGACGAATAGATGCATAGAATTGCGTGGTTACCAGAGCTAATTCTGGAATCAGTTATGCCACTACGCAAGGTCTTGCATAGAAGTATTTTATGTTATTCAAAAAGTTGTCATTTTTCTTAATAATTTGTAATTGACAAAAAAAGATTTCTAATAACACTGACAAGAAAGTATTGTGTTTGAATTTTAGAGTCCAGTGTTCGATTATTTGTTTTGGACAGACAATATTTTGCATAGATTCTCAAACGTTTCGTTTTTTTTATTGTTTTGAATATGATAACAGAGGAGCAATGGTATACATGGTTCGTCAAAATAAGGCAATAGGGGAAGAAGCAGTCTCTAAAATTCAATCGAGCACCAGTAACCAAACCAAATGTTCACTTGGAGGTACGGTTTTCGGCTTTTTCTTTATCTTTATGGTACCCACGCATCGTAAGGAGTCTACTTTTGGCTTTAAGTCTGGAATGGATTATTAGATGTAAACATTGTTGTTACTTTAGGACATAAAGACCGGATATTAGATGTGACTAGATGGATAAGGGATTTGTGTTGGAATTCAATGCGGGTCGGTTGAGTTGACCCACTAACGTAACTTAAACTGTTTCATACTTTCATACATAGTGAATGCGTTAACTATTGTTGCAAAAATATAATATTAATAATGATATTTATCTTTGATTATATGATTTAGTTGGTTGTATCAATTAAACATTACTTTTGGTGACTTTCACCTCTTCGCGCCATTTGAGGAGCTCTCCTCTTATCTAATATTTATATGACCTTTATGAGATAATAAAACACAACCCAAATCAACCCATTCGTAAATAATTGGGTCGAGATTGCCACCTCTACTAATTTAGTCCCACTAATCTTTAGTATTGCAAATTTGTTCCAAAAGACCAAATTTAAGTTTGGTTTATTTTTATTCTGTTTTCTGTATACATTATTTTTGTTTGGGTTATATATTTATTTAGAATCCTTATCTATTTTAGGTTAATAATGTTGGCATACTTGAGAACACGAGAGTGACGACATCGGAAGGGCACCAATTTTTTTTTTCATTTTCACGAACATTACGCGCTTTATAACCACTTAATTGACAATATTATTTTCTTTTTTTCATTTAAAAAAACAGATACGAAATGAATTTTGCTGTGAACGTACTAGGGACCTATGGCATGACAGAGCTACTGCTTCCATTGCTTGAGAAATCTCAACCTTATGCTTGTGTTATTACAGTGGCTTCGGGTAGAATGTATACAACTCCCTTGACCACTGACGTGTAGGTTCATAGAAAATTTTTATGTTTTTTTCTTTTCATTTTGTAGGTCCCGCATACCTACAAATGAAAACTGATATCCATTTCTGAAGTCTGATGAACTTATACTAATGCAGTTTACCCGTGGCAAATTTAGTGGAGTCGAGCAGTAACCTAGCAACAAACGGGTATAGGTATCTTATCTTCATGTCTGGTATCGATGATATTAATATTCCTTTCATGAATAATATAAGAAAGAAAAAAAAAACAGAAATGTGGAAAGTGTCAAATAGAGGTGGCAAGATGGACGGGGCGGAAAGGCTGTGTGACCGGTCAAAATGGTTTGGGTTGACCCACAGACAATTTTTTCGGTTGTAATTAGTTAATGCTTTAATTATGAGTACAAAAATAATATTATTTACTGGAATGGTATATCTGAATTGTTGAATAGGATGATTTTAGCTCAAGTGTCAATGGTTCATGGTTTTAAAAGGATTGTTTACATGTTGAACATGTTTATGTTGTTGTAGGTAGCACTGACAGAAAAATGGGCTCAAAAGTATGGTGACAAATGAATTGGGTTCTACGCGATACACCTTGGATGGGTCGCAACGGCTGGAGTCGCCATGAGTCTCTCTAGCTTTTCAAAATCGTACGTCTTGCTTTCAAGTTTTAATATCCACATATCATTCCAACTTTACTATTGGTTTCAATTTGCAGGGAGATGTGTTTGTGTGTGTGCTAGGTCATCAATCGTATTACTAAGATGAGTGGATGCAGTTTTCGCTTGAGTCGAATACAAGGTGCGACCACACCGCCAGAACCGCGCAAGTGTTTCTATTCTTTCTTCATATCGTAAGAGTTAATCCATATCTTCAGGTTAAGTTGGGTTGTTTTTTGCTAAATAGATTATCCTTGATCTCAAGCATAGTCCTTGTGGAAGCGCTAAGATTAGCTCCAATGGTCCCGTTGTTTGTCAGGTTTATTTGTTCTCTTAAAGTATTCTTTTTTGTGTCGTTGAGTTGTGCCATTTAATGAAATAACAGATTAATTGTGTTAACTATGTTATATTTTGGTTGAAGTAAGTATTTATTTGTTGATCAATATGTTACTTTTTTGGTTCAAATGATGCATTAAATAAAAAATTGGGCAATTTTTAGTTAGTTTTAAGGCATTGTAAGGATTTCAAAATTTATACATAAGGAATCAATCCCACAATTTTGGGAATATTTAGTTTTGTATAATTAATGTTTGTGTTTTAGCAAATATTTTGGGGCTGTGGTTTTTTGGGTGACTTTAACGCGATGAGGTGGTCAGACGAGCGAAAATTTGAATGAAGACGAGATGAAGGGGAGTAAGTTTACTTTCATGTTTGAAGATGAAAAAGGTAAGAAATTAAGTAAAATTCATAGAGTGTTGGTTGGGAGAGATGTGATCGATAAATGACCTTCGGCATGCTTCAGAGCGCTTCCTAATTTTTTATCGGACCATAATCCATTATTGTTATCTATTGAAAATACATCTTAATTCATACTTCTGGCAGGATCCTTGAAAACTTTATTTAAGCAAGGCTGAAGGTCGAGGAAGAAGGTGCAGATACTACAGTACATTACATTGAAGTGGACACTAGCATCTCTTATAGGTGTGTCTAAAGACTGGTGGGATTCTTTAACAACCTTGCAGTGGAGTTAAATTTGTACTCACTAGCAAGCTTATGATTCAGCATAAGTAAGCCTAATTTGAATTTGACCAGCCATTTTTCATATACAGCTTTTTATTTTTTATTTTTATGAACTTAAAAGGTTTAGAGAAACCTTGAGCGGCTCGTGTTCAGTACAGATATTATCATGTATCTCTTGCATTTTATAGGAGGTTGATGATAAATAATTATTTCAGGTCATAGTTGAGGTTAGAGAGCAATAACGGTTGCCCATGTGGTAGAGTTGGAATAGTCAAGCGTATGGGTCGACACAATGGCAAGTATCAAGAATTTTTAAGGCAGTGATGGTAATACAAGTTGTAAAAATGGTCAGAAAAGGACCGTGAGTTTATCTCCCCAGTTTCATTATATTATAAAAAGTTTTAGATATTTATGAATTATATCGTTTATTCTTTTTATATTATTCAATTCATGTGATATGTAAATTGTAAATATAACATTATCAAATATGCATGTTTAAAACGGGTCAGAGTAAATCTTTTAAGAATTGATGAAGTGGAAATTTGTGGCTCATTTATATTGGATACAACCTCTATGCATGCTATATTGGAATTTATTTATAGATTTAATACAACATTTCTTTCATTTCAAAAAAATATTTATAGACGTATACATGATAATTAATATGAAATGTAATCGTTAATTAATTTTTGAGTAGGAGTTGGGTGGAAAGTCTATTTTTTCCTAGAAAGTCTAGGAAGGAATAAGAATTGGACATGTGTCATTGAGGGATTTTAAGTAGAAGGGCTATCATGTAATTTCACATTTTAATTTTATTTTTGGAATGTATCTTCATTAACTAAAATTCCATGATTTTCGGAATTTTTATTATTTTCGAATTCAAATCTGGAAGTTAATGTGTTCATTAACTAAAATTCCATGTCACATTACATCGCATATTCCATTGTTCAGAAGATTAGATTACTGGAATTTATCAGCATGTTCTTGGTGCTGTGTTTTAACAGTTTATAGGGCTAAAGTCAATTTTTTTTATAGATCCCACAATATAAAGATGGTAAAACACAGTGTATGAATCTGATTGCTGTTAAAACACAACTGTATGAATCTGAATGCTAAAACACAACTGTATGAATCTGATTGCTGTTAAAACACAACTGTATGAATCTGAATGCTAAAACACAAGTGTATGAATCTGCTTGCTGTTAAAACACATATGTATGAATCTGTTTGCTGTTAAAACACAACTGTATGAATCTGAATGCTAAAACACAACTGTATGAATCTGCTTGCTGTTAAAACACATCTGTATGAATCTGGATGTAAAACACAACTGTATGAATCTGAATGCTAAAACACAACTGTATGAATCTGCTTGCTGTTAAAACACATCTGTATGAATCTACTTGCTGTTAAAACACAACTGTATGAATCTGTTTGCTGTTAAAACACATCTGTATGAATCTGCTTGCTAAAACACAACTGTATGAATCTGCTTGCTGTTAAAACACATCTGTATGAATCTGTTTGCTGTTAAAACACATCTGTATGAATCTGAATGCTAAAACACAACTGTATGAATCCGTTTGCTGTTAAAACACATTTGTATGAATCTGAATGCTAAAACACAACTGTATGAATCTGCTTGCTGTTAAAACACAACTGTATGAATCTGGTTGCTGTTAAAACACATCTGTATGAATCTGAATGCTAAAACACAACTGTATGAATCTGCTTGCTGTTAAAACACATCGTCAAGAAAACGGAGATGATAAGAACAATATTTGAATGGTGATGATGAACTCGGAGATGGTGGAGATGGAGAAGTGTTTTAATTTGATCCGGTGCTCTCCATCGTTTCTAAAGTTATCTTCTTCCATGATTGTAGTTATTTTTGGTAGGGATTGGGGTTTCCAAGATGGGTTTGGAGAGAGAGAGGGAAAATCGCTTGAATTTAGGAACTAGGCGGTTATCTAATTGATTTAAAACACGGCCATTGACAAAATTGCCCCTACTCATTTAAAACAATCAATTAATTAAACTCAAATATTACAAGATTGCCATTGATTTAATCTCAACCCTTAAACACACCAATCGGATGGACCAGATCGCTTCCTAGACTTTCTAGGAAAAACACACTTTCCGTGCGAACCTTACTCTTAATTTTTATAAGATATTATTTATCTTAATATTCAAACAAACCTGTAATAAAGTATTTACGTATTAAAGTATAAATTTTTTGTTGTTTAGCCACCCGTGTATTACACGGGGACTTAGACTAGTAATATAAATAACAACACTACTCATAATTTACTCACCCCCTTTCTTCTACTCTATGTCTCGCCTCTTTTATTGCATTTTCCATAATTCTATTTTTATTTTTAATCAATAATAATAATAAAGCACTGCCCCGTTTTAAGTGTTTTAACTTCCGATCACCGCTACCCTTTTCGATTGATCTGGAGCCCCATAACGCATGTCAAGGCTCTGCCCGACTAAGTTCGTTGGGGTTCTGTCTCGTGACATAGGGACAAGGTTGAATTAGGGTTATTATACTTAACACGAGTGCAAATATATATATATATATATATATATATATATTTAAATAGCTCAGAAGTTATACCCAAGATTCAACCAGGAGGCTTTCTAGTTGAACCCTAAAGTTACAAAGTGAGTCCATTCTATTTTCTCACATTTTTATCACCTTTTTGTGATACAGTTATATTTAAAAATGTTTTCCAAAATCCTAAATATTTATCAGTTATACTTACAGTAATTAAATTTTTGTATTCTGCAATAACTGCCGGTATGGGAGGTTTTATACATTATTTGACCCTCGTTACTATTGGCCAAAAAGTTAGCCAATGGTAACATGACCACAAGCACGGGGAAAATTGTGTCCCAATAGCCATAGCCTATAACTAATATTATTTTAACATTAATAAATTTAATGTATGATTGAAATAAATCTAAATGGTGTGTATATAAAATAGAGTTTTATTAATCATTATTAAAATATATATTAAAGAAAATATATTTAATAAACCTACATTACTATTTACATTATAAAATAATGTTTAGTCCATAAATGTATACCATAATAAAATAGTCAAAAATAATATATTCTACTATACTAAGATTATATTTTTAGTCTTAGTCACGTTAATATATTAAATAATAATATTACAATTATTTAATTAATATATTATAATTTATAGCTATTAGTTTGACAGAAAATGATATATTTCATTTTTTTGGCTAAGTAATTTTGTGCCATAGAAAATATATTTGACAAAGTAATGTCACGGGACACTACTAAGTCCAGAGTCACTAATTGAGAGAATGATCAACAGTGACATGACCAAAGACACTAGTTGAGAGAACGATCAACAGTGTTATGACCAGAATCACTAGTTGAAAGAATGATCAACAGTGATATGACCAGAGTCACTAGTTGAGAGAATGATCAACAGTGACATGACCACCGGCACTAGTTGAGAGAATGATCAACAGTGTTATGACCAGAATCACTAGTTGAGAGAATGATCAACAGTGATATGACCAGAAATATGACAAGAGTCACTAGTTGAGAGAATGATCAACAGTGACATGATCAAAGGCACTAGTTGAGAGAATGATCAACAGTGTTGTGACCAGAGTCACTAGTTGAAAGAATGATCAACAGTGATATGACCAGAGTCACTAGTTGAAAGAATGATCAACAGTGATATGACCAGAGTCACTAGTTGAAAGAATGATCAACAGTGATTTGACCACCGTCACGGGAATCGCCTAGTGACCGATACCATTGAATCATAATAAGATATATTTTATATTTATTACTTGATAAACTTCACTATTGGACGAAAATGAGCCAATGAGTGATATGGCCACTGTCACATCGGAACTGCCACCATGTGACAAATACTGATTGAATTGGGTAAATATAAACAAATATAAAACCCTTAATGCTGTAAGATATAACAATATATTTTTATAAAAATGGAATGAACTCGCCAGTATTTATTACTGATAAAATGTTTTCAAAACGTGTTTCAGGTAACTTGCTATAAAGATAATAGAAGCCAGCTATGGAGCACTGAAGGCTTAAATAAAGTGGCTATAAATACCTGAATAAAATAAGAAATTTATGTTTTATTTGGGTTTATCCCTATAAAAACATTTGAATGAAATACGGGTTCTAGCCCATTTGTTTTATATTAAAAGTTCGGTGTTTTAATACTCTGAAATCATTTCATAACTACGATCCTGATGAAAATTTTTCCGCTGCGTATCTAATAAACACCGGTACCATCTGACTGGTTCACGGCTCTCGCTCCCAGGGTGGGGTCGGGGGCTGTGACAAATACATACCTTAAACTTTTATGATCGGTGAAAACAGTAAACGTGCTACCGTACAGGTAATGTCTCCAAATCTTAAGAGCTAAAATTATAGCTCCTAATTCTAAATCATGAATGGAATAATTTTCTTCATGATTCTTAAGTTTTCTGGGTGCATAAGCTATAACCTTTTGACGTTGAATCAATACACATCCATAACCTAATTTAGAAGCATCACAATAAATTACAAAATCTTTAGTTCCTTCTGGTAATGCTAGTATGGTTGCATGGGTTAATCTTTGCTTAAGGATTCTGAAGGCTTCTTCTTGTTTTTGTTCCCATTTAAACTTAACATATTTACAAGTTAGCTTAGTTAAGGGAATGGCTATTCTAGAAAAATCTTGAATAAATCTTCTATAATAACCGGCTAGTCCTAAGAAACTTCTTACTTTAGTTGGTGACTCAGGGGTTTTCCACTTGGTTATTGCCTCGATCTTGGTGGGATCCACATGAATTCCTTCATGATTTACTAGATGTTCGAGAAATTGTACCTGTTCTAACCAAAACTCGCACTTTGAAAACTTAGCATAAAACTTTTCTTTTCTTAATAAACTTAAAAGTGCGTGCAAATGCTTTGCATGTTCCTCTTTACTCTTAGAGTAAATGAGAATATCATCTATAAAGAAAATTATGAATTTATCCAAATATGGCTTACATATTCGGTTCATCATGTCCATGAATGCAGCTGAGGCATTGGTTAAACCAAATGGCATGACAGTAAATTCATAATGGCCATAGCTTGTTCTAAGGGCGGTTTTAGGAATGTCCTCTTCCTGTACTTTTAATTGATGATATCCTGACCTTAAATCGATTTTTGAGAAAAATCATGCTCCTTGTAACTGATCAAACAGATCATCAATTCTTGGTAATGGATACCGATTCTTAATCGTGATCTTGTTTAATTCACGGTAATCAATGCACATACGCATTGATCCGTCCTTCTTTTTGACGAATAAAATTGGCGCTCCCCATGGGCATGAACTTGGTTGTATGAATCCTTTTTTTCTAACAATTCGTCTAACTGTTTCTTTAGTTCTTGCATTTCTGCAGGTGCCAAACGATAAGGTGCTTTGGCAATTGGTGTTGTCCCTGGTATTAAATGGATTCTGAATTCAACTTCTCTATCTGGAGGTTGCCCTGGTAATTCTTCTGGAAATACGGCTGAAAACTGGGATACTACTGGAATATCATTTAATTCTTTTCCTTTAGTGTTAGTGATTATAGAAATCAAATACACTAATGACCCTTTTCTTATGTAACTTGTTGTTTTCATCACATATATGAATTTAGTGGATCTAGAGGTTTTATATCCTTTAATTGTGATCTTTTCACCCTTTGGTGAATTTACTTGTATTGACTTTTGATCACACAAAATACAGGCTTTATTGGCTATTAACCAATCCATTCCTAATACGACATCAAATCCTGCCAAATTCATGGGGTAAAAGTTTGCAATAAATTTCTGATTTAGAATTTCTATTCTTACTCCCTGCAAGATTTCAGAAATTTTAATGATTTCCCCATTTGTTGTCTCTACTAAACATTCTTGTGGAAGTTTAGTTAATGATTGATTGAGAAGTTTGTAAAATGAAGTATTAATAAAACTTTGGTTCGCACCAGAGTTAAATAATACTTTATCAAAAACATAATTAACAAAAAACGTACCGGTGATCACATCCGGGATCATCTTTGCTTCTTCTGCAGTCAGAACAAATGCTCTAGCATTTTTGGTATTCTTGTTATTCGTAGCTGGAGCTAACTTTGGACAGTTTGGCTTGATATGACCTTGTTCTGCGCAGTTGTTCTGTTGTTAGCTTTCTTCCTGCAGTCTTCTTCCTTATGTCCTGATATTTTGCAGAAGTTACAGTATATGGAGCATCTTCCTGAATACTTCCTTTTGCAATTCTTATAGTAGGGTGCAAATGTAGAGCCTACATTTTTTCCCACGGTTAGAATTTCCAGAACGAAATTCTTGTGTAAGCTTCTGGGTTAGGTTCCTTCTTTGATCCTCTTCTTGCGTATGGACTAATTCATCTGTCAAGGTGTTGGCTAGTTCTACAGCTTCTTCTATGGTTTGAGGTCTAGCTGCCTTGACTACATGCCTTATCTCCCCGATTAATCCCCAGATGTAACGGGAGATTAACACTGGTTCAGGTGAAGCAAGGGTTGACACTATTCTAGCATATTCAAAGAATAACTTAGTGTACCCCTTACTATCCACTCCAATCATTCTAAGGTTTAAGAATTTGTTTGCTATCTGTTTTTTTTTTCATTAGGAGGGCAAAATTTCCTTTCTACCATGTTTTTAAACTCCACCCATTCCATATTGTAAGTTTTATCGCTTCCTTTAGTCTGGAGAATAGTGTTCCACCATTCTAGTGCTGAATTCTTAAACAAATTGGAAGCAAACATTATCTTATCTTCTTCTGCGCACTTGCTTATTCTTAAGACTGCCTCAGTCTTTTCTGTCCAACGTAGAGTTGCAATGGCCCCTTCGTTGCCTGAGAATTCCATTGGTTTACAAGACCAGAATTCTTTGTAAGAACAACCGTAAGACACGGTTCTTCTTCGTTTAGGGATGGGTATTTGAAGCACGGGTCCATTGTTCATGCTGTTTTCAGGTTCAGAGGGTCGCTTGCTATCATGTTTACTTTTATTTTCTGCTTCTCTAACTGTTTGAAGAATATATGGCATTGCATCTATTATTCCTTGTGCTACTATGTGTTGAATGGCACTGTTATCCACTTGGTTTCCAATATTGTTATTTGGATTTTCGTTACCCGGGTTATTGTTACTATGGTTATCGTTATTCAGATTTTCCTGATTCACTTCGACGGCCATCTGAATTTAAACATTTGCCAATTATTAATATCACAGAATAATTAATAGTTTAAGTAACAACCACATAATACACATATTGGTAAAAAACGTCGAGCATTGCGACTTTACTCTTTTTATATAGTATGCATCAAATACACACTAAAACAGGAATTTAAAAATTACAACACTATTATGCATCACTAACCACAAAGTGGTCTATACTACAATATATTATTATTATTATATATAGAGATTATATATATATATATTTTTTTTTCTCATACAAACATATTATATATATATATTATATTATTATTATTACCAACTCCACTATCATCTTCATGGGTATGGATTTCTCCCGAAATCCATCTGACGCTCGTCATATTTCCAGACGAGTTGTTCTCCTACATACCTCATCCTCTCACTACTCTCTAAGATTTCTTCTCCGAAAGTTCGGAGTTCTTGCAAATTCTCTGCACTCATTGGGGGTGCAGGTGCTGGTATTGGATCTGGGTACTGTGGCATGGGATTCTCCTGAGGGTACGGATTCTCTAAAATCTCCCTAATGTATTCATCGTTGTCATAATAGGGATCTAGAGGGTCCAGACCTGGATACGCTGCTATGTTTGGCAAGGTTTCGTTGTTTAGATGGTAGCGTGGCACATAATCGCTAAGATCATCAAACCATGGATCATAATTTAGGTCTAAGGGATTAGGGGCTGGTATCCTAGGTATCTCCTCAGGGTTGAAATCATGCATTTCTACCTCCATCGGCTGAGTGGGAATTAAAGGTAAGGGTTGTGGGGCTACTAGTTGTTCCAGACTTGGGTCGGCAACAGTTGTGGCTAGGATATGGAAATTCGCTAAGCTTCTATTAAGAATATCCTGTGTATGGGCATCTGACTCTCGCTTAGCGGCTGCTAGGACTCTATGCTGTTGTAACTTTCGCATTCTTTTTCTACGCTCAAATGCTCCCTTACTGAACCATCCTCTTTTTTTCTGAGGGGATGGCTCTTCAGACTTAGCTTTAAAGGCAAACATTCCTTCTTCCTGATCAGCGGAATACCCAGAGAGGGTAGGCTGGGAAGAGGTACCTTCACTCCTAGGTGAATCGGACAATTGACGATACACGTCTGAGGGTCCTTGATCACTCATACTGTAAACTAACAAATAGTCAAATAACACATAACAATAAAATACAAATATTCACGTATTTTAAAATTTTTATTTCCTAACAATTTAGATAATATATTGTTGTCAGTAGAACACTCCCGTGGCTGAATCAGTAACCTGGCTCTGATACCACCTTCTGTCGCAACCCCCGCCCCCTTATCTGTCCCAGGAACGAGCGGTCGTGAACATTCGTTTGTGGTGGTATCAATTATTAATTTGGCAGCGGAAATTACATCAGGACCGTAGTTAGGAAATGTTTATCAGAGTAAAACCACCATATTTTATATTAATAAACATATGGGTAAACCGAAGTTTTATTATTATAATAGGGATAAACCCTATATTATTGAATTTAAAACTTCGTCTTTTAGATAACTTTTAAAGCCACATTTTTCCAAGCCGTCAGTGCTCTCCAGCTGGCTTTTTCCTAATTGGCTGTCACATTGTGTTACCTGAAACGCGTTTTAAAAACATTTGTCAGTGGAAATACTGGTGAGTGAATCCCAGTTTAATCAAGAAGAGTTTTATCAATTAACACAGTATTGAGAGCGATCACATTGTTTATTTCTACACAATTACTCATTCAGCAAAACATGGATTGAATGATTTACCACACTAGGTTAAGTGGGTTTTAATCATATGATGAATTTGATGATATGATTGTCATTAGGATCATCATGCATGCTAGTAATTAGGAAATACTTAAACAATTTGCAAGTTTGAGTATTTGATCATAAGTGATAGTGGTGAATTTTGATGTTAATCTTGGTAAAAATAACTAGTTATGAACTAGTTGTAAATGTGTAAAAATGTATGCACATTAGGTGTTTGTTAAAATGCCTAAGTGAAAACTAAAGTGTTGAAATTAGAGCGAAAACGCGCATTTGAATGATATGGCGATTACGCGTAATATGAAGTGGAAAGGGTTCTAAATATAATGTTGATTTAGACTTAATGTTGTGAACCTTGTGATTTAAAGTGGTTAACTTTAATAAGCTAAGTTAACTAATCATGAAGTCGAATAGTAGTTTCGACGTACGAAATAAGTGAGATGGAATAGTCGTGAATAATTATGACTAATCTAACCATCTTACAATTTGCAATGATAGTTTGACGATTAACAAGCTAGGTGAAAGCTTGGGAACAAAGCGGGTCAAACAAATCAAGAATGAAGGAAAAAGAGCATAACCGGATGCAAGGTAAGCGACGCTTACATCCTTTTTGTAGAATATGCATTATTTTGTAAATTACCAATGCGATTAGTGTAATACCCGAATCAAGGGTTCCGACGTTATTAACATGAGTCGGAACAAACAAAAATGATAAAAACCATGTATTATGGTGAAAAGAGGCGAAACGGTAATTTAGTCATGTGATGACTAATAACTAAGAAGTTTTCGTTAAGATTATTTTAAATGCAACTAATAACGAGAAAATGAGTAAAAATGGAAATTTAGTCAAGTATTGGCTAAAGTAAATTAGAGTTCAAAAGGGACACCTGTGGCGTAAGCCGAATGGGTAAAAACATAAGAAAGGAGTTTAAGAGAAAAAGGGGTCTAGTAGCAAAAATCCGAAATGGGTCGAATAAACAAATTGGCAATTAATAACAATGTTTTGCTACTTATGAAAATGCCTAGTCTTATAGGCCAAACGGGTCAAATGGTGTGATAACACCATTTGACAATATCGACTAATATGGTTGCCAAGTCTTATGCTAACAGGACCGATTAGCGATTCGGATACTTCCGTCGCCATAGAAAATGTGATAATAAAAGCGAGGTATAAATCGGGTCTATTTGTTGATCCGAGCCAGGTACGCATATTTATGTTGTAGTTAAAAGTGATATCTTGGTCGAATAATTGGTGAGAGTCCTTCATTGTAAAAGAAGGACCAAAATCGACCAAAACGCCCTTGTAGGCTAAATCGAACAAACAACCCTTAGAGGTTGTTTGGAAACGAGTCTTATGATTAAACAAAAGCTTAGAATAAGTGTAGATGTTGATAGATGTAATACGTTAGCCAAATAGCTCTATTTGAGTCTTACCGTAAAATAACAATCCGAAGGGTAAAACTCGGAACATATAGACATACACATTGAAATCCAACACACAAAGAGTTGTAGTTGAATATTACTTGATAAGAAATGTAGGAATAAGATGCTAGAAAGGAATGAAAGCGATTTCAAGCTTTAAAGTGCTTAAATACCCTTAACGGGTCAAAATAAGCATACGAGCATAAACGGGTTTAAATGGTGTAATAAACCTATGATTAGAACCTAATATAGTAGGTAACATTAATTTGAAGAAGTGTAGGTGATGTAGGAATCAAACAAATATGTTCGTTTGATAAAATGCACAAACGGGTCAAAATTTGGAAATAGGGCGATAAGCCGAAGACTTAAAAGTCTGAAATTTTGTTAAACCGGATGTTAGATTTTAACTCCATATGATGGAGAATCAAATTACAAACACGTAGGAAGAAACGGGAGGTTAAACGGGTAAACGGTTCAAAAGTTACGCGCGTTTTAGTGCGTACGAACGACGAAACGGAACTGCAGAAAACTGCAAAATGGGCTAGGCGTCGACGACGCGGGAAGTGAAGTCGTTGACGCCGCTTGGAAAACATGTTTTTCTGTTGACGCCAGTTTCCTCTGGTTGACGCGGGAAGTGGAGTCGTTGACGCCACCTAACTCGGAAAAATGCTATTTTTGTCATTTTTAACCCCTGTACTTGTTTGAACTTCATATTTGACTATCAAAACTAACTTTTAAGTTGGTTTTGATTTTAGGTGATTGCCAAGAGTGCCCGGATGAAGATCAAGCTCGAAGAGGAACCGAACACGCTCAAAACACAAGCTTCCGCACATTATTATATCGCCATTTTTAAATGGCGAAGTTGTTCACATTAAACTATTCGGATAACTTTTGTAAAATTTTTAGATTACTCGTATTTTCTAAGGATACTTAATAGTAATTACATGGTTGTTATCAATATTTATACGATAACCTTCAAATTAATAACTAGGGTGTTACACGAACTAGGTTCAACACGCGTTATGACACGTGTCATCACAGGGGTTCGCCTGACCTTTAAGCTGTCGCGGTCCGCGTAAGCTTAAGAGAAGGCTTACGCGCCCCGCGTAAACTTAAATTTTCTTGTTTTTTAATTATTTTTAATGATATTTTATATTTTGGGCTCGGTTTTCACATACGGGGTGTATTTTAAGACATATAGAGGTATTTTAAAATATATTAGGGTATCAGAAAAATTTTAGGAGGGTTGTTATATGAACCATCACGAATGCAATTGAACAAACACGTCCTTTGTTCGTGTTCGTTCATTTAATTAATTGAACGGAATTTCATGTTCATATTCGTTCACTGAACGTTCAGTTTGTTTACAACGATACTCTCAACTCCTCTCCCCTTTCCACTTTTCCAGGAGTTGCAACACTCGTCACCACTTCCATCAAAGGCACCTAGGCTAGAGGCCCATAAGCACCCAATGCATCATTGTCTTTCGATCCCTTGAGCTCGTTGTCTCAATCTAAACAGGGCCGGCTCGTTAGTATAATTGGGCTAGGCGACGACTTAGGCCAGGGCCTTCGAAAAAATAGGGCCTCCAAAATTAAAAAAATAAATAAATCTATATTTATAAAAAAAGAATATTATATCTACAATGATATTTATCAATATTAAAACAAGTGTAGTCTAGTAGTGGTAAAAACAAGATTTGGTTTTGTAGAGGGCTGGGTTCGAATCCCATCTGCTACCCATTTTCAAAATTATTAATCACCTCACTCACTCTTTTAATAAAGGGTTATAAATGCATATTTTTTTAATCACCTCTCTTAATTAAATAAACTAAAATATTTTGTCTACACAATTTTTAACATGATACGTTCATGTAAAATTTTATTTAAAAAAATCATTTCTAACTAATAACAATAGTATACTTAAAATAATTGGCATGTTTTAATTCCTTTCACACATAATGTAAGTTGTTATTTGTTAAGTTAAACTCCATTTCGTATCGAATTAAATAAAAGATGTTGGGTGTGTGAAAGAATTGGTGCTGATGCTAACTCGCTCGGGGTCTCGTGGAACTGGTCTAGGCCGATTTCGACGTCAAATGAGCTGGATGAGCTGGTTTTTTTAGAAGATATGCTGAACGGATGTGCCATGTCTGATGCTCCGGACAAGTGGGTGTGGAAAGGCGGAAAGAATGGTGAGTTTTTGGTTAAGAAGGTGAAGACCTTTTTGAGAAGCGGGGTCGATTACAGCGAGTTTTTCAAATTTGATTGGGCGAAATGGGTGCCGAAGAAATGTAACATTTTAGTATGGAGAGCGGAGATGGGAAGGATCGCAACAACGGATGCTCTTATAAAACGAAACTGCTTCAATGGTAATGCCTTATGCGAGTCGGCGGAGCATATTTTCTGTTCGTGTTCGGTGGCTTCAAACATCTGGTATCTCATTAGTCGTTGGTGTAGGATCAGTCTTATTTTCGCTTTTAGCATCAGAGATTTAACGTCTATCCACGTTCATGCCGGGTTGGATCAGGTTGCTAGAGATGCTCTTCAAGGTATTATTATGGTGGGGTGTTGGTGCATTTGGAAAGCGAGGAACGACAGGAGATTCAACAACATTAGAAAAACGATTTTGGATATTTATCAGGATATAAAAGTTTTAGGTTTTCATTGGTATCGAAATAGATCGAAAAATAGGGGCATTCTTTGGCATGATTGGTGCTCGTTTAACCTGATGTAGATGGTTTTGTTTTTCTTTGGCTGCCCTCGGTTGAGGGTGTGCTTGTGAATAATAGTTAAATTTCAAAAAAAAAAAACTCTTTTGACCAACTGAGATTTGATATGTATTAGATACCAACATTATTTGATTAGTGAAAGCATCTAGTTTATATATAATGGTTAAGTGCTTTATAAGTTTCTTCCTAATATATTTCATGTCAGATATAAACTAAAATTACAAGCCTAAAAAAATTAAAAAGGGTCTCGAATTTTTAATTCGCTTTGGGCCTCCAAAATTCTATGACTGGCCCTGAAGCTAAATGGTCGTTGAATCATTGCCTGGCAGTTTTAACATTTTAATAACACCAAATAAAAATCAACTTGGTCCCTCTTTAATACATTATAAAATAGGTTAAAAAAAAACTTTTTCATATAAAATAAAATAGTATACCAGTTTGTATGGTATTAACCTTTTTCAAAAGTTTCATTATTACTATTTTTTACGATCTTATTATGATTCCTTTTATTGCTTCCACATTCAGCTTTCTTCCTTTTACTTATTTATTCCTTGATATGTTTACTTTATATTGACCCCCCATAACAGCTACCAAATTCTGAAAAGCCAACTCAAACAATTTAGGTAAAAACATTTCCACTATGTTGGGTTGGTGTTTAGGGTTTAATTTGGGTCGGTTTAGCCTTAAACTAAACCATAAACTGAAAATTTGGTTTTTGGAAATCGTTCAGTTTCAACTTTTTTTTTTGGTATTTGTTTTTTGGTTTTTTTTCAGTTTTGCTATTTAGGTTGAAAACTTTTGGGTCGAAACCGATACAGCCCAATATAATGAAGGCGGCCCTTTTTTCATGATAAATACACATTTGGGCCTAGCTTTTTTGAACTGCACCATTTTTAATGTTAACATTTGTGGGTATGTTTTTGCAAAGAAACAACAACAAAGTTCAATTATCAGAGGTTTTTTTTTTTTTGAAAAAAGCGACATATTAAAAAGAGTAAATTGCCATTTTAGTCCCTGTGGTTTGGCCCATTTTGCCAATATAGTCCAAAGGTTTCATTTTTAACATCTGGATCCAAAAAGGTTTCGTCGTTGCCATTATGGTCCAACTGACTTAACTCCATCCATATATGTTAAAGCTGCCAAGGGCATTTTTGTCATTTCAGTTTTCCTTTTATTAACCCTTTTTTCTTATTTCTTTTTCCCTCTGATTTGGCGCCCTTTTCACCCTGTATATGACCAGATCGACAGAAACCCTAAAATCCTAATTAACTTGAGCAAAGCAAACCATCTCTCCTACCTACCTTCAATCTTCAACAATGGTGCAATGTCCATGTGGTGCCCATACTGTAATTCGAACTTCGTGCACCTCTTTGAACCCCGGCAGACGTTTTTATTGTTGCAATAGACAGGTATTTGGGTTTCTTTCATCATCTTCATAATCACCTGCGATTTGTTCATGTTTTTATCATTTTTTGTTAACAGGGGGAAGGGGCTGTGGATTCGTTGCTTGGGCTGAGGCTGAGTTGTGTCAAAGATGTGCTGGAATCATAAGAGGGCAGTTGAACTCCATCCGCAGGCTTGAAGAAGAGAACAGGAGATTGAAGTGGCTATTGTGTGTTACTTGGGGTTTATTGATGTTGTACTATGTGTGTAGTTAAATGATGCGTATTTAGGTAATTTCGAGTGTTTGTAGTTCATGAATATGGGATGAATGTTGTAAGATTTGTGGTTTAGCTAATGGAACTATGTTAATGGTGTTATATGAATGATTCTTGATGGTATGAATGATATAAGATTGTTGATGGTTTAGTTAATGGAACTATGTAAATTTGCCGATAGATTGTATTGTACAAAGCGGCCATTACAAACCTGCATTATATTGAACTATGTTAATGGTATGAATGATGTAAATTTGCCGATAGATTGTATCATACAAAGCGGCCATTATATTGAAGTAAACTGCCAAATACAAACTGGCCATTAAAAGAAACTGACCCATTACAAACCTGCATTATATTGAAGTAAACTGCAGCCATTACAAACCTGAACTAAACTGCCAAAATACAAAGTGACCCATTACTGAACTAAACTGCAGTTCACGATTACATACCAAAAGACTAACTGACCCATTACCATAACAGATTACAAGTACCAAAAGACCTAAACTGTTTTACCAAAATACATAACCATAACCCATGACAAGTACCAAAATACATAACCATTAATTGTTTTACCAAAATACATATCAAAGACCTAAACTGCAAGTACCAAAAGACCTAAACTGCACCACTTTGACTTGCACCAACATTTTCACTTGGACCTGCACCACTTTGACTTGCACCAACCTGACTTGCACCATCTTGACTTGCACTAACCTGACTTGCACCATCTACATCTTGTTTTTTCTGTCTTTTCTTGCATGTCCTCTTGTTGTGGCCTCTTGCCTTGCAAATCTCACATGTTACAGTGTTTCCCTTTCTGGTCAACTTTCCCGCATCTGGAACGGATATTTCAGTATTCTGTGTTTGGGTCTGTGTTTGACTTAATTCCTCTGCTGACTTCTTTCTCTTTTTCTTTGGTCTGCCTATCTGGTTTTGATGTTTAGGAGGTAACAAAGTGGTAGGGCATCTCGACTTTGGCCATTCATCCATACCATTGATTGGTTCAATGGTACACTCATAAACCAGCTTCCATGTTTCATACCAGTATGCTTGATCAACCCACCTTTCTGGTATGGGTTCCCCACCTCCATGTAGACCCTGATTCCAGATTGCAGCCACTGCATGCTTGCAAGGCATACCAGTAAGGCCCCATTTCCTGCATGAGCATGTCCTTTCACCAAGATTAACAACCCTTTGATCTAAGCCATGACTGACCTGATACTTTGTTCCTCCAGTCCAAATGCAAGTGTACTGTGAGGCTTCAGACTTGATTGCATCAAATATCCTAGTAGCAGCAGGTGTTAAAGGACCATTACACTTGGCAATTAACTTTTTGACAACCACAATCTTTTTCATTAGGTATTCCCTAATGAATTCAAGACAAGTGATGATAGGTTTGTCCCTACCATACACCAGTTGCCTATTGAAGACCTCACACAGATTGTTCAGGAGTACATCACACTTTGCCCTACCTGTACATGCATAACTTTATGTTATTAATGTGTACACTACAATAAAGAAGTTTATGTTATATATGTCATACCACTGAAATGAGATCTAGACCAATGCCTTGGAGGAATTTCTTTCAACCAGTCATGTAAGTCTTTATCTTCTTCCTCAACTGCCTTCATTGCATTTTCCCAACCTCTTGGTGTAAGGACACTAGCACAGCTCCATAACAAATCTTTGTAGACATCACCCTTCCATCTTGGTTTCATATTCTCATGTATATGCCTTAGGCAGAACCTATGTTCAGCCTTTGGATACACCTTTTCTATTGCTGGTATTATACCCTACATAAGCAAACAATTTATGATACATAAGTAAACAATTAAATCAGATACATCCATAAACAATTAAATCAGATACATACCTTCTGCCTGTCACTTATAAAGGTGAAATATGAGTTGGGATCCAGCCCTAGATCATCTCCCAAGCACATCAAAAACCATGTCCATGAAGCCTTAGATTCTGACTCAACCAATGCATAGGCTACCGGGTAGATGCCATTGTTTGCATCTATACCAACTGCAGTTAAGACCTGCCCTGGATAAGGCCCCTTCATGAAACATCCATCTAGACCCAACAAATTTCTACCAGCTATCTGAAATCCTCTTTTTAAACCAGCTAAACAAATGTATATCCTTTTAAACTGCCTTGTTGGAGAATGTGGGTTAGGCTCCCTCTCAACCTCTATTTTTATTGTTGTACCAGGATTAGCCCTAAGCAATTCTTCACAGTAGTCTCTAAGCATTGTATATTGAACATTATAATCACCTTGAACTCTCTTTGTTGCCTGAGACCTAGCCCTAAACATCTGCATTACAGTAACTTCTACCCGGAACTTCTTTTGTATCATATCTTGTAAGGATTTGAGTGGAATAGTAGGATTAATCCTAATAGTACCTTCAATCTCCTTGGCCAGCCAACCGACTGTGCAGAGCCTAACATCCCTTGTGTTTAAACATATGTTCTCTTTCAAGAAGGTTTTAACTACCCAAGAGCCGACACCCTTGCTCTTTGATATGTGCAGCAGCCAAGGGCATGTAGGGTTTATATCCCTTTTTTTAGGTTTAGGTTTAACTTTACGCCCACTTCCACTTTTTGCTGAACTTCCAGATATACCCCCAGCAGTTAATGAACTTCCAGATATACCCCCAGCAGTTAATGAACTTCCAGATATACCCCCAGCATTTAATGAACTTCCAGATATACCCCCAACTGTCACATCTTCAACTTCCAGCCCTTTTGCTTTTGTTTTACCCCTAATGTTTGTTACATCTTCAGCAACAGCCCCATCTTTTGCCTCTGTTTCACCCCCTGACCTGTTTAGGATTAAACCCCTTACACACTACACGAAACCTAGATGTATCATTTCTTACTATCATCAGTTGCCTCCTACTTTCCACTGCATGTTTTTTAAGTAACCTTTTGATTTGTTCCTTATTACTAAAGGTTTGACCAAGAAAAAAAGGACAACCATCACTTTTTTGGGTTTTTTTATGCTTCCTCCTATGAGCCCTCATTCTCTTTTGCATCTTTGTGTCATTCTCATCATCACTCAAACTATCAAATTCATCTAAGTCAATCTCAACATCCATGTTCACATCATCTCCAATATCTAAGTCTGCCCCATCATCACTTAAATCAAAATCTACTGCAGCCCTAAAATCATCCATATCAACATCATACTCCTCAACAATGTTATCAACATCCATAATGTAGTCTGAGTCTTCATCAGATACATAATCTACTTTGGCCTTTCCTTTAGAAACCTCATCTACTTTGGCCTTTCCTTTAGAAACCTCATCTATATCACTACTATCATCCTGCTCATAATCACCTGCCTTAGGTTCAAAATTGCTATCATCTGATCCATCACTACCACTATTTTCTGATCCATCACTACCACTATTTTCAGATCCATCACTACTTAAAATCTCTTCAACAATGTGCTCCCCATCAGCTGCACTATTTTCTGATCCATCATCAACATTTTCATTAATATCATGCTCTGCATTGTTTCTTAACTGCAAACCTTCATAATCAGGTCTAATATGTTCTACAAACACATCTATCAGTTTAGTAGTTCTAGATAGCTTTAAAAGATCAAGAATATAGCCATCATTTAACAGTGGTCTTAGCCCTAAATCCAGATCCTCTCCTGGCAATCTATACATAAATCTCATATCATCCTCCTCTCTATACCCAATATCCACCATCATATCCTTCAGTACAATGACTGAAAAGTAATCTGAGTTAACCTTGTCAACATAAGATACCTTACCCTTCGCATATGTCATCCCAGGATACTCTGTAAATTCACCTCCATGGTGTATTTCGATTGAAAAGTTTTCAGGGTAGTTTACTGCATAAATGAACATATAAACTTCAAATAAGGGATCAATCCACTTTAAAAAGGCAAAATTTAAACAACATTGTTGAGTATTAGAGAGAACTTACCATATGCCTCTTCTGGATTGAATACTTCATTAGGATCACGAACACACCAAGGCTCATTCATCGTTCAGAAACCACCGCACAATGCTCGTTCACAGCTCAGTCGCCTTTGATCGATCGTCTTCGTTTCGTTGTTAGGGTTTTAAAATTGTGGGAATTGTCTGTGATCGATGAAATGAAGCAGGTATGTCATTTAAAGAGCTTATAAAGGCATTAATTAAAAGAAAAAGAAATAAGAAAAAAAGGTTAATAAAAATAAAACTGAAATGACAAAAATGCCCTTGGCAGCTTTAACATATATGGATGGAGTTAAGTCAGTTGGACCATAATGGCAACGACGAAACCTTTTTGGATCCAGATGTTAAAAATGAAACCTTTGGACTATACTGGCAAAATGGGCCAAACCACAGGGACTAAAATGGCAATTTACTCTATTAAAAATCTTAAGCAAGTTGCTCAAGGCTATGAGTACAAGTACATGAAAGGAAATTACATACTACAATTGCACAAACCTTTTGACACTATGTATTACCAAGCCACCTTGAATTCCCTCCACTCCTTCCACTCCATTTTTACCGTTTTCACCCATGAGTTGATCCATAGGAAGGAAAGGGCTTTAATTTCTCCAACCAAAATTGATAGTGGGGGTAATTTGCCTCTGAATATAAGCTGATTTTGTGCCAACCACATTAACCAACAGGTTGTTGCCCTGATCAGGTACACCATCTTTTTCATACGACTCGGGAGCTGCAGGTTATCAAGGAATTCTAAGGTCTCAATAACACTGAGCATATACCTCGGCAAATGAATTTATATCCATTGCAAAATTGCTACCCAAACATTGTGGGCAAACTCACACGAGATAAGTAGGTGATCCACCGACTTTGCTGACCCGTTACACATAATGCACCTAGTAGTTGTTATCGGAACATGCCTTATAGACAAGGCTTCCCTTGTCGAAATACGATTTAGTACTACGCGCCATAGGAAGCAATTTATTTTTTTCAGTAACCAACTGCTACATTTCAATACTTTTCTTACATGAATTGTAGGCATGTAGTCTAGCTCCTTTCGTAAGTCACATACTCGAAACGATTCCGTAACAGAACTTGATTGCCACAACCATTTATCCAACCCCTGTACCATGATGTGATTTTGCAGTAGCAGCTTACAGTTGTTCCGCTCCACCTGTTCTCTGTTACTTGATAGTATTTTGGCACTACCCCATATCCACTCTATGCCGCCTTGAGAGTATTGATATCTTTGTCGAAGCATGCAGAATTTATCTGTTTCCAGGGCGAATAAAGTGGGGAATACTTCACGCAATGGCCTTCTTCCATCCCAGATGTCGATCAAAAAATAAGTTTAGTCACCCTCGCCTACTTTAACTTTCAGCCTTTTTTCCACTTCGATCCCATGATTCCCTGATGCCCGACCCATGTTTATTATTCCTTACCACACCCCGCCCAAAGTGCATTTATGTAACAACCTGTATTTTGGTTGTTCCTACTTTTATCGTATTTCTTTCGTTAACGCTTATACTCTCGAGATTTGATTAACGCTATGGGTTAAACTATATTCTAAAACGCATGTTACAACGCTTACCTAATCAAAATTGCCGCATTTAAACGCTATTTATAACGCTTGATACTTGAACGCTTATCACAACGCAAACTCAACTCAAACTCAAAACGCGAATTATTTATATTATGTGTGTTAATTGTGTGATTACTTGTTTAGAATGTTATTTGGTTATCAACACAACGCTCATACGCTCAAACGCACATTCACAATTCAACTTATCGCAACGCAACACCTAACAAATGAACCAAAGTTGGAAAACTACCAAACATAACTCAATCGTCCGAATGGGCCATCCTCCCGGATGGAACCATCCGGACACAGCTACTCGCGCACCGCCTTAAACCTCACCCTCACCTATAAATAGGGGACTTGTGTCTCCCTTTCACCCTTTTAAGCTCTCTCATCCGCTCCCAAGCTCTCAGTCGTGATTCAAGGCCTTTTGTAAGCATTTCCTCTCAAATCTTCGTCAAACTTCATCTCTATTCACTTCTACTCCATCTTCTTCATCATAATCACACACACGCACACTTTAACTTTTTCTCAAAAACCCTTGATTCCAGACACTCCGAAGATGGTTTCCACTCAGTTTGCCTAAAGCAAACTGTTGTGGAGCATCAATCACTCGAGATGGGATCAGGTTATGAAAGATTTCGACATTTTACAACTTATTTCTGAACTCGTTTTTGATTTTTACACAATATTGGAGGAATCAGGACTCTGTCAGACTCTCGACTCTTTCCACAGTCGAAAGCCGGCTCGAAAACTGATTTCCACCAAAGAAATGGACCGATTAACGGTCAAACATGAAATTTTCATCAAGAACAGAGCATTCGTCCGAATGAGCGAGGCCCATCCGCCCGAATGAATTGGACCTGGTGTTTTCCGTTGTTTGAATTGTCTTCACGACCGTCTCTGTTAAATCAAAAACCTTTTGTTTACGAAAAATTTATAAACTTCGAGCATAGTCCATCCGTCCGAATGGACCATGTCCATCCATCCGGATAGACCTTGCACCACTCCAAACTTTTTGCTTCTGATTTAAAGTACCAAGTTATACGTCCGACTTTATTTGTTCTAAGCAAGACAGCCCACCCGACCGAATGGGGACCATCCGTCCGGATGGTGTCTATCCGTCCGGATGGCGCTTATCCATCCGAATGGCATCCATCCGTTCGGACGAACTGTCAAATACTTAACCCGCTCGACACCCCGTTTACGACCGTTCAGCCCTAAGGAAGACTTATGCTTCTGTTTCCGTGCACAGGCTGACCCAGCGCTCCCTTCAATCCAACCAGACCGTGTTTAACTATTAAACACGCACGGTGAGTATACTCGAACTCAATTTCGTTTAATGCAGTTTTGGGTGTTACATGCGTTCTATATCAAAGCACAACACACAACGCAAACACTTTATAAACGCTAACCGCTCCCGCATGCTATACGTGATTTGTTGAATGCTTGTTACTATGCTTACACAGTGTTACACTCGATCGCCTCTAGCAACGATAGTACTATTTGGACTCAGCACCTGTGTGACAGGAGTTGCTAGGGATCACATAACTTTACTTCACGTGTTCGCTTCGGTGAACATGTGTCGCGCATACTCTACAATGCAGTCTCGTGCTTAGGTTGTATCATTGTTGGTGGTTGCATGCTTCGCCCGTTACGTGTTACATGTTGGTTATGGGTAAATGCTTTTACTGCTATTATCTATACAAACTTGTGTATTCACCATTACTTTATGTATTGACTTTTATTTTAACGTAAGTGACAGGTTGATTGGATGTTATGCTGCAAACAAGTTAGGAAGTCTAGAAACTCACCAAATAAAATATGAGTTGTCGGAATGGAATGAAATTTGTTTTTGAGATTGAATATCTGTAATGACTGTTAGTATGGGATGTTAAACCTTATAAATATTGTCATTTAATAGTTGTTATGGATTCTCTTGAACAATCTGTTTCGCTCAGTGTCACGCCCCGATGATTTCGCCATCGGTTGGGGTGTGACAGATTGGTATCAGAGTCATAACTATAGGGAATTAGGTCCAGTCGTGTAGAATTGATCTAGTCTATTGTCTACGTACCAACAGACCCTTCGTACGAACCCACTTGGGGTTTCGTACGAACTCACATTTGATACTCTCGTTCGAACCTACTATGCTACACCTTCGTACGAACCCACATACTACAGCTTCGTACGAAGGCGACCTTTCCTGAGGTTGAAAACTAAATTGCCTTTCCTAAGGATAACACAATACACACGTTTTGAAAACGCTCATATAAGACAACCGAGTGATTGGGTCAAGATAAGGTGTGAAAACCAAGAACTCTCGATAAGATCACTCACCTCGCGTATTTTACTCTCAGCACGAGAATCTTCGTTGAGTTAGGAGTGACATCCATATCTCGACAAGAATCTCCATCTCTATCTCGTGGTTATACCACAACTAGGAGCGAAGTTGTTAAGTTAGGGGTGAAACCCGCACCTTAATGACCCGTTCCACCCCCTACTTTGATTTTCAAAGATCTCACCAAAGTCTCGACTATTCCAATAACTTGAGCCACGTAGTAACTAGAAGGATGAGTGCCGTTCGCCGTGATTCGGTGAGGGCACAGTCTATTAGGCCAAAGCGTGTACCCGAACTCGTTGGGGATAGTTGAACCACTTTGGGTAGGCGATGTCTAACACCCAAGACACTCCGATCCGATTTCTAGCCTGCAATCGCCGATTTTACACATCATCGATTTTATGTGTTTATGTGTTTCGATTTTGGAGATTTTACGCTTTTCGCTTTACAAAACGCGCACAACTCGCACAACTTTTCGCATTACAAAACACGCACAACTCGCACAGCTTTTCGCAACCTAAAACGCTAACTAATCGCGAACAAACTAAGAAGCCTCATACGCTATACTCCTCGCTTACACTACTCGCTATCGCTCGCAACTGTTGAACGCGCTACGCGGCCTTGACAGATAGGTGAATACGTGCAAAATATGTAGGATAATACGTGCAAAATCTGTGCTTACGTGGATTATGTGCTCATACGTGCTTAAGTGCTTATGTGTATACGTGCCTATGTGGTTTATGTGCCTACGTGACTATGTGTTTATGTGCCGACGTGTTCTTGTGCTTTACATAGTAGTAGTGGTGGTGGTGGTGGTGCTGGTGGTGGTGGTGGTGGTAGTGGTGGTAGTAGGGTCGATTAAACGCTAAACTTTTCCAACAAAACCCCGATATAATCGAATCTCGTCTAATTCTTATGACGACGTCTGCTGCAGAAATCGCACGCGACAATGTCGTCATTTGGATCTCACACTCATCGTGCTGCCCGGTGAAACCATGATGACAAACGCATCGCTTCACTGGTGGCCAAGGAAATGGCCAAGGTCATATCTCAAATTGTCAGTGAAATCAACGAGGTTAGAAGAAAATCTTCTGTTGACTCAAAGAACGACGCGCCTAAAGCTCCGTTTAGCTTCAAACAATTCAAAGCCTGTGGTCCAGCAAGTTTACTAGCGAAGATGGACCCAGTGTAATGTTTCAGTGGTTTAACTCGATTGAGGTCACCTTCAGGCAGAGCGGATGCCCAGAGAACCTACGCACTGTGAATGCTACTGGAGTTTTCCAGTCCAGGGCACTGGATTGGTGGACCGCTGAGCACAACAGGCGCGGTAACGATGCAGCTTATGTCCTCTCATGGGAGGAGCTCAGGGAGCTCATGATGAAGGAGTTCTGTCCTCCTCACGAAGTCTAGAAGCTGGAGAATGAATTCTGGCACATCAAGCAAGAAGGAGGTGACAACGCTGGTCTCACCGCTCGTTTCAAACAATTGAGCATTATCTGTCCCAGTCAGGTAGACACGCCTGATAAGACTATCAAGAAGTATATTCGTGCTCTCCCCAATTGTGTAGCTGACTTTGTTCGAGCAGCGAGACCTGCTACTATTGAGGAAACTTATCAGCTAGCAGCCGAGATCAACGACAAACGACTCTTGGCTGGAGCTTTCAAGACCTCGATCAAGAGTCTCAATCAAGCTACTGCCACTCCCACTACTGACAATGCAGCATCTCAAGGTTCAAAGTCTTCAAGCCAGAGCCGCAAGCGAAGAAACAACAACAACAAGAAGAACTACGTGACTACCGCCGCAGCACCGCTCAACGCAGTTTGAGCACCGCCCAGCAACCAGAATCGTCAAGACGCTGTTACCAACGCACCGCCTGCCAAGCGTGCGTACACTGGTACTCACCCTCTGTGTCTCACTTGCACCTATCATCACCTAGCGGGGGTGAACTGTCGTTTCTGTGTATACTGCAACATCTACAGACACTTCACCGCTCATTGCCGCTCTGGCCCACGTCAGCAAACTACTCAAGTTCTTCCTGCACCGCCAGCTCAACCTCTTGCTATCCAGGGTAACCCAACAGTTCCAGCACCCATTGCAAACGCTCGAACTTGCTACACATGTGGTGACCCAAATCATTTTGCTAATGTCTGCCTGCACCGCGTCGTGAAACAAGAACCCCGACAGCAGCAACCATCACCGCAGCAACAACAGCAGCAACAACAGCCACAACAAGCAGCCCGTGGAAGAACTTTCAATATCAACGTCTGCAAGTCTCAGACTGACAACAATGTTGTCAATGGTACATTCCTTGTTAACGGTATTTATGCTTCGTGTTTATTTAATACTGGAGCCGATAACTGTTTTGTGTCGTTTGAATTCGAAAGGCTCCTAAAATGTAAACGCTCTTATCTCCCAATGACCTTCGACGTAGAAGTTTCCGCCGAAAGAACCGTCACCGTCAGCTCCATTCTCCGTGATTGCACTCTCATACTCAACAATAACGTTTTCCTGATCAATCTCATTCCTATGCAACTTGGTAGTTTCGATGTCATAGTAGGCATGGACTTTCTTTGTGAAAACCATGCCGAAGTCGTTTGTTTCGAAAAGATGATTCGTTTCTCCCTCTCGAACGGCGATCAGTTATGTGTCTATGGCGAAGTATCCTCGAAAGAATTGAAACTTATGTCGTGTATTCAAGTGATCAAGTATCTCCACAAGGAATACTTGGCTTTCTTAGCCCACATTGTAGTAGCGGAGGAGGAAAAGAAGCCGATAGAAAAGGTACTTGTGGTTCGTGATTTTCCTAATGTCTTTCCTGATGATTTACCCGATCTACCCCCACTCGTGATATAGACTTTCGTATCGACCTTATCCCCGGTGCTAACCCTGTTGCTAAAGCTCCTTATCGTCTCACACCGTCCGGAATGCATGAACTTTCTAGCCAACTCTAGGAGTTACTTGATAAAGGCTTCATACGCCCTTGCATATCCCCTTGGGGCGCACCCGTCCTTTTCGTGAAAAAGAAGGATGAATTGTTCCGAATGTGCATTGATTATAGGGAACTCAACAAGCTTACTATCAAGAACCGCTACCCCTACCCCGAATCGACGATTTATTTGACCAACTCCAAGGCACTACGTGTTTGTCTAAGATCGATCTACGTTCTGGTTATCATCAGTTGGGTATTCAGGAGCAAGACATTCCGAAACCGCTTTTCGTACCCGTTATGGCCATTACGAATTCGTGGTCATGCCTTTTGGTCTCACAAACGCACCCGCGGTCTTCATGGATTTGAACCGTGTGTGTAAACCCTTATTGGATTGCTTCGTCATTGTGTTTATCGATGATATCCTTATCTATTCGAAGTCGAGAGCCGAACATCCGCAACATCTTCGTTTGGTTCTCGAGCTTGTCCAAGGGAATCGCCTCTACGCTAAGTTCTCCAAGTATGAATTTTGGCTCGAGGAGGTTCAATTCCTCGGACACATCGTTAACAGTATAGGAATTCATGTTGATCCCGCGAAGATAGAAGCCGTCAAGAGTTGGATTACACCGAAATCTCTGTCAGAAGTCCGTTCTTTCCTCGGATTGGTGGGCTATTACCGTCGATTTATCGTTTATTTCTCTAAAATCGTTGTTCCGCTCACTGCCGTAACCCATAAAGACAAGCCTTTTGTTTGGGGAACCGAACAAGAGAATGCCTTTCAAACTCTTAAGCGTATGCTTTGCAACGCTCCTGTTCTCGCCCTACCCGATGGAAACGACGGCTTTTTTTGTTTATTGCGATGCCTCTAACCTAGGTCTTGGTTGTGTTCTTATGCAACGAGACAAGGTTATCGCGTATGCATCTCGACAACTCAAGTTCCACGAGAAGAACTACACAACCCATGATCTCGAACTCGGTGCAGTTGTTTTTGCGTTGAAGATTTGGCGACACTACCTATACGACCTCGAAACCCTCATTCGCGACGCTCAACACGCTTGTTTTCTCAAGAACACTTTGAAGGAAGAAAGAATATGTGGAATCGAAAACCAGTTAGTGAATAAACCGAATGGTATTTTTCACTATCTCGACCGTATTTGGATCCTTAGTTACAATAATCTCCGGGAGATTTTGCTGACTGAAGCCCACAAATCCCGATATTCCATTCACCCCGGTGCCGACAAGATGTACCAGGACCTTCGCTCCAGGCGTTGGTGGCCAGAAATGAAGAAGGATATCGCTCTCTATTTTTCAAAATGCCTAACTTGCTCGAAGGTTAAGGTCGAACACCAACGACCCCCTGGCTTACTCGAACAACCTGATATCCCGATGTGGAAATGGGAGAGTATTGCGATGGACTTTATTACGAAACTCCCTCGCACTCCTTCAGGTCCCGATAGCATCTGGGTTATCGTTGATCGTCTTATGAAACCCGCACACTTTATACTGATACGAGAAGACTTGAAGGATGAACGATTAGCACGAATCTATACCGACGAAGTCCTCTGTCGACACGGGATGCCTCGTGACATCATCTCTGACCACGATGGTCGTTTTACCTCGCGTCTCTAGGAGACATTCCAAGCCGCTCTCGGTACGACTCTTAATCTTAGTACCGCATTCCATCCCCAGACCGACGGTCAGACTGAGCGCACGATTCGCACCCTTGAAGACATGCTTCGTTCGTGCGTTATAGATTTTGGTGGTAATTAGGATTTGCATTTACCCTTAGTAGAATTCTCGTACAATAACAATTATCACGCTAGTATTCAAATGGCACCTTTTGAGGCATTATATGGTAGAAAATGTCGATCGTCTATTGTATGGCACAAGATCAGAGACGCACAAATCACCAGTCCTAAGTTGATACAAGAAACGACTGACAAGATCCTCCAAATAAGAGACAATCTCTTGAAAGCTCGGAGTCGTCAAAAGAGCTACACCGATAAACGTCGCAACCCCCTTGAGTTTGAAGTTGGTGATCACGTACTCCTAAAGGTTTCACCTTGGAAGGGGGTGATCCGATTCGGAAAGAAAGGAAAGCTAGCGCCGCGATACGTGGGTCCCTTTAAGATTCTGGAAAGAATTGGCAAAGTGGCCTATCGACTCGAATTACCGGTTGAACTCAGCAACGTACATCCGACTTTCCATGTCTCAAAACTCAAGAAGTGCCTAGCTGAAGAAACCCTTCACGTGCCTCTCGAAGACTTGCAAGTAAACGAGACCCTGCACTTTATGGAAAAGCCTGTAGAAATCACGGACTGAGAGACCAAGAAACTTCGACGCTCTCGCATTCCAATAGTGAAGGTTTGCTGGGAAGGCAAACGTGACGCTGAGTTCACTTGGGAACTCGAAAGTTATATGAAAGCTAAATATCCGCAACTCTTTGTTACGTCTACTACTTAATTTCGGGATGAAATTCCCTAAAGTAGGGGAGACTGTAACAACCCAAATTTCGGTTGTTCCTACTTTTATCGTATTTCTTTTGTAAACGCTTGTACTCTCGAGATTTGATTAACGCTATGGGTTAAACTATATTCTAAAACGCATGTTACAACGCTTACTTAATCACAATTGCCGCATTTAGACGCTATTTATAACGCATAACACTTAAACGCTTATCGCAACGCAAATTCAAAACGCGAATTATTTATATTATGTGTGTTAATTGTGTGATTACTTGTTTAGAATGTTATGTGGTTATCAACGCAATGCTCATACACTAAAACGCACACTCACAACTCAACTTATCGCAACGCAACGCAACACCTAACAAATAAACCAAAGTTAGAAAACTACCAAACACAACACAACCGTCCGATTGGGCCATCCGCCCAGATGGGGCCCATCCGCCCGGATGGAGCCATCCGGACACAGCCACTCGCGCACCGCCTTAAGCCTCGCCCTCACCTATAAATAGGGGACTTGTGTATCCCTTTCACCCTTTTAAGCTCTCTCATCCGCTCCCAAGCTCTCAGTCGCGATTCAAGACCTTTTGTAAGCATTTCTCTCAAATCTTCGTCAAACTCCATCTCTATTCACTTCTACTCCATCTTCTTCATCATAATCACACTCACACACACACACTTTAACTTTTTCTCAAAAACCCGTGATTCCAGACACTCCGAAGATGGTTTCCACTCAGTTTGCTTAGGAAAACTGTTGTGGAGCATCAATCACTCGAGATGGGATCAAGTTATGAAAGATTTCGACATTTTACAACTTATTTCTGAACTCCTTTTTGATTTTTACACAATATTGGAGGAATCAGGACTCTGTCAGACTCTCGACTCTTTCCATAGTCAAAAGCCGGCTCGAAAACTGATTTCCACCAAAGAAATGGACCAATTAACGGGTCAAACATGAAATTTTCATCAAGAACAGAGCATTCGTCCAAATGAGCAGGGCGCATCCGTCCGAATGAACTGGACCTAGTGTTTTCCATTGTTTGAATCGTCATCACGACCGTCTCCGTTAAATCAAAAACCTTTTGTTTACGAAAATTTTACAAACTTCGAGCATGGTCCATCTGTCCGAATGGACCATGTCCATCTGTCCGAATAGACCTTGCACCACTCCAAATTTTTTCCTTCTGATTTAAAGTACCAAGTTATACATCTAACTTTGTTAGCTCTAAGCAAGACAGTCCACCCGACCGGATGCGCCCATCCGACCGGATGCGCCCATTCGTCCGGATGGCGCCCATCCCTCCGCATTGCCCTCATCCGTCTGGATGGCACACATCCGTTTGGACGAACTCTCAAATACCTAACCTGCTCGACACCCCGTTTACGACCGTTCAGCCCCGAGGAAGACTTATGCTTCTGTTTCCATGCACAGGCTGACCCATCGCTCCCTTCAATCCAACCAGACCGTGTTTAACTATTAAACACGCACTGTGAGTAACTCGAACCCATTTTCGTTTAATGCACTTTTGGGTGTTACATACGTTCTACATCAAAACACAACACACAACGCAAACATTTTATAAATGCTAACCACTCCCGCATGCTATACGTATTTGTTGAATGCTTGTTACTATGCTTACAGTGTTACACTAGAGCGCCTCTAGCAACGATAGTACTATAGTTTGCACTCAGCACATTTGTGACAAGGGTTGTTAGGGATCACATTACTTTACTTCATGTGTTCGCTTCGGTGAACATGTGTCATTCATACTCTACAACGTAGTCTCGTGGCTAGGTTATATCATTGTTGGTAGTTTCATGCTTCGCCCGTTACGTGTTACATGTTGGTTATGCGTAAATGCTTTTACTACTATTATCTATATAAACTTGTGTACTCACCTTTACTTTATGTATTGACTTTTATTTTAACGTATATGACAGGTTGATTGGATGTTATGCAGCAAACAAGTTAGGAAGTCTAGAAACTCACCAAATAAAATATGAGTTGTCGGAATGGAATTTGTTTTTGAGACTGAATTTCTGTAATGACTGTTTTAAAATATTTGTTTAATAGTATGGGATGTTAAACCTTATAAATATTTTCATTTAATAGTTGTTATGGATTCTCTTGAACAATCTATTTCGCTCAGTGCCACGCCCCGATGATTCCGCCATCAGTTGGGGTGTAACAATTTAAGTGGTATAGGGGAATAGCTTCAAGATCCTTGGTGTATTACCGTAATGACCCGTGCCCAAAGTTTGGAGGGTTCGTTTTTAAATATAACACTCCACTTTACCATTAATGATTTGTTTATTGCCGACAAGCTTCCTATGCCCAATCCACCTTATTCCAATGGTGCCACAACCTTGTACCATGGGGCCCAACTCATCTTGTTGTTGTCAACACATCCATCCCATAGAAATTTCCTTCCAATTTTCTCTAGTCGCTTAACCACTTCCACGGGAGCATTAAACAAGGAGAAGTAGTAGGTTGGGAGATTACCTAGTAGTGCCTTGATTAATGTCACCCTACCGCCGAATGAAAGTGTTCTAGCTTTCCATTATGCTAATTTATTTACAAATCTTTCCAGAATCAGCCTCTAATTTTTGACAAGTCCCATATTCGCACCTACCGGTAATCCAAGATAGATGAATGGGAAGACACTCGTTTTGCAATCAAGAATTGATGTCATATGAGAGACCTCGCCATTATCTACCCATACCCCATACAAGTGACTTTTTGATATGCACCAAATGCAACATATAAATTATATCCGATAAGGTATAAAATCAACCATTTTTAGTACTAATGTTGGAAAAAGTGTGTTTCTTTGTATACTTTTTAATTTCAGGATTAAAAGAGCTTAAATGTACAAAAGGAAAAAATTAACGGCAAAAACCAGCATAAATACAAAAGAATGGAATTTGATACATCATACTGACCCTCCGAGCTTCACCCCAAGACAAAAAACAAAAAATAAGATCATCACGGAGCCATTCCACCAAGGCATGGGGTCGTGCCCCACTCAAGATTCCAGAAAGAAAAAGACAAACAGAAGCAAACAATAGACACGGGGCCGTGTCCAATGGAAACGGGTCGTGGTCAACTCCCAGATTTATAGAACCTTGGATAGTATAGCAAGTACAATGGCCACGGGGTCGTGCCGTTGACATGTTTGGCCGTGCAAGCATACGGACTGACACAACTCATTAAATGAAGACAGAGAAGAAGGGGCACGGGGCTGTGTAAACCATCTATTTCCAACTATAAATAGGGGGCTTGGTATTAAATCTTATTCTGTGATATTGATACTGATAAATGTTTATAATTCAGACGTCGAACAAAGTAAATCAGGAAAACCAGAATATGATAATAACGGAAACCAAGTGAATAATAGTGCCATCAAACATATAGTCGCATAAGGAATTATAGATGCTATGTCATATATTATCAAGACTGTTAAAGAAGCAGAAAATAATAAATCTGTAACTGGAAGTAAACGTCAACCCACTGAACCAAGTCACAGTGTGAACGAAAATCACAGACCACTGATCCAAGCTCCAATTCCAAAAAGAAGAAGAACCATCTCATATGGTTGTTCTTATAAAGAATTATTGGCCTGCAAACCAATAGAATTCTCAGGAAATGAAGTAGCCATTGCAGCCTTATGTTGGATAGAAAAGACAGAAGCAGTCATAAAAATAAGTAAATGTGCAGATGAAGATAAGATTATGTTTGCTTCTAATCTTTTTTAGAATGCAGCCTAGAGTGGTGGAATACCATTCTCCAGTCTAGAGAAAGTGACAAAGTTTATAATATGGACTAGAATAAATTTAAGGAGATAGTTCAAAAGAAAATTATATCCTCCTCATGAAAAGGAACAAATTGCCAATAAGTTCCTAAATCTTAAAATGACTAGAATAGACTGCAGAGAGTTCACTACCATATTCTTTGAATATGCTAGGATAGTACCAACCTTAACTTCACCAGAGCCAGTGTTAATCACCCGTTACATTTGGGGATTAATTAGTGAAATCAGACACGTAGTCAAGGCAGCTAGGCCATAAACCATAGAAGAAGCAGTAGAACTAGCCAACACCTTGACTGATGAATTGGTACGTACACAAGAGGAAAACCAGAAAAAGAACCTAGCTCAAAGGCTTACCCAAGAATTTCGCTACGGTAATTCCAACCGTGGGAAAGATACAGGTTCTTTCTTTGCACCCTACTTCAAGTATTGCAAAAGGAAGTACTCTGGAAGGTGCTCAATATACTACAACTTTTGCAAAATGTCTGGACACAAGGAAAAAGACTGTAGGAGGAAACCTAGCAATAGGCTATGCTTCAATTGTGGATAAGCTGGCCACATCAAACCGAGTAAGTTCCATGCCGCTCTCGAGTGATTCACTAAAATACATCTTCGGCCGAGTGTTGAGTGATCCCCCGTGAGGTATGTGAACTTGTATATAAATAGAATTTTAAAGAGGCATGTTATGCCCTAATAAGTAATTTATCTTATGAAAAGTTTTAAATAAATCATGACGAATACGATTGTAAATAAATAAAAATAAAACTTAATAAAGAATCTTGGAAATCCCGACACTCTATGACAAGCCCAAAAACCTTCTCTTCTACCCATTCCATTTGGGAGTGTAAAGCCACATTATAAAGAGTTTCGCTTGAGGACAAGCAAAGATTCAAGTGTGGGGGTATTTGATGTGTGCAAAATGCAACATATAAATTACATCAATTGTGGCATAAAACTAACATTTTTTTAGTACTAATGTTGGAAAAAGTGTGCTTTTGTCTTCCTTTTGTATTTTCAGGATTAAATGAGCTCAAATAAACAAAAGAAGCAAAAAGACAGCTAAATCTAACATAAATACAAGAAAAGGAACAAACGTGACATGCCCGACCCCACGATAGCATCTTCCCAAGCAAAACAAGAAAACAGAAGGCTGAACACGCCCCGTGCTCAGTGAACACGGGGGCGTGCCCAAGTCCCAGCAGAAAAGACAAAGCTGTAGAAGCTTCCATCGCCCACCACGGGGCCGTGCTCAGCGGACACGGGGCCGTGGTCAACTAAAAGATTCGCAGAATCCAGGCAAATCTTGATAGTACAGATATGCTTCTGCACACAGGGCCGTGCCCAGCGGACACGGGGGCGTGGTCAACTAATGCAGACAAAGTGCAATTAATGAAGACAGAGAAGGATGTGGACACGGGGCCGTGCCCGAGCTTCTGTTCAGCCTATAAATAGGAGTGTTTGGCTCAAGCTCAAACCATCCCTTAGCACACCACCTCTCTCACACTTCACCCACCACCCACCACCACCATAACACCATCATCCACCACCATCATCCATTATCCATCATAGAGTGTGTGAGTCGTCTCGGGATCCAAGATTGATCATAAGAGTTCTTGAAAATCAAGGCCATGTTTGCCTAAGACTCTTACATCACTTGGTGAAGACAAAGTGTCTAGTGTAATACTTTTTATTTTTAATCTTTTCGCACTTTTTACTTGGTTTTGTATTAATGACTTTAATAACTAGTTTCTTATGTTGAAGGTGATTTTTCCTTATCGTTTGTCCGTGGTGTCTTGGCATTATTTTACTGTCTATATAAAATAAAAGATTTTCACCATTCATATATGTCGCAACCCCCGATCCCTTATCTGTCCCGGGAACGGGCGGACGCGAGCTCAGAGTTTGGGTGGTATCAGCTTATTAAAATCTTGCAGCGGAATTTACATCAGGACCGTAGTTAGGAAATGTTTATCAGAGTAAAACCACCATATTTGATATTAATAATAACATGGGCAAAACCCAAGTTTCTTATTACAATACATTTATAGGGACAAACCCTATTTTATTGGATTTAAAACATCGTTTATTAGGTAACTTTTATAGCCACATTTTTCCCAAGCCTTCAGTGCTCTCCAGCTGGCTTTTCACAAATTGGCTGTTCACACTGTGTTACCTGTAACGCATTTTAAAAACATTTGTCAGTCGGAAATACTGGTGAGTGAATCCCAGTTTAATCAAGAAACATTTTATTAATTAAAACAGTATTGAGAGCGATCACATTGTTTATTTCTACACAATTACTCATTCATTATTTGCCACTCGACCGGATCTATGGCTATGGTCAAATTACCCATTGGCTAACTCGTTGTCCAATGGTAATGTACTGTCGTTTCCGACTTACTACTACTCGTAGTAATAAATTTTGTATACAAAACCACATAATACAGGCAGTAATTGAAGAACTACAAAGACTCAATCACTGCTTAATCACATTGTAAAACAATTAAGGTTTTGTAAAATATTCCAAAAAGGTTAACGAAAAGAGGATAAACTCACATTGCTATCTTAAGCTTCTCGTAAGGGTTTCCTGGATATAATCTATAATTTATACAAATGTACATTGGTTAGTATCATAACCCTTTGAAAATATTAATGATACCCTCCCCGAGACGGCATTCCAACAACTACGTCGGGCAGAACCACGACAGTTGTTACGGAACCCTAAATCAATCGGGCAGCGTAACTATTACGAAACTGGGGTTATAATACTTACAACGGAGCAGAACCTCGCTAATTAGGGGTATAATACCCGGCTATAACTTCTACTAATTCAGAAATTGTGATTTGAGAATTGAGAATGAGCGACGGAAAATGAAAACTGATGAGTTCTATATATAGTGCTGATATTCGACTCTCACGTGGCCCGCGTGAAAGACAAGGGTCGCTTACGCGGCCCGCGTCAATGCTAGTCAACGGACTAGCTTGTCCGGCTCACCAAGTAAACCCGCCACGATGTCGACATGTGTCAGCTCAGGATGTCTCTGCGTTTAATGATCTCTCGCGGCCAGCGTACACTATCGAGAACTCTTACGCGGCCCGCTTTAACTAAAGAAATCAACGATTTCTGATTCTAGCCTTCATACCGCCCGCGTAAGGGTTTGGGGTGGGTTTACGCGGCCCGCCTCAGCCCTAAATTTAATCTTTTATATTTTATTTAAATAATATAACATAATTCGGGCTTGGTTTTCACATACGGGGTGTAATATAAGACATATTAGGACATTCTATAATATATTAGTGTGTCAGAATATTATGAGGGTGTTAGTTTTACCGAGGGTTGTTACATTCTCCCCACCTTATTTTAGAGCTCGTCCTCGAGATCTACTGGAATAAGTGCGGATACTTTCTTTTCATTTCAGATTCAAGTTCCCATGTGTACTCAGGTCCTCTTTTGGAGTCCCACTTCACTTTGACTAGAACTAGTCTTTTGTGCTTGAGATTCTTGACTTTCCTGTCTTCAATCTGTAGAGGCCTTTCTACAAACTAGAGTTGTTCATTTACCTCTATATCCTTAAGAGGTACTATCAGTGATTCATCAGCTAAACACTTTTTGAGATTTGATACATGAAACACATCATGTATTCCTGCCATTTCCTCTGGCAGTTGTAGCTGATAGGCTACAGGTCCTATTCTTCTAATAATCTCAAAAGGTCCAACATACCTGGGACTTAGTTTTCCCCGTTTGATGAATCTTATCACTCATTTCCAAGGAGAGACTTTCAACAATACTTTATCTCCCACTCGAAATTCCAATGGTTTTCGCATGTTATCAGCATAACTTTTCTGTCGATCACGTGCTGCTTTTAGTCGTTCCTTGACTTGCATAATCTTATCAGTTGTTTCTAGCACTATCTCAGGTCCAGATAGTTGCTTTTCCCCAATTTCTGCCCAACAGACTGGGGTTATGCACTTTCGTCCATAAAGTGCTTCGAATGGAGCAGCATTGATACTTGTGTGATAACTATTATTATAAGAAAATTCTATTAAAGGTAAGTGATTGTCACACCCCGATATTTCCACGTATTACCGGTGGGCCCGGTGGGGAGTATCGTGACGTGGTTGGTAACATCATAGTCAAACAACACAATATTTAAATGCACAGCGGAAGCAAAAGATAGATATATTTCAACTTTAATAAATTGTAATATCAAGTATCACAAACAGTTGAAAGTAATCCACATGTGGATCAAAATAAAATAGGAAACATTATTCAACAGTTTTGACATCCAAGCTTGCGAGACTTATTGTGGACGCTAGGAGAAAGCCAGCCTAGTTCGCGTAGTAGCTACACTTAACCTTTTTGGGAAAATACGCCAGTTTACACTGGTAAATACAATCAACTGACTCATTTTAAAAATGATTAAAAAGTGATTTGGATGCATGTGGCACAAACATTTTATAACTTGGGATAACTATTTGAATATAATCTTGTAAAAGAATTACATGTTCCTTATGCGTTTAGTAGCCCGATCCATAGACCGGGTTAAAGATCAATAGACACACCACGTGATATAGTCCGCGGCGGGTTATTCCCGAAGGCGGCGATTATACCATATTATTTATTTATGCACTGACTGGTGTACGCCTACACCCCGTGCTCAGGTCGTGGCCATTTCGTAAAATGATGCCAAGGATATCCGGGACATGGTCATTAACCACCCAAAGGCTTTAAGCAAACAAAACATTTCAAAACGGAGCATATTAATGATTTAACCTCTATTCGATTAAAGATTCAATGCCCGACCAAGCGGTATTTTATATACCATACCCCAAGCCCGTATAGGGAAAATAAGTTAAAAGTATTTACCTTTGCAAAGTAATAATCACAATAAGCAAGTGCGTGTAGCTTTTACCGGGTCTCCTATTCTGGAACGAAGGTTTATAATAACCTATTAGAATCCTAATGGGTCTTTAATTAAGCCTAAACTTAGACCGGTTAGGTTTAAAGAAAGATACGGTTCAAACGCACGATTAAGCGAAGACCGGAATAGGATGTGATTTAGACCCGACAAGTTTGAAGACTTGTATAATATGGGTAATCTAAACACATTCTGGATTTTGAGATAAAAACGATAAGGTTTGACCCGTTTCGGCTAATTTATGCAAACTAGTTACATAAACCGAACCGAATGCGCAAGAGGCGTAACGGGTAACCATAAGAGTCATTTACAGGTTTCCTAAGTTAATATGCCTTAAATATGTTGTGATATCAGTAGGATATCTTCCATTATGCCCAAAACGAGTTTAATCTCAATTTAAGCCCCGTAGGGGTATTTTGGTCATTTTAAAGGTTATAAAAGAGGTTAAATGAAATTATGAGATTCGGGTCCGAATACATCAGTAAAATAACTTATTTTATTAGGTCATATCAGTTGTGATAAGTCTTATATGATAAAAATGGTTTAAAACATAAACTATGTGTTTAATACGCTTAAAAAGTCATTTTAAGCGATTTCCGGGTTATACAGGAAATCTGAGTTTTCTGATCAGGTTATAAAATTCAAAATATTTCATTTATTATATAAAATTAGTAGCAATTGGATTGGCGTCAAAATACTATGTAGAACTCATTTTATAACCAAAAAGGGTATAATCGGTATTTACCGAATCAACGCCATAACCTTAGGTTATGAGCAGGTTAAAAATAATTAAAAATCTTTAAAAATCCCAAAATATTATATTACATCAGTGGGTAAAAGGTTTGGTGTCAAAAATTGGGTTTAGATAGGCTTTACGCTAATGACGCCGTTTAATTACTAAAAGGCGTTCTAATTACGCTAATGAGCATAACTCCTAATCTAGACCTCCAACTGATGAGAAAATTTAGGGACATGTTTATAAATTAGTAACAAAGATTATTTTCCTTTCACATATCCAAAATTCTCGTTTTATGGTCAAAAGGGCATATTGGTCAACATTAGGCAATTAACGGAAACGTGTAAACGAATGGGGTAACCAATGAACCAACCACAGAGGGTTATACCATCATGTAGCCTGGTCCTAAGGAAGCTCTAAATCATTTCCAAATCATACTAAATCGGGTCAGAACTGAAGTCAAAGCAAAAGTCAAAGTTTTGCGACTTTCGGTTCCGAACCGGGTCTAAACAGAAAATTGTCGGATCAAACAAGCTTAGACCAGTTCTTATACTTATTACCAAGTTATATGAGTGATAAAATAGGTTACATGCCTTCTACATTGCTAATTATGCGTTAATTCGAAAATTATAGTTCTGTTGACTTTTTAATACAAACTTTGACCCGACATTTGATCTAGTTAGAGTGGGAATCAGAGGGTGCCCTTTTAAGGGTTTATTGCCCACATAATTACCAACTTATAACTACCTTCAATTCGACTAATCACTGGACCATTAATGATTAATCACTAAGTCAAACGTTAATTACGACGGTTTGACTTTTAAGCTAATAACTAAGTAAAACTCAATTAAGGTAGGTCAAGGGTACTTACCAAAGTCTAATGCACGACTAGGGATGGCTTGGGTCTGCTCTTATGCTCCAGGAAGCTCCACAAATGTAGATGGAAGGTATGATCAAATTGTTGCAACATGAGGGCCTTTTATAGTGCTTTTGATCTCATTAGATCATGACAACAAGTGCTACAACTGATCATGGATCATCCACAAGTGTCCCTAAGGTCTAAAAAGCATGTAGGGGTCGCCCATGGAGTGGAAAATATCTCCTAAAGTCGGTTATAAGGCTGAACAGGCTGCTGCCTGTATTTTCTGTATCTGGGGATCGCACGCGGCCCGCGTAAGCTACTGTCAGGTAAAAACTTTTCTAGTTTTTGCATCTTGGCTCTTGGTCCTTCGAAAGGTCATCCAACCTTATTTCTTGCATTATGATCCCTCTAATTTGCCTTATAAGGGCTTCAAGACTTATACCCACTTTGTTAATTCCTTTGTTAACTTTGTTATCACCCGAAAAGTCATAAACTTCATCGTTGACGCTTTTAACCCATTGTGTGCGAATTTTATCATAACTTTCTCATACAATAACGAAACTTGGTGAAATTTTTATCGTGCATTCTAGTGAGCATATTTAATCGTTACAAAGCTTCGGGTTTTCTAAAAGGTTACTCAGAGGTATACCTTAAACATGTTGACGCATTTAACCCTGTAGTTTGTAATCTCTCACTTTCTTTCACAATTAGCTTCATATGATCCATGATTCATTCGTTTAAGGTATAAACATCATGTAGGGTTATTGTAAAGTATATTTATCCATTGTTGACATTTTGAACCCTTATATTCACATACTTTCCATGTTTGTCAACTTTAGTCCCTCTAGAGTATTCTTTCACACTTTCAAGCGTATGACACGTGTCAATATATTATAGGACGTGAATTTTCGAGGTGTTACAGTGATCGTCCCAATTACCTCCGAAATAAATTACACAAGCTCTAAGCATGTCTTCCATTGTCTGAATTGTCCTTTCGCTTTGTCTGTCCGTTTGAGGATGATAAGTTGTACTTAATTTTAACTTGGTTCCCATTGCCTTTTGGAAACTTGACCAAAAATGAGAGGTAAATCGACTATCCCTATCAGAAACAATTGATAAAGGAATACCATGTAAAGAAACAATTTCATTTACATATAGTTTAGCTAACTGTTCCATACTGAAAGTTTCTTTCATTGGTAGGAAATGAGCTGACTTGGTTAGTCTATCTACAATCACCCAGATTGTATCATTACCTTTCCTTGTTTTGGGTAATTTAGTAACAAAATCCATTGTTATCAATTCCCATTTCCACACTGGCATTTCTAATTGCTGTAACAAACCTGAGGGTTTCTGGTGTTCAGCTTTGACTTATGAACAAGTTAAACATTTAGAAGCATAGGTTGCCATGTCCTTTTTCATTCCTATCCACTAGAAATTTTTCCTTAAATCCTAGTACATTTTATCATTTCCTGGATGCATCGTATATTTAGACTTATGGGCTTCTTCTAATATATGATGACGTAGGTTTCCTAATTTAGGTATCCACATTCTCTTTTTATGGAACCTCCAAATTCCATCTATTCCTTGTTCCAATTCTTTTAGCATACCTTTTAATTTTTCAGAATCATCCTTGATTACTGATTCTTGTGCTTCTCTTATCTGATCATTTAAATCTACTTGCAGATTTAATTTAAGAGAATGTACCCTTTTTGGCTTTTCATGATACTTTCGACTTAAAGCATCTGCCACTACATTTGCTTTTCCTTCATGATATTGGATATCACAATCATAATCACTAAGCATCTCCATCCAACGTCTTTGTCTCATATTCAACTCCTTTTGCTTGAAGATATACCTTAAACTCTTATGATCAGTGAATATGGTAAACTTACTACCATAAAGGTAATGTCTCCAAATCTTAAGAGCAAAAATTATGGCTCCTAATTCTAAATCATGGGTTGAATAATTCTCTTCATGATTCTTAAGTTGTCTCGATGCGTAAGCTATAACCTTTTGTCGTTGCATCAATACACATCCATAACCTAATTTGGAAGCGTCACAATAGACTACAAAGTCTTCAGTTCCTTCTGGTAATGCTAATATGGGTGTATGAGTTAATCTTTGCTTAAGAATTCTAAAGGCTTCTTCTTGTTTTACTCCCCATTCAAACTTAACAGATTTATAGGTTAGCTTAGTTAAGGGAATGGCTATTCTAGAGAAATCTTGAATAAATCTTCTATAATAACCGACCAATCCTAAGAAACTTCTAACCTCGGTTGGTGACTCAGGAGTTTTCCATTTAGTAATTTCCTCAATCTTTGTTGGATCTACATGAATTCCTTCATGATTGACTAGGTGTCCAAGGAATTGTACCTGTTCTAACCAAAACTCGCACTTAGAGAATTTAGCATAAATCTTTTCCTTTCTTAACAAACTTAAAAGTGTGTGCAAATGCTTTGCATGATCCTCTTTATTCTTAGAATAAATTAGAATATCATCTATGAAAACAATTATGAATTTATCCAAATATGGCTTACATATTCGGTTCATCATGTCCATAAATGCAGCTGGGGCATTGGTTAAACCAAATGGCATGACAGTAAATTCATAATGGCCATACCTTGTTCTAAAAGCGGTCTTAGGAATGTCCTCTTCCTGTACCTTTAATTAATGATATCCTGACCTTAAATCGATTTTAGAGAAAAATCGAGCTCCTTGCAGTTGATCAAACAGATCATCGATTCTCGATAATGGATACCGATTCTTAATCGTGACTTTGTTTAATTCACGGTAGTCAATGCACATACGCATTGATCCGTCCTTCTTTTTAACAAACAGTATCGGCGCTCCCCATGGCGACGAACTTGGTTGTATAAATCCTTTCTCTAACAATTTGTCTAATTGTTTCTTCAATTCTTGCATTTCTGCAGGTGCCAACTGATAAGGTGCTTTGGCAATCGGTGATGTTCCTGGTATTAAATGGATTCTGAATTCAACTTCTCTGTCTGGAGGTTGCCCTGGCAATTCTTCTGGAAAGACATCTGAAAACTGCGATACTACTGGTATATCTTTTAAATCCTTTCCTTTAGTGTTAGTGATTATAGAAATCAAATACACTATAGAAACTTTTCTTATATAACTTGCAGTTTTCATCACAGAGATGAATTTAGTGGACCTAGAGATTTTATCTCCTTTAATTGTGATCGTTTTACCTTTTGGTGAATTTACTTGGATTGACTTTTGATCACATAAAATACTGGCTTTATTGGATATTAACCAATCCATTCCTAAAACAACATCGAATCCTGCCAAATTCATGGGATAAAGATTTGCAATAAACTTTTGAATTAAAATTTCTATGCTTGCTCCCTGCAAGATTTCAGAAATTCTAACTGTTTCTCCATTGGTTGTCTCTACTAAGCATTCTAGTGGTAGTTTAGTTAATGACTGATTTAGAATTTTGCAAAATGATGTATTAATAAAACTTTGGTTTGCACCAGAGTCAAATAATACTTTAGCAAAGACATCATTAACTAAAAACGTACCAGCTATGACATCTGGAATTATCTTGGCTTCATCTGCAGTCAGAACAAATGCTCTAGCATTTTTAGTATTCTTGTTGTCTGGAGCTGGAGCTAATTTTGGACAATTTAGCTTGATATGACCTTGTTCTCCGCAATTGTAACATACCCGGCTATTAACTTTCTTCCTGCAATTTTCTTCCTTGTGTCCCGATATTTTGCAAAAGTTACAATATATGGAGCATCTTCCGGAATGCTTTCTTTTGCAATACCTACAGTAGGGTGCAGAGGTAGAACCTATATTTTTCCCACGGTTAGAATTTCCAGAACGAAATTCTTGTGTGAGCTTTTGGGTTAGGTTCCTTCTATGATTCTCTTCTTGGGTACGAACTAATTCATCTGTCAAGGTATTTGCTAGTTCTACAGCTTCTTCTATAGTTTGAGGTCTAGCTGCCTTGACTACGTGTCTTATCTCTCCAATTAATCCCCAAATATAACGGGAGATTAACATTGGTTCTGGTGAAGCAAGGGTTGGCACTATTCTAGCATATTCAAATAATAACTTCGTGTACCCCTTACTATCCACTCCAGTCATCCTAAGGTTTAGGAATTTGTTTGCTATTTGTTCCTTTTCATTGGGTGGGCAGAATTTCCTTTCTACCTTGTTTTTAAATTTATCCCATTCCATATTGTAAGTTCTATCACTTCCTTTTGTTTGGAGGATTGTGTTCCACCATTCTAGTGCTGCATTCTTAAATAGATTAGAAGCAAACAATATTTTATCTTCTTCAGCACACTTGCTTATTCTTAAGACTGCTTCAGTCTTCTCTATCCAACGTAGAGTTGCAATGGCCCCTTCGTTGCCCGAGAATTCTATTGGTTTACAAGACCAGAATTCTTTATAAGAACAACCATAAGGCATGGTTCTTCTTCTTTTGGGAATGGGCATTTGAAGTACAGGTCCATTGTTCACGTTGTTTTCTGGTTCGCTTGGTTGCTTACTGCTATGCTTACTTTTATTATCAGCATCCTTAACAGTTTGAAGAATAAATGGCATTGCATCTATAATTCCTTGTGCTACTATGTGTTGGATAGCACTATTATCCACTTGATTGTTATTGTTATTGATGCTTGGATTCTCATTAACCACGTTAATGTTACTCTGGTTATCATTATTCAGATTTCCTTGATTTCCTTCGTCGGCCATCTGAATTTTAAACATTTATCCCATATTAATATCACAAGATAATAGATAATATCGTAATTCACATGACACGCAATCTAGCAAAAAACGTCGATCATTGCGACTTGTACTCTATTTTCAAATACTATGCGTCTATTACACACTAGTACTGAAATAAAGATTACAATACCAACGGAAAGAAAATTACACTAATAGTAATATGCATCCATACACCCATATTTTATTTTATTTTTTTTATTATATTATATTCTTATTACTACCATTTCCTCCATTCTCACATTCATGGATATGGATTTATCCAAAAATCCATATTGCGCTCATCGTATTTCCATACGAGACGCTCTCCCACCTGACGCATTCTCTCACTGCTTTCTAAAATTTCCTCCCCAAAAGTCCTAAGTTCTTGTACGTTTTCTGCACTCATTGGGGGTGCAGGTTCTCGGACTAGGTTTGGAATCTGGGGTGCGGGTTCCTGATATGGGGGTTAAAGTTCCTGAAATTGGTAAGGATCCTTTAAGATTTCCCTAATGTAGTTATCATGGTAATAGGGATCTAAAGGGTCCATACCTGGGTAGGCTTCTATGTTCTGTATGGGTGGGTATTCCTGGATAGGGTAACGTTGTACAAAGTCCCTATTATCGTCCCACCAGGGGTCGTAATTTGGGTCTAGGGGGTTTGGTGCAGGTACCCTAGGGATTTCTTCTGGGTTAAAGTCATGCATCTCCACTTGGTTTTTGGGATTTTCTATCTCCATGGGTTGATCTGGGTTTTGTGGTTGTGGGGCTACTAGTTGTTCCAGACTCAGGTCAGCAGCAGTTGTAGCTAAGATATGGAAATTAGCTAGGCTTCTATTAAGCATATCATGTGTATAGGCATCTGTTTTACGCTTAGCAGCTGCTAAAACTCTTTGCTGTTGCAACTTTCACATTCTCATCCTACGAGCAAAGGCTTCCTTACTGAACCATCCTCGTTTCTTATGAGGGAATGGCTCTTCTGACTGAGCTCTAAAAGCAAACACTCCTTCTTCCTGATCAGCAGAATACCCAGAAAGGGCAGGCTGTGAGGAAGTACCTTCACTCTTAGGTGATTCAGACAACTGACGATTCATGTCTGATGGTCCTTGATCACTCATACTGTAAACTAACAAATAGTCAAATAACACATAACAAATAAATACAGTTATGCACTTATCTTCATAATTTATTTCCTAACACAAAATTTAGAATTTAAGTGTCAGCGGAACACTTCTTTGGCTCAGACCAGTGGCTAGGCTCTGATACCACCTTCTGTCGCAACCCCCGATCCCTTATCTGTCCCGGGAACGGGCGGACGCGAGCTCAGAGTTTTGGTGGTATCAGCTTATTAAAATCTTGTAGCGGAATTTACATCAGGACCGTAGTTAGGAAATGTTTATCAGAGTAAAACCACCATATTTGATATTAATAATAACATGGGCAAAACCCAAGTTTCTTATTACAATACATTTATAGGGACAAACCCTATTTTATTGGATTTAAAACATCGTTTATTAGGTAACTTTTATAGCCACATTTTTCCCAAGCCTTTAGTGCTCTCCAGCTGGCTTTTCACAAATTGGCTGTTCACATTGTGTTACCTGTAACGCGTTTTAAAAACATTTGTCAGTCGGAAATACTGGTGAGTGAATCCCAGTTTAATCAAGAAACATTTTATTAATTAAAACAGTATTGAGAGCGATCACATTGTTTATTTCTACACAATTACTCATTCAGTATTTGCCACTCGACCGGATCTATGGCTATGGTCAAATTACCCATTGGCTAACTCGTTGTCCAATGGTAATGTACCGTCGTTCCCGACTTACTACTACTCATAGTAATAAATTTTGTATACAAAACCCCATAATACCGGCAGTAATTGAAGAACTACAAAGACTCAATCACTGCTTAATCACATTGTAAAACAATTAAGGTTTTGTAAAATATTCCAAAACGGTTAACGAAAAGAGGATAAACTCACATTGCTATCTTAAGCTTCTCGTAAGGGTTTCCTGGATATAATCTATAATTTATACAAATGTACATTGGTTAGTATCATAACCCTTTGAAAATATTAATGATACCCTCCTCGAGACGGCATTCCAACAACTACGTCGGGCAGAACCACGACAGTTGTTACGGAACCCTAAATCAATCGGGCAGCGTAACTATTACGAAACTGGGGTTATAATACTTACAACGGAGCAGAACCTCGCTAATTAGGGGTATAATACCCGACTATAACTTCTACTAATTCAGAAATTGTGATTTGAGAATTGAGAATGAACGACGGAAAATGAAAACTGATGAGTTCTATATATAGTGCTGATATTCGACTCTCACGCGGCCCGCGTGAAAGACAAGGGTCGCTTACGCGGCCCGCGTCAATGCTAGTCAACGGACTAGCTTGTCCGGCTCACCAAGTAGACTCGCCACGATGTCGACACGTGTCAGCTCAGGATGTCTCCGCGTTTGATGATCTCTCGCGGCCCGCGTACACTATCGAGAACTCTTATGCGGCCCGCTTTAACTAAAGAAATCAACGATTTCTGATTCTAGCCTTCATACCGCTCGCGTAAGGGTTTGGGGTGGGTTTACGCGGCCCGCCTCAGCCCTAAATTTAATCTTTTATATTTTATTTAAATAATATAACATAATTCGGGCTTGGTTTTCACATACGGGGTGTAATATAAGACATATTGGGACATTCTATAATATATTAGTGTGTCAGAATATTATGAGGGTGTTGGTTTTACCGAGGGTTGTTACAATATCTCCACGGTCTATATGGAGGTATGTTGGCTACCTGGTCAGGAGTTAAGGGAACGGTTTGGTAAGAGTCTTGCCTTGTTCAGTGTATAGATCCTGCAAGGACCTGGGTCAAATTTAGTAGGACCTCCTTCAATACTTAACGGTATTGGATGGCGGGGGTCCAAACTCTTTGACCCCCTCATATGTAAGCTACTATTAATACTTTAACCCGGCTACTTAGGACTGTATCCCTGCTGACTCAGACTACTTAGCCGAGGGTAACGTCACCTTCAAAAGAGGGGCCTACCATAATATGCATTAATAACTTAATTAATTATCTTTCAATAATCCGACCCTTTAGGATTGTATCCTTGCTGACTCAAACTACTGGGTTGGGGGTAACGTCACCTTCAAAAGAGGGGCCTACTACAATAACTAAGATAATCTCTTAAAAGTGCAAAAGTGCGGAAATAATCAAAGGTTACACTAAACACGAGTCGGAGCCAAGTGATTCATCTTGTCTATCTGTTTTTACTTTTATTTTATTTTCAGTATTTTAGTTAGTTTTTATTTTTCTTAGTTTAAAACCTTTTTCTAAACTTTTGATTTGATTAGACGTTGAGGATAAACCGGTACTAAAAGCTCTTGTGTCCTTGGACGACCTCAGTATCTTACCAACACTATACTACGCTCACGATGGGTGCACTTGCCCATATGTGTGTTTGGTGTTAGTAAATATCGTGTTTTTTAAATTTAAACTTGACTAACGTGTAAAAAGGGCTTAAAATATACATAAATCTATATACCACCACACACGCATCAAGTTTTTGGCACCGTTGTCGGGGACACAAGGATTTTAAGAAAGTTAGGAATCAACGGCCTAATCGTTTTTTCTTATTTTTCTATTTTTTTTAGGATTTTTCTTAATTTTTCAGTTTCTGCAGAGCTCAGCACGGGTCGTGCCTGGTCGGACACGGGCCGTGCCCAACATTGTTACTGGCAGTTTTTATTTTCCGAGTTACAGAGAGCTGAGCACGGGGCCGTGTCGGTGCAACACGGGGCCGTGTCCAACTCCCCGGTAACAGGGATCCGGAAAACAATTACTGTATCTCCGACCACGGGCCGTGTTCGCTGAACACGGGGCCGTGGTGAACCTTCTGACCAACGTTCTTTTCTGTTTTTATTGAAGGACTTGGAACCCAGGCGCCACATTTGAACTTCCTACGTAGTGTATGAGCTCCAGTTCCAGTAGAGACATAAAAGAACCTCTAGAAGAACCCGAACTCTTTCTCAGAAAAAGACTTAAAGCTAAAAACCAAGAGAAAGTTTCGAGGGACCCACTTCCAATGGCGGACCAACGTACCCTCATGGATTACCTACGACCCACTTTAGGTAATCTCGGCGCCGCTATCAATACACCGAATGTCGAAGCCAATAACTTCGAACTTCGGCCACATTTGATACAAATGCTTCAAAACTCCGCGACCTTCCATGGGCTTGCGGACGAGGATCCCCATCTACATATTACTAATTTCTTAGAAATATGTGATACCTTTCGGATCAATGGAGCATCAAACGACGCCATCCGCCTTCGGATGTTTCCATTTTCACTAAAAGACCAAGCAAAGGCTTGGCTTAACACCCTCCCAGTTGGCTCGATAAACACCTGGGATGAACTAGCCCAAAATTTCTATATAAGTATTTCCCTCCTGCTAAAACGGCTAAATTAATGACTGAAATTAATACATATTCACAAGAAGATGGGGAATCCTTATATGAAACTTGGGAAAGGTTCAAGGAGCTACTAAGAAAGTGTCCTCATCATGGTCTTGCGGTATGGCAACAAGTATCCACTTACTACAATGGGTTGTTGCCACACACAAGACAAACACTTGATTCTAGCTCCGGGGGACTTTTAGGTAATCGTCACCCAAATGAAATATATAATCAAATTGTGGAAATTGCTCAAACCAATTTTCAATGGCACACTCCCTGAGGCAATAAATCTATCGCCCCGGGCGCCCATAAGGTTGATGAAAGCACTTCTTTACAAGCCCAAATCGAGGCCCTTTCTTCAATAATCAAAAAGTTAGAAATGGCAAAAACGGCCTCGGTTATGGCTTGTGAAGGATGTGGTGGGCCACATGAAAATTGGAGTTGTATGAAAGAATTAGATGATCAAACGGAAACGGTAAACTACATTGATAATAGACCTAGGCCGTCGGGTCCTCCAACGGGTACCTACAACCAAGGATGGCGTAACCACCCAAACCTTGGTTGGAGAGATCCCGGCAATAGTAGTAACCAACAAAACCAACAAACCAACCTTCAACAACCACAAAACTTTTCTCAACAACAAGGTGGACGAGAAAGGCTTAAAGATACTATATCTCGTCTCATCTCCGACACCGAAAAGAAAAACTCAGATCGATTTCAGCAATTGGAATCAAATTTTAGAAATCAACAAGCTAGCATTCAAAACATTGAAAAACAATTAAATCAAGTAGCTCAAAATTTCTCTGAGAGACCACAAGGCGCGTTACCTAGCAATACCGAAACCAACCCAAAAGCGCAAGTGCATCTCATCACATTGAGAAACCGAACCGTGGGTCCCGAGGAGGCTCCATTACCGTCAGCTGAAAGAAGCCAATCCAGCCAAACCACGACTCCACCCGCGCCCCAACCAGAAAAGGCTTCTCCACCAAATCAAGAGCCCACCAAGACTCCTCCGGTTCCATACCCCGGTGGGTTAATTCGTCAAAAGACCGATGAGCAATTCACAAAGTTTGAAAATTTACTAAAACAATTGCATTTTAATATTCCTTTTATCGAGGTCTTAACCCAAATGCCTAAATATGCAAAATTTATGAGGGACTTCCTCACTCACAAAAGGAAAATTGAATCATTGCAATTAGTTAACTTAGGCGAAGAATGCTCCGCCTTAGTACTCAACAAACTCCCACAAAAGAAAATTGATCCTGGAAGCTTCACGATTCCTTGCTCGATTGGGGAATCCCTCATTCGTAATGCACTAGCCGATCTTGGGGCTAGCATTAACCTCATGCCCACATCAATGTTCAACCGACTCGACCTAGGAAAAACGAGCCCTACAAAGATGAGCATACAACTTGCCGACAGATCCGTCAAATTTCCACAAGGTGTCACTGAAAATCTATTGGTCATAGTCGACAATTTCGTCTTCCCGGCCGACTTTGTCATACTAGACATGGAAGAAGACACCGATGTCCCCCTCATCCTCGGGAGCCCATTTCTAGCCACCGCCCAAGCAGTAGTGGATATGAATGACGGAACACTAACATTGAAGTTTGGGGACGAGGAAGTGAAGTTTGGAGTTGGAAAGAGAGTAGAAGACGAAGACCCGGTCAACTACATGAAGGTCATAGACTCAAGCTTGGATGACGCTCACCGACGGTGTAGCATGGGATGCAAAACATCCCACTTGAGTGACATATGACCAGGCTTTGGGTCTAGCCAAGGACCCTTATAAACGTGGCGCACCACGGAGGCATTCCGCGGAACTATCCTTAGTTTAGCTTAGATTAATTTTTTTTTATGTTTTCTAGTTTAGTTTTAATTTGCAGGAATAAAACACACTCGGGATGGCAAAGGATAACAAGGGAAACTTGAACCAGCACCCCATGCAGGAAAACAGGGCCATCCGACGAAATTTTCTTCGTGACAGCAAGTTCAGCACGGGCGTGTCCGCCCAACATGGCCCCGTGCTGCACTGTCTGCAGAAAATACCCAGTTCAGGTAAACTGGACACGGGGCGTGTTCACCCAACACGCCCCCGTGTCTAGGCTTCTGTTTCTCTTTTTCAATTTTGTTACTGGCACCTGAACACGGGGCCGTGCCCGGACAACACGGGGTCGTGTCCAGACGCCCAGTAACACAAACTTTTGCTTTTTCACACCTTTGTACACATTCAATCAACCTAAAAACTTATTTTTGGGACACATTGAGGACAATGTGTAATTTAAGTGTGGGGGGGATGCTAAAACCTTGAATCTTGCAAGTCCTAACAACAAGCCTTACACAAAACTCTATTGGAACCGCTAATCACCCCAAAATTTTTCAAAATTTTTCATTTTTTTTTACTTTTCTAGGTTTAACTTGGGAATTTCAAGTTCTAAAAAGGTTATATTTTTATAAATTTACAACCGATAGCGTCGTGATAAAACGAACCAACATAAGAAAATTATGAAACGGCATGACAGGCTTAGTTAAAATTTGATTATATATACTTGATCACATAAAAACTCATTCCCACAAAAGTGAGTTTTGAGCCTTTATTGAACATACAAATATTTATCTTTAAACTAAATGCTCATTTTTCGTTTATTGTGTGAATAGCCGCTTGGTTCTTATGACTCTAGAACTTGCCACGACGATACATTCCCGGTCCTTACCAACTTAAACCCGAGTAAGTAAATGATGGAGGCATTAGGACTAACCCTTTTTATTTCTACACCATTTTTTTTACCACCTACCCAAAATCCCCCTAGTTAGCCCCTTTGAGCCTAAACCTTTTCATTTCATAACCCAAACCAAACACCCTTTCACCCACCAAAACCCTTTTTATTTTTAACCTTTTATTTTAGTAACAAGCTCGGTATTTCGTATGACTTTTCAAAAAAAATTGATGATGAAGCAAAAGAAAAATAAACAAACAAGTTTATCAAAAAATAACTTTGTTTAAATAAAAGCTTCATCAAAATAAAAGTTGCAAAAATCAAAAGTCTTACGAAAACCGACGCTTGTTACGCTTTTCGCCCTTTCACTAACCACTAACCCAACCACCTACCTTTAACCCAAGCCTAACCCTTCACCCAAAAGTCCTCTTGATATTTGCAAAGGTATATAGTTAAAAAGGAGGAGGATTGATTGCTTGGCAAGCCTATGGTAGGAGTAAGTTCCATGCCGCTCTCGAGTGATTCACTAAAATACATATTCGGCTGAGTGTTGAGTGATCTCCCGTGAGGTATGTGAACTTGTATATAAATAGAATTTTAAAGAGGCATGTTATGCCCTAATAAGTAATTTATCTTATGAAAAGTTTTAAATAAATCATGACGAATAGGATTGTAAATAAATAAAAATAAAACTTAATAAAGAATCTTGGAAATCCCGACACTCTATGACAAGCCCAAAAACCTTCTCTTCTACCCATTCCATTTGGGAGTGTAAAGTCACATTATAAAGAGTTTTGCTTGAGGACAAGCAAAGATTCAAGTGTGGGGGTATTTGATGTGTGCAAAATGCAACATATAAATTACATCAATTGTGGCATAAAACTAACCCTTTTTTAGTACTAATGTTGGAAAAACTGTGCTTTTGTCTTCCTTTTGTATTTTCAGGATTAAATGAGCTCAAATTAACAAAAGAAGCAAAAAGACAGCTAAATCTAACATAAATACAAGAAAAGGAACAAACATGACATGCCCGACCCCACGACAGCATCTTCCCAAGCAAAATAAGAAAACAGAAGGCTGAACATGCCCCGTGCTCAGTGAACACGGGGGCGTGCCCAAGTCCCAGCAGAAAAGACAAATATGTAGAAGCTTCCATCGCCCACCACTGGGCCGTGCTCAGCGGACACGGGGCCGTGGTCAACTATAAGATTCGCAGAATCCAGGCAAATCTTGATAGTACAGATATGCTTCTGCACACGGGGCCGTGCCTAGCGGACACGGGGGCGTGGTCAACTAATGCAGACAAAGTGAAATTAATGAAGACAGAGAAGGATGTGGACAGGGGGCCGTGCCCAATGGACACGGGGCCGTGCCCGAGCTTCTGTTCAGCCTATAAATAGGAGTGCTTGGCTCAAGCTCAAACCATCCCTTGGCACACCACCTCTCTCACGCTTCACCCACCACCCACCACCCACCACCCACCACCGCCATAACACCATCATCCACCACCATCATCCATTGTCCATCATAGAGTGTGTGAGTCGTCTCGGGATCCAAGATTGCTCGTAAGAGTTCTTGACAATCAAGGCCATGTTTGCCTAAGTCTCTTACATTACTTGGTGAAGACAAAGTGTCTAGTGTAATACTTTTTATTTTTAATCTTTTCGCAATTTTTACTTGGTTTTGTATTAATGACTTTAATAACTAGTTTCTTATGTTGAAGGTGATTTTTCCTTATCGTTTGTCCGTGGTGTCTTGGTATTATTTTACTGTCTATATAAAATAAAAGATTTTCACCATTCATATCTCCACGGTCTATATGGAGGTATGTTGGCTACCTGGTCGGGGGTTAAGGGAACGGTTTGGTAAGAGTCTTGCCTTGTTCAGTGTATAGATCCTGCAAGGACCTGGGTCAAATTTAGTAGGACCTCCTTCAATACTTAACGGTATTGGATGGCGGGGGTCCAAACTCTTTGACCCCCTCATATGTAAGCTACTATTAATACTTGAACCCGGCTACTTAGGATTGTATCCCTGCTGACTCAGACTACTTAGCCGAGGGTAAAGACACCTTCAAAAGAGGGGCCTACCATAATATGCATTAATAACTTAATTAATTATCTTTCAATAATCCGACCCTTTAGGATTGTATCCTTGCTAGCTCAAACTACTGGGTTGAGGGTAACGTCACCTTCAAAAGAGGAGCCTACTACAATAACTAAGATAATCTCTTAAAAGTGCAAAAGTGCGGAAATAATCAAAGGTTACACTAAACACGAGTCAGAGCCAAGTGATTCATCTTGTCTATCTGTTTTTACTTTTATTTTATTTTCAGCATTTTAGTTAGTTTTTATTTTTCTTAGTTTAAAACCTTTTTCTAAACATTTGATTTGATTAGACGTTGAGGATAAACCGGTACTAAAAGATCTTGTGTCCTTGGACGACCTCGGTATCTTACCAACACTATACTACGCTCACGATGGGTGCACTAGCCCATATGTGTGTTTGGTGTTAGTAAATATCGTGTTTTATAAATTTAAAACTTGACTAACTTGTAAAAAGGGCTTAAAATATACATAAATCTATATACCACCACACACGCATCAACTTCTAACATTATTGAGAAAAGAAAAGCTTTATGCTAAATTCTCAAAATGTGAATTCTGGTTGCAAAAAGTACAATTCCTTGGACATCTGGTTAATCACGAAGGGATTCATGTGGATCCCACAAAGATCGAGACGATTACAAAACGAAAAGTCCCTGAATCACCAACGGAAGTAAGAAGTTTTCTTGGACTGGCATGATATTATAGACGTTTAAATCAAGATTTCTCTAGGATAGCCATTACGTTAACCAAACTGACTTGCAAATCAGTTAAGTTTGAACGGGGACCAAAACAGGAAGAAGCCTTTAGGATTCTTAAGCAAAGGTTAACCAACGCACCCAAACTTGCGTTACCAGAAGGAACTGAAGACTTTATAATCTATTGTGACGTGTCTAAATTAGGTTATGAATGTGTGTTGATGCAACGTCAAAAGGCTATAGCTTATGCCTCTATACAGCTTAAGAAACATGAAGAGAATTATACAACCCATGATCTAGAATTAGGAGCCATAGTTTTTGCCCTTAAGATTTGGAGACACTATCTTTACGGTAGTAAGTTTGTTGTCTTCACAGATCATAAGAGTTTAAGATATGTTTTTTGGGTAAAAGGAATTAATATGAGACAAAGACGCTGGATGGAAATTCTTAGCGATTATGATTGTGATATCCAGTATCATGCAGGAAAAGCTAATGTAGTAGCTGATGCTTTAAGTAGAAAGTATCATGAAAAGGAAAAACGAGTACGCTCTCTCAGATTAAATCAATAGATAGAATTAAATGAGCAAATTAGATAGGCACAGGAAACAACAATCAAGGACGATGCTGAAGGTTTAAAATGAATAATTAAGGAATTAGAACAAGGATCAGATGGAATTTGAAAGTTCCATAAAAAAGAATCTGGATACCCAAACAAGGAAACCTAAGAAATCAAATTTTAGAAGAAGCCCATAAGTCTAAATATACGATACATCCCGGAAGTGATAAGATGTATCAAGACTTAAAGAAAAACTTTTGATAGATAAAAATGAAAAAGGATATATCAAACTATGTTGCTAAATGTTTAACCTGTTCACAGGTTAAAGCTAAGCATCAGAAACCTTCAGGGTTATTGTAACAATTAGAAATGTCAATATGGAAATGGGAATTGATAACAATGGACATTGTTACCAAATTACCCAAGACATGAAAAGGTAATGATACAATCTAAGTGATTGTAGACAGATTGACCAAATTTGCTCATTTCTTACCAATGAAGGAAACTTTCAGTATGGAACAGTTAGCCAAGTTATATGTAAATGAAATAGTTTCATTACATGGAATTTCTTTATCTATTGTATCTGATAGAGATAGTCGTTTTACATATCAGTTTTGGACAAGTTTCCAAAAAGCAATGGGAACTAGGTTGAATCTAAGCACAGCTTATCATCCTCAAACGGACGGACAAAGCGAAAGGACATTACAAACAATGGAAGATTTGCTTAGAGCATGTGTAATTGATTTCGAAGGAAATTGGGATGATCATTTACCATTAATAGAATTTTCCTACAATAACAGCTATCATACCAGTATAAATGCGACACCATTTGAAGCACTTTATGGACGAAAGTGCTGAACTCTAGTCTGTTGGGCAGAAACTGGAGAAAAGTAACTATCTGGACCAGAGATAGTGCAAGAAACAACGGACAAGATTATTCAAGTCAATGAAAGACTAAAGGCAACACGAGATCGTCAAAAGAGTTATGCAGATAACAGATGAAAGCCATTAGAATTTCAAGTTGGAGATAAGGTATTGTAAAAAGTTTCTCCATGGAAAGGAGTAGTCAGATTCGTTAAAAGAGGAAAGCTAAGCCCCAGGTATGTTGGACCTTTTGAGATTATTAGAAGAATAGGACCAGTAGCTTATCAGCTACAACTGCCAGAAGAAATGGCAGGAATACATGATGTGTTTCATGTATGTAATCTCAAGAAATGCTTAGCAGACGAATCATTAGTGATACCTTTTCAGGACATAGAGGTAAATGAGAAACTTAAGTTTATAGAGAAACTCATTCAGATTGAAGATAGGAAGATCAAGAATCTCAAACACAAGAGACTAGTTCTGGTCAAAGTAAAACGGGATTCTAAGAGAGGACCAGAGTACACTTGGGAGCTCGAGTCAGAGATGCAACGGAAATATCCACACCTGTTCCAGTAGATCTCGAGGGCGAGATTTAAATCAAGGTGGGGAGGATATAACAACCTTCTTAAAACCCCTTAAACGCTCCTATTATACCCCAAACATACGTTAACGGTCCTAAATAACAATTATATTAATAAAAATCAAATAAAACAAATAATAACTGTCGCTCGTGGGTCGTGATGTAGTTGGCCGAGCGAGTCGTGGGGCGTGACGGAATGACACCAGGCGAAATCTTAGGCCGCCACGTGTTCGTATACGTGCGAGACCTACACTGTTGATTCACCAAGCCTAGGCCCTAGCCTAGTGGCCTCGCAGGCTGCGAAGGAGACCGAGGAAGGCGTCGCGGGGCGCGAGCCACCCTTCGATCAGCCCTATAAAAGGGGCCGAAGGCCTCAATTCAACATCGCTCATTTCTTTTCTCCCTCAAAGACATAGTGTTATTATACTCAGGAATAATGCCCCTAAAAAGCGAAGCTCTGCCTCGTTGTAAGTATTATAACCCCCGATCACGTATTTGTTACCCTACCCGATGATCTATGGCTCCGTAACGCATGTCAAGGCTCTGGTTGACTCAGTTCGTTGGAGTTCTGTCTCGTGTTGTATGGCTAATGTGATTTGGGTTATCTTACTAACACGTGTGCATTGTTTCATTTTTAATAGATAATAACCAGGAGAAACACCAGGAAGCTATAGTATTATCTAAGTCAGCAATGTGAGTACATCTTACTTTTTGTCACCTTTTTTGGTGTCATTCAAAATGTTTTACCAAAACCTCAAATGTTTAAATTATACTTAACAATGATTGAGTCTATGTATTCTACAATTACTGCCGGTATGTTGAGGTTTTGTATACATTACTTGTAATTCGTTACTATTGGACAAAGAGTTAGCCAATGAGTAATATGACCACAAGTCAGGATTGACATTACTGAATGAGTAATTGGGTAGATATAAACATTCTAATCGCTCTCAATACTATAAAGTTATAAAACTCTTTTGATTAAACTGGGATGCACTAGCCAGTATTTCTTGCTGATAAAACCTTTTTAAAACACGTTTCAGGTAACTTAATGTGAAGCTAATAGAAGCCAACTGGAGAGCACTGAAGGCTTAAGGAAGTGGCTATAAAAGTTACATAAATAAAAAGGAGATTTTATTTTCAATAAATTAGGGTTTATCCCTAAAAATGTATTATAATGAAAACTTAGGTTTTATTCCCTTTATTTATTATAAAAAGTTTGGTGTTTTAAACACTGATAAATATTTCCTAACTACGGTCCTGATGTCTCATTTCCGCTGCCAAATTAATAAACATTGATACCACTTGACTGGCTCGCGGCTTCCGCTCCCGGGGTAGGCGTCGGGGGCTGCGACATAAACAGAAGCAAACAAGGGACACGGGGCGTGTCTCATGGACACGGGTCGTGGTTAACTCTTAGATTCACAAATCTTAAATAATACAGCAAGTACGGTGGTCATGGGGCCGTGTGAGCATCTGGACTGACAAGCTTAATAAATGAAGACAGAGAAGGAGAAGGGGATGGGGCCGTACCAATCAGGCACGGGGCCATGTAAACCTTCTGTTTACAGCTATAAATAAAGGTGCTTGGTTCAATTGAAACTCATCCCATAGCAAATCACTTCTCTCACACCTGCCACCACTCCACCACCACAATACCACCATCATCCACCACATTCATCCATCATCCATCATTAGAGAGAGAAAGCTATTGGTGAATTGATATCTAGATTTGCAGAACTTGTTGGTTATATGAATGAGCCATGTTTAGATGGCTAAAATTGATGCTGAAAAGAATTCACAAGTAGCTTTGAATCTTGGGATTAAATCTTATGATGTTTACTCTTAAACCCACTTCAAAACTAATCTATCTCACAAAAATTCTTCTGATCTCACTCAGTTTCTTGGTGGTGAATATGTATAGAGATGGTGTCGATGGTGGTTATGGTTCGAACTAGGGTGCAATGTAGAAGGTGGTTGTTCTCCAGTGATGAACAATGATGGTATTTATTTTGTGGTGGTGATATCATAACTTATTTGGTGGTTGGTGAACAAGCAATTATCAAAGAGTATGATAATTAATGGATCATTATTTATGAGTCAAGAAAGAGTTCCAAAGCTTATGAATCACCTCAAAGTTTTATTGTAAAACTGATTCCTTAAACAAGAAATAGAGAAAATCTATGCAGGACATAGACGTTATTGAGAAGTGTTATTCAATAAATGGAATAACCATAGAGAGCAATTACTCCTAGAAATCTTACAAGAGTAATTGAATATACAATTAGTTGAATGAAAACGTATGATTACAAATGGTAAATATGAAAGGTTCATGTATGAAATTAGAAAAGGCACCAAGAGTTTGGTAGACAATTAAGACGTTATGTGACAACAGAGATTTTACATCACATGAGGCTTGGAGCCAATACTTCCAAATATGGAAATATTTAGGATAACATCTTGATAAGACAAAATTAGGTAGATTAAATTTTAGAAAATCCATTAATTGTATCCTCATGAAGATACTATATGCATATGGAGAAGTTATGGCAAATGTTGTTAAAAGTGTTTTGATCTATAGTTTGGTATTTGATGTTTTTCGAACACTAAGGAAACATTATGGTTAAATGTCATATAAGCAATGTTCCTATGTTTGAATATTTATGCATTTAAGTATCCTTGAATAACATATTCTAAATGTCTGTAGTCGTTTAAATTCATGAGAATTAATCCAAGGTAAGACTACTATGAAGGATTGGTTGTTCATGAGATGAAGGCTCAAGGAGTTGAGAACCAATATTCGTGGATATGCATTGGAGAATGATATCGGACGTTACTTGCTTCAAAACTATCTTCATGGAACAACGCTATAAGAAGTTTTGAAATGGTATGATCTTTGTATCCTTAGACCTGAGAGTCATACTGGAACTAACATTAGTGTAAGTTTGTTCTTGATCTTATCTAACGTCGTGAAAGAGTAGTAATAATGATTATTGATTAGGAATAAAACTGAAGCTAAGTGGGAGCTGCCTGAGGTCAAAAGGATTCTGTGTTTCTTAATGTTTTAAGAAGTTGAACATTTTTGGCACCCTCGTAAACTCAAACTAGTATGAATGTGTGGCCACACTCGAACTAAAGGTAGTTTGTCCACCAAATTGAATCGGAGGCGAGTACAAGAATAGTTGAACAATATATGAGATTGAAATCAGATCGATGTCTCATGTTCAACAAGTGTTCTATACGGAAAAGATAAATCGATATGGTTACCATGGCTATATACTTGATAAGTAAAGGGTTACTTGATCACAAAGGAATAGTTGACGAATGTAATATGTCATACATTGCTAGGGGCAGTGCGATGTAGCTAGGCATCTAACTCTGTCTACATTAAAGGGTATAATCGAAAATAGTCCAAATGGGAGACTGCTGAAAATTTAGGTGTCCAATTACCAATTATTTTAAGTTACCATTGAGGTACGATACAAAGAGTTACACTTTGGATGACGAACAAAGAATAATATTTAATTGTTAAATATTATAAATCAAAAAAGTGAATTAATTGTGGAGAATAAGTATTTGGTGAAATAATAGTGATATTCATTGTTTGCGAAACAATTAATTTAGTGGAAATAATTGGTGTCATTTAGAAGGTTAAACGAGTAATAATTTATCATTTCGATAATCAATTAAATGTGTATTTTATTGAGAACAAAGTAAAGTCAAAATGGTTTTGATTAGTGGTTTGTTGTTAACAGAGAATAATAGTTATTCAATAGAAACGAGGAATGGTTACTATTAGATAATAACTAGAGAAAGTTGTTTTATTATCAGATAATAATACAAAGGTCAAAGGGTTGATCAGTAATTAGTAATTAATGTAGGATTAATTACTTGGAGAGGAAACTAAATGTTAGTGGACTAAAATGATATTAGTATATTTTTAAATCCGGAAAAGCGGGGTTGACGGGGAATGTCTTTGACATGTCCCGGGAGACCAATCGGTCTTGTACAGAAAGTCTCCTTCCAAAAAAAAAACCTGAAACCCTAATTACAGAAATCACAAGACACAAGCGTTAAGCTCAAACCCTAGACCCCTTTCTCTCTCTTCCTTGTGTCGTCCGTCAACGTCATCACTGGCGACGCCGTTGTCGGCCAGCCACCGTGATGTGCCGCCGTCACGCGGCCATCCGCTGGTGTGCCACCACACATCCGCCACCACCTTGCGCCGCTCGTGTTTTGGTGATTCGGATGGGATCCGTCTCATATGTGGATTCTCGTGGTGCTCTTAGAGATTTGTGATATGGCTTACTAGCGGAGTCGTTCGTTGCATCTATCGTGCAATCCTTCGATTTTCGTCAAAGTATAATCCTAAACCCGCTATGGTTGTGATTTTATAAAATTATCTGAGTAGACCGTAAATAGATCGCTAATGTGATAGTGTTATCCATGTTTGTGTTTTAACACACTTCCGCATCTGAACTAATAATAAAGAGTTATTATTATTAAAAAAAATTGGATTTTATAAAATTAAAACACGTATGAATATAGTTTATTACTTAATGTGTTGCCCACGTCTAGTCATCGGGCTTCCTGAGCACACATATAAAGATAAGGGAATGTTTCTCTTGGGTTCCTGCGATCCATTGGCACACGTTAAACTATCGTATTGAATTAACCGATTACTTCACGACTTCACGTATAATGCTATAACCGAGTCGAAGACAAGTTCGTAACAATACATATGTTTAAAAAAAAGCCCAATACTAGCTTGTCAATAAAATTAATTTTTCATTATTTGCCGTCTTAAAATTTAATTTTAAATCACAAAATCTATACTCATTTGTTTTCTATACTAAAAAACTACAACTCTAGAGTGCAGATTGTGTTCCAGAATTTATACTCATACCTTTTCAGCTGTTTATATTTGTTCTTTTACATTACAGTTTAATTTAATGTATTAGTAATCTTAGAAAAGTTACAGTTTATTGACCGATAAGTGTGTTTGACTGATTATACTTACGTTGTCATAACCATTATTGCACGAACTAGAACATGACAAAGATCCCCAAGAACACCACCTCTTAATTTACTTTCATATTTTACATTTAAGCCAAATACTTTTCCAATTTTTCCACTTCTTCTACGCTCCCAATGTATAAAGGAACTCGCTGATGAATCTGCAAAAACAAAAACCAACACTCCAAATCAGTTTCAGTTATATAAGATCCATCCAATCTGTAATCAAACAGAGTCGACTCAACCTTTTCAGAGGCCTAAAGCATATTAAAAAATCGGGTTTATTTTTATAGCAAAGTATTTTTTTTTTATCAAAACCTGGAATCTAAATGAAGTCAAACCTAAAAAGTCGGGTGCCTATTTTATATGGGCCCCAAGCTTAAGCTTATAATTTTCAACGGTTCAGTTTCGATTTCGATGCGGTTTGGCTAACTGTTTGACCTAAAAATCGTTAAAACTAGACTATGAACACCTCTAATTTTAGCAATCGATCCACGGTTTCTAAAACAATTTAAATAGTTTGTAGTCTTCACGAACCTCGGTTGGCTGGATGTCAAGCACTCGTTGATGTCCATCCGACCCCTTTCCACCTGCCTGTTCAACAAGGTAACTCATCGGTGCACACTCGTACAACAGCCTAAGCTTCCCATTCTTGCTCTTTTTGTCACGCGGGTAACCATAAATCCCTCCATACAAAAGTGTCCTATGAAAATCACCAACCAAACTACCAATATACCTAGCCGAATACGGCTTGCCTGTAGGACCGGGGTCCTTTAGATCATCCATGTACTTCTTGAGCTTATCGTCCCATAGTTGGTAGTTTCCTTCGTTAAACGAGTAGATCTTTCCTGATTTCGGAATTTGAATCTTTTCTTGAGTGAGTACAAACTCGCCGTACATTGGGTCTAAAGTGAATGCATAAACTCCGGTTCCTATAGAGAGGACGAAGATTACGGAGCTTGAGTACATACAGTAACCGGCTGCTAGGAGGTTGTTTCCTGGCTGACATACATTGACAATGCACCTTTGTTCCACACTGTCAAGCTGCATTTCAACTCAAAATTTAATTGCAATATGTCAATTAAATTCACATATAATGAAGCAAACAATTGGACTCAAAATTTTAAGTTCGATGAATACTATGTTGAAACTCCACTGATTAATCTAGTATTTCTCAAATTAATCTTTGATAAAGTGTGTTGATTTTTAATGGGAAAATCAAATAAATATACATGTTGCCAGTTGACAGAGAAAATTAACAAAATACCCTTGATTTTTTAAAACTACAAATAAATCAGACTGCAACAAGTGTCTTTTTACGCAACAAATTTCAATATGAGCTAACAGATTGGATCCTTTGGCGTTGAATTCTAGCACAACAAATTCACTCAGACACTGCAGATCCATGCATGGTGCGGCAGATCCATAATGCTTGGCAGAGGCCCGACATATTAAAATCATCATCACCATCATCATCATCATACTCAGTAAATCTCATCAATAGCAAAGCTAAGGTAAGGTTTGAGAAGGGTAAATGTAGACAGCCTTACCTCTACCCCGTAGGAATAGAGAGGTTGCTTCCAGTGAAACCCCAGGTTCAATAGTAGTTTTGCATCAAGCCTTGGACGTAAGCAGGGCCGGCCCAACAGTGTATTGACCCAAGGCTAGCGCTTAGGGCCTCCAAAATTTTAGGGCCTCCATTTGACAAGTAATTTTGATATAGTGTGTATAACAGTATTAATTTGATTGCATTAACATATACGATTGATGTAGTTTACTGGTAATTAGTTTGTTTTTCTAGGTAGATAGTTGAGTTCGAGTCCCGGCAATATAACTTGCAACGTTGTTTGCTTTTTATTTTATTTTTTTACTAGAGAGGCCCCTCCTAGGACCTAGGCCTAAAATATGGTTTCATTTGCAGATATTGTTTTGGTTTGGGACTAATTTCTAAGGTTAATGGTTTGGTGTTTTGTTTTGGGACTAATTTCTAAGGTTAATGGTTTTGGTTCATGTTGATTTATTAAGATATCAATCTAGTAAGATATAGATAAGTTATTATTACGCTTGTGAATAGAATAGTATTTTTCTTTAGAGGGCACCGATTTTAAAATTCGCTTAGGACCTCCAAAAAGCTTGGGTTTGCCCTGGACGTAAGGCACATAACACTTAACAATTGAAACAAAGGCCGATTAGTGCATGTATCTCATTGTCTTTCGGCTATCAACGTCACCACATGATGCATGATTAACTGTTCACCATTTTTAACATTACTTTCACGAAATTAGTAAAATAACATTAAAATTAGTATAAATTCACTTTTGCCTCCTAAGGATCCACATATACATATTATATGCGTACACCGCAAACTGGACGTGCCCCACGTATTAAAAAAATGATCTTTTTCAACTAAATAATGGGGAATGAAATTTCACTTAGGCACATGATATTTTTATTCATGGTTTAATCCATTAGTGACGGATGAAAATGATTGTATGTTAAAATAATAAAAAATAAGAAAATCAAACCGTTATTTTTTATTTCCAAAAGTACACGTTATTACCATCCGTCAAAATGTATAATTTTCGTTACTTTTTAATTGATATACTAGGTTAGAACCCCGTGTATTACACGGGTTGAATAAATATAATTTTATATACTAAATTAAAACAATTATTCTTTAAAAATCTCGTTTATTACACGGGTTGAACAAATGTAATTTTGTATATTAAATAATAAAAAAATTATATCTCTAATAACCTCATGTATTGTACTGAATAAATGTAATTTTATATACCAAATAATAAAAACCCGCGTATTGTACGGGTTCAATAAATCTAATTATATATACTAAATAAAAAAAAATTATATCTTTAAAAACACTGTGTATTACACGGGTTAAATAAATGTAATTTTGTAACCTTGTATATTACACGGGTTGGATAAATGTAATTTTATAAACTAAATAATAAAAATATTATATCTTTATAAAACCCGTGTATTATACGGGTTGAATAAATCTAATTATATATACTAAATCATCATCATCATCATCATACTCAGTAAATCACACAAATAGTAAAGCTAAGCTAGGGTCTGAGGAGAGTAATATGTAGAGGCTGCTTTCAGTAAGACCCCCGACTCGATAGTAGTTTTGCATCAAGCTTTGGACATAAGGCACATAACACTTAGCAATTGGGACAAAGACCGATTAGTGCATGTTCCCTTTTGTCTTTCTGCTATCAACGCCACCACATGATGATGATGATGATGATGATGATGATGATGATGATGATGATGCATGATTAACCGTCCGCCGCTTTTAACGTTATTTTCACAAATTTAGTGAAATAACGTTAAAATTAGTGCAATTTTACTTTTGACCTTCGAGAAAAAGTAGCTGAGTAGATTTTCAATTAATATTGATAGCCTACTGATAATTAAAAAACGAAAACAAAGAAAAAATGAGTTTTGATAATATGTTAGTAGGGTTTTAGTGGAGTTTTGATAATATGTTAAGTAGGGTTTTAATGGAGTTTTGTTAATGGTGAGAATCGAAGTCTAATCAAAATTAAATGGATAGGAGATTAAAGAAAGTGTGAGGATATTGGAATCAAGTAATCGTTATGTGTATGTTTAATAAGAGATAGAATAATCAATATTTTTTTTATAAAATATAATATGAGATAAGGGTAAACTAAATAAAAAAGTATCAATTTGGTAAATAATAATATTAAGTATGAAAAGGTAGGAAATTACAAATGTAGACATCTTCAATGAATGACAATGAATGACACGTGTTCAAAATCAGGTTTCTTTTATTATATAGTATAGATATTTGGCCAACGAAACATGTGAAATGAAATGTGAAGAAAATCAATTACCGCAGCGTCATCACCAATATCAGTAAGACACTCATCATTGGGGCTATAAATTCCAAAAATAGAACCAGTTGAAACAGCAGCATCAATGTTGGATGATCCATCTAGAGGATCAAACACCACAATGTAGTTACCCGAGTAACTCTCTTCGACCGCCACCGGCACATCCTCTTCTTCCGACGCAATGATTCCGGTTCGTCCACTTGATCTCAAACAATTCGAAAACACCTATTCCATTCACATAAAACTTTATACACTCAGGGGCGGAACCAGAGGGGAACAAGAGGTCCGTAGACCCTTAAATTTTTATATATAAAGTCTCATAGATTTTTCTAAAAGAAAAACACGATGTGGGCCCTTTAATTGTATCATGACCTATGGATTATCTTTTTGGACTGAACTGGCACGTTTCAAAAATGTTGAGGACGAAACTGATGTAAATTTTTTTTGGACTAAAGTGTCATTTTCCACCAAACCACAAGGACAAAAACGGCAGTTAACTCAAAAAAAAAAGTTCTGGTTACGCCACTTAATAAACTAATCTTGACATAAGTAACAAACCTCATTGGAGACGACATCAAGTTTCTTCTGATCCTCTCCCTGAACATTCACCGCTCCTTGGACTCCGGTGAGGTTCGAGATGCTGGCTCGTTGCACCAACGATGCAATCTGCTTACAAGCCATTGAAATGCTGGACAACACAATAGTAAGTTCAGCATCAATGACTCCGGATTGCTCTTGCTTCAACAACCAGTTTGTTAATGTCATAATTTGATAAGAACTTGTTTTCTTTATGGATTCCGCCTCAGAAGCCACCGCCATGCATCGTACTACTCCTCCTGTAGTGGCGGTGGCAGAGGCGGAACCAGACCGTCTTTTAGAGCATGTAAAGAAGGTGGTTTTGAGTGGGGATAGACGTGAAATGGAGTGGGAGCTTGAGAAGTGGAGGAGGTTTGAAGATGTGGTTGCTGCCATGGTTGCAAGGATTTGTGTTGTTTTGGTTTTGTAAAATTATTATGTATTATTAAAAGATGAGATTGGGTTATGGAAAATGTAAGGCTGATAAGAGGGTGTATTCTGATGGGTCCCAGGTATCCACCACTCATTTGTGATCCTTCCTAGAGGAATTATAACAAGATATTCTTTGGAATCAACATTGGGCCTCATTAATGAGTTAATCATCTGGGCCTAATCACAATTCAAAAACATGGAAATTTGTCAGGCTGACAAGTTACGGGTTGAATTGTTTAACCCGAACACAACCTATATCTTTACTCGTGTAAAAACATCAACCTAACCATCAAACATCAACCAAACACGGCCCGTTTAACATATTTATCTAAAAAAGTCAAATGGGTTTTCGGGTAATTAGGTGTAAACGTGTTAATCAGGGTTGGCAGGTTGTATAAAAATGGATTAAACGGGCTAATTGGTCAACTTATTTGTTTATTTAAACAAGTCAACCTAAACATGACTCGTTTAATTAAGCATGTCAGTCAATCACGACATGTATATTAAACACTTTAGCTTTGACAAACCAAAACCTAATTATTTTCATATCTTGTTTTAGCTGGTGGTAGAAATTGTCACCTCTAAAAATATACATGGATAATATAAAAGGTTATATCATAATTTTATCAATCAATAGTATGGGTTGTATATGTTCTTCATCCTAAGCTTAATACATTTAATAAACGGATTTGTAGTCGTTTAAAAACAGCTAGTTTTTTTTTTTTTTTTTGCCAACTGCTATAACCAGTCATTTTTGGATTAGGAAAAAAACAGCTCTCTCCTCTAAAACTTCAAACCGGTTTGTAACCTATCCTACCGGTTAAAAATGGGTTCCTCAATAACCGGTTACATTATATGGGTTATTGTAAATGATGTGAATTTATGTATCATGGCTAACTTTTGGTTTTTTTGGAAGAAAAAAAAAATATATCTCTCGACACCACTCGCCACATGTTTTCAACTAAATATGTAAAGTTATTTGTACACTCACCACAAAATGAGTAAAAGTGGTAAACTGTCCGAATATGTATACTTACCGAACCAAAGAGAAGATGAAATGGGTCCACCGAGTCACCGACTCATATAAAAAAAACTTGCTACAACTTTTTTGAGAAAGCGTAATTTGGATTTTGGAACTCTGAATTGTAGTCGCCTCTAATAAAACAAAACGTGTTTTTTTAGATATAATTATTAATAATTAATCACACTATATGTTACAAGTCCCGATTTCAAGACCTTTTAGAGAATTTTAGTACTTTTTTAACTAAAACATTGTTTGTAATTACAGACTTTAAGTCACAAGTCGGTCATAGTTGGTTAAGTTTTCTACTTATATTACAATTATATTTGGTAATGTCTTAGTCACCAAGTTGATATTACAATTATATTTGGTAATGTCTTAGTCACCAAGTTGAAGTTTAACCTATATAAATCGTGTTAGAGGTAGACATCATTTAGAGAAGACATGAGAAAAACCGAGTTATGGTTTAAGAGTTATTGTAATCAAGTTTTTTGAGTTGTATCTTCTCGGTTATAATAAAAGTTCTCAAGGAGTTATTCTATTCGTTCTTGTTATCGATTCTTGGACTTGAAACATGAGGTTTCGATTCCACCACTCAAAGAACCTGTGTACAATTCAACTTTGCTTAGACATGTCTAGGCGTTGCAACAAGAGAGTGGAACCATATACACTTGACATTCCATTGAATAAGCAAATATATATAATTTAACAGTATGAAAAATAAGAAATGCTAATAAAAGAAAAAAACCAAGTTCATAATACAACTAGGGCGGATTTAAAATCAAAATCAAAACCAAAATGAACACGGCAACAAAACCCTCGTTCTTACGTAGAGATACAAATCAGGGTTCAGCGGTCTTTGAATTTGAATCAACATAACATGTAACGAAACTCGGTTTGATCATCATCAGCAGCAGCGGCTATGAACCATCCACTACTTCAATGTGTACATTGTCACCATCTTCATTCACCTTCCCATTGGCCTGACTTCTCATCCTCTGTAATTGTATCACCAACATTAAAGTTTAGATCCAAACTTTATTTTTTTATATAATGGGATCCAAAGAAAGTTACTAGTAACAAATATACCCGATCCACAGGCTCTCCGGAGTTTCCGTTCACAAGTTTAGTGTTTTCTTCTTTCATTCGACCGTCTTTGCTCACAGGTAACAAAACTGTGCCTAGACTGCGATCAGGCAACTCTGTAAAGTAACAGTTGTATGTTTTAGTATGACACATTAACGGGTCAAAAGTGGTAGATTTAATATAGTTTATAACTTTGTATGATACTAGCCTGGTAACTTGTGGTCAACAAAGAACACGACCAAATTAACTGTGTACCTGCGGTAAAAATTATAATAAAATAAGTTTGTCAGCTTACATGATAACAGATATTGCATTTGTGTTAGAGGATATATGAAGTGCATTATCGTACCAGGCCACAACAACGTCAACTGTGTAATGCTTACGAGATGCAATAATTAATAAACTCTGAACCACAACAACTAACCAAGAACACTGTTTTATAAATCTGCAAGAAAAATTTAGAAGTTGTTTACATATAAAAAACAATATGTTTAAATAAATTGTCGACATTCGACAAGATGCAATTATCATGTTGTTTATGTTTTATAGATTGTCGACATTCGACAAGTTTTCTAATTATGTTACAATTATATTTGGCAACATTACCTCCGTGTACCGTATTTTTGATATGTCCGAACAAATACAAGAGAAAAGATCATGTGAGATGAGAATATTAAATCCCCACAGCCATAAAGAACGCCCCGAGGAACTGCAAGCTCAGATAACAATGTTAAAAACTAACCGAAAGGCACCAGTGACACATAGATACTATTTTTCGAAAAGAAATAGAACTTACTGATTAATAGAACTTCAAAGAGATTATCTGGACGAGGAAGTGTTGCACGCCGTGAACCCTGCAAATCATCAAAAAAATAATTCAAATACATGGTGTAAATTGAGGCTTCATTCGACTGTATAAACATTTTGATGTTTACAGAGTTAACAAACAACTTAATAACTAAATGGAAAAGAATTCAGATACCTCGCGACAATGGTAGTTTGGACCAGGCAGTATAGTTGAATAAAATGTTATGATACGAAGAATTTGACAAGCCTGCATGACACATACATACGCATAAGTACAAACGTACTAGCGTCTACATATACATATACAAGTTACATCCATATACATATGTGTATGACTGTGTGCCATGATAAATGCCAGTGATAATTGTGACAGGAACTATTTTATTGACAAAAAGGTCCTTGTGACTAGTACACCTTTAGCTCACTTTATTCAAAAGCACAAAAGCATAATCATTCACCGTGAAAATGGGTAAATATGCTGGTACAAATTGCCACTTACAACTAAAAACGCGAGGACTCTGCACCATATTAGAACTGTGTAGATCTTTTTACTCTTGAATATGAAAGGATGGAAGGTCCACTGTACAGTACAAAAGACTGAATCAGTACAATCTTCACATAACAATCGTAAATCCAAAATACGTACCGAGTAAAGCAGAACCAAAATACGTTATCATAACTAATCAAAATTTTGCAACACATTAAATAGAAAGCATAATTACCAGGAAGAAGGACAGAAAGACGAATGTGAATACGCTCTCACTGACGTATGCTCTATCCTGCCCAAGTTCCTAAAAGCCATAAAATTACATATATAACCATTAACAACTTTTTTCTGTGTAACGCTGAGACATTTAGCCACAATTCAGCCTTATGCATGTGAACCGTAAGCACTAACACACATAAGCAAAAGTTTGAGCTTTAAGCTATACGTACAGGAAGCAGAAAGAACCCGGTATCTTGAAGAATCGGTCCCGGATGATGAAAATAATGGACTCCTCTAGCTGCCAGTCCATGAATGTACTGAACAAAACATATCAAAACTTGAGTTAAAATTAAAAAAAAAAAAAAAAAAAAAACACTTACTAGAACAAAAGATTAAAATACATAGACAATTAGCAAAAAATTATATAATTTAGCTAAACCAATACATCACCAGTATTGAAACAATCTTGTTGTATAAGGAATAAACATAGTCACCTTTTCAAATCTAATTTACCAGAAAACTGCAAATTAAGTGAGTACAAAAACCTTTTCAAAATCAAACGACTTTTAAACCCTTCACTCAAACAAGAAGACAAAAAATCTGATTAAGGTAAAAGGATGAGCAAATGGTACTAGGTACCGAAACCTAACCGGTGCCGTACCAAGCCATGGTACACTTTTTGCAATTTTCAGGATCAGTACTTTCGGTTATGTACCGGTTTGACACGGTACCAGTATTTTGGGATGATTTACCTTCAAATACTGTACCAATACCATACCAAGCACTTTCAGTACCGATACAATGATACCTATTTTTTATGATTTTCGTGATCGGTACTGAAAGTACCCGCACGATACCGAGCTCACCCCTAAATGATGAACCATGATATAATACTGTTCATCACTACTCTCAACTTCTATCTATGAACAAAAAATCATCATCACACATTCAAAACTACAAGATCATGAAAACAAAAAACCTGACAAATTAAACCGCCTAAAATATACTTCCAATTCTCCAAAAGAAGATTGATTTCTGTTGTAGTTTCCGCACAAATTCTCTTCCAAAGCTACTCAAAACACAGATAAACAAAACAACACAAAATTAAATCAATCTCATAAACTACACATAACTAATAATCATATACAAGGAATCAACCTTAGTGTAAACTAAACAATACCTTAGAAGCCTCACGACCTATGTAAAACGACATCGTAAGTTATTATTATCAACGCCAATGCCATATCACATCATAAACCTAGCGGTCAACGTCCACATCGCTCTTCACCAAATCACCTTTTCGTTCTCCAATATTCAAATTCAATAACCAAATCGTTTGACAACGGTTTTAATTTTCAATTTTGCGAATCAATTTGTAAATCGAATCGTAAATTGATTCAAATCGAGACGATTTACGGTGAATTTGAAGTTTTTTTTAACGAATTAGAGAGATTTGAGAACAGAGATCGAATATATGATGTGGAAATTGTTGGAATTTTGGGATGAATTGATGAATTTGAAGAGTTTTGTGATTGATTTCGATGAAGAAGTTGAGGATGTTGAGACCGTTGATGGTGTGATTAGAAAGGGGGTTTTTAGAATCGATTAAGCCGCCCCAAGTTTATGAGTGTTTGGTTGTGACCCTGTATTTTTTGGGAATGACAATAATAACCCCTATGGAATTTGGATGTGATTGGTGTATAGTTTGAAACATGGTTAGTAACTTGTAGAAATGTATATGATGATGATACTTAGTAAGGAATTAAGTGTTGATCCAATGGTTCAAGCAAGATTTTGGCATAACCTTGTGTTTACTCAAGTAGGAATATGATTTATTTATGATGTTTTGATGAACTTTTTTCATGTGCTTTCTTGTAAATAACATCTTATTTATCATCTATTATAGTGTGGCGAAGTAAATTTTAAGGGTTTATACTACAAACTTGTACATAAGGTTGTTACCAGAACATGTTTTACAAAATATAAACTCGGGTGCAACTTGCAAGTGGTAATCAAGCACGTGATTTCGGTAGCTCGACAATACACGGTGATGTATTTTGGTTTAAACACTTCCAAGGATCATACAAGAGGTTTTACTCCTCATCAACGTTGTAAAAAGCTATATTAAATTTTCTTATAATCTAATATGCCTGAGTACTCTTCGCCTAGACCCAGTACTCATAACTCCTCCGTCGGCCGATATGGAAACGCTTAAGGACTTCTGCCAACATGCTTCTCATAATTGGTATTTTTGGATGTATATTAATTGTGTGTTTGAACTCACTATAGACCTACATTAATACCCTCCATCTCACCGATCATTTGTTAACACCTTGATGCGGGCCCAAGTGTGGGGGAGCGGGTCATTTTGTATTTGAAGGCCCAAGATCGTGTGACAAGAGGGGTTTCACTAAAATGGCTCTAACTTGGGCTACAGGGGGTCCGTTTTGGGCATGCGACCAGGCGAAACTATCGTGAGAACGAGTTCCATCTTGCTGCAAATGCCTAAGGCGGTTTGGGTCATTGTTCAGGCCTAAAAACGCTTATTTCTATGAGTTACTTATCTTTTTATGTTTTTTACTGGTTTTGGTGGACTTTTATTTTGCTCTAGTTTTTTGCCCAATTGTTTTCTGAGGCCTGTTTTTAATTTCCGTTGTTATTTATATGATTGTAATGGGAGGAAGCTAATCAGTTTTTGAGTTATATGAAAAGTCATTTTTCTCTCCCAATTCACTTGTGAGTGTTTTGTGTGTGAAACCCCAATTTTCGGTATTCTACGAGAATCAACGAATTTTGGAAGAATCGTTCCTGGTATTCTGTGTGAATCAACAGGTCTGATTTCGTATCCCGTTTTCTAATCTACATCACACCTCCCCTCCCCTCCATGAACCCGACAAAAGATGCAGGTCCTGGCGCCAGTGTTACCGAAGGTATCCATTCCCGTGCGCTGTTTTCCAGGCAAACACATACACACAATCATCACCTTCATTATTCGGTAACTATTCCAGAATTTCGCTTACCGATTCAAGTACCTAAAATGGCGGCGGCGGTGTACCCGATCGGTAACCGCTACCCGGCCACCGCTTACCTGCCTAAGGCTATGATGCTTAAATATGACTTTCTCCATATAGCACGCATGAGCATCATACAAGAAGTATTTAATATAGTAAGTAAAAAATGACTTTTTTCATATATGCTTAAAAATGACTTTCTATCATATGTTTACCTTTATTTAGCTGATGACCAACATTTCAATCACCATTTACCAACTCTTATGTATCCACTAATACTTTATATACTAAGTTAAATTCCACAAATCCAAAACATAACTCCTCAAATGTGAAACAAAAACTACATATCCATAATGTGAAAAATACATGAAGTTGCATAAAATGATACAATTAACATTGACCATATAACCAAACAATAATGGGTTTTTTCCTATATAAAAAAAAATCCTAAACATTTCTTGTGAGTTGATTTGGTTGATAAAAAATCTAGAGGTTTAGTTAACTGGACTAAACTAATACAAATAACCAAACCGAATTAATCGACACCGGTCAGTTTTAGAAATGTCATAACAAAAAATTAGGTTTTGTTTCCGGTCAGGGCTCAAAACCGAACTGACCATACACACTCATAACAATCAAGAGTTGACAACGATATAATAAAAAATAAAATTCTAGTATGATAATGCAACTAAAGATATCCTTTTTAATTTTTTTTTCAGGAACAAACTAGGAGTCAACTATACGTGTAAGAAAATATGGAATACCGTGTGAGAAAAGATACAAGTTGTTTCGAAATTTAAAAGCCTAATAATAACCCAACTTAATATTATAAAACAAGTTTATAAAAGATCATAAAATCTATATAGAACAACTTAAATATCATACATCACTTGTCAACTAATGGAATGTAAATCCTTGAACTTTTTAGTTGGACACTCATCTAAAAAATTAAGAAATTGAAAATTTTGACCCACAGCTTTTGGTTGGTGGGTCGGGTCACGTTTCATACCGCTTGATCAAAAGTATTTTAGTGTACAAGGGGGTCCTTGACAAGATTTAAAAAGGCACGAAACTTTAAATTAATAAACGAGGCCACCTGGTTTTCAAATTCGTGTCGTTTACATCAATTCTAGTTTAAAACGTCTTCCACCGTACAACTTGTACATCATAACTGTTTTTCAAATTATTAATGAAATATTTATAAAAACTTGGTTGCATTCCATACAAGTAAGAGCTACTCTTAAATATGATATTTTATTTTATAGAGTTTACCAACTTTTAGATATAGGTTAGGTATTTCAATCAGAATTCGTGAATAGCTTAAAAATCGCGAATATTGTATTTTCATATTAATAAAGTATTTTGTGTGTGCATGAAATCGACAATCCAATAAGACATAAAGAAAGAGAACGTTTGACTCCCCTTTTTCGTACACAAATAGTTATTCAATACTTGGTCTAACCATAGAGGCGGATCCAACATATAACAAGGGCAACCCCCGCTACGGCTTGGCGCTCCGGCGGTAGTGTAAAATTAGTGTAAATTTTGGAAAAATATAACGTTTTTTTTATTTCATTACCGTTTTTTTTATAAAACGTTACGGCTTGGGGGATTTTCTACCGTTTTTTTATAAAATGTTACGGCTTGGCGGATTTAACCAATAACTCCGTCCAACTAATATAATATCTTTCGTATCAATCACTAGAACCAAAACGGCTTCCATGCATCATCCAATGACCAAGATTCGTATCACCGCACAACACCGTATTTAACAGAAACAAATGGAAACACACCAAACTAGAGCACCGATTTCTCCCCAACCCCGCGATTATAGGGTTGACCCCCTTACTCGAAAGTCGACTCTCAAAACCACCAACTCCAATCTCTGATACAAATTGTTGAAAAATCAGGCCCTTGAACGAACACAAAGAACACGTGACTGAACGAACACCGCTCAACTCTTTTTTATTATAAACCAAAACACACAAATTACAACAACCATAACCATCTATTTATAGTAAACTTGTTTTAATCTTAACCTAATTCAAATACTATTTTTAATATTAAAATAAACCCACTAAATAAACCTATCTAATGTTTATTAGAGGTTACATATGCACCCAGTGTTGCAAAAATCGCAATTACTCGGCGATTAATCGCCGACTAGTCGCTAGTCGGTCAAAGCCGGTCCAAGACGCCCTAGTCGGCCCATTTGAAATCCTTACAAAACAGGCACAAGTTTACAACTTTAGCCCATTTTCCTTATCCCTTACCCTAATATGACGAAAAATTTGAGTCGAAGAAAGAGGAAGAAGTAGACGAGGAGATTGAATACGAGTCGGATGGTGTCGAAATCATTGAACACTCCGGGGATGACGATTACATTTGAGCTATTTGTTAATGTTTGAATTTTAAGTACTGAGACTTGTTATGTTATGACTTATAATGTAAGTTTAGTTTGTATTTTGAACTACTTTTACCTTTTTAATTATTATATTGATATGGATGCGTGAGTATATATAAACATATTTATAAAAATAATAAAATTTACATATAAAGTTCCGATCCAATTAATCTCGAGTAATCCCGAGTAGTCGATAGTCCCCACCTCACCGGCCGACTAGCGACTAGCGAGTTCTCCAACCTTGTATGCAGCTTAACTTTTCCCTTTTAAAACGTAAAACGGTTTCCAAGCTACACCCACACCCCTCTAGTCTTGTTTAACATCCAATGAGACGCCTTCACGTTGACGGTCAATACTAAAGTGAATAACCACCGCTTAAAAGGGGCACATGGCATCATATGCAGTTGCCTTTTGGCATATGTGTCCTATCATTTTCTTTAAGATCAATTTTTTCTATTTAATTATATCTCCTGCAGTCCTGCTACTGATTTATTTTCTTTATACTTTTTAAATGAATACACCTTCATCTTATACTATTTATTATTGGGATGATACTACAAGATTAGTTATCTTAGATGTTAATTAAATTAGATATGTTATTAATCAGAAGGCAAAATAACCGGCATAAAATATAAACAATATTTTTTTCATCTAAAAACATTTTAACTTCAAACTTTGTTTTGAATCGTGTTAGTTTTGTCTAAATATTCAACCCGACTAAAGATAAACTTTACAACCCAATACTAACATTTCATTTTTATTTTCAAACTTTTTAAAATTTGTTGTTATCAAATACAATTCGAATAAAACTTTAGAACTTATGGGATAATAAACACCCGAAATCAAAGTTGTTGAGGTTTTGAAAACTTTTAAAATTACTTAGGCTGGAGGGTGTGGGGGTGCCACCCCCGCCAACTCATCATCTATAGCGCCCCGAGGCGCTATACCTCCACACCCTCGGATTTAAAGGGGGGCGCTATAGGAGGGGCTCCATCATGGTAACTATGGAGAAGGGGCGCTATAGGAGGGGCCCACTTGATTTAAACCAATGAAATCTTTTTTTTTTAATTTTATTTAATAGGGGGCTCCATCCACACCATGAAAATTAAAGGAGGCTCCGTGGCTGAGGTGGATCCTAGGTGGCGCTGACGTGGCCTGATAAAGCTCCTAGAGGGCTCCAACCACACCCTTCAGCCTTAGTGTTTGAATATTAGCCCAAGCCGTGTCGGGAAACGGGTCTTCTTGGTAGTCATCACTTAAATTTGTATGAAATGATTTTAAAGTTCCTATTTGTTTTAACGCTTTTTGAGTCACCAACTTCGCCATCCTATCACGAGCTATCTTTTGTTCATATCGGAATATCGTGCCATCTTTTGAGAGTTGAACTTGACCGGGTGTCAAATCTTTTAAAGCTTTACAATACTTTTTAGCTTGCTTCGTTAACATGGAATTAGAGTCCTTGCTTAACAAGGCGCGCACAATGTTTGCATTGGGCCTTTTGCGAACCGTCACTCATTTCGACCAAGTCCCAATTGCACCATACTTCCATATTGCGACTATGTGAAAATGTTCCAACAACATATGGAGCGGTTTGAGCTTGAGGAACATTATTGACGGATGGAGAACTTGTGGTTTTAGAGTTCTTTGAAGCCATTATAGAAAAGTATTTTAAGAAGTAGAAGAAAATGATATAAGAAGAAGAAGAGGATTTGTGAGTTAAACAAATGAAATTTGAAAACAATTTATAGGAATCGGTTCTAACGGCTAGTAACCGGTTCCAACGGATAGTAACCGGTTCCAACGGTAATATTTGGCATTTAATGCGATTTGCAACCTCCTTAATCGATCCTAACGGCTAGTAACTGGTTCTAACGGTAACTTATTACCGGGTACAATGGAACCAGGTACTGGAGGAACCGGGTACGACCCGTTTATTATGAGAAAATATGAAACCGGGTAAGAACCTCCAGGTTTTTTGAACCTGGACCCGGTTCTCCTATGTATCGGGTTGGACCTGGAACCGGTTCCGGGTCGGTTCTACAGGTTCGGGTTTGGAACCGGGTATTATGCCCATCTCTATTATTGACTACTGGATTTTTTCTTTAAAGCGTAAACCTAACCGATTGATCCAATTTGAACATTCATAAATCCGCTAAACGAGATTTATAGAAAAAAGGGATATTGGCCTCTAATAATCCCTGTTAGATGTTGTTGGCCATTGGCAGTCCCACCTTTTTTTATTCCCCCTAACAGTCTCACCTTTCAACTATTTTTCCTTCACCGGTCCTCAGTTAAAAAAACTTAACGAAATTAAGATTTTTTTGAATTACAAACTAACGTAATAGGGCTTTTGATCAGAAGGAGGATACAAGTCGAATGATATAAAACTTGTCTTGAAATTGTGCTTCAAACGACGAAAACGGTGCTTCAATTCGGGTGTTTAAACTTCTAATTAACAAAAATCAAGTCGTTTGGGCACCGTATCGAGGTAAGTTTTACATCAATAGACTCGTATCCTTGTTGTGATCAAAAGTCCTAAAACGTCAGTTTGTAATTCAGAAAAAACTTAACTTCGTTAAGTTTTTTTAACTGGGGACATGTGGAGGAAAAATAATTGAAAGGTGAGACTATCAAGGGGAATAAAAAAAAAGTGAGACTGCCAGTAGCCAATGACGTCTATTAGGGATTAATAGAGGCCAATATCCTTATAAAAAACTGGTTACCAAAGCAAAACGGTGACCAATCTCATCACATTAAATTTAAACCTAGCCATTTACACATGTACGTGTGTTATACAAATAAAAACTTATGCATTAGTTCTCTACATTCTCTCCGTTTGGCTCAAAAAAAAACGAATAGCATTCGAATTGAAACCAATTCCCCCAACAGTACTAAGTTTTTTTATTCAAGAATCAAAGAAGTTCACATTTACTATACATACATTTATTATATGGGGGAATAGTGCGAGGCAGCTGCATGACACTCCCCCATTGGACCAATCATTTTATTATTTTATATCCATTTTAAAATTACGTTTTTACTCCTGTTTAAAACTATAGTTTTGCCCACAGCTCAAAATAAAATTATGCTTCTGTCCTCATATCAAAATTACGATTTTACCCTCAACTCAAAAATACGAATATGTCTGGCACTCCCCCATTGGACCAACCAGTTTATTATTTTATATCCATTTTAAAATTACGTTTTTGCCCCCAGCTCAAAATAAAATTACACTTTTGTCCCCAGCTCAAAATTACGATTTTTCCCTGGATTCAAAATAAAATTGTGGTTTTGCCCTCAGCTCGGAATTACTTTTTCGCCCCCCAGTTCAAAATAAAATTGTGTTTCTGCCCCCAGCTAAAAATTACGATTTTGCCCTCTGTTAAAAAATGTGATTTTTCCCCGTTTAAAAATTATGATTTCGCACTCAGTTCAAAATTACGTTTTTTCCCCAGTTCAAAATAAAATTATGCCTTGCCCCCAACTCAAAATTACGATTTTACCCTCTTTTCAAAATAAAATTATGGTTTTGCCTCCAGCTTAAAATTACGATTGTGCCCTTAGTTCAAATTTATATTACGCTGTTATCCCAAGTTCAAAATTACGAATTTGCCCCTGTGAAAATTTTAAATTTTGCCCCTGGTTCAAATTTACAGTACTGCCATCACCTTAGCTTTTGGCAAATTACGATTTTACCCCTGTCAAAAAATACAACTTTCTCTCAGTTAAAAATTATTGTTTTAGTTTTTTTATCGAAACTATAAAAGTGTTTTGTTTTAATTGATTGACTCGATTTAATTGTTTTTCATGTCAATGAGCTGCCTAACACTCGCTCATTATTCGGCCATCGTCCCGCAACGCGGGCGGGGCATCCACTAGTTCTATTACATTAGCGATGGAATGTTAAACATTCTGTTGAAAGGTTTGAAGATTTAAAAAAAAAAGAATAAACTGCCATTTTGGTCCCTGTGGTTTGGGCACTTTTGCCACTTTAGTCCAAATTTCAAACTTTTTAAATCTGGGTCCCTGTGGTTTCATTTTTATTGCCATTTTAGTCCAAATCTCAAATCAGGTCAGATTTCTAAAAAAAATCTGGTTTTTGTCCTTTTCCTCAGGGGCATTTTGGTCATTATACTTTTATTATAACTAATTATTAATTATTAATTAAAAATAAATATATATAACTAAACCCCTCTCTCTCATACACATCCCCTCTCTCTATCTAACAATCTCTCTCTCTCAGTTCTCTCCTCAACCAAACCCCCACTCCTGCTACCCCTGTGACAGCCACCAACACCATCAAATTTGTCACCGCCACCACCAAATCCCAACCCCACCACCACTGTGACAGCAACCACATCCATCTAAACCCCGACCACCCACCACCGTCAACATCTCCATCTCCCATCACTCTCCAGAAATTGGTTTGGGGAGGATGAGCTAGTCGGAGATCCGTTTGGAGAAGCAATCCGTTTGGAGAAGCCATCATCTTCAAGACTTAACCCCAACCCGAAACCCTAGTTACCTCAAACCCCAAATTCAAGTTGCAAAGGTTAGCTTTAACATTGCATCTATAGGGGTTTTGTTATGATTGACAAAACAAACGAAAAGAGGTGAGAAAAGTATACCGAACGAGGGGGATGGAGGGTTTCTGAACATTTCCGGCGTGCTTCGTTATTCCGGCAAGTTGCAGGTTTTGCAGATGTGTTATATTTATGCTTAGGAGTGAGATGGAGGGTGTGGTAGATGGTTTGAAAGGATCAGTTTCGGTTAAAGGTTATAAAGATAAAGAAAGTTTAAATCATTGCCCAAATGGTGGTCAGAATCAGAGTCAAAGTCAGAATCAAGAATGTTCACAGGTGCAGAGGAGTTGGGTGCATTTTCCGGTGACTATTTGTGAGGCTTTGAGGGCATTTGGATCAGAGTTTAGCTACTTGATTCCTTGTAGAACTGAAAGGGGGAAAGAGGAGAAGATGGTGGGAGCTGAAGAGGGTAACCGGCAAGGTTCTTGTGGTGCGGTGTTTGCACGGTGGTTGGTGGTGGTGTAGGATGGGGATGGTGGTGGTAAGAGGGATATTGAGTTGAACTTTGAAGAAGATGATGGTCTGCCATGTCTTTTAGATATTAGTATGTTATAATAAAATTAAAATGACCAAAATGCTCCTGAACAAAAAGACAAAACAATCAGGTTGCTGTCAAAATAGGGGGTTTTTGGATTTTGGACTAAAATGGCAATAAAAGTGAAACCACATAGACCCAGATTTAAAAAGTTTGAGATTTGGATTAAAATGACAAAAGTGCCCAACCCACAGGGACAAAAATGGCAGTTTACTAAAAAAAAAAAAAAAAACCCTTGCTACAATCAGGCGGTCGCGAGACAAAAAAAAAGAAAAAATTCGAAAGTGTGGATGAATAAAAACACAAAACATTTGCTTTGGTAGATCCAACTTTTTTTGGATGTATCTCAATCATCCTTCATTTTTACATGAATCCATTAACACCTTATTAAACATTTTGTGAATGCCTTGTGAATTTTCATTAACAAATTTACCAACTAAAAACTCTACGAATTTATTCCATTTAAATTTCACTTACAAAACATTCTGAAAAGTAAACGTGCAATCTTCAATTTTTGAACAGTGATTTTAGATGTTACTATTAATTATTTATAAATAAATATTTATAGCTACATTATACTGTATCGTGGCTTCTGACAATAATATATTATGGAGCTCGTTTGTAATAAATATTAAATAATTTAAAGTGATTGCAAAAGTTAAAGATTATTTGACTTTTCATGTAGTGTCTGCCGTGCCAGTTGAATTCGTTGGGACCTTGTCAAGGGATCGTTTATGCCAACGAAGGCCACAACCACTTAAAGATTATGTTTGCTTTAAAATATGCTTTTTATAATAGAATGAGTAAACTGCCATTTTGGTCCCTGTGGTTTGGGCACTTTTGCCATTTTAGTCCAAATCTCAAACTTTTTATATCTGGGTCCCTGTGGTTTGCATTTTGTTGCCATTTTAGTCCAAAATCCAAAAACCCTCTATTTTGACTGTTGAAACCTGATTATTTTGTCCTTTAGTGTAGGGACATTTTGGTCATTCTGATTTTACTCTTCTAATAAATTAAAATAAAATTAATTATATTATATATATATATATATATATATATAACCCTCGATCTCTCTCTCTCACTAAAACAACACAGATACACCACACACACACACACACACACTCTCTCTCTCTCTCTCAGTTCTCTCTCTCTCTCTCTCTCTCTACACCGTTCACCACCGTCATCACCACCGTCCACCGCCATACACACACTCTCTCTCTCTCTCGGTTCTCTCACTCTCTCTCTACACAGATCTCTCCTCCATCCTTCTTTCTTTTCAGATCTGTAAATAGGGGGTGGTTGACGATGACTGATGATGATGATGATGATGGACGATGATTATGATGATGATGTAAGGGGGTGGTTGACGACGACAGTGGAGGTGGTTATGGTGTGGCTCGGGTTTTGGTTTGCTTTGAGTTTGGTGAAGGTGGTGACGGCGGCAACTCCGGTGATAGGGATACATCGTCTGGTAAGTGATAATGTGAGTATTTGGGGATTTTGGGTGTTTTATGAAGTTTCTAGTGAATATTTGGGGATTTTGAGTTTTTGTTTCTAGTGAATATTTGGGGATTTTGGGTGGTTACGGTGGTGGATTTGAGGGTTTTTCATGGTGGGTTTTCGGATTTGAGGGGTTTTCACGATGGTTGTGGTGGCAGGTGGATGGTGGTGTTGGTGGTTGCAGGTGGGTGGTGGTGACGGTGGTGACGGTGGTTGTGGGGGTGGGAGTGGGTGATGGCAGGTGGCGGGATTGAGAGGTGGTGTAGAGAGATGGGGGCGGTGGTGGCAGATGGGGGCGGTGGTGGCTGGTGTTTGCTGCTGCTGGTGTTCATCTTCATCATCGACAACTTCAGGGTTTTATTTGCGGAGCCGCTGTCACCGGAAAACGAGGAAGGAGGTGTGGGTGTGACTGTTGGATGGGACGACGGTGGTGGTGGTGCTATAGAGAGAGAGAAGAGAGAGAGATGGAGGAGGCGGCGGTGGTGGTGGTGCTATAGAGAGAGAGAGAGAAGAGATAGAGAGAGATGTGATTATGTTGGGGATGATGATGATTTATTTGATCTGCTGGTTGCACAAATGAAATTATATTAAAAAATGACCAAAATGCCCCTGCACTAAAGGAAAAAATAAGCAGGTTTCAACAGTCAAAATAGAGGGTTTTTGGATTTTGGACTAAAATGGCAACAAAATGCAAACCACAGGGACCCAGATGTAAAAAGTATGAGATTTGGACTAAAATGACAAAAGTGCCTAAACCACAGAGAGCAAAATGGCAGTTTACTCTAATAGAATATCAAAAAATATGAACAATATGATATCATATAAACTTTATCCATTAATTTATTAAATTTTGGGTTTCTTTTTCTTTCCAGATTTTGACCCGCCGCGCGCTGCGGCGACGTCGAAAGTTAAAGTAACTCGTATTTATACTGTATATTTGACCCTACTCTTTACTTAAAAAAATTACATCGCCATCGAATGAAAATGATGCGTGTGAAGTGTGTATATAAGTTTAAGTATATTTTAAGCCCTTTTACACTTTCTTTAGCCAAGTTTTAAATTTATAAAACACGATATTTACTAACACTAAACACACATATGGGCAAGTGCACCCATCGTGAGCGTAGTATAGTGTTGGTAAGATACCGAGGTCGTCCAAGGACACAAGAACTTTTAGTACCGGTTTATCCTCAACGTCTAATCAAATCAAAAGACACGTCTTCATGTAACGGAGAATGTTCTAGAAATTGAAGGAAAAGGAAAAGATTTGTTGAAATCGAATTTGACAACTATGACAGCTTATTAAAAGTAGCAATCACCTCCAATCATTTCCTGGTCAAATCACACACTATAAAGTTTAAAGTTATCGTGTGTTGTAGTTTGGAAAGATGACCGAACAGAGATCTGAATAACAAACTGTGGAGAACTTGTTTGTATCAGGTTCTTCTGCTAGTTACTCGATCAACGGACTGATCGGTAACGTTACTCTACTTGTGCTCCGATTTAAGCGGCGTGTTCCGATCAATGTTGTTAAAGATGATGAAGAGTTTAGAAACCCTAGAATGATGGTGTTTTTACCGGAAAAACGTGATACTTGAAAAAACATCCTTATATACGAGCCGTATACAGTTATACGGCCCGTATACATTTAGGCATTTGTCTTATTCATAATCAATACGACAAAAGAGCATTCTAAAATATATGACTAGTGTAAGCTATACTTACCTTGCATCCGGTTATGCTCTTTTCCGCGTACCCGATCCGTTTGACCCGCTTCTTCCCCAAGCCTCCATCTTGCTTGTCATATAGTGTTCACAAGGTGATTAGGTTAGTCGTTCTAGATCGTAACCTTTACGCCTTATGACACTTTATACTATTTTTCTTACCGAACTCTATTATAGGTCGGTTTGACTTTCTAAGAGTCAAGACGCCTTTTAGCATGTGAAATTGAGCAACTAAATTTAACAAACTTATGTTGGCGTTCCGCCCTTTACTTGATGGCTCTATTCTTTGGCCACCACTTGAACTAATATTTATTCCGAGTTCACGCTATTTTAACACTAAGTTATCTTAGCTCTCAATTATTAACGTTACATTATTCTTTCGTTACGCAAAATCTACGGGTTTTCATCTATAGACGAAACCCGTTTCACCATGTCATTAGGCATTTATCCAAATACTTATTCTAATCAAGTTCTATCTACGAACTAGTAGGTACCCAATTTCACTTAGGCATTTTATCGAACACCTTATGGGCGAAATTCGTATACTTCTTTTATCAAGTTTATGGTTATCGTTTTAACCAAGTTTTAATCATCAAATTCAAACCTCCATGTCTAGTGTACATGAACTACACCTAGAACTAGCATTACAGCAACAATGTTCATCCATTTAACACCTTAATTCAAGTGTTCATCATATTTCTACAAAACCCATTTAACACATAAATGGATGGTTGTGGATTTCATATCTATGAACACTAATCCAACAAATCATTGTCTAGGGTTTGCTCCTAGACATGATTTCATCCTAAATTCATCCAAACTTCAATCATGCAAGCCAAATTTTCGATTTCATATGTTCACCAAGAATTCAAGATGGAACTAAATAATGAAATTTGGCATACCTTATGATCCCTTCATCGAGGTGATCACGAATTCGCGTTCATGCATTGATTTGGGGCTAGAATCGACCTTCAATTTGTTGAATTTGGTTGAGTTAGGGTTTTGGCTCCTTGGAGCCCTTCCTGGTCGATCCAGAACACGCACCACACACACTCTTGTGTGTGTTGTGTTATTTTATTTAGTTTAATAAAACCATTTTCAAGTTATCCCATTTTGGTCCCTCATGTTTGGTTAGTTATAAATTAGGTCACAACCTAAATATATATATATATATATATATATATATTTAACAATATTCCCACTTATTAACTAGGTTTGGCATTCCTAGTTATCTTAGTGGATTCGGGGAATCTACAACTAAGTTTATTTTAAGTCCCGTTAACTCGGGCCTTTTATAAACTTTATTTATCCATAGGCCTTTATTTAACTTTTTAATAAATATTAGGTCTGTTTACTTAAAAATCCTAATATTCACCGGGTAAATTTTACCACTAATGGTGCTTTACCCGTCTTTTAGTATTAACGGGATTTGATTACCAAACCCGTTTTCGGGGTGTTACAAGTCTACCCCCCCTTAAAGAGGTTTCGTCCCCGAAACCTTATTTACGTATTTCTTTTAATTTAGACGAACTTAGTTTCGTTTTCAAGACATTCACTCGTTCTTTTCGATCTAACGTTTTCCTTTATATTGACGCGTACGTCTTTCATGTATAAGGCCTTGCAGGCCGTTATTTTTTAGCTTATATGCATTATCCTTATTGACCGAGTTGTCACTTGACCACTTAGCCTCATCAATCTGATAACAAGTTTATTCCGCGCTTGTCTTATATTAACAAGCTCTTTGTATTTGTCATAACGTTTTCTTGACTTTGAAAAGTTTTACCGGCTAGACTAATTAGTCGCCATCACTTCATACCCCGTCACCCGGGTATATTATTTTGCCATCTCTGGCCTTATGTGTGTTTAAGATTTTCTAAACCGCCTTATACTACTTATGTTTGTTAAACATTACTTTTGACTAAAAACTAAATTTTTTAGTTTACGTTTTCTCTGTCTTATGTCTTTCCCTCATGTCTAGGAATTTCTGTCTAAGTTTTATTCCTGGCCGTTATTATTTTACATGGAGAATTGTAACCAGTTTTCCACGCTTTATCCAAGTGACCCGCAAGTTCTTTTACTTAGCCTCGTAAGCTTTTTCTTTAGATTTTCACCTTTTTAAGGTGAGAACCCCAAAAATTCGTTTCTTTCTATTTGTGACCCGAAGGTCTTTTTGGTCCCGTAGACTTTAACACTATTTATAATCCCGTAGGTTATGATGATCCCGTAGATCGTCTTTTATCCATGTCATTATTCAAATGTATCTTTACATATATAGCGCCAAAGCATCTTTTATTATGTTTGGAATCGTTTATTTTTCGCTTTTGAACTTTAGTTGGCCTTGACCGTAGTCTAAAGCTTCGTTCGTTTACTCTTGGACTAATCTTCTGACTTTATGACTCTTTACGTCATTTACACGTCGGTTTGTTCTACGCTCACCGTTTCCCCGGTTCATAATTATACTTCTTTACGACCCGTTACCAGGGTTCTTTATTATTTCGCGCTTCCGTTATTCGGTTGCTGATGCGTGTGAAGTGTGTATATAAGTTTAAGTATATTTTAAGCCCTTTTACACTTTCTTTAGACAAGTTTTAAATTTATAAAACACGATATTTACTAACACTAAACACACATATGGGCAAGTGCACCCATCGTGAACGTAGTATAGTGTTGGTAAGATACCGAGGTCGTCCAAGGACACAAGAGCTTTTAGTACCGGTTTATCCTCAACGTCTAATCAAATCAAAAGTTTAGAAAAATGTTTTAAACTAAGAAAATAAAAACTAACTAAAATGCTGAAAAATAAAAATAAAAATAAAAACAGATAGACAAGATGAATCACTTGGCTCCGACTCGTGTTTAGTGTAACCTTTGATTATTTCCGCACTTTTGCACTTTATTAAGAGATTATCTTAGTTATTGTAGTAGGTCCCTCTTTTGGAGGTGACGTTACCCTCAACCCAGTAGTTTGAGTCAGCAGGGATATAATCCTAAAGGGTTGGATTATTGAAAGATAATTAATTAAGTTATTAATGCATATTGTGGTAGGCCCCTCTTTTGAAGGCGACGTTACCCTTGGCTAAGTAGTCTGAGTCAGCAGGGATACAGTCCTAAGTAGCCGAGTTAAAGTTGCAATAGTACTTTAACTTATGAGGGGATCAAAGAGTTTGGACCCCCGCCATCCAATACCGTTAAGTATTGAAGGAGGTCCTACTAAATTTGACCCAGGTCCTTTGCAGGATCTATACACTGAACAATGGCAAGACTCTTACCAAACCGTTCCCTTAACCCCCGACCAGGTAGCCAACATACCTCCATATAGACCGTGGAGATATGAATGGTGAAAATCTTTTATTTTATATAGACAGTAAAATAATGCCAAGACACCACGTACAAACGATAAGGAAGAATCACCTTCAACATAAGAAACTAGTTATTAAAGTCATTAATACATAACCAATTAAAAAGTGCGAAAAGATTAAAAATAAAAAGTATTACACTAGACACTTTGTCTTCACCAAGTGATGTAAGAGCCTTAGGCAAACATGGCCTTGATTGTCATGAACTCTTACGATCAATCTTGGATCCCGAGACGACTCACACACTCTATGATGGACAATGGATGATGGTGTTATGGTGGTGGTGGGTGGTGGGTGAAGTGTGAGAGAGGTGGTGTGCCAAGGGATGGTTTGAGCTAGAGCCAAGCACTCCTGTTTATAGGCTGAACAGAAGCTCGGGCACGGCCCCGTGTCCACATCCTTCTCTGTCTTCATTAATTGCTCTTGTCTGTATTAGTTGACCACGACCCCGTGTGCAGAAGCATATCTGTACTATCAAGATTTCCCTGGATTCTGCGAATCTTATAGTTGACCACGGCCGCGTGTCTACTGAGCACGACCCCGTGGTGGGAGATGGAAGCTTCTACAACTTTGTCTTTTATGCTGACACTTGGGCACGCCCCCGTGCTCATTGAGCACGGGGCGTGTTCAGCCTTCTGTTCTTTTGTTTTGCTTGGGAAGATGCTTTCGGGGAGGTTGGGCATGCCACGTCTGTTCCTTTTATTGTATTTATGTTAGATTTAGCTGCTTTTTTGCTTCTTTTGTTAATTTGAGCTCATTTAATCCTGAAAATACAAGAGGACTTACTCCTACCATAGGCTTGCCAAGCAATCAATCCTCCTCCTTTTTAACTATGTACCTTTGTAAATATCAAGAGGACTTTTTGGCTGAAGGGTTAGGCTTGGGTTAAAGGTAGGTGGTTGGGTTAGTGGTTAGTAGAAAAGGGCGAAAAAGCGTAAAAAGCATCGGTTTTCGTAAGACTTTCTCTATTTTTCAACTTTTTATTTTGATGAAGCCATAATTCCAAACAAAGTTATTTTTGATGAACTTGCTTGTTTATTTCTTTTGCTTCATCATCAACACATTTTTTTTGAAAGTCATACGAAAAACCGAACTTGTTACTAAAACAAAGGGTTAAAAATAAAAAGGTTTTGGTGGGTGAAAGGGTGTTTGGTTTGTGTTATGAAATGAAAATGTTTAGGCTTAAAGGGGTTAACTAGGGGGATTTTGGGTAGGTGGTAAAAAAAAGAAAAATAATGGTGTAGAAATAAAAGGGTTAATCCTAATGCCTCTATCATTTACTTACTCAGGTTTAAGTTGGTAAGGACCGGGAATGTATCGTCGTGGCAAGTTCTAGAGTTGTAAGAACCAAGCGGCTAGTCACACAAGAAACGAAAAATGAGCATTTAATTTAAAGATATGTATTTGTATGCTCAATAAAGGCTTAAAACTCACTTTTGTGGGAATGGATTTTTATGTGATCAAGTATATATAATTAAATTTTAACTAAGCTTGTCATGGCTTTTCATAATTTTCTTATGTTGGTTCTTTTTATCACGACGCTATCGGTTGTAAATTTATAAAAATATAACCTTTTTAGAATTTTGAAATTCCCAAATTAAACCTAGACGTAAAAAAATTGAAAATTTTGAAAAAAATTGGGGTGATTAGCGGTTCCAATAGAGTTTTGTGTAAGGCTTGTATTTAGGACTTGCAAGATTCAAGGTTTTAGCATCCCCCCCACACTTAAATTACACATTGTCCTCAATGTGTCCCAAAAATAACTTTTTAGGTTGATTAAATGTGTAAAAGGTGTGAAAAAGCAAAAATTTGTGTTACTGGGCGCCTGGACACGGCCCCGTGTTCGCTGGACACGACCCCATGTTCAGGTGCCAGTAACGAAAACTTACAGAAGGTGGACACGGGGGCGTGTTGGCTGGACACGACCCCGTGTCTGGCAAAAGTCTGCAGATTTAGACAAACGACAGGTCTGGGGAAGTGGGCACGGGGGCGTGTCGGCTGGACACGACCCCGTGTAGACAATCTGCAGGGTTGAAAAACAGGTTTCTGGCTCTAGTTTTCCTGTTCCGGCTTTAGTAGCACTAAGGCTTAGTGCTCTAAGCCTCGTATGTACCTGTTTTAGCAATAAACACTACACCAAGCCATAGCAAACATCCTAGATTACCAACGTTTAACATTCCATCCATCACAAAGTTAAAAAGAAAAAAATGCAGAAAATAAAAAGAGTTAAAAGAAAGTAAATTGTTCAACACACGACACGCTGGCCGGAAATTGTTCAAGATAAAAGGGGGTTAACCTGTGGGATCGCCAGCCAACCGCTTCTGCCTCCGCTCCTCCCGCCTAGTCCATATCCTCATCCTCATCATCATCATCTCCACCATGGCCCGCAATGTACTCCCGGATATGTTTCTCTCGATTGCTCCAACCCGGTTGTACGTGTTGCTCGCCATGTTATAGGTGTTCCTGGTGCACATGAGGTTTTCCTGCAACAAATCATGTAAACTTTGGAAATTAGGAAAACCGCCTCCTGAGGAGGATTGGCCCGGATCACCGTGGGGCTGGTACTGGTACTGATGATGTTGTGGAGCGTGAAGGACAAGTGCCTCTTGCGGGTTCCATGCATGCCCCTGCATCCTTTGGAAGCTAACCGTCCCGTCTTCAGCCTCATAAATTAGGTTCATTGAGCGGCAAATGTGTATATCTACCCTTCCCGACCATGGGCTCCTTTCGAATGACCTAGGTATGTTGGTGAAGTGCTTGAAGAGACGGTATACCCATTCTCCAAAGAAGATGGGGGTTGGTGCAGTAGCAAGTCTGTTCAGATGCATGTTTCGGAGCTGGAGGAAAGGAACATCAAGGTGTATGCGGTTATGGATGCAGTGGAGGACAACCAAATCTCTTAACCCAACAACGCCACCGCTATCATGCCTTTGGCTAAGAGAGTAGCCGAGGAGCCAATGGATGTATCGGTAGAGCGGATCCCTCAACTAAGTGCTCTTAGTGCTGCTCGGATTGTAGTGCCCTTCACCAATTTGAGCCCATGCGGCTTGGCGATTGTTCTCATCTATCTCTCGCATCCCTCCAGTATTTTCCTCGTTACAACCCGACAATCGACCCAAATTGTGCCATTGAAATCGAGTACCTAGTTCCACCACATCGGAATGCTACCCCATCTTTGTCAAATGGGTCGCACCTTGAATTGAACGTGAAGGTGCTATAGAATTCCAAAGTGCACTCGTGGACGGAACGAAGTCGAGTGGTTAAAGCGACTCTTAATGGGCCGGTGACAAGGTTGTTGAAACGGTCAAGTTGGTTTACCAATGCTAACAAATCCATACATGCTTGTCTTGGGTATTCCTCCGGTCTTGTTTGAAGTACTTCGTATCTAGCCCTAGCATCGAGCTCATTTGCGTTAAACCTCGTGAACTTCCTAGACATCTGAAAGAATACACCAAAAGTTAGCACAAAACATTAGAACTTTCGGACAAAAACTGCAAACAGCGTGCTGGACACGACCCCGTGTTCAGCGGACACGGCCCCGTGTCCAGGCGTCTGTTACACAAAAATATCATTTTTCGACCCGGTTTCGAAAACTTGAAATTTTTTGGTCCAATAGGTGCGGTTTCCCCTGAAAATGAAACCCCAAGTGCCGTTTTTCCCAAAGCAACCCGTTTACCCCTTCAATTTTATCTTTTTCGGTTCAAAAACAAGGGTTTGGGGTTTTTGTGAGAAATCGGGCGAATCTATGAACAATACAAGTGGATTTACTTCTTATAACACTAATCTAACTAAATGCTAACAGATTAAAGCAAAAATGTGAGGTTCGATCCGGGTGTAGTTCATGAACCCTAGATTTTTCCCCAAATTTTTGAAGTTTTAACTACATGCAAATGCTTAATCTAACTAATAATAGTGATAGAATCATACCTTGGTGTTGTTAGAATGATAGGAGACGTCTAAAATCTGCGGAAAATCGCCTGGAACCAAAGCGTTTTCAGGGAAACGGGGCGTGTGGAATGAAGTAACTGTTATGAAAAGGGGAATATATCCCGACAGTAGCGCGGACACGGCCCCGTGCCGAGCAAAGTTTTGAATTTTTTTTTTATATATAGTGCTCGTGTGACTGCCCTTGTTTCCAAAAAGTTTGGTTTAGAAGACTTACCGATTTAGATGTCGTTCCAATCATTCGTAACTTACCAGGTATGATGTTGTTGCCTTTACTCATCGACCGTTTGAAGCGAGATTTCTTCCTCTTCATCCTCAATAAATCCTTGATAGAGTTTCAGCCGTTGGCCATTGACTTTGAATGGAGGTCCATTCCGAGATTTAATTTCTATTGCACCATGTGGGAAAATATGGGTGATGGAAAAAGGTCCTGACCACCTAGACTTTAATTTACCAGGAAACAATCGAAGTCGTGAATTAAACAAAAGAACTAGATCTCCTACTCGAAATTCATTAGGTTTAATATGTTTGTCATGAAAGTTTTTCATTCTTTCCTTGTAAATTTCTGAGTTTGAGTATGCATAATTCCTAAGCTCGTCTAATTCATTTAATTGACAAAATCGATTTTTACCAGCAAATTCCAAATCTAAGTTTACATTTTTAATTGCCCAGTAGGCTTTGTGTGCAATTTCTACTGGCAAGTGACAACTTTTTCCATAGACTAGCTTATATGGGGTTGTACCTATTGTTGTTTTATAAGCAGTTCGAAAAGCCCATAAAGCATCATCTAATTTATCTGCCCATTCCTTTTTTATTTAACCCTACGATTTTTTCGAGTATTCGTTTTAAACCTCTATTAGTCACTTTGGCTTGTCCGTTTGTTTGAGGGTGATATGCTGTTGAGACCCGGTGATAGACCCCATATCTTGTTAAAAAAAATTGAAGTTGATGGTTGCAAAAATGGGTACCTCTATCACTTATTAATGCTTTAGGTGTGCCAAAACGAGAGAATAATTTCTTCAGAAATCTTACCACGACTCTTCCATCATTTGTTGGAAGTGCCTCGGCCTCGGCCCATTTAGACAAGTAGTCTACTGCCACAAGTATATATTTGTTTCCTTTCGACGGTGGGAAAGGTCCCATAAAGTCGAGTCCCCACACATCAAAAATTTCACAAACAAGAATGCCATTTTGTGGCATTTCGTTGTTGGAAGAAATATTACCTGTTCTTTGGCAAGCATCACAAGTCTTGACAAGACTTTGGGCGTCTTTGTAAATGGTTGGCCAATAAAATCCTGAATCAAATACCTTTCGTGCGGTACTCGCGGCACCATGATGTCCTCCATATGGACCTTCATGACAATGGCGGAGAATTCTTCGTGCTTCACTACCATGTACGCATCGTCTGATGAGTTGGTCGGCACACATTTTGAAAAGATATGGATCTTCCCAAAAATAGTGTTTCACATTGGCAAATAATTTTTTTCTTTGATGATGTGGCCAACCCTTAGCGACTATACCGCTAGCTAGGTAGTTAGCATAGTCGGCGTACCATGGTTCTTACTTGTATTCCACCATTTCTAGGGACTCCGTTGGAAATTTTTCGTTGATTTGCTCGTCCCTGGTTGCCTCCAAAGCTGGGTCTTCTAAGCGTGAAAGATGATCTGTTGCGGTGTTTTCTGCTCCTCTTTTATCTTTGATTTCAATATCAAATTCTTGGAGGAGTAGAATCCACCGAATCAAACGTGGTTTTGCGTCCTGCTTTTTGAAGAGATAGCGAATGGCAGCATGATCTGTATAGACTATAGTTTTAGAAAGAACAAGATAAGAACGGAATTTATCAAAAGCAAATACCACAGCTAGTAATTCTTTTTCAGTTGTTGTGTAATTTTCTTGTGCATCGTTAAGTGTTTTACTAGCATAATAAATTGGGTGAAAATGCTTTTCTTTTCTTTGTCCCAAGACAGCTCCAACTGCAAAGTCACTAGCATCACACATGATTTCGAAAGGAAATTTCCAATCAGGCGCTATCATGATAGGTGCATTGACTAGCATTTCCTTTAAAGTTAGAAATGCTTGATTGCAATCCTTGTCAAAGATGAAAGGAGCATCTTTTTCAAGTAATTTTGTTAGAGGCCTTGAGATTTTAGAAAAGTCTTTGATAAACCGCCTATAAAATCTGGCATGCCCTAGGAAACTTCTGATAGCTCTAACGGAGGATGGGGGTGGTAGGCGAGAAATGGTATCTATTTTGGTTCGATCCACCTCCATTCCTTCGCTTGAGATTTTGTGACCGAGTACTATTCCCTCTGTTACCATGAAATGGCATTTTTCCCAGTTAAGGGCGAGGTTAGTTTCCTCACATCGGGATAGAATTCGTTCAAGGTTATCGAGGCATTGGTCGTATGAATCCCCAAAGATAGAAAAGTCGTCCATGAAGACTTCCATTGTCTTTTCTATCATGTCGTGGAAGATGGCTACCATGCAACGTTGGAATATTGCGGGGGCATTACATAGACCAAACGGCATACGTCGATAAGCAAAATTTCCATAGGGACATGTGAATGTTGTCTTTTCTTGGTCTTCGGGTGCTATCGGGATTTGAAAGTAACCTGAAAAACCATCCAAGAAACAATAAAATTTATGACCGGATAATCTTTCTAACATTTGATCAATGAAGGGTAAAGGAAAGTGATCTTTTCTTGTCGCTTCATTTAATCGTCTATAATCTATACATACTCTCCATCCTGTGACGGTTCTCGTTGGTTATTACCGTCATACCTCCTTTCTTTGGAACAACTTGGACGGGACTTACCCAAGGACTATCGGAGATTGGATAAATAAGTCTGGCGTCAAGTAATTTGATGACTTCGTTTTTAACCACTCCTTGAACATTTGGATTTACTCGACGTTGTGGTTGTATTACCGATTTGTAATCATCATTCATTAAAATTTTGTGCGTGCACATGGAAGGACTTATTCCCTTAATATCTACAAGCTTCCAAGCGATTGCATTTTTATGTTTTTTCAAAAGATTAATTAATTTTTCTTTTTCTAAACTATCTAATTTAGATGAAATAATTACAGGTAATTTACCATCTTTGTCTAGAAAAGCATATTCCAAACCCTTTAGAAGTTCTTTGAGCTCAAGAGGTGGGTCTTTAGGAGACTCCTTATTTGGTTGCTCATTTTGATTAAGAACTTTAAAAGTTTGTTCTATGGCGACCTCTTCTTCAACAAAGTGGTCAAACTTTTCACTTGTATCGGGTGGTTAATCTTCATCTTCAATTAGGGGGTCATTATTGCCGAATGGATATTTCATTGACCGCTCAAGATCGACACTTTTTTTAAATGCCCCTAATTAAAGAGGTAGATTGTTGAACTTCCGTTTTTTCAAAGCTTCGTGAGTTTTTACAAATGGTCGTCCCAACAATAGAGGAGCGTCATCGAGGATGACAAAGTCGGTGGGGACTACCATTTGATTTGTTTGAACCAACACATCCTCAACTACATCGATTGATTTTATTACCTTCCGATTGGATAGAAAAATGGGTATTTGAAGTGGAGAAAAATCACTAATACTTAATTTTTCGAATATGTAGTTAGGCATTATGTTAACACAAAGATCTTTATCGATTGTGACATTACTAATAAATGAATTCTGAAAGAAACATGGAACCGGTGTAATGTTAATTTCAAATGGGTCTTCTTTTATTAGTGGGGTTTGATCAATAGTTAACTTAACACTTACCGTTTCGTCAATTTTAGTGTTAGTGTTTAACTCTTTTAAAAACTTAGCATGAGTTGGAACTAAACAATGATTTTCAAAAGAAGGTGACAAGAGATTAATTTCTTCAAAATTAGACTCTTCTTGTAGTTTAGCGTTGACGGACTCACCTTTTTCGTTGTTTAACTCATGTGGCAGTTCTTCACTTATTTGTTCTTCCATTTTTACACTTTCAGTTATCTCTTCTTTAATTAATTGTTCTCTTGCGCGGGACTCCTCTTCCCTTGCGCGAGATTCTTTTATATAGCGATCGATAACTCTAAGGTGTTCTAATATCCTATCGGTCACTTCGGTTATAGAAAAAGGATCGGAATTTTCACAGCTTGAATCCGGTTGTTCGATCCTTTGTTCCTCGTAATACCCATATGAAGTCGATGGTTCACACCATTGTTCTTCATTGTAAGCATATGATGGATAAGGGTTGTAATTTTGTTCTTCATAATACTCATATGAGGTGGGTTGTTCACGCCATGGTTCCTCATAGTAAGCATACGAAGGTGGTGGCTCATATCTTGGCTCCTCAAAGTATGAGTAAGAAGGCTCACACCTTGGTTCATCAAAATATGAGTATGAGGGAGGAGGTTCGTACCTTTGGTCTTCATAGGATGTGTATGAAGTTGATGGCTCGTACCTGGGCTCCTCATAGTAGGTGTATGAATTGGATGGTTGATATGAGTGACAATATTGAACCGAGTGCGGATTACTACAATTAGTGCAATAGTTACTCCTATAATCATCCTCCTCATAGGTGTAGTTGTAACCTCCTGAGTATTGATCCATAAGAATCACTCAGCAGACCACAACCAAGTCTCGAGATCAGGAAACAAAAATAAAATGGAAACAGAGGCTGGACACGGCCTCGTGTACAGAATCTGTATCTGGGCGTTTTAATTAAAGTTACTGATTTTCGTTGAGCACGGGGCGTGTTCAGTGAGCACGGCCCGTGTTCAAGCTACTGTTACTGGGTGTTTTATGAAAAATGTGCAGCACGGCCCCGTGTTCAGTGAGCACGGCCCGTGTTCAGGTTACTGTAAATGCAAAACTAAACTAAAATGCATAAAAAAGTACGCGCGTTTTAAAAAGGTTTTGAAAAACAGATCAGGCCGTTGATTTTAAGCTTTCTTAAAATCCTTGTGTCCCCGGCAGTGGCGCCAAAAACTTGATGCGTGTGAAGTGTGTATATAAGTTTAAGTATATTTTAAGCCCTTTTACACTTTCTTTAGCCAAGTTTTAAATTTATAAAACACGATATTTACTAACACTAAACACACATATGGGCAAGTGCACCCATCGTGAACTTAATATAGTGTTGGTAAGATACCGAGGTCGTCCAAGGACACAAGAGCTTTTAGTAGCGGTTTATCCTCAACGTCTAATCAAATCAAAAGTTTAGAAAAATGTTTTAAACTAAGAAAATAAAAACTAACTAAAATGATGAAAAAGAAAAATAAAAATAAAAACAGATAGACAAGATGAATCACTTGGCTCCGACTCGTGTTTAGTGTAACCTTTGATTATTTCCGCACTTTTGCACTTTATTAAGAGATTATCTTAGTTATTGTAGTAGGTCCCTCTTTTGGAGGTGACGTTACCCTCAACCCAGTAGTTTGAGTCAGCAGGGATACAATCCTAAAGGGTTGGATTATTGAAAGATAATTAATTAAGTTATTAATACATATTGTGGTAGGCCCCTCTTTTGAAGGCGACGTTACCCTCGGCTAAGTAGTCTGAGTCAGCAGGGATACAGTCCTAAGTAGCCGGGTTAAAGTTGCAATAGTAGTTTAACTTATGAGGGGATCAAAGAGTTTGGACCCCCGCCATCCAATACCGTTAAGTATTGAAGGAGGTCCTACTAAATTTGACCCAGGTCCTTTGCAGGATCTATACACTGAACAATGGCAAGACTCTTACCAAACCGTTCCCTTAACCCCCGACAAAGTAGCCAACATACCTCCATATAGACCGTGGAGATATGAATGGTGAAAATCTTTTATTTTATATAGACAGTAAAATAATGCCAAGACACCACGGACAAACGATAAGGAAAAATCACCTTCAACATAAGAAACTAGTTATTAAAGTCATTAATACATAACCAATTAAAAAGTGTGAAAAGATTAAAAATAAAAAGTATTACACTAGACACTTTGTCTTCACCAAGTGATGTAAGAGACTGAGGCAAACATGGCCTTGATTGTCAAGAACTCTTATGATCAATCTTGGATCCCGAGACGACTCACACACTCTATGATGGACAATGGATGATGGTGGTGGATGATGGTGTTATGGTGGTGGTGGGTGGTGGGTGAAGTGTGAGAGAGGTGGTGTGCCAAGGGATGGTTTGAGCTTGAGCCAAGCACTCCTATTTATAGGCTCAACAGAAGCTCGGGCACGGCCCCGTGTCCAGTGGGCACGGCCCCGTGTCCACATCCTTCTCTGTCTTCATTAATTGCTCTTGTCTGTATTAGTTGACCACGGCCCCGTGTCCGCTGGGCACGGCCCCGTGTGCAGAAGCATATCTGTACTATCAAGATTTGCCTGTATTATGCGAATCATATAGTTGACCACGGCCCCGTGTCCGCTGAGCACGGCCCCGTGGTGGGAGATGGAAGCTTCTACAACTTTGTCTTTTATGCTGACACTTGGGCACGCCCCCGTGCTCATTGAGCACGGGGCGTGTTCAGCCTTCTGTTCTCTTGTTTTGCTTGGGAAGATGCTTTCGGGGAGGTCGGGCATGCCACGTCTGTTCCTTTTCTTGTATTTATGTTAGATTTAGCTGCTTTTTTGCTTCTTTTGTTAATTTGAGCTCATTTAATCCTGAAAATACAAAAGGAAGACAAAAACACACTTTTTCCAACATTAGTACTAAAAAATGGTTAGTTTTATGCCACAATTGATGTAATTTATATGTTGCATTTTGCACAAATCAAATACCCCCACACTTGAATCTTTACTTGTCCTCAAGCAAAACTCTTTATAATATGGCTTCACACTCCCAAATGGAACGGGTAGAAGAGAAAGTTTTTGGGCTTGTCATAGAGTGTCGGGATTTCCAAGATTCTTTATTCAAGTTTTATTTTTATTTATTTACAATCCTATTCGTCATGATTTATTTAAAACTTTTCAAAAGATAAATTACTTACTAGGGCATAACATGCCTTTTTAAAATTCTATTTATATACAAGTTCACATACCTCACGGGGGATCACTCAACACTCGGCCGAAGATGTATTTTAGTGAGTCACTCGAGAGCGGCATGGAACTTACTCCTACCATAGGCTTGCCAAGCAATCAATCCTCCTCCTTTTTAACTATGTACCTTTGTAAATATCAAGAGGACTTTTTGGGTGAAGGGTTAGGCTTGGGTTAAAGGTAGGTGGTTGGGTTAGTGGTTAGTAGAAAAGGGCGAAAAAGCGTAAAAAGCATCGGTTTTCGTAAGACTTTCTCTATTTTTCAACTTTTTATTTTGATGAAACCATAATTCCAAACAAAGTTATTTTTGATGAACTTGCTTGTTTATTTCTTTTCCTTCATCATCAACACATTTTTTTTGAAAGTCATACGAAAAACCGAACTTGTTACTAAAACAAAGAGTTAAAAATAAAAAGGTTTTGGTGGGTGAAAGGGTGTTTGGTTTGGGTTATGAAATGAAAATGTTTAGGCTCAAAGGGGTTAACTAGGGGGATTTTGGGTAGGTGGTAAAAAAAAGAAAAATAATGGTGTAGAAATAAAAAGGGTTAATCCTAATGCCTCTATCATTTACTTACTCGGGTTTAACTTGGTAAGGACCGGGAATGTATCGTCGTGGCAAGTTCTAGAGTTGTAAGAACCAAGCGGCTATTCACACAAGAAACGAAAAATAAGCATTTAATTTAAAGATATGTATTTGTATGCTCAATAAAGGCTCAAAACTCACTTTTGTGGGAATGGGTTTTTATGTGATCAAGTATATATAATTAAATTTTAACTAAGCTTGTCATGTCTTTTCATAATTTTCTTATGTTGGTTTTTTTTATCACGACGCTATCGGTTGTAAATTTGTAAAAATATAACCTTTTTAGAATTTTGAAATTCCCAAATTAAACCTAAACAAGTAAAAAAATTGAAAATTTTGAAAAAATTTGGGGTGATTAGCGGTTCCAATAGAGTTTTGTGTAAGGCTTGTATTTAGGACTTGCAAGATTCAAGGTTTTAGCATCCCCCCCACACTTAAATTACACATTGTCCTCAATGTGTCCCAAAAATAAGTTTTTATGTTGATTAAATGTGTAAAAGGTTTGAAAAAACAAAAAATTGTGTTACTGGGCGCCTGGACACGGCCTCGTGTTCGCTGGACACGACCCCATGTTCAGGTGCCAGTAACGAAAACTTACAGAAGGTGGACACGGGGGCGTGTTGGCTGGACACGACCCCGTGTCTGGCAAAAGTCTGCAGCTTTAGACAAACGGCAGGTCTGGGGAAGTGGGCACGGGGGCGTGTCGGCTGGACACGACCCCGTGTAGACAATCTGCAGGGTTGAAAAACAGGTTTCTGGCTCTAGTTTTCCTGTTCCGGCTTTAGTAGCACTAAGGCTTAGTGCTCTAAGCCTCGTATGTACCTGTTTTAGCAATAAACACTACACCAAGCCATAGCAAACATCCTAGATTACCAACGTTCAACATTCCATCCATCACAAAGTTAAAAAGAAAAAAATGCAGAAAATAAAAAGAGTTAAAAGAAAGTAAATTGTTCAACACACGACACGCAGGCCGGAAATTGTTCAAGATAAAAGGGGGTTAACCTGTGGGATCGCCAGCCAACCGCTTCTGCCTCCGCTCCTCCCGCCTAGTCCATGTCCTCATCCTCATCATCATCATCTCCACCATGGCCCGCAATGTACTCCCGGATATTTCCAATATCATCTTGGATATCGGATATGTTTCTCTCGATTGCTCCAACCCGGTTGTACGTGTTGCTCGCCATGTTATAGGTGTTCCTGGTGCACATGAGGTTTTCCTGCAACAAATCATGTAAACTTTGGAAATTAGGAAAACCGCCTCCTGAGGAGGATTGGCCCGGATCACCGTGGGGTTGGTACTGGTACTGATGATGTTGTGGAGCGTGAAGGACAAGTGCCTCTTGCGGGTTCCATGCATGCCCCTGCATCCTTTGGAAGCTAACCGTCCCGTCTTCAGCCTCATAAATTAGGTTCATTGAGCAGCAAATGTGTATATCTACCCTTCCCGACCATGGGCTCCTTTCGAATGACCTAGGTATGTTGGTGAAGTGCTTGAAGAGACGGTATACCCATCCTCCAAAGAAGATGGGGGTTGGTGCGGTAGCAAGTCGGTTCAGATGCATGTTTCGGAGCAGGAGGAAAGGAACATCAAGGTGTATGCGGTTATGGATGCAGTGGAGGACAACCAAATCTATTAACCCAACAACGCCACCGCTATCATGCCTTTGGCTAAGAGAGTAGCCGAGGAGCCTATGGATGTATCGGTAGAGCAGATCCCTCAACTTAGTGCTCTTAGTGCTGCTCGGATTGTAGTGCCCTTCACCAATTTGAGCCCATGCGGCTTGGCGATCGTTCTCATCTATCTCTCGCATCCCTCCAGTATTTTCCTCGTTACCCGCATCTTCCTCCGCATACAACCCGACAATCGACCCAAATTGTGCCATTGAAATCGAGTACCTAGTTCCACCACATCGGAATGCTACCCCATCGTTGTCAAATGGGTCGCACCTTGAATTGAACGTGAAGGTGCTATAGAATTCCAAAGTGCACTCGTGGATGGAACGAAGTCGAGTGGTTAAAGCGACTCTTAATGGGCCGGTGACAAGGTTGTTGAAACGGTCAAGTTGGTTTACCAATGCTAACAAATCCATACATGCTTGTCTTGGGTATTCCTCCGGTCTTGTTTGAAGTACTTCGTATCTAGCCCTAGCATCGAGCTCATTTGCGTTAAACCTCGTGAACTTCCTAGACATCTGAAAGAATACACCAAAAGTTAGCACGAAACATTAGAACTTTCGGACAAAAACTGCAAACAGCGTGCTGGACACGACCCCGTGTTCAGCGGACACGGCCCCGTGTCCAGGCGTCTGTTACACAAAAATATCATTTTTCGACCCGGTTTCGAAAACTTGAAAATTTTTGGTCCAATAGGTGCGGTTTCCACCGAAAATGAAACCCCAAGTGCCGTTGTTCCCAAAGCAACCCGTTTACCCCTTCAATTTTATCTTTTTCGGTTCAAAAACAACGGTTTGGGGTTTTTGTGAGAAATCGGGCGAATCTATGAACAATACAAGTGGATTTACTTCTTATAACACTAATCTAACTAAATGCTAACAGATTAAAGCAAAATTTTGAGGTTCGATCCGGGTGTAGTTCATGAACCCTAGATTTTTCCCCAAAATTTTGAAGTTTTAACTACATGCAAATGCTTAAGATAACTAATAATAGTGATAGAATCATACCTTGGTGTTGTTAGAATGATAGGAGACGTCGAAAATCGGTGGAAAATCGCCTGGAACCAGAGCGTTTTCGGGGAAACGGGGCGTGTGGAATGAAGTAACTGTTATGAAAAGGGGAATATATCCCGACAGTAGCGCGGACACGGCCCCGTGCCAAGCAAAGTTTTGAATTTTTTTATATATAGTGCTCGTGTGAGTGCCCTTGTTTCCAAAAAGTTTGGTTTAGAAGACTTACCGATTTAGATGTCGTTCCAATCATTCGTAACTTACCAGGTATGATGTTGTTGCCTTTACTCATCGACCGTTTGAAGCGAGATTTCTTCCTCTTCATCCTCAATAAATCCTTGATAGAGTTTCAGCCGTTGGCCATTGACTTTGAATGGAGGTCCATTCCGAGATTTAATTTTTACTGCACCATGTGGGAAAATATGGGTGATGGAAAAAGGTCCTGACCACCTAGACTTTAATTTACCAGGAAACAATCGAAGTCGTGAATTAAACAAAAGAACTAGATCTCCTACTCGAAATTCATTAGGTTTAATATGTTTGTCATGAAAGTTTTTCATTCTTTCCTTGTAAATTTCTGAGTTTGAGTATGCATAATTCCTAAGCTCGTCTAATTCATTTAATTGACAAAATCGATTTTTACCAGCAAATTCCAAATCTAAGTTTACATTTTTAATTGCCCAGTAGGCTTTGTGTGCAATTTCTACTGGCAAGTGACAACTTTTTCCATAGACTAGCTTATATGGGGTTGTACCTATTGTTGTATTATAAGCAGTTTGAAAAGCCCATAAAGCATCATCTAATTTATCTGCCCATTCCTTTTTTATTTAACCCTACGGTTTTTTCGAGTATTCGTTTTAAACCTCTATTATTCACTTCGGCTTGTCCGTTTGTTTGAGGGTGATATGCTGTTGAGACCCGGTGATAGACCCCATATCTTGTTAAAAAATTTTCAAGTTGATGGTTGCAAAAATGGGTACCTCTATCACTTATTAATGCTTTAGGTGTGCCAAAACGAGAGAATAATTTCTTCAGAAATCTTACCACGACTCTTCCATCATTTGTTGGAAGTGCCTCGGCCTCGGCCCATTTAGACAAGTAGTCTACTGCCACAAGTATATATTTGTTTCCTTTCGACTGTGGGAAAGGTCCCATAAAGTCGAGTCCCCACACATCAAAAATTTCACAAACAAGAATGTCATTTTGTGGCATTTCGTTTTTGGAAGAAATATTACCTGTTCTTTGGCAAGCATCACAAGTCTTGACAAGACTTTGGGCGTCTTTGTAAATGGTTTTCCATAGACTAGCTTATATGGAAAAAAATTCTTCGTGCTTCACTACCATGTACGCATCGTCTGATGAGTTGGTCGGCACACATTTTGAAAAGATATGGATCTTCCCAAAAATAGTGTTTCACATTGGCAAAGAATTTTTTTCTTTGATGATGTGGCCAACCCTTAGCGACTATACCGCTAGCTAGGTAGTTAGCATAGTCGGCGTACCATGGTTCTTCCTTGTATTCCACCATTTCTAGGGACTCTGTTGGAAATTTTTCGTTGATTTGCTCGTCCCTGGTTGCCTCCAAAGCTGGGTCTTCTAAGCGTGAAAGATGATCTGCTGCGGTGTTTTCTGCTCCTCTTTTATCTTTGATTTCAATATCAAATTCTTGGAGGAGTAGAATCCACCGAATCAAACGTGGTTTTGCGTCCTGCTTTTTGAAGAGATAGCGAATGGCAGCATGATCTGTATAGACTATAGTTTTAGAAAGAACAAGATAAGAACGGAATTTATCAAAAGCAAATACCACAGCTAGTAATTCTTTTTCAGTTGTTGTGTAATTTTCTTGTGCATCGTTAAGTGTTTTACTAGCATAATAAATTGGGTGAAAATGCTTTTCTTTTCTTTGTCCCAAGACAGCTCCAACTGCAAAGTCACTAGCATCACACATGATTTCGAAAGGAAATTTCCAATCAGGCGCTATCATGATAGGTGCATTGACTAGCATTTCATTTAAAGTTAGAAATGCTTTATTGCAATCCTTGTCAAAGATGAAAGGAGCATCTTTTTCAAGTAATTTTGTTAGAGGCCTTGAGATTTTAGAAAAGTCTTTGATAAACCGCCTATAAAATCCGGCATGCCCTAGGAAACTTCTGATAGCTCTAACGGAGGATGGGGGTGGTAGGCGAGAAATGGTATCTATTTTGGCTCGATCCACCTCCATTCCTTCGCTTAAGATTTTGTGACCGAGTACTATTCCCTCTGTTACCATGAAATGGCATTTTTCCCAGTTAAGGGCGAGGTTAGTTTCCTCACATCGGGATAGCATTTGTTCAAGGTTATCGAGGCATTGGTCGTATGAATCCCCAAAGATAGAAAAGTCGTCCATGAAGACTTCCATTGTCTTTTCTATCATGTCGTGGAAGATGGCTACCATGCAACGTTGGAATGTTGCGGGGGCATTACATAGACCAAACGGCATGCGTCGATAAGCAAATGTTCCATAGGGACATGTGAATGTTGTCTTTTCTTGGTCTTCGGGTGCTATCGGGATTTGAAAGTAACCTGAAAAACCATCCAAGAAACAATAAAATTTATGACCGGATAATCTTTCTAACATTTGATCAATGAAGGGTAAAGGAAAGTGATCTTTTCTTGTCGCTTCATTTAATCGTCTATAATCTATACATACTCTCCATCCTGTGACGGTTCTCGTTGGTTATTACCGTCATACCTCCTTTCTTTGGAACGACTTGGACGGGACTTACCCAAGGACTATCGGAGATAGGATAAATAAGTCTGGCGTCAAGTAATTTGATGACTTCGTTTTTAACCACTTCTTGAACATTTGGATTTACTCGACGTTGTGGTTGTATTACCGATTTGTAATCATCATTCATTAAAATTTTGTGCGTGCACATGGAAGGACTTATTCCCTTAATATCTACAAGCTTCCAAGCGATTGCATTTTTATGTTTTTTCAAAAGACTAATTAATTTTTCTTTTTCTAAACTATCTAATTTAGATGAAATAATTACAGGTAATTTACCATCTTTGTCTAGAAAAGCATATTCCAAACCCTTTGGAAGTTCTTTGAGCTCAAGAGGTGGGTCTTTATGAGACTCCTTATTTGGTTGCTCATTTTGATTAAGAACTTTAAAAGTTTGTTCTATGGCGACCTCTTCTTCAACAAAGTGGTCAAACATTTCACTTGTATCGGGTGGTTCATCTTCATCTTCAATTAGGGGGTCATTATTGCCGAATGGATATTTCATTGACCGCTCAAGATCGACACTTTTTTTAAATGACCCTAATTGAAGAGGTAGATTGTTGAACTTCCGTTTTTTCAAAGCTTCGTGAGTTTCTACAAATGGTCGTCCCAACAATAGAGGAGCGTCATCGAGGATGACAAAGTCGGTGGGGACTACCATTTGATTTGTTTGAACCAAGACATCCTCAACTACATCGATTGATTTTATTACCTTCCGATTGGATAGAAAAATGGGTATTTGAAGTGGAGAAAAATCACTAATACTTAATTTTTCGAAAATGTAGTTAGGCATTATGTTAACACAAAGATCTTTATCGATTGTGACATTACTAATAAATGAATTTTGAAAGAAACATGGAACCGGTGTAATGTTAATTTCAAATGGGTCTTCTTTTATTAGTGAGGTTTGATCAATAGTTAACTTAACACTTACCGTTTCGTCAATTTTAGTGTTAGTGTTTAACTCTTTTAAAAACTTAGCATGAGTTGGAACTAAACAATGATTTTCAAAAGAAGGTGACAAGAGATTAATTTCTTCAAAATTAGACTCTTCTTGTAGTTTAGCATTGACGGACTCACCTTTTTCGTTGTTTAACTCATGTGTCAGTTCTTCACTTATTTGTTATTCCATTTTTACACTTTCAGTTATCTCTTCTTTAATTAATTGTTCTCTTGCGCGGGACTCCTCTTCCCTTGCGCGAGATTCTTTTATATAGCGATCGATAACTCTAAGGTGTTCTAATATCCTATCGGTCACTTCGGTTATAGAAAAAGGATCGGAATTTTCAAAGCTTGAATCCGGTTGTTCGATCCTTTGTTCCTCATAATACCCATATGAAGTCGATGGTTCACACCATTGTTCTTCATTGTAAGCATATGATGGATAAGGGTTGTAATTTTGTTCTTCATAATACTCATATGAGGTGGGTTGTTCACGCCATGGTTCCTCATAGTAAGCATACGAAGGTGGTGGCTCATATCTTGGCTCCTCAAAGTATGAGTAAGAAGGCTCACACCTTGGTTCATCAAAATATGAGTATGAGGGAGGAGGTTCGTACCATTGGTCTTCATAGGATGTGTATGAAGTTGATGGCTCGTACCTGGGCTCCTCATAGTAGGTGTATGAATTGGATGGTTGATATGAGTGATAATATTGAACCGAGTGCGGATTACTACAATTAGTGCAATAGTTACTCCTATAATCATCCTCATCATAGGTGTAGTTGTAACCTCCTGAGTATTGATCCATAAGAATCACCCAGCAGACCACAACCAAGTCTCGAGATCAGGAAACCAAAATAAAAATGGAAACAGAGGCTGGACACGGCCCCGTGTACAGAATCTGTATCTGGGCGTTTTAATTAAAGTTACTGATTTTCGTTGAGCACGGGGCGTGTTCAGTGAGCACGGCCCGTGTTCAAGCTACTGTTACTGGGTGTTTTATGAAAAATGTGCAGCACGGCCCCGTGTTCAGTGAGCACGGCCCGTGTTCAGGTTACTGTAAATGCAAAACTAAACTAAAATGCAGAAAAAAGTACGCGCGTTTTAAAAAGGTTTTGAAAAACAGATCAGGCCGTTGATTTTAAGCTTTCTTAAAATCCTTGTGTCCTCGGCAGCGGCGCCAAAAACTTGATGCGTGTAAAGTGTGTATATAAGTTTAAGTATATTTTAAGCCCTTTTACACTTTCTTTAGCCAAGTTTTAAATTTATAAAACACGATATTTACTAACACTAAACACACATATGGGCAAGTGCACCCATCGTGAACGTAATATAGTGTTGGTAAGATACCGAGGTCGTCCAAGGACACAAGTGCTTTTAGTACCGGTTTATCCTCAACGTCTAATCAAATCAAAAGTTTAGAAAAATGTTTTAAACTAAGAAAATAAAAACTAACTAAAATGCTGAAAAAGAAAAAGAAAAATAAAAACAGATAGACAAGATGAATCACTTGGCTCCGACTCGTGTTTAGTGTAACCTTTGATTATTTCCGCACTTTTGCACTTTATTAAGAGATTATCTTAGTTATTGTAGTAGGTCCCTCTTTTGGAGGTGACGTTACCCTCAACCCAGTAGTTTGAGTCAGCAGGGATACAATCCTAAAGGGTTGGATTATTGAAAGATAATTAATTAAGTTATTAATCCATATTGTGGTAGGCCCCTCTTTTGAAGGCGACGTTACCCTCGGCTAAGTAGTCTGAGTCAGCAGGGATACAGTCCTAAGTAGCCGGGTTAAAGTTTCAATAGTAGTTTAACTTATGAGGGGATCAAAGAGTTTGGACCCCCGCCATCCAATACCGTTAAGTATTGAAGGAGGTCCTACTAAATTTGACCCAGGTCCTTTGCAGGATCTATACACTGAATAATGGCAAGACTCTTACCAAACCGTTCCCTTAACCCCCGACCAGGTTGCCAACATACCTCCATATAGACCGTGGAGATATGAATGGTGAAAATCTTTTATTTTATATAGACAGTAAAATAATGCCAAGACACCACGGACAAACGATAAGGAAGAATCACCTTCAACATAAGAAACTAGTTATTAAAGTCATTAATACATAACCAATTAAAAAGTGCGAAAAGATTAAAAATAAAAAGTATTACACTAGACACTTTTTCTTCACCAAGTGATGTAAGAGACTTGGCAAACATGGCCTTGATTGTCAAGAACTCTTACGATTAATCTTGGATCCCGAGACGACTCACACACTCTATGATGGACAATGGATGATGGTGGTGGATGATGGTGTTATGGTGGTAGTGGGTGGTGGGTGAAGTGTGAGAGAGGTGGTGTGCCAAGGTATGGTTTGAGCTTGAGCCAAGCACTCCTATTTATAGGCTGAACAGAACCTCGGGCACGACCCCGTGTCCACATCCTTCTCTGTCTTCATTAATTGCTCTTGTCTGTTTTTGTTGAGCACGGCCCCGTGTCCGCTGGGCACGACCCCGTGTGTAGAAGCATATCTGTACTATCAAGATTTGCCTGGATTCTGCGAATCTTATAGTTGACCACGGCCCCGTGTCCGCTGAGCACGGCCCCGTGGTGGGCGATGGAAGTTTCTACAACTTTGTCTTTTATGCTGACACTTGGGCACGCCCCCCGTGCTCATTGCTTGGGAAGATGCTTTCGGGGAGGTCGGGCATGCCACGTTTGTTCCTTTTCTTGTATTTATGTTAGATTTAGCTGCTTTTTTGCTTCTTTTTTTAATTTGAGCTCAATTAATCCTGAAAATACAAAAGGAAGACAAAAACACACTTTTTTCAACATTAGTACTAAAAAGGGTTAGTTTTATGCCACAATTGATGTAATTTATATGTTGCATTTTGAACACATCAGTTGCGCTTACTTGCACTAATAAGCTTTTATACTTTATTTATCCCGTTTGACTTATTCGTGTGAGATTTCATTACTCATGAACGTCAAACTTCATTCTTTATTCGACCCGTTCAATTTTAGAATAGTTGAACGTAGTTATCAAAATTTCTGTTTGCAAATTCTCATCGTCCTTTAGTCATGACTCTTAATCCGAGTCCTTTGACTTTCTATTTCGCGTACCCGTCTCTTGGGTTACGCATGCTTTCAAAATCCTACCCATCTATCGGGTATCTTTACCGAAGTTATCATCAAGTAACCATTCTTATATGGTTTTAGACATAATCTTAATTTATTTGATCGTCTTAGCGAAATCCATTGCTTTTATTTTGTCAAGTCCTTTATTCATTTATTCTACCCCTTTGACTTGTCTGTGTGAATTTCATCACTTATGACAGTCAAACTTTATCTTTATGCCTTAACATTCTCATTAGTTGATCTGTATTTTCATTTACTTTAATCCTTGTCCTTTCTCTCGGGCTCTTCATTCTAACGTAATACGCTTCCATCATCCGACTTGCGTCTACGTTTATTATCAAACATCTTGCTTATTTGATTTATTTGGGTACCTTTTAAGTTAGTCCCATTCACCCCGCCCTTACTACATCGGATGTAAATGTGTCCGCTATAAGAAACTAATGGTATCATATGCCACTACTTACTTGGCCAGAGTAAGCGATTAACACTTGACACACACGACCTTTTTATAGTTTTCACATCACGCCTTATGTAAGTAACGCCTCTATTTAGTTTTCTTGGAAATAATATACTGGATAGGTATTCTATTCAGGTTTTTCCAAGTTTCTAATTTACATATGCAACAATCATCCTCTATATGTTTGTTGCATATCGCTATCTGTGCGATTATATTTAAAAGCGCGCACCTGGTAATGCTTGCCCCGACGGGCGTTCCTTGCCATTAACCTTGTTCGCGGTCGTTACACGATTTAGTCCTTGGTGAGCATGCTCCTCTTGTCATACTTCGGACCGTTCCTCTATCATATCTGTAATTTGTTTAACCCTTGTCATATTTAAATGCAAGTGTCCTTCAATTAAGACATTCACAAAAGTTAGCCATGTCAACTTTACTAAACGCCCGTATCATAATTCAAGGCTTTTCTACTATATGTGTCAACGCACGAAATTTTGTTAGCTATATCTATCATTTAAATGGGGGTAACGTGTATTACACTATAACCCTATGTGTTGTTTTCAACACTTTAATACGCTAAACGATTAACATACATGCAGTTACCGGATTTGCAATCAAGCCTCGAACCGAACACCAATCTTTATCAAGAGCATAAGGTTTAAGTCCAAGCATGGTTTTCCCCACCATACTTGAATCTCTTAAACCAGGGCTCTGATACCAACTTGTAAGACCCTTAATCCATTTTAATCGGTTAACCAATAAATTTCGATTATAATAGTGTATTAAGATTTAATATACAATTAAAAATACGAGCTTGTTTAAACATTTTATTAAATAAAACATTCCAACAGTTTGTAATTTAATTCGTCGTTTTAAAATGTGACGACGAAACTATTCGCGGAAGCTTTGATCCCGATCGTGTTCGGTTCTTCATCGGGCTCGGTCGTCATCCGGTACTACTAGGCAACCTACATTCCGTAAACATGAAATGATTTTAGTCATACGTGGTTTAAAACGTGTTTAAACGGGTTTGCGAAACAAAACTTAACAAAAATAACTGGGCGCCACCGTAACTTACGGTAGCCACCGTAAGTTACGGTAGACACTGGGCTTTCAGGGGCTGCCGTAAGGCAGTATAATACCACCGTAACAACTTTCGTTGCTACCGTAAGTTACGGTAGCTACTGCATGTTCTTCACATTTTGCTGTTTTGACCCGTTCATGTATAAATCATACAAAAACAGGTTTGTATGCTCCCTAAACTCATGAAATTCATAATTTCAATATCTCCTATCATATTAGGTTCAAGTCACGAGTTTCTTACGTAATTAGAACTCGTTTACGCTCAAGTGCTTATTTTGACCCGTTAAGGGCATTTAAGCACTTTCTAGCCTAAAATCGTTTTCGATTGCTTCTAGCATTACATTACCACATTTCTTATCATAAAATTTTCCATCACAACTGTATTTATGGTGGGTTTACTATGGTAATCTATATAAACTGGGTTTTACCCCTCAACTCATTATTTTACGGCAAAGGCTCAAATGGAGCCATTTGACTAACGTATTACATCTTTCAACTTCTATACTTGTCCTAAGTATTTATATAATCATAAAACTCATTTCCAAACAACCTTTAAGGGTTGTTTGCTCAGTTTAACTTATAAGGACGTTTTGGTCCATTTTGGCCCTTCATTGACGATGAGAGATTTTTGTAAACATATCTGACCCATAAGTCCTCTTTTAACTATGATTTTGTTTGAGAAGTCATTAGGACTTTCAAACGTAATGACCATCATTTGTAACTTTCGGTTTACCTATTAAAGTAACCAAAATCTATTTTAGACTCCGCTTAACTCTCATTTAACCTTACGTTTAAATGAGAGTTATTCTATTATGCGTACCTGGCTCGGACCATTATATTGACCCATTTAAATACCTTGCCTCAATAGCCGCTAAGTAATAGCGATGTAAATGTCCACTCGATAATTATCTCTGAAATCATACAACTCAACAAACCATTAGTCGATATTGTCAAAGAGTGATATTTTCACCTTTTGACCTGTTTGGTCTAAATGACCGATTATATTGGCGAGATGAAGCTTATTGCCATCTCGTCTACACGACTCGCTCCAGTTTACACCGCACGGTCACTTTAATTATAAACCACCTCTTAACGATTTTGGGCCTATTAAGGCTTACGAAATAAGTATCTTTCAAAACTAACAATTATTGTCAACGAGTGACCAAATTACAATTTTACCCTTATTGGTTATCGTGATTTACCTGATATGGTAACCTTTAAAAGTACATGTTTCATTCGTCATAATATGATCGAATTACCTATTTAACTCATTTTTAACCATCAATACGGTTTCTTATCCTATTTGGTTATCTTGTTCCGTATGGCTACACTCCGGAACATCATATCTCAATTAGGCATTTGTCTTATTCGTAATCAATACGACAAAAGAGCATTCTAAAATATATGACAAGTGTAAGCTATACTTACCTTGCATCCGGTTATGCTCTTTTCCGCGTACCCGATCCGTTTGACCCGCTTCTTCCCCAAGCCTCCATCTTGCTTGTCAAGAGTCAAACTATCATATAGTGTTCACAAGGTGATTAGGTTAGTCGTTCTAGATCGTAACCTTTACGCCTTATGACACTTTATACTATTTTTCTTACCGAACTCTATTATAGGTCGGTATGACTTTCTAAGAGTCAAGCCGCCTTTTAGCATGTGAAATTGAGCAACTAAATTTAGCAAACTTATGTTGGCGTTCCGCCCTTTACTCGATGGCTCTATTCTTAGGCCACCACTTGAACTAATATTTATTCCGAGTTCACGCTATTTTAACACTAAGTTATCTTAGCTCTCAATTATTAACGTTACATTATTCTTTCGTTACGCAAAATCTACGGGTTTTCATCTATAGATGAAACCCGTTTCACCATGTCATTAGGCATTTATCCAAATACTTATTCTAATCAAGTTCTATCTACGAACTAGTAGGTACCCAATTTCACTTAGGCATTTTATCGAACACCTTATGGGCGAAATTCGTATACTTCTTTTATCAAGTTCATGGTTATCGTTTTAAACAAGATTTAATCATCAAATTCAAACCTCCATGTCTAGTGTACATGAACTACACCGAGAACTAGCATTACAACATCAATGTTCATCCATTTAACACCTTAATTCTAGTGTTCATCATATTTCTACAAAACCCATTTAACACATAAATGGATGGTTGTGGATTTCATATCTATGAACACTAATCCAACAAATTATTGTCTAGGGTTTGCTCCTAGACATGATTTCATCCTAAATTCATCCAAACTTCAATCATGCAAGCCAAATTTTCGATTTCATATGTTCACCAAGAATTCAAGATGGAACTAAATAATGAAATTTGGCATACCTTATGATCCCTTCATCGAGGTGATCACGAATTCGCGTTCATGCATTGATTTGGGGCTAGAATCGACCTTCAATTTGTTGAATTTGGTTGAGTTAGGGTTTTGGCTCCTTGGAGCCCTTCCTGGTCGATCCAGAACACGCACCACACACACTCTTGTGTGTGTTGTGTTATTTTATTTAGTTTAATAAAACCATTTTCAAGTTATCCCATTTTGGTCCCTCATGTTTGGTTAGTTATAAATTAGGTCACAACCTAAATATATATATATATATATATATATATATATTTAACAATATTCCCACTTATTAACTAGGTTTGACATTCCTAGTTATCTTAGTGGATTCGGGGAATCTACAACTAAGTTTATTTTAAGTCCCGTTAACTCGGGCCTTTTATAAACTTTATTTATCCATAGGCCTTTATTTAACTTTTTAATAAATATTAGGTTTGTTTACTTAAAAATCCTAATATTCACCGGGTAAATTTTACCACTAACGGTGCTTTACCCGTCTTTTAGTATTAACGGGGTTTGATTACCAAACCTGTTTTCGGGGTGTTACATTTAGCAACTAATCTCGCTTTATAGGCAGAGATGGATCCATCTGGATGATACTTCTTTTTGAAAATCCATTTGGATCCAATGGGTTTCTTTCCCTTGGGCAGATCAGCTAATTCCCAAGTTCCATTTCCCATAATGGAATCCATTTCATCATTGACTGCCTCCTTCCACAAAGGAGCATCTCTTGATGACATTGCTTCGCTGAAAGTTTTAGGATCATCATCCAAATTTACAGCAAAAATGACCTCTCTCGTCACTTTCTTTTGAGTTCCCTCAACCAGGTAAGAAAAGAAATCATCTCCATAACTTTTCTCTTTTCTAACTCTAGTACCTTTCCTTGGTTCTTCAACTATCGGTGAAGGTTGGACTCTTTTTCCAGAAGTACTAGAACCTGTGGTGTAGTTTGAGTTTTCATCATCTCTAGAAAACTTGTTCTCAAAGAATTCCAAATCTCTGGATTCTACAACTATACCTGATTCGTCATCCAACAATCGGTAAGACTTACTATGCGAAGCATATCCAATGAATACACTCTTGAAAGCTAGTTCTCCTAGTTTGAGTGTCTTTGGATCAGGTACGCGATAGTAGGCAAGACACCCCCAAACTCTCAAATGCTCTAGGTTTAGTTTTCTTTCTTTACACAACTCATATGGGCTCGTAGGTAACACATGACTAGTGATCCTATTGTGAACATAACATGCTGTTAACACAGCTTCCCCCCACATATTACGAGGTAGACCGATTGATTTAACATACAGTTAGCCATCTCTACCAAGGTTCGATTCTTTCTCCCAGCCAAACCATTTTGTTGGGGAGTATACGGTGCAGTTCTCTCATGTATGATGCCTTCCTCTTCGCAGAATGCATCAAACTTTTGGTTAAAGTATTCTCCGCCTCTGTCCGAGCGAAGAATTTTAATGCGTTTCTGTAGTTGTTTTTCAACCTCAGCCTTATATATTTTGAATGCCTCAAAAGCTTCGTCTTTTGAATGCAACAAATAAACATATAAGTATCGGCTCGAGTCATCGCAGAAAGTGATAAAATATCTCTTACCCCTCGAGTAAGAACTCCATTCAGTTCACAAATATCTGAATGAATTAGTTCTAGTAGTGATGTATTGCGTTTATGGACACTTGGAAAATGTTTCTTTGTGAATTTTGATTTCACACAAGTTTCGCATTTTTCAAAGTCTTTATCTTTTAATTTTAATAAACCTTTAGTTTGCATTTTTTCAATGTTTTTAATATTTGTATGAGCTAAACGTTTATGCCATAAAGAAATTGAACAAGCGATATAATCAGAAGACATAATTTCATTCAATTCAAAACCAATTGCATTACATTCACCAAAACTAGTACTATCACTACCACCACTATCACTATCACTTTCATTCCCAAACCCATCAATCACAGAAACGCCCCCTACATCCGAGTCTACTTCTTCATCAATCCCATCTTCAGCTAAGTCAAGACGATACATTCCACCCGTGTTCTTTGCTTGACCCACATAGATGTCATTTAGAGAAAACTTCACACGGAGATTCTTGAGAACCAGCTTGTAACCATTCCGATCGAACTTATCAGCAGAAACAAGACCCTTGGTGATACCAGGAACATGCAACACGTCCTGAAGGGTAACCACTTGACCATCTTTAAAGTTTAGTCGCACCGTGCCTTTACCACGAACTTCTACACGATGTCCATCAGCACATACCACCACTGTTCCTTGAGGAACAGGACCATAAGTAAGAAACGAGCCACGATTCCCACAAACATGAACAGTGGCTCCAGAATCCAAAAACCATCCTCTACATGCACAATGCGTGTATATTGAGAAAGCATGTTCACCTCTCCAAGACCCACATTGGCCACTAGATTGGTGACTTTCTCAACATCAATAGCACTTGTAGAACCAACCGTAGATCCAGATTTCATTTGAGAGCACTCTTGTGCATAATGCCCGGTTTCTCCACAAACATGACATTTACCAGACCTCTTTGGTTGATGGTTGTTAGTGTGTTGTGACTTCTTGAATTCCTTTTTCTTTGGTGCTGTAAACTTCTTATTCTTTGATGATGCCCCTTTTCCCTTTTGACCAGATCCTCCACCAACATGATTCACACTCGATCCGACTTTACTTCTTTTGTCCCTGTTGCGCGTTTCCTCCTCAATTCGGAGGTGCTTCAACAGTTCGTCCAAAGAGTAGTCCTCAGACTTGTGCATCATTCTCTTTGAGAAATCTTTCCAATTAGGAGGCAGTTTTGCAATAATGACCCCTACTTGAAATATTTCTGGCAGCGGAATAGAAAGTGCGGTCAATTTGTTGACAAGAACTTGGAGTTCATGCACTTGCTCCAGGATTGACTTGTCATCGACCATTTAAAAGTCTAAGTACTTGGGAATAAGGTATTTGTTAGTACCTTCTTCATGAGCCTTGTACTTATCTTCCAAAGCTTTCCACAATTCTCTAGCACTTTTTACCGGCGCGTACAAGTCATAGGGACGATCCGAAAGAGAATTTTTGATGACGCCAAGGCAATGATCTTCAGCTTCCTTATGAACAAGTCTTTGCTTTGCCAAATCTTGATTCGGGACCTCCCCTGCATCAAGAGGAGGGTCATTAGGGATTTTAGGCAAGTCTGGATCAAGGATATAGTAGAGTTTCAGCACAACTAGCATGAACTTAACCTTGTCCGCCCAACGGGTATAGTTCTGACCATCAAATCTGTCCAACTTGACAAACTCTTGATTCATGAATCTCAGATTGGTTGTTGGTAGTTCAGAGTCCATTAGTACTGTTGATTAAACACAAAATAAAATCCTTTAAGATTGTTGAAAATATTTCAATCAAACAGTAAATTAATATAACTTTATTAATTACCGAGTTATCAGCCAAACCAGTTTTTTCCAACTTGAGCAAACTGATTAAAGAAAGGTAGAAGGAGACTGTCCCGTTATCGGACGAATTTAAAGAACACGCGAAAAATTAAAACCAACCTGGCGATTGAGAACGAAGATCCTTGAACTGCACGGATGACTCCTGTCCTTAAAGGATTTTACGCGCTCGTATTGCTGTGAGCTGCAACGTAAACTCCCAGGATTTAATGCAGAACTGATCTGGTATTCCAACAGTAATGGAAACCAGAAAAACGCAGAAGCTGGAGAAGAAACTAAGAAGGCTGCGAAAATTGTATGTTGAATGGGTAGCAGGAGGCTTTTATTTATAGCCTGTGATCATACCAGCGAATGAGAAAAACGGGGATTGAGATAACCATCAAGAACCAACTCGGTTGCTGGATATATCCCATACGAATTCAAATTACTAGAGATAATGGGATAACCCCCACTGTTTCGAATTCACCTCTATCGCCTTATCTCATTCGGTCCACAGATCTGACCCACCTGAACCGGACCTTAGCTAAAAATAAAAGCTCCTCAGCTCCTCGCGACGATGCGTACTTGCGAAGTGCAAAGTGCTCCTCAAACGCGCCCATTCGCGCCTCAAACACGACCATTCGCGAGCTCGCGGCTCTGCTCGGCGCGCGTGTGGGCTTCATCCACTTCTCAACCCATTTAACACTTTGGAGGCCCATAAGGAATAATCCCTTATAAACCACTCAAAGTTCACTCCCCCCACCAATGTGGGATGGAGGAAACATACCAACTTGTATGTTTACCTTCAATATTTCCAACATAGTCAACTTGCTAGGAGACATTGTCGACTCTTCATCTGGGGTCATAAGACACCTAACTGGTGGTTGCGGCAGGCGTAGCTATGAACGGAATCGAAACAAGCTTCGATGGAGTCGAAACCGAGCCCTTGATTGGTGTTTCAGGCAACTTTGCAGACCATTTTACTGGTGACGTAACATTGTTGGAGCTATGGTGAACTTGAGGTTCAGAAGTTAACACACTGGATTCTTTCTTATCTGTTTCTATATCTTCGATTGGAAATTGTTTTGAGAAACGTCTTTTGAACGATGGTGGCATATGCGATGTTGCAATCGGCTGCTGTTCGTATAACGGATATGTTGTATCGGGCTTTTGAATCGCGTGTGAATACGTTCTGATCGATTAATTAAACGGTTCGGGTAACTCCACCTGTGGAACTTCTTCTCCCTGATTACAAACACCAATACATATCAAAACTGTAAGCAACATATAAACGGTAAACCTCAAGAAATCTCTGCAAACTTCAAAACATAATTCAAAAACAAATTGAATCATATTATACCTCAGGATTGGATTTACAAAGCTTAACAAGCCGGGATCAAAAAAATTTGGTTAATCGTAAACAAGCGCTATCAGAACTCGGTTCAGGTAAAGTAATGGTGAAGTTAAGAGGGCTCAAGTGCAGGTAACTTCACTAGAGAGAAAGGTGGGGGTGGTGGGGTTGGGGTTGGGGTTGTTTTGTTTTTATAGAGTGGGGAAGATAAAGGATAAATTTGTCATTTCACATCCATTTAACGGAAAAAACTAACCGTCATCCACTCCAGGGACTATCCGAGTAACAAACTGTCAAACCATAGGGAGCACCGGTGTAATTTCTAAAACTTGGGGACTATAGGTGTTATTTTGCAAAACCACAAAGACTATCCGTGCATTTTACTCTTCAAAAAAATTGTTTGTATGTCAACTCAAGCTAAATCAACCTGAGGTAGTTAGCTCCTATATAAAGTTTATAGGGAAGTTCAAGACAAAGTAAACTTGCTTGAATAAGTTTTCATCCTTGATTTTTCTTGTGTATTAGCATTTGAGGGTTGAGTTATAATGCAAAGGATTGAAAAATAAGAAGGGTAAGAAGCCACCAGAGAGTGAAAAGTGTCCTAGGAGAAATTAAATGGAAAGGGTAATTTTGTCTACAAGAGAAAAGGGAATATGCACATGTACGTCACATGCTATTTCCCCCCCCCCCCCCAATTTTTAAACGTCCGTAACTTTTTTATACATTATTTGTTTTAAAAAAAATTATACCATAAAATCGAGCGTTTTTTTATCTTTAATATGAGTACCATATTGTTATATTTTTCAAAAAAAATAAAAAACCCAGTTACATATTACACAATGGACATGATGTAAAACACAATGTAAAGTAGATCAAAAACACAATCAATGACAACCGATAAAGACACAACGGACAACATACTAAAACACAATGACCATAACGTATAACACAATGACGATAACATATAACACAATAAATATCAGACTAAATAAAAACACAATTGATGAAAACAGATAAAAGACACAATTAATGACAGTAGATAAAAGACACAATGAAGAGCAGTGAAAACACAGTAGAAAACAAACTAAAAACACAATACACAACAAACTAAAACACAATGAAAAAGATAATAAAAAAATTGAACAAATTATTAAAACACAATGGAAAACATATTAAACACAATGACCTGAACTAATAACACAATTTATAGAAAACCCAGATATAACACCATCTTCATTGTGTCATATATTGTGTTATAGGTTCTTATAAAAACGCAATGGATAGAACCCAAATTAACATTGTGTTATAGGTTTTGATAATAACACAATGTATAGAAACTCTACTAAAACGTAATGACCAAAACCCAGCTAAAAGACACAATAAACTGAACCTTTAACACAATGCGAAAAAACCCAGTAAAAATGAAAATTTTTATTTTATTTTTATATGATAATATAGTACTCATATTAAAGATAAAAAACGCTCGTTATTATGGTGAATTTAAAAAAAAAAAATATATCGTATGAAAAAGTTATGGATGTTTTAAATCGTTGGGGGAATTGGCATGTGCCTTGCATGTGGAGAGAGAAAATCCATAAATATAGGATTCCCTTTATGCCCTTCTATTATCTTCTTTTCCCTACAACTAATCTCAACTCTCCAAATCTAAGATCAATGGACTAGAAACCTTCTTACCCGTCTTATTTATTTTATCCTTTGTATTTGATCCTAACCGTAGCATTTGATATTTTATTATTTAAGACCTGTAATTTGAAATTGTTTTTATTTTGATACCTTTTATATAAAATAGAGTTTTTAGTCCATGTGGTTTGGACCATTTTGTCAGTTTAGTCTAAAGGTTTTATTTTTTACCTGTGGGTCCAAAAAGATTTCACTGTTGGCACTTTAGTCCACTGGGTTAAATTCATCCATTTTTTCTGTTAACGATAAGGGCAATTCGGTCATTTTATATGTAGTTCTGTTAAGTAGAAGGGCAATTCGGCCATATAAAATGACCGAATTACCCTTCTCGTTAACAGAAAAAATGGATGAAGTTAACCCAGTGGACTAAAATGACAACTCTGAAACTTTTTTAGACCCACATGTGAAAAATGAAACTTTTGAACTAAACTTGCAAAAGACCCAAACCACAGGAACTAAAATGAGATTTAACTCTATAAAATACATATATAATAATCAAAACTGGAAGAAAACATATTCGGTCAGCTTATTAATTAACACACGTCTTGACTCTAGCTCAACTTTTAACTCAGATTGGAGATTACAAGCCAAGTCAGCTAGTGGTGTAAACAAATCGACCTGAACTTAAGTTCGTCTATGCTCAAGCCCAACTTGTTTATTATTTATTGTATATATAATTATATACAATTATTTTTATTTAGATATTTATAATAATATTTTTTATATAACAAATTATATGTTAATTTACTTATGAGTAAACTGCAATTTTACCCCATGAGGTTAGGGGTCATCGCACTCTTACCCCCCCCCTAAGGAAATAATTGCAATTTTACCACCCACTGTTCACTGTTATGTCGCAACCTTACCCCCCGGCCTCAGTCAACGGTAGTTTGACCCTTATAGGTAAGGGTATTTTGGTAATCTTACCCTATATTTATTATTATATTATTATTTTTATTATTATTGTTATTATATATATATATAAAATACATACTTCTTCTTCTTCAATATCCTTTTCTTGCCCAGGATCTCTCTCCTGTCTCTCTCACATCCACCACAATAATCACCACACCGCCATTCACCACCACAACCACCGCAACTGCCGCCGCCACACAACCACCCGGTCCTGTCTCTCTCTCTCTCTCTCTCCTGTCTCTCTCTCATCACCACCCATTGATCTACCATGAAGTCGCAATGATTCCATGACCGCATCGTCACCGGTGATGCCATGACCAATGAAGTCAACTGAAGATGACGACTTACAGAGGGGGCACAGAACTGGCCCTTCTTTATATTCACAGTCTTTCCGGTCTTGGCAGCTGCAACTAGAAGATCAGTCTACCAGAAAAAAAAATTAGATAACATGTGTGTGATATCTTGAAGTAATTGAGTCGAATCAATCTTACCTGTCGGCACAAAAAAGCTGGAATTTGAATTATATCTGCAACCCTGCCAACTGCTTCACACTAATAAAATTAAATAGCTATATAAGGTTATGCATTTATAATTGATTAATTGCAAGTAATCCCTTCTTCAGATCAATATGATTACCTGGTCAGATTCATGTACATCGGTTACAATGGGCAGTCCATATGTTGTTTTCACCTTTTCAAGGATCTGCAATTGGCCGACTAGACAACTCAATACGGTTTAACTAGACATTATCTTATACATGCGTATTTTTGTTGCCAAGTTGTTTAAAATGGGTTTGAGTTTATGAAGAAATTTGTGATTGAATAAAACAGAGCATGTATGTGGGTTTAGAGTGATGACCTACGGTGGGGGTGGAGATGTAGACGGTGGTAGCCAAAGCTGTAGTGGTGCTCTCTGCGGTGGGGGGGGGGGGGGGAGTGAAGAAGAAGGTGGTGAAAAGGGTTTATGGTGGGTTTTTTTAGAGAGAGAGGGGGGGGGGGGGAGGAAGAAGATGGCAGTGGTGGTTGTGGTGGTGAATGGCGGTGGCAGTGGTGGTTGAGGGTGGTGGCTGGAGGTGGCAGTGGTGGTTGTGGTGGTGAATGGCGGTGGCAGTGGTGGTTGAGGGTGGTGGCTGGAGGTGGCAGTGGTGGTTATGGTGGTGAATGGCGGTGGCAGTGGTGGCAGGGGGTAATATTACAGAGTAAACAAAACACAGGGGGTAAAATAAAAGGGTAAAATAGTCATTTCACCACCAAGTCAACAGATCAGTCAACAAAATTGAGCTTAGGGGGTAAGGTTGCGACATAACAGTGAACAGTGGGGGGTAAAATTGCAATTATTTCCTTAGGGGTAAGAGTGCCAATGACCCCTAACCTTAGGGGGTAAAATTGCAGTTTACTCTTTACTTATTTTATCATGGTTTTATATGTAATAATAGTGAAGGGGTATGGTCTCAAATCCGCGTCAACCAAACAAGTCGCGTGAGAGACCATACCCTTATCATACCAATTTGGTAGCTTTCCCAACCTTGCGCCGACCAAACAGGTGTCGCCTAGGTCGTGCACGGGGTCAAGGCAAACACAAGACCAGATTTCACACTTGGCTCCTTAGATGGAAACTCTCACCTCCTGGACCTTGCGCCGGATACATCGGACCTCCTGGACCTTGCGTAGGAAATCCAAGGACAAGTACTAAAGGTACAAGTGGCAGAACAATGGACCAATGAGCGTCCAACAGGTTGTATCTGATCATGCTCCACGATTTACAATCGTCAGGAGACAAGAAGGTACACAAGGACGCTTACGTGGCACCAATCAGCGTGCGCCGACAACTGCACCACGATCTCCACTTAGCCGATGATGACAGAACAAACAGCAAGGACAACGGTCAAACCACGTGGATACAATCAACGTGCGCCAGCTCTTCTCTCGCTCAGAAACACCAACGGTCGTAGCAGAGGGGACAAAACGAATATTCCTTGTTGTCGACTTCAGGCCCAAGGCCCATCAACCCATCTCCTTCCACACCACTCCGGCTATAAATAGGAACCTTCATCTACATGTTTAAGGATCCACTTACTTGCTCTCTTACTCTCTTAATTACATACTTAGTCCCCCAAACAAATACTTATTCTCACGCCAGAGAGTGGTTACGAGGAGAACCCCCTATTCCCCTTCTCGTAACGAGCTTAACGGGGTGTTTAGTGTTTTGCAGGAGAATCACCATCACAGCTTGGACGAGACGAAGAAGATTAACCTTATTTGTCGAGGCACATTTCCAAACTAATCACCAGATTAGTTCTGTGTTTCTTCAAATAGTTATTATAAGAATTTATTATACTTATATAATTTATAGGCTCACTCAGACTCGCGCGTCTAGTAAAACTTGGTACGTGAAGCACGGAAATGAAAATAAAAATAGGAAATGACATATGGTAATCTCTCAAACCTATAAATATAAACCAATGACTAAATTTAATCTCTCCATATGATGTCGTTTGATTGAGCTATTTTAAGTGATTGTTTTGTTCTATCACACATTCAGTTTAAGTTTCTCACTTCTGTAGTCTTATGTAAATCAAGTGTTTGATAAAATGTCTCGATGAAGAAAAAAAAGGTTTAAATTAAGTTTGTAGGGTTGCTTTAGATCAGTTGTCAGTGGTTTTGTGTATGATGTTCGCGACCCGTGTAAAGTCGTGGTTCATGATTGGTCTTTGATGTTAACAAAGGTTCATAAAATAAGGATTAGTGCCTAATATATGTTATGATGTCTTAATGCTTTAACAGATTTTCAGATTCCTTGTAAGAAATTTATACAACCTAAAGGCCAACTAGATATTCTGTTCTTGGCAATATTTTCGAAACCTGACCGGACAGTGAACTAGATGTGACCAGTCCTGTGCTCAGTTCCCGATCCAAAGGTTGTGAAACATTGGTTCTTGGTCTGTTTTTACATCCATTTGGGTATGTTCATCAATAAGCATGTAGTTGGGGGTTTAATTTAAATTCAAGGAAAATCATGTAGATAGCCATTTTGAATTGGACATATTACCAAAATAGTCATCGACTTCTTTTTATATCTTTATCAATTTCACCGTTACAAAGGATTGCATCCAATCAAAACACGCCACACTGCCACGTGTATCAAACACATTTTCACAAAACATAGCACTTATACGCCAAATACAACACATGTAATTATGTTATTGGTTGTCAGTCTAATCGTCCCAAAAGTAATAGACTTTTGCACCAATGTCTAACCAACGCACAAAAATGTTCCACAGACATTGACTGGGTTTCCTTTGATTAAAAGATTTAGTGGCGGTCAAAACCGATAAATTTTAAAATAAAATGTCAATGGGTATTTTGGTAATATATTTGGTCAACATGGTTATTAATGTGATTTTCGCTTAAATTAAGAATTAATATGGGTATGTCATTATCACAATTGGTTAATAAGTGACACTGATGAGTAAATTTAGCATCAATTTCTGATTTTCAAGTGTTAATATCAAATTAGGGGCTTTTGTTAAATTGACCTTTACCTTAAACACCGTATCTTATGCATGCATTTTTCATGAAGAAATTGTTAGCAGGGCAGGCTCATAACATAAGCTATACCAAATATGATATACATATAAACAATCAAGTTTATATCAAATACAATCATAGATAAAATCATAAAATACATATAAATAATCAAATTTATACATACAATGTGAACATAGGTTATCAAATACATAACATTTATTATAAAATGAACACATGTCATATCATATAAAATTGAACAAACACGGATGCAAAGTTAATCAAATCTCATAATATCAGTTTACAACACTAACATGTCATGACTTTGTATAAAATCCACATATATATTTCTCACACATCACCCAGGATCAGAGTTAACTCAACCTTAATCCTATTTTTTCTTTCATAATTACAACAAAACAGCTATGAGCTACACTACTGACAAAGTGACAGTAAAATTTCGTACCTTCTAGTCTGAATTTCACAAATCAACATGAGAAGCATGGTGAATGCACATGAACCATTGACCATCAATCTTCTCAAACACATTGGTCGCAAACTGACTTCCCCAGTTTTTACCAGTCGTCCTCACCCTTTCAACACACGTAACATACCCGACATCACCTCTCACCTGAACTTGAACATCCTTAACCTCGATACTCAACGGGAACTCGTAATCCGCCCAAACATATTCCCAGCTTCCCATCACAAGCTCATATCCACTTATCCCACTCACACCTGGATGCACAACACAAACATTATCACTTTTCGACCATAACGCTTGCATTGTGACCAAATCACCGTTCCTAAACGAGTTGTAAAACCGAGTATTCGCAGCTAAAACTGCAGCCTTGCTGTCTTCGTTTAGATGTTTGAGATTATCCCTAAGTTTCGCCGCTTGCGCGTAATTCTCCTCCTGGATAGCAATCTGCAATTCTCGCTTCAAGGTTTGTTCATCCAGTATCATACTTTCGCTGCTTAACGTTCCTTCCGAATCATTCCTCTTCACTTGACACGGCTTTAACATATCGTATCGGTTCCTATACTGCAACGAATGCGTACTAACCTTCCCGAAACCATTGACATGTGAAAACCGCATGCTACTAACATCCATTTTGTTATACAAACTTCCCTGAGAATTAAATCACTATCATGAGATATGAACTATAGAGTAAACTGTGACCAACTCATCAATTTACAACATTCAAAGTTGCCTCAGAATTTAGTATAATGTTAATTAATTAACATAATATAAATTTAATTATACTATATATAGTATACGTTTTTCACCCATTTTGTATACATTTAATTTGATTTTCCTTGGATAACTAGAGTTTGTTAACCTTTAAAAAAACTGAATTCGCAGCTGTTTTTAACCTCCGGTATACATTTTGCCACAACAAAGTTGCATTCAACATAAAGTGTTTTTTCTGGTATCGTAGGCTATACAAGTGCTGGTACCTAAGTCCTAACGAATCAAACTAATTACGACCGTACCAGTATCGCTATCAACGAAACCGGTGCTGCTGTTCATTTCCATGGTTTTCGATCAATGTAAAACACGACTTATTATATATATATTTTGGTTTTCTCTTCTGGTTGTTCTAGTGAGTAACTACCCGAACCGATACCGACTGGATTCCCGCAGAGTAGTGTGGGGAACCCCACTGGTTCATATAAATCATATGTACACATCAGAAATCGAAGAATGCAATAAAGTCAACTACATCTAAAGTCAAGATCTTGAGAAACTGAAACCTAATTATCTAGTTGCAGATCCTGACAAGATCTAAAACAATTTCAACAAATGCAATAAACGCATAATTGTAACATCTGATAGGAGAGTAAACAGAAATTTTATATAAGAATCAATGAATTTGTCAAAATTCAGTATCCGTACTCACATTGTTGATAGAAACGGGTCGGGTCAACCGGTGGTTCGCTAACGTAGCGGAAACTGTTGAAAGCTCCATTATTGTGAGTTAAAGATGTTCGATTGCATAGCAGAAGTGATTATTGATGAGAATTTGTTGTGGATTTTCTAGGGTTTGGATATGTTTGAATTATGGGTTTGTTGATAAACTAGTATTGGCAGTTAAATATTTGCAGGGCTGTCAGCTGTGACTTTGTTTTTTTTTTTTTTAATTATTATAATTTTTTAACGGCAAATTTGGATCACTGTCGGACCACTAGAGTTTTATCGTGCCACTAGCGAAACCACCCGATCATATCCATCTCCACTAGGCAATAATACTTATACACCAATTCGAGAGGAAACCCAATCAATTTTGGAAAAACCCCCTTGTGGGAATCGAACCATGACCTAATGGTTATAAGCCTTATCCCACCACCAAGATGTCACTAGGTTTATTATAATTAGAAAGTGAAACAAACATGTCTGCAAAATGACAAGTTATACTATTTATATATGTATAGATCATTATATTTAGTCGTCTCTAAACAATTATTATTCTACATTTATATCCCATGATGTTGACGGGGTGTCTTCAAGACGGGATCGTGGGTTCACGGGAACAATGTTGAAACTTCTCCAAGATGGGATCATAAGATCATACTTTCGTTTCGTGGTCCATAATATGTTGCTAGATGGAAGCGTTACAACGTGTTTTTCATTTAATTTTCATTAAAAACATGTTAGGTTCAAATAGGTTCCAAGATAGGTGCTTCATCTCTTTAGGGTTGGAGTGGATTTAAATAAGGTGGCATCATCCTATTGGTTAGCTTCATCGGTTCAAATGGGTTACAAGATGGGTTCGTCTTCAATTTCATATATCGCCGGGGTAGACCTAGTATATAAGGCGTGGGTTAAATAGAAGAGTTCTTTTTTTATATGTTACTAATATTACTGTTTTCCAACCGACCTAACATATTATTAAACGCGGTCCTCCATGGCTCTGCAATAACTTACTATCCCTGTACTCGAACATTTATATATAGATTTTTAACCCATTAAATATAAGATATGAGCCAATTTTCTTAAAATATAATAAGAACAAAATATGTTTTACCAATTAAAAGTGCATTAGCCCATAATCCTTTCACCCATTTGAAAGCCCATTTTACCAATTAACCTTTTACTCTTCTAATAGGTAAACACATATTTTCAAAGTTGCATATGCATAATAAGAGGTACCTCCACTAGTGATGGTTTTCGGTTTTCCATCACTCACAACATCCAATCAAGTTCCGTCACGTCATCGAGCTTCATTTCATCACTAGTGATGGATTTTAATAGGGGTGCCATCACTCACCACAAGTGAAGGAGAGAAGCAGAGGCGCAGCATAGTGGGGGCGGGAGGGGGGCAGCCGACCCCCCGAACTTTTCGCTCAGTGGTGGAGAATATGTAGTTTTCGTATAGAAATTTTTGGGTATGTATTATAGAAAGTTTTGGGTATATACGTTTTCGACCCCCCGGTCGGAAATCTCAAGCTTCGCCACTAGAGAGAAGGAAGCAGGACTGAAGGAGAAGGAATGGGAGAAATCTTCAACGCGTGATCATGGCAACGCGTTGTAAAGTTCACGCGTGGAAATGTTGGCCGGCGGCGGTGCTTAACGTGCATCAACGCGTGAAGAGGGTGTTATCACGGGGTGCCCCGACCCCCTAAGTAATGATCACTAGCATGCACAGATCATGTGTACCATACATAAGGTGAGATGGTTTATTGACTCCTAGCAGAAAAATGGTCTATATATCAAAGGACCATCCATACAACTCCCTGCTTAAATAATGGTATGTGCTCTTGGAGCACACATAGGGAGACATCATAGTCTGGTCACACCACCATGGATGTTGTCACGCCCAATGTTTTAGCGATGCACATATGGATATTTTCGCATCTCTTCTTAGTATTGGTTAATAATTTTGTTCTAAATTACAACATGTGTTTCTCACATAACTTATCTGCTAACGTGTGACACGCTCTCGTGTAGAAGACTGGATATGGAAAGCTTGTCATAGTCGGTTGTTATGTAACGACAAGTCATCGTTTGAAACCATTGTGTTGATACTAGTCATACACCCCATATCTTTTATGTAACATTATATGTAAACATGCTTTTTGGTTACTTTTCAAGCAAACATATTAGCATAGCAGGTCAAAGTTAGCCTGCATTTTTCCACATTGGTGCAATCTATATCGTCTCTAAAGCTAATGTCTCTACACCCAAGCAACAGGTGACGCGCGTGATTCTGAAACCCGACTGTTGACTTTCTCATTGTCTGTCGCCATCGGTCTAGACAAGTCTTTCGACTCTGGAACATAACTGACTTCAAATATATGACTCAACTTCTGGCTACTTACAACTGCTACACAAATGGAGAATGCTTGAAGCTTTGACATTGAGGAATCATATTCAAGCGAGTAAAGTCCATCCTCAACTGAAACCAACCGAAAACCACGCTTGTTCTTGTGTCCAACCTGCAACCATAACAACTGATCAAAAATAACTCTAGCACAAAAGTCAAGCTCATATCATATTTGTCAACTATGTATTTAACTATTTATACCTGATAACAAAGGTCGAGACGATTCGAGGTAGATGGCGTCTTGACCATTTCATTCGGATGGCTACCGAGCACATGAAATTGACAACCAATGTCCCAGCCTCCACAGTCACATAATCCACCAAATCTCCATCTCTTTATCAATGGAGAAGGTGACGGTGATCCACTGTTCGGCCAACTATGAACGCTATCCGGAAGAACAACAGTCGTTGTTCTAGAGCCCCCAATATCTCCACAACTTCCATCACTCAGATTCTTGACAATTATAGCAGCTAGCTCCCCTTCTAGAACTGTTTCCTGATCTGCGCGCGTGGTCCCAGTGCTATATAAGACCGACTCTCGCACGACACATAGCCCTTTTTCACTACCATTAAACTCAGCATGGTATGAACTACAAATCTTCATTTGTCCAACCATATTGTACTCAAAGCAGTAACTTTTTTCCTTAGAATTCTGATACATCCAACCTCCACTCTTCTTCTTGGCGTCGTGTACAGAATAAAACGCATAAATCAAACTTGCGTCATTGTTACCAGATGGTATTTTTTTCACAGCAGCAGCTAGAATGTCACTGCTGCCTTCAACAACAAGTTTGAAAAACGGAATCCCGCTCTTCAACCTAAGCTGTAAAAGAGCCTGAACATTACATGATCTATGTTTCTTGCTATGAAGTAACTCATTCGGGGCGAAAGCGAAACTAGTTGGCTCTAGTTTTGATTGGTGAACCTTTTGGGCCAAATGGGCTCCTTTGGGCTTCAACAATGGGTCTAGAAATCTCCTCAAAGGACTAGACCTTGATGGGTTAGTAGGTGTTTGTTGAATCTTTTTCTTGTTTCTTGAAAACATCACTGATCTATTTTCAACAAGTGTTGAATTATTATTGTTGAATCTTGGTGGAATATTGGTCTTCCAGTCATCATTAATGGGTTCATTGTGGTTCATCACAGGATGCAAATGAGACACATGCCTTTGATCAACATATAACCGGTTTTCGGGTTTAGTGTAATCGAAAGATTGTTCCATCATTTGCAACTGAAATAACAAAAACGATTCATAAATTTACAAGAAAAAACAAACAAACAAATCAAGAAAAAAATGACATAATTCAAACAGAAAGAAAAGGATTAGGGAACAAATATGAAAATAAAAATGAAAAGCTTACTCTGTAGTTGATGAATGTTTGAGGTAAAGAATGGAATGGGGGGAAATGGAGTAATCAAGAAAAGCCCACGAAATCTGCAGCAGTTGAATAATCACAGACTCACAGTGTGTGTTTGTGCGGTTCGCTTTCAAATTTTAAATGACGGTTAAAGGCAACGAAAGTGGGGCCCAGAAGGGTGTGTGAGTGGTGGACCCATGGGTGACGTCATACGGGGTTCCCGTGAATTTATGTTTAGTGATGATATGATATTACTTTGTTGCAGCTGATTAGTGGTGGTGAGCATCATGTAGGCATTATTTTTCTTAATTGTGTAGTGGCGGATCTAGAAAATGTTTATAGGGGCAACATTTCATATAAAAAGGGGTAACAAAATCGAAAAAAATTCAATTTTTTTTCAAAATTTACACTACCGCCGAAGCGTCAAGGGGTAGATTGAAGTATTTTTATGGATTTTTGAAATCTCAGTTGAATAATTTAATAGTATCAAGAACGAGTATGTATTTACAGTTATGAAACAGTGTTTGAAATACACACAAGATTTTTATAGGTTACGAACTATCACAACCTTTTTGTTGAAACAAAATAATGCTTCATGGAAGGGTGTTAGTTTGGTGGTTTAAAAACATTTGACGTTCCTGCTAATCAACAATTACTATTGGTGTGTTGTGGTCTTGGAAGCTCCGCCAATGGGGCATTGCTCCCTTGAACACCTTAGTTTTATTGGTGTCGGAAATTATATTAGTCTTGAAAGAGTGTGCCCTTCACATCTTGTAACACGTATCGATACTTATTTAGATTTTCCTTTGGTCTTATATAAGTACAATTAACGACAAAAAGATTTTATGACACTAAAACCACCAACACATCCCAATGTCTCCTTCAAGGATGTTGCTAGTGAAGTGAATCTTCCCCGGCCTTTAGCATAGGTTAGCATGTTCTCCCTTCATCAACCATCTGATGGTGCATGGTTCTACTTAGGGCATCATTTCTCACTCAGGTTGGATTGTCGATCTTGAATCTGGTGATGAATGTTCCAGCCTTGAGAGAGAGAGAGAGAGAAGAATGATTGTTATAGACAAGTCATGATGAAGCCTAAGGAGCTTGCTTTGAAACCCAAGTTGGTCCTTGTGTATATAGAGGACGCGTCTTAGAGGGAAAGACATCATTCAAATCCTAATACATGAGGTATAAAAGGTACATAAACCTATGTATGGATAGTGGTGGACCCAAGATTTTTTTTCAGGGGTGATCAGGGTAATTAACTAAACTTTTAAGGGGAGCGATCGGGATTTTTGGCTCAGTTGTTGGACACGTGAGATCTTGGTGGTTCAAATATTTATAAAGATATTATTGGAAATGTAAGAGATGTCGTTAAATGTAAGAAATTGTGTGATTGGTTGGCAGGCGTCGACGCCTCGTGACCTAGCTTGCCTTAATACTATCAAGACGCGACTATCATACGAATCCTGTAACAAGTGGTATCCAAATGGATTTAAGCCAAATAAAAAGAAGGCAGGAGTTCATTTTAAAATAACCCGAACGTACAAGTTACCATAACATTATTACTTGAGCTAACCCTGCCCAAATGACGACACGTGTTTAAAAAAAAAAAGACAACGCTAGTAACAACGTTTTGGCCGTTCTAACTCCGGAAAATGTATTGTTACTAATTCTGCGTTAGGACAACCAAGTGAAATCCAGTAATACATAAGCAGCTATAATTTTTGGTTTGCCAAAGCTTGTAATACGATCTACTCTCATTTTGTGTTTTCCAAATTTCTCAACTCACAATATAGAACATCTGTTTACCCCAAGGGACTTAAACAGGTTTACACCACCCATCCACAATCGTGAAAAAGAACTCGTACGTGCAGGCGCAGGAGCCGGCGGTTCATCTTCACCTTCATCCTCCTTTTCCTGGCTAGAAATCAATGGCTCCTGTGCATCGTCAATCCTGGCCTCATTAACTTTATTATCTAGTCCAGCTTCTGATATTTCTCCAGGCTTCTTGTCAAATAGTCCTTTAAATTGCTTACGCGCTTTCTTCTCAACTTCCTGTTATAAACTTGTAATCAGTGATCATATCGTCAACTAATGCGTATGCAAAGTCACTTTTTTGGATATCTTATTAACTAACCTGTTGGGTCTGCTTCAATTTAAGAAGAGCTGCTTTTGCATTGGCTTCAGATGATTTGTCTATGGTCATCATCTATTATTGATAACACAGAGAATGATCAAACAGATGTCCATCAAATATTATTTATGTCTTGTGTCAAACCGATGAAATAAAAAAATGAAAGAGTAAAATGCCATTTTTGTCCCTGAGGTTTGGGCAGTTTTGCAACTTTCGTCCAAATGTGTTTGTTTTTTCGCATCTGGATCCAAAAGGTTTTAATTTTTCCATTTTCATCCGACTCATTAACTCCATCCATCTTTCTCCATTAAGTCAGGGAAATTTTTGTCTTTTTTGTTAACCTAAAGGGTAATTTGGTCTTTTGAATACTTGTACCTTATGGTAAATGCTTGTACATAAAGTGAAAAAGACCGAATTGCCCTTTCAGTTAACAAAAAGACGAAAATACCCCTGACTTAACGGAGAAAAATGGATGGAGTTAACGAGCCGGATGAAAATGAAAAGATTATAAACCTTTTGGATCCGGATGCGAAAAAACAAACCTTTGGACGAAAATCGCAAAACTGGCCAAACCTCAGGGACGAAAATGACATTTTACTCAAAATAAAACAAAAAAAATACCTTGTTGAAATCTGCTCTTGCTTCATCAAAATCACCAACCTCCATGTAAGCCATTCCTCTTCGATACAGTGCTTTAACATGAACAGGATTAGCATCTAATACCTACACAAAGAAAAAACCACCGTGCAGATTAATATCAACCACCAAAATATTCTGATCATAAGAAATAAGAAAGCAGATTTTGGAATAAAGAAACTTACTTTATTACACGTCTCGATTGACTTTCGACAATCTCCCATCTTCAAGAGGCATGCAGCCACATTCAGATTCAACAGATTCTTTTGCACCAAAAAAGTCAATAAGAGATACAAATTACTCATGGGAACGTGTAAGAAATAGTGAAGTAACATACTCGTGTATTCGCGAACTCTTTTCCCTCCTCGTCATCTTGAGGATTGACATGATTGAATTCACGTAGAACCTGAAACAATATGCATAATCATTCCAATTTACAGCCAAGAATCACATCTTAATAGGACAATACTTTCGTATTCACATATAATGCTCGGCAGTTGTAATGCAACAATGGTCCAGATAGTGTGTACCTTCTCGTATTTTGTTTTTGCAAGTGCGTATTTTCCTTCTTTAAATAGCCTGTTACCCTGGATAAGAAACAGGACCTTGTGAATAACTTATCTAACAGCATAGCTTTCTACAAGTTGTGTTTGATACTATGCAGTTAATGTGGTAAAATATCGGATATCGGTCAAGGACCAATATTTGAGATATAGGTTATCTCGGTGAGATATCGGTAATTTTAATATCAAGTAGAATTTATATATATAGCAATTTAACACTAATAATTCAGTGATATATCGGTTATATCGGTCAAATATCAGTGATATATCAGCTATATTGGTCAAATATCGGTCAATATCGCCGATAATATAGCCATATAGGTACCGATATTCTGACTGATATTTGACACCGATATTTTACTAGGGGACAGATATATCACCGATATTAACTGCATAGGTTCGGTATCTATATATTCACAACATTCCCGGTTTTATTCTTCTTTAAAAATACAGGAACATCAACACAAGCATCGGGCATAAATGTATATTTTAATATATGTAACAGATTCACGATTGTGGTTTCCTTATACTTTTAAGTCCCTGTCAGAACTCCTAGTTTACTACATAGTTGTTAAAAGCCATCGCCTCTTGCGCCTAGGCCCAATTTCCTAGCAAGGCGAGGCAATTGCGCTTTAATTCTCCATGTGATGGTTCATGCGCATATTCCAGCGAGATTCCTAGATTCTGGAGAGTTTCCGGCCAAATTCTTTAAATTATGGCAAGATTCCAACTAGATTTCTACTTTTATCTAACGAAAACTATTTTCTACACTAATAAACTAGCATTTATAACTTTTGGTACTAAATAGACGATATAAAATGTTATATAATAGCTTTAGTTTTATTTTATTTGAAGAATAGTATTAATTTTCTATTATATAGAAATATTTTAAGTTTTTTTTTTGTGCGTTTTTTTTCCTCAGGCCCGCGCTTTTTTGTGCTTTGCGCCTAGGCCACAGGCGAGACCTATGCGCCTTGAGTGCGCCTAACGCCGTTAATAACTATGGTTTACTATCTCTTAAAACAAAATGCCACCGACCAAAAACACCCCATACTTTCAAAATATAACCAAAAGACCCCCAAACTTTCACAACTACACCCTCTCTTCTTTAAGTAAGTAACACATTCACTTCTAACTTTTGGTAATTGACAACTTTGACCCTCCAAACTTTTCTACTTAATAACTTGACACCTTATTTTGTTTAAATTACTGACTTTACACCAAAAAGAACGACACATTATTATACTCTCTTTTATCTATGCATAATCACATTAATGCTAAATTACTTTTATGACTTTATATCACTATCTAAATTACTTTTACGACTTTATACCACAACGACCGAGACACTCTTTTTTTATCTATGTCTAATGACTTTTGCTATCAAAATTACTTTTATGATTTTACACCACAACGTCTAATGACGTTACTGTCATGAACGTAACGTGTGTAACAAAGTAAAAAACGCGTAATGTCACGTGCGTGCATCACACGTTAATGTCATCATCGTACACTGTAACCGCAATGCTTATACAGGTTACACTGAGTTAGATCGGATATGATGAATTTTCATATGGTTAACGCATCACAGATGACATAACGTGCCGCCAGTCATAGTTATCGATAGCAAATAGCGACGGCTATTTTATAAATAGCGATCACACTTGAAAAAGAATTTTGAAAAATTTTATATGTATATTACATCAAAATACCCTTGTATATATGCTATTTTACATGTATATTTAACAAAAACCTATAAATCCAGCTATTTTATAGCTATATCTAATTGCTATTTACATCAAAAAAAAATTGTCGCTATTCACGCTATTGGTCGCTATGACCCAAATAGCGACACTTGGCCGCTTCGCTACATAGCGCGCTATAGCGGTCGCTATAGCCGCTATTGACAACTATGCCGCCAGCTATAAACAACTAAGGCGTCGCCGCGCAACACGCGGCCTATGGCAACAATCTAGTCATGTTTATAAACGGTATGTATATGTACAATTCATATGCTAAGTAATTAAGTTATATATATGTTAAAATACTGAACTAGGTAACAGGAGGAGATCCGAAAATATAAAATATATACCGTGCCTTTGGTCTTCTCAACATCGTCCATAATAGCTCGAAAATTCATGCCGGTCCAGTCCTGTAAACATTAATTGAATGAGTAACCAGTATGTATCCAAATAAGAACATCAAGTAGTTACAATCAGATTTACATTAGACATATGCTGCAACGATACAAACCAAAAGAACCGATATCAACATCAAACTAGTTTACCTTTTCCATTTCAAACCCAAGGAGCTCAATCTCCCATTGAACATGAGCACCTTCAGGAACATTAGCCGGTCTAATCACAGGATAAAGAATATAAACAGAAAAAACAAACATCAAGATTAGTTGATGTAATAACTGCATAGAGATGTTCATGAGTGATAACCTATAAGAACATTTTTTTGAATGTAAAACTGTATAGAAACAGAGCTGACTGGAAGAAAAAAAAATAAAAACCTGGTAAACTTGTCATATGCATAATCAGGGGGGCAGGTAACAAGTGATATCTCTTCAGGCAACATTAACCGAACACACATCTCAAAACCTTCAGGTACCTAAAATCCAAAAGAAAAACTCATCCATATATTTTTCCAAAAGACGAGAACGTTATGACTTATGATTAACTTACAAGCCCTTCCCCTGAGGAAAACTCCAAAGGTTGACCATGATTGTCAACTCTTGTATCATAAAAAACTGTCTTTTCTTCATTATTAAGAATGCCCTTGTAATGCACACGTAAGCGACTGTCTTGAAGAGGGCAATCCATAGGAAATTCACCTAATTGTTTCAAAAGAACAATGAGCACAAATACATCATCGTATGCTACAAAAATGGCCACTAGATTTACATGGCTAATAGAGCTGATAAATAATCAAATTTAAGGACTGAAACAGCACCTTTGCCGTCTCTTATGCGGCGTTTTATTAGACGGCCATCTCCTAGTACATCCCGTACCTGTAAAACAATATACAAGTGGAAATATACCAGAATTAGCGTTCAAATGAAAAGATGTATACTTCCAACTAAGAAAGAAAAAAAACACATTTGCGGACCTGAATAAAATGGATAAGGTCCACTTCAAAGTGAACTTCTTCGATACCTTCTACAGAAGGTATCAGAGGGCTTTGACTTAAGTACTGACTTGTTACATAAATCACTGCTTTCTCTCCCCGTGACATTGTTCCGATACCCATTTCAAGACCTTTAGGTACCTAACATAGCAATATGACGAACACCGTAATGAGCATACACGAATCTTATTTTGTGCATAGACAAATAAGAATGTATGCTAATAAAGAAACCTCGGATTTTCCAAACGTGAACATGATTGGTTCGCCAGTCGTAGGTAATTGAAGTGGTTGTCCGTCCCCAGTCTTGGCTGAAACTCTGAAATCAGCCATCGTCTACAAGTATATTAATATCATTTCTGAAATAATTAGATTTCCTTCAAGTGTGTGTGTGTGTGTGTGTTTGTGTGTGTGAGAGAGAGAGATGACATCGTATGAACCTGGCTTTTACTTCATAAAGATCTCTCGGATTTTCCCAACTTTGTGCCTCATTTATAACCTGTTCAGTGAATAGCATAGTGTAATAAAAAATCCAATTTCATCATAAATAGCAATTCTACTTACAGAAAGGCACACTTTTTATGTATCTTGTGTGATGCCCTGTTCTATTGTAACCACACAATTATATATACCTTCTTCAAGATTCCCAAATCTTCAGTTACAACCTGAAGAAAATTTACATAGAAAAAAAATAGATGGGTTATGATATATAGGGTCAAGTTATTCTACAAAGGCTTCTTATTGTAAGAAGTGTAAGAAGGATTTATAGAGTGACAAGTGTCCAATAACCTAAAACTAAACCCACTACATCACCACCAAAAACCTAAACACCCACCCCCCCCCCCCCCCCCACCCAAAAACCTAAACCCCCACCCCCACCCCCCCACCCCACCCCACCCCCACCCCCCCACCCACCCCCCCCCCCCCCCCCCCCCCCGCAAAAAAAACAAAAAAAAACTATACCTCACCAAAAAAACCCTCAAAAAACCTAACCCCCCCCCCCCCCCCCCCACAACCTCCACCCCCCAAAAACCTAAAAAAAACCTAACCCCCCCCCCATCCCCCCACCCCCCAAAAACCTAAAAAAAAATATAAAAAAAACTAAACACCCACCCCCACCCCCACCACCACCCAAAAACCTAAACCCCCACCCCCCACCCCCTCGGCAAAAAAAAAAAAAAAAAAAAAAAAATTTTTTTTTTTTTTTTTTTTTTTTTTTTTTTTTGGGTGGGTGATGTGGGGGGTAGGGGGGGGGTTGGTGGTGGTTGATGTTTAAGTTTTTTTTTTTTTTTTTTTTTTTTTTTTTTTTTTAGTGGGTTTTTTTGTGTAGTGGGTTTTTTTAGGTTATTGGACACTTGTCACTCTATAAATCCTTCTTACACTTCTTACAATTAGGATCCTTTGTATTTGATCCTAATCCATGATATATAATAGAGAAAAGAACTACTAAACTAAAGTAAGCAAAAATACTTATAAGTGTGTGCTGCAAATAGCAGTGTCACATCAAAGTTAGGCATGTATAGTGCGAATTTAGTGTGTAATTTGTAGTTCTTGCCTTGATTTTAGAAAACTCGATAAGCTCAATCTCAAAATTAAGTTCAGCATCCTTTGGAAAGCTTTCTGAAACAGAAACTGGACAGTCATCCTCGCCATAGTGCAATTCAGGCTTCATTTTTAACTGAAATTGTTAGCAAATATATATGTTAAAGATCAATAACAACCAACACAACAATCACAATTTCAACCATGAAATTAAACTATGACCACTACCCAATAGCCCAATACTTACCACTGCAACTTCACCCTTCAACATTGTGGGAATTCCTTCTAGCAGCCCTAATATCATCTTGCTATTACCCAAGACCTGCCTAATTGGAGTGCCTTTGCCTATAACAAACAAATAAAACAGCGCATCACAATTCAAGAAGCATTTTGTATTAGATATTTGTAGTTGGCTGAAACTGCAACTTACATAAAATCATATATAAAGGTAGTAGGAAAACGATTGTTGGTTTTTTTATCGCCAAAAAACAAGAAATGCAACAGAAGAGCTAAAATGAGCTAGTAGACACTAAACAACACTACAATGGCTAGAAAACCTAAATATCTAAGTGCTTTGGTGTTCCAAAACTTCTCGGGGAAATACAAAACTTATCTTGATGATAGTTTGTATCATAAATGTCTTAATTGTTCAATGAGCCAAGACTTCTAAGAAGACAAAAGATATATAATGAGATTATACTTGCTCAACCCAGAGCTTAAACTTGTTGCATTCAGATTACATAAAGACTATTAATTGTAATATTGAACACCACCAGCTGCCTATGAAGCTAAAAAATTTACATCAGATAATATTTTTGCAGCAAAAAAAGAACTTTAACATTAACCAGTACATCCACATCCAAGTTATCCATGAATTCATCTTCCTTATACACAAGTGGCCTAGTGGTGGAGTGACTTGGGTTCTCCAATGGAGACCCAAGTTCAATTCCCATTAGTGCCACTTTGGTGGCCACCGACACCCGCTTTAAAGCCGGACCGAGGACACTCGAGGTCTCGGGTTCGAAACATGTTTCTTACCCCTCTTTGATGGCTATGGGTATTTGCCGCCAGGGATCCTTGTCGGGTGGTGAACTGGGAAGGGAGATCCCTTCCGCGGTCAGGGGTACCGTGCAATTACCCTTTATACACAAAAAAAGATTAAAAGAACATAGTGCACTTTAAATCCATTTTCATCATAAATAGCAATTCTACTTACAGAAAGACACACACACACACACAGAGAACCAGACAGCCAGTTAAAAAACACTAACTTTGATTATCTAAGGTAAATTAACAGGGTCAATGGATAAAAATCCACAAAAAATATGAAAAAATAAAATGTAAAGTCAAGCGCACCGCCAAATTCTGAGCGAGTAGACTGGACAACCACCCCATCTAGCGTACGAACAGTGCAATGATATATGACCTGCACAAAACAAAACATTAATAACAGAATGCAGTTATGCTCTCTCTCTATGGCACCATGCAACCATTAAATGGAATTATAGCAGCCTCCTTTTAAGGAGTAAATAAATATATGGCTAATTGGCTACCAGCAAATCTGCCCGTTACAAGAGAGGGTGTAGGTGTGTAACAATGAGAAGATGTGTGTTGCATCAAATGCGTTCACTGTATATGATTATATACAGAAATTGTAAAAAGTTTGAATATGGCATAAGTGATAGCCATAGATCTTTTGTTCAATAAAAATGACAAGATTTTTGCTAAATCTTTGAAAACTCACCATCAATCTAAGCAAAGACTTGTATATGTTCATTTTCTCTTTAATTGTTATGTGCACAGCCGCAAGAGCATAAGCCCTTCATCTTACTCTTTTCTCCTTTCTTCAATCAAGTGTTTCTGAGTTCTTTTGAGTTCCTAATATTACAATATGTCGACTACCCTACTTATTCAATGACAGAAGTTTATAGAAGACTCGTTATTGTTTATTTTGGTGGTAGAAGAAGGGAGTTGCATCACACAACACACGTTATGTTGTCTTGAATAGAACAGAAGTCTTTGACGGTTAAAATAAAGATTCTGGTTTTCCTTTTCAAATAAACGATGTTTATGTTGTATTACACTATTACTAAGTAAAAAGAACTCTATACTCTAATGCATTCCATGGGTTGACTCTTGTAAGACTGTAAGAGACCAAGAACAAAACTCTAGGTTCAGAACTTCGAATTCCATTTACTGAGATCAATTAAACGAAAGTTTAGTCTGGTGACCAATTTAGGAACGAAACAGGTATTGATAATAGCTTTAATTTTAGATAAGACAAAATTCAGCCACATGCCCCATATAATAACACCTGCCCACTATGATAACAATTCGCTCGAGTCTAAATTATCTTGTAATTTCTTCTTTACCTGATCATCACTAATTACCGGTTACCTTACCCGTATATTCTTCCAATGGAATGCAGTTCCTTTAAATCCTTTCAAAAAGCTTGTATTTTTTTACAACCAAGGCACCACTATTTAACAATGTGCAAACTGACATGCGACAGTTCCCCCCGCTAGTTCTGGTAAGTGGTATTATTGTCATGTATACATTCTTAAGCATCACTTCTTTATCTTCTTTTCTTTAAAAAAAAGCACATAAAAATGAACTATAGAGCATTGTATAACTAAATTTTTAAACGTGTCGGATACGATTCAAGAGTTCAGATCGCATGCTTACGAACCTAGAAACTGCTAATTTCTACAATTCATACACTTTATAATTATGTGATAAACCACCAAAATACAAAATTGTGCAGAAGTCCTGTTCAAAATTAAAGCATGACATACGCTATTAAGTTATTAACTGTTGTTATTTCCAGCTTCAACTAGTGTTTCCCTAAATTTGTTCAATCCCGTGCGACTTTAAAATGAGTTCACGATAGAGGATCAAATAACAAAAGTAGCATTTATTGACTATAAATATCAAAAGGAAGACTCTGTAAACTGTAATTCGCCGAGGAGATTAAACCACATGATTATTCCACATAGCTAGTTAGCAACAGTAACTGCATAACAAGCACTACAAAGAAAAAACGAAAAATGTTGAGGCGGTTTCGTAATAAACCCCAAATCAATAACCTAGGTTTAACATCAATAAGTCCACAACACCTCTGCTTTTGCATTATAGTTCAATTTCTCCAATTAAAACTGATAAAAACTAAAGGTTCATGAGGCAAATTACAAACTAAATTTACACACTATAATCATTAGAGGGTACAGTGAACAAAAACAGACATCTATATTGTTATAAACCTAGTAAACCTTACATACTTAGGTAGTTAGGTTAATAACAAAGGTAATCGTAGTAACAAATTAGTTCAATTACTGCCACATATTTTTCAAGTAAGGCAAAAAGGGGTCTAATTTCTCCAACCATTTAAAATACTTATGAGACGAATTTGACAGCTTTCGCACTTTCAAAGAAATGTTACAATAACTTCCATATTGATCTTATTGCATACATGGATTTAACTAGTTACTCATCCCGAAACTACAGATGTGCATCGAAAAATTGCTAGAATTGTCATTTAAACCTATCAACTAACAGTTAAAATTATCTATGCACTAAATCCAAATAAAAAAATAATACAAAAAACACAGATCATGAATACATATGCACAAATAGAAATCAATTTGAAACCTGATCACCATCAGAAGGCATAGCATCACCACCCCCTGGTCTTATCACAGCCTTCATCAATCCTCCTGGAACCATCTTCTTTCTCCTAAATAAATTAAATTAAACAAACAATAAACGTTCATACACACAAATTTTAGTAACAAAACATGAAATCAAGCTGAATTGGTCGAAATTGAACCTCTTATCATCCTCATCGGAAGTTGATTTCTTCTTGTTCGGCTTGTACTCTTGTTCCGCATCTTTCACCACCGCCATTGCAGATTAATTTTCTTGTAATTGGTGAAGTGATTGAAACCCTAAGTTGTGATATGTAGAGTCGGTCGGCAGATAATTTAGGTGAACGAACAGTAGGATTATTGATGAGAGTCAGAGTTGTTCTACACGGTTCAGTCAACCCCTCACTTCTGACTTGTGATGGAAGTTTGTGAAAAAATTAGGAAAAATGAAAATAACACAAACCTAATATCAAATTTACATGTTTCGAAATGTCATAAATAGCCAAATAGGTTCGGATTGGGTTCAGATTAGGGTCTAGTCGATGAGCTTTGGGGGTTAGAACTTTAAGGGGGTGTTTGTTTTTTGTGGAAAGTTTTTTTTTTTTTTTTTTTTGAACGGCAAATTATGATCACTGACGGATCACTGGAGTATCATCGTGCCACCAGCAGAACCACCTAATCATATCCATCTCCACTAGGCAATAATGCCTATACACCAATTCAGGAGGAAACCCAATAAATCTGAGAAAAACCCCCTATGTGGGAATCGAACCCATGACCAAATGGTCATAAGCCTTATCTCACCCCCAAGATACCACTAGGCTATAATGTCATGGGTGTTTTTTGTGGAAAGTACTTCAGAACCTCTTAAGTGGGGAGTGACCTCTCTTACCCACAGCCAATCAGCACACGCCACGTCAACTCCCCACTTAACTCCCCCACACCCTCAATTTGATGGCGGCACTCCTCTCTTGGGGACTTGTTTTTTTATTTTTTTAATTAAGAAAATATTTTTATAAAAAGTAAAACATAATTTACATAAAATAAAAAATTACATTTCATTTAATAAAAAAAAATTACATCGCAATACTACATAAAAATTTTAGAAATTGCACGGCCACCCGTACTTGTTAACGATCTCGCGCTTTCGGGCGAGGAGACGGTTGCGAGCCGCATCCCTTAGTGTTAGAGCCGACGGACTTTTTCTTGGCTTCGCGGGGTTGGTTCTCCATTGCTCGGTTTAGCTTTGTGTTGTATTTGAAAGAATTTTAGAGGAATAAGATTGAAAATTTGTTTGGTAAAAAATTAGATTTAATGGGGTATTTATAGGTTAAAATTGGATTATTTTTTTTTAACATATAACCGTTGCCAAACGTTCAAAAAATCAAAACTTTGAAAAGTTGTGTGCGGTGAATCAATGCCGCAGACCACACCCCGCTTAGCCTCCCCGAGGGGTCGGCGGCGGTGTTCCCGAGCGGGGAACTCACTCACCGCACGCCACCCCGAGGTCTAGGTTGTGTAATCCTCTAAATAGCTTGAAGTTTTCCTTGTAAGTGTTCTAAGTTTTTTTTAAAGCTTCCGCATGTTTGAATAAAATCTCTGTATAAAGTTTGAGTAAATTGTTTTCTAGCTTTTTGTTACTCTTACTTTGATCCATTTTATTGGGAATTTTCCTGGTATCAGAGCTGTAAAAAGCTCCGGTATGGTAGGCTAAGCCTAGAAGAAGGCTTAATAGTGAAAGGGCTGGGAATGATTTAATTCAATTTTATGAACTTGAATTAATTTAATATTTTATAATTGTTTCTGGTAAACAATTTCTGGGGAAAATAACTTTATAAACATTACTGTTCATTCGATTTGGAGGTAAAAATTAAACTATGTTTTAAAATGAAAATTTTCAAAAGACATGGGCTGTTACCGAAGAATAGTAAGTAATCCCCCATGGTGAGATTAGTTCGGAAGAAAATATAGGCGGAATTTCTGGAATTTGTGAAAAGCAAATGGTTTTAAAATGTTGAGTCTTTAAAAGTTTTCAAAATAATCCTTTTGTTTTCAAAAGACGCTGGCAGTGGCCGGAATAGTAGCCAAAGAGGGCGAAGATAGGCAGAACCCCAGTGGTGAGAAACTAATAGAAATTTTGAAAAATTAAAGTTTTTAACAAAACCAAGAGGTATTCAACCAATAGAAATATCCTATGTTTAGAAACCATGGATCGGAAACAACTAGTGTTTATATAAATTTCTTTCCTCAAACAAAGTAAAAGTTTTATTTTAAATCAAGGAATTAATTAAGATGATAAGATTTCCCAGAGCCAAGTAACTATTAAGTCCTCTTTATTTTTAAATACTGTTTTAAACCCAGCTTATTTGATATGCTCCTTATGTTTTATGAATCCAAGTGTTGAAAGGTATCTACAAGATTTTGAAAGACAAATCAATAGTTTTTGTGAAAGTAATAATAGATTAGACTATCTTAATCTAGAGTTTTCAAGACCCATCCATAGAAGAACAAATTTTGGTTTGGAATACGAGTGTTTTCACGGAGAAAGTGTTACACGCGCTTTTAACGTTAATAATCACTCTACTAATCCGAATTTGCTAATCTCGGATGATTTAAATATTTTAAAATATAATTTACAAGCTTTTTATGATAGTCACTTGTTATCAACCCACCTTCACATAAAAAGATTTCGTGAGATTCTGAGAGAGCAAGAGAGTCTTGGCAGGCAAATTAGTGGTATTCACACAGCCATTAATAACCTATCCAAGAAAGTCACACAAATAGGTGTAACCGTACAATCACAACAACCACTCACAGCAGTTCAGGTTCGACAACTGGTTAAAGAAATCGCAAAACAACCAAAGATCGTTGAAGCAGAAGCTCTTAGACTCACAGAAGAGCTCACCCATAAAGTAACACAAGTTGAAGCACTGATTAAAGATCTCAGAGAATCTATGATTCTATGAATAGGTGGCAAGCCACAGTTGAAACTGAGTCTTATAAGTCAGCAGCAACAGCAACTTGGTCCTTGGATGAACCATCAGTAGGTTTTAGCAAAACTACTGGTATTGGCAACTCAGCACAATAAACAGCGATACTGATTAAGCAAAATAATTTCTTAATCCAAGAAGTTACAAGAGTCTCAGAAGAACTCCGGGAAATAAAAGAAGACGTTGGTGAAATAAAAAGGGCTATTACAGAACTAAGCAAAGGAAAAAGTGCTGTAATAGAAGGATATCCAAAAGAGTTACTTGAAGGCCTTGAAAATCTTAAGAACCTTAAGATTGAAGGGAAGCCAGTAGTTCCAAAAGAAAAGGGCCCGTTCTACGTTTACAAAGATCCAAGCAAGATATTGCAAGAAGAACTTGCTAAGATCAGTAAATGAGAAGATCAATAGACCAACCACCTCCTTTATGGAGACCAACGGCAACAACAACAAATGATGATAATCGAAGAATTCCAAGTCAGGAGGACCAGATTAGACAGTATTCTACCTGGCAAAGGAATCTGTTTAATACAAGAAGGGGAATTCAGAACCGATTCGGAAGAAGAGGGTTTAATCAAACCCTGGAAACTCATTTAGATCCAGATCGAGAAATCCAGTTAACAAGAAGCAGAAGAGCTAATCTAGTACCAGCAGAAGTACTGTATAGCGCTGGTGAAAGAAGGCAAGAAAGTAGTGTTTACCAACACTACAGTGAAGAAAGAGTGCTTGTCACAGACGGTGATCAAGCAGAATTGGAATTCTGTAATAACAGATCATATGCAAGGCTTGTTGAAAGAGGCCTGGAACATCTGCATATGGGTGTTATTATGATAAGGCTACAAACCCTGCACAGAACAAGGGCAGGAACACAAGCTTTGGTAGTCTTAAGAGACACAAGATGGGCGAATAATGTGTCTATAATCGGATCTATGGAAGTTGATCTATCATCAGGGGCACAAATGGTATACATAGCACCAAACATGATGGTATCATTATCTGATTTCCGAAATATTCAGATAGTAATACAAACTCATGGCTATGAAGAGTTTAGCGACGAGTCAAACTTGATTGTTACACGAGCACTGGTAGGAAGATTGACAATTACCAGTAATGCCGGGTTTAATTATAATATTGAAAATGTTATAAGTTACCTAGCCTCGTCAAGCATCAGGGCTATACCAGCTCAAGGGGTAGAAGTACCTATTGGAAGGCAGTGGACGATCAGACCACCCAGAGAAAGAGTAGTGACAAGAGCTCCAACTGAAGCATCCATTCGAGAAGGATTTGGAGGAACTCAGGTGTTAAACTTCCAGAATTATAGAAGAACTACCAATAACCCAAGTTTATTGGAAGATTTGGAAATAAGAAGCCAGAGTGCAAGACATCCTAGTCGAGAGAAGGATGAAGATGAGATAACTGAAACAGCACTAGTGGACAGGATAAACCATGTTGAAGAAAATCCATTATATCACAACCCTTGTGATTTGGATAATCCAAACTGGTTAACACCCTGGGAAGAGCTTGAGCATAATGAAAGGTGGAACAACGGAAAGTATGATCGAAAGAAAATGCCAAAAACAAAGAAAAAGAAACCAGGTGTATGGGATACACTGGGAGAACCATCAGGAAAGTATGACTATATGGTTAATTATTCATATGAGAAATCATATGATGATTCACCAGTTATATCAACTGGATGGGAAGATGATCAAAAGCACCATGATCAAGAATATGTTTTTGCTGGAGAAACTTCTACCGAAGAAAAAGAAGAAAATATAGATTTTCTTTCAGAAAATCCATATTTTTTTTTATGGGAGAGATGATAATCCTTATCCTTATCCACAGCAAAAACTAGTTGAAGCACCAACAACGGATACAGGCTCAGATGAAGAAATTGTATACCTAGCAGGAGAAGCTCAGCCAATTGAAGAAATCCAATGGCCTGAGGAAGAAGATAATTCATCCGTAGCATCCTATAAGGAAAATATCCTTATGCAAGGTACAGATGATGAAATCAACCAGTGTTATAAAAGGTCTGCTAAGAATTACAAGAAACTGAGAAAGAGACAAACCAAGAAATGGGTTGTCAAAATGGCTCAGGAATCTAAAGTAATAAGAACTGAAAGTTCTAGTAATCAAAGCGAGCTGAAAGATGTGCCGTTTGATACTAAGACTGAAAGTGATTATGAAATAGGATCTATTGAGCAAAGAAGTGAAAGAATTTATGCCGGAGGATTAGAAGAAGAATCTGCTGAAATGGAGTATCCTTCTCTTGCAAAATTCAGACAATTAATGATGGGAAAAACAGAGCATGCAAAAATGTCATCCGGCAGTACTTCTATTTACTATGGAAGACCACCAGATGCTACGATGACACCAGTAGTTTACCCCCCCCCCCCACAACCAACAGGACAGATGAGATCAATGTTTCCTTTTGATCAAGCAAAAATCAGGCAAAGAACAGAAGCAATGGCATCAGCCATGCCTAATAATATGTGGAGTTTGCCACCAGCATGGTCTAATCAAGGGAGTATTTTGGTTTTACCATTTGATATTAGCCTATGGGGAGATGTAATATCAAGATGGGAGTCAAGTGTTCTGAATGTGGTGGATGATCCGACGAAAAGCTGGCCTAATGACAGATCAAAAATCAACTTCATTGAAAATCTCATGGGAGAAGTTGAAAAACTCGCATGGATCCAGTGGAAAAGTGTCTATAAACAAGAGTACAATGCTCTTGAAGAAGCCGCAGGGGACACTCAAAATATCATTTCTACAATAAGAAGGATATTTATCTTGGAAGATCCATACCAAGGTAGCACGGCGGAACAAGATAAAGCTTATAGGAATTTGGAGCGATTGCAGTGTAGTGAAACTAAGCACATATGGAAATTCCTAAGTGACTACAAGAATCTTGCAGCAAAATCTGGAAGATTATTTGTGGGAACTGAGCTTTCTGATAAACTCTTTAGTAAACTTCCCCCAATATTGGGACAGGATATTGAAAAAGCTTGGAATGAGAAGTATCCTAGAGCAGCATCTGCAATTTTTCCTAGAATCAAGTTCATAGGAGAATACTTGGAGGAAGCATGTAGAAGAGCAGCATTGCAAAAGGAAGTTAGAGCAATTGTTTTTTGCGGAAATGTATCCGTTCCTGGATACTATGGTTCTCAAAGAAAAAGAACGTTAACAAAAGCAAAGAATTATGAAGGGAAGCCGCATAAAAATCATATACGAGCTTTTAAAAGCAAGTATAAAGAACAAGAGAGAGTTCGGAAATGCAAATGCTTCAGATGTGGTGAAGAAGGTCACTATGCAAGTGAATGCAGAAAAGAAAAGGCTATAGTGGCTAGAGCTGCAGTCTTAGACAAAATTGAAATTCCAGACAATTGGGATGTTGTCTCCGTAGACCCAGGAGACCCAGCAAGTGATGTTTACTCATACTCTGTAGATGAGGGAAAAGGAAGAGAAGAAGGAGAATATGAGTTTGCATTTGCAGGGGTAATTGAATACATAGAGCCACAGTATGATTGGGCACCAAAAATAAAGTTGGCTGAAGAAATAGAGAAATGTATTCATAACTTAAAGATGAACCAAAGAAGAATTCAAGGAAGATGTTCATTCTGTAAGTATGAAACTACTAACAAATCAAGGGCAACCTGTGATGAATGTGGTTTAGTTGCATGTACTATGTGTGCATTTAAACACCTACAGTTCAAAGTGATTCCAGAAAAGAAAGAAGTTCATGGTTATGCAAATAAAGAACCTCTTATCAAAGAGCTTCTTCAGTATACCATGTATTTAACTGAGAAAAATGAAGGCCTAGAAGATCAAATTCAGAAGATCCAATCCAAGGAAGATGTCGATAAACAGAAAGAATTAGAAAAGGAATTTGAAAGTCTAGAATGGCCACCAGCCCATATGAGAAGAAAGGGTAAAGAGGAGGAAAAACCCAAAGATGAGCCCAAGTTTGAATGGCCCAAGCCATTTAAACCATTAATAGAAAAGTCGTTAACTATTAATAAGCCCAAGGATTCATCTGAGTCAGAGACCGAAGTGGTTTACGAAGAACCCAAACCTAGAGAAGTAGCCTTAATGGGTCATGAAGGAAGAAAGTCCTGGAACAGGCTGTATAATATGAAGGTTTACTTTGAAATCAAAGATGGACCGTCCTTTGAAATACAGGCCATACTAGATACGGGAGCAACAACCTGTTGTTGCAACATTTTGAAGGTTCCAGATGGGGCAATGGAGCAAAACCCATGGGTAGTAAATTACAAAGGAATTAATTCAGAACAAAAGGCAAGGATGAAGATAAAGCAATATGGAAAAATGATCATTGCCGGAGAAAGCTACCCAATTCCGTTCACATACTGTTTTATAATGGAAAGGAGTGAAGGAATAGACATGCTGATCGGTGCAAATTTTCTTAGAAGCAAGAAAGGAGGTGTCAATATAGAAGGTGATACAATTACCTTTTATAAAAATACATCAAAAGTTATTACCCAACCGTATGCCGTAATTGCCAAATGTGCCATTGAAGAATTGGATCTTGAATATCAAGATTATACTGAAATCAATGAATGGTCATACAAGACGGTGGAAGCTAGAATCAGCAGAAATGAAAAATTTGAAGTAAAGTTCAGGGATTTAATCAAAAGATTAAAAGATCATGGCTTTATTGGAGAAGATCCCCTGAAGCATTGGAAGAAGAATAAGGTTATTTGTGAATTGGAAATACTTAATCCAAGTATAAAAATTCAGGATAAGCCTTTGAAGCATGTTACACCAGCCATAAAAGATCAGTTCAAGAAACACACAGATGCTCTGCTACAACTTGGAGTCATAAGGAAGAGCAAAAGCAGGCATAGAACTATGGCTATGATAGTTAATTCAGGTACATCCATTGATCCAGCAACAGGAAAAGAAGTTAAAGGAAAGGAACGAATGGTGTTTAATTATAGAACACTTAATGATAACACCAAAAAGGATCAATATTCTCTCCCTGGAATCAACACAATAATCCAGAGGATATGATACTCTAAGATCTATTCAAAGTTTGATCTTAAGAGTGGATTCCATCAAGTAGCAATGGCTGAAAGTTCAATTGAATGGACAGCCTTCATAACACCTGAAGGGCTATATGAATGGTTAGTAATGCCATTCGGATTAAAGAATGCACCTGCAATTTTCCAGAGAAAAATGGATAGTTGTTTTGAAGGAACGGAAGAATTTGTTGCAGTATATATTGATGATATACTGGTATTTTCCGAAAATGAAACAATGCATGAGAAGCATCTCAGAAAAGTTCTGGAGATATGTGAGAAGAATGGTTTAATTCTTTGTGCAAACAAGATGAAGATTGCAGAAAAAGAAATTGAATTCCTAGGAGCAGTAATAACTAATTCTACAATTAGATTACAGCCTCATATTATCAAGAAGATTGCGGAATTCAAAGATGAAGATCTCAAAGAAAAGAAGGGGCTAAGATCATGGCTAGGAGTCCTCAACTATGCCAGAAGTTACATTCCAAAGTTGGGAATAATGCTAGCACCATTATATGAGAAGACATCCCCTCATGGAGATAAAAAGAATGAAAGATTCTGATTGGAAGCTTGTAAGAGAAATCAAGAAGCAAGTTCAGAATCTACCAGACATGAAGCTACCTCCCAAGGAAGCCTACATGGTAATTGAAACAGATGGCTGCATGGAAGGATGGGGAGCCATTTGTAAATGGAAGAAAGAAGAAAAGGTCAGATCTAAAGAAGAAGTATGTGCTTATGCAAGTGGAAAATTTCATGTAATCAAATCAACCATTGATGCAGAAATTAATGCTGCTATTAATGGTTTGAATGCATTCAAGATTTATATCTTGGATAAGAAGGAAATTACTCTCAGAACAGACTGCCAGGCGATAATATCTTGTTATAAGGCCGCTCAAAACCTGCAAAACAGGTTATCCAGAGTTCGTTGGATGAACTTTATAGACATCATTACCAACACTGGAGTCAAGATCAATATGGAGCATACTGATGGAAAACAAAATGTTTTAGCTGACCAATTATCAAGAATTTGTTGTTTAATGACTTTACAGGAATGGAACATGTCAGGCGAATATACAGAAACAATAGCAACGTTGAGCGACACCTTAGAAGAGGTAACATATGGCGCCAAGATGGGTGCAGACGTGACTATGGAGGAAGAGGAACTATGCCATCTTCTGGAGCAGTTCTTGTTAACAGCTACGCCAGCATTACAGAAGAAGACATCCTTGACCAACTTAGACTACTCTCACCAAGAAGGATGGAGGCCCTACAAAGACTTGCAGATCAACAAAGGGATAACACCCTTGCAGAATTGGACCTCTACAGAACCATGGTTGAATTCAACCTGTGCAGATGGTGGATACGAACAGAAGGAACAGAACCACACCTCTACACAACAAGAGCAGAACAAGCAGCTAACAAATTGGCCCAAGCAAAAAGGCTTATTTGTGAAGCCCATCAAGAAAACCAACACTAAAGCCCAAGCCCATCTTCTAGAAATAAATGACGGAAGCAGTGACGAATTCTCAAGCAATAATTCGGAAGACTTTAGCGGAAGTGGTGGACCCTACAATAAAGAAACTCAACAAGAGATAATGCGATCGTGGAATGAATGGCCTGGACGCATGGCTCACTCAAAGATATGATTCCACCCACTATCTCCACTACCTACAGTAATGCGGACTTGTGTGCCACAGTAGTTTGTCCATTTGTATATGTGTCATTTTCAGCTTTTTATAAAGCTATCCAGCTCAGGCAACACGATAGAAAGCTATCAATTATCGCTATGGGGCCCAATGTGCACCCGGGTAATCGGTAGACGGTTTCAATCGTCTTTCTATGCCTATAAAAGAGCTTAGTGTATCTAAGGATTCACACAACCTAGAATACCTAACTTGTGTAATCCTCTAAATAGCTTGAAGTTTTCCTTGTAAGTGTTCTAAGTTTTTTTTAAAGCTTCCGCATGTTTGAATAAAATCTCTGTATAAAGTTTGAGTAAATTGTTTTCTAGCTTTTTGTTACTCTTACTATGATCCATTTTATTGGGAATTTTCCTGCCCCATTCACCCTTGTGTCTGCCCCGCGCACACCACGCGCAAACGTTTGAGTCTGCAGCTTGTTTATTTTTTAGAAGTGATTTCATTAAAAAACCTCTCCCCCACCTCTTCCCCAAACAGACATGTCCTCACATCTTCACACCTCTTCTAAACTCTTCTATTTCAAAACACATATCAAAACCCTAGATACTCCACTCCACACCCAACCTGCTTCACTTCTTCCCCACAATGACCTCCAGCAGCAGCGACCTCCAGCGACATCTCCACAGCAGCGACCTCCAGCGACACCTCAATCGAGATCTCCACAGCAGCCGTCACATCCACAGTAGGTTAGTTTGTTTCGTTTGTGCATTTTGTTTCGTGAGTTTGGCTTAATTTTTCGATTCTGAAGACCGCATCATTGATTCCTATTAATTTTTCGTGATTCC